>CM066332.1:102411596-103766596 GCA_033807585.1 Hydrophis major | reverse complement strand
TGGTCAGGCGAGCCGCGCCGATTGGCTCGCTAAGAATCTCCCGCGATTGGTCCATTCGGATCGTGGGAGATTCAAAGTGGTGCCATTGGCTGCGGCCGCCGCGGCGAAAGGAATAAAAGCCGTGGGCTTTTTTCCTTTCGCCAGTTCGGTTCCAACTTACAAATAAAGAGCTTGCACTAAAGTCACTGACTCCTGGCATCATTTCGCAGACACGACACTGGCGACGAAGGTGGGATCCAGACCCTGAACCGAACCACGTGTCCAACGGAAGCCAGACGAACCACCGTGATGGCGAAAATCGCACCACCCGCACCCTTCAACCCCGCCACCGAGGACTGGGAATCGTTCTCCGACCGATTCTGAATGTACCTCGAGTGCAGCGGCCTGAAGGACGCCACCGGCCCCATGAAGCGCGCCGTCTTCCTGACCCACTGCGGGACCGAGGTCTTCAAGATGGCCAAGGCGCTTGCCAAACCCGCCGATGCGACCGCGATGGACTGGGACGTCCTCGAACCCATACTTCGGCGGCACTACGCTCCAGAGGTACCCATCCTGATCCGGTGCAACGAGTTCTACCGGTGGGACCAGAGGTGTGGCATTTAGGGGGGCTCTGCGAATTCGACAACCTGAACGACGCCCTGTGAGACTGAATCGTGCTCGGTTTGTGGGACCCCATCCTCCAGAGCCGGCTGATGGCCAAGGGCAACATCAGCCTAGCAGACACCCTCACCGCAGCTGCAGCCGCCGAAGCAACCCGAACTTCTGCCGACCGCATGCGCAGACCAAACACTGGGGACCGCAGCGGAAACAACAACCTGGCGAGGTCGACCGAGCCCCAACCTGAGACGACCACCCACCAGGGCGATTTCCACTCGGCATCGGGCACTTCCGATGATGATGAGGACATCCATCGCCTCCAGACAGGCCGCGACCCACGAAACCGGTGAGGTCGTAAGTCGAGGACCAACTGTGCTGGTTGCGGCGGCGACCACCCCAGGTCGGAATGCCGGTTTTTCGAATCGATCTGCCAGCATTGCGACAAGAAGGGACACATCGCCCGTGTCTGCCACCTGAAGCAAAATCGCAGCCCGACACGATGGGACCAGAGCGACCGGAGGAGAGAAAGCACACCACCCCGGACCAGAGATCGCCCCTCGGACAACTGATGGGACCGGAACAGACGATCCTCGTGAGGCGGCAACAACCGGCGAAGAGAGGAGACCCATCAGACGGTCACCATCGGCCACGCCATCACCAACGATGCCCGGAAGGTCCACGTGGAGGTAGGCATCGAGGGCCAGCCATGCAAAATGGAGGTGGACTCCGGGTCCTACCTGTCCATGATTGCATGGCATGAAATAAAGTGCTTGGTGCCTACCCTCCAAAGGAGGAACATAGACAACCAGTAGTCATTGTAAAGGACTACCAGGGAAACCGCATCCCGGTAGTCGGAACCAAACACTTCAACATCACCTATAAGGGGCACACCGAAAGACTTCCCCTGACAATCGTCGACCGCGACCACCCAAGCCTACTGGGATTGCAATGGTTCGCCCCGCTCGACATCGCACTCACGGGAGTCGACCACGTCACCGACGACAGCTGGGAGCAGCAACTGGCCCGGGAATTCCAAGAGGTCTTCGACAGAAACCTAGGCAAGTACCGAGGGCCCCTTATATCTTTCAACCTAGACCCTAACGTCCCCCCAAAATGCCTGAAACCAAGGCGGGTGCCATTCGCACTGAAACCCAAGATAGACGAGCAAATTGACAAGCTCGTCAAACAAGGGGTTCTACAGCCCATAGACCACGCCCGGTGGGAGACCCCCATAGTCACCCCGATCAAGCCCGATGGGTTGGTGAGGATCTGTGGGGACTATAAGGCCACCCTAAATGGCGCGCTACAACAAAGCGCCTACCCCGTCCCAGTAGTGCAACACCTACTGCACTCACTGGGAGGGGGCAAGGTTTTCGCCAAGCTCGACCTCGCCCAGGCATACCAACAGTTGCCAGTCGACGAGCAAACGGCAGAAGCGCAAACCATAGTCACCCACTGGGGGGCATTCAAATGCAATCGACTCCAATTCGGAGTCAGCGTGGCACTGGGCATATTCCAAAGCCTAATGGAGAGACTATTGCAAGGCATCAAGGGGGTGGTACCTTACTTCGACGACGTCCTAGTGTCAGCAGCCAACCAAGCCGAACTAGAGGGTCGCCTAAGGGAGGTCCTAACCAAATTTAAAGAGACTGGACTAAAAGTCAAGAGGGAGAAATGCCAGCTATGCACGGAACGAGTAGAATTCCTAGGATATCTCCTAGACCGTCACGGCATTCACCCCACAAACCAAAAAATCAAGGCCATCAAAGAAGCCCCCATACCCAAGTCAAAGACGGAACTACAGGCGTTCTTGGGGCTACTGAACTTTTACAATGTTTTCCTACCCCAAAAGGCGACGGCGGCGGAGCCCTTGGACAAGGCTCCTGGACAAGGCAGCGACCTGGACTTGGGGGAAACGCGAGCAAGCCGCCTTCCAAAGAACGAAGGACCTCCTCACTTCGGACGCTGTCCTCATACAATATAATGAGACCCTACCCCTGGCCATCACATGCGACGCATCACCTTTCGGCGTCGGCTCGGTTCCAACTTACAAATAAAGAGCTTGCACTAAAGTCACCGACTCCTGGCATCATTTCGTGGACACGACAGAGAGCCTCACTGAATTCAGTAGAAATTAGATTAGTGGGAATTAATTACAAGAATCTTTTGGCTTGGTAAAGTTCTTTATGCTGTGCCCTGCTCAAAACACAAGGGAAGAGAATAGTGGAGTGGGCTGAAATAGGAACAACTATCACATTTCCTTTGTACTACCTTTTTTGTCAATCTTTGTAATCCTTATATGTTGGGTCAATTACTATGGGGAGATATTATTGTTGAGTTGCCTTCTGGTATGATCTAAGCCAGCAGGTAGGAGCAGCTGGCCATATGTAGCTGATCTGGGGGAAAAAACACTAGACTAGGGGTTGGATCTGGTAAATACTTATATTGGGGATCTGTGAGAAATTTTAAGGCATAACACTTATACTGAAAAGGGAGAGAGGGAATTCGATAGCCACTTCTTCATTGTTATCAAGAAAAATATAGTACATTGCATGGTTCAGGGTTCCAGGATAAGAATAACAGGACAATCAGAATATCTAAGGGTAGTGGGTTGTTTGTAAGCTAAAGAAGTTGATGAAAATTGGGAGGAAAGATAAAGGGTGAACTAAATTAACTAAGGCTGGAAAAAAACTTCTGAAGCCATACTGTAGGTGCACCACCAAATTTCTTTAGAAATTTATCATGCTCTGATGAAATTATTTGTTGTATGGTAATGGTACTGTAAGATATCAATAAAAAAATAGAGGTAAAGGAATTCCTGTGGATTTTACTCTGCTAATTGTTGCTGATTATAGAGGGCAGTGCTCACGTATTGACAAGATCAGTAGACAAAAATTTTCCCTGTAGATGATTAAAGGCAGATTTGAGGTAGGGCTTTATTAAAAGAAACTGAATGCTAACGCTGTATCATTCACCTTAAAGGCAAAAACATCAGGGAGCAGATTTTGACATTTTGGATGGTTTTATCTCTAAAGTATAAACTATCAACTTTACTTTTAAATCTGGTTCTTCTGAATAAAAGAATATTATAAAACCCTTTGTTGTGGATATGAATAGCATGAAATGAAACTTGATTTTAATGTTTTTGGAAGAAAAAAGAAATGAGCATCCACAAGTAAAGCATCCCATTTTTGATAACTAAAATTAGTTATCAATGGCAGATGGTTAAGTTAGGTAACTCACCTGAGATACTGGTGATAGCTGGATGTCAGCAGCATATTGATGATATCTCATTCCATAGTGGCAGATGATCTAAGTCCCACAAAGCAAGGGACAAGGGCTGGGCATCTCACTTTCTATCAACTAAGAGCAGCCACAGAGGAAGAAAGTAAACCAGGACAGCACAGAGCCACCCCACAACTCCCAAGCCTTGAAGCCACTCCAGTAGGATACTGGAGTTAATGGTTGAAGGCCCCTGAGAGGTCCAGCTAACTAAGGATAAATACTCCATTCCCATTTATGACAATTGCACTGTCTCAGTGTCATATGATCACCTTTCCTAACCTTCCCAGTTGGCTTCTGATAAGCAGAGTTAGTGGGGGAAGACAGATTTGCTTAATAACCACATGTTCATTTAAGAACTGCAGTGATTTGCTTAACAACTGTGGCAAGAAAGATCATACAATAAACCAAAACTCACTTAACAACTGCCTTGCTCAGCAATGGAAATTTTGGACTCAATTGTAGTTGTAAACCTGTAACCTATTCCTTAGAAATTTTTATAACTTGTAACCCAAACTTAAGAAAATCTTGCTTTCAATTTTAGTTGGCTACCAAGTGCTTGATTCAGGGCCATCTTGAGCAATAGAGCAAATTTATCCCATAATCTCTCCAAATATGCTGTGATTGGAGATATCCAGGGATGGGATATGACAGGGTTAACTACCGGTTCGGTGATTTATGATGTGCTTCCCTGTCCACTGCCCACGCGTGCCTGTAAATCATCATCAGCACACTGTGTGCAGAGAAGCAGCCTTTAAAGCAGCCCTCTTTTCCTGCTTTTTAAACTGCAGCTGTGCCTTGCAAGGCAGCTGAAGTTGAAAAATCAGGAAATAAAGGTCAGGTAAGAGCCCGGATGGACAGGTAGGCAAAAACATCAGCAGACATAGAACTGGTTCTATGTCTGCTGCTCTTCAGAGCTACCGGTTCTACAGAGGTGGACAGAACTGGTAGAAACCCATCCCTGGAGATATCAGTTCAAAATTTCTGATTAAAAACCATATCTTCTGATTAGTGGAATCTAATTCCTTTCTTCCCACCATAATAGTTTATATAAATGATTAAGGTGAGCATTTTGTTCCATGCTTAAAGCATTGTGCTTTGCAATGTCCGGAAATTCTAGAGAAGAAATATGAGAAATACTGCTTCATTGAGATCCAAAATCACAATGTCTGAGTCTGATCTACAGTCTCTATCTCTATCCATCATATCATATCATATCATATCATATCATATCATATCATATCATATCATATCATATCATATCATATCATATCATATCTGTTATGTTCTGTGCATGGATGCAAGAAGTGGAGACAAGACGATGAACAGTGAACTTCAACTCTTCATTTAATATTGTGGAACAGAGCAAAAACTATGGCAGCAATAGCCCTTTTGATAGGCAAGCTGCTGATCAAATAACCAATAAGAAACGGGAAGTGTTAGTTCCCTTAACCAATGAAAGAGGCCCGTTAATAGCCAATCAGATTCTCCTGAACGGACCAATCAGATGTTGCTATTATCGGCCAATCAGAAGTGTAGGGCCAGAACCCTGCACTTTTCTAAAGATTTTAATAATCTTTATTTAAGCACTTTTATTAATTCACAACACCCCTTCCCCCCTGGGTTCTGTTTAAGGGATGCGGTGACATAATCTTTGAGGTAGGCAGGTTGTTTAGATTGTCTATTAGATTTTCGTTATCCCCCCGGTACTTGTTTGGGCGGGATGTTTTCTGGTGAGTAGGGTGCCTCCGGTCCTTCATTTAAAAACTCGGTGCCACTAATGTCCTCATTGTCCTCTAGCCTTTGTGGGCTTGCCTCTGATGAGGTGTCTCTTTGAGGCAAGTCCATCACCCTCTCTGATCCTTCTTTATGCGTTAAATCCAAATGCTCACTTCTTCCACTCGTGCTTTCTGCCGTTTCGAACTCGGCCTCCTCGGCATCTCCTCTCCCCTCAGTTTGGAAGTTACCGGAGTCACAGAACCCAGGTTGCAGCCTTGAATGCAGCTGATCAATATGGCACTTCCATATTCTTCTGTCGCGACTTTTTACTCAGTACGACCTGGGTCCTGTGACTTGGATTACAGTTGCCTCGACCCACAAAGGATCGCCAGAAAAGTTTCTAGCGAAGACTAAGTCGCCTATTTGGAATTCGTGGCATTTCCCACTGGATCCGTGTGGTTTTTTTGGTTCGTACGATGGGTGTAGTCGGTCAAGGTGGGAGCGGAGTTTTCGTCCCATTAACAATTCAGCCAGAGTCTTGTTGGTGATGCTGTGCGGAGTGATGTGTTGAAGAAAGAGTATCCGGTTAATCTTATCTTCGATATCGCCATAGTCCATTTTATGTAGGGTCTTTTTGACGAATTGTACCATGCGCTCGGCTCTTCCATTGGCCGCAGGATGCGCCGGCGAAGTTAGCGCATGGTGAATACCACGGTCCGCCAAATACTGTTCAAAAGGAAGCGCGGTAAACTGGGGGCCGTTGTCAGATACCAGAACGTCTGGCAGTCCATGGGTTGCGAATAATCTGTCCAATTTCCTGATGACGGATTCGGTTGTGGTACTTTTCATTTCATGGATTTCAAGCCAGTTTGAGTAGGCATCCACAGTTTCTAGGGATGTATGTCCTTTAGTAGGTCCCGCAAAGTCAATATGAATACGGGACCATGGTCCCCTGGGTGTTTCCACTCTGTTGGGGTTGCTTTCGGTGGGGCATTGCTAACTTCCTGGCATTTGCAACAAGTCTTTACCCAGGTCTTGATTTGCTTGTCGATACCCGGCCACCACGTGTAGCTTTGTGCGAGCGCTTTCATGTGCACGATGCCGGGGTGGCCTTCATGCAAGGTTTTCAATACCGCTCATTGCAGCCGCTCTGGGACGACAACTCTATCCCCCCAAATGATGCAGCCTTTCTGGGAAAACAGTTCCGTCTGTCGATTCTTGAAAGGACCAAAGTTGTCAGGGATTTGATCCAATGGCCATCCTCGTTCGACCTAGCTAAGAACTCGCGCCAAAATGGAATCGCGTTTGGTTTCGATCGCGATATCTCGAGCCGTCAGTGGCGGTGATTGAAGTGTCTCAATCTGGAGCATTGTGACAGTTGGAGCTGGGTCGTCAACGGTTTCTGGAAGTGGTGCATGGCTTAGTGCGTCAGCGTGGGGGATGGCTTTCCCTGGGCGGTGTTGCAGCTTATAATTATATGCAGCCAAGAATTCCGACCAGCGAGTCATTCTGGGAGATAATATATAAGGGGTTGGCTTGTCCCGTGCAATAATCCCCAGCAAAGGTTTGTGGTCGGTAACTATCGTAAAAACTCACCCATAAATATATTCATGAAATCGTTTAACAGCAGAAACGAGCAAGGGCTTCTTTATCGATTTGACTATAGTTACGTTCAGCTTTTGATAGCGTTTTTGAAAAGTAGGCAATAGGGGCTTCACTACCGTTTGGTAACACATGGCTCAAAATGGCACCCACTCCGAATGGTGATGCATCACATGTAATCGTTAAAGGCAAAGTCTCATTATACTGCATCAAAACAGTGTCTGAAGTCAATAAGTTTTTTACTTGTCGGAATGCGTGTTCCTCTCGGTGTCCCCAGACCCAGGTTGCTTTTCTGTCCAACAGACGATGTAGGGGCTCGGCTACGGTCGCTTTGTGGGGCAGGAAAACGTTGTAAAAATTGATAAGGTCCAGGAAAGCTTGGAGATCAGTCTTATTTCTGGGCCTTGGGGCATTTTTGATTGCCCTTAGCTTGCTATCGGTGGGGTGAATGCCTTGTTTATCAATTAAGTACCCCAAAAATTCTATTTTATCCGTACATAGTTGACACTTATTTTTTTTTACTTTAAGGCTGCGCATGGGCGCAAGAAGTGGAGACGAGACGATGAACAGTGAACTTCAACTCTTCATTTAACATTGTGGAACAGAGCAAAAACTACGGCAGCAATAGCCCTTTCTATAGACAAGCTGCTGATCAAATAACCAATAAGAAACGGGAAGTGTTAGTTCCCTTAACCAATGAAAGAGGCCCGCTAATAGCCAATCAGATTCTCCTGAACGGACCAATCAGATGTTGCTATTATCGGCCAATCAGAAGTGTAGGGCCAGAACCCTGCACTTTTCAAAAGGTTTTAATAATCTTTATTTAAGCACTTTTATTAATTTACAACAATATCTACCTGATCTATCATCTATCAATTATATATCATCATTTCTTCAAGGCATCTGGGGTTAGAAACTAATGACCTGAGACTTGGATGTCATGGATTTTTTTGGTATGAGTCAAGATTAATTTGCATTTTTTAAAAACAAAATTATGCTAGATGTGCCATATTGAGACTACAGCATAGATAAGAATCAAGGTTGTACCTCAAAACAAGAAGTATTTTCAACATGACAATTAACAGGCAAATAGAAATGTGTCACATCCTGCAATACTAGAATTGTGCTAAGGATAATGTAAACTAAAATCAAGAAAATTGATAACTGTGTTGTTAATTGTTCCTTTATTTATAAATAGAATAGAAAGTTTAATATCATTTAAATAATTTAAGGTTTTGAATGTGTGTATAATGATTAATATGTAATTGTTAGAATATATAAACTTTTATTAAGAACTAAAAGAATATAGGATAAATGGCTAAAATTTTGGTTATAATATACAAATGGAATAATGGGAAAATTAAATGAATGAATGAAAGGGCTGAAATTATACAAAATTATAATTTTAAAAAGAAGTTTTAGAAATTAGCATGTGTCATCAGAGAATTTGAGTAGAATGTATAAAGCACTTCAAATTTATGTTTGAAATGTGAACAAGAAGGACATTTTATCACGTTTGATGAACATAAAAAAGTAGAAAATTTTGGATTGTTTAGAGTATTTTAAAGATTGAAAGTTTTTTCTTTGGGGATTGCTGGACAGTTGGAAAAAGCTTATAGAATATTGTTGTTGTTTATGATAATTGCAGCATGATTATTATATGCCCAAAGATGGAAGGATTCAGCACTACCCATAATGGAGGAATGGTTGATGAAGATGATGGAACTTGCTCAGATGGCTGAATTGACTTATTCGATTAGAAGAAAGACTATGTTTATTGTTGAGTGGAACCTCCTCATTGACTATTGATGGTTGCTGAAAACATTAAAAAATGAACTTGTGATTTCTAATTCTAATTATTAAAGAGAATACATTATAGAAAGAAGAGTATTATGTTGCAAATAAAGATACTGGTAAATTTATAATTGTACTTATAAACTACTCTAAAGAAATTTGGAAGCTACTTCTTTCTATCTTTTCCCTTTCTTTTCTGTTTTTCTTTTTTCACTTTTTTCTTTTTCTTTTCTTATTTTATATTAATCTGTATCTTCCTTTTTAAAAATTAATAAAAAGATATCAAAATTGTTGTCAAATAAATCAATTGTGGAAGATACTTTCCCAAGTATTAGGAAAAATAATAAGATACATCATTAAGAAATAGTATTATAAAGCATGCTAGTCAGATGAAAATAAAATCCATGATTTCTGCAAAACAAAGAAAAGTAAAAAAAAGAAAAAGAAAAGAAATATTTTTAGCTATTTCTGCAATTTCTAACAAATCCTTATTAATTAATGAACAGGGACCAAGATTATACCATCTGGGCATAACAGGTAGATTGTTTTGATAATAAATAAAAGTAAGCTTTAGCAGTAAACAACTATCTGTTTCTTAAGGCAACATAAAACAAAACAAAAGCATAGATTGTTAAAAAATGAAGCTCAGAACATATCCAACTTAGACAAATGCTACAGATACTAGCATTTCTAAAGCACATACAAAACACATTGAAAATTAAACTCATAGGAATATACATTTAAGCTGATATTTTCTAATCCATGCTTCTATGCTTTAAAGTATTTCTCAGTTAATCTTTACCTGCAAAGATACTAAAACAGATTATAGAGTGAATGATCTAAAAGCAATCTAAAAATGATCTGATTATTACCAGATGTACTATAAGCAAGGATTTATTAAAAACGAGATTAGCCAGGCTAATTTTATTTCTTTGTTGATCAGGTAACTTTGGTAAATTGAGAAATGCTATAAATATAATAGTACCTATATTTTAACAAAGTATTTGTCCAATTAATTAATAACATTCTAATTAATAAATACGGTAGTTAACTATGAGCTGGATATGATAATTAAGCAAGTATAGACCTAACTCAAAAATCATATTCAGTGAATATTTATCATTAATTCTGTTCTGTACCTTCATTTGAATTTTTGAGATCCCCGCGCTTTGATTGGTCAAAGCGCGGGGCGATCAGATTGGCTAGGTGAGCCGCGCCAATTGGCTCGCTGAGAATCTCCCGCGATTGGTAGATTCGAATCGCGGGAGATTCAAAGAGGTACCATTGGCCACGGCCACCGCAGCTTGGGAATAAAAAGCCGCAAAGTTTTTCTAAGAGCCAGTTCGGTTCCTGACTTCAATAAAGAGCTTGATACAAAGTCACCGACTCCTGGCTTCCTTCCACGCGGACTTAACACTGGCGACGAAGGTGGGATCCTTATCCTGAACCGAAGCACGTGTCCGACGGAAGCCAGCCAACCGATGAGATGGCCAGCATCGCGCCACCAACCCCCTTCAACCCCGCCAGCGAGGACTGGGAATCTTACACGGACAGATTCCACATGTTCCTAGAATGCAACGACCTGAAGGATGCCACGGGACCGAAGAAACGAGCCATCTTCCTAACACACTGCGGGCCCGCAGTGTTTAAGATGGCAAAAGCGCTAGCCAAGCCCGCAGATGTTACCACGATGGATTGGGCGGACCTCGAGCCATTACTCCGGAAACACTACGCTCCAGCCATACCCATCCTCATACGACGACACAAATTTTATCGGCAGAACCAGCGGTCGGGCGAGAGTTTCAGTGATTTCGTTGCAGAGCTGCGGCGCCTTGGAGGATTATGCGAGTTCTCCAATATGAATGAGGCCCTGCAGGACCGAATCGTGCTCGGCCTTTGGGACCCCACTCTCCAAAGTCGGTTGATGGCTAAGGGCAACATCGCTCTCGCCGATGCCATCTCCGAAGCCGTGGCAGCCGAAGCAACCCGACAATCAGCAGACCGCATGTGGAGACCGAACGCCGGGGACCGCACCGCAAACAACAACCCTGCAAGGTCGACCAAAGCCCAACCTGAAACTACCACCCACCAGGGCAAACTCCACTCCACCTCGGGCACGTCAGACGAGGAGGAAGACATCCACCGTCTCCAGGCAGGCTGCGACCAGCGCAGCCGGCGGAGTCGTCAATCGAGGACAGCATGTGCTGGTTGCGGAGGCAACCACCCCAGATCTGAATGCCGGTTCTTCGACTCCGTTTGCCGGTACTGTGACAAAAAAGGCCACATAGCCCGCGTCTGCCGCCTCAAGAAAACCCACAGCCCCAGACGATGGGACCCGAGTGAGCAGAAACGAGAGAGCCCACCCCCCAGGACCAAAGACCGCCCAGCAGACAACCATTGGGAATGGAACGGACGAGCCCAACGAGGGGGCGAGACCCGGCGGAGAGAAGAGACACATCAGACGGTCACCATCGGCCACGCAACAACTACAGATGCCAGAAAGGTCTACGTGGAGGTAGGCATCGAAGGCGAACCCTGTAAAATGGAGGTGGACTCTGGATCCTACCTCTCAATGGTAGCATGGCAAGAAACGCTTGGTGCCTACCATCCAGAGAAGGGAACTAGAAAACCAGAGATTAATCCTCAAAGACTACCAGGGAAGCCGCATCCCTACCAGGGAAACCGCATCGGAACAGGAAAATTCACAGTGACATACAAGGGGCACACTGAAAGACTTTCCCTGACCATCGTCGATCGAGACCGACCTAGCCTGCTGGGACTTCAATGGTTCGCACCGCTAGGCATCGCAGTCACGGGCATCGACCACATCGCCGAAGCCAACTGGGAGCAGCAACTGGCCCGGGACTTCCAAGAAGTGTTCGACGGCACCCTAGGCAAGTACCGAGGGCCCCCTATATCCTTCAGCCTAGACCCAAACGTTCCCCCGAAATGCCTAAAACCAAGGTGGGTACCTTTCACACTCAAACCGAAAATCATGAGCAAATTGACAAGCTCGTCAAGCAAGGGGTCTTACAACCCATAGACCACGCCCGGTGGGAGACCCCCATAGTCACCCCAATCAAGCCTGATGGGTCAGTGAGAATCTGCGGGGACTATAAGGCCACCCTAAATGGTGCCTTGCAGCAAAGCGCTTACCTCGTCCCCGTAGTGCAGCATCTCCTACACTCATTGGGAGGGGGCAAAGTATTCACGAAACTTGACCTGGCCCAAGCATACCAGCAACTGCCAGTCGATGAGGAAACTGCAGAGGTGCAAACCATAGTCACCCACTGGGGAGCCTTTAGATGCAACCGCCTCCAATTCGGAGTCAGCGTAGCGCCTGGAATTTTCCAGAGCCTCATGGAAAGACTCTTACAAGGCCTCAAGGGGGTGGTACCATACTTCGATGATGTACTAGTATCGGCAACCAACCAGGCCGAACTAAAGTGTCGCCTAAGGGAGGTGCTAATGAGATTCAAAGAAACCGGGCTTAAAGTGAAGAGGGAAAAATGCCAGCTGTACACAGAGCGGGTCGAATTCCTAGGATACCTCCTAGACGGACACGGCATTCACCCCACTGACAAAAAAATTAAAGCCATCAAGGAAGCCCCCACACCCAAGTCAAAAACAGAACTGCAGGCATTTCTGGGGCTACTTAACTTTTATAATGTCTTCCTGCCCCAAAAGGTGACCGCGGCGGAGCCTTTGCATAGGCTTTTGGACAAGGCGGCTACCTGGACTTGGGGGAAACATGAGGAAGCCACCTTCAGGAAAACCAAGGACCTCCTCACTTCGGATGCCGTCCTCATCCAGTACAATGAGACCCTACCTCTAGCAATCACATGCGACACATCACCCTTCGGCGTCGGCGCTGTCCTCAGCCACACTCTCCCCGACGGAAAGGAAGCACCCATTGCGTTCTTTTCAAGGACCCTCACCAAACCGGAGCAGAACTACAGCCGCAGTAAAAAGGTTTCACGAGTACCTCTATGGCCGGACGTTTACCATCATCACCGACCACAAACCGCTGCTGGGAATACTCGCAGGGAACAGGGCCACCCCGAACATTCTGTCTCCCCGAATGACAAGGTGGTCCGAATTCCTGGACACCTACAACTACGGGCTCACACACCGACCCGGTAAGACTATCTCCCATGCGGATGCCTTAAGCCGCTCACCGTTACCCGAACCAGACACTGACCCAGCACCCACGACGACCACCCTCAGCATAGAGACTCTACCCAACGTACCCATAACCGCGTCAGACATTGCCCGAGAAACTAATAAAGACAAACATCTGGCGCAGGTTTTGCATTGGGTAGAGAAAGGGTGGCCGGGAAAGGACAACGACGAGACCTTCAGGACATTCCGAAACCGGCAAACGGAACTCTCGTTACTAAAAGGGTGTATACTATGGGGGGATAGGGTGGTCATCCCGGAAACACTACAAGGGAAGGTTTTGGAACTGTTAGACGAGGGGCACCCAGGCATCGTTAGAACAAAGCCCTGGCCAGAAGTTACGCTTGGTGGCCAGGGATGGACAAACAGATCGAGGCCTGGGTAGCAAGGTGTCAACGATGCCAGGAAACTAGACCAAGCCCACCCACAGCACCCATCCTAGAGTGGGAAACCCCCAGGGGACCTTGGTCTAGAATCCACATAGATTTCTCCGGGCCCACAAAAGGACACACTTTCTTAATAACCGTAGACGCTTACTCCAACTGGCTGGAGTTAAGCAACATGAAAACAACCACCACGGAAGCCGTGACCAAAGAACTCTGCAAACTCTTCGCAACACACAGCCTCCCGGATGTCCTTGTGTCCGACAACGGGCCCCAATTCACCTCGCTAGAATTCGAAAAATTCCTAGCGGAAAGGGGCATACGACACACACTGACAGCCCCAGTGCATCTGGCAGCGAATGGAAGGGCGGAACGGATGGTTCAATTCACAAAAAAAACCATCCAGAAAATAGACCACGGGGAGATCCAGGACAAAATAAATAAATTACTTTTCATACAGCACATAACCCCGAACACCACAACAAATAAAAGCCCAGCAGAACTGCTAATGGGGAGGAAAATAAGGTCCCCACTCGATAGACTACACCCCACTTACAACCCAGAGAAACCCCCAGATTCCACCAGCAAACACCGAACCTTCGCACCAGGCGACGCTGTCTATGCGAAGAACCTAAACAGAGACCCATTATGGGTACCAGCAATCATAACACAGCTAACCGGCCCACGCTCGTACCGGCTACAAGCAACCGACGGACGAGCGTGGAAACGCCACATCGATCAGTTAAGAGCGAGGACGGCCACACAAGACACCACCGACATGCAACCAAACAAAACCAACCCCCTCAACATAAACCAAGAGGGGAAGGGATACCCCGGGAACCAAAACCCAGAAAAAAGAAACCAGCCATACTCACCTGCAAGCAGCCAGCATGAAACCTCGCCAGGAAGAGACAGCCAGGCCAGCTCAACCAACCCGGGAAGACTGAGTGGGAGCGGCGAAACCCGCAGCTCAACCAACCCAGGTAGTCCAGGAGGGAGCTGCGGAGAGCGGCCTGGCCAGACAGACCAAGCGGTTCCCACGACGGAGTCCGGAGAAACAGAGACCCCGACCGAATCGGCCGGGATCCAACCTACGACTGACCTGCGCAGGTCCAGTAGGCAAAGACGGAGCCCCGCCTTCCTACGGGACTACGCTACGTAGGACTGAACCAAGAGGGGAGGGGTGTTCTGTACCTTCATTTGAATTCTTGAGATCCCCACGCTTTGATTGGCCAAAGCACGGGGCGATCGGATTGGCTAGGCGAGCCGCGCTGATTGGCTTGCTGAGAATCTCCCGCGATTGGTAGATTCGAATCGCGGGAGATTTAAAGCAGTGCCATTGGCTGCGGCCACCGCGGCTTGGGAATAAAAAGCCGCAAAGTTTTTCTAAGAGACAGTGCGGTTCCTGACTTCAATAAAGAGCTTGATACAAAGTCACCAACTCCTGGCTTCCTTCCACGCGGACTTAACAAATTCCTTCATAAATAGAGTACGGATCGTCCTCAAGTGTCAACTGTGACAGGAACTACCATCACTAATGATGCGGTCATGAATTGTGACATGATGCAACTTCATCACTTAGAGATATTTGCACTACCTATAGCCATTGTTAAGGATTGTAGATCATTAATCAAGCAGTTCTTCACAACTTCCTGCTGTTTTCAGCCACCAAAAATAGTGGAGAAGCTGGCAGGAAGTTACAAGTCTGGGGCAGCTTGCAAGGGGGTCAGCAGATAGGCATGTGGCTGCTGCTGGTTGAGAGAAGGAATAAGAGAATGTGCAGATGACCAGGAAGGGTCTTTATGAGAATGCTGGGACTTGGGGTAACTGTTTCTGGATAGAAAAGGGTGTGCAAGTAGTTGACAATGTGCAAATAGCCAGACAAGCATAGTACAAGTACAGTGAAGTTTGAAGAGAGTGTAGAAGATGGGGGGAGCATGGTATAAGTGTAATGGACATTGGGTGGCTGCTTCTGGATGATGAAGAGTATATGGAGATACACGAATGGCCAGGGTGGGTCAAGGAATGGGGAAGCACAGCATAAGCATGATGGAGCTTGTCTCCAGCCAAATGGAGAAGGTTGCACAATGGTGCATGAATGGCCAGGGATAGTGTGTGAGTGGCAGGGGAGGCATGCCACAAGTGGAGTGTCATGCCCCTGTCGGAATCTTATTCAGAGTGGGAGGCTGAGCAGCTGACAGGGAGTGGGAATGTGAGTGGCTCCATTGGCTGTGGAAGAAACTAGAGAAGGGCAAAGGCCAGCTGGGCAGAGGAGGGGAGAAGTAGAGCAAGGGAGAAAGAATTTGGAGGAAGACCCAGGCCCACCCCCTCTTCATCCTAGCGCATGCAGGGAAGAGCGGAGAAGGGAGCAACATGAGTTACGTGGCTTTTGGGGAGGAAAAGGCCCTGATTCCCTTCATTAGCTGCAGCTGGGAACACAATGTTTAAAAAGGGAACCTGCACACAGCAAAGTTGTTTGGAGAAAATTGTGAATTCTCTGATGTCATCGAGACTTATCTGGGTTCCTGGTATCTTCCCAACTATGTGTGTTTTGCTGGGCTTTCAAGTCTGCAATTCCTTCTCCTGTCCTGTCAAGTTAATTACTGCAATGTGGTTTTTGTGGAGTTTTATTTACAGTTTGTATGTATTTTGTTTTCAGATTGAATTTCCTCCACTTAAAAACTGCTCTTGGGAGAGGTTTTTCTCCAGCCAAAGGAAACCTGGATATTGGGGGCAAAGTTGGAGGTATTAAAAGGGAAATTTCTTGCTTATTTGATTGTGCTGCCTTTGTGCCATGCCCCAGGTCATCACACAGAGTAAAGCTCAGTGAGGGGTATTGTTCTGTCCCCTCATTAGCATTCTTGAGATCCCCGCACTTTGATTGACCAAAGCGCGGGGCACTCTGATTGGCTAGGCGAGCCGCGCCGATTGGCTCGCGAGGAATCTCCCGCGATTGGTCTATTCGAATCGCGGGAGATTCAAAGCGGTGCCATTGGCCGCGGCCGCCGCGGCTAAAGAAATAAAAGCCGCGAAGTTTTCCTATAGCGCCAGTTTGGTTCCCACATCAATAAAAGACCTTGATACAAAGTCACCGACTCCTGGCATCATTGCCGAAGACCCAACTCTGGCGATGAGGATGGGATACAGATCCTGAACCGAAGCACGTGTCCGACGGAAGCCAGACGAATCTCCACGATGGCGAAAATCGCACCCCCCGCACCCTTCAACCCTGCCAGCGAGGACTGGGAATCGTACTCCGACAGATTCCGCGTGTTCCTCGAGTGCAGCGACCTGAAGGACGCCACCGGCCACATGAAGCGAGCCGTCTTCCTGACCCACTGTCGGACCGAGGTATTTAAGATGGCCAAGGCACTTGCCAAACCCGCCGACGTGACCGCGATGGACTGGGACGTCCTCGAGCCAATACTTCAGCGGCACTACGCTCCAGAGGTGCCCATCCTAATCCAACGCCATGAGTTCTACCGTCGGGACCAGCGGTCGGGTGAGAGTTTCAGCGACTTCGTCGCCGAACTACAGCACCTAGGGGGGCTGTGCGAATTCGACAACCTGAATGACGCCCTGAGAGACCGAATCGTGCTCGGCCTGTGGGACCCCGTCCTCCAGAGTCGGCTGATGGCCAAGGGCAACATCACCCTTGCAGATACCCTCACCGAAGCCGCAGCCGCCGAAGCGACCCGAACATCCGCCGACCGCATGCGCCGACCGAACGCTGGGGACCGCAGCGGGAACAACCACCCTGCAAGGTCGGCCGAGGCCCAACCCAAGACGACCACCCACCAGGGTGACTTCCACTCGGCATCGAGCACTTCCGACGAGGAGGAGGAAATTCATCGCCTCCAGGCAGGCCGCGACCCATGGAACCGGCGGGGTCGTAAGTCGAGGACCAACTGTGCCGGTTGCAGAGGCGACCACCCCAGGTCCGAATGCCAGTTTTTCGAGTCGATCTGCCGGCATTGTGACAAGAAGGGACACATCGCCCGCGTCTGCCGCCTCAAAAAGAACCGCAGCCCGCCATGATGGGACCAGAGCGAACGGAGGCGAGAGAGCACACCACCCCGGACCAGAGATCGCCCCTCTGACAGCAGATGGGACCGGAACAGACGATCCCTACGAGGCGGCGAGACCTGGCGAAGAGAGGAGACCCATCAGATGGTCACCATCAGCCACGCCACAACCAATGACGCCCGGAAGGTCTACGTGGAGGTAGGCATCGAAGGCGAGCCATGCAAAATGGAGGTGGACTCCGGGTCCTACCTCTCCATGATAGCATGGCAAGAAATAAAGCGCTTGGTGCCTACCATCCAAAGGAAAGGCCTAGACAGCCAGAGACTAATCGTAAAAGACTACCAGGGAAACCGCATCTCGGTAGTCGGAACTGGACAGTTCAACGTAACATACAAAGGGCGCACCGAAAGGCTTCCCCTGACAATCGTCGATCGCGACTGCCCATGCCTACTGGGACTGCAATGGTTCGCCCCGCTCGGAATCGCAGTCACGGGAATCGACCACATCACCGACGACAGCTGGGAGCAACAACTAGCCCGGGAATTCCAAGAGGTCTTCGACGGAAACCTAGGCAAGTACCGAGGGCCCCTTATATCATTCAGCCTAGACCCAAAACGCCTGAAACCAAGGCGGGTGCCATTCGCACTTAAACCCAAGATAGACAAGCAAATTGACAAGCTCGTCAAGCAAGGGGTCCTACAACCAATAGACCACGCCCGGTGGGAGACCCCCATAGTCACCCCGATCAAGCCCGATGGGTCGGTGAGGATCTGTGGGGACTATAAGGCCACCCTAAACGGCGCTTTGCAACAAAGCGCCTACCCCGTCCCAGTAGTGCAACACCTACTGCATTCACTGGGAGGGGGCAAGGTTTTCGCCAAACTCGACCTCGCCCAGGCATACCAACAGTTGCCAGTCGATGAGGAAATGGCAGAAGCGCAAACCATAGTCACCCACCGGGGAGCATTTAAATGCAACCGGCTCCAATTCGGAGTCAGCGTGGCACCGGGAATATTCCAAAGCCTAATGGAAAGGCTATTACAAGGCATCAAGGGAGTGGTACCTTACTTCGACGATGTCTTAGTGTTGGCAACCAACCAAGCCGAACTAGAGGGTCGCCTAAGGGAGGTCCTAACCAAATTCAAAGAGACTGGGATCAAGGTAAAGAGGGAGAAATGCCAATTATACACGGAACGGGTTGAATTCCTAGGATATCTCCTAGACCGTCACGGCATTCACCCAACAAACCAAAAAATCAAGGCCATCAAAGAAGCCCCCACACCCAAGTCGAAGACGGAGCTACAGGCATTCCTGGGGCTACTTAACTTTTACAATGTTTTCCTGCCCCAAAAGGCGATGGCGGCAGAGCCTTTGCATAGGCTCCTGGACAAGGCGGCGACCTGGACTTGGGGGAAACGCGAGCAAGCTGCCTTCCAGAGAACAAAGGACCTCCTCACTTCGGATGCCGTCCTTATACAGCGAGACCCTACCTCTGGTCGTGACATGCGACTCATCACCCTTCGGCGTCGGCGCTGTCCTCAGCCATAACCTCCCCGATGGAAAAGAAGCACCCATCGCGTTCTTTTCAAGGACCCTCACCAAACCGGAGCGGAACTACAGCCAGCTGGACAAAGAGGCTCTGGCTATCGTTGCCGCAGTAAAAAGATTCCACGAGTATCTCTACGCCGGACATTTACCATCATAACCAACCACAAGCCGCTGCTGGGAATCCTTGCAGGGAACCGGGCCACCCCGAACATTCTGTCTCCCCAAATGACAAGGTGGTCCGAGTTCCTGGCGGCCTACAACTACGGACTCATACACAGACCGGGTAAGACGATCTCCCATGCAGACGCCTTAAGCCGCTCGCCGCTACCGGAACCCGACACCGACCCAGCACCCACGACGACCACCCTCAGTATAGAGACTCTACCCAACCTACCCATAACCGCGTCAGACATTGCCCGAGAAACTAATAAAGACAAATGTCTGGCGCGGGTGTTGCATTGGGTAGAGAAAGGGTGGCCGGAAAGGGACAACGACGAGTCCGTCAAGACATTCCGGAACCGGCAAACGGAACTCTCGTTATTAAAAGGGTGCATACTATGGGGGGATAGGGTGGTCATTCCAGAAAAACTACAAGGGAAGGTTCTGGAACTATTACACGAGGGGCACCCGGGCTAAAGCCCTGGCCAGAAGTTACGCTTGGTGGCCAGGGATGGACAAACAGATTGAGACATGGGTAGCAAAGTGCCAATGATGCCAGGAAACTAGGCCAAGCCCACCCACAGCACCCGTCCTAGAGTGGGAAACCCCAAGGGGACCTTGGTCTAGGATCCACATAGACTTCACCGGGCCCACAAAAGGACACAACTTCCTGATAACAGTAGACGCTTACTCCAACTGGCTGGAGGTAAGCAACATGAGAACAACAACCACGGAGGCCGTGATCAAGGAACTCGGCAAACTCTTTGCAACGCACGGCCTCCCAGACATTGTTGTTTCCGACAATAGGCCCCAATTCACCTCGCTAGAATTTGAAAAATTCCTAGCGGAAAGGGGCATCCGACACGCACTGACAGCACTGGTGCATCCGGCGGCGAACGGAAGGGCGGAACGGATGGTGCAATTCACAAAGAAAACCATCCGGAAAATAGACCACGGGGAGATCCAGGTTAAAATAAATAAATTACTCTTCACCCAACACATAACCCCAAATACCACAACGAATAAGAGCCCAGCTGAACTGTTAATGGGGAGGAAATTAAGGTCCCCACTCGACAGATTACACCCCACGTATAACCCAGAGAAGCCCCCAGACTCAAACAGCAAACACCGAACCTTCGCACCGGGCGACCCCGTGTACGCAAAAAACCTGACGGGAGACCCGTTATGGGTACCGGCCGTCATCACACAAACAACAGGACCACACTCGTACCAGCTACAAACAACAGACGGACGAGCATGGAAACACCACATCGACCAATTAAGATCGAGGATGACCACCCAAGAGACCACCGACGCACAAGCAGGCAAAACCAACCCCCACAACACAAACCAAGGGAGGAGGGAATACCCAGGGGACCAAAACCAAAGAAGAATAAACCAACCATACTTACCGGAAAGCAGCCAGCATGACCCCTCGCCAGGAAGAGACAGCCAGGCCAGCTCGACTGACCCGGGGAGACCGAGCGGGAGCGGCAAAACCCGCAGCTCAACCAACCCGGGAAGCCCAGGAGGGAGCTACGGAGAGCAGCCCGGCCCGACCGACCAGCCGGTTCCCACGACGGCATCCGGAGAAGCAGAGACCCCGACGGAACCGGCCGGGATCCAACCTACGACTGAGCTGCGCAGGTCCAGTAGGCTAAGACGGAGCCCCGCCTACCTACGGGACTATGCAACGTAAGGACTAAACCAAGAGGAGAGGGGTGTTCTGTCCCCTCATTAGCATTCTTGAGATCCCCGCGCTTTGATTGGCCAAAGCGCGGGGCACTCTGATTGGCTAGGCGAGCCGCACCGATTGGCTCGCTAGGAATCTCCCGCGATTGGTCTATTCAAATCGCGGGAGATTCAAAGCGGTGCCATTGGCCGCGGCCGCCGCAGCTAAAGAAATAAAAGCCGCGAAGTTTTCCTATAGCGCCAGTTCAGTTCCCACATCAATAAAAGAGCTTGATACAAAGTCATTGACTCCTGGCATCATTTCTGAAGACCCAACAGGTATAGGTAGACAGCATAGCATTGTGCAAGCATAGAAGGGCTGAGGGAAATGGGGAAATTTACCTAAGCAACTTGCCACCTTCTCTGCTGGCTTCTTCATTGACTTTGCTTATGGGAAGCCATCAGGGAAAGTGACAAATCACATTCTCATGACTGTGTGATGCTTCAACCATTGTAACTGCCAGCCAATTGTCAAGTGTCCAGATCACAATTCCATTACCACAGACAAGCTGGCACAGTTGGAATTTCAAGGACTGATTGTAACCACCACTTGTGCAGTGCCATTATAACTTTGAACAGATGCTTAATGAGTGGTTGGTAATCAAAGACTACCTAAATGACATAGAATGTGGTGCTATAAAGTTTAGATCTTGGCCTGATACTTGTTAAATTTTTATTACTGACTTGATTTTCACACTTATTAGATTTGTATGTGACACAGGACTAAATGTTATAGACCACAGGTGTCAAAGTTGTTGCGTCATGCAATGTATTGTTATGTATTGTGATGTTTTTTGCCTTTGTCAAGCCAGGGTGGGCATGGTCTGTGCATGACTTATCCTGCCTATAGGCTGCCAGTTTGACAGGCCTGTTACAGAGTGTACCTTAGAAAAATATGTACATTTCAAACATGTTGAAGACAAGTTAGAGACATCACCTGAAAATGACAGGCTGATATTTAACAAAAATACATGCCGAGAAATATACAGAATCAAATGTACAAATATAAACTGGGCAATCCCTAGCTTGTTTTGTGGGAAAGTAATGATTGCAAACTGAACATGAGTTAGCTATGGGATGTGAGATTTACCTTTCAAGGGCTTCCTTGTGTAAAACTTACTTCCAGTAGGTAATTTTTGAGCTTTTAAGCATCCTTAACATATGAGATGACCTTGAAAGCAGTTTAGAAAGAGGGTTTTAGATTTAATATGCAACTCAGGATATATTGGTATATGCTGGACACTATTTCTTGTTACTTGGCAACAATTTCTTTTCTCCTAGTAACAGAGTAGAGCTCTTTGGGGAAAAAAAATTGGGAGGGAGGATTGAAGACAAGCATGAAGCCCACTCATATTTCTTTGCCACCAGAACATTCAATTTAGGTATACTTAGAAACAAAGGAAATTGATTTTTATATTCATTTCTGGAAGCAGAAGGTGTGAAACAAAAACCTTCTATATAGTTTATTGAGGCATTTAGAACCCAGTAAAGATAACATCTTAATGCAAAATATATTCAATTAATGGTTAATCACTGATTTTTAAACTTAAAATGTGGAGAATATGTAAGTGAAGATAATTACAGAATATAATAAATTATCTCTGAAATGTAGAATAAAGACTCTTTTTTTAAAAAAATAACTTAGTAGCACAATCATGTTATTTTAAATATAAATAGCATTTCACAAAACATATTGCACATCATCTCTTACAACAATGTTTTAGATACTACAATATGCTGTTATTTTCAGGTATGATAGTGAACTGGGATCTTCAAAACTGCCTTTATTGTTTCCAATTCATTCCTGATAATGTGTTTCATTTATTCCTGGTTAAATCCAGTCATATTTACAATGGTTTCATTTACATTAATGGCATTTATCTTAATCCCTTAAATCAGTGGTTTAAGCCTGTCTTGTTATGTATCCAATTCATATACAGCTAAATACAGTTTTAGCAATTTACTATTTATTTATTTGGTGATTGCAGGAGGCTTATATTTGATAAACAAAGAAGAAATGGAATATATTGGGCATGTAAAGTTTAACTGTGATTCAGTTTAAAGTAGTACATTGATTCAGATTGTTATTGTGATCTGATTTGAAACAATGATTCTAATCTGAACAATTGATTTACTTTTCTGACTTAGAGTATAGAAGCAGGTTTCACTTCAATCAGCTAAAAAATAAAACAGCCATTTATGATCTGGATCAAAGTAGTACAGCCCTGTTTTGATGGTTTAAACTAAGCTGCTACTTTGATTTGGTTCTGTATTTGAAGAGGCTCATTGATTGAAATTTTATCAAATGCTGCTTGGGAGGTTTGTATTGCATGAATATACATTATTTGTTGTGTACAGAATTTCTTTATCTTGGTTATAGGTGTTAACAACATAAAATGCAATAAAGCAAGATAAAATGCAATGAGATATACAAAATGTCACGTTCCAAGAAGCTTCCACGCTACCACAAAACAATAAAATTGCATAAATAAAATAAACATTGCATTTAATTTAGTATGGTAGCATCTGGTCAATTAAAAATACTTTTTAATAGTCAGAACTTTGGTGCCTTTTGCAGCAGAGATCTTTTAATTAATAATGAATAAATACTTTAGGAAATAGTACAACCAAGGACACTTCCAATAATGATCAAAGCAGTTAACAAGTTCTGATATATCAGAACTGAAAATATATAACAGTTGTAAAGATCTGTTTCTTTTTTATATCTTTCCAAATATTTAATTAACATTGTCAACTTCATCAAAAATGATGACAATATATTTGTATCAACATTTTTATGTTTTATGTTAATATTTCATAATTCCAAATGATATTAGATACATAGCAATGAGATTGTTTAAAATTCTTTGTTAGTTATTCCTACTATTATTTTTTTTAAATAAATTTTATGAAGTTTCCAAATTTTAAAAACATAAAATAAAACTTTATACATTGTTATCAACATCAAGACATCTTTTGCATCTCCTCACATTTTTCATATTCCTACTGTTATTATAGTTGAATTTCAATTCTGGAACTTTCCTTTCTACAAAAGTATGAAATTTGTATTAAGATATTTTAAGAATAATGTCTATTTATTTCAAGCTTCATGGTCTTTCCAATCCCTCATCCAATAGTCATTTTAGCATAACTGCATATGTCAAAGTTTTCTATGGAAAAACAAATCATGAATTTTTAAAAAGTGATTATGGTCAATGTAACTACAAACTTAGAATTCACCTGTACTCTTTTTCTTCTCAAGTTTCTTAAGTGTTTGCCTTATTATAACTTATTTATTTGAAGAGATGTAGCCAGCTAATCTTCATAAACAAAGCAGTTGATTAATCTGGATTCAAGCAAACATATTACTTGTGAAAGCATGTTGATTATTAACTATATTAGTTGAAGAAAAATTGTGCTCATTACAGATCCTTCCTAAATATTCTCCAACCATTTTTCCATATATTTTACCAGGAAATGTAGGTAAGGTAGGCTCACAAAGTCAGCGCCCTCCCAAGCATAACTTTGTGCTCCAAATCTATTGGTAGTGTCCATTTTTGTCTCCCAATTCATGGAGACATGGATTTGCAAATGATTTAGAACATCACTTCCCCTCCCACCAAAGCTACACTCTATTATCATAAATGGACAGTGTAAGTATATGTACAACTATGTAAAAAATACATTGAATCTTTGAAAAGAAGTTGTTTCTATGGTCTTTTTATTTTATGCATGTATTAAGCACCTTTATTTTATTCCTTTTACTAAGCAAATTCATTTTATTAAATATATTAATGTTTATTTATTAAATGTTATTCCATAGTTACTAAGAAAAGACTCGCATAGACAAATATTAGAAACACAGCAACACTATAAAATGGAAAGAAAATAAAAAGATGGCAAAACCCCTTGAGGGGAAAGCTTTTCAAATGTTACTATTTTCTAATTCCTATTATTCCAGCCACCTAGTAAAATCAGCACTTTAGTCCAACTAAATCCAAACAGATCTATTGCCTGCTGTAAGTCTCTTTTTAAAACAAAAGAAAGATTGGCACTCTTTGCTATGCCCATGTTTAAGCCTCTGTTATGATAGTTGATTTATTGATTTACTGAAAATATTCCAAGGCTGATTTAAGAGGTAAAATCTGTAAGAACACCGCAGCATGGGAATTGTCCAAAGACAGAATATGTTAGCCTGCAGTTTGGATTGAATACTTGCAAACCGTTGCCAAAATGCATCAGTCTAAAAGGAAATTCGTGAATTGGCTTTGAATCAACACAGTAGGTACACATAAGATGAGGATCTTAAATAGTAAGAGCGGATTTCACTTCTGCACAATTACAAGTTCCCACTGAGAAAGGAACAAGTACTATTTGTTCTTGGGCTATTCTGTGGACTGTTTTAATAGACTCTAATCTGGCGGGGGGGGGGAACCATTTCAAAACATCTTTCTATATTTGTCTGATAAGTCTGAGGTGAAGCAAAGGCAGCTGTGAAGCTATTGATAAACATGTAACCAAAGATTGAACAAGAAAACCAATAATCTTATTATCCTAAGATTAAGAAAAAAGTGGATTCTTTTATAGAGGAATACAGTTCCGTTCAGGAATACCGTTTTTCAAAGTATTTTCTGTACCCTTAAATACATACCAGTATCTTTCTAGCATAAAGTTAAAAAAATATAAATAAATAAAAATATATAAAATATAAATTAGAAGTTTTTCTTTACTGAAATAGCAAACAGAAAAAATAGTTATTTACAGATTGAAAAATTGAAAAAAAATTTGCTGAAGAAAAACTATTCGTACAGCTATGCTACTTCTTTTACCCAATTTTAACCTACAACCTTAACATGTTGTTAATATTTTTATATATTAATATTAAAATTGTATTTTGGGGATAAATTTAATTTAATGCACGAATAGATATTTCTTAAAATTACAAATGTAATTTTTTCATTAATACCTAAGTATCCTTAAAGGAAAAAATATTTTATTAACCAAGCAGAGACCACAGAAGCAATATTTTAAAATATAATCACAGATTTTATTTTATGCTAGATAATGTCTCATTTATAAAATATACTGTTATGGATTAAACCATCGCAGTGTTACAACCCTAAACAGCTTCGTCTTACAACAGGCTTGTAATCCTGCAATTCCCATTGGTCCATAAATAGCGAGTTGTGATTGGTCAGGTTTGGCCAGTCTGTTTGGCTGTTAACGGAAACCCCTGATTGGACGCTTGTGAAAGCGATAGACTCAGTTCATTGGTTGTTTAACAGCAGCAAGCTCTATAAAAGAGCTACTGCTGCCCAGTTCTGGTGCTCCTTTCTTTCTTGTTAAATAAAGAGTTGAAGTCACAGTCCGATGTCTCATCTCCGTTCTTGCCCATACCCAAGACTTAACATATACAGTATTGTGAAAATGGCTACATTACAAGCCAGTTAACATAACATCATAAACATTAAATTGTTAAAAAGTATTATTTCTATTTCATACCATCAAGATGCAAAATAGATGAGAAAAAGACATTCACAACTAGGATCATTAGGACAAACTTCAGATTTACTTCTTTTTATCTTATATAAATGTCCACTTCTAAAGAGCTTGGAGAAGAGCAACCATCATGATATGAAAAGTTGTCCTGCAATAGAGGCAGCCTATTTGTTGAAGTTAGGTTCCTGCCTCTGGCGTTTTAATTACTCAAGGATATAGTTATAATGAAACGTGTAGATGATCTTGACGAATGGTAGGGGGATGATGAAGGGAAATGGTGCTATCCAGGTAACAGACAAGAGAGGCAGGAACCCCCAATGGCTTAATGGTCCAAGAAAGAAATGCAAGAAACATCTGCCTTAATGGATCAAGCACTTAAAAGTGGTATTGGGAAATTTGTACTTTTGGATTTGCAAGATTCTGTTAATGTACCTTATAATAAAATAGAATTGTTGTATTTTCTGTTTGGTTTACTTGGGAGGGCTGACGATATTAGAGACTCACATCTTGGAATCATAGAAAAATAGTTCTGGAGGAATAGTTTTGGAGAAAATAGTTCTGGAGGAAGACCCATTTGTCATCCAGGCCAACAGATTAATTGATGAAGAAACATGAGGGTCTGAACGTTCTCATAGTTGTCCAAACTCTACTTGAAGAGTTCCAGAGTGAGAGAAACCAACTTCCTTTAGTAAAAATTTCAGTAGTTTAACTGCTCTTATCATCAAGACCCACCTCCAAATACATATTTAAAATCTACCTTCATCTAATTTAAATCCATTAATTCTAGAACAGTTCTCCATGGGCAGAAGAAAAGAAGTTTTTAAAGTGATCTTTAAAAATAGGTTTTTTGTCTTTTTGATTTAAGAAGAAAATGTCTCTTTTCTGCATATAGATTTTATGGGACAATACAGGATAGGGCTAAATACTAAATATGGAAAAATTAATGTCTAGCCCATAAGGAATGTATTTTGCTTCATGGACTAATTGATTTGAGGATATGCTACAATTTATATCAGTGTTGATCACCCTTAGCTACTTACCCTCAAACCCATAAAACTTGATTATGAAAGCTTATATGATCTTCCAAAAAATAATGACTCCAAGTAGTTTAATTATTAACAAAACAACAATCAATGGTTCGTCTCTTCCAGCCACCCGAAAGATTTTAATAAAAAAAGATTTTCACAGCTTTCTGAAATTGTAGCAGAAATGGGTCAGTCTTATATACTGAAGTACACTGATCCAGAGGAAGGATATTGAGAATGTACATGCTTGGATCCCTGATGCTTATATTTCCTATAGGCTGAGAGTTGCAAAGCAAATCTCCTGTTCGAGCACAATGAATGGACAAAAGCCACTTGCAGAAAGCAGCCTCATAGATTACTATGTCTTAAATCCTGGGTGTAAATAATAAACCAGTGCAAGTGCCAAAGTGGATGAGTGAAACATGATGTATATTGTTATTTCATTCTGTATCAACTATATCTTGCAAACTACATGAAAAGTCTGTAAGAGCAATTCCAGATAGAACAATAACAACATCCAATATTATGAGGTGATAAAGACATGAATAAGCTCTCCTAGTACAATAGTCCTTGCAACTACCCTGGGCATCGCAAAGAGGATAATTTCATATAAATGGAAACAAACTTTGATATGAATAAATAATTTTAGAATAGAAGCATACTTGACACACCTTATACACAAGGGTGATCAAAATAGTCTTAGTTCCATACTCAAGTTAGAAAATTATGACTGAAAGGATCCATTTAATGCTGCTCATCTTGCCTTTATTTCCAGTACTAACTTCTCCTGAAGAAACATGGATTCCTTTCCAATTATATGAAACTTTGACTAGACCTCTGCTTGGCTCATTATTTAAAGCCTATTCAGTTGAGGTAATTTTATTTCTGGATTTCACCATTATATTATTTGTATTCAATATATATAAAATATTAAAACAATTAAAAATGTACTGTTACTAATACACAACATCTGTGGAAATCATGTCATCTATGGTGTGTTAAAGCATTTTCTTTTTAAGTTAGAATCTATCCTTTTCTTTCTGATGCTTTAAGATTTGCTAATCAGTAGTGATTACATTTATGACATTGCTGACTTGAATAAATGTTAATCATTTTTTCATAAAGTCCAAGGATCTGTCCAAGTAGGCAGTCTGCTTAAGAACCCTTTCAGGATCATTTAATTTATTTCAGGAATCAGAGCAAAAATAGAAAAACAAATAGAATAAAGGAAAGATTTATGTGACTGAGGTTTGTACTTCCTCTTTGTTTCAATCATTTGTTCAGGATTCCCTCTTGTGGCAATATTTGGAATCATTCATATGGTGTCTCTTGAACTTCATTTTCAGCTCAAAGACTCATCAATGTTGTTAGAGATAACATTGTTTACCCTAACTGGTTTAGGTAAAATAACAAATATGTTATCATGGTTTGTTAGTTAAAGTGTCTGCAACTTTAACTGTAGGAATGTAATTAAGGGAGTGGTTGTAATAGCACCATAAAAGAAGCAAGACAATGGCAGCTTGCTCTCTCTGGCTTGATGATCCCTAATTACTGCATGGATTGAAAGACTGTGTTTTTCTCCTACTGGAAAGGGAGAGAGAAAGGACTGATTTATTGTAAGTGAACTGACATTGGATATTCTACACGGACTTTGCTAATTGAATATCCTTGAATGGACTGACTAAAATGATACATGACTAATGGACTGTTATTTTGACTATGCTATAAACTCTAAATGGAATAAACTATACTTTGATAGCACAAGCGTATCTGTTATTTTTACTGTATGTTAACAAACATATAAACTTATCTCACTCATTTATCTGTATGCCTATCTGACTAACGCTGCACATTCTGTTTAGCTTGTCTCCTTAACCCTGGTTGGGGAACACAGGCTTAACAAATGTCATATGATTCACTGCCATAATCTGAATGTCTACCTAAGAATCACCTGATGTTCTTTTCTTGACAGCTAATTGAACTGATATTTTAATGTCTGTACATTTACCCAAGGGTTTCAAGGCTCAAACATATCTCAAGAAATATGAGTTAATGTATTAATAGAAAATATTTATTTTAAAAAGGAAAGATTATCATTCAAAAATATACAATTCACATTCACACATCATCATTATCATCTTGTATTGCTTTGTTTTAAATAGTAGTATATTCATCTACCGTATTAAGTACAGGCTAGAATAGACAGAGGTGAAGAATGCCAGACTGTATCAATGCTTCTTCACTATAAACAGTTATATAAGGCTGTTAGTGTTTTTCAATATTAATGTGTTTTATGAATTTAACTATTTGAAGAATTTAATGCAAGATAATATGCACTTCATAAATTAATAGGATTTTTGTCTTCATTGTTCCTTCCCCCATTTTCTGCTTTACAAAAACTCTGACATCTGTACATATTTTACTTTTAAGCCAGTTAAGTTTTACAAGGCATAATAACTTTTTACATGCAATATATATTATTGAGGCATGTGCCAGCAAACAAATGAGATGATGGATTAAAATAGCAAAATGCTGCCAACTGTAGAGATACTGCTTGGATATTTGTAGATGAATCTACAATTGTACATTTAAGAAACAAAGCAGTTGTGTTCATTGTTTCATTCATAATATACTGACCATCATGATTTATAGTATATCCCTAACATTCTAAGATGTGTCACATCAATTTGTTAATAAATAATTTTCATTCTTATAATGCAGGGTGGTATAATGTTATTTCAACACTAATGTTAAAATTTTCATATGCAGAAATAACTACATACCTGGTTCAGTGTAGCGTCCTTTAATTTAAAGATTACAGCAAAAAGAAAAAAGAAAGAAATTGAGAGAGACAAAAAATTACCTTTCTAAATTAAAGTATGTTAGAAGAGACAGAAAGCACACAGAACTGACATGTATCAGGAAAAGACTGTCATCTATTCTGCCACAATATAGTGACCTATTCTTTTTGGATATTTGGTTTGGTAGAGATTACTGCTAGTAGATAGAACCAACTAATTTCATGACATAACAAAAAACTATTAAAATAAAAGCTTTTATGAAGTAAGTCGGAGTAATTACAGCTGTAAAAAACCAATCAACTATAATTAATTATATACTGCTAAGCACCTTAGCAAAGTGCTGTTGGAAAGAAACTGCTGGGTTTTTTTTACACACTGTAGTCAACTAGGGGCTTCTAGATAGTTGACAAGCAGGGTATGAGACAACAGCTCCTACAGTTTTGTTCACAACAATAGAAATTCAGTGTAGTTATTGATAAAATTATTTTCCATAATATAGTGGACAAAATTGACCCTACCCCTGATGAAAATGGGGCATTTCCCACTGAAACACATTAACTACTATAAACATGTAGTATGGACAATGTTTCATAGTACTTCCCAGAAAACATTATTATTAATAATGTATAAAATACAGGTTTTGCAAACGTCATTGCTTACTAGTTGCATGAACATTCCTGATATTTCAATTTCCTATAACTTCCAAAATATGCTATATATTGTATTAATGAATAATACACATCTCCCTGTTTTAAAGTTCTAGCATCTACATGTATAAAGAGTATTTACTATTAAAATAGTTTAATTCCTTGATGTCACAGTAAGATTTATTTTTACCATGATTCAAAGAATTGTACAGTAGCATTAAGAACCATCTAGTCATATGTGTCCATTACTATTAATGTTAACAGTTTAAATGTCTATAGGAATAGGAATATTTCATATAGCATCAGCATTGTAAAAAGGAATGTCATTTATATACACTATTTTATTGAAACTTCACAATTTATTGTGATCCAAAATGCACATCTGCAAGGCATCAGTTGATACTTGGTCCCAGCTGTAAATAAAAGTAAATTGTAATAATAGTAATTTATTCCACTTACTATCCTTTCTGAATTAGTTTTACTCTGCAATACACATCTCCAAATAAATGTTAACTATCCACAGAAATTAACTGTCAGTGGCTGCTGAGAGAAGAAACTTGTTGGTAATCAAGATGGTAATATTGGTAATCACATCCAGGAAGACCAGATGAGAAGAGGTTAAAATTCTTGTTTAATGATACTTTTGAAAACAGAAAGAGGAACTGATCATAACCTGCAATTTTTAATGAGGAGAAAACCTGGATAATTGCATTAGTAATACATTTGTTTAACTTTCTTTCAGGAAAAAAAAGAACCCCAACATTATGTTCTAGAGCAGCAAAAATGTAATTCCAACTCAGAAAGAGAAAGAAGACAGAACTGAAAAGACTTTTGGATTAAAAATGAGCTGTGGTTTCAGACTTCAATAGGACCTAAATTATAAATGGTCACATATATTGTGAATATGATATTCCATATGCATCCAGTTATATCTGAAGCTAATGTGGGAAAGGATAGACTAGAAGTTGCCTTGATTTAACCAAAACCAAGAGTTGGAATTTGTATCATGGCATGTAGAACTCATGGATAGCTCAAATGTGAATTTGACATGGGAAGTTACAAAGAAAAAATAATAATTTAAAGCTTCTCTCTGCTAGAGAGACATTCCCTGAGGATAGCCTCCAGCATGAGTTTGAAAGCTCAGAAGACTACATCTCTGGTCCCAGTGATTGCCCCAGATTGGATCCTATGTTATCTTGGACCATGTACAACTTCATTTTTCATAATTTAAAAACATTTTTAAAGGAACTTATTTAATACTGCTACTGAAAAATGTAACTCCCTGATATCTACTATTTTTGATATGACATTGCCAAATGAAGTAATTATCCTAAACTATAATGCTATTTATTTGGCTTGGCACAATATATAAACCAACAATTGTGTTATGGACTAAGCCAACGCAGCAGTACAACCCTAAATAGCTTTACTTTACAGCAGGCATGTAATCCTGAACTTCTCATTGGCCCGCGAATAGTGAGTCGTGATTGGTCGTTTCTGGCCAGTCTGATTGGCTGTTAACGGGCCCCTCTGATTGGATGCTTGTGAAAGCGGTAAACTCAAATCATTGGTTGTTTTGACAGCAGCCAGCTCTATAAAAGAGCTGCTGCTGCCCAAGTATTTGCTCTGTTCTTATTTTACAATAAAGAGTTGAAGTCACCGTTCGATGTCTCGTCTCCGTTCTTTGCGCCCATGCTCAGGACTAAACACTGGCGATGAGGGTGGGATGCGGAAACGATAGAGCTGACTAAGTACGCATCGAACAAGACAGAGCACATGGCTGAAGAGTGCACACAACAAACGGCAAGATGACCAGCGGCGCCATACCACCCGCTCCATTTGACCCAGCAACTAAAGACTGGGACTCGTATATAGATCATTTCCAGATGTTCCTAGAGACCAACAATTTAAAAGATGCTACACCTGGCAAGAAATGAGCAGTGTTCTGACTCATTGCGGCCCCGCCGTTTTCAAAATGGCTAAAGCACTTGCCAAACTGGTGGAAGTGAAGACCATGGATTGGGATAACCTCGCCCCAATCCTCAAGGCCCATTACGCACCTGCAGTACCTACACTGATACGAAGACACGAGTTTTACCAGAGGGACCAATGGAAGAACGAGAGCATTGGGGATTCCGTAGCTGACCTCCGGAACCTAGGAGGCCTTTGTGGTTTTGCAAACCTCGAGGAAGCCCTAAGAGACTGCATAGTTCTGGGATTAGATGCACCATAAGTGCAGAGCAAACTTATGGTGAAAGGAGACATCAGCCTTGCAGATGTCATTGCCGACGCTACTGCCACAGAATCAACCAGGAAGTCAGCCGCTCGAATGCGCCAAGCGAACGCACTGCTTTGCCAACTCGCTAACGATAGCCTGCTTGCCACTGAGAAGCATGCTATCACCACCCACCACGAAGACCTCGAGTCATTCTCAAACAGTGAGGAAGTGGAGGTCAACCGGCTCCGTTCGGAACGAGAGCAAAGAAACCAGAGACGTCCACACCAATGTGCTGGTTGATAGACAAACCACCTGCGATCAGACTGCAAATTCCTCGACACACTTTGCCATACCTGTGGGAAAAGAGGCCACATCACGAAGGTCTGCAGAAGCAAGCGAGAGTCCAGTCCCAGCCGAAGGGAGAACAACCTCCGTCGGGAGACAGGCAAACCTCCTGAGAATCAGGACCACCTGAACCACCAATGGAACAGCCATTACTACTACAGAAATCAAGCACCTGCCTCTTCAATGAGACGAGAAGAGGCCCACCAAACCATTATTATCGGCCACGCTTCATTGTTCAATGCAAGAAAGATCCGTGTAAGGGTTACTATTGAGAATCGACCGTGCGTGATGGAAGTTGATTCGGGATCATCCCTATCGATGGTATCCTGGAAAACCCTCAAACAGCTGATCCCTGACATCTGCCGCCATGACCTAAACACTCAACGAATCATCCTAAAAGATTACCAGGGAAACAGAATTCCAGTTGTCGGTTCCAGCCATGTCCAAGTATCCTTCAAGGACCGCACCGCAATGCTTCCCCTGACTGTCATCGATCGTGACTGGCCCAGTTTGTTAGGGTTACAGTGGTTCGCCCCACTCGGGATTGAACTAGCCAGAATACACCAAACCAGAAGTGATGACTGGGAAGAGGCTCTCATCCAGGAATTCCAGGACGTGTTCACAGGAACATTAGGCAAGTACAAGGAGCCCTCTATATCATTTAATCTCAGCCCCGATGAAGCTCCCATTCAGCTTAAGCCTTGTCAGGTGCCTTTTGCCCTCAAGCAGAAGATCGACGAGCAGCTAGATAAACTGATAGCCCAGGGTGTATTGGAACCGATTGACCATGCCCACTGGGAAACTCCATGAAGCCAGATGGTTCGTTAAGAATTTGTGGGGATTACCGGGCCACCCTAAATCATGCTCTTCAACAGAGCACTTACCCAGTACCAGTGGTCCAACACCTTCTTCATTCCCTGGGTGGCGGAAAAATATTTGCGAAATTGGACTTAGCTCAGGCGTACCAGAAACTACCTGTAGACGTGACAACTGCAGAAGCCCAGACAATAGTTACACATAGAGGCGCCTTCAAGTGCAATAGACTCCAATTCGGAGTAAGCGTGGTGCCTGGCATTTTCCAAAGTTTGATGGAGAGACTATTACAAGGCATAAAATGCGTCGTGCCTTATTTTGACAATGTCCTAACAGCTGCCCCTACTAAAGAGTTATTAGTACAACGACTCAGAAAAGTTCTTCAGAAATTTAAAGACACTGGTCTGAAGGTAAAAAGGGACAAGTGTCAACTTTGTACGGAGAGAGTGGAGTTCCTGGGATACCTTCTCGACAGACAGGGAACCCACCCCACCGAAAAAAAACTAACCACAATCAAAAATGCCCTGAGACTTAGGAATAAGACAGACCTCCAAGCCTTCCTGGGACTCATTAACTTTTATAACATCTTCTTGCCCCAGAAGGCGACCGTAGCCAAGCCCCTACATAGACTTCTCGACAAAAAGGCTTCCTGGGTCTGGGGACGGCGTGAAGAATGGGCATTCCAACAAGTAAAAGACCTCTTAACCTCCGATACTGCATTGATGCAATACGAGACTCTACTCTTGACGGTTACCTGTGATGCCTCACCATTTGGAGTAGGAGCCATTTTAAGCCATGTCCTACCAAATGGGAATGAGGCACCTATTGTGTTCTTTTTGAGAACTTTGTCTAAGACCGAAAGGAACTACAGTCAACTTGATAAAGAGGCTCTTGCTATTGTATCCGCAATTAAACGTTTCCATGAATATGTGTATGAGAGACCCTTTGCCATAATTACAGACCACAACCCGCTACTTGGTACTTTGGCGGGAAACAAACCAACTCCCCTATCTTATCACCAAGAATGACAGGTTGCTCAGAATTTTTAGCCGCCTACGATTACCGATTGCAACACCGCCCGGGGAAAACCATTCCCCACACTGACGCTTTGAGCCACTCTCCACTACCAGACGTCATAGAGGACCCAGCTCCAACCTTAGCCGTATTGCAAATCAAAACCCTCAAATCGCCATCATTGACCGCTCGAGACATCGCCTTAGAAACAAAAAAGGACCCTGTTTTGGCATGAGTCCTCAGCTGGATGGAACAGGGTTGGCCGGTCAGTGCACCCAATGACACGTTCAAGCCATTCAGGAATCGACAAACAGCTATTCTCCCAAAAAGGCTGCATCGTGTGGGGAGACAGAGTTGTAATCCCGGAGAAATTGCAACATAGGGTATTAAAAATGTTGCACGATGGACATCCAGGCATCGTGAGGATGAAGGCATTGGCCAGGAGTTACGCATGGTGGCCTAGGTTAGACAAACAGATAGAGACCTGGGTAGCAAAGTGCAGCAAATGCCAGGAGACTCACTCTACTCCCCCAAAAATGTCCCCAACTCAGTGGGAAATGCCTCGAGGCCCTTGGTCCCGTATTCACATCGATTTTGCGGGACCCACAAGAGGACACAATTTCCTCCTAACAGTGGATGCCAATTCAAACTGGCTCAAAGTCCACAAGATGAAAAGCACCACCACAGAGGTGGTCACTAAAAAGGTGAATAAGCTATTCGCTACCCACGGATTGCCGGATGTCCTGGTCTCCGATAATGGCCCCCAATTCACTGCCCTGCCATTCGAACAGTACCTGGCAGATCGGGGCATCCACCATGCCTTAACATCGCCAGCTCACCCTGTGGCCAATGGTAGGGCTGAGCGAATGGTTCAATTTGTAAAAAAGACTTTGCACAAAATGGACTACGGTGACATTGACGACAAAATAAACCGGATGCTTCTTCTCCAGCACAAAACCCCAAACAGTACCACAAACAGAACCCCAGCTGAAATCCTGATGGGCCGGAAACTTCACTCGCATCCCGATCGCCTCCAACCAAACTACACGTCTGAACAACTCTCAGGATCCAGCAGCAAGTGTCAGGCATTCCAGGAAGGTGACCTCGTGTTTGCGCAAAACTTCTCGGGCGACCCATTGTGGGTCCCCGCTACCATAACGCAACTTACGGGACCCTGATCCTATCGCCTACAAACTGCAGATGGTAAGAGGTGGAAGCGCCACATAGACCAACTCCGTTCCAGATTAGCACCTAGTCCTATCTCAGCCCCGGAATCTCTAGCTGGGGGGGGGAGGAACATTGAGGAGGCCGAAGAAGAAATAACAATCGAAACCCAACAGTCTACACAACCAACCAGGGGATACTCACCGTCAAAAGGAGAACCGAGCCAGGGAGTGGCCTCGTCGCGTGACAGCACTGCAATGGAAACAGATCCAGAGAACCCGGAAGACAGCACTGGCATTAGCAGGGAAAGCAGCCCAGGGCCATTCGAAGGAACAGCAGGACTGTTTTCACCATCCAACCCAGATAGCAGCCCACCGGAACCAGAGCCAGAACAGAAACCGGTGGAATAGTGCAGGTCAAGCAGACAGGTGAAGCGACCTGCCTATTTACGAGAATACGTCACCCCACCCCTCAGACAGAACCTAGGGGGGAGGGGTGTTATGGACTAAGCCAACGCAGTGATACAACCTTAAATAGCTTTACTTTACAGCAGGCATGTAATCCTGCACTTCACATTGGCCTGCGAATAGCGAGTCGTGATTGATTGTTTCTGGCCAGTCTGATTGGCTGTTAATGGGCCCCTCTGATTGGACGCTTGTGAAAGCGGTAAACTCAAATCATTGGTTGTTTTGACATCTATAAAAGAGCTGCTGCTGCCCAAGTATTTGCTCTGTTCTTATTTCACAATAAAGAGTTGAAATCACCGTTCGATGTCTCGTCTCCGTTCCTTGCGCCCATGCTCAGGACTTAACAAATTGGTTGCATGTCATATGTAATAAATGAAAAGACTAAAATTGTTTTTTACAAAACTATGACTAAAATAAATACTAACTTTACTGTGTGAATTTAGACAGAACATTAAAAAAATCATAATTATGATGCACAGAAAAAGTTTTTTGTTATGAAGTACTGAAGTTGGTGAAAAGCACATTCTTTATTTACTGCAAAGGAAGTAAAACAGTCTGATGCTTTTATTAACAATTTGTACTTGCTCTCCTTATTTCTTTTCATATAATAGAAATAATAATTTCTTACCAGTACTGGTGAGAATGATTTCTTTTACTGAAGTTCAGTTACTACAATAATTACATTAAAAACGTATTGAAGAATAAGACTTAATATTTGATAGCCCTCTTTCTGGCCCTATTCCCATTGTAATTCCATACCATGACCTATACTTCATTTTAAAAAGCAAGATAAATTGCTTCTCACTCAAGCAGATAAGTGCTTTATGCACTGGTCCAATACAGACAAGATAATTGAACAAAATTAGCATTTAGAATATGGATGTTAAGGTGACAAATGGTGTATAAGAATGGCATGAAGAGATAGAATTGACTATCTACTTAGAACCCCGGGGCTGAAGAAAACAAGGATGCCTAGAATCACTTTTATCTCTTTTAGCAGAAATCATGAAAGTTTCCAGACTGAGCACTGATAGATCCAAAGAACTGTGGATGCAGAATAGATAAACAGAAAATTGATCAGGCCCAGAGAAGATAAATCAGCATGAAATAAAATGAAGACAGGTGTCAATATGTTGTATAATCTTTCAATCACAAAGTATACCAAACTAAACACCAACAGAATTTCACATTGTGAAATGATTTACAAGTAATATGAAAGTGAGTGCTTCTCAACAAATGGCTTAGCATATAGGAAGTGTTTCAGGAAGCTGACACCATTGTGTGATGTTGTATGATATCTTAATGTTGTGGACTAAGCCAACACAGCAGTAACAACCCTAAATAGCTTTACTCTGCAGCAGGCTCGTAATCCTGCACTTCTCATTGGCCCACGAATAGCGAGTCATGATTGGTCGTCTCTGGCCAGTCTGATTGCCTGTTAACGGGCCTCTCTGCTTGGATGCTTGTGAGAGTGGTAAACTCAAATCATTGGTTGTTTTGACAGCGGCCAGTTCTATAAAAGAGCTGCTGCTGCCCAAGTATTTGCTCTGTTCTTATTTCACAATAAAGAGTTGAAGTCACCGTTCGATGTCTCGTCTCCGTTCCTTGCGACCATGCTCAGGACTTAACACTGGCAATGAAGGTGGGATGCGGAGATGATAGAGCTGACTAAGCACTCATCGAATAAGACAGAGCCCGTGGCTGAAGAACGCACGCAACAAATGGCAAAATGACCAGCGGCGCCATACCACCCGCTCCATTTGACCTAGTAACTGAAGACTGGGACTCGTATATAAATCGTTTCCAGATGTTCCTAGAGACCAACAATTTAAAAGATGCTACACCTGGCAAGAAACAAGTGGTGTTCTTGACTCACTGCGGCCCCGCCGTTTTCAAAATGGCTAAAGCACTTGCCAAACTGGCGGAAGTGAAGACCATGGATTGGGATAACCTCACGCCGATCCTCCGGTACCCGCGGTACCTACACTGATACGAAGACACGAGTTTTACCAGAGGGACCAATGGAAGAACGAGAGCATTGGGGATTCCGTAGCCAACCTCCGGAACCTAGGAGGCCTTTGTGGTTTTGCAAACCTCGAGGAAGCCCTAAGAGACTGCATAGTTCTGGGATTAGATGCACCACAAGTGCAGAGCAAACTTATGGTGAAAGGAGACATCAGCCTTGCAGATGTCATCGCCGACGCTACTGCCGCAGAATCAATCAGGAAGTCAGCCGCTCGAATGCACCAAGCGAACGCACTGCTTTGCCAACTTGCTAACGATAGCCTGCTTGCCACTGAGAAGCACGCTATCACCACCCACCACGAAGACCTCGAGTCATTCTCAAACAGTGAGGAAGTGGAGGTCAACCGGCTCCATTCGAACCGATTGACCATGCTCGCTGGGAAACTCCAATAGTAACGCCCATGAAGCCAGATGGCTCATTAAGAATTTGTGGGGATTACCGGGCCACCCTAAATCATGCTCTTCAACAGAGCGCTTACCCAGTACCGGTAGTCCAACGCCTTCTTTACTCCCTGGGTGGCGGAAAAATATTTGCGAAATTGAACTTAGTTCAGGCGTACCAGCAACTACCTGTAGATGCGACAACTTCAGAAGCCCAGACAATAGTTACACATAGAGGCGCCTTCAAGTGCAATAGACTCCAATTCGGAGTAAGTGTGGCGCCTGGCATTTTCCAAAATTTGATGGAGAGACAATTACAAGGCATAAAATGCGTCGTGCCTTATTTTGACGATGTCTTAATAGCTGCCCCCACTAAAGAGTTATTCGTACAATGACTCAGAAAGGTTCTTCAGAAATTTAAAGACGCTGGCCTGAAAGTAAAAAGGGACAAGTATCAACTTTGTACAGAGAGAGTGGAGTTCCTGGGATACCTTCTCGACAGACAGGGAATCCACCCCACCGAGAAAAAACTAACCGCAATCAAAAACACCCTGAGACCTAGGAATAAGACAGACCTCCAAGCCTTCCTGGGACTCATTAACTTTTATAACATTTTCTTGCCCCAGAAGGTGACCATAGCCAAGCCCCTACATAGACTTCTCAACAAAAAGGCTTCCTGGGTCTGGGGATGGCGTGAAGAATGGGCATTCCAACAAGTAAAAAACCTCTTAAGCTCCGATGCTGTATTGATGCAATACAATGAGACTCTACCCTTAACATTTACCTGTGATGCCTCACCATTTGGATTGGGAGCCATTTTAAGCCATGTCCTACCAAATGGGAATGAGGCACCTATTGCGTTCTTTTCGAGAACCTTGTCTAAGACCGAAAGGAACTATAGTCAACTTGATAAAGAGGCTCTTGCTATTGTATCCGCAATTAAATGTTTCCATGAATATGTGCATGGAAGACCCTTTGCCATAATTACAGACCACAAGCCGCTACTTGGTACTTTGACGGGAAACAAACCAACTCCCCATATCTTATCACCTAGAATGACACGTTGGTCAGAATTTTTAGCCGCCTACGATAACCGATTGCAACACCGCCCAGGGAAAACCATTCCCCACGCTGACGCTTTGAGCCACTCTTCACTACCAGACGTCATAGAGGACCCAGCTCCAACCTTAGCCGTATTGCAAATCAAAACCCTTAAATCGCCGCCGCTGACCGCTCGAGACATTGCCTTAGAAACAAAAAAGGACCCTGTTTTGGCATGAGTCCTCAGCTGGGTGGAACAGGGTCAGCGCACCCAACGACATTTTCAAGCCATTCAGAAATCAACAGACAGAACTATTCTCCCAAAAGGGCTGCATCTTGTGGGAAGACAGAGTTGTAATCCCAGAGAAATTGCAACATAAGATATTAAAAATGTTGCACGATGGACATCCAGGCATCGTGCGGATGAAGGCATTGGCCAGGAGTTACGCATGGTGGCCTGAGTTAGACAAACATATAAAGACCTGGGTAGCAAAGTGCAGCAAATGCTTGGAGACTCGCTCTAATCCTCCAGAAACTTCCCCAACTCAGTGGGAAATGCTTCGAGGTCCTTGGTCCCGTATCCACATCGATTTTGCGGGACCCACAAGAGGACACACTTTCCTCCTAACAGTGGATGCCTATTGTAACTGGATCGAGGTCCACAAGATGAAAAGCACCACCACAGAGGCTAAAAAACTGAATAAGCTATTAGCTACCCATGGATTGCCGGATGTCCTGGTCTCCGATAATGGCCCCCAATTCACTGCCCTGCCATTCGAACAGTACCTGGCAGATCGGGGCACCCACCATGCCTTAACATCGCCAGCTCACCCTGCAGCCAATGGTAGGGCTGAGCGAATGGTTCAATTTGTAAAAAAGACTTTGCAAAAATGGACCATGGCGACATTGACGACAAAATAACCTGGATGCTTCTCCTCTAACACATAACTCCCAAACAACACAATGAACAGAACCCCAGCTGAACTCCTGATGGGCCAGAAACTTTGCTCACATCTCGATCACCTCCAACCAAATTACACGGCTGAACAACCCCCAGGATCCAGCAGCAAGTGTCGGGCATTCCAGGAAGGTGACCCCGTGTTTGCAAAAAACTTCTCGGGCGACCCATTGTGGGTCCCCGCTACCATAACGCAACTTACGGGACCCTGATCCTATCGCCTACAAACTGCAGATGGCAAGATGTGAAAGCGCCACATAGACCAACTCCGTTCCAAATTAGCATCTAGTCCTATCTCAGCCCCTGAATCTCTAACTGGGGGGGGGGAAGGAACATCGAGAAGGCCGAAAAAAAAATAACAGATGACTTAACAATTGAAACCCAGCAGTCTACACAACCAACCAGTGATACTCACCGCCAGAAGGAGAACCGAGCTGGGGAGTGGCCTCGCTGCGTGACAGCACCGCGATGGCAGCAGATCCGGGTAACCCGGAAGACAGCACTGGCGGAAGCAGGGAGAACAGCCCGGACCCATTCGAAGGAGCAGCGGGACCGTTTTCACCATCCAGCCCAGCGGACATCCCACCGGAACCAGAGCCAGAACAGAAACTGGTGGAACAGCGCAGGTCACGCAGACAGGTGAAGTGACCTGCCTATTTATGAGAGTACATCACCCCACCCCTCAGACGGAACCTAGGGGGGGGAGTGTTGTGGACTAAGCCAACGCAGCAATAACAACCCTAAATAGCTTTACTTTGCAGCAGGCTCGTAATCCTGCACTTCTCATTGGCCCGCGAATAGCGAGTCATGATTGGTCGTCTCTGGCCAGTCTGATTGGCTGTTAATGGGCCTCTCTGACTGGACGCTTGTGAGAGCGGTAAACTCAAATCATTGGTTGTTTTGACAGCAGCCAGCTCTATAAAAGAGCTACTGCTGTCCAAGTATTTGCTCTGTTCTTATTTCACAATAAAGAGTTGAAGTCACCGTTCGATGTCTCGTCTCCGTTCCTTGCACCCATGCTCAGGACTTAACACTTAAACAGCAAACAAATATTTTTAAAGAAATGCTAAAGTACTGAAGTTGCATTTAGGTAAGGTCAATTTATACTATCTAATGATGGTGTGGTCTATATTACCAATATTTAGAAGACAATCACATATTGCAGGCCAAAAACAAGAAGAACTATTACAGATCTTGCTTTTGAATCCTTATGAACCAGATTGCATTGATTTAACCTGATTTATTAATTATTATTTCTGGTACATCCAAAAATATTGAGAGAGAAACAAAGAGAGGAGAGAGGAAGATTAACAATGGTATGGAAAGAAAACCAGAGCAATGCCTTGTATACTGGCAACTTCTTGTCTAGTTTTTTTCCCCCTAGCAGTGAGGAAAACATCACAGTTCTGAGTAGGTAGACTCAGCTGCTTTCACATATAGCCTAATAAAATATTGTGTCATAATTTGTCGTTATATCTTGGAGTTATGTGTGAAACTTAGCAATAGCACTTAGACTTATATACTGCCTCATAGTGCTTTATAACCCTCGTAAGCAGTTTTACAGAGTCAGCCTGTTGCCCCCAACAATCTTGGTACTCATTTTACTGAATTGGAAGGATGGAAGGCTGAGTCAATCTTGAACTGTTCTGAATGGACTGAGTAGTGAGTTAGCCTGCAGTACTGCATTCTAACCAACGTGCCACCACAACTCTTATGTCTCAAAGGTGTATTTTCAGGAGACAACTGGACAACAGGAGACAACTTGTTTTTTATTTGAAGACATTTCACTTCTCATCCAGGAAGCGTCTTCAGCTCTGACAGGATAGTAGGAAATGGAGCTGAAGATGCTTCTTGGATGAAAAGTGAAAGTTTTCAAAGAAAAACCAAGGAAGTTCAGTTGCCTCCTAAAAAAGCACCTTTGGGAAAACCATGACCTGGATGACTGGGAGTCTCTACAGACTCACAGCTCTTAAGGACTATTCAGCAAACCATGATTAAGATCCTGCCTTTCCATTATATGGCATGAGTTCTTATATCACTGCAAATTATTCTAAAGCATTTATTGGTTTCCAGATAAACTGTGCTTAATAATTGCTCTGTCACTTAAATTAGTTCAAATATGCATTTATTCTTGAAGAACTAAAAATTCCATTTTTTTTAAACCTAGTGATTTGGAGCCTGACATTTCAAGCAACACCAGCCTACTCTACCTTTCATTCTTGGCTTCTAATTCCTTTCATTCGTGTATTTGCCTTATAATTTAATAATCATATACAATTAATACACAAGAGCCGTGGTGATGCAGGAGTTAGGAGGCAGTATTGCAGACTAACTCTGCTGACTGTCAGCAATTCGACCGCAACTTTGCTGACTCAAGGTTGATTCAGCTTTCCATCCTTCCAAGGTTGTTAAAATGAGGACCCAGATTATTGGGGGCGATATGCTGACTCTGTAAACCACTTAGAGAGATCTGTAAAACACTGTGAAGCAGTATATAAGTCAAGTGTTATTGCTATTCTTAAATTTTCCAAACAGGGTAATAAAGCATTAGACATTTTCTAACCCATGCTTTTGCACTGGAGATACCAGAAACAATATCTAAAATCACGTGGTCAATCAGGGAACTCTTCCTCTTGGCTGTGCTTCTGTTCTGTTTCCAATAAAGGACAATATTTGTAGCTCAACTTGAGCTGAGTTGAAATGAGGGGTCCTTGATGCTCTCTGAGCTTACTTGTTCTTTTACAAATGTTTCATTATCCTAACTAGGTAACAACATCAGTGCTAATAAGGAGTGCTGTTTGCTATCAGTTTATATTCTGATGTTGTTTCTGTCTGTGTGGATGGGGACAATCTTAGAGATTCTTTGGTTGGGCTGTTTACTGATAGCTCCTTGGCAGTTTTACTGGGCATTGCTTACTTGATTGTCTGAAATTAACCTTGGAGTTAATCTATTCAGAGTTAACCTATGCAGGCTAAGTCCAAAAATGCCAGGGAATTTCTAGAAGCCTGGCACTCTGACAAATCAGCCATTAATAGACACCTAGACATTGACAACATCTATAGACTATGCAAAAGAGATAACCAACAAAGAGAAAAAGATACCAGCACCTCTCCACCAGTAATCAGCATAGGTTAACTCCAAGGTTAACTTCTGATCAACAATCAAGTAACCAAGACCCCAGTCAAGAAACTGCCAAAAAGCCATCAGTAAATAGATCAACCAAAGAATCTCTAAGACTTCCCCCATCCATACATATAGGCAAGAAATTATAACCAGAATATAAACTGACAGCAAACAGCACTTACTAACACTGATGATGTTTCCTAGTTAGGGTAATGAAACATTTGTAAGAAAACAAGTAAACTCAGAGAGCACTAAGGACCCTTTCTGTTCTGTCTCTATATCTTGGAATCAGATATTTGCCTTTCTATTTTCTCACCCATTATTTCCAGTTCTCATTGCCATTGTCTGGTTGGTTCCACCTTGTTGTTGTTGCTGGCTCCCTTGAGCTAAGCTCTTTAATCTTACCTATAGTCTGTTGATAATTTTCCAGGGTTCGGGTAGGAATGCCCATTCAATTAACAATTTATTTGTTCTTCTCAACCTTGAAGTCCATTTGGTCTGGACTTCATCTAGGACAACTAGAATCCTGGAGGTTTAAGTCCACACATATTTTAAACAGAGGTGGTGTTCAACAGGTTCTGACCAGTTCTGGAGAACCAGTAGCAGAAATTTTGAGTTAGTTAGGAGGACTGGCAAACACCGCCTCTGACTGGCCCTGCCCCCATCTCTTCTCTGCCTCCCATTGAGTCCCAGCTGATTGGCTGGATCTTCTTTTGTTGCCCTGCACAGGAGGAACAGAGCTGGAAAGCAGGTTAGTGGGGTGGGAAAGGAATGGGGATTTTGCAGTAACCTTCCCCTGTCACGCCCACAAAGCCATACCCACAGAACCGGTAGTAAAGAATTTTGAATTCCGCCACTGATCTTAAAGTTGCTGTGGTTGTGGAACACAGCACTAGTAATTTGAAATAATGTAAAGGACCATAACTTCACTAGTTGTTATTAAATATATTACATGAAATAATATGTATTGATATGCTGGATGTTATTCTGTATTTTTTTATCATTTTTAATCAGTTTGATGGAGAGGTAATTTAAATTCGGTGATATTTTTTCAGATAATTTTTATTAAGAATTATCAATGGAATGAATAAAAATAAATACAAACTACAAAAATACAAACTGGAAAGTAAAAGTGCAGAAAAGAAAAAAGGCATGGAAAGAGAAAAAGAAAGGAAAAAGAGGAAGGGAAAAAAAGTAATTCTGTGCATTTCTAATGAATCAGATATGGGCTTCTTGGACCTATCTTAGTTCTAAGCAAGTGTGTACAGAGTGAAAATTTTGCTCCTCATTCTTTGATCATTGCCCACTGCCTTACAGCATCTGTGCTGTCCCATATTTCAATTAATTTCCAAAATAAGACGGACAAGGGAACTTTTTGGATTTAGAATCAGATAGTAATGGAAAGAGGTGGAGCAAAAACAACAATAGCAAAGTTCTCTACCATCACCAATAAAGTAAATTGAAAAACAAGTGAATACAGCAGATATTCTCTACCTGGAAAATAAAATGGAAAAACAGAAGCTTTGTTTTCAGGGAAATAAATTTGAGGTAGGCAATATTTTTTATCGTTCTGTGGTTTTTCTGCTTCAGGTGGCAAAATAACATGGCTAATCTTGGGATTGGAGATCCTGATTTATTTTTTGGGGGGGGTGGTAGCATGGCTGCCAACTCTCACCAATCAGCGTGAGACTCACGCAATTCAACCAATTTTGACTGTCTCACTCTGATAAACGAAATCTCACGCTAAACCCCCAAAATGGAATGTACAAAAATAAATATATCTCTACATTCTCTGATATTCCGAATATCGATATGCCCAAGCCCAAAGTTTCGAGAAGTGAAGCCTCCGATCCTGGGCGGCTTCAGAGGGCGAACAGAGCATGTGCGAGAGGACGTTGCCCGCATTGATTTCTGTACTGGGGTGAGGAGAGAATTCCACGCTGCAGGAAGCGGTTGCTCCTTTCCGCTCTAGGATGTCACAACTCTCTGGGCTTAACCCTTGCGCTGCACTCTGCTCTGGCAGGCGGAGATGAGAGAGACGAACTCTCTATCCCCCATGAAGTACGACTACAGGGCATCCCTGGGCCTTTCTCGAGAGCTGAGCTCCCATCATCCCCTCCCCGCACCCGTCTGGTCTCAAGGCCGCTGGGATTGGGGTGCAAAGGCGCGTCCCTCTCCGGCCTCCCTCTCGCAAGGGGAGCTGCCGTGGCTGGCCTCTTGCGCGCCTCGGCTTCTCTCGCTCCCTAGCCTGATGGGAAGTCCCTGGAGAGGGAGGGGGAAGAGGGGGGGAGGGCTCCTTCCTGGGTACATTGTGTCCCTCCCCCTGCCCTTTGCACCTAGATATGCGCCCCCCCCAGCCTCCCCTGGGTCCAAGAGGCTGCAAGAGGGTCTGGCAGGGAGGAGCCTCTCCAGGAAGGGGGTCCCGCCAGAGGGCAGGCTGGAGCGGGGCGGGGGGGCTCGCAAGGAGGGGGGGTTCCTGTCCCCTCCGAGCCCCAATTGCAGCCGGTGCAGGAGTTTCTCTCTTTTTAGGCTTCTTTCCCCACTTGATGCCAGGAACGTTTGGATGCTCTTTGGGAGCCCCTGGGAAGGAATCTCGCCTTGAGGGGTCTCCCCACAAATGCCAAGCAAAGGGGGGGGGAGTGGCCACTGTCCTCTCCTCTCCTCCCCCAGACAATCCAGGACTTCCCTGCAGGGGAGTAGCTGATGGCAGCATTGCTGGGGGTCCCATGCACAGACTGGGAGGGGGGCGTTTGGGGAGTGAAGGACACCAGCCTCCCCCCCCATTCTGTGTGTGTGTGTGTGTGTGTGTGTGTCCATCTGCCTGCCTGGCCCTTTCCGACCCTTCAGCTGGACTGTGAGGCTGGTGGGTCCAAGACTCAGCCTGGATCCCCCTCCCCTCCGCAGGTGGGAGGCCCAGAGGGTGGGAGAGGGCTGGGAAGGGCCGTTTCTGCCCAGCTCCAAGGCCGGGAACCCTGGCAAGGCCCCCTCCACCCCTGGGGCCATGTGAGGGAGGCTTCTGTGGCCCTGAAGAGGCAGCCTGGAGGGGCCGGATCCCAGGCACTTGGGACGCCCCTCTCAGCCAGGGACCCTGGAGGAGGAGGAGAGCCGGAGCAGCCTAAAGGGATGGAGCAGATGGGCAGAGGCCCAAGAATGTGGACCCTTTCCGGCCAAGATGGTCAGTGAACTGCATTATTAATATCTTACAAATCCAGTTCAAGTACATTGGTGCTGCTTGCATGTATGTATGTATGTATATGTCCAAATCATGACTAAAGTATGCATCAGATTGCACCATTTAAAATGTAAAATTGTCAAAGCTCCCTACCGTGGAAGGGGGGACACCCCCCTTCCACACCATCCCCCCCTCGGTCGCTCCGCTCCCTCGCAGTGTCTCACTCCGAACTATCACTCAAGGTTGACAGCCCTGTGGTAGGGAGAGAGAGGTCAGAATGTTATTTATTGTTCTGACACAAGTAGCAACATATGGGCTAGCATATTCAATTCATAAGAATAATGAAATTCCCAATTTTTGTTTCTAGCACATAAATAATTCCTTTCTTGTGAACAATTCCTAATTCATTCTCTTCAAGATAAGTATATTGTACTACTTGAAAGTAAAATTACATTAGTACATGTTCTATCTTTTTTCATTGCTAGTTGGATGCTTTTAAGGAAACATCTCCAGATTTATTCCAAAAAGCATTGAAAATTTGGTTATTTTCCCACTATTCTTGGTTATACAATTGTGATGGTGCCCTGTAAGGTTTGGTTTTATTTGGTATGGCTTTTCTTTTTTGTGTGTGTATGTGCATCTCTTTGACCTTTTATTTTATTGTGCTATCTTTTTATAGTTTAAATCACACGAGGACAGGGAACGTTTGCATTTTAAAAAATATTTACACAAATAAATAAAATTTTAAAAACCATATTCTTTCTCTTTTGGGAGTTTATTAGCAGGTCAATCTAAAGTACATAAGGAACACACACACACACACACACACAGAGAGAGAGAGAGATAAAACGTATACATATCAAAGATGGGACTTGAAATTGGGCAATGTTTCTATATAAAGAGAAAAATTTCAGTTATTTCTTCAGGCTGAATATGTCTGTATTATATAAGTATATGTTGTGTTGTTTATATAATTTAGCAATTTTCTCAGAAAAGAAGATAAGGACAATATCTTGGGTTCATGGCTTTTGGTTTACTATTGCCAAAGAGGATATGTGGTCAAATTATTTTTTCCCTTTTTACCTCTATTATAAAGTCAGTATGAACAGTGACAATTTGTTTGTATAAAGATAAGGTGTTGACAAAGTACTTGTAAGTGATTTATTGATGACATGACCCACCTATCCTTAATTAGATTCATTGCACGTATGCAGCTTTTATTTTTACCATCACCCACAAGTAAAGCTGAAATCAATCATCTGCTCTTTAGTATGCCTTATTCTTAAAGTATAAAAGGTTTCTATGGTATCAGTATACTTTATATCACTGTATGAAAGTACCTTAAATTTTGGACACTTTGCTCTGATAAGGAAATATTTCATTTATAAAAAACATTTTTTTCTAATTGGTAGAATTTGCAAGAGGAATCTGAATTTTAATAGAGATGACTTATCACATGTTGAAGAAAGTGAAATACAATACACTGATAGTTAAAAGAGACATTTTACCTCAGTGAGATCAAACTTTAAATGTTATCTATTTATTCTAGTGTCTGATTACCCAACTGACACAATTATGCTTTAATCTCTTGCTGCCTCTACCTTTTCTCTTTGGTGTCCATTTCTCACACTTTTATTTTTTTTAATGAAAATTGGAGATTAGAGCACAAATCAGCAGAGAATAAATGGCTAATGGAGTGAGCATAAATTAATTATGAGGATTACTAGTAGATTCATAGAAATCATGCCTTTATTTTTATGAATGTCATCCCTTTATTATTTTTTCATTTTGTTATTGTTGCAACACACATGAAATTTCATTAAAGTGAAATTTTGAGTGACTTCAAACTGTTATAGGAGTATTGATCCAAGATGACATGCCTCATTCTACACATTTATTTATTTATTTGATTTGTCAAACGCTTACAAGATGATAGCTGTAAGTCTAAACATAGCTATGAATACATGAAATGGATACATATAAGAAAAATAAAAAGAATCAATAGGACAGGGACAGTAGGCACATTGGTGCGCTTATGCATGCCCCTTGTACCCTGTTTCTCCAACAATACGGCCTCCCCCAATAGGAAGTCCCAGCATGTTTTCTTGGCATGAAATGACATTAAGCCCCTTCCCCCCAAATTAAGGCCTATATTAAAACATGCGAAATGGGAGGGAATGGTGGGAGGGCTTGCCACGGCGTTTGGAGCAACGCCACGGTGTTTGGCACAGCCATGCGCAGCCAGCCAGGGCTCCTCCCTGCAACCGGAGCCTGGAGACACTCAGCTTCAGGTGCTGCTTCCCTGGCTGGCAGGTCCAGCGGAGAGAGCCCGAAGCTGCCCATCCTTTCCACCCCTCACCCAGCCTGTCCCTGTCCCCATGCATCACCAAACTCACTGGCAGCTCCAAACACTGCATGGGCATCGGGAAGAGGCACTCACTTGGCGGGGCTCAGCTCGGAGGAGGACGTGGTGCGGGCTGTCGCCTTGCCTCCCTGTCCATGGATGGGTGAGCACTATCACTGCCTCAGGCAGCCTCTCCCAGTGGCCCCTTACAGGTCGAGCTGGAGGGACTTGGGAAGGAAGCCAAGCTCGAGTCAGCCTGGTTCTTTCACTTGGCAGGCGGGTGCACACCAGCGGCTCGCTTTCCTGGCTCTGCCAAACCCACCCGGCTCTGGCGCGGACCTGGAAGGATGAGTGGAGTGTCCGCCGGGGAGGCTGCTTTGGCCAGAGCTCTGCCACCGGGCAGGAGAGCCCACCTGTCAGCTCTACTGGGCACCCCAGGCGAAGCTCATCGCACTCTGCCTGGTGCCAGGCAGGGATGGTGGCTGGGTGCTTCTCCTAGGGTGGGCTGATCCTATGCTGTGGCCCCAGGAGATTCGCCTACCCATGTGAGGTTGGGCTGCCCTCTTGGGCAGGGCAGGCTTTGTCATACCAGTAGTAGGTTGTCGTTTTTAAAAGAATGGGCTTTGCCTTTGAACAATGCCCGGGAAGGTGGCGACAGGAGCGCCTGAAGCCGAGTGTCTCTGCTGGGTTCCATTTGCAGGAAGGACCCCTGGCCAGCCCTGCGTGGCTGCGCCAAATGCTGCGTGGCTGCGCCAAACACCACAGTGTTGCTCTAAATGCCGCAGCAGCATGGGGAGAAGGGAAAGCAATGGTCGCGGAAGGTCTCCTGATACAAAGTGCCCCACCAATGCTGAGGTCAACATCCAAGCCGTTGCCGCCCGCCTGCCCAAGGATGCAAGGAAGGAGAATTAAGTCACCCCCGAAAAGACGGCCTAGCCATTTTTTCGGGGCTCAAAAAAAAATAAGACCCGGCCTTATAATATGAGAAACACGGTAATATAAAGTCAGGTGACCTTTTAAGATCAGGTGATTGTGAAACACTATAAATTACTCAAATACTGATTGAGTAATGAGAAAATGTTTGTGCCAAATTGGAAGAGTGCAAGGACAATAATCCATAGGAATACAGTAAGGCGTTTTATACTGAGTAGGAGTTTAGATGCATTAGCCTACACATATATTGTGGCAATTGATTGGCAGTCATTCTCCATGGTTTCACATAGTTTCACAATTTTTTTTCCTATCAATTATTTTTGAGGAAAGAGAAATTACTTCAGAAAGTGTTTCAAATGGACTGTGATGTTCTTGTACTTACAGTATTTAATAAGGAGGCCACAGGCCATGTGAATTGCTGTTTCTCATTTTACGCTCATGTCTTTAGGGGTCTGCTGCTGACATGACTATACAAGAACAGTCAGTGCAACAAAGCATTGTTTTTAACCACCCTTTTCAATCAGGCATCTCTCAGAAGATTGGATTACAATTTGTATGATTCCCAACCAACCCATTATGTTTTTGTGAAATTTTTTATGATACAGTTCTGGAAGTGACACTTCAGGAGACTGATGCTGAGCTATGCTTTGACATGCACACAGAGACTCTGGGAAATCGTTTAAAAACTTATAACAATGGATGGGCAAAGCAGTACACTTTTTAGCAGAACAGTTTCTAAAATTGCTCAGTCATGCAGCTATACAGATTGTGCTGCTGTCACTGTTTATTATAATAAATTGACCTATTCCCTGGCTGAGAGCTCCTTGTTCCCTCTCTTTAACAGTGGACTTGATCTTCAACTTACCATCTTCCTCAACCTGATGCCCTCCAGCTAAGTTGCACTACATCTTCCAGAATCCTTGATAAGCATTAGCATTGGCAATGCTGGATTCCTCAGCATTTTAATCCAACACATCTGAAATGCACCACATTAGGGAGCACTCATCTGTTTTATTCTAAAATGTTCAACATAGGTGCCACATTTAAGAGTGATCTGTGGGAAGCAGAGTTAGACACAACTCAAATATATCAACTGGGATGAATTTTACAAAATGCCAATGACTACATTGTAATTACTTTTTAATGCTTCTTAATCACTTTAGTGTTGAGAGTGAAAAATAATAGGAAATTCCCAGTACATATCCTAAAACTAATATTCATCCACACACTAATGCTTGGTCATAGATATCATTTAAATCTTGTTTTGATAGTTCATATTACTCTCTTTTGCACGAGAATATTTCCATTCCTTGCTTTGTTTTTGAAACGTACACTTGCAAAACGTGCATACAAATTCTATGTTGGGAGATGTTTTATACTTTGTGGGCAAAATAATTAATGGACAGTAGCATTCATAATAAACATAATGTACAGGTGAACTTACAACCACAATGGAGCCCAAAATTTCTGCTGCTAAGCAAGACCTTGATTAAGTGAGTGTTGTCCCATTTTATGACCTTTCTTGCCATTGTTGTTAAGTGAATATTGCATTAGTACATTAGCAACATGATTATTAAGTGAATCTAGCTTCCCCATTGATTATGCTTATCAAAAGATCTCAAAAGGTAATCACGTGAGCCCAGAGACACTACAACCATCATAAATACGAATCAATTGTCAAGCACTTTTGATCATGTGATCATTTGATCTCCCGCTTGGGTGGGTGGTTGGACTAGATGACCTATAAGGTTCCTTCCAACTCTGATTATCTGTAATGGTCATAAGTATGAAAAATGGTCTTAAGTCACTTTTTTCAGTGCCATTGTAACTTTGAGCGGTCAATAAACAAACTGTTGTAAGTCAAGGACTACATGTACTTTATTTTGGCAATTATGGCAATATATGTCAAACTTGCAGCATCATGTTGCTGTCACATGACATTTTGAAACATTTTCCCATTTCTCAGAGCTGGAATGGACATGACCTATGGGCTGCCAATTTGACTGATATATGGTGAGATCTTATCAGATGTTTCAATGTGTTATATCAAAATAAAAATTTAAACTCAAGTGGTACAGCATCACATATCATGAACCCTACCAGATACGATATATTACCTAATCCCATCTGGAAAGGCTGTTTGACAGTCCTTATTGATGATTAATCAAACCATTCACTTGATTTTTTTTTAACTTCTAGTAACAGCAAGACTTGACTGTGCTGAAAACCAGTATTTTGAAACAAATCCAATTCTGGCTACTTTTGAAATGATAGCCAATAAAAATGTATTTTTGCTGCATTTTTAAAATCATTTTCTTAAATACAATAAAAAGAATAGCTTTTTAAGCCACAATGCTTTTCTGAAAGTGAGAAACATGTTTTTTTGCAAAGATTAACTTGAAAGACATAAGCATACATGCATGTTATGTTAGATTTAGGAGGAAAAACTATTAACAATACAGCTTGCTGTTAACACAAACTCATCCAAAAATCCAAAAGCAATGAGCAAAATGAACTAGCGAACGAACGAGTCTTTCTGAAAGGAAATACAGCTAGCAAAAGAAACAAACAAAACCCTTTAAACTTCTTTATGCAAAGGTTTAACTGATGAGGTGTAACTGAATACATACATACATTCATAGCAAACTTTAGACATCTGAATACTTTCTGCAAAACATGGTCACTTAGAGGCCTAGTAACTGCTTTAGGTATGCATAAAGCATACTTTGCAAGGGTAAACATCAGTCTTTAGTAAAGGGGACATTGATTACATGTCCTAGCCAGAGGGCTTTTTTCAAGGACCATGGAAGCTGATTTATTTGATGAAAAATTGATCTCTGAGTCTACAAAGTGAAAGGTTAGGAGAGAATGCAGATAATGGAGTTATACTTCCATATTACTGTAGGTTTTACAGATTAAAAAAATAAAGATTAAGAATTTCAGATTAGTTCAAAACCCAATACCCTGTTTTTATTTCATTTTGCATTATTTTTTAGAAACTGTAAGGTCTGAAGACGTTAAAATGACAAAGATTCTGAAATCTTAGAAGTTTGTTATTGCTTGATGCATTGTCTATGTGACCCCAAAAAATTGACAGCTATTCCTGCAACATAACTCATTAAAAATGTTTGTTATAAAACTTCTGGATCACAAGACCCTTTGAACCCTTAGAATGGTGGTGTTGGAATAGTAGGTTTTCTAGGTCAACTCCCTGCCCAGTGCAGGAATACTTAGGCTATCCTGGGAAAACAGCTATCCAACCTTTCTTTGAAAATCTCTGGTGATGTAATACCCAAATGCCCAGGGGGCAAGCCGTTCTTCTGCTTAATAGCACTCATGGATAGGAATTTCCTTCTAATTTTCAGTTTGTATTAATCTGTTTAAGGTTCTGCTCATTGGTTCTTGTCCTATTCTTGGGCACTTCAGAGAATAAATCCATAACCTCTTCCCATACTGTCCTTTGAGTATTGGAAGACTCCTATTATATCTACACCTTTAGCCTTCTTTTCTTTAGATTTAGCATATCTAGTTCTTTTAATCATACTTCATAGCATCTATCTTCTAAGCTCCTTATCTTTATTAGTCCTCTATGTACTCTCCCTCAGCATCCTTCTTGTATTGTGGCAACAAAAAGTGAATACAATATTCCAGGTCCACTCTGACCAATGGAGAATAGAGCAGAACTAAGATTTATTGATGCAGCTCAGGACTATAATGGCTCTTTTGGCAGCTGCACTATACTGCTGGGTCATTTGCATCTGACATGCAGATCTTTCTTACAAGTACTATTCAAAAGTACAATAAGCCAAGTACTACCCATCATCCACTTGTACATCTGATTTTTCCTACTCAGGTGCAGAAGCTTTCAATTCTCACCACTGAACAGCAATTACATTTCACATGAAGTGCTCTACCTTTGTTGAAGCATTAATCTTCATATGTTGCACTGAGGTGCATACTAATCCACTCTTAGTTATATTAAACTTTGTGGCCAAATTGCTTCTTAGCCAGAAAGGGCAACCACAAGATGTTAACATTATTGCATTGAATTTCATAATAAGATATATTTACATGTAAAACAAAATATGTTTTATTTTATTTATATATTTGCTAACCTTGTTTAGCTGGATTAAACAAATGGATACAATTTAATCAAAACAAAAACAAGATATTATCCAAATTAGTCTTCCTGTGTCTGATGGGGTTTGCAAAGGGCTTAAGAATTAAAGTCTGAAGCAGTTAGTTTGTAACTTCAACATGAGGTATACAGGCAGGAGGTTGACAATATACAGAGCAATTTAGAATATTTTACTGAATGAACTGAAGTGGTAAAACAGTTTCACCTCTTTTCAAATCTCTGAAAGTCAACTAAACTTGGATTTTGAATGGAAAAACCATTGAGCCTTATTCCCTTTAAGTGATAGCAATCAAAGGCTAAGACTTATACCTATAAAATTATACTGTCATAAATACTGTATACAGATAACCTTTTCCATTGACACCGAGATGGTGATTTAATGGAGCAAATAGTATTAGGAATTAGTTATCTTTCCAATTGTTTCCAGGAAAATCATTTTTTATTTAGTAGAATCTAAATCCAAAATTGGGTAATTATATCAAAATATTGCTGTTCTTTTTCAACATAGTAAGGCATAATAAGTCACAAATATGAGAAGAAAGAAAACCTATGTACTTGCTTTCAATACAGTTTACATTCTTAGTCTTTAGAATATTTTCTGGGTATTATTTCTCTCACAAATTTGTTAGGAAATGTAACTACCAAGCCAAATCCCCAGAGACTTCCAGAAATAAACAGACAGGTGGTTCAAGTCAAGCAAACTTGAAAAATAAGCTTTGACTGTAATAGTCAGGCTTTTTAGTACAAAACAGGCAACCTTGGTCTCTTAACCCAAATGACATATCTTCCACAGCAAACCATGTGACCATCTCCCACTGAGCCTGGCTGCACTAGTGTTGCCATAAAATTGATAGACAAACCTAACAACAGGCTTCTCAATTACGAAGGCATACAACTTCAAACGACAGTTTAAAAATACAATTAATTGCTCAGACTTGCCTGTTTCAAAGCATATTGTACCATTTCAAAAGGGCTGTTAGGTAGTTTTTTGTTATTGAAAAATATGCTGTGAGGAAGGGCTAATAGCTATTCAAGTTAAGAAAAAAGACTATAAAATGCGAGGAAGATCTTGCTAATCCAACCCTTTCAATAAGCTCACAAATGGAATTTGTTCCCAGCATTTATTCTGACTGAAGCAATTCTTTCAAAAAGGAACAATAAAGGTTTACTTAAATTTAAGTCTCACTGTATCCATGCCTTATTACAGTTATGTTTTCAGGTCTACTTTAATATTTCTGTCACTGTATATAGATAAATAATATTTATTTCAGTCATTAATCAGATAAAAGAGAACATATATAAATGTTATGGTAGTTCTTTGGGTTAGAAAACTCACTACTGTGTAATTCATTTGGGGATAGGGAGTGATTCTACAGTCCCAGTCTTGGAGTGCAAAATCTAGCATAATAAGGGCACTGGAAGCCCAATTCTGTGGTTGTTATTCTATAACACCACAGACAGTTTTATATATACAGTATATAGTGCTTGTCTTCAAAATCATAGAAGGCTATGTTGAGGATTGCAGGATTGCAGTTGAGGACTGACTGGACCACAGGCTTCTGTTGTGCACTTCATCTATAACTTATCTGCAAATATAAACTAAGTACAGCAAAAATCATCTATATAATGATCAGAAATTCCTGACAATTAATATATATTGTGTTTCTAATTTTTGCTTAGAACCAGGTTTATATGCATTACATGTTACCTGTTGACATTGTAGGAAAAAGAGTGTCTACTGTCTTAGTCAACAGTAGCAAAAGAAAATTAGAAAGAACCTGAGAACAATATGATACAAATGTTGCAAAATAGCATAAACTTTCAAGAACATCACTGGAGAAATGGAACAGCTAAATGGTTTAGAATTTAAGATGAGATGAAAACCTTGCAAAAATCAAATTCAACAATGATCCATGTTTCATAGATTTAATAGAATGCTGAATCCTGTCCTCTTATGTAGATTCTTTAGGCTGATTTATTCATAAAAACAAAATAATATTTGGCAACAGTTCAGGCAGATTGTTTCCTAATTCACTGGATTATAAAAATAAGAAAAGGGATACTACAATCAAACTTGCAAAATTCTATTGTGATAGCCATTCCCAATGAAATTATTTTTAACTTTCATATGGAGTTTATTTCTTGATCTGGTCTACCTAGTAGAAATGTCATCAATTGAGACACAACCGGCTTGGTTGTCTGGGAAGTTTGGACTTGATAGTCCAGAGGAAGTAAACAAGCCACTAAATTCTGTAAGTGTGGGCCAGCTGTATATTTCTTACAGCAGATAACCCTCAAAAGCACTTAACCAGCTTTTTCCATCAGATGCCCTCCAGATGAATTAGCATGGAAATGTGGGAATAGAAGACGAAATCTTCAGAGGACTCTAAGTTCAGAAAGGCTTCTCAAAACAAAGGAGCTTGTGTGCAATTTAACCATTTCCCACCAGTTTCAGATAACCTTAAACTGAACAATAGATACAATTTATCAAATCAGGGATGAGTTCAGTAGAAGCAGAGTGGGCAAAATTTAGTGGTTATCATCTGATCATTTCAGTCTTTGTCATAGGCTTAAGCAACTCTTATTGACATTGATGACCCTGAACATCAACTCTTCCTACTGTGTATCTGTATATATCTCTTACTTGGGAAAGGACATTTTAAATATTGCTTTAGGAAAGATTACAGGCACAATACCGATAGAATATTTGTAGCTCAGGATTGAACTGTGCGGTCCTTGCATATACGTTCTCTGAGCTTGGTTGTTGTCTTGTAGACATTTCATTAGTCAGCTAGTAATATCATCTGTGTTGATGATGTTTATCTAGTTTGCTAATGAAACGCCTGCAAGAAAACAACCAAGCTCAAAAAGCACCAACAACTCCGAAGCACAATATTAGAAGGCATAGCTCTAATATTAAAGAACTGGCTGTTTTTTCAGGCCCTTGGGCTAAGGTGGATGAAGCCCTTTGTGGAGTGCTTGTGTATGTTTTTGAGTTGTTAGCAGACTTTGGTCTTTTTTATTTAACAGATAACAGATAATCAGAGTTGGAAGAGACCTTGTAGATCATCTAATCCAACCCTCCCACCCAAGCGGGAGACCCTACACCATTTCCGACAAATGGCAGTCCAATCTCTTCTTGAAAGTCTCAAGTGATGGTGCTCCCACAACTTCCGAGGGCAAGCTGTTCCATTGGTTGATTGTTCTCACTTTCAGAAAGTTTCTCCTTATTTCCAGGTTAAATCTTCTTCTTTGATCAGTTTCTATCCATTATTCCTTGTCTGGCCTACAGGTGCTATAGAAAATAGCTTGACCCCTTCCTTTCTGTGGCAGCCCCTCAAATACTGGAAGACTGCTATCATGTCTCCCCAGTCGTTCTGTTCACTAGACTAGCCATGTCCAGTTCCTGTAACCGTTCTTTGTATGTTTTAGTCTCCAGTCTCCTAATCATCCTGGTTGTTCTTCTCTGTACTTTTTTTAGAGTCTCAACATCTTTTCTATAATGTGGTGAACAAAACTGGATTCAGTACTCTAGTTGTGGTCTTACCAAGGCTTTATAGAGTGGTATTAGTACCTCCCTTGATCTTGATTGTATTCCTCTGTTAATACAATTTAGGGTTGCATTAGCATTTTTGGCTGCTACTGCACACTGCTGGCTCATATTTGGCTAGTTCTCCACTAAGACTCCAATATCCCTCTCACAGTTACTGCTATTGAGCCTGGTATATAGCACTTAGACTTATATACTGCTTCATAGTGCTTTACAGCCCTCTCTAAGTGGTTTACAGAGTCAGCATATTGCCCCTAAAAATCTGGGTCCTCATTTTACTGACCTCAGAAAGATGGAAGGCTGAGGAATTCATTTCCCTCCTGATTGTTCATGTCTCTCTAGGAAGCCACCTATAGTTGGGTCGGGATAATGGTGAATGAATTCTTAAGAGGAAGAGGTGATTTTACCAGCTCTTAGCCATCCAAGAGGGCTAGACAATTTTTGTCTTGTCTAAGCTTCTTAGGAAGGTATTGGTTGGCAACATTATAGGTCTCTGAAGGAAATGGATTACCTGGATTCTATTCAGTCAAATTTCACACTAGGAATTATGTCTTCATCGAGGTACATGTAGTATTGTTAATTATTGCTGTGGCCTGCTGGCAGCTGATGAAGCTGGCAACAGAGTTGGACAGCAGTGAGGAGGATGGGGAGGAACCTGGGCAGGGCCTGGAGGCTGAGGAAGATCTGGAGGAGGGCACTGCATCAGAGGCAGAGAGGGGGCCAGGGCAGGCTGGCAGGCTGGCAGCCTTCACACTCAGACAGCAGTGAGGTGGAGAGCTTATGGTACCGGTTCCCAGCCTGTGAATGCGCAGAGTTAGCAGAAGACAACAACAATTTGGAAAAGCAGGGTCAACTCAGGCCACACCTCAGAGATTATTGGCCCCTCCCATAGGACACAAAAGAGGAGCGAACAGGATGGGAGCTTTTGCAGGAAGCAATTCATTTGCTCAGAATACAAGCTTTGAAAACTCCTGTTGACTCTGTGTCAAGTTTGGCTTTGCCCTGTGTCTGGCAATTAGATCTCTGGCCACATTCCAAGTGTGATAAGGTGGGTGTTTATCAACATTCCTCTGAAAGACTGTATGTGAAGCCTTGTGAATGAATGTAATTTACAGCTGTGGAAATAAAAGAGGTTTTGCGAGGATTAAGATTGTGTTCTAAGGAAGCCTAGATCAGAACAATTATGTCTTCATGGGGGTACATGCAGAAGTGTTGAAAGTATTGTTATTACTCAATTTAGCTTCAGAAAACTGTTTTGCTTTGTACATGTAATCCTAACTCACATAATTTTAATCTAAATTTTAGTGAAACAAATGGAAGAAACTTTATTGTTTATTATTATTCATTACAAAACAACATAAGGTATCAAATTTTTCAGTATTGGACAAGAACTTTATTTTTTATTAAACTTTTCACTTTTTAAATAAAGAACTATACCTTTTTCAGTAAGCAGTAGTATGATCATTAATGGGAAGCCAAGTACTCCCCCAAATTATACCATCTGGTATAATTAGTCAGCTTGAAGGATAGTTAATGAAGTATATTATGAACAATTAAATGCGTGCATATATATATTTACCTGTGAAATATATGCATAGATTGGTCCATAAGAAGCAATGTAATTTTTCTTTCTATTCCCTGTCCTTTCTCTTGAAACATTTTCATCCTCAGCTAGTTTTATGTTTGCTGACATCTTGGAAAACAAATGCACAGAAGAATGAGTTTTCTAAATGTCATGAAGGAGTTTGATAAGTGACATTAGGGAGCATTAAAAACAAGCCATATCAAGCTCCAACTGGATTTGAGGTCTTTCTGTGCATGCAAAACATATACTGATGGAGGAAAAGCCTTATTAAAATTCAGCTATTCAAGTCAATTTGAATGTGGAGGTTCTCAGCCATGCATCAACTATGACAGATGCCACCATTTCCTGAAATTCATTCTTTTACATACACTCATTAAGGGTGTCTGAAGAATTCATCTTAATCTGTTTGTCCACTGAGAGAAATGAACAGCTGTTAACTTTTCCTTGCAGACATTTTTGAGCTTTCCTCTTAGCCAACTGTCAGGAAAAAAACCCTTAACATCTAACATTTGAAATTTTATAGAAGCTCTAGCTATCATTGCATCAGTATTATTTTGCAACTGTCCCAAAGGGGTTGACTGTTTACAAAGAAAACTTTGAAAGCAGCACTCAGCAACTAACTGAAATGCATTTCACCTGGTGCCCCCATACCACACATACAAATTACATATACTCTTTCAAAACTATTTATTTTAAGCATTTGTGAATCATACTGGCTCCTACCAGGGCATCTCTAAACTACTCACTAATATCTTCACCAGACTCTCTTTCCAACCCCTGGGAATATTCACTTCAGTGATACAGGTGGCCTCTTCAATTCTTCCTTGGATAAATTATTTTTGTAATTTCTCAAAAAAAAGTGACAACCACTTGATCTTGACCAGATGGTAAAAATGAAGTTTGTGTTATTTATCTCAAAGTTAGAGAACTAGAAGAATATTGAAAGGCACAAAAGGAAAAAGCACAAGAAAAGAAAAAGAAATGAATGATTTCTGATTTCAGCCCACTGCTCTTCAATCTTTTTTTTTGAAAAAAGATTTTATTAATTTTCTACAAACAAACAAAACAAACAAAACATTAAAACATTCGACTCTCGAATGTACATCCAGTGTGTCAGTTGGTTCATCATTTTTGTGCATTCATTCTGTAGTCCCAGTTACAGTTATGTTACATAACAAATCATATTATTAATCCAAACTTATATATCCTAATATCACTAAAAAAAAAAGAAATTTTTGACTATATTTTTAATCATTCATGCTTTATGAGCTAACAATACTTTAACCAGATTATTCAACAAATCATATAATCATACCAAATCGATCCTAAAAAACCCTTTACAAATATGATATCAAATAACTAAATAATAGCAAAATAGCAAAATAAAGATATTTCTTACTATCTAGCATTCCAAATATTCTATTATCGTATTTTATCATCTCGCCATTTATAAAAAAGATCCCAAATTTCATAAAATTGTTTATCCTCTTGCTCTCTAATTTCAAATGTTAATCTGCTCATCTCAGCACATTCCAATATTTTCTTAATAATTTCTTCCTCTAATGGTATTTTCTCATTCTTCCAATTTTTAGCAAATACAATCCTGGCCGCTGTTAATACATTTACAATCAAGTATTTCAAATCTTTACTATATATATCAGGTAAAATTCCCAATAAGAAGATCTCTGGTTTCAAGTCTATATGTTTCTTTGTCATTTTTTCCAACCACATGCAAATTTTAGTCCAATATTTTCTAGCATCCTCACAAGTCCACCACATATGGTAATATGAGCCGGGTATCTGATGACATTTCCAACATTTTCCAGATTTGTTCTTAAACATTCTTGCTATTCTTGTCGGAGGAAAGTGCCACCTGTAAAACATCTTATACAAGTTTTCTTTATATGCTGTTGACATTGTCATTTTATAATTTTGAGACCACATTTTCTGCCATTTCTCTAGATCCATATCCAAAATTCTTCCCCCAAACAATCAAAGTTTCTTTGACTTGTTCTTCCTCTAATTTCATTCCCAGTAAATAACCATATAATTTTTTAATCACCTTCTCATCAGTACCCATCAAGATCTTATCTAAATCAGTCTGCTTATCATAGAATCCCTCCGTTTTAAAATCTTCATCATACCTTGAATGTATTTGTGCATATGAAAACCAATTCATCCTTATACCTTGTTCCTCTAAGTTTTGGATCGATTTAAGTTCACCTTTTTCATCCAAAAGTTCCCCATATCTAACTGTTTGTTCCTTCTTGTAAATTATAGGATAGGAAAATGCTTCAATAGTCGATAACCAAACTGGAATTTTCAAATAACATTGTCTTTTTATCTTCTCCCAATTTAACCACAAAGACTCCCGTACATAATGTCTTCTAAAATAACCCTGTGTTTTAGTTCCCTTATACCATAAAAAAGCATGCCAGCCCAACAGCAAATCATGCCCTTCTAAAGTCAACAACCTATGTTTTCTTAATGTTATCCATTCTTTGACCCACATCAAACTTGCAGCTTGATAATACAATTCCCAGTTAGGCAGGCCAAAACCTCCTCTAATTCTAGCGTCCTGCAAAAGCTTTAGCTTTATTCTCGCTTTTTTACCTTGCCATATAAATTTCAACATAATTTTATTTAAATCTTCAGAATAGTCTTTTCCAAGCTTAATTGATATTGTTTGAAACAAAAATAAAATTCTAGGTAAAATATTCATCTTAATTGTTGAAATTCTCCCTATTAATGACAATTGCAAGTTTTCCCATTTCTTCAAATCTGTAGTTATCTGTTGTTTAATTTTAATATAATTATTCTCCTTTAATGTGCTACATCTTGTTGTCAAATATATCCCCAGATATTTAACCTTATTTGTAACTTGAATTTTGAAAAGATCTGCCAGTTCTTCTCTCTGTCTCAATAGCATGTTCTTTGTCAAAATTTTTGTTTTATCTTTATTTATTTTCAAACCAGCCACCTCTCCATATGTCTCTATCCTTTCCAATAACTTTGGAGCTGTTTCTAGCGGGTCTTCCAGAATAAAAGCTAAATCATCAGCAAAAGCTTGTAGCTTAAATTCTTCCTTCTTAATTTTCATTCCTTTTATGCTTTTATCATCCCTAATATTTCTATTCAACACTTCTAAGGTCAACACAAATAGCAAAGGAGATAGGGGACATCCTTGTCTTGTGCCTTTCCTTATATTAATAAAATCTGTAAGTTCCCCCTCCATCATTACCCTTGCTGTCTGTTTATTATATATAGCTTCTATTGCTTGAATAAATTTTTTAGCAAAACCCATCTGCTCCAATAGTAATAACATAAATCTCCAGTTCACGTTGTCAAATGCCTTTTGAGCATCTAGGAATATCAAAGCCATTTGCTTTTCAGGATGAGCCTCATAGTATTCCAAAGTGTCCAAGATTACTCTCATATTGTCTCTAATTTGTCTCTTTGGCAGAAATCCATTTTGATCTGGGTGAATAAAATTATTTAAATATTTTTTAATATACTTGCTTGTTCGCCTAGGCTAGTGCTCTTCAATCTTGATTTATTCTTCTCACATAGGCTATAATGAGATTTCTGTGGGTAGCATTCTTCTTTTCTTACTTAGCATTTGGCCATTCCTATGGGACGGGTCAGGAGTGGGATTCAAATTTCTTAACAACCGGTTCTGTAGGCGTGGCCTAATTTGTGAGTGTGGCTTGGTGGTCATGTGACTGGGTGGGCATGGCTTGTAGTAAAAATTGTAAATATTTATGTAAATATTGAATTTTTTTATTAAAAAGAACAACTTTTACCCAAAAGCAGGCAAAGCAGGCAGGCAGATTGAGTTGCTCACAGAATCACAGATTCATTCAGACATCTACCTTTCTGCAATCTGCTACCTGAGTCTGCACTGAAAAATAGAAGCTTCAGTCCCAAGGAAGGTTCAGCTCTGCTTTTTAGATTAGCTAGAAAGAAAAAAATCCAACAATTTCCTGCTTTCTAGCTAATCTAAATCTCCCAGCACAGCTGATGATTGGGGGGGGGGGGAAAGGAAAAACAGCAACTTACCAAAAACTAGGCGAAGGCACAATGCAGACAAGTTGGATAGTGCACGTGCCAGGTAAGGAGTGAATGGGTAGAGTGGGGTGGGGCCACCAGTGGCGTGATTTTCCCATTCTGCAAACTGCACAGAATCAAAACAAGTGGTTCTATAAAACCATTCCGACCAGGTAGAATCCCAGCCCTGGGATGGATGAACAATGACATAAAGCCAAAAAAAGAAAAAAGAAAACTTTCCCCTTCTTTCCTTCAAAGTGTATCTGGGATGCAGACTTTCTTCTTTCTTTCTCAGTTTTACCCAGGTTTCCTTTCAGTGCATGTATATTACCTCTTTGATTATGTCAGTGAATTTCTATGGCTTCTTTATTTTCAAAGAAAACACAAAAATATGATTGAGTTATGCAACAATGATGAAATTATTCTCTTAGAGTTGTGAAATATGCAATCATAAATTATGCTGTCAGAAAATGAGAAGGCATTCCATTCCGTTGCAGAGCCTCTGACTCTTGGATAAGCAATCCCCCTGGCACTGGGGACCTAAGGAAGCCCATGCTTTCCGTGCAGTCAAATCACTGCTCACATCCGATGCTGTTCTGATCCAATTTAATGAGCCTTTACCTTTAGTTTTAGTAGCAGATGCTTCTCCTTTTGGCATAGCTGCTGTTTTAAGTCATAGACTGCCTAATGATTCTGAGGCACCCATTGCCTTTTTCTCCAGAACTTTTCCCCCAGCTGAGCGCAACTACAGCCAAATTTACAAGGAGGCTTTGGCTGCAGTTGCTTCTGTCCAAAAAATTCCATGACTTTCTATATGGACACTATTTCGAGTTGGTTATGGATCACAAGCCTCTGTTAGACCTTCTACCAGGCGATAGACAAACTCCTCAGATTTTATCTCTAAGGATGACCAGGTGGACTTTATTTCTGACTGCCTATTCCTATACACTGGTTCATTGTGCTGGCAAGAGTCTCTGCCACGCTGATGCTCTTAGTCGCTGCCCCCGGCCTGTTCCTGTGGAGGATCCTGCACAAACTAATGCTGTGTTCCTGATCAACAATCTCAAACTTCCCATCACCACCCTTGATATTGCTGCCCACTCTGCCAGGAACAAGGTAATTGCCCAAGTCCTTGACTGGGTGGGAAGGGGGTGGCCTGCAATTCCTTATGCTCCCGAATTCATGCCTTTCAAAACTCGTCAGCAAGAACTGTCTTCTTTGCAAGGCTGTTTACTTTGGGGAACTAGGATAGTTTCCCTTCCAAGTTGCAAGCCCCAGTTTTAAAGGTCTTGCATGAAGGGCATCCCGACATTGTCAGAATGAAAGCCCTAGGTTGCAGTTATGTATGGTGGCCGGGCATGGATGCTCAGATTACAAGTTGGGTGAATGTTTGTCAGCCATGCCAAGTTACCAGATCTGTTCCACCCACATCCACTCCAGGCAGGTGGGAAGATTCTGGGACCCCTTGGTCCCGGGTGCATATTGATCTGGCTGGCCGCTTTCATGGGCGTACATTCCTGGTGATGGTTGATTCTTTTTCGAAATGGGTAGAGCTGACCTTGATGACCACCACAACTTCAGAAGCTGTCACTAAGGCTCTATCAAGGATATTCGCTACCCATGGCCTCCCTGACACTATCGTGTCTGATAACGGCCCCCAGTTTACTTCCTGTGAGTTTGAGGTCTTCCAAGCTAACCTGGGAATCAGGTACACACTTACAGTTCCTTTCCATCCTGCCAGTAATGGCCTGGCTGAAAGAGCAATCAGATCTGCTTAGGAGGTCCTGGAAAGGCTTGGGCCCATAGTTTGGCACTCTAGGCTTGCTAAGTATCTTCTAACCCAGCACACGACTCCCTGTGCCACCACTAATAGATCCACGGCTGAACTTCTCAAGGGTAGACATCTGAGGACTACTTTAGACAGACTCCATCCATATTTTGCCCCAGTCATGCCCCTAGGATCAAATAGCCAGGCAAGGGAATTCGTTGAAAATGACCAGGTCTATGCCCGGAATTATGCAGGACATCCTTTGTGCATGCCTGGGCAGATTGTGGCGGTAACCGGTCCTAAGTCTTACAGGTTCCAACTGCAAGACGGGCACACCTGGCACTGCCATATTGATCAACTTAGAAGCATTGGAGTTCATCTGCAGATGGCCCTCAAGACATTCCTGCAACAGAGAAACCACCAGTGCCTGAAGAAACTTCCCACGAATCTGACAGGAACGCAAGCCCACCTGAGCAGCCATCTATCCCTCACCCAGACACCCGTGAAGCTGAGACACCAGCTTCGTCAGCACCAGAAGTTGCCCAACAAGCAGAAAAGTTCCTTCCAGCAACAGCTTCATCAGATCCTAGAAGATCTGGCCGCCTGCACAAGTGCCCGAGTTATCTGAAGGACTACACATGCTCCGTTCTGGGGGAAAGGAGTGTGGCGTTCAGAAAAAACTAAGCTGAAATCTTCACTCCCACTGGAAACACGGACCGTTCCTATTGGTTGATGCCATTTGACAGCCGGCTATAAAAGGGAGCTGTCAAACGGCATCAGCTGTTGTCTGCCAGCTGGCTGCCTTGTTAATGCGGCAGCCATGGTAACCCTTTATTGTTACAATAAAGTAAAAGCTGAAGTTCGCTCCATGTTCACCTTAGGTTATTCCACCGCTCTACAACATTAGCCTTCTCAAATGCTTCCTGGAATAACAAGAGGATCATGTGATACTGTTGAAATTTTTCCCTGGAGTGTATAACATACAAGTAGAACAGCGGTGGGATTCAAAAAAAATTACTACTAGTTCTGTGGGCGTGGTTTGGTGGGCATAGCAGGGGAAGGATACTATAAAATCTCCAGTCAGAGGTGGTGTTTGCCAGTTCTCTGAACTACTCAAAATTTCTGCTACTGGTTCTCCAGAACTGGTCAGAACCTGCTGAATACCACCCCTGAAGTAGAATTGCTCTAATCTCATGGTTGTGGAGCTTTACTGACAGTTCGCTTCTCTATCCTGTTCCTTCTCGGGGTTCTTTTTTCATAACTCAGTTTTTTTAAAGGCAGTGGCACCTTCCAAAAAAATTGCTATATTTGGAAACTTGCACTTGCATATTAGACTTAATTTTTCTTTAGGCTTACTTCCATTCCCAAGAGTTAGTCTGCCTACTAAGGTCTTGATCTTACTCAGATCTTTGGAGCCCTATAATAGATTCCCACCTCATGAGCCTCTGCTTACTTATCACTCAGGATGTATTGTCACCCTTGGCAACACATTGACTTTTATAATTGGGGTCAGTTACAGCCACTTGGTGCTGACCTTGACTGCAAGGTATGTGCTCTTAGTCTTAGTCTCTGTTTCTCTGTTTATAGTCACTGGGCAGTTTCCTTCTAACTTTCAAGGCATCTGCTGCTAGATTCTGCTGTTGGTGGTACTGTCTATTAAAACTGTTCCTACTACCTGCTTTTGTTTTTCAAGTCTCCAAAACCTTCAACCTTCCTAATCTTCAAGCATAAAGAGAGTTCAGGGAATTCTTTGCAAATGAGGAGAGAGCACTAGCCTAGACGAACAAGCAAGTAAATGGATAAAGCTGTGCTACAATTATAGTTCATCTCAAATAGTATGAGTCGATACCTCCACCACCTTGTTTATATGCAAATATAATTGGTCTAGTGATAATTCTATGGATAAAAAAGATTGAGGAAAACCATATAATTCCAGACTAGATGAAATTTTGCCCAAACAAAAAGTAGAAGTATGAAGGCCTATATATTCCTTGTACTAGAATTATAGCTCCCCACCCTCTTTGGTGATTAATTCTAATATATCTAAAACTTTTCATATTAAGAATTCATAATGTCACTTCCATTGGAAACATTTCATTCTAAAAGCTCTGCAGAGACTTATCCTTTGCTTTAAAGCCAAATACTTTATAGCCTTTACCATTTATCACCAGTAAAACTGCACTGCAATTTCTTTCTATTTGAAGTGAGCATATTCCATCATAGCATTTGCCATTTCATTTGGGAATGCTATGGGGAAAAAACTAGCTTCTCTTCAGGGCCATTCAAAATGACTGTGACATTTCAAGCTTGTACAGAAGACATCTTACCAGTTCGAAATGAAGTGACTCTAAGGCTTCTTAAGGGATATTATCATTTTCGTTCACCCATACTTCTTTTTGGCCTTAGCTTTTTCATTATATCATAGCTTTAGATAAAAAAAAAGGGATAGCTAGTGTTGGCATTTGTTGGAAATGTAAATGTTATTCTAATTAGATTTCAACCCAGAATTTAATACTCAGCTTGGCTTGTACAAGACAAACTTTCCTTTGGTATCTTTGTAGTTTAGTAAATAATCATAAATAAGATTATTAAATTTAGCTAAAACAATATCCAATTACTGTTAAAACAACTAATAAATGTTTTGATCATATTTTTCAATGTATTTCTTTTCCTCTGTTGTAACTTTTTCAGGTATATTTGATCTTGAAGATTGTTTCAGACCAGTAGATACAGACGGAGTTAAACTTGATCCACTACTTCCTCCATCAATTTTGTGCATACAATGTATTATAGCAAGCTTCAGTATACTCAATAAAATTGTATCTCCAATGCCAGAATGTAAATTATTTCCTCAAATAAAAAAGCCATTAGCCCTGCCGGCTCTAGTACATTACAATTGATTTGATGGCCAATCTAATTTTTTCAAACATTGCTCAACAACTGATTTTTCAACTCATAGCACAGCAAGCTTACATTTATTTAATTTTTCTTAAATTAGTTCTTCTTTATACACATTGTCTTTCACTGCAATTAGATTTAGAATATACCATTATATTTCTTGTAACTAGGATCTCCACAGACCCCCTCAATTATACAGTAGTATCTTATCTGGAATTCTAGCTTCGAGATTGACTTAGCAGGAAGTACTATAAGAAATTGTTGAATTCTCTTTTACACGTAGTAGAAAGAAAATGAAAATAAATTATTTTATTTATTTGAGAGTAAATTATGTGAGGCTTTGGAAAATTTTCACCAATGGGGATGAACCCACAAAGCACACTCAGCCATTGGTCAGCTATTTTACAACTATTTTGGAACTGTAACAAGATAAACTATCAACTTTAGTAACCGCATAAGTAGATAAGAGTTTTTCCAGGATGATCTGTGTCCTCCCTGATCCTTCAGGCTCTTCCACTGGTAAAAGTTTAATAGATTAAGAATAAGTATGAAAAAAAAAACTAAAGCAGCACTCAGATCTGAGGATTAGCATTCTTTCATTTCTTCTATTTACTTTTGCTGAATATTTTATGAGATATTTCATTTCTTGAGATAGAAGCTGGTTCATTTTCTTCCTTTGTGTGTCTGCTCACAAATATAATGCTGTTGCAGAGTGTGTTCCATGTTATTCTGCTAACTTTCCTTTTCTAATTAAATCGTTTTTACAATGATAGCTTTTTCTGTGGATGTTCACATAGAAAGAAATAAGTTTAATCACTGAGTAGGGTTGGCCCATGCATTCCAAGACACAGGCTTGCCAGTATTATCCTGTCATTATCTGCAGACATATTAGTACAATATTTGATCAAGAATGGTGCTGGTCTCCCTGCTGAAAAGCTCTGAACATTCCTTTCTCCCTGGATCTCAACAGACCAAGTAGTGCCTTTAATTGTGGACAAGTAAACATTTGTCTGATGGCTTGAGAATTTTGTAACTGAAATGAAACAGAAGCTGTCACCACAGGTGGGTTAACAGCTGCTGCCAAGTATCTCTTCATCTTTCAATCTTAAAGAAATGCCACATAGGAAAGAGGATAATTTTCCAAGTCACAGATGCTGGTGAAACAGTGGGAGAAATGAAATGTTTTATTTGAAACTAAATTACTAATAATATGCATTAAATGCAGTGATGAAGTAGTATCCTTCCTCTAAAACACACTTAACTTCCCATTTGCCCCACTAATGGGTCCCATTGCTACCTTTTCCTATTAAGGAAATGCTTATTAATTATAAAAAAAACACATCAACTTGTAAATCATCAACCCCACCGCCTCCAAACAAATGCAAATCTTTGCTTCTACTATTCCACTTGCTCAGACTGAAACAAACACAAACAAAAAACATCAGGAAAACAATTAGGTAATGGAGTAAATTTGCCAATGGTTGTTTTGCAGGCTTTGATGTTAACTTTATTTTTTTACCAGTGCAGTTCATATTTATAGACATTTAAATTTTATTTCTCATAATGAATGCAATTCAGTCCATTGCTCTATTTTAATATTGGCTGTTTGCAAGTTTTTGACATGAAAGAACAAATGTAGTCTTTCTTCTGCAGCAATGTGTGCTTCTAATGTCAGAACTTTCAAATCAATGGGAACATCATTACATATATCTATTAAAAATATAACTATTTTTAACTAGTTGCCAAGAAGTAAAACTTTACACAGGCTACAACGGAGCTATATTTTCCCATTTTAACTATTACATTCAAATTATTACCCTCCAATAATCTAATTAGAATCCAATGAAAGTGGACAAAAAGTTCAAATTGTCCAGAACAACAATGCTGCAACGTTGAACATGATAACCAGCTGTCTCAACATTTAATCATATAGTTCAGTTATTGCACTTATTCCTATAAAGATTGGATATATCCAATTTTAAAAACTATTCTTCCAGGTTTTTTTTTCTTATCACACCTATCATTCTCTCAAACCCATGTACCAGGCAATTACTTTTCACGAGAAAATACTTCTGCTTCATTTTAGCTAATCTCATTTTTAGCTTCTATTTTTTATCTGTCATGTTCATCTTGTCTTTAATCTCTGACCCACAGGTTTGGATCATTTATATTGATTTGATACCGTGCTTTCTGTCCACATATATTCTAGAAAGTAATATAATTCTAGATAGTATGATTCAAAGAAAAGTAAAGTAAAAAGGTACCCCATTAGTAAGCATGGAAGGATGTTAAAATTCATTCATGCAAAGCTTTCAGCATTCATAATATTCATTTCTCCTCACCAGTTGCCACCTTTTTGCCCTGTCTCTTTTAGTCAATCAATCAGCTCATCCCATTTTCTTCTGAAAGTGCTTAAACAGAACATTCCTTTCTTTAAAACATGGTCACCTAATTTTTTTGAGCAAAGGGATAGATATTTTGGGGACAAGGAGACTAATTTGGCCACCACAGAAAGTGACCTTATCCTGAGCATGCATGTTTCCAAAGCCTCTTAATCTCAATCACAAATACAACTTCCTTTAAAATCAACGCCAATAATACATATGTAGCTTTTTGTGCAATGTGGGGTCTTACTGAACGCCGGTGCTTTGAGCATAAAACTGAGGAGACTGGGAAAAGCATGAAAAGTTTAGGAGTTCCATGTGAAGTGCCTGGACCTGGACCTCAAACATTTCTTATTTTCAGCATATTGATTGATCAATTATGTCTTGTTAAGTCAACGTTCACTATTAATGATCTTATAGATGTTGTCTATGATGATCTGTCCCTATTCTAGTGCTTCATATCTTCCAACAATGTACCTATTACAGTTAATCTTCAACTTACAACCACAATTGAGCCCAAAATTTCCATTGTTAAGCAAAACAGATATTAAGTGAGTTCTTTTAACAACCTTTCTTGCCATAGTTATTAGGTGAATCACTCTGGTGATAGTAACTTAGTAACACAATTGTAAAGTGAATCTGGCTTTCCCATTTATTGATTTTATTTTTATTTATTTTGATTTGTCAATCGCTTGCAATATGATAGGTATAAGTATAAACATGAGTAAGAATGCATGAAATAGGTATGAATAAATAGGGACAATAGGACAGGGACGGTAGGCATGATTGTGCACTTATGCATGCCCCTTACAGACCTCTTAGGAATGGGATGAAGTCAATAATGGATAGTTTGAGGTTAAAGGAGTGGGGGGTTTGAGGATGTAACAACAGAGTCAGGTAGTGCATTCCAGGCATTGACCACTCTGTTGCTGAAGTCATACTTTCTGCAATCAAGTTTGAAGTGGTTGACATTGAGTTTGTATCTGTTGTGTGCTCTTGCATTGTTGCAGTTGAAGCTGAAGTAGTCATTGACTTTGTTGTGAGAAATCCCATTGCAAACAATTGCTATAGCATGCTAGTCATGCAACATTGGTATTAGACCTGAAAGAATAATGATATACTGTAACTGGACAGTATCTTTAGTTGCTGATGCTCATTAATAAATAAACAAACATTCCTGCTTTTTTTCCTGAATCTTTCCCCTCACGAAAGAGGTTGAAGCTGAAGTAATAATTGACTGGTAGGACATTGTAGCAGATAATTTTGTGTACTACGCTTAAGTCCAACTGTAGGCAGAGTAGTTCAAGATTGTCCATGTTCTGTATTGTCCATTAACATACTTGTAAATACTGCGCCCTGATTGGTCAGGGCGCATGACAACTGGATTGGCCAAGCGAGCCGCACTGATTAGCCCACAGTAAATCCCCGCGATTGGTGGAAACTGATCGCGGGAGATTCAAAGCGGTGCCATTGGCCGCATCCAGCACGGCCAGAGAATATAAGCTGCCGCTGATCCTCTAAACTCCGAGTCGATCTCGGGACCAATAAAGAGCTGAAAACCCAGTCACTGATTCCCGAGCCTTCTTCTAGCCAGTGTACATAACACTGGCGACAAAGGTAGGATCGCGGAACTAATACCCACCGAGCACGTGGCACCAAGGCAAACGAGATCAACAGAATGGCCAGCATCGCGCCACCCGCACCCTTTAACCAAGCTACTGAGGACTGGGAATCGTACATTGATCGGTTCCTGATGTTCCTAGAGAGTAGCAACCTCAAGGATGCAAACGGGCAGAAAAAAAAGGCCATATTCCTGACACACTGCGGGCCCGCAGTGTTTAAAATGCCGAAAGCCCTTGTGAAACCCAAAGATTTGAAAGCGACGGACTGGGCTGACCTCAAACCACTGCTGCGAAGCCACTATGCCCCCGCCGTGCCTACCCTCATCAGACGGCACAACTTCTACTGGCGCGACCAGAAGGAGGGTGAGAGCATTAGCGATTTCATAGCAGACCTGCGGAATCTGGGAGGTATGTGTGGCTTCACAGACATGGACGAGGCGTTACAAGACCGCATCATCCTCGGGCTCAGGGACCCCGTTCTACATAGCCGGCTGATGACAAAAGACGACATCTCCCTCACTGACACCCTTGCCAAGGCCACTGCAACCTCCGAGATGACCCTGATGGCCAAAACACAGCCAGAAGCAAGCCACCGAGCAACCACCACCACCCACCATGGCGACCTCGACTCCACCTCTGAAAGCATGGACGAAGAGGCAGACATCCATCGACTCCAAACTGAACGAGACCAGTGTGAGCAACAGAGTCATAAGTCAGGGCTCCAATGTGCCGGGTGCAGGGGCGACCATCCACGATCAGAGTGCCGATTTTTTGACGTGATCTGTCAGCAATGCGACAAGAGAGGCCACATTGCCCGAGTCTGTTGAATCAAAAGAGCTTACAGCCTCTGATGACGAGACAACAGTGGCCGGAGACAAGACGGCACCCTCCCAGGACAAGGGACTGCCCAACCGAGAGCCGTTGGAGCTGGGACGGATGGGGCCAATGGAACGGCGAGAACCGACAGAGAGAAGAGACCCACCAGACAGTTGTCATCAGCCACTCATCAAGCCGGGACGCCCGAAAGGTATAAGTGGAAGTAGGCATCGAGGGCAAGCCATGCAAGATGGAGGTGGACTCTGGGTCCTACCTGTCCATGGTTGCATAGCGGGAAATCAAGCGCCTGGTGCCCACCATCCACAAGAGAGGCCTGGAAAGCCAGAAGCTAATTCTAAAAGACTACCAAGGGAACCACATCCCCGTAGTCGGAACAGGACGTTTTGAGATCACATTCAAGGGGCGCACAGCAAAACTTCCCCTGACAATTGTGGACAGAGACCGACCCAGCCTCTTAGGACTGCAGTGGTTCATGCCACTCGGGATCGAACTAACGGGCATCGACCATGTCACAGAGGTTGACTGGGAGAAACAACTCACCAGAGACTTCCAGGAAGTGTTCGATGGCACCCTAGGCAAGTACCAAGGGCCCCCTATTTCCTTCAGCTTAGACCCCAGCATTCCCCAAATACATTTAAAACCATGGCAGGTACCTTTTGCACTCAGACCCAAGATCGATGAGCAGATAGACAAGCTCATCAAACAGGGGGTCCTAGAGCCAATCGATCACACCCGGTGGGAAACCCCCATAGTCATCCCAGTCAAGCCCGATGGGTCGGTGAGAATCTGTGGGGACTATAAGGCCACCCTAAACTGCGCCTTACAACAAAGCGCCTACCCCATCCCAGTAGTGCAGCACCTTATACACTCACTGGGGGGAGGCAAGGTTTTTGCAAAACTCGACCTGGAGCAAGTGTACCAACAATTACCAGTCGACACGGAAACCGCTGAGGCGCAGACCATAGTAACCCACCGGGGGGCCTTTCGCTGCAAGAGACTCCAGTTTGGAGTCAGCGTAGCACCAGGGATTTTCCAGAGCCTCATGGAGAGACTCCTGCAAGGAATCAAGGGGGTGGTGCCCTACTTTGACAACGTACTGGTGTCAGCGGCCAACAAAAAAGAACTAGAGGGTCGCCTAAGGGAGGTACTACAAAAATTCAAAGACGCGGGGCTTAAGGTCAAAAAAGAAAAATGCCAGCTACACACAGAGAGGATCGAGTTCCTAGGATATCTCCTAGACCGGCATGGAATTCAACCAACAGAAAAAAAAATCAGAGCTATCAAAGAAGCCCCCAGGCTGAGAAACAAAACAGAACTGCAGGCATTTCTTGGGCTGATTAACCTCTATAATGTCTTTCTACTACAAAAGGTGACCGTGGCAGAACCGTTGCATAGGCTGTTGGACAAAACAGCCACCTGGACCTGGGGGAAACATGAGGAAGCCGCATTCAATTGAACCAAGGACCTGCTCACATCGGACGCCATCCTCATCCAGTACAACTAGACCCTCCCACTGGCAGTCACGTGTGACACATCACCATTCGGTATTGGGACAGTCCTCAGCCACACACTCACGAATGGAAACGAAGCACCCATTGCCTTTTACTCGAGAACCCTATCAATGCCGGAAAGGAACTATAGCCAACTAGATAAGGAAGCCCTGGTGATCATCACAGCTGTCAAAAGGTTCCACGAGTACCTCTACGGCAGGACATTCACCATCATCACAGACCACAAACCGCTGCTGGGCATCCTGGTGGGAAACAAGGCCACCCCAAACATTCTATCTCCAAGAATGACAAGGTGGTCTGAATTCCTCACCACCTACAGTTACTGGCTGACCCATCGACCCGGCAAGACAATCACACATGCAGACGCCTTGAGCCGCACCCCACTACCCGACCTGGACACCGACCCGGCACCCACAGCATCCACCCTGAGCATACAGGCCCTACCCAACCTCTCCCTAACCACATCAGACATTACCCACAAAACAAATAAAGACAAACGTCTGGCGCAGGTATTGCAATGGGCGGAGAAAGGGTGGCTGGAAAAAGACAACGATGAGACATTCAGGACTTTCCGGAACAAACAAACTGAACTTTTCACACAAAAAGGTTGTATACTATGGGGGGACAGGGTTGTTATCCTGGAGAAATTGCAAAAAAGGTTCCTAGAATTATTACATGAGGGGCACCTGGGCAACATCAGGTCAAAAGCCCTGGCCGGGAGTTATGCCTGGTGGCCAGGGATGGACAAACAGATCGAAGCCTGGGTGGCAAACTGTAAGCAATGCCAAGAGTCCAGGCCAAGCCCACCGGCTGCCCCAATCCTGGAATGGGAAACCCCCAGGGGACCATGGTCCAGGATACACATCGATTTCACCGGGCCCACAAAAGGACACACATTCCTCATAATGGTAGACGCTTACTCCAATTGGCTGGAGGTAAGCGACATGAGGACTACCACCACCAAGGCCATCATCAAAGAACTCAACAAACTTTTCAACCCATGGCCTCCCAGATGTAATTGTGTCAGATAATGGGCCACAGTTCACCGCACTGGAGTTTGAGAAATTCCTAGCAGAACGGGGGATACGGCATGCCCTGACAGTGCTGGCACATCCGGCGGCAAATGGTAGGGTGGAATGAATGGTCCAATTCACCAAAAAAATAATTCAAAAAATCGAAACCGGGGACATGCAAGAAAAAATAAATAAACTACTTTTTATCCAACATATAACACCAAACACAACGACCAACAAGAGCCCCACAGAGCTGCTAATGGGGAGGAAACTAAGATCCCCCCTAGAGGGGCTGCACACCACGTACAACCTCAACTCCCTCGACTCATCGAGTAGGCACCGAACATTTACACGAGGAGATGCGGTATACGCAAAAAACCTTAGAGGGGACCCCCTCTGGATACCGGCAACGATAATCCAGGCAACAGGTCCCTGCTCGTACCGGCTACAAACAGCCAATGGACGAGCATGGAAACGACACATCGATCAAATAAGATTGAGAACAACCACAGGAAATACAACATGCAAGCAGACAGATACATAAACCCAGAAAGGGAAAAGAACCACCCAAGCACCAGATGAAGAGGGGAGGGGGAAAGCCCCGGGAACCGACCCCAACCAGAAAGAAACCAGGAATACTCACCAACCGAAGCAGAAACAGACAGCCAGCTCGAAGCCTCGCCGGGAAGAAACAGCCAAGCCAGCTCAACCAGCCCAGAAAGACCAGGCAGGAGCGGCAACACCAGCAGCTCAACCAGCCTGGGTAGACTGGGAGGGAGCTGCAACAAAAGGCCGGCTCACCCTTCTGGACGGTTCCATCTATGAGGCAGAGAGCAACACAGAACCCGCCTGAACCGCCTGAAGGCCAGACATCAACTAACCTGGCAGGTCCAGTAGGCAGGTACGGAGCCCCGCCTACTTACGGGACTACATCATGTAGGACCATACCAAGAGGGGAGGGGTGTTCTGTATTGTCCATTAACATACTTGTAAATACCGTGCCCTGATTGGTCAGGGTGCACGACAACCGGATTGGCCAAGCGAGCCGCACTGATTGGCCCGCAGTGAATCCCCACGATTGGTGGAAACTAATCGTGGGAGATTCAAAGTGGTGCCATTGGCCGCAGCTGGCGCGGGCAGAGAATATAAGCTGCCGCCGATCCTCTAAACCCCAAGTCGATCTCGGGACCAATAAAGAGCTGAAAACCCAATCACTGACTCCCGAGCCTTCTTCCAGCCAGCGTACATAACAGTCCAAGCCCAAAATTTCAAGCCTGGTGATATAGGTATTCTGTTGCGAGTAGAGGAGTGTAGTACTCTTTTTGTGAAATACTTCTGGACTCGCTCAATTGTATTAATATCCAATATATAGTGTGGTTTCCAGACAGATGAGTTGTATTTGAGTATTGGTCTAGCAAAGGTTTTGTATGGCCTAGTTAGCAATTCTATATTTCCAGAGGATATTTCCTTGTTAATTTACAAAATGTGAGGACATAACCCATGGCACTGCAACCACCATAAATATGAGCCACTTGCCAAGCTTCTCAATTTTCACCCAGTGACCATGGGGATGATGCAATGCATGCAAAATATGAAAAAACAGTCAAAAGTCACTTTTTCAGTGCTCTTGTAACTTTAAACAGTCTCTAAATGAAAGGTTGTAAGTCGAGGACTACCTGCACCACTTACCTCTTCTCTTAAATTTAGCATATTCAAGGAGAAATGTTTACCTTCCCTTTTTTTCATTAGTTGGAAAATTGGTGTTTAGCTACATTTACTAGTCTGCTTTAAATGCAGGTAAAATAACTTTAAAATGGAGTGATCAGAGAGTGAGCTTCATATTTTGTTTGAAATTTGACAGAAATGTAAAAGATAGTGATTGTAAGCCTTTATAATCACAACACAACTACTTTGACTAATTATCTGGTTGCTTTATTTTTTATGAATTTATTTTACAAAAAGTCATTTTACGGTGATTACATAATGCTGCTGTATTGCACGACCTCCTGAACAGGATAACATACACTACAAAATCTAATCAACAACTACTTAGCAGCAAATAAAAAAGCTCTAATCCTTTGCTATTGTCTGAATTTTGAACCCCAGATATAATATTCCTACTTCTAAACAGTGTAAGATCACATGCTAATTATATTCAAAAGAAGGAAGATGGGATTCATGATCCCCATGGATACAAAGGATTTTAGTTAAAACTAAATAAAAAGAAACAAGGATTATGAGCCACAGAAAATAGTGACTTACCTCATCCTATCACATTTTTTTCAGGATGTGAGCGCTTCTGATGAAAGAGTCAAAATAAACACACAGAAACCCAGTAAACCTGTCCCATTTACAAGAGCAACAATTCTGGGAATCCTGGTTAAAAACTCAGCTTTAGATAATACAATTGTTAAAACAAAACTCCCTAAATAAAGCTAGCTGGTCCAGACAAAGGCAGATGATTTTGCAACTGAGTGGCTTAAAAGGGTTATATGGTATAGTCTCAAGGCCTTAGATGAGAAAGGATTTTCTCTGATGATAATGTGGCAGGATGAGTCCCTTTAATTAACATCTCAACTCTGCATGTGTCTGAACCAGTTCATATCCTTAACTTAAAAAAGCATGTGGCAGTATAGTTACAAGGCAATAGTAACAGTAACTTGGTAGCATAGCAAAGATGTTGTCATCTTGTAGGACCAAGAAAGCATGTCTTTTCTGGCACAGCCTCTATTCTCCTCTCTCTTTAGCATCATCCTAGACATTCATATGTAGCCAGACTCTTAAGCCAGTGTTTGTAGCCCTATAAGTAACATACTTTGATTTAAAAGGCATTATAAAAAAACAATTATTGAATCTAGACAAAGCTAGCTGAACTTTGAAACCAGAAGGACTAAATGCTCATAGGATTCATTGCTTTCAGTGGTATCTAACTAGAAATAACTTAACCTACAAAGATTATAATATTATACAGTCAAGAAAAATATTGAAAGATCTCATAAATTAGCTTGAAAGTATCATTGAAATTTGACCCATTCCCAGAATGAGACATCCTATTTTCATACATTTGTAGATGTTTACTGTCCCTTTTTATATGCTACAAACTTGAGAAGGTAAGAGATAGAGATATAGTAACCAGTGGAAGGACTAGTCTCCAAACTGATATAACTTCCATGATTTTTTCCAGTATGCAGAAGGGAATCTTCTGAACTTCTAAACATGAGTCCAATATATAGAATCCAACATATGGTTCACCTATTGAGAATATTATACATTACAAGTTGGAAAACTAATAAAAAAACAAGCAGAAGGAAAAAAATATCCATCAGAAATAAACAGATATAACTGACAAAATGATGAGAAATTCTCTGGAATGAGAGAGATTCATTTCTGTGTCTTTCCTAGGTAATAAATCACAATCCTTCCATTTTGGCTCAGTCAGCTTGAAAACAAATGGCTTGTGGCAAATGCTTGTTCTCTGTATATGATATTTACTATTTGTTATTTCAAAAAGTAATGGGAGAGGAAAGGACCAATCCTTTGATGACATTCTCTCCAAGCAATTGCCAGGATAAGTCTCAGCAGCCTCCTGTCACCACAAAAATGCTTGGCCTAGATCAAATGAAAGTTGGTGTTAAGGGAAGCCTGTTTACCAGACTTTATTAAGCCACAGGAACAGGCAGGCTAATATGACTATATTATAAGGCAGACAATACCTTTCAGAATCCAAACAAAGACATTCCTATTAAGAACCCAGACTCAGCTGTTTGCTAGGGAACAGCAAGTGTTAGCTGAGAATGTCAGTGCCTGCAAGGAAACCTATGATGCCCTTTAAATTTATATCCCCCCACCACATCTCACTAAGTACATAGCACCTTCTTTCTGTCCATCCTCTTAAGGGCTACCACTGCGTACATGCTGTGATCCAAGACTGTTAAAAACATAGGCATTATAAAACTTACAAAGAGTGGGGCTTTTTGTCTCAACATTTAACAAATCAGCATTTACTAAAAATAACTCCTGCCAACTGAGAAGGCTTCAAACTTGAATAAATGAACCCAAGCTGGTGTCCTGGCTATGAGTCAAACATAAAAGGCTTTTTTAAAGTAGCATTATTCCCCCAGAGGCTACATCACATATAGAGAGAATTCAGCCTTTCATCATTTTTTACATTTAATATATCCATAAGTTACAGCAATACAATAGGCTAAGGACCAGCTATCTCGATTCTTGTTTTGATGGCAAAAAAAAAATCAGTAAAATTGCAGAATAGATGAAGCAGAACACTTATTGTATCTGCTAAAAATTAATTGGCTCCTGGCTGACAGTGGGTTCAAATATACTACTATTCCAATGTGAATAACAACCAGTTTCTACCCTGTGCATTGGCTTGAGCCATCTGAACCACAGGTGGTATTCAGCAGGTTCTGACCAGTTCTGGAGAACCAGTAGCTGAAATTTTGAGTAGTTCAGAGAACCAGCAAATCCCACCTCTGACTGGAGATTTTACAGAATCCTTTCCCTGCCACGCCCACCAAGCCACATTTGGAAGTAAATGAATTTGAATCCCACCAGTGATCTGAACCAAAGAGCATTAATTTTCCATTACTAGGATTTTTCTAAACCAGGTATTGCTGGTCTGCAATTCTCATATTCTTTTAACTATTCCAGTGCTGCAGTTGTTAAAATTTAGACTATAACAAAGACCCAAATTATATATTTAATTTTCATAGCATTGGAAATCTGCATGACAATATTTTTATGTCAAAGGAAGCAATGTCCAAAACTGCACGATTTTAAGTGCTATTTTCATGAAATAATTAAAAGGGACAAGGTCATGGATTAAAATCCCACACCCCTCTATGTACAACATACATGATGTCAACATACTGTCAGAATGATGATACCCACCATCTCGGTTCCTTTGGCTCCCCACCATGAACACCCCTCACAAATCTCTTTTAATTATCCTACTGCAAAGCCACATTTCTTCCAACCATGCTTGTGCTTTACATTTTTCTTATCCAATTAGACAACTTTGCTTTTTTTCCTGTTAAAATCATTTCAGACCACTGCTTAAGTATATTTAGATCTTGTTAAATTTTCATCTAAAATACTGGTACTTCTTCCACTTTTGTATTCTCTGTATTTATTATTTTATTCATAAAATTTATAAAATTTAGCTCTATCAAAGAAGGAAGCAAAGTTGGTCTGGCATGACCAATTTGGAATAAATGATTCTGACGCCTGTTAATTCTAGCCTGACTATCCAAATGCTCATAAACATGCTACCTGATAATCTTGTCTAGGAAGGATGTCAAGCAAATAGTGAACAGGTGAAAATTTCTGGCCAATCTCTGTTGGATCCAGAAACAAATGATCTTTCTAAATGATCTTTTAAACTTGGGAAAGAGAATCTGGATGCATGATTTTGCTCAATGTCTCCAATGAAAGAAGAAATTGCTCTTCAACAATATTCCACTAAGAGGGCATTCCATTAGCAATGAAAGGAGGAGGAGGAGCAGGAGGAGGATGATGATGATGATGATGAAGAAGAAGAAGAAGAAGAAGAAGAAGGAGGAGGAGGAGGAGGAGGAGGATTAAAATTAAAATTAAAATTAAAATTAAAATTAAAATTAAAATTAAAATTAAAATTAAAATTAAAATTAAAATTAAAATTAAAATTAAAATTAAAATTAAAATTAAAATTAAAATTAAAATTATTTTATTGGCCAAGTGTGATTGGACACACATGGAATTTGTCTTGGTGCAAATGCTCTCAGTATACATAAAAGAAAAGATACATTCGTCAAGAATCAAGAATAATAAGGTAACACTTAATATTAGTCAAAGGGTACAATAAGCAATCAAATCATACTAGGAAACAACAGTCAATATAAATTGTAACAATACAAGTGACAAAGTTATGGTCATACAGTCACAAGTGGGAGGGGACGGGTGACAAGGAGTGATGAGAAGATAAATAGTAATAGTAGTGCAGACTTTGTAAATAGTTGGACAGTGTTGAGGGAATTATTTGTTTAGCAGAGAGATGGCATTTGGGAAAAAACTGTCCTTTTGTCTAGTTGTTCTAGGGCACATTGCTCTATAGCGTCATTTTGAGGGTAGGAGTTGAAACAGGAGTTCAAGTCAAAAAGAGGTCTGTGAAAATATTTACAGATCCCTCACATCCCGGATCTGTAAATATTTTCACAGTCCTCTTTTTGACTCGTGCTGTATACAGGTCCTCAATTGAAGGCAGGTTGGTAGAAATTGTCTTTTTGCAGTCCTAATTATCCTCTGAAGTCTGTGTCTATCCTGTTGGGTTGCAGAACCAAATCAGTTATAGAGGTGCAGTTGATAGACTCAATAATTCCTCTGTAGAATGCTTATTTATTTGTTTGTTTGTTTTGTCAAGCAATTATAAGATAACAGGTATAAGTATAAATATAGTTATGGATACATGAAATGGATACATATAAGAAAAATAAAAAAGAAACAATAGGACAGGGATGGTAGACAGTTTATGTACACCCCATAAAGACCTCTTAGGAAAGGAGTGAGGTCAATAGTAGACAGCCCAAGGTTAAAGTTTTTGGGGTTTGGGGAAGAAACCAGTCAGGTAGAGTATTCCAAACATTGACCAATCTGTTGCTGAAGTCGTATTTCCTGCAATCAAGTTTGGTGCAGTTTACCTTCAGTTTGTATCTGTTGTATGCTCTTGCATTGCTATGGTTGAAGCTGAACTATTCATTGACAGGTAGGACATTGCAATGTATGATTTTATATACTATACTTAGATCAGACCGAAGGAGGCGTAGTTCTAGGTTTTCTAGGTCTAGAATTTCAACTCTGCTGGCATAAGGTATTCTGCAATGAGTAGAGGAGTGGAGAACTCTTCTTGTGAAATATTTCTGGACTTTCCCAACTGTGTTAATATCAGATACGTAAAGCGGGTTCCAGACTGATGAGTTGTATTCAAGTATTGGTCTAGCAAATGTGTTGTATGCTCAAGTTAGTAGTGTGATTTTACCAGAGAAAAAGCTACATAGGATTAGGTTAACAACTCTTAATGCCTTCTTGGCTATGTCGTTACAGTAGGCTCTAGCACTTAGATCATTAGAGATGAGAACTCCAAGGTCCTTGACAGAGTTTGGATCATCAACAAGGTCTTGACTATTCAGCCTGTATTTTATTTTCTGATTATTTTGCCAATATGTAAGACAGAGCATTTATTTGTTGAGATTTGAAGTTGCCATTTGTTTGATCATTCTGATACATAGTCAAGGTCTTTTTGAAGGGTATCAGTATTGTCTGTGGTGTTGAATAGCTTTACATCATCAGTGAAGAGAACACAGTTGCTCTTAATATGATCACAAAAGTCATTTATGTAGAGTATGAAGAGAATTGGTCCTAGAACACTGCCCTGGGGGACACCACTGTTGACAAGTATAGTATTTGACAGGATGCTCCCAATTTTGACCATTTGTTGTCTGTTTGACAGGAATGCTTCTATCCAGTTATGCAAGTGTCCAGAGATACCGTAAGATTTTAGTTTTAGGAGTAGTTTGTCCTGTACCACTGAATCAAAAGCTTTACAGAAGTCTATGTAGATTGCTTCTATTGCTTTGCCCTGATCGAGTTGTGTAGTCCATATGTTTTTGCAGTGTAAGAGTTGCAGATTACAGGATAATTTTTTTCTGAAACCAAATTGTTTATTAGAGAGTAGGTTGTTTGTCTCTAAGTGGAAGATAATGGATTGGTTAATAATTGATTCCATGATTTTACAGGTGACGCAGCATAAAGAGATTGGTCTGTAATTTTCAACTAGGCTGGGGTGTCCCTTTTTGAAGATGGGGATGACCATGGCTTGAGACCATAGATTTGGCAAGGAGCTGGTCCTGAATGATTTTTCAAAGATTATGCTTAGAGGTTCGGATATGGCAATGGATAGCTTTTTTAAGAAGTAGGCACATATTCTGTCTGGTCCAATAGATAGAGATGGTTTTAGATTGCGTAGTGCTTTTTAAATGTTGTCTTCTGTGAAATCACTTTGTATTCGATCATTGTAGTCATCTGTGGTTTGACTAGGAAATACTGAGCATGATCCATTTACAAATACTGAGCCAAAGAATGTGTTAAAGAGGTTGGCTTTAATGGTGTCGTCGTTGCAGTCTTTACCATTTGGTCCTTTCAGGGGTGGGATGGACCTTGAATCTTTTAGTTTGTTGTTTACAAAATTGTAGAAACTGTATGAACAGCTCCTTGGGCAGTTTGAGCTTTCTGAGTTGGCACAGAAAGAACATTCTTTGTTGTGCTTTTTTGATGACGTTTTTGATGTTAGGTGTCCATTTTATATCCTGATATGATAGAACCTAGAAATTTGAAGGTCTCTACTGTTGATACTGTGTTGTCTAGTTTTGTAACAGATGGTAGTATGAGAAGGTTTCTTCTAAAGTCTACCACCATTTCTAGGGTTTTGAGTGTGTTCAGTTCCAGATTGTTCCGGTTACACCACAAAGCAAATTGTACAGCCTCCTGTCTGGATGCGGATTTGTCATTTTCTCGAATGAGACCAATCACTGTTGTATCATCTGCAAACTTCAGTATTTTAACAGATGGATCATTTGAGATGCAATCATTGGTATATAGGGAGAAGTGAGAAAGCACACAGCCTTGGGGGAGCTGTGCTAATTGTACAGGTGTCAGGTGTGAATCTGCCTAGCTTCACCTGCTGCTTCCTGTCTGTTAGGAAGCTTATGATCCACTCACAAGTGTGTTCAGGTACCGCTAGGTGGTTTAATTTAGTTAGAAGAATGTCTGGAATGATGGTATTGAATGCTGAACTGAAGTCTACAAAGAGGACCCTTACATAGGTATTTGGAGATTCAAGGTGTTGTAGGATATAATGCAGACCCATGTTAACAGCATCATCTATTTGCTCAGTATGTATAGTGCATGGGATCTAACAGTGGATCCATGATGGTTTTCAGGTGGGACAGCACTAGCCTTTCAAAGGCTTTCATAACTACAGGTGTTAGAGCAACTGGTCTGTGGTCATTCAGTTCCCTGATGGAGGGCTTAACTAAAATTTCCATTTTAATATCATCCTTGGATTTAAATCATGAAAAATCAAGGATACTGCAGATCAATTTAAGATGATGATGATACTGGTAGTGGTACTGAGGAAGATTATGATTATACAATAAAAGACTGAATAGTTTCACATACCTGCTAGTGAAATTGTAATAAAGATAGGAAATGAATTGAACGCATGAATATATTTCTCTACAATTCTCATCTGTATTAAAAACATTTAAAGCAAATTGTATGTGAGACTGAATCAAACATCAAATTTCAAAGCCATGTTTTGAAATTCTATCAAGCCATCCATTGTTTCCATATCACTTTGTGGTTAATGTCCCTTTTTCTGTCCTTCCCCCTCCCCCAAAGTTTAAAAGAATATTGGTATGTTGCCAAAGGAGATGAGCTTTAAAATTAGTTAAAGTAAGGCTAGAATCCCTTACTCAGCACATTAACTGGTTACTATTTTATTGTATACTGCTGTACACTGAATTGTTCTGGGACATCAATCATACAGGACTGATGCTTGGGATCATAAGCAAAGCTTATATCAAATCTAGAAACAGAGAAAACAATGGTTGTTTTCTTCATGACACCTAACCCTAACCCTTATTATATATTTTTCCTTGAGTGAGATTTTATGTACATTGATTCAGACAATGCTCAGGATGTTTATCTATCTGCCTGTCACTTCCCCATGATTATAATTCAACATCTGCAATGTTTTATGACACTGCATTATATTTATATTTCTCTACTATACGCATTTTATCTGGTCAATTTTTGGTGATATTCATAATCACCACAGAACTGAGATAATATTCATAATTAAATTAGAGATGCTAATACTCTATTAAGAAACCTACTCTATATTTCATCTAAATTCCCTCACTGCAACTCTTCAAAATTGAAAGAAAAGGATGAATATTTCAGTAGCTTCCACTCTGGTGATATCACCATATTGTTAGCCATGACCCCTCCAATTTACAGGAAGAAAAACCTATTTTTCGGAACATTGCTTAACTATGAAAAGGATTTTCAGTACCACATTTCAATCTATGCAACCACAGAATGACTTACACTGGAAGAGCAATAAATATAAATATATAAAATGCATTATATGACTGCAATTTATTAAAATTGTCAAAGCTTTACATAAAGATTAGCCAAATTATACACAAGAAAGATCCAAAGGAAATGAACTAGTAAATTGTTAACCAGAAACTGTTTTCTTTATGCCATAATAAAAAATAGAGTTTATAAAAGAGATATCTAAGCAGAATTGAGCCATTAGTGCTTTGCTTGACTGACTATTTCTATATAATCTAGCTGATGTTTTTATTTCTACTGAAAGAATGCTTCACCCAATTCTTAGTATGGAGAAGTTTTAGGGTATCAATCCCTACCCAGTATTATTTTGGAATGAAGACAGAAGAGACTAATGCTTTGTATGACATATTGTTTGTTTATACATCACCATATGAATATTTGAAGCAGTTCCAAAGTGCCCCCAAATCCTCCAGATCTGCCACTTCTATGGTAAATATCACTGTCATGTCTTTTTCAGCTGTTGCTTATTCATGCATAAAGGTAAAGGGTCCCCTTACACTGCCGTGCTAGTCGTTCCTGACTCAGATAACAGATAACAGATAATCAGAGATAATCAGAGTTGGAAGGGACCTTGTAGGTCATCTAGTCCAACCCCCCACCCAAGCAGGAGACCCTACACCATTACTGACAAATGGCAGTCCAATATCTTCTTGAATGTCTCAAGTGATGGTGCTCCCACAACTTCCAAGGGCAAGCTCTTCCATTGGTTGATTGTTCTCACTGTCAGAAAGTTTCTCCTTATTTCCAGGTTAAATCTCTCCTTGTTCAGTTTCCATCCATTATTCCTTGTCTGGCCTACAGGAGCTTTAGAAAATAGCCTTCCTCACTTTGGCAGCCCCTCAAATATTGGAAGACCACTATCATGTCTCCCCTGATCCTTCTCTTTACTAGACTAGCAACCGTTCATTGTATGTTTTAGCCTCCAGTCCCTTCATCATCCTGGTTGCTCTTCTCTGTACTTTTTCTAGAGTCTCAACATCTTTTTTATAATGTGGTGGCCAAAACTGGATGCAGTACTCTAGGTGTGCTCTTACTAAGGCCTTATAGGCTCTAGGGGGCAGTGCTCATCTCCATTTCTAAGCCAAAGACCCAGCGCTGTCTGATGACGATTCCGTGGTAATGTGCCGGCATGATTAAACGCTGAAGGCGCATGGAACACTGTTATCTTCCAACCGAGGTGGTGCCTATTTTTCTTTTTGCATTTTTACATGCTTTCACACTGCTAAGTTGACAAAAGCTGGGAAAGTAACAGAAGCTCACTTTGTTACATGGTGCTTTTTGACCTTTCTGATCGACAAGCTTAGCACCTTAGCCACTGAGCCACTGCATCTCCTTATTAATGCATATACATATACATATGCGTATACATATACATATACTCATCAGGTTATTATCTTTCAAATAACAATTGTTATGCAAAGTATTTCTGAGCATCTTTTCTGTGCCATAAGCCATGACATCTTTTTCAATCTAGGCAATCGTCTTTCATATATTTATTTTACAGTTATCACTTATTTTCTCTACATGACCAAACAAAATACTGCTTTATCATTTATTGGTACAAAATACTGTATTTGTAACATACATTCCCTTTTATTATTCAAGCCACATTCATTCATTTTTTACATCTAATTATTTCTTGTATTATCAAATATTATCAAATCTTTAGTCAATGTTCTACTAAGGTACAAAAATTCTTCTATTTGCTCTAATTTTTTTGCCACGAATGAATAGGTAACTACCCAAAAACTAGGTGGAAAGAAATCCAGTCCTTCAATATAATGATTTAATCATCATACAAAAGTATGCATAAATTCACCCTTCTCACTAATGTTAATACCAATTTTCTTTATAAATGTATTATAAACACATTAAACCTTCTTTAAACATACCTGCTCAGTGCTGAACCATTTTCTAAGCATTGTATTTATTTTTATTCATGCTTTATTTCCATTATGTTCCATTGCATTAGGAACCAATCTTTCTATTCATAGAAAACAGTTCATAATTCATAATAAGTCACTTTACTTTTACTTTCTATAAATCAAACAAGCAGAATATTTTTTTATTTCATTCAAACAATTTTTAAAGACCTGCCATTTTCACCCCTTCTCCCTTTTCAGCCAGAATTCCATCAAATACCAAATACCAAGCATGCTTAATAAATTATTCCCAGGTGGTGGGAAAGGAAAAAAAAGAGAAAAAAAAAACAATTAATTTTTTAAAAAACTCAGTTTTTACAACCATCATTAAACCTTGGAATGATATTGATCAGTCCTTGAATTACATCAATGAAATATCATCAACTGAGGACTGTAAATCCATGATAGCCTTATCTGTTTTTCTTAAAATCTAAAGACTTTGCTTTGCCCCATGCTCAATAAATCAATTATTTTTCATGTGAAATTAAATAACATTTTGGGGTATATATAATTCAAAATCTTACCCCAACCCTTAAATTATAATAATCTTGCCAGAACTATATTAACAAACTATGGATAATATACCAAAACAAGTTATTATGGATCAAACCCAAGTCACATGTACAGGTAGACATTGACTTACCTGAACAAATTCATTTAATGACCATTCCAAGTTACAACAGCACTGAAAAAGTGATTTATGATCAGTTTTCACATGACCATTGCAGTATCTCTGTGGTCATGTGATCAAAATTAAGACACTTAGCAATTTACTCATATCTAAGATGATTGATTTTGTCCCAGTCACATGTTCACTTTTTGCAACCTTCTAACAAGCAAAATCAATGGGAAACTAAGATTCAATTAACACCAGTTTGACTAATTTAACTACTACACTGTACTTAATCACTACAGTAATTCACTTAACAACTGTAGTAAGAAAGTTCATAAAATGGGGCAAACTCACTTCTTTCAATTAGCAACAGAAATTTTCAGTTCAATTGTGGTTATAAATCGAGGACTACCTGTATAAGAACTATATTATTTAAAAATGATCATCCTCCTCAGGAATAAAAAATGCTGATTTTGTTATACCAGAATCATATATTTTGTCCTGATTAACTTGAATAGTAAAAAGGTTTCTTTGTTTATTATTTATTTAATTTTTATGCTACCTAACTTCCCTATTAATTGACTCTGGGTGGCTTACAAGTTTTAAGATAGGTAGAAAATAATTAAAATATTAAAACTATATGGATTAAGATTTTTAAAACTACTATATATTTATTTAAAAATATAATATTGTTCTTTCTTTTTCAAATGAGAGGACATTAATTTACTAAGTATCTTTCCTTTGTGTAACTCAGTGTATATTTTGCATCAGGTATATACAGAAAATTAAGCTTTTATTTACAGACTTTAAAGCTTTTTAGTCCAGAGGGTCCCCAACATCCTGTCCATCGACCAACACTGATCTGTGACATGCCAGAAACTAAGCTATGCAAAAAAGGAAAGCCCCTATCTGCAGGATGCAGGCAACATATGAAACCACAATCCCACAGGCCTGCAGAAAAACCTTCTCCTATGGAACTGGTCCCTGGTGCCCAAAAGGTTGGGAGCCACTGTTCTAGTTCCATGTAGTTGTTTTTTGCGGACACTCAAAAGTTCTTTAATTTTCCAAATGTTCTTTAGAGATTTTTCATATTTTTATATAATTTTATAACCTTGAATCTTAAATAATGATATATTGAAACACTAGCTTTTTTTGGTAACAATTGATAGCATTACCACATGATTGGATATTTCAATAGCACCTGTAGGATCCATATTACATTAATTTATTTCATCAGCAGAGATCAAGAAACTAAAATATAATAAAATTGAGAAAAAATTAGATGTAGAGTGAATAAAAACTACAGTCATACAGAAAAGGAAATAAATCTCATTGCATAAACTCCATTGTAAAAAATGTCCATGTGAATGAAATAAATTTAAATGTTTTAATATTACAATCTAGGAAAAGACATAAAACCTTATTAAAATATCTTAATTATATGATTCACAACTAAAGTAAAATATATTCAAGACACTTGTATAAAACATTCCTTAGTTGGACTGTGCTAATTAATAAAAACTATTTTTTTAAAAATATTAATTATTGTTATTAAAAATATCTTTCAGCATCACATATTTTTTGTTACAGTTGTTTTGAAGTTTAGTTACAATGTCAGCAAATTTTGTGAGTTCTAGTCCTGTTTTAGGCATAAAAGGCTGAGCTTCCTCAATAATTCTTACAAATTTACCGTCATATTACCAAAAGCAGTAATTATAGTCTGTGTTATGAACTAATAAAACGCTTAAATAAAGTTTGATCAAACCTTTAGGAACAGCAGGGTTCTAATCCTGCTCTTCTGATTGGCCGATAATAGCGATATCGGATTGGTCTGTTCAGGAGAATCTGATTGGCTGTTAACGAGCCACTCTCATTGGTTAAAGGGTTTAACGCTCCACGTTTCTCATTGGTTACTAGATCAGCAGCTTGCCTATAAAAAGGCTGCTGCTGCCCTAGGTTTTTGCTCTGTTCAGAATGATTAATAAAGGGTTGAAGTTCACTGTTCACCGTCTCGTCTCAGTTCCTTGCGCCCATGCACAGAACTTAACACTGGCGACGAAGGTGGGATGCAGAAACGTCAGAGCTGACTGAACACTACAGAGCACCAAACAGAGCATGTGGCTGAAGGTGCATCAATGGCGGAAACCATGTCCGGCGGCACCATACCACCCGCTCCATTCGACCCGGCACAAGAAGACTGGGACTCATACATGGACTGGTTCCAGATGTTTCTGGAGACCAACAACTTGAAGGATGCCACTACTGGAAAAAAGCGAGCGGTATTCCTGACTCACTGCGGACCTGCCGTTTTTAAGATGGCTAAGGCACTGGCGAAACCGGCTGAGGTGAAATCCATGGACTGGGACGTCCTTGAGCCCCTCCTACGGGCCCACTATGCACCTACCGTACCAACGCTTGTCCGAAGACATGAATTTTACCAGAGAGACCAGCGGAAAGGAGAAAGTGTTGCAGATTTCATCACGGATCTCTGGAACCTGGGAGGCCTCTGCGGGTTCGCTGACCTCGAAGAAGCTCTAAGAGACCGAATAGTTCTGGGTTTAGATGTACCTCATGTGCAAAGTAAGCTGATGGTGAAAGGCGACATCAGCCTTGCAGATACCATCGCTGACGCTACTGCAGCAGAAGCAACCAGGAAGTCGGCTGCCCAAAGGCACCGCACCAACGCCCCGCTCCACCAACTCAATGGCGAAACCTCACCTCACCTAGAGGGACATACAATGGCAACCCACCACGAGGACCTCGAATCGTCATCAGAAAGTGATGAGGAAGAGGTCAACCGGCTCCGGTCTGAATGAGACCAACGCCACCAGTGTAATCAGAGACTGCAGCATCAATGTGCAGGTTGTGGGGAAAACCACCCACGATCAGACTGCAAATTCCTCGACGCGCTCTGCCATATTTGTGGGAAGAGAGGCCACATCGGAAAGATCTGTAGAAGCAAGCAAGGATCCAGCCCATTTCAGAGGGGGACCAACTACCGCCAAACCACAGGAAATTGTCCTGTGAGTCGGGAACATTTGAACCACCAATGGAACAACCACTCCTACAGAAATAAACCACTAGCCAATTCAATGAAACGAGAAGAGGCACACCAAACCATTACAATTGATCACGCATCATCATTAGATGCAAAGAAGATCCGAGTGAAGGTCGCCATCGAAAACCAGCCCTGCGTGATGGAAGTCGATTCAGGATCATCCCTCTCGATGGTTTCCTGGAAGACCCTTAAACAATCAATCCCTGCCGTCCGGCGGCAAGACCTCAGAACCCAAAGAATCATACTCAAGGATTATCAGGGAAAGCGAATTCCGGTCGTTGGATCCAGCCTAGTCCAGGTCTCATTCAAAAATCATACTGCATCTTTACCATTGACAGTCATCGACCGTGATTGGCCTAGCTTGTTCGGCCTCCAATGGTTTGCTCCACTTGGGATCGAGATAGCCGGCATTCACCAAACCAGAAGCGACGACTGGGAGGAGGCCCTCGTCCAGGAATTCCAGGATGTCTTTGCAGACAAACTAGGCGAGTACAAGGGGACCCCGATATCATTTAACCTTAACCCTGAAGTCGCCCCCATCCGCCTTAAGCCTCGTCGAGTACCTTTTGCTCCTAAACCAAAGATTGACGAGCAACTTGATAAATTAATAGCCCAGGGTGTTTTAGAACCAACAGACCCCGCTCTTTGGGAAACCCCAATCGTAACACCCATCAAACCGGATGGATCGTTAAGGATTTGTGGGGACTACCGTGACACCCTGAATCACGCCCTTCAACAGAACGCTTACCTGGTGGCGGTGGTACAACACCTCCTCCATTCCCTGGGGGGGCGGAAAAGTCTTCACTAAATTGGATTTAGCGCAGGCGTACCAACAACTGCCTGTAGATAAAAAAACAGCAGAGGCACAAACGATCGTTAGAGGCAACCGACTCCAATTCGGAGTTAGCGTAGCCCCAGGAATTTTTCAGAGTTTGATGGAGAGACTCTTACATGGGATAAAAGGGGTCATACCATACTTTGATGATGTTTTAATTGCTGCCCCGAATAGAGAAATACTAAAGGAGCGTCTTAAACTGGTTCTCCAGAAATTTAAAGACTCCGGCCTTAAGGTTAAAAAAAATAAATGTCAACTGTGTACGGATAAAGTAGAGTTCCTGGGGTACCTAATCAATAAACAAGGCATTCACCCCACCAATAGCAAACTAAAAGCAATCAAGAACGCCCCAAGACCCAGAAATAAGACTGATCTCCAAGCTTTCCTGGGGCTCATTAATTTTTACAACATCTTCCTGCCCCACAAAGCGACCATGGCTGAGCCCCTACATAGGCTTCTTGACAAAAAAGCAACCTGGGTCTGGGAGCACCGAGAGGAGCACACGTGAAAAACCAATTAACCTCAGATGCTGTTTTAATGCAGTATAACAAGACTTTGCCTTAACAATTACATGTGACGCGTCACCATTTGGAGTAGGAGCCATTTTGAGTCATGTGTTACCAAATGGTAGTGAAGCCCCTATTGCCTATTTTTCAAAGACCCTATCAAAGGCTGAACATAACTGTAGTCAAATCGATAAAGAGGCTCTTGCTGTTGTATCTGCTGTGAAACGGTTTCATGAATATGTATATGGACGAGTTTTTACTATTGTTACCAACCACAAACCTTTGCTGGGGATTATAGCGGGAGACAAACCAACCCCCTATATATTATCACCGAGAATGACTCGCTGGTCGGAGTTTTTGGCTGTGTACAATTATAGGCTGCAACACCGCCTGGGAAAAGCCATTCCCCATGCTGACTGAGCCGTGCACAACTTCTGGAAACCGTTGACGACCCAGCTCCAACCCTTACGACACTCCAGATTGAAATGCTACATTCACCGCCGCTAACAGTTAGAGATATTGCGATCGAAACAAAACGCGATCCTATCTTAACGCGAGTTCTTAGCTGGGTCGAATGGGGATGGCCAGTAGATCAAACCCTGACGACTTCACCCCCTTCAAGAACCGGCAAACAGAACTTTTTCACAAAAAGGCTGCATCCTATGGGGGGACAGAGTCATCGTCCCAGAGCGGTTACAACGAGCAGTATTAAAGACACTGCATGAGGGTCACCCCGGCATCATGCGTATGAAAGCACTCGCACGAAGCTATGCGTGGTGGCCGGGCATCGACAAACAGATCCAAGCCTGGGTAAAGACTTGTTTAAAGAGCCAGGAAGTTAGCAATGCCCCACCTAAAGCAACTCCAACAGAATGGGAAACACCCCAGGGACCGTGGTCCCGTATCCACATTGACTTTGCGGGACCTACTAAGGGACATACGTTCCTCCTAACAGTGGATGCCTATTCAAACTGGCTCAAGATCCACAAAATGAAGAGTACTACAACCGAGTCCGTCATCTGGAAGTTGAACAGGCTATTCGCGACGCATGCACTGCCAGACGTTCTGGTATCCAACAACGGACCCCAGTTTACCGCTCTACCCTTTGAACAATACTTAGCGGACCAGGGTATTCGCCATGCGCTAACTTCACCAGCACACCCTGCGGCTAATAGAAGAGCCGAGCGCATGGTACAATTAGTTAAAAAAACACTCTACAAAATGGACTATGGGGACATTGAGGATAAAATAAACAGAATACTCCTTCTGCAACACATCACTCTGCACAGCGTCACCAACAAGACTCCAGCTGAACTATTAATGGGATGCAAACTCCATTCCCACCTTGACCGGCTTCACCTGTCTTACAAACCAGAGAAACCCTGTGAATCTAGTGGAAAATGCCGTGAGTTCAAGATAGATGACTTAGCTTTTGCCAGAAACCTTTCCGGCGAACCGTTGTGGGTTGAGGCAACTGTAATTCAAGCCACTGGACCCAGGTCGTACTGGGTGAAAACCTGCGACGGAAAAATATGGAAACACCATATAGATCAGCTTCGCTCAAGGCTACAACCTAGTTTCCACAACTCCGGTAACTCCCAAACTGAGGGGGGAGGGGATGTCGAAGAAACCGATTTCGAGATGGCGGAAAGCAGGAGCGAAAGAAGTCAACAATCGGGCATAACGAATGAAGAAGAATCAGGGAGGGGCGTGTCCTGCCACAGAGGAACACCTCAACAGAGGCAAGCCCGCAAAGACCAGAGGACAACAACGAGAACATTAGTGGCACCGAGTCATCCAATGAGGAACCACTGGCACCCGACTTGCCCAAAAATGTCCCACCGAAACCAGGTTACAGACAGGAACCGGTGGGACAGCGTAAATCCAATAGACAGTCAAAACAACCTTCATACCTCAGGGATTACATCACCGCACCCCCTAAATGGAACCCACGGGGAAGGGGTGTTATGAACTAATAAAACGCTTAAATAAAGTTTTATCAAACCTTTAGGAATAGCAGGGTTCTAATCCTGCTCTTCTGATTGGCTGATAATAGCGATATCGGATTGGTCGTTCAGGAGAATCTGATTGGCTGTTAACGAGCCACTCTCATTTGTTAAAGGGGTTAACGCTCCACGTTTCTCATTGGTTACTAGATCAGCAGCTTGCCTATAAAAAGGCTGCTGCTGCCCTAGGTTTTTGCTCTGTTCAGAATGATTAATAAAGGGTTGAAGTTCACTGTTCACTGTCTCGTCTCAGTTCCTTGCGCCCATGCGCAGAACTTAACAGTCTGATTATGTTTTTTCTTTATGTTTAATGCTACAGTTATTGTTCAAAATCCATATGCTGATGCTCTAATATTTACATTCTGTTTTGAATTTAGGTTTTTTCCATGAAAATATTTTGCATTCTCATTAAACGTTATATTTCATATTAAATTTGTTACATCTTAGAATAACTTTATTATTTATGCTTTATTCCAAATTACTAAAACTGCATATTTTATATGAGACTTCAATAATCACTCAACAGACAATTTTGTATTGTAGCTTCAAAATAATCTAAACCATCACAGCAAGTTCGTGAATGTCTAATACTTTCTCATTTGGTTCATTTGATGAAGCTGGTTCAGGAATTATCCAGTTATTAGATAATCTCAAGTGTTATGTTGCTATTTTTTAAAATGACATTTTCATATGTGAAACTACCCTACACATGCAGTGTCACCAAATAGATGCTTTAAACATTGAAGTGTATTGTTTAATTTCCTCTTTCTGTTCACTGTGCATTTTCAGAATAGCTTTTTGAAAGCAAAGTGAGTTCACAAAATTATGCAGGACAACGCTAAGGCTTGTCAGAGTTGTCATTCTGTTTATGGCTTAGATACTTTTAAGACACTTGATTATCTTTTCATGCTATAACAAAAGAAGAGAAAAGAAAAGAAAAAGAAAACAACAAATTTTCCTAAAGCTTGCAGCCAAGTTAAAAATATTCCAAATGTTGACTCCTTTGTAGACTCTTACAACAAAGGGCATAAGGGCAAAACATTTGTTGTACAATAACACAACAAGAAATAAATAAAATGCAAATATCCTATGCTTAAATTCTATCCTTGTATACTCTGTAGATTGAATTCTTCAATGAGTCATATATTTTAATTGAAAATAAGTCAACAGCCAGCATTACACTGATATGAGGGACTGTTCTCCTACAGTACTGAAGTGAAATAATCTAAGCCTTAGAGTAATGTTGAAAAACCATTCCATAGCAAAGGATTGTAAAGTGTTTCTTCAGGTAATATTTTTGGAATTTTCTAGACATATTAAGATAATTAATAAATGAGATCCCAATCTGCCTCACCAGTTCTTATTATGATAAAAAGGTTGGATAAAATAATAACAACCAGGTATCTCTTCTCCTCTGTCTATTCCTCCTAAAGAACAAAGTCTTCTAACTCAATAGTTTTTATAATATGTGTAAATACTTTGGCTTAAAAATAAAGAAGTGCTGTGAATGAAAAAAAACACTCAAATGAACATTGTCCCATTCATAAGTGAAATTAATATTTTTTCCTGATTGATGGATTACCTTCAGTTTGAATTGGTTTTCACCCATACTGTACAATATTGATTCATAGAGAAATATTGTTTCATAGAGTAATCCTGAAAGTGGATGCTTTTTAATATTTCTCTGCAAGATTGCATATTTCAATTAATTAATTGGAAAAGTATTTGCCAAGTATATTCTTCAGTTCTGTTGACACTGGCATTACACATAACATCAATATTTCCTCAATGGAAAATTCTGTTAGCCATTTTATTTTAAAACACAACCAGATTTTTAATGGACAAGGACAGCATTAAATTAAAAAAAAAACCAATATGATGAACTTTACTGTATTATCTGCTCTGATCCCAGTTTTTTGTTTGTTTATTTTGTGTGCGTATTACCTCGATTCCCATATTTATTTCTCTGAGCAATCTTGATTTTCTGCTAATCCAAGATGATGAATAACATCAATATTAAGTGAATGAATACATTTCGTGATAGTCTGGGTTTGTGTTGAGAGTTTATTTTTTAAAAATGTACATGGATTGAATTTTAAAGGTTTTCTACCAACTTAATTTCACTGTAAAAATGATGCATGACTAATAAACAAGTGGCAGCAATCTCAAATATATACTGTAATTTCATGGTGTGATACAGTGTTTTGCATAAATCACTTCAAATTATTCATGTTATTTATTTTATTTATATACCACAAATATTTTGCTATCTTATACCCAATATCTTTTCTCTGGGTAAATCTCAGTCACTAACACTTGGTTAGAAGTAAGAAATAAAATACATTATTCAAAGAAGAGAAAGAATAAAAATGATGAGGTTATTGTATCAAAGTGTTGGGCTTTCTTAGTTCTCCCCACCATGGTGTTTGGAGGTTTTTTTCAAGTTATAATCATCATTGCCAAATCTTAATCTATACATGTAGACTGGAATGTAGATATTTTCCACACACTAATGTATAAACATACATTTTCTTTGGTATTTATTTTAGCTATTTATTATCTTTGAAACTGTCAGGGCGTTCTGAAACGTGGTCTCTGCTGACAATAATTATCTTATTACTTCCTAGGCATGAACACATCTCAATCTAAGCTAGCAACTCAGATAACAAATAAATGGTCAATTAAACACTTCAGGGAAAAGTGAATTGTCCTCTTTGAAATTCTTAGTAAGCATTTCCAGAGAACAACATATTGCCCTTCCCCAGCAAATGATCCATCTAACTGAAGTTATATACTCAAAAGTGGTAAAATCTTGTTTCTCAGCAGTGCATACTCATTCCAACAAAAATGTCAGTAAAAATATCCTGTTCATTTGATTGGAAGTGCAACACATATGGAACTCCTTGGAGCAGCACACACAGATATGCAACCTGTATTGGTAGGCTTAGTAATGAGTTATTCATAGGGAAAAATAATGGGGGGGAAAGACAGAATAAAAAACAGAGGGGGTGAAACAGACAGTTTGTCAAAACTTAAAGATTAGTAAAAAGGGACTCTGATTTGCATCAAAATTATGCACCTAAGGTGATCTGCAACCAGTGGTGGGATTCCATTTTTTTTACTACCAGTTCTGTGGGTGTGGCTTGGTGGGTGTAGCAGGGGAAGGATACTGTAAAATCTCCAGTCAGAGGTGGTATTTGCTGGTTCTCCAAACTACTCAAAATTTCTATTACCGGTTCTCCAGAACTGGTCAGAACCTGCTGAATACCACCTCTGGTTGCAACCATTATGCAGTTGTAATACACAATTTTGAGAATTGAAAGAGAGACATGTAAAAGAAATAAGAGTTGTCTGTTAGTTGCTTGTCAATACCACAGTTTAACATTTGGAGCATTTTCCCTAGTGCATGGTGGCTAACTTTCTGGACTCAGTGTGACAAAAATTTAGAAAATGTCTAACTTGACATTGCTGGCATGTCACCCCTCCCTCTTAACAAAAGAGAAGCAATTCTTTATATATTCATTTATTTTTTTAAAAAATAGAGCCTAATCATGTGAAGGCCCTAGAATCTGTCATGTGCCACTTACCTTCAAGCGGTGTTCTCTTTCTATTGACAGATTCTAAGGCCTACCCAAGATAGATCCAGATTGTATGAGGTCTTTTTTTCTTGAAGTGGCTTTAGAAAAAGCTTTTCCATAGTGTCTGCAAACATATCTGAAAACAAACATTTCTCATTCTTGTGCAGACCCTACTCGCGAAACTGCAGATTCAGGCGTGTCTGTCGTCTGCTCATCACCCCAAAACTGATAGGGGACAGAGAGAGTGAATGCTATTTTGGAGCAGTATCTCCACTGTTTCAGCAATACTCAACAAGACAATTGGTTGGAAGTGCTGCCGGTGGCAGAATTCACTTATAATAATGCTCAGCATGCATCCAACTGTGTGTACCCTTTCTTTGCTAACTATGGGTTTCATCCACGACTTTTCCCTTTAGCCCTGCCTGATTCCCCAGTTCCGGCAGTGGATATGTTTTTGCAGGAGTTAAAAGCCGTGCACCACATGGTCTGGGATCAACTAGAGAGAGCCAAGGAAGACTATAAATGGTTTGCAGACTGACATCATCACGATGTTCCACCTTTAGCAGTTGGTGATTGGGTTTGCCTCTCTACTCGATATTTACCAATGACGCGACCATCGAAAAAGCTCGATCACTGTTACTTGGGACCTTTTCCGGTCGAGGCAGTGATCAATGGCTTATCGTCTCTCTCTGCCAAGGACCATGCGCATCCATCCTGTTTTTCATAATTCCCTGTTAGTCCCTGTCTTGGCCGACAGTCCGCATAGACTGGCTCCATCATAGCTGTCCCCAGTAGCCCCTCTGGGAGAGGAGGAGTACAAAGTGGATAGCATCTGAGATTCATGATAGTTGTGGGGCTGATTTCAATATTTGGTGGCATGGAAAGGTTATGGTCCAGAGGACTTCACCTGGGTCGATGCCACTGATGTTCATGCTCCAGGACTTTCACGCTTGGTTTCCTCAACATCCTCGTCCGCCTGGTCCCAGGGGAGAGGGCCCTGTGGTGGTGGGGAATAGTGTCATGCCCCTGGTGGAGATTGACTCTGAGGAAGAAGAGGAACAGCCAACAGGGTGTGGGAGTGTGGCTCCAGAGGTAGTGGAGGAGGTTGGGGAAGGGCAAAGGCCGGCTGAGCAGTCAGAGAAGGATCCAGGCCCATCCCCTATCCATCCTAGGTCACGCAGGGAGGAGAGGATCAAGGAAAAGAGAGGTCTACTCAGGAGGAGATTACCATGATCCTCCTCATGGCTTGCAGGTGGGAGCTATGTATATAAGTTTGCAACTGTGCAGTTAGAATTTGCAGAAGTCAATTTAGTATTCACCTTGAAAGAGGTTTATCTTTGCTGGCATTCTTCCTATGGACTTTTCTGGGTTATTTTCCTGGAGTTTATGATTAGTTATCTTGGCTTGCTTTGGAACTCTCATCAATGTGGTTTGTTTTGGTTTTCTATTTGCCTCATTATTTACTTTTGTGACTTTAAACTGTGCCTAATAAAACAGTGAAGTTAAGTTGAAGGCCTTACCAGACTTTAATATATGTTTTGGGTTTGGGGTTATTTTGAGAGACTACGGGTCATCATAGTAACAGTCTTAGATGACTCTTCTTATGTATTAATGTTTGAACAAACCTGTGTTCAATCTATCCTTCTAACTGAAATTATAATGCTTAGTTGGGTCTATTATAAAGGGATATGGAATAGAATCAGCAGAAGACCTCAAGACAAGGCAAGGCAAAGGTGAAGCAATCTCTTTCAATTACTATCCATAGTATAACTTGATCGTTGCATAAAACGGTGGTTATCCCATTCCCCAAATGAAAAAGAATTTAAAATATAAATTCGGGGGGGGGATCCTAAATGGTAAGTAAATTCTCAAACATGTAAGAAAAAAACCTTGCTAAAGCAACTGATTTAAAACAATCTTATTTTTTCCTTTTCATATAACAAACATATGCAATATATCTTGCTATTTCATATCCTCAGAGAATACTGAATATATTGGAATTATTGGGAATACAAATAAGAATACAAGCTATACTGTATTTTTAGAAACTAATCAATCACAGAAATGTGTAACATTTTCCCTTTCTGTAACAGCTGCTTCTGACAAAATGAAATGAAATGAAGGTTTTCAAATAAAAACCAGATAGTCTCAAATCATAGAATAGAAATAGAATAGAATAGAATAGAATTCTTTATTGGCCAAGTGTGGTTGGACACACAAAGAATTTGTCATGGTGCAAATACTCTCAGTATTTGAGAGTATTTGAGAATTCCTGCCCTGGACAGAGATTTTGATTGGAAGATCTCCAAACTATGATTCTATGATATATGCAGCATGTTTTCTGGATAGACCAGGTAGAGTGGTTTTCCACTTACGGGAATTTCCCTCTTATCCTATCTCTCATCTCCTGACTCTTCCCTTCTCTCACATGATGGCAAGGTATCTGTCAGCCTTCAAGATTTTTCTCCCTTTGCTTTGCTTCTTTCGGCTGTCATAAGTAACGGGGAAGGAGGGGGGAATGATTATGGGAAGTGAGCTGGAGGTGTTATAAACCAGAACTGTATAAGCTGGGGGGGGGTACATTCTTGTTTAGGTTTCTATCCTATGCTATGTGCAGCCGCAACCCTTTATCAAACTATGTCAAGGTCAATGGACAGAAGCCTCATCACCAAGTGGAATCGCCCACATGATGATATACACAACTTTTAATTGGATGAGCCAATTGAACTATTGGGGGTGGGAACGTTGCCATTACTTTGTATATGTGATTTACGCGCCCATTTGCTCAGATTCAGAATTCTTTTGTTGCTACCACTTGATTTCCAGTAAAAGATATCTTTTCTCTGATTAAAAGAGTCTAAGTATTTCTTTCTTGGATTTTGAATGGAGCACCAGCTGACATTATTCTGAATCTGAGAAAATGGGCAAGCTCATGACTCTAAAGCTGCTGGTCATTTTGGATTCATGAAAACCTTACACTTAGTTAAAGGGCAATTTTGGTGGCCTACCTTGAAAAAGGACATTGAGACTTATGTAGCTAGTTGTCCTATTTGTGCCTCAGCCAAACGGCCTCCTGGTAAACCAGCAGGCTTACTACAAAATGTGGCTAGACCAACGGCTCCATGGAAGGAAATCTCTTTGAATTTTATAGTGGAATTACCTGAAAGTGGAAGGAATATAGTTATTTGGGTAGTAACCAATTTGTTTTCCAAAAAGGTATATTTCATACCTTGTCCGAAAATCCCATCTGCGAAAACATTGGCTAAACTGTTTATTTTACATATCTACAGGTACATGGAATTCCTGAACACATAATCTCAGACAGGGGTGTCCAGTTTACCTCAAACTTTTGGAAGGCATTCCTGAAGTTATTGGTCTCTTCCCAGGGCTTAAGCTTCACACACCACCCACAAACCAATGGGGCTTGTGAGAGAACTAACTCAGAATTGGAACAATATCTTCGATGTTATATAAATAATCAGCAAGATAATTGGGCTGACCTATTGCCATTCACTGAGGTGGCGTATAATAATTCGGTACAAAGTAGTACTGGGTTTACTCCATTTAAAGTAGCTTCAGGACAAGACTTTGTACCCATACCCGAGCTTTCACAGGAGAAACCTAACATTCAGTCATTAGATGAATGGATAACACAGCTCCAGCTTACCTGGCCGGTTACCCATGAAGCATTAGATGATGCTCATCAAGCTCATAAAAAATTTGCAGATAAAAAGAGAACTCCATAAAAACCATATCAAGTGGGTGACAGGGTCTTTTTATCCACCAGATATTTGCAAACTACACAAAAGTCAAAAAAGCTTGGATCTAAGTATGTTGGACATTTCTCAATTGAACGAATTGTGAACCCTGTGGCTGTCCAACTAAAATTACCAAAAACTCTTTGATGGATCCACCCTGTTTTCCATGTTAGTTTGTTAAAACCTGAACATACCTCTGACTTGAGACCATCTCAGGTTGATCCCCTGTACCATTGCTAATTGAAGGTGAACAACATTTTGAAGTTAAAGAAATTTTGGATTCTCGAAAACGAAGGGGTCGACTCCAGTATTTGGTTGCTTGGAAACATTTTCCTGAATGAGAAGGATGTTAGAGCTCCTACACTTATCAAGGCATTTCGTATTAAATATCCTGATAAAATTAGTTTGTTTCTGTTACATGTATATTTTCTATTGCCTTCTATTTTTATCTTTTTTAGGACTAACATCTCTTTTCTAGGAGGGCCGAATGTCAGCCTTCAAGATTTTTCTCCCTTTGCTTTGCTTCTTTTGGCTGTCATAAGTAACAGGGGAGGAGGGGGGGAATGATTATGGGAAGTGAGCTGGAGGTGTTACAAACCAGCATTGTAGAAACGGGGGGGGGTACATTCTTGCTTAGGTTTCTATCCTATGCTGTGCACAGCTGCAACCCTTTATCAAACTATGTCAAGGTCAACAGACAGAAGCCTCATCACCACCTGGAGATGCCCACATGATGATATACACAACTTTTAACTGGATGAACCAATTGAACTATTGGGAGTGGGAACGTTGCCATTACTTTGTATATGTGGTTTACACGCCCATTTTCTCCGATTCAGAATTCTTTTGTTGCTACCACTTGATTTCCAGTAAAAGATATCTTTTCTCTGATTAAAAGAGACTATTTCTTTCTTGGATTTTGAATGGAGCACCAGCTGACAGTATCTTAATACCCAAACTAGATTATTTAAAAGTAATCAGAAGAAGAATTTTTGCCAATTCAATGAGTTGTTTTTCCATTTCTGTGGAAGAAAATTTAGAATGGGAAGCAAGTACCCCAGTTTTTCTCTTCCCTTATTGGCTACTGAAGCGTATTTCAAGCTTCCCTCTTTATCACCCATCCAAGCCACAGACAGCTTCAATGAAGACACTTAGGAGGTGGTACTGCAGCATACTGTAAATCAAATAAGAGGAAATATTCTTATTTATACTTCTTGCTAAAAGCAGGAATCTTTATTGCAGGCTTCATACAAATGTATCCTGAGATACAGTAATGAAAACAATGTATTGTTAGTTGGAGTTGGGTAGCACAGAATGAAGATTGGTAGCGAGCAAGCTAGATATAGATAGATAAAAGTTGAATTTATTTCAACTTTTCTCTTTTTCTGTATCTGAATATACATAAAAATATACATATATATATATTATCCACCATTATATGTTCACTTGAAATTCCTCATTTTTTTTTTAAGAATTGCTAGTTTATCTCACTTTGTCTTTTAAACAGTTAGTCTTCCTGTAAATAAAAATTTTAACACTGTTTTCATTATATCCCAAATTGGATTTAGAAATACCTTTGTAGAATTTGGTTTTTCTCCCTCCCTCTGTGTATATATTTGCGTATATGTGTGTGCGCTTGCCTTGGTTTTAGCTTTCAAATGAAAGTATATTCATCAACAAAAACATTTTAAAAGTAAATATCATTGGGACATGTTTTGAAGATATGTAAATTATTCTAAATTCTTCCATAATGAATCTGAAATAAATCAATAATCATTATTTGAATGTATAAGTGATTTTTTTTAAAGTAGCAAAAAGTAGTATTTATTCTTCTAGAACCTTTGAATCGTAATATATTATTGCATTGTACTTTTACTTTTGGCATGTTGGACTTGTATCTACATTCCTACTGAGAATGGGAAAATGACTATTAAATCCCTTTGCTTTACAAATAAATTCTTCTATACAGAAGACAAAAAATATTGTTTGATGCAGATTAATCATTTATATATTTTGAGATAGATATAGCACTATAAAGATGCATGATAAGTGCAAAGCAATTTTATTTTATTCTGCCATCTGTTTAAATTGCTTGACACTTTATTGTTAACTAAATTTGTTGCAAGGTGTTTTGTTTTGTTGTTTTCCAATATTGTATTCAAAAATTATATAATTTTATTATGGGGTAGCTCTTAGATAGATTAATGAAAATTATTATTTTCATGTGACTATTACTTAGAATGCCTGCATAAAATCTCACTAACTTCAGTGGGCTTGTTCTGGATGCCACCCATAAATTCTACAAATAGCTGGTTTAGAAAGGCCATTATATAAATGCATCAATACAGTATATTTGAGTAATGTGTTATCCATGTTCTCTTACAGTAGCATTATTATAATACTATCTTATAATGTTCATTATTTTGGTATTTTAACACAAAACGGTTATCAACATCTTTTAAGCAAACCAACTATGTTCCACCAGATGATTCAGGAAAATCAAGTCATTGGGCATGACCAAGCAGTATAATTTGTGTGCTATTGAATTGTATTAATCTACTTATCAATCTACCATATCATTCATTTTGTTGTTAGCCTATAAATTTTAATATATTGATATCATAAAAGGAAGGCAAGGGAAGAGAAGAGAAAAGAACAGTTGGAAGGGGGCTAGTTTCCTTTTAGTTTATAATTAAAGACTAAATCATTTAATCTACTGATATAAAAGGAATGGAAGGAATGGAATGGAATGGAGAGAATAGAATAGAGTAGAGTAGAGTAGAGTAGAGTAGAGTAGAGTAGAGTAGAGTAGAGTAGAGTAGAGTAGAGTAGAATAGAATAGAATAGAATAACAAAGTTGGAAGGAGACTAGTTTCCTTTTAGTTTATAATTAAAGATTAAATCATGGCTTAAATATGTCATTCGAAGCATAGGCTTTATCTATATATTTATATAATGTATAAAGCCATCCATTTCACAACAGTGACCTGGGTGCCATACAAATAATCAAACAGTTACAAACTGTAACCCATAAAGTGATCTTGGTCAGGAGGTAGTAGTGGGGGCAATACTGTTCTTTTTTTAAAAAAGTTTTTATTTTTTTAAGACAAACACATACAAACAATACATAAAAACATAAAACCATCTTCCATTTTATATACATACAGCGTGTCAGTTAGTTATGAATCTTTTGTGCAATCCTTTCATAGTCATTACTCACAGTTTATATAAATTTCACATTGTCAAACTAACATGCTTATATATTTATCAATTATTAATCATCCATGATTAAACTATTTATTCCATCATTTTATATGAGATATCCCAAATTTTATTTTAAAATTTATATTGTGCTTTCATTCAATGATTATATATGTCTACATTATATTTTATATCAATCTATGAAACTTCTATATCAAAATTATCTACTCTGTTACATTACCATGTTTTTTTATCCAACCATTGATAAAACAAATCCCACATCATATAAAATTGTTTATCTTCTTATTCTCTGATTTCAAATGTCAATTTACTCATTTCAGCATAGTCCATAATTTTCTTAATAACTTCCTCCTGCATAGGTATTTTATCATTTTTCCAATTCTTAGCAAATACAATTCTAGCCCCTGTTAAAACATTTATAATCAAATATTTCAGCTCTTTGTTGTATATTTCAGGTATGATTCCCAATAGAAAGATCTCTGGTTTAAAGTCTATATGTTGTTTTATCATTTTTTCCAACCACGTGTGGATTTTAGTCCAATTTTTTTTTTGCATCCGAGCATCTCCATCACATTTGGTAATATGAGCCAGATATCTGATGACATTTCCAACATTTATCCGATTTATTCTTAAACATTCTCGCAAGTCTTGCTGAGGGTAGATGCCACCTGTAAAACATCTTTTACAAATTTTCTTTATATGAAGTTGACATTGTCATTTTATAGTTTTGAGACCACCATTTTTCTAAGTCAATCCCATATGCAAAATTTTCCCCCCAAGCAATCGTTACTTTAACTTGTTTCTCCTCCAGTTTAAATTCTAATAAATTCACAGTTTTTTAAATTACCTTTTCATCAGTACCCATCAAAATTTTGTCTAAATCAGTCAATTTATCATAAATACCTTCTGTTTTAGAATCTTTATCAAATCTAGATTGTATTTGCAAATATGAAAACCAGTTCATTTTTACACCTTGTTCTTCCAACGCTTGCGTAGATTTAAGTTCACTCTTTTCATTCAATATCTCACCATATCTAACTGTTTGTTCCTTTTTATATATTATTGGATAAGAAAAAGCTTCAATGTAGATATCCATAATGGAATTTTTAAGTAGCATTGTCTTTTTATCTTCTCCCAATTCAAAAACAGTGCCTCTCAAATATAATGTCTTCTAAAATACCCCTGTGTTTTAGTTCCCTTATACCAGAAGAAAGCATGCCATCCCAACAGCAAGTCATGCCCTTCTAAGGTCAATAGTCTACTGTTCCTTAATGTTATCCATTCCTTTACCCACATCAAAGTTGTCGCCTGATAATATAACTCCCAACTGGGCAAGGCAAACCCTCTTATTCTTGCATCTTGTAACAACTTTAGTTTTAGTTTTGCTTTTTTACCCTGCCAAATATATTACAACACAATTCTATTTAAGTCTTCAAAAAACTCTTTCCCTAATCGGATTGGAATTGTCTAGAATAAATATAAAATTCTAGGCAATACATTCATCTTAATTGTAGATATTCTCCCAATCAATGATAATTGTAGTTTTTCCCATTTTATTAGATCTGTTGCAATCTGCTGTTTGAGTTTAACATAGTTATCCTCCTTCAGTGTACTACATCTTGGTGTAATATATATCCCTAAATATTTGACCTTGTTTGTGACCTGTATTTCTAAAGTTTCTTCCAACTTTATACTGTTCTAAAGGCAAGAGCTGTCACTTGATTTCAATGAAAAAGTGCTTAGCTGTATTAATGATTACCTATTTTTACACTGCATTGATAAGTGGTAATCCAAAGGCTCTGATGTAAGCTCCTAGTGCATGGCCAAATGTCTTATTTCAGAAGAGTCCAATGTCACCTAGAAAATGGCTTCTGAAACTCAGAAGACCCTACAATGAAAGAATGCTTAAGAGAGTGAAAAAATAATCTTGAACAGATTTCTGGTGGGAAGTGACATCAGACTGATTTTATACACTGCTAAAATTATATTTAGCACTTTATTTTAGGAAGTCAAAAGAAAAGAAAAGAAAAAAAAGAAAAGAAAAGAAAAGAAAAGAAAAGAAAAGAAAAGAAAAGAAAAGAAAAGAAAAGAAAGCCCAAGACTGTTATTTAGTTTTTAATCTATCTTTCAATTCCAAACTTTATGGAGCAGTTGTGCCTTCTCAATCTGAATGAATAAATGATGTATCCATTAGATCATTTCAGGGACATATTTTTGGAATAATAAAAAAGAAAACTTAATGGATCTGATGATTTTTCAATACCGAGTTCTTTTTTCAAGATAAAAACATTGACAGACAGAAGATAAATAGCCCCGAAAACTTCAGAAACTAGAATAATTTTGTTTGCTTAAGTTTCATAGGAGCACAGGTTACCTTCTTATTTAAAATACTTTTAGCTGACAATTCAGTCATAATGAATAAATCTAGAAATTCTTAGATACAAATATTCAATGATCTGTTTTTACTTTTGTAACTAAAAACAGATCTTCCAAAAGCCCCTAAATATATCATGGCCTGGATCTATGTACTTCTAATGTTCTCCTTTCCCCATACATGAACACATTAATTGCAAATTCTGTTGAAGAAAAAGAAACTCATTGGAATAGCTATTTACACCCAAATTTGGAATCACCCTGAATTGGTGATAAAACTTTTAAATCAATCAATCAATCAATGAATGAAGGCTGTAGTTCCTTCTACATTCCCTTAGATGAGAGTATATCTCATTGAATTCAATGGAGTGTACATTTTAGGAGAGATATTGTAGAAAATATTATACAATACATATATTATCTTCCAAAAACAGCACAATAACTGTTTTTGTAGTTATCAAACTAATATTTAAACATACAAAATATATGTATTTAAAGAAATACCTTTAACACTCTTGGTCCAGTCACATCTTCAAACTAACATAGATACTATTCATGTTCAGTTACTACTCTCTCCTAGCAAGACTTTTTTTTTCTTATTACAACCCTGTAATTCCTTTTATTGAAGTAAAGTCAGGGAGACTGAATGCACTTGAGCATTTACTGGATGGATGCCCTTCCTGATGTTTATGCAGAGATCACAGCAGATATTTTCTTTTTGTGCCCTGATAGAGAAGGATTTGTTACTATGTAGGTTTGAAGTCTCAACCTTCCAAGTGCAAGCCAAGCGTCTTTACCTCTAGGTCACTGCACCACTTCTAGCAAACTTTACATCTGAAGAATGTCTCTATGCAAGGTTGGACTTTATAATTGAAATATGATTTGTTCCTAAAAACTTATACTTTTATTTTTAATCTTAGCGCTACTTTATTTCTTTATGGTGAAAAAAATATGTCAGGACACTAGGAGTCAAAAATGACACATAGTTATCTACCATGTTATTTCTATCTGGATTTTTCTTATACAAGTATGTGTCAAATCATGGATAAAAGTAATTTATTTTAATCTTGATTTAATGCCTGATGAATTTTAAAATGTGTATTTTGAGATATTTTTAGAATTATAATTCAAAATGAATTTTCAGAAGGGTAGTGCCTTGTGTGGGTTTGTGTTGCCATAAAAACAAATAGAATCTTGGGGTAGTTTAAAAATCATTATAAAGTTTTCTATTTTAATTTAATTACCTGTATCTTATCAAGCCTGACTGCTCATCAATTTGTTTCTAAAAAGTGACAACAAAAATGATGGGGAGGAACATTTTAACCTTCCACTGAGTTTAGAGTAGCTACTTTTAAATAAAGAAATTGCCAAATAAGTAATTTTCAATTCAACAATAGAATCTACATAACAGCCTGTAACTTGAAGGCTTCAATAGAGAATGTGTCCACAAAAACACATTCCAGATATATGCCTACATTGGGCTTGGGTTTGACTATAAAAAAACATGGTTTATGTTTTGTGTTAAAAGTAAATAAATGAATATTTATTCATTTATTTATTCATCCATTAAACAATTTTTATGCTGCCCGATTCCCCCTTCAATAAACCACAGTTAAGGGAAACTGTTCTCAAAGTGATATGTTATGCAGACTGCTTTCCTTAATGCTGATGCAACAATGACTATATGACCAGCCTTAGTCTTTCCAAACTGACATTGAAAAACTTCAAATAAACAAATAAACAAAAATCAGGAGCCTGATCTTATACAGTTCACATAGAAATGTATGAACAATTGCAGTGTATTGTGCCAGTTAATTAAGTTAATTAAGTCATGCCCTAAATTACACTGAAAATACTGGAGATTCTGACATGTATGGTTGTGAGAAAATCCACATCTTATAAAGCAGGGTTACAAAGTCAGATAAATATAGTGCCAAGCACTGCTTTTTCAGCATTTTAACCACTCTGAGTAATAGCTAAAGAAAATCTTTTGACATCTATGTTTATGTCCTGTAAAAAAGTACAATATAAAAGGAACAGCAAGCACTGTAGACATTAATTGGTTTTCCAAGATGAAAACTGTAGACTTGAAAACCCGTGAATATTCTTGGCTGGTTGAACAAGAGTCTAGACATCATTTAATAAAAATCCACTGAAATCAAAGGCATTTTACAACATTTTTACCCACTTCTCCATATTGGAATGCCATAGAACATTTAACTACCTTGGTAATAATTTCAAACATTCTGAATGATACTACTTTCAGAAACACATTATAAAAACTTATAAAAAAATAACAAACAGCTTGCAATGTTTACTACCTGCCAGGATCTCAGAATGCCTACATCATCTATTATTCTAGTTTGCAAAATGGATTTGTGCCAGCATCCACAAATCAGGGCTGGGAGATCTGGCAACAACTTTAAATCAGCTTTCTTCGACCTTCAGATAAAGAATCAGATTATTTAGTGCTTCAAGTATTACTATACTGACACCAACTTGTAAGGCTGGGACTGGTTTAAATAAGCTGTCTGCCTCTTCATGACAGCAGTCATACTGACATTTCCCACCCTCAACAGATTAATCTCTATTAGCTGCTAGCAAGGAGTGCCAGCAGAACCACTGAGATGACTGGGAGTAAAATATCCTGGTAACAGTTGGAAAGAGGTGAATGCCAGGATTAAAAACAATCTTTAAAAGGACACATAATAACAGTAAACATAAAATTAATAAATCAAGCATTGTAACAAGAGAAGGAAAAAAACTTGGGAACTAAATCTCAACCTTGTCTCATTGGAGCCAATATTACATTAGTGCCCGCTTGTGATATCTCTTGTTCATTGAAAGGGAACCCAATTGTTTTGTAAGGCATAGGGTAGCTTATAAATAATTACATATGTACATCCAAGCTTAAAGGAAGTCAGGCAGGGACAGCAACAGAGCATATGATCTTGACCATAATGATATGTGCCATTCACAAAATACCTTCTAGAATGGGAATGGGAAGGATCTATTCCCAAAGCTAATTCTTATGATCTTGCAACAATGTGATTTTTAGTAGGTATAAGATATCCAGATTGCAAAAATAAATTACTATTTAATAGTTGAGTTTTGCAGCTCAGATACATTATATCTAATGTGCGGGGCAGAATATACAATCAGATTGTATGCTTAAAAAATGTAAGTGATTTTGTGAAAATTAAAATGTATCAATATAATTACAGCCAAAGATTTACTACTTTGTACACAATTAAAGGTAACAATATGGCAAACAAACAAACAAATCTTATCAAAATTCTATTGCTTATGTCTTCCGATTTGGAAAAACTAAAATCATAGTGATACTGAATACACAAAAATGTTTTTGAAAGCATAATTTCTGCATGCAGGCAAAAGGAAAGATAGGACAGCAATCAAGGGATAGGAAAATGCAAAGACAGAATTTGAACTTTTCCAGTACTGAGATCAGACACACTTTATGTCAGAACTGCCACAATGTTATACCAGAAGCTCTAAGTGATGCCAAGAGAATACAATAATGTTAAACTCTCAACATATACAATGATGCCTTCAAGGCTTAGGATCTTCTACAAGCCATACGCTTTTCTACACTGATTTGAGGACACCTTTGAAGTATTAAGGTGATGGACAGTGAAATATTACAGTGCAGTGAAATATTACAGTGCAAAATAAGTCAATTTAAACTGCATAGATCACCATTTATGTTTTGCTCTATGCATTTAATGAACAAAGATATATACAACTGTAGTCTGCAGGCATTTATCTGGGAAGAGTTCACAGGTCTAATAGTAATAGTACTGCCTCCAGAATAAATAATAAAGCTACACACACAGGGCTTCAGAAGAGTGCTTTGAAGGGTCAGGAGATGGTCACATAGAAATCATTTGCCATTCCTTAAAGTACCTTCATCTTTTTCTGGAATTGTATGTCTGCTCTTCATAGCTGCAGCATGTTCTAGGGTGGGACGATATATTTCAAGAGCTTCAGACAGATATTATATGCTGCTATGTCTTTATTTATTTATTGAATTTATATGCCACCCATCTCTCAATAGAGCAACTCTTCGCCAAAGCATTTTTTTTTCAAATCAGAAGTGCTGCATAGCCTTAGTAAGAACTTATTGAATTGTGCTGTAAGGAAAATTTTGTTTGAAAAATGGAATATATTGAAAACATTTTTGTGATTAGAATGCCAAGCAAATATCTAAAGTTTATGGATGTGTTTTCCAGAATACTGTTCATAAGAAGTCACATAGAGATTCCACTGGAACTCTCTTCCAACTTGCTAAAGGAAATATCTTAGAATAGCCATCCACTATTTGTGCCTTAGAACTAATTAAGACTTGCAACTTGAACTCTTTTGTTTTTTAAAAAACAAATTTTATTGATTTTATAGAACACAAACAAAACTAAAAGATCTTTTCTGAAGGTTGTCTGATCCCGGGTTGAAACTCTTCACACAGACACAAATTCAAACATCATATTCACTTTATATATCCTTCCATATCTTATTATCATTTTCTTTTTTATATTATATATATAAACCATTTTTATCAATTTTATATAAACAATGCACAAGGCATAACAGCTTATAAGTTCTTTTCTAAGAAAAAATAATAAAAGAAGAAAACCAATAGAACATAACAATCCCAAATTATAGTATCAATACTTTGTCTATTTAACTTCATATCTTATCCCAACTTCTCCTTTTCATCCAAATTATTTCTTATTAATTAAAAAATTTTTTTTTTGCCTTTTTTCAATATACAACATCCAAAAAAAAAAAAAGCATAACAAAACCTTTATATATCTTTTCATATCTTATTACCATTTTCAATAATATTCTTTGTCTGTTCTATTTCCAACTATCCATTCATCTTTTTTCTTTTATTATACTTCTCCTATACATCAATTGGAGTAACGTCTATAACTCATTACCCTAACTTAAAAGTACTTCATATAACAATTTTTATTGGGATTCTGTTTAAAAGATTCTAAAATTACACAATGAATTTTATACTCTAAATACACATATAAAAAACACAATCTTATGTACCCTCCAGAATCCCTCTTTTATCCTAAATTAAATTCACCCATTATCTCTGAATAAACTTTTTTTCTTTAGATCTTGCTTCCCCCCATTGAGGCTTCTCCTCCCCCCCCTTTCTCTCTTGCTTATTCTTCGCCTTGCCCTTTTTACCCCTTTGTCTTTCCTCCTCCCTTTTCTTACTCCTTTTCCTTTGCTTTCTAACCTTGCCTCCACCTTTCCGCTCATTTTTCTCTTCTTTGGTTGTTTTTATAATTCTTAAAATCCCCTTTTTCTTATCCTTTTTCTCCTCCTTCCCGGAAAGAACCCATTGTTCATCAAAGATGGCTTCTTCTTCCTCTTCTTCTTTGTCCCAGTCCTTCTGCTGCGTAGTCAACTTTTCATAAGTACATAACGCCATTTCTAAGAATTGAAACAAAGTGCCCAAAGTATCTTCCTTTTTATATTTTTGATATTCAGTCTTTAGTTCATCCACAAGCGATGCCATTATGAAAAGAGAAACTTTTCCCAAAACAACCACAAGTATTTTTAATCAAAAATAATTCAAAAAAAAGTTCCAAAAATTAATACTTTTCTTCCTTCTTCTCTTTCTCTTTCTGGGGTTAATGCTTAATCAAAGAGGTCCAATTACCATATACCTTTCTTTGGTATTCTAGGCAATCTCCTCCTTTTTCAGCTTCTGCTCCAATTTTTTTTCCTCTCCCTTCCCACTTGCAATATCAATTTTAAATAATCAGAAATCCATACCTTCAACAAGGGTTTTCCAATTTCTTAAGTTTTTCAATGTCCAAAAATCCTTTTGTTCCTTAGCTTCAACTCTCAAAACAATTCACTTTCAATGTCCAATATGTCCAAACATTTCTGCTGTTTCCATGGGGTGGGAGAGTAAAGAAAAAAAAAAGTTCCCTTTAACAGCTTCTCCGCCGCTTTCAATCTTCTTAGGGATACAATGTATCCTCCAGCAATTCAAACAGCTCAGTTCCAACCAATTTGAAAGATGTTACTTGACCCGGCTCAGACAGCACTTTCACTCTTCTTACTTCCTCCAGCGCAATCTTACCCGGTTGCTGGCTTCTTTCTGGCGGCCATTGCTGACCGCCGCTCCACCGCCTTGGGAAAAAGGGGTTTTTCCGGAGAAGGAGGGGGTCTGCGACACCCCCAACCCCCTGTCCGACTCCCCTCTCTCTTCAGCTGTCCCTACAGGGCAGCCATATCCCCCTGACCCATCTGGATCAGGGGTACCTCGGCAGCTAGCACAGCAGGAATCGCGAGCTGTCGCGAATTCCTGCTGCCCCAAAGCCACGCGAAACCGGAAACCAAGACTTGCAACTTGAACTCTTGACATTTAATTTGATGTTTTTTTGGCTGATAGATTGCATGTATAAATACTTTCCACTAAGAATGATTATGTTTGACTGGCACTGGAAAGGAGCCAGCACGATATAATGATGAAGTTATTGGGCAAGGAATGGGGAAAGTTTTACTCCATTTTCAACCTTGGATATTCATGAGGCTTTGGGCCAGTCATTATCTATTAGGCCAACCTAAATTGTAGGTTGATGATTCTGAAGAAAGGGCTTCTACCATATTTAGATGTAATGTAAATATTGGAAAATTATTCCCTGTAATTGTCCTTGGCATTCAGAGTAGAGTAAGCATTAGTCACCCAGTTCAGCTAGTCTGCATAAATCTTCATTTATTTATTTAAGGCCAGAAAACTTCAAAATAATTAACTGGCAAAAATTTTTTGGATAAAATCAGGCAAAAGCAGGAAAAGAGAGAAAGGGAAAAGTGGGGAGGGTGGAAGGAGAGGGAGAGGGAGAGAGAAACAAGAGGTTTACATTATTAATATATTTCTATGAAAAGAACACAGAACTTTCTGGAGCCACTAAAAACCATATTATGGATCTATCTATCTAACATCTATCTATCATCTATCCATTTATCCAACTGTTCATATACATACTAATAGCTGGTGTAGTCAACAAATTTTAAAGATGCATGCATAAAATAGTTCATCAATAGAATATCAGTTCATCTATTTAATACTTCATCTACTATATCATAGTATAAACACTAAAGTTTTCGGGTTCCATATATATTATGGAATACCCCCTAGCCTCTATCTCACTATTGCCTGATTAATCAGAAGAACTGAAAGTTCTTCAAACAATGAAAAATTCAAAACTATTTTAGATTCATTTTCTTGCATATATTGGAGGCTTCCAAACTGAAGGCAACTTAGAAGTCTTAGGACAATAGAAGGAAAATAAAAATTGGAAGAAATAAAAAGGATGAATACCAATATTTCTCAACCTTGACAACTTTAAAATGTGTGCATTTCAACTCCCAGAAATCAGGAATTACACATCTTAAAGTTGCCAAGGTTAAGAAACACTGATGTATATAAATGCACATAACATTTATTCTTTTGCACACTTTTGTGAAAAATGTAGTAGAGCCATTGTTCTCTCTCCATTGAATTTAAGAACCAACATGGCAGACATGTTGAAGATTGTTCTATTAATTCTTATTTTGTTTATACAACTGTTTTTAAAACATAATGTGGTTAAAATAAATATAAAATGACAGCTAATTTCAATGTATAAAATTAAGCCAGAGTTTTTTATGTTTAAAATATAGCAAGTTCCCTTCCTGGAACTTGACTGTCTGAACCATTCTTAAAAGTATCTGTATTCTCATCTAACACAAGGTGCATCATGTTGACAGCTGTACTAGGAATGCTTCCCTAAGCACAGAAGTTTATGCTATTACTGTAAAGCATAAATATTTCATGTATATTCATTGTGTTTGTCAAACTATCAAGCCTTGTGTGGCTTTTAATCTAGCCTCCAAAGTACCATTTGAAGCAGAATTACTAATCTTGTCAAATGCCTGTATTATAAAATTGATATGTGCAGAGGAGCAAAATTAAAATTATATCTGAATTATGTTGCTATGGTCACAATTTTCACAATTCAAACCAGTGTATTATGTAATAGTATCACCTTTGCTGAATTCACTAATGTGGATTATGCCATGAAAAGGATATTTATCTGGCTTTCAAGAAATCTGATTCATTCTCTAACTTCACACCTAGGGTGTTGTGGACCTTCAGACTCAGTCTGACAAAGTTTGGATCATAGCTTTGAACAGGTTCATGAATAAAAGCAATTAATTAGAAGGATAGTTCCCAAACATTTCAGATCCTACTAAAAGCACTTGAGGGATTTGATTGTCCTTTTCCTTTGCATTCTTACAGACAGTGTGAACTATGAACTTCAATTAGGAAGGTTGAGTAGTATCCAAGGAAGGTTGAGTAGTATCCAAGGAAGGTTGAGTAGTATCATAGGGTGTCTGATATGATTAGCTGCCCAATGACCTTCATCATCTAATGAAAGTATGCCTGTCAGAGTCATTGGGGAAATGGAACATTATTTTATTTTTCTGTTTTTCCTGACTTTGTATTTTTCACCCACCCTGCTTAATTGGCTTACTTAATCCATGGGCAGAATTCATTTGCCTTTGCTTAAGTGTGTGTAATCTAGCTGTTTCTTCATACAAATTAAATATCCATTTTCACTTTGTTGGATGTTGCTATTTTTAAAATAACAACAACTAAACACTTAGAATTTGTTTAGCACAAATCTTCCAAGTCTGGACTATACTGTCTGTTTTCAATTTGGGAGCAATGTCACCAGTTCTTATATTCATTAACTTTAGACTTCATGGTGTAACTTAGGTTTATCAAACAGCTCTCACGTTATTAATGGCTGAAAGTTTGCATCCTGCCACGTTCACTCATTCTGGAAATAGAATTTTTCAGAATGAGGAGACTTTTAATTGGTATATACTGTAATTTGAGCTATGATATTCCATGTTACTTTTATCCTCTACCTTAACAAAAGCTCAATAATCTTTTAAAAATTACAGGTAAAGAAGAATTATTTTAATTTGATCAGGACAGATATTCTTAGCACTGAAAGATTCTCTTGGCTCCAAGTTGATTTTGTAGCTTTTCTTAAGGTGCATGAACTGCAAATGGTTCTTTATTATTAATGGTAATTATTTGTTTTCTTTTAAATAGGGACTTGTCCTCACATGCTTGTCTTTGTGAACCCAGTGAGATAAACACATAGATGGGCTGTTGACTTCAGTGGACCATTAAATGTGTGCGTGTATCATTTCTACTCCCAAATACCAGCCTGACAAATCTGCTACTTGCCTTAGTCCAGGGGTGGGATTCAACCAATGTAATAACCGGTTGAGGGAGCACGCAATCAGCTGTGCCACACAAAGCAGCTGAGATTGAAAAAGCAGGAAATAAAGGACATCCTAGAACCCGTGTGGGCAGGTGGGCCAAACAGAAGAACAGAAGATTGCCAGAGCGAACCGGTTCCCTCTCAGCTGATCTTCGGAGCTACTGGTTTGGCAGAACTGGGCTGAACTGGTAGAATTCTGTTGTGTCCGCGAAATGAGGCCAGGAGTCGGTGACTTAGTGCAAAGCTCTTTATTCGTAAAGTTGGAACCAAACTGGCGAAAGGAAAAAAGCCCGCGGCTTTTATTCCTTTCGCCGTGGCGGCCGCGGCCAATGGCACCGCTTTGAATCTCCCGCGGTCTGAATGGACCAATCGCGGGAGATTCTTAGCGAGCCAATCGGCGCGGCTCACCTGACCAATCGGAGAGCCCCGCGCTTTGGCCAATCAAAGCGCGGGGATCTCGAGTATGTTAATGAAGGACAGAACACCCCTCCCCTCTTGGTTCAGTCCTTATGTTGCGTAGTCACGTAGGTAGGCGGGGCTCCGTCTGGTCCTACTTGACCTGCGCAACTCAGTTGTAGGCTGGATCCCGGCCGGTTTGGTCAGGATCTCCGCTGCTCCTGCTGCTGTTGTGGGAACCGGCTGGTCGATCGGGCCGGTCCCTTCTCCATAGCTCCCTCCTGGGCCTTCCGGGTTGGTTGAGCTACGGGTTTCGCCGCTCCCGCTCGGTCTTTCCGGGTCGGTTGAGCTGGCTTGGCTGTTCCTTCCTGGCGAGGGGTCGTGATGGCTGCGTTCCGGTGAGTACTGCTGGTTTATTTTTCTTTGGATTCGGTCCCCTGGGTATTCCCTCCCCCCTTGGCTTGCGTTGTGGGGGTTGGTTTCGGTGGCTTGTTGGTTTGTAGTTCTCGACCTAAGTTGGTCGATGTGGCGTTTCCACGCTCGTCCGTCTGCTGTTTGTAGTCGGTACGAGTGTGGGCCTGTTGCTTGTGTGATGACGGCTGGGATCCATAGAGGGTCTCCCGTCAGGTTCTTTGCGTATACGGGGTCCCCAGGTGCGAAGGTTCGGTGTTTGGTGCTTGAGTCTGGGGGCCTCTCCGGGTTATACGTGGGGTGTAACCTGTCGAGTGGGGACCTTAGCTTTCTGCCCATTAGTAGTTCGGCTGGGCTTTTATTGTTTGTGGTATTTGGGGTTATGTGTTGGGTAAAGAGTAGTCTGTTGATTTTCTCTTGGATCTCCCCGTGGTCTATTTTCCGGATTGTCCTTTAAGTGAATTGGACCATCCGTTCCGCCCTACCGTTCGCCGCCGGGTGCGCCGGTGCTGTCAGCGCGTGGCGGATGCCCCTTTCCGCTAGGAATTTTTCGAATTCCAGCGAGGTGAACTGGGGCCCGTTGTCGGAGACGACGACGTCTGGGAGGCCGTGTGTTGAAAGAGTTTGCAGAGTTCCTTGATCACGGCCTCCGTGGTTGTCGTTTTCATGTTGCTTACCTCCAGCCAGTTGGAGTAAGCGTCAACTGTTATGAGGAAAGTGTGTCCTTTTGTGGGCCCGGCGAAGTCTATATGGATTCTAGACCAAGGTCCCCTTGGGGTTTCCCACTCTAGGACGGGTGCTGTGGGTGGGCTGGGCCTATTTTCCTGGCATCGTTGGCACCTAGCTACCCAGGCCTCTATTTGTTTGTCCATCCCTGGCCACCAAGCGTAACTTCTGGCCAGGGCTTTAGTCCTCACGATGCCAGGGTGCCCCTCGTGTAGTAGTTCCAAAACCTTGCCCTGTAGCTTTTCTGGAATGACCACCCTGTCCCCCCATAGTATGCACCCTTTTAACAAAGAAAGTTCCATTTGGCGGTTTCAGAACGTTTTGACGGACTCGTCGTTGTCCCTTTCCGGCCACCCTTTCTCCACCCAATGCAACACCCGCGCCAGACGTTTGTCTTTATTAGTCTCTCAGGCAATGTCTGACGTGGTTATGGGCAGGTTGGGTAGAGTCTCTATACTGAGGGTGGTCGTCGTGGGTGCTGGGTCGGTGTCGGGTTCCGGTAGCGGCGAGCGGCTTAAGGCATCTGCATGGGAGATTGTCTTACCCGGTCTGTGTATGACTTCGTAGTTGTAGGCTGCCAGGAACTCGGACCACCTTGTCATTCGGGGAGACAGAATGTTCGGAGTGGCCCGGTTTCCTGCAAGGATTCCCAGCAGCGGCTTGTGATCCGTTACGATAGTGAAAGTTCGGCCATAGAGGTATTCGTGGAACCGTTTTACGGCGGCGACTATAGCCAGAGCCTCTTTGTCCAGTTGGCTATAGTTCCGCTCCGGTTTGGTGAGGGTCCTTGAAAAGAACGCGATGGGCGCTTCTTTTCTGTCGGGAAGGGTATGGCTGAGGACAGCGCCGACGCCGAAGGGTGATGCGTCACATGTGACGGCCAGAGGTAGAGTCTCGTTGAATTGTATGAGGACGGCGTCGGAGGTGAGGAGGTCCTTCGTTCTTTGGAAGGCGGCTTGCTCCCATTTCCCCCAAGTCCAGGTCGCCACCTTGTCCAGGAGTCTATGCAAGAGCTCCGCCGCCGTCACCTTTTGGGGTAGGAAAACATTGTAAAAGTTCAGTAACCCCAAGAACGCCTGTAGCTCAGTCTTTAATTTGGGGGTGGGGGCTTCTTTGATGGCCTTGATTTTTTTGCTTGTGGGGTGAATGCCGTGCCGGTCTAGGAGGTAGCCCAGGAATTCCACTCGTTCCGTGCAAAGCTGGCATTTTTCCCTCTTTACTTTTAGTCCGGTTTCTTTAAATTTGGTTAGGACCTCCCTTAGTCGACCTCCTAGTTCGGCTTGGTTGGCTGCCGACACTAAGACGTCGTTGAAATAAGGTACCACCCCCTTGATACCTTGCAATAGTCTCTCCATTAGGCTTTGGAATATGCCCGGTGCCACGCTGACTCCGAATTGGAGTCAGTTGCATTTGAATGCCCCTCGGTGGGTGACAATGGTCTGCGCTTCTGCCGTTTGCTCATCGACCGGCAACTGTTGGTTTGCCTGGGCGAGGGCGAGCTTGGCGAAAACCTTGCCCCTCCCAGTGAGTGCAGTAGGTGTTGTACTACTGGGACGGGGTAGGCGCTTTGTTGCAGCGTGCCATTTAGGGTGGCCTTATAGTCCCCACAGATCCTCACCGACCCATCGGGCTTGATCAGGGTGACTATGGGGGTCTCCCACCGGGCGTGGTCTATGGGCTGCAGGACCCCTTGTTTGACGAGCTTGTCAATTTGCTCGTCTATTTTCGGTTTCAGTGCGAATGGCACCCGCCTTGGTTTCAGGCGCTTGGGGGGGACGTTAGGGTCTAGGTCGAACAATATAAGGGGCCCTCGGTACTTGCCTAGGTTTCCGTCGAAGACCTCTTGGAACTCCCGGGCTAGTTGCTGCTCCCAGCCATCGTCGGTGACGTGGTCGACTCCCGTGAGGGCGATGTCGAGCGGGGTGAACCATTGCAGTCCCAGTAGGCTTGGGCGGTCGCGGTCGATGATCATTAGGGGGAGCCGTTCGGTGCGCCCCTTATAAGTGATGTTAAAGCTTTTGGTGCCGACTACCGGGATGCGGTTTCCCTGGTAGTCCTTTACAATGAGTCTCTGGCTGTCTACGTTCCTCCTTTGGAGGGTTGGCACCAACCGCTTTATCTCGTGCCATGCAATCATGGAGAGGTAGGACCCGGAGTCCACCTCCATTTTGCATGGCTGGCCCTCGATGCATACCTCGACGTGGACCTTCCGGGCGTTGTTGGTGATGGCGTGGCCGATGGTGACCGTCTGGTGGGTCTCCTCTCTCCGCCGGTTGTCGCCGCCTCGTGAGGATCGTCCGTTCCGGTCCCATCGGCTGTCTGAGGGGCGATCTCTGGTCCAGGGTGGTGTGTTCTCTCTCCTCCGGTCACTCTGGTCCCATCGTGCCGGACTGCGGTTTTTCTTCAGGCGGCAGACACGGGCGATATGTCCCTTTTTGTCGCAATGCCGGCAGATTGATTCGAAAAACCGGCATTCCGACCTGGGGTGGTCGCCGCCGCAGCCGGCACAGTTGGTCCTCGACTTACGACCTCGCCGGTTCCGTGGGTCGTGCCCTGTCTGGAGTCGATGGATGTCCTCCTCGTCATCGGACGTGCTTGATGCCGAGTGGAAGTCGCCCTGGTGGGTGGTCGTCTCGGCTTTGGGCTCGGTCGACCTCGCCGGGTTGTTGTTTCCACTGCGGTCCCCCGTGTTCGGTCTGCGCATGCTGTCGGCGGACGTTCGGGTTGCTTCGGCGGCTGCGGCTGCGGTGAGGGTGTCTGCTAGGCTTATGTCGCCCTTAGCCATCAGCCGGCTCTGGAGGGCGGGGTCCCACAACCCGAGCACGATTCGGTCTCTCAGAGCGTTGTTTAGGTTATCGAATTCGCAGAGCCCCCCTAGGTGCCGCAGCTCGGCGACGAAGTCGCTGAAGCTCTCACCCGACCTCTGGTCCCGCCGGTAGAACTCATTGCGCCGGATCAGGATGGGTACCTCTGGAGCGTAGTGCCGCCGAAGAATGGGTTCGAGGACGTCCCAGTCCATCGCGGTCGCATCGGCGGGCTTGGCCAGCGCTTTGGCCATCTGGAAGACCTCGGTCCCGCAGTGGGTCAGGAAGACGGTGCGTTTCATTGGGCCGGAGGCATCCTTCATGCCGGTGCACTCGAGGTACATGCGGAATCGGTCGGAGAACGATTCCCAGTCCTCGGTGGCGGGGTTGAAGGGGGCGGGCGGTGCGATTTTCGCCATCTCGGTGGTTCGTCTGGCTTCCGTCGGACACGTGGTTCGGTTCAGGGTCTGAATCCCACCTTCGTCGCCAGTGTTGTGTCCGCGAAATGAGGCCAGGAGTCGGTGACTTAGTGCAAAGCTCTTTATTCGTAAAGTTGGAACCGAACTGGCGAAAGGAAAAAAGCTCGCGGCTTTTATTCCTTTCGCCGCGGCGGCCGCAGCCAATGACACCACTTTGAATCTTCCGCGGTCTGAATGGACCAATCACGGGAGATTCTTAGCGAGCCAATCGGCGCGGCTCGCCTGACCAATCGGAGAGCCCCGCGCTTTGGCCAATCAAAGCGCGGGGATCTCGAGTATGTTAATGAAGGACAGAACAAATTCCACCTCTGCCTTAATCTGATCCACCTGGATGCATTATGGCAGTTTCAATAGGTAATCACTACTGTGCTTCTCCTTTCCAGCCAGCCCCTGCTGGCCTGCCTTTCTCTGTGTCCACAGTGGTTCAATAACTAAGGTGGGCTATTGACAGCAACTGTTTATAAATGCATCCATGTTTCACTTTCTAGTACTAAAATGCCAAGTGGCCCAGCCTGGTGCTGCCAAAAACTTTTGCCAAACCTGTTCCACCAGAAGACATCACTTCAACTCCAATAAATTGGCACTCATTTTCTCTGTGCATCAGAATCTGGCTTAAGCTTGATAAAAGCTTCCAAGATGCTCAACATGATGCAAGTAGGGGGAAAAATTCTGTATTATAGTAGGAAGAAGCTTCTTTAAACAATAGTTTTCTCTGTGTTAACATGAATATCCTTCTGACATCTGTGGCAGTTATTTCCTCTTTCCACCTTACTTACTCTTTAATGCCATACTTTTCCCCCTGAGGTAAGACAAGAAACGTTATTAATATAACTGACATTTCTGCCCTGCCCTAGCTTCTTCATTGTGTCATACTACTTGCTATTTGAAGATCTGTCTCTATTTGCATTTACTGGGCTGAGGTGTCTTGATAGGCAAGCTTTCAAATCACATCCAAAGACTATTGTCAGCAAGCCACAGCCTTTGCAGATGCTGCTGCACTGAGTCATACTATTGGCATTCTCCAGAGCATTGCCATAAGTAGCTTGCTTGCATGTGAAAAGTGGTAGCAAGGGAAGTAAAGGGACAGAGAATGAAATATGGATTTTTATTATTTTAAAAATCTTAGTTTAGGAAACCCCAGGAGTTGCATATTCCCAAGGAACTGCAGAAAACTCCCTGCCTTAAGGTTCTGATAGTAGGACACTAACCCCAGATTTATCACAGGATTTACCTGTGGGAAGCTTAAAGTGCAAGCCATCAAAGAAAAGATGAGAGAGGGAGCAGTCAGGCAAGCCTATTTTCTGACATGAATAGTTGAACTTAAGCTGTGAATGGGTGGGTATCTCTCTATGAGGGAATTGCTTTGTGTAATTGATTAAACTACTTGTATTAATCAGTGGCTGAAGTGTATCATAGCTTTTGGCTTTATTCAGTTTCTCATATGCCAGTTTCTTGAATATGGTTACTGTTCTGTCCCTTAATTAGCATTCTTGAGATCCCCGCGCTTTGATTGGCCAAAACGCGGGGCACTCGGATTGGTCAGGCAAGCCGCGCCGATTGGTTCGCTAAGAATCTCCCGCGATTGGTCTATTCGAATCGCGAGAGATTCAAAGCGGTGCCATTGGCCGCGGCCACTGCGGCTAAAAGAATAAAAGCCGTGAACCTTTTGCAAAGCGCCAGTTTGGTTCCTACTTTAATAAAAGAGCATGATTTGAAATCACCGACTCCTGGCATCATTTTCGAGGACACGACACTGGCAACGAAGGTGGGATCCAGACCCTGAACCAAACCACGTGTCCGACGGAAGCCAGACGAAACACCACGATGGCGAAAATCTCACCCCCCGCACCCTTCAACCCCGCCACCGAGGACTGGGAATCATACTCCGACCGATTCCGCATGTTCCTCGAGTGCAGCGATCTGAAGGATGCCACCGGCCCCACGAAGCGCGCCGTCTTCCTGACCCACTGTGGGACCGAGGTCTTCAAGGTGGCCAAGGCACTTGCCAAACCCGCCAATGCGACCGCAATGGACTGGGACGTCCTCGAGCCAATACTTCGGTGGCACTACGCTCCAGATGTACCCATCCTGATCCGACGAAACGAATTCTACCATCGGGACCAAGGGTCGGGTGAGAGTTTCAGCGACTTCGTCGCCGAACTACGGCACCTAGGGGGGCTCTGCGAATTCGACAACCTGAACGACGCCCTGCGAGACAGAATCGTGCTCGGCTTGTGGGACCCCGTCCTCCAGAGCCGGCTGATGGCCAAGGGCAATATCAGCCTAGCAGATACCCTCACTGCAGCCGCAGCCGCCGAAGCAACCCAAACATCTGCCGACCGCATGCGCAGACCGAATGCTGGGGACCGCAGCGGGAACAACAACCCTGCAAGGCCGTCCGAGGCCCAAACCGAGATGACCACCCACCAGGGCGATTTCCACTCGGCATCAAGCACTTCCGATGACGAGGAGGACATTCATCGCCTCCAGACAGGTCGCGACCCACGGAACCGGCGGGGTCGTAAGTCGAGGACCAACTGTGCCGGTTGCGGCGGCGACCACCCCAGGTCGGAATGCCGGTTTTTCGAGTCGATCTGCCGGCATTGTGACAAAAAGGGTCACATCGCCCATGTCTGCCGCCTTAAAAAGAACCGCAGCCCGCCCTGATGGGACCAGAGCGAACGGAGGAGAGAGAACACACCACCCCGGACCAGAGATCGCCCCTCGGACAACAGATGGGACCGGAACGGACGATCCCTATGAGGCGGCAATAACCGGCGAAGAGAGGAGACCCATCAGACGGTCACCATCGGCCATGCCATAACCAATGACACCCGGAAGGTCCACATGGAGGTAGGCATTGAGGGCGAGCCATGCAAAATAGAGGTGGACTCCGGGTCCTACCTCTCCATGATAGCATGGCATGAAATAAAGCGCTTGGTGCCTACCATCCAAAGGAGGAACCTAGACAGCCATAAAGGACTACCAAGGAAACATCGTAAAGGACTACCAAGGAAACCGCATCCCGGTAGTCGGAACCAAACATTTCAACGTCACATATAAAGGGCACACCAAAAGGCTTCCCCTGACAATCGTCGACCGCGACCGCCCAAGCCTACTGGGACTGCAATGGTTCGCCCCGCTCGGCATCGCAGTCACGGGAGTCGACCACATCACCGACGACAGCTGGGAGCAACAACTGACCCGGGAATTCCAAGAGGTCTTCGACGGAAACCTAGGCAAGTACCGAGGGCCCCTTATATCATTCAGCCTAGACCCAAACGTCCCCCCAAAACGCCTGAAACCAAGGCGGGTGCCATTCGCACTTAAACCCAAGATAGATGAGCAAATTGACAAGCTCGTCAAGCAAGGGGTCCTACAGCCAATAGACCACGCCCGGTGGGAGACCCCATAGTCACCCCGATCAAGCCCGATGGATCGGTGAGGATCTGTGGGGACTATAAGGCCACCCTAAATGGCGCGTTGCAACAAAGCGCCTACCCCGTCCCAGTAGTGCAACACCTACTGCACTCACTGGGAGGGGGCAAGGTTTTCACCAAACTCGACCTCGCCCAGGCATACCAACAGTTGCCAGTCGACAAGCAAACGGCAGAAGGCAAACCATAGTCACCCACCGGGGGGCATTTAAATGCAACCGACTCCAATTCGGAGTCAGCGTGGCACCGGGAATATTCCAAAGCCTAATGGAAAGACTATTGCAAGACATCAAGGGGGTGGTACCTTACTTCGACGACGTCCTAGTATTGGCAACCAACCAAGCCGAACTAGAGGGTCGCCTAAGAGAGGTCCTAACCAAATTCAAAAAGACCGGGCTCAAAATAAAGAGGGAGAAATGCCAATTATACACGGAATGGGTTGAATTCCTAGGATACCTCCTAGACCGTCACGGCATTCACCCCACAAACCAAAAAATCAAGGCCATCAAAGAAGCCTCCACACCCAAGTCGAAGACGGAACTACAGGCATTCCTGGGGCTACTTAACTTTTACAATGTTTTCCTGCCCCAAAAGGTGATGGTGGCGGAGCCCTTGCACAGGCTCCTGGACAAGGCGGCGACTTGGACTTGGGGGAAACGCGAGCAAGCCGCCTTCCAAAGAACAAAGGACCTCCTCACTTCGGATGCCGTCCTTATACAATATAACGAGACCCTACCTCTGGCCGTCACATGCGACGCATCACCCTTCGGCCTCGGCGCTGTCCTCAGCCATACCCTCCCCGACGGAAAAGAAGCACCCATCGCGTTCTTTCCAAGGACCCTCACCAAACCGGAGCAGAACTATAGCCAGCTGGACAAAGAGGCTCTGGCTATCGTTGCCGCCGTAAAAAGATTCCACGAGTACCTCTACGGCCGGACATTCACCATCATAACCGACCACAAGCCGTTGCTGGGAATCCTTGCAGGAAACCGGGCCACCCCGAACATTCTGTCTCCCCGAATGACAAGGTGGTCCGAGTTCCTGGCGGCCTACAACTACGGACTCATACACAGACCGGGTAAGACGATCTCCCATGCAGATGCCTTAAGCCGCTCGCCGCTACCTGAACCTGACACCGACCCAGCACCCATGACGACCACCCTCAGTATAGAGACTCTACCCAACCTGCCCATAACCGCATCAGACATTGCCCGAGAGACTAATAAAGACAAACGTCTGGCGTGGGTGTTGCATTGGGTAGAGAAAGGGTGGCCGGAAAGGGACAATGACGAGTCCGTCAAAACATTCCGAAACCGGCAAACAGAACTCTCATTATTAAAAGGGTGCATACTATGGGGGGATAGGGTGGTCATTCCTGAAAAACTACAAGGGAAGGTTCTAGAACTACTACACGAGGGGCACCCTGGCATCGTTAGGACGAAAGCCCTGGCCAGAAGTTACGCTTGGTGGCCAGGGATGGACAAACAAATTGAGACCCGGGTAGCAAGGTGCCAACGATGCCAGGAAACTAGGCCAAGCCCACCCACAGCACCCGTCCTAGAGTGGGAAACCCCAAGGGGACCTTGGTCTAGGATCCATATAGACTTTGTTGGGCCCACTAAAGGACATACCTTCCTTATAACAGTAGACGCTTACTCCAACTGGCTGGAGGTAAGCAACATGAAAACAACAACCACGGAGGCCGTGATTAAGGAACTCTGCAAACTCTTTGCAATGCACGGCCTTCCAGACATCGTCATTTCCGACAACGGGCCCCAATTCACCTCGCTGGAATTTGAAAAATTCCTAGCGGAAAGGGGTATCTGCCACGCGCTGACAGCACCGGTGCACCCGGCGGTGAACGGTAGGGCGGAACGGATGGTGCAATTCACTAAGAAAACCATCCGGAAAATAGACCACGGGGAGATCCAGGAGAAAATAAACAAACTACTCTTCACTCAACACATAACCCCAAATACCACAACGAATAAGTGCCCAGCCGAACTATTAATGGGGAGGAAATTAAGGTCCCCACTCAACAGGTTACACCCCACGTATAACCCGGAGAAGCCCTCAGACTCAAACAGCAAACACCAAACTTTCGCACCAGGCGACCCCGTATACGCAAGAAACCTGATGGGAGACCCATTATGGGTACCGGCCGTCATCACACAAATCACAGGCCCACACTCGTACCGGCTACAAACAGCAGACGGACGAGCGTGGAAACGCCACATCGACCAATTAAGGTCAAGGACGACCAACCAAGAGACCACCGATGCACAAACAGGTGAAACCGACCCCCACAACACAAACCAAGGGGGGAGGGAATACCCAGGGGACCAAAACCAAAGAAGAATAAACCAGCCATACTTACCGGAAAGCAGCCAGCACGACCCCTCGCCAGGAAGAGACAGCCAGGCCAGCTCAACCGACCCGGGGAGACCGAGCGGGAGCGGCGAAACCCGCAGCTCAACCAACCCGGGAGGCCCAGGAGGAAGCTACAGAGAGCGGCCCGGCCCGACCGACCAGCCGGTTCCCATGACGGCATCAGGAGCAACAGAGATCCCGACCGAACCGGCCGGGATTCAACCTACGACTGAGCTGCGCAGGTCCAGTAGGCTTAGACGGAGCCCTGCCTACCTACGTGACTATGCGACGTAAGGACCAAACCAAGAGGGGAGGGGTGTTCTGTCCCTTAATTAGCATTCTTGAGATCCCCGCGCTTTGATTGGCCAAAGCGCGGGGCACTTGGATTGGTCAGGCGAGCTGCGCCGATTGGCTCGCTAAGAATCTCCCGCGATTGGTCTATTCGAATCACGGGAGATTCAAAGTGGTGCCACTGGCCGCGGCCGCCGCGGCTAAAAGAATAAAAGCCGCGAACCTTTTGCAAAGCGCCAGTTCGGTTCCTACTTTAATAAAAGAGCATGATTTGAAGTCACCGACTCCTGGCATCATTTTCGAGGACACGACAGTTACAACATCTAATTTTCCTTTTTCTTGGACTATTACAGTTATATTATTGTTTTACCAACTGACGTGAGAGTTCATCTTGCGTATCAGTACCTGCATATGTTTTTAGGCCTGACCAATATATCTTATTTCAAGTCAAATCTGAGGCCTGGGATCTTAAAGTCTCTCTATATTACAATAAGTGAATGTATGCCAAGCTGATACAAACAGGCATACTACTTTAAAGATGGATAGGGAGCCATGATATCAATTGTTCCATGGTAGTTTCTTTCTCTGTGGCCCCTGCACATATTATTATATTTCACTTTACTGATCTATTACTCCATAATTAACTATTATTGAATAATATTTGTAGTAAACTGCAAAATTGATATAAATAAGTCAGACTGTGTTGAAGAGACTTTCCCCATAAGGACCAATTTTGTCATCTAGCTGTGCCAATATCTTCTGGCAATTTAAAAAGAATGTTATTTCTGAACAAAACTATATCACATCACAAAAGCAAGTGAGGGGATCATTCTTCCATGTCCTGTCCTAAAGACTTTGCCAATATATCCTGCCCAGAAGACATTATGTGAAGTTAGGAATAATCAGCTTATTTCTAAAAATATTTCCTTTTCTAAAAGTTTTACATAAGTTTGTTCAAACAGCCTTAAAAAAAAAAAAGAATGCCTTCATTCCAAGCTCTTTGCTAATCTTTGGATAATATAAAAGCAGTGTAGTACCCATCCCTCAACCCTGCTCTTCCTTTCACAGAGACATGAATATCAGCGATAAATGTTTCCTAAACATATTGCAGTAAAACCTTTGAAAACATTTTTTTGTAATTAGTGTGCTAAATGGGTTCCAGGGCTGCCAACCTTGAGTGATAGTTCGGAGTGAGACACTGCGAGGGAGTGGACTGACCGAGCCCGAGGGAGCGAAGGGACCGAGGGGGGGATGGTGTGGAAGGGGGGTGTCCCCCCTTCCACGGTAGGGAGCTTTGACAATTTTACATTTTAAATGGTGCAATCTGATGCATACTTTAGTCATGATTTGGACATATACATACATACATACATGCAAGCAGCACCAATGTACTTGAACCGGATTTGTAAGATATTAATAATGCAGTTCACTGACCATCTTGGCTGGAAAGGGTCCACATTCTTGGGCCTCTGCCCATCTGCTCCGTCCCTTTGGGCTGCTCTGGCTCTCCTCCTCCTCCAGGGTCCCTGGCTGAGAGGGGCGTCCCAAGTGCCTGGGATCCGGCCCCTCCAGGCTGCCTCTTCAGGGCCACAGAAGCCTCCCTCACATGGCCCCGGGGGTGGAGGGGGCCTTGCCAGGGTTCCCGGCCTTGGAGCTGGGCAGAAACGGCCCTTCCCAGCCCTCTCCCACCCTCTGGGCCTCCCACCTGTGGAGGGGAGGGGGATCCAGGCTGAGTCTTGGACCCACCAGCCTCACAGTCCAGCTGAAGGGTCGGAAAGGGCCAGGCAGGCAGATGGACACACACACACATACACACACACAGAATGGGGGGGGAGGCTGGTGTCCTTCACTCCCCAAACGCCCCCCTCCCAGTCTGTGCATGGGACCCCCAGCAATGCTGCCATCAGCTGCTCCCCTGCAGGGAAGTCCTGGATTGTCTGGGGGAGGAGAGGAGAGGACAGTGGCCACTCCCCCCCCTTTGCTTGGCATTTGTGGGGAGACCCCTCAAGGCGAGATTCCTTCCCAGGGGCTCCCAAAGAGCATCCAAACATTCCTGGCATCAAGTGGGGAAAGAAACCTAAAAAAAGAGAAATCCTGCACCGGCTGCGATTGGGGCTCGGAGGGGACAGGAACCCCCCCTCCTTGCGAGCCCCCCCACCCCGCTCCAGCCTGCCCTCTGGCGGGACCCCCTTCCTGGAGAGGCTCCTCCCTGCCAGACCCTCTTGCAGCCTCTTGGACCCAGGGGAGGCTGGGGGGGGGTGCATATCTAGGGACACAATGTACCCAGGAAGGAGCCCTCTCCCCCTCTTCCCCCTCCCTCTCCAGGGACTTCCCATCAGGCTGGGGAGCGAGAGAAGCCGAGGCGCGCAAGAGGCCAGCCACGGCATCTCCCCTTGCGAGAGGGAGGCCGGAGAGGGATGCGCCTTTGCGCCCCAATCCCAGCGGCCTTGAGACCAGACGGGTGCGGGGAGGGGATGATGGGAGCTCAGCTCTCGAGAAAGGCCCAGGGATGCCCTGTAGTCGTACTTCATGGGGGATAGAGAGTTCGTCTCTCTCATCTCCGCCTGCCAGAGCAGAGTGCAGCGCAAGGGTTAAGCCCAGAGAGTTGTGACATCCTAGAGCGGAAAGGAGCAACCGCTTCCTGCAGTGTGGAATTCTCTCCTCACCCCAGTACAGAAATCAATGCGGGCAACGTCCTCTCGCACATGCTCTGTTCGCCCTCTGAAGCTGCCCAGGATCGGAGGCTTCACTTCTCGAAACTTTGGGCTTGGGCATATCGATATTCGGAATATCAGAGAATGTAGAGATATATTTATTTTTGTACATTCCATTTTGGGGGTTTAGCGTGAGATTTCATTTATCAGAGTGAGACAGTCAAAATTGGTTGAATTGCGTGAGTCTCACGCTGATTGCGTGAGAGTTGGCAGCCATGGGGTTCTAATTTATCTTCCCTGCAATTTTCAAGCCATTTCAAATATTTTGAAATTTTCCTATAATACACAATGGACAGTATTTCCATTTCTATTTCCAATGGACAATTAACTCTTCCCAATCAAATCTAAACTGGCTTGAATTGGGTTGTCCTTGCATCTTCTGTCACCAACTTGAAATACATCACTCTTTCTTTAAGTCCACAAGTCTTAAAGCTGTCAAGAAGACCCCTGTAGTATGGTCTTGAGTTAACATAGCACCCTGCCCATACAAAAAAATAAATAAATCCCAAACTCCACATTTAAAAAAAAATTCATTTGGGTTTGGGAGCCTCTTGGAATTCAAACAGAATTTTTAAAGAATGCATATTGATAAAAAAGAGCAGTACTCATAGGGTCTTGCTGCTACCTAAAATGAAACATTCCAGTAGAAAAGAATGCTTTTAGAGGGATACTGATCTGAAAGACAGGAATGGCAATTAGAAATGGGCTGTGAAATATATACTGCCTTTTTAAGGATACTAAAGGTTTTGCAACAAAATAAAAGGTAAGGCCTTGAGTTTCTTCTTCCTTTCCCTTCAAGCAACAGGTAAATAAAACCAGATAAATTGTTCCCCCATTTCTGTTGACATATTATATGATTTTCTCTTCCCCAAAGGCTATTAACAGCAGAAATTTTGAGTGGCAAATGTCTAACCCAATTTACTATTTTATCTGTCAATATATTACCACAAAACAATAAACAAGAAGTTGGGAGAGATTGATGTACTTAATAAATTTAACATAATGAGGAAATAAGTAGATGGTTTTACAGTAGTGTTTAGTGTGGTAAAATATAATAGAAACTGTAATTTCTTTAGAGAATTCTTGGAGAGCAGACATCTCTTTTAAATCATCTTATATTAAAAACACTCACAGGACCTACTAAAAGAATTTATAAGAAGATTGCAATAGATCTGTAGCACATTGGAGAATAGAATTCCCTTTACTGTTAATTCATATTATTTAGAAAGTTAAGATGCATTCTTCATTCTCTTGACAAGTATTCCTCCATGAACTCCATGCAAAGGACCAAATATTTTGGTGACTCTTACAATTGAATAGTCCTTGATTTTTCAGTTGACAATGAGGAGAAACAGAAAATCACCATCCTTGCATCTTGAAAGAAAAGATGCTGCAGCTGGTGAAAACAAACATGATTAATAACAAAATGCAAAAGAAGATCGTCACCATGTGTAATGTTATGAAACTGGACAGCCAGTCTATTTTAACAATATAAAGATTTTTCAATGTATGTTTTCCACACAAGAATTCATGCTAATAAAACTTCTCTATTTTAATATATAACGATGTGGGATATTCAGAAAAGTCTCCATTGAATGTATATATAATACTCTACTGTTTCATGGGATACCATCCAAAAAGAACACCAGTAATAGTTTATGTTATTGAGAAAATTGAACTTAATTGGATACAAAACTTGAAATTTGTTGTTGCAAATTTGGTTCTTCCAAAATGGTGACTGGAGCCTTGTCTTGTCAGTTGATTGAGGTTCATTCTGTGAGTTTTGAACAAATGGATAGGTATCTATGCAGTGTCAGCCACCACTTCTCAGAAGAATCCCTGCCTCTTACAGATCGCTAAGGCCTCCCATGAGATGGCAAGAGGTTGGATTCACCTTTAGATATTACTCTGGTCTTTTTATATATATATATTTATTTATTTATTTAATTTGGCTTGTCAATTGCTTACAAGATTATAGGTATAAGTAAAAATAGTTATGAATACATGGATACATATAAGAAAAATAAAAGAAACAATAGGACGGGGACAGTAGGCATGTTGGTGCGCTTATGCACGCCCCCTACAGACCTGTTAGAAAAGGGGTGAAGTCAACAGTAGAAAGTCTATGGTTAAAGTTTTTGGAGTTTGGGGAAGAAACCACAAAATCAAGTAGAGTATTCCAGACATTGACCACTCTGTTGCTAAAGTCGTATTTCCTGCAATCAAGTTTGGTGCGATTAACCTTGAGTTTGTATCCATTGTGTGCTCTTGTATTGTTATGGTTGAAGCTGAAGTATTCATTGACAGGTAGGACATTACAATGTATGATTTTATATACTATACTTAGATCAGACCGAAGGCAGCATAGTTCTAGGTTTTCTACGTCTAGAATTTCGAGTCTGGTGGCATAAGGTATTCTGCAACAAGTAGAGGAGTGGAGAACTCTTCGTGTGAAATATTTCTGGACTTTCTCAACTGTGTTAATATCAGATACGAAATGTGGGTTCCCGACTGATGAGCTGTATTCGAGTATTGGTCTAGCAAATGTTTTGTATGCTTTAGTTAGTAGTGTAATATTACCAGAGAAAAAGCTACGTAAGATTAGATTAACAACTCTTAATGCCTTTTTGGCTATGTAGTTACAGTGGGCTCTAGCACTTAGATCATTAGAGATGAGTACTCCAAGATCCTTGACAGGGTTTGGATCTTCAACAAGGTCTTGACTATTCAGCCTGTATTTTATTTTCTGATTTTTCTTTTGCCAATATGTAAGACAGAGCATTTATTTGTTGAGATTTGAAGTTGCCATTTGTTCGACCATTCTGATATATAGTCGAGGTCTTTTTGAAGGTATCAGTATTGTCTGTGGTGTTGAATAGCTTTACATCATCAGCGAACAACTTGGTTTGTAAGTTGCTCTTAATATGATCACAGAGGTCATTTATGTAGAGAAAAAGATAGTTGGTCCTAGAACACTGCCTTGGGGGACACCACTGTTGACAGGTACAGAATTTGATAAGACGCTCCCAATTTTGACCATTTGTTGTCTGCTTGACAGGAATGCTTCTATCCAGTAATGGAGGTGTCCACAGATACCATAAGATTTTAGTTTTAGGAGTAGTTTGTCGTGTACCGCTGAATCAAAGGCTTTACAGAAGTCTATGTAGATTGCGTCTATTGCTTTGCCCTGATCGAGTTGTGTAGTCCATAAGTTTTTGCAGTGTAAGAGTTGCAGATTGCAGGATAGTTTTTTTCTGAAACCAAATTGTTTATTAGAGAGTAGGTTGTTTGTCTCTAAGTGGAGGATAATGGATTGGTTAATAATTGATTCCATGACTTTACAGGTGACGCAGCATCTGTAATTTTCAACTAGGCTGGGGTCTCCCTTTTTGAAGATGGGAATAACTGTGGCTAGTGACCATAGATTTGGCAAGGAATTGGTCCTGGAAGATTTTTCTTAGAGGTTCGGCTATAGAAGTGGAAAGCTTTTTTAAGAAGTAGGCACATATTCCGTCCGGTCCAATAGATAGAGATGGTTTAGATTGCGTAGTGCTTTTTCAACATTATCTACTGTAAAATCAATATGTATTAGATCATTGTAGTTGTCTGTGGTTCGGCTAAGAAATACTGGGCATGATCCATTGTTGTCTACAAATATGAGCCAAAGAATGTGTTAAAGAGGTTGGCTTTAATAGTGTTGTTGTTGCAGTCTTTACCATTAGGACCTTTCAGGAGTGGGATGGACCTTGAGTCTTTTACTTTGTTGTTTACAAAATTGTAGAAAGTGCGGGTGGAATTGGTGCGTAGAAAGTTTTCCTCTTTATGTGATAATTGGTACATTCAGTCTTTATCTGGTGGCATAAATTTTTGTATCAGCTTTTGAAATTGGCAAGATTTGTTTTTCCACCAAAGTGATCTCTTTTTGGATTGAAGCTTCCTTATTGTTATGGGTAATCTGTTTTTTCTGGGTTTTGGAGTTGTTATTGGTACATATAGACTGTTTGACTTCAAGTAAAAATATGTTATAATGGTCTTCAACAATATTGCATCCAGAGAATAGAAATTGCCAATCAAGGACTGAGAGATCGTTGTCTATAAGATCATGGTTGCCTTTTTTGAAGTTATAATTGGGGATCACATCATTGTGTTGATTTTTGTGGGGATGTATGTTGAGACAAAAGTCAATCATGCTGTGGTCAATGTTGGAAAAGAGTTCTTTAATTTGTATTCCATAAATTGAATTCAAACTATTGCAGAAGATGAGATCGAGGCAGTTGTTAAGTCTAGTATTGTTGGTTACTAGTTGTCCCAGTCCCAGGTTTGTTACAACATTGTAGAAGGTTGCATGTATGGGTTCAGTTTTACATTCGTTTAGTCTCCAGTTAATGTGAGGTAGATTGAAGTCACCAAGAAAGATAAAAGTGTGTGAACAGGATGTTTCCAATGTTAGTAATGAATTTAGCTTGTTTACATGTTCGATGTCATAATCAGGGGCTCTATAACATAATAAGAACCAAAATGTGATATTTAAGGACAGTTCACAGACGATGGTCTCAGGAAGAGCAATCTCCTGGGTAACTTGGATGTTTTTTAGATATAAGGAGTTTTTATAGAAGATAGCAACACCATCTCCTCTACAGATTTCATGATCTGATCGGTAAACATGATAGTCTCTTACTGTGGTAATGGAGTCAGGGAGCAATGCATTCAGCCATGTTTCACAGACAAACATGTCAAATTTAGCCATATTTAGTAAGAGGAGAAATTCAGGTATTTTATTCACAAGGCTTCTTGCATTGAGTAGCTTGCATTTAAGACCAGTTGTAGTTGGAATTGAGGTAGTTAGCAGCATGTGTGCCTAGTTTTGAGTGGTGGTGGATTGAATGAGGTAGGGTTGGATGTGGAGTTGTGGGTTGTGTGACTTACTTTTGATACAATCAGCGCAGTAGTCAATGTAGAGATCCTTCTCTCCATTGTCTAGACCTCTTTTGAGTTCCTTGTGGAATTCATGGAAGCTGATTCTTTGCAGTATGGATAAGTCTGGTCTTGAGCGAAGTATTTTGTGGTTGGGATTGGTTTTTGCAATGGCGTTTATTGTAGGAATGAATATGCATTTGCTGGACTCGTTTTTGCAAACAACTCTACAAAATTTTGGGGCCACCGAGCCAGCTTTGTATTTGGACTCAGGGCCATCTCTGGTTACTTCAATGAAATCTTCAGGAGAGACGTTTGTAGTATTGAATTGCTTATGATATTACAAACTTTGGTGATGTCATCTGATTCATTGGTGTCTTCAAGACCAAATAAGATGGCATTTAGACATTTCTGATCACGTTCAATGGTGTCTCTGATGAGTAAGGAGATATCATTTGTGGAATTATTTGATGGGATAGTAATTATTTGTGGTTGTGGTTTGGTGGTTATTTTTAGTTGTAGTTGTGATTGTAGTTGAGGTAGTAGTTGTGGTAGTGGTTGTTGGATTGGGATTTGTTTTTGAGCTGATAGGTAGTCGCTTATCAGTGCTGTATTTTTTTTCCAAGAGCAATTAGGCTTTCTTGTATAATTGTATCAAAACATGTTGCTAAGCATTTTTCTATTGAGTGCATGAGTGATTCTATGCTATTGACTCTGTTAGGCAGGGTACTTGGTTTGTTTAGCTTAGGAAAACATGATGGACATAGACAAGGGAATGTATCTGATGCTTTTAGGAGATTAGCTAGCTCTTTGTTTAAGTTTAAGCAGGCAAGGTGGGCTTGATTGTTACATAGGTAGCATTTGATGTTATTTTCACTTTCATTGATGGTTTTAAGATCTGAAGCATGTACAGGAGTCTGGGAGGTCATAGGTAGAGATTTATTTATTTATTTTTTTGTTGTTTGGTAGTGGAGGATTTGGAGTTTCTGGAATTTCTGGCTGGCATAGTCAATGACAATAGTACACTAAACAATTACAATAGCTAATTAATGTGATAGGTAGACAGTTACTTCATGAATGTTGGTAATTAACAAATGTTAATTGATAAGTTAGAGAACAAATCAAAAGTAAGGCTACTTATTACTAAAAATCAATCAATCAACTTATTACTAAGAATCAATCAATCGACTAGATAATCAATGATACAGTATTAAATCTCTATCAGTTCAATGAATCAGTAAATTAGTGGTCATTTAACAATTATTATACTATTATATGATAAATCAATGCTTATAGACAAAGCATTATCTATAAATATTTAGTCCTGAGGTACTGAAATAGTGGAGGTAGTATAGTATTGGAGGTTTGTGATGTAAAGTTCCTTTGTTTTTCTTTAAAGCCATGTTTTGTTTTGTTTTTTTGTTTTGTTTTTGTTTAAAAGAGGAAGCGTTGCTGTTTGATAGATTTGAATGGAGAAGATTTGAATGAGCTCACCAATCATCTACTTTGGAGTTTGGAAAGGATGAGATTTGGATGGGGATTTAGTGGAGGTTGTCCAATCAGCTGAGTGGAATTTAAATTCAGGCTGACTAGTCAGCTGGGTTGTTTAAATGGAGCTGGGTGATTTATATGGAGACTCAATTCTCTGTGAGTCTCCTTTGTTCTCCCCAATTTGTGGTCGTTTAGAAATATTTTTAGTGATTTGATTTAAATGGAGACTGTAGACATCATTCCAATTCTTCCATCATTGGAATTCACAATCAATCTCAGTTTCAAAAGGCAGTTTTCCTGAATAAAAACCTTCTTCACACCTCTTCTCGTCTAGTCCCCTTTTTTTCTCCTTTAATCACTCTTTTCTCAAGCTGCCATTTAACTTCCAGAGTTAGAGGGTAAAAACATAAATTAAGCCGCTGCCACTTAATCTCCACACTCACCCCTTCCGCTCTGGAGTCTTTGCTTTTTAAGCTGTTTCTGACTCGGGTCCACAGTAAATCTTTGCGCCGTTTATCCGCTCCTTCCTCCCACTTCTCTCTTTAGGAAAGGTCATGGTAAATGTGAGAAAATAATAACCCTGCAAATAATAAAGACCTAAAGAGAGTGGACTATTTGGACCCTTAGTTGTCAGATTTCAGATCCAGAAACTGCATTGGTGGCTCTTATGAATAACTAGGATAAAAATGGATCAGAGGAGTGAAACCTTCTTGATTTTTTTGATCTCTCAGTGGTTTTTGATACCACTCAATAGGGTGTGGCACTAATCAAGATCCCAGGGCAGAGGGTAGCAATCAGCATTAAGAAGTCTATTTGTTTTTAGGTGTTCTGCTCCACAAGATGACAATTGTGAAACTCTGATTTTTAAGATAGGCTTGAAGGATCAGTTGCAATCGGTTGTTGCAATGACCCAGAATGTAACAAAATGTAACAAATTACAAAACGTAAATAAATGTCTTTTAATGCCTCCAACTTGGCCCCACTGTTCAATAATTCTCAGTTGGAGATAAAATGTACTCAAAAATAGTCTTCAAAAGAAAGCAATACAGTCCAAACTTAATGAGCAGATAAAGGTGAAATAAAAAACCAAACAAACTACAATGATGAAATTTCCACAATGGACTAGGATAAGTAATTACCAAATTCAAAGAGATAACAAGGCACAGTCTGTTGGAAGGATGCCAGCTAAGATAACTTCAGCCCAAGATAAAACACACTTTGCTTCTGGCAACGCTGTGTTTAACCGTCGCTCTTATATACTCGTCTCTCCAGCTGCAACCAATAAGGAGGATCATAGCTGCCTACTCTCTCACAAAACAAGTTGTTGCCTTCTCCATTCCTCCCTGCATGTCCTAGGATGCAGAGGGGATGGGCCTGGTTCTTCCTCTCACTGCCTAGCCAGCCTCTGCCCTTCCCCAGCCTCCTCCACAACCTCCGAAGCCACACCTGCACTTCATGTCGACTGTTCCTTTTCTCCCTCAGAGTCCGACTCTACCAAGGGCATGACTGTTGTGATGGCCATCATATTAACTTCCCTGCTGCATAGCAACCTCCCTTCCTGAGTTGCTAGAGATGAATTTAGAGTTGGTTGCTGAATTCCTCAGGCATATAGTCTTGGGGGACTCAATCTGCAGACCTTGGAAGCAGCTTAGGAGTTCATTTCCACAATGGTGGCCATGGGTCTATTCCAGATCATTCACAGCCCAGTTCAAAACAGCAGCTATATAACAGACACGGGGTTCTTGTCAGAGCAGTGGCAATGTGATATTAGGAAGGAGTTATCTCTGTCCTCTTTGTCATGGTCAGATCACGCCCTAGTGACTTTGAAATTGTCTTATGCTACCTCCCTTCCGCAGAGAGATAGATCCCTTTAAATAGTCTGCGCTGGTGCCTGATGGCCATGGAAGGGTTCCTAAGGGAACAGAGGATTCTATCTGAGGTTCTGCTGCACACTCTTGCTGAAGAGTTTATTAGATTTTTATGTTGCCCATCTCATTGCCCATACAATGACTCAGGGTGGCTTATAGTATGATAAAAATGTAAAACAGCAAGACATACAAGACAATTACATTAGAAGGATTAAATAGAAAACTAAAATTAAAATTAAAATCAGTTTGGGGATTGGAATCTTCTCTACCTGGTCAGCCACTCCCAATGTAGAAGGTCCATGTCAGGATTCCAGACCAAGCAGCAAGGCCAGATTTGCAGCCTCTTTTGGGAGGCTAGGAGAGTGGGGATAGACCTCACCTGCAACAGGAAAATATTCTAGAGTCCAGAGGACCCAGCAAAAATGCTTTTCTTTTTGATGCCACCAGCTGAAATTATTTGGCAGATGGTATCTGAATAAACCATTTTCCCTGGAATAAGTGGTTGGGCTAGTAGTACCATGGGGGTAAGATAACTCCTCAGATACCATGGTGCCATGCCAGGGAGAGTTTTAAAGGTGATGACCAACACCTTGAATTGTATCCAAAAGCAAAAAATTGTTGACTTCTCCCTGGAATAGGAAAATACAATAGCTCAGGTCTTGGATAGGATCACACCCATTATCTCTCTTGGCCCATTGTTCCTGGCACTCCCCATGGTTTACTGAGGAGTTGACAATGCTGAATGGGATTTTTACATAATGGGCCCTTGAAAACTGCCATTTTCATTAGCTGCCAAACTGTATGTATTACCACCTCACCCACTAGAGATCTAATAGCTTTTCCTGTTTTTGATTTCAGGAAAACATGAAAGATCTTTTCTTCATATGACAGGAAGAGGGTCTGTTATAAATGAAACTATGGATCATGGGTACATGACATTTGTATTTTTAAATTTCTTATGTTTTGTTTTATGTTATTTACATATGTTTTTTTGAATTTTGAAGTGTTGTTTATTGTTTTTATTGTTAAGTGCCCTGACTCTTTTTGGGAATGGGTAGCATCCAAACAAATTTAAAAAAAAAACAATTTTGTGAATTTTTCAAGTATTCTCTGTTGTGTATGTACTATAGTTAAAAGTGTGAGCTTGAGGTAAGGTGCAGGGTTCTGGCCCTGCACTTCTGATTGGCTGTTAGGCGGCCACATCGGATTGGTTAGTTCTGAGGAATCCGATTGGCCCTTAACAGAGGTTTCTGATAGGTTAAAAGAGCTAGCGTTCAGAGCTTGCTATTGGATTATTTCCACAATGGTTGCCTATATAAGGCAGAGTTCACTGTGTTATATAGAGAAGTCACAATGCAATAAAGAGCTGAATGTTCACTGTTCAGAGACTGTCTCCATTTATTCCGACCCATGTTCAGTACTTAACATTCTTCATAAGCGTATTTTAACAGAGTGAAAAAAATCCCTTTATTGAAATGGAATGAATGATTATTAAAATTTGTATTTTCTTCTAGTTATGTTCCTCATTTAAATATTTATTTTTTATTCATATTTTTCAAAATTCTCAAGCAAATATATTAGAATGAGAAATATATTTGTTTTGAAAAACACTAGTAAACAAAGGTGAAATGTCTGTGTTGGTATCAAGAAATAAAACTATGCAATCAGTAAATTGCAGGTATCAAAGCACAGGTTGGGTGCAAAGTATAAGCAGCAACCTTGTTTTAGCAAACTTCAGCTGAGAAGCTGCAACTTTGAATAAAACAGGGGGCAGCTTGATGAAGTGTTTTTTCTTCTTCCAAATTGCTACAATTATGAAAGGAAAGTCATCTCCACCCTTTAAATCAGGGGTCTCCAACCTTGGCAACTTTAAGCCTGGAGGACTTCAACTCCCAGAATTCTGGGAGTTAGTCCTCCCGGCTTAAAGTTGCCAAGGTTGGAGCCCCCTGCTTTAAATTACACAATAAAATGACCAAGGGCTTTTTAAAACATCTTTTTGTAATTACTTAATTAATCCTAGTAGCAATTATAAATACATGGTTTTCAAAATACCTTCCTTTCCATCCACCCCCCCTCCCCAAAGAAGAATACATACAAGATAATGTACCAGTTGCACCTCGGCTTTTAAAAATATCAAAAAAGTAAATAAAATAATGTAAAGACTTTGATAAGTTTGCAACTTAAACTGATGACAAGGACAAGGCAGATAAGTTGTATAAAGTTGCTGTGGGAAACAGACCAAAGGCAGATGGTCCAGTGATTGAAACTGGGATTTTTGGATGGGGAAAAAACTGTTTGCTATAGTTTCCATTTCAATAGAGCATCCTGACAAACTTCCTCTGTTTTAACCTTACTCCCCCCTCCACACCCCCAAAATAAAACCCTTGCAAAGCCTTTGACTCTGCATGATCTACCACTGAGTAATCAGAGCTGATGTATCTGCCATTGCAATTACTACAGTTCATTGTGCTTTGCCTTAAGAATGAAAAATCTGCTACTGAACATCAAGGTATTTTGATAACTTATTCCTCTTTTTTCTCCAGCTGGAGATATTTGACTAGAAGTTTCCAGATGAACAGCTCCTAATCCTTTCCATTAAAAAGGATTCATCCAGCCATCCTTCTTTAATGGTTTTTCTGCAGAAGTAGCAACAATAACAACTTAGTGAGAAGACACAGAAGGAAAATGACATCATATATGCTCTCATACAATTACTTGAAACAATATGATAAAGTTGTTAAAATACAAAACAAAACTAGCCCTTAAGCAATCTCAATGTATTTGTTGGTGTTTGGCTATCCATTTAATTGCAATGTTTTATGGTGACTCTGTTTTGGCCACAGCAGAATATAAGTGATCATCCTTACCCACAATGAACTATTTTATAGATAGGTTGGATAGACAGCTCTTGTAGACATTCTGATTTTTTTTTTTCCAATGGGTCTTTTTAAAAAATAAATAAAACTTTATAATACATAATTTTAAAATTACAAGATTTTGTTTTGTGTCATTTTATACAGAAATGTGAGGAAATTAATTTCAAAGTTAAATTAGAATCCTTTATATATCATAAATTCATAGCAATTAATGTATTACAAAGTATTATATAAACATTAATGAAAAAAAATTCAACTGCTTGCAGTCAATGATTATTTATTTTAGTATGATTTAGTAGGACACTACTGACCAATTTCTTCTATCCTCACTGCCATGATGCATAATTCCATGGATTTTATGGCCATTGATTTGTTGTCAGCAAGGAGAAAAAAATCTGTCAGGGTACAGCTCTGTTTATGTTGATAAACATTTCAAGGGGATATATTGTAAACTTGTAATGAAATTTTAATTGAGTTTCTGACAATTAAATATACATGCATAAAAATAAGATTTATGGAGTATGTAGGCAGAAGGAAAAAAGGTGTTTTCATTAATTTAAATATTCAAATGTGTGAATCTTTCTGAGCTGATTAAGGGGTCCCTGCTTTTTCCAATTTTTATTTAATCTTATTATCTATACAATAATTCAGTGTTGCATGTCCCAGACAGAACTGTGAAATAAAGAAAAAATTGGTCTAATAACAGGTTACATTATTTCATTATCTGTTGCTATGTACCTGTAGAGTGTGTGTGTGTGTGTGTGTGTGTGTGTGTGTTCTTTCACAGATTGTCAAGTTCCCAAGTGAAATTGGTTACTGATGAAATATCATATCTATATGTATTTAAGTTATACGTATATAAATAAGGAACTTGCCAGATTCATGAAATTTTATGAGCAAGGAAAGTAATAAATGTGTCGAGTACAGAATATATTCCTACATGTTAAAAAAAAAGACAAAGGTAAGGCCTGTATTTAAAATGTCCTATTCTGGTTAATCTATAGGTCATTCTCAATTATTCAATACTCCTGGTCTACAAATTTTGGGAAATTATTGACTTCAAAGATAAAATGTGTTAATTTTACATATTTTGATTAGATGAATTAGAAAACCGGTGATAAAGGTGCTGGTTGGCTAAACTTTTCAATATATTCCACAATAAAGATTTCTACACAGGTGAGTATATTTGCCTGCAAGGGAGAAAGGTGTCTAATGATCATGATGCCTTGTCGTGATCATTGACAAAGTTCGGTAGACAAATGAAAATGGTACCACATGGAAATATATAAATGTATCTTCACTTTGAGAACGGGAAGGCAGATGACTATGGAAACACATGGAAAATTTGCTGTTCCTATAAAGCACTTGGTGCAAACGTATCACTGAAAATTCACTTCTTCCACTTGTATTTAGATTATTTCCTGTTGAACTCTGGGGGAGTCAGTGATAAGCATGGGGAGAGATTTCACAAGGATATCACAGGCATGGAGAAAAGATACCAAGGGAAATAGAGTCCCCCATGCTTGCTAATTACTGCTGGAATCTCCCCTGGGATGATCGTACTGCAGTTCACAAGACAAAAAGACAAAAAGACAAAAAGTGCAGCTTAGATACCAAATAAAAATGGAACCTTGTTCTTTAATCTGATGTTAGAACTTGTCATTTTTCATGCAAAAACCATGAAAATGTTACATGAAAAACCAATAAACAAATGGAAAGTTATATTGCTGGTATCAATAAAAATATAAATTTATAATGACTGATGTGGCACCATTCTTATTGCTATATCACATTTTGCAGAAAGGTTATGGAGCATAATTGCACATCCCCCTCTCAATTTTGAATTATTCTGATGCAATTTTGACCTGAAGCTACTGTATCTTGGAACCTGGAGCCAATTAATACTCAGAACTTAACTTTCCTTTATTAGTGACCCAGTCCTGCAAAAATTAAGCTACTTTCATTTCTGAGGCTTTCTCCTTGTAGACTAGTGTTCTTGGAGAATACATTTGAAAAAGTTGTAACCTCGTCCCAATAGATGTATATCATTTATTTGTTTTTTTTATTTATCACATTTTAAAAGCTGCTTATCTCATCCAATTTTGTGATCCCTACTGGGATTTCATCTAGTTGTGCTACTGAGACTGATTTGATCACATTGATACATGACTTATACTGAAAGTTGGATTAATATTGCAGGTGTTATAACAGTTCATTTAGTGACCGTTCAAAGTTACAATAGCACTGAAATAAGTGATTTAGGACTGTTTTTCACACAACCATTGCAGCATTCCTATAGTCACATGATCAAAATTCAGATGCTTGGCAATTGGTTCATATTTATGATAGTTCAGTATCCCAGGGTCATGTGATCAACTTTTGTGACCTTCTGACAAGCAAAGTCAATGGGAAGTCCAGATTCACTTAACAACTTAACAATAATAATGTTACTAACTTAATAAAGGCAATCATTCACTTAACAATTCTGGCAAGAAAAGTTGTAAAATGTTTCACTTACCAACATAAATTTTGGGCTGAATTTGGTTGTAACTCAAGGACCTATACTGCACCTATACTTGCCATTATATCCTTCTAGATTGTTTTCCTCTTCTTCAGAATTCCACATTAAATTAAACATCAATTAATACATTTATCTTTTTATAGTAATCCTCAATTCTACATTTCAAAGAATTAATGAAGTATTTTATGAATAAACTAATCTGTAGACCTGGAATGAGGTAAGGAAAAAATGTAGCCATTTATGTAACAATCTAATTGTGTTATAGAAGTCATGAATTAACAAGATAATGAAAACATGGTGGAATGGAGTCGATAGCCACTTTCCTTCGCAGTTTTAATTTATAACTTGAGAAGATTTTTGTGTTCTTCTTTTCCTTCTTTCCTAAAGGATAAAAAAATCACTAAATTGAAAAAAGGTTAATCTTAAATCAGTCAAGGATTTTTCCTAAAGTTAAGCTCCTGAAAAGCAGGACACAGAGGCAAAAATCATGTAAGCTACTAACCGAGTCACTATAACAAAACATCTCTATCCACTGCACATTGCTTAAATGGCTGATAATCCCTTCATCTTTCATACAGATTATGCTGAGATTTCATGACAATCTAATTGACAGTTAAATCTATAAAACTGTACCACAAAAATAATTTACAACCCAATGGAATTTGTTTTCTTGGCATTGTGCTTTTTTAAGAAATAAATTAACTTCATTCTTTAGTCAGGTATTTTTAAATTACTTTATTATAGGTAGTCTTCAATTTAAAACCACAATTGAGCCAAAAAATTGTTGTTAGTGAGACATTTAATAAGTGAGTTTTACCCCATTTTTCTTGCCACAGTTGTTAAGTGAATCATTGCATAACTTAGTAACCTGGTTGTTAAGTGAATCTGGCTTCCCCATTGACTTTGCTTGTTAAAAAGTTGCCAAAGGTGATCACATGACTTCAGCACCCAGTAATGGTCATAAGTATGAAGCATCTGCTAAGCATCTGAATTTGGATCATATGATCATGGGGATGCTACCAAGGTTGTAACTGAAAAATGGTCATAAGTCATTGTTACAGTTCTGTTGTAAGTTTCAATGGTCACTAAATGAACTGTTGTAAATCTACATCTATAATTTCAGATGTTTGTCTTGTAACAGAAGTGTTTGTGTTTTATTTTGTATTGTGCTTACCTGCCTTTGCGTCTTTCTCCTGTAGACAAGAAGATGACTAAAAACAATATCTTTATTATATTCCAGAACATGGGACCCACAATCATTTCTGAACACATACATATATATACATTATATTTCAGAATTTATTCCTGATCCTTCACACTGTATTGCAGCACTATTTCTTGGTAGAGAAGGGTTGAATTATGTCTTATTTCTAGCCTTTATAGTGTCCATTAAGGTTGGATGCTTGTTGTTTACATTCTTATCTATTCAGAAAAATCCACCATGTTGGGTAGACTCTTCCTGCCATTATCTGAACTTGGATGCGAGTTGTCCTATCAAAATAAAGAAATAATACATAGTAAAATAGTACAATAGAAGATTCCTTTAAGCATAAAAATAAGTTAAAGTATTGGTGAGACAGACAAATGTTTTATAGAAGAATCAACACATTCTGGGTAAAAAAAACCTCTTCTCATACCTCATCCATGCTTTCTAAAGAAATCTCTATAGATAAAGCCTCCTTCTGGCATTTTAAAGGAACATTCAGGAGGGGATGGCCTTCAGTCCTAAATCTTAAGACACATTTATGTTCCAAAGCTGAGAATCAGAGTATCCAGTGTGTTTTGCATTGACCCTGCTTGGAAGTCATTAAGAACTTTAGAGGTTCAGTTTCACTGCTTGACCTTCAAGGAAAAATACTATGATTAAACTTTGGCATTTTTTTTTTGTACAAAAACTAATGCCACGTTGAAACATTAGCTCTTTTTATTCTCTTAATGTAGTGGAAGGTCAAATAGATACAAATTAAAGGGAAGTTTTTTAAAAAAAAAGAATGAGAAGAAAATATTTCTTTTCAGCTGAGCTATTGCACACCTGCAGCTTATTTTCATGATCAAGGGGGGTAAACCCTTTGAAATACTAGGTAGTAATGGAAATGCTGACTGATTTACAACAAAAGGTGTTAGTGGGGGGAATTATATGTTATGTTTTGCCATAAATTCTATTAACACAATGAAACTATCTTAATTAAACTGCTTTTAAACAGAATAAATTATGAAAAGAATCAAATTCTTTAAGTCTTCAACTGTGGTGGCCCAACAACTGGCAAATCATGGTCTCGCTCTGCACAATTGAAAGCGGTAACCAGCATCAGAATGGCTGTAATTAGCTACAGCATATATTCCAATTAACAGGGGAATTCCTTTTGCCTTGCTAGCAGCAACTGCTGTTGAGAAGCTTTTACATGGCACTTGACTCAGTGGAAATAGGCTTTTTTCCCTCCCCTATTTTGGCAGAGATATACCCTGGATTAACTGTTTTCCTGTTCATTAATGGGCCAACATGTAATTTGGCAAATAAAAGCAAGGAGTAGGACAAAAGCCAAAAATTCTCACAGTAGATATCAGTTTGAGATCAATACTTTTTGTTTTTAATGGTGTATTGTACAATAGATCATAATTGGGTTTTTAAAAAGCTGGTATTCTCTGGCATAATTGTTTAGTCAGCAAACTGGCAATAATTCAGAATCCTGGCAAGCTGAATCTGATTAAAAACACACTCTGGAAGAGTTGCCTTTTTACCCCTTCTGACGCTTAAGTATTTAGACACAGTAATCACACCAGAGTATCAGAAAAGCAAATATACTTTAGTCAGGAGTGTCAAACTGATGTCATGGCATTGTCACGTGACGTGTCATTACTTTTTTTACTCTACATGAAGCTTGGCGTGGGTGTGACCAGCATGTGACACATCTGGCCCACAGGACATGAGTTTTGACAAGCCTGCTTTAGGTAGATAGTCAATCCCTAAAGCTATTTATGGGAAGCTCTGAAGTTGTTATGAGGGTCTCTGGATCAGTTTTGTAAGGTAGGACAGAATGCTGAAACTAGTTTTATTACTTAAAGTGGGAATGTTAAAACTGGGCATTCTATCTCCAATTTCTTTTAAATGACCAGGGCTCATATCAAGGGCACAATGAGCAAACTAACTATAAACTCCTAGCTTCCAGTCTTAACAGGTACACAAATTTTAAAAGCCATCTGCTTCCCTTGTTCAACATAAAAAAGTATTGCCTAGTCGTTAAATGCAAGATGATTTCTTCCCATTTATTCTCTGTAAAAAACAAAACTTTATAGTATACAGTAATTTTATGATTAATGATAAATATTCAGAACAATTGAATGAAATTCTCTCTGAAAATCACAATCATATTAATATTTTGGTGTCCTCATATTAGATGATCATCTAAGGATATGCTCTTATTTTAAGCTGTTAACTTTTCTGGATTCTGAAACCCCGAGTGTGCAAGTTTGCAGGATCCAGATAAGTCTACATACGTATCTGTATATTCACTGGTGATTTGATTAAGATGACTTTGAACTATGAATTTGGGACTGGAAACACACATTCTGCCAATTTATCTATCCATTTAAACTGATATGGTATTATATGCAGAAATATCTATATTTTCACTACAGAAAGTAGATCAGTTTTTTACAGAAAGCTATCTTTGTCTGAACCAAAGCATTGGTTTACTTAGTCTAAAGATGTACAAGCTGATGCACAAGGCTGCAGAATTGCAAATCAAGAGTATACATATTTCAAAATATTTTAAGTAATAAGTGCTAATTCATCTTATGTGTTTGCCAGAGACTGAATACATAGTCCTTATTTTTAATAAAATCTCAAAAAGTATGCAAAGGTCTACAAAGTTTTTCTGTATACATATTATGATATTATGTTCCTTTTCTTTCCATTTTTAAACAAATAATATAAGTACAATTCTTCATACTACAAAAATTATTTGTCCTATAAGAGAAAATAAAATATATTTCTTCTGTAAAATAAAAACCAAATGTTTTTTGGCAAAAATGCAACTAATAGGAGATCAAGTTCAAGGGCAAGAAGCCATGAATTCTATGTCATTTTTCTTGGGACTGCTTTCTGGAAGAGCAACTGGACAAGTTGGTAATAGTACTGAATAAATTCCATATATTGACGTGGACTTTGTTTTAGAGAGCATCTGTTTCTAAAATCAGCACTAGAAATTTAATCAACTAAATTAAAATAAACACACTTTCTACAAAAATAACTTCCTGCAGTCAACTTTTCTAAAAGATGAACATTGACTGGTATTTAAGATGCCGAGATAAATGTATATAGTTAGGCAATTACAAAGAACTGCTTTAAAAAAGAAAGAAGAAGCTAAAAGCAATATTAGCTCACTATATTGATAAATGGATAGCCAAACGTATTAAGCCCTATACCAAAGTCAGATTAAAATGTGCAGTGATTTCTTCCTAGAATATAATCATTTTAAGACTGCATTAAAAAATATTTTAATGCACCATTATTCTTTCATCTCTTAAAATAGGGTGATTCACTTACCTCTCTTTGGTAGAAGCAAAATGAAATATTATTTTTAATGAATGCTATATAGAACCTAAGAAGTATTGACATGTTTCATATCAATATTAAGACAGTCACCTTTTAAAATGAATCTCCAAACCCTGAAGTCTAACACTGTCCAACAATACTAACTTTTCCTGATGAAATAGGAAAAGAATAGTACAGATGTTCTTTTCTAGGTTATAGCATAATTGTAGTATTTATTTCATTACATGAAGAAAATAAAAATCCATTTCAAAGAGCATGTTATATAATCTTTGAAAATTGAATTTTATCTGCATGTATACAATATTACATAAATTTACTTTATATAATTGACAATTTTGGGGGAAAATATTAATAAATGTGTCACATAATTTTGCAAGAAAACAATGTAATTCTGGTGCTTTAATTCATTTAGAATTATTTTTTTTTACCATTCATAATTAAAGAAGCAGTTAAGAACCACTGTATGAGAAATCCAACTATAAAAAATAACGTATATATCTTTATAATATATATATCTTTCAGATTTACTATATGAATCTGAATAAATATTTTAAAATTGAAAATGTATGTCCTTCAATAAGAGATCCAATTTGGTTTAGTGGTTGAAATCAGGGAAACCATGAGTTCTAGTCCTGCTTAGGCCATGAAAGCCAGCTGGATAACCTTGAGCCAGTCACTCTTTCTCAGCCCACCTCACAGGATTGTTGTTATAAGGAAAATAGGGGGAGGAAAGTTTGTTCAATTTATTAAGACCCTGTTAGGTTTTACATCATTTTCCCTATATTTTTATGTAAACATGTTAACATAAATTCAGTTGTTTTAAATAATTGTTTATCATAGGCCTGTAATAAAATATTATTCAACTCAACTTTAATTTATTCTACTGATGAGAGAAAATCTGCTCAACTGTGTGCAAAGACTTTTCAGTATCACTTTAAAATTTAAAACAACACAAATATACATGTAAGCCTTATAAAGCACCAATTGTAAAATTAAGGGAATAGCTGAAATTCAAAGTATTGCAATGTCTTAAATTCAAAGTATTGTTGTTAAGTTCTGCGCATGGGTGCAAGGAACGGAGACGAGGCAGTGAACAGTGAACTTCAAATCTTTATTAATCATCGTGAACAGAGCAAAAACCTGGGGCAGCAGCAGCCCTTTTATAGGGCAGGCTGCTGACCTATTAACCAATAAGATCAGAGGACAGCGGATAGCGTTGAGGTATTCCTCTGTGGTGAGGCCACACCCCTCCCTGATTCTTCTTCATTAATCATGCCTGCTCGCTGACTTCCTTCGCTTCTGCTCTCCCCCATCTCGAATTTGGTTTCTTCGACACCCCCTCCCCCCTCTGTTTGGGAGTCCCAGGAGTCGCGGGAACTGGGTTGTAGCCTAGAGCGAAGCTGATCTATATGGTGTTTCCATATTTTTCCGTCGCAGGTTTGCACACGGTACGATCTGGGCCTGGTGCTTTGAATTATGGTTGCTTCGATCCATAATGGTTCGCCGGAGAGGTTTTTAGCGAAAACTAAGTCGCCTACCTTGAACTCGTGGCATTTCCCGCTGGATCCGCAGGGTTTCTCTGGTTCGTAGGAAGGGTGAAGCCGGTCGAAGTGGGAACGGAGCTTGCATCCCATCAATAATTCAGCTGGCGTCTTGTTGGTGACGCTGTGCGGAGTGATGTGTTGGAGTAGGAGTATTCTGTTTATTTTTTCATCAATGTCCCCATAGTCCATTTTATGGAGAGTCTTTTTAACAAACTGTACCATGCGCTCGGCCCTGCCGTTAGCCGCAGGGTGCACAGGCGAAGTTAGCGCATGGCGGATGCCCCGATCTGCTAAGTATTGTTCAAACGCCAGGGTGGTGAACTGGGGTCCGTTGTCGGAGACCAGGATGTCTGGCAGTCCATGCGTTGCGAATAGCCTGTTCAATTTTTGGATGATGGACTCCATTGCAGTATTCTTCATTTCGTGGATCTCAAGCCAGTTGGAATAGGCATCCACTGTTAGGAGGAATGTATGTCCTTTAGTAGGTCCCGCAAAATCAATGTGGATGCGGGATCACGGCCCCCGGGGGGTTTCCCATTCTGTTGGAGTTGCTCTAGGTGGGGCACTGCTGACTTCTTGGCACTTTAAGCAAGTCTTTACCCAGGCTTCAATTTGTCTGTTGATGCCCGGCCACCACGTGTAGCTTCGTGCGAGCGCTTTCATACGCACAATGCCGGGGTGACCGTCATGCAATGTTTTCAATACTGCTCATTGTAACCGCTCTGGGATGACGACTCTATCTCCCCATAGGATACAGCCTTTTTGAGAAAACAGTTCTGTTTGCCAGTTTCTGAAAGGGGTGAAATCGTCTATTGGCATCCTCTTTCGACCCAGCTAAGAACTCGCGATAAGACAGGATCTTGTTTTGTTTCAATTGCAATGTCTCTGGCTGTTAGCGGTGGTGACGGTAGCGTTTCAATCTGGAGTGTCGTAAGGGTTGGAGCTGGTGGCGTTGGTCACGTTCAGACTGGAGCCGGTTGACCTTCTCCTCATCACTTTCTGATGGCAATTTGAGGTCCTCATGGTGGGTCGCTGTTGTGTGCCTCTCTAGGCGAGGTGAGGTATTGCTGGCGAGTTGCCAGAGCAGTGCGGTTGGTGCGGCGCATTCGGGCGGCCGACTTCCTGGTTGCTTCGTCTGCAGTAGCGTCCTTGATGACATCAGCAAGGTCGATGTCCCCTTTTGCCATGATCTTGCTCTGTACCATGGAAGCATTAAACCCTTGAACCAATGAGAGTGGCTCGTTAACAGCCAATCAGATTCCCCAGAACGGACCAATCCGATATCGCTATTATCGGCCAACCAGAAGTGCAAGATTAGAACCCTGCTTTTTCTTTAAGCTTTGATAAACTTTATTTAAGCGTTTTTATTAGTTCATAACAATTGTAATGTCTCAAAACTAATTTGTTTGATAAATTCACTGTCATTCAACTTACAGGTATTAAAATAGCAGCTTCCAGGTGGTTTTGTGAATGGCTTTCGTTGTAAATTAAACCTGATTGAGCTATGATCTGTTATATAAGAAATGTCTATGCTGCAGATTTGAGTTTGTTGAAATAATGGTGAAGAAACCAAAAATAATTAAGCCTAAAAATGTAATTAAGTGCTGAGATAAATGTACACTCCCATTGTGCAGGATGGGCAGCAACAAACACCAGGGATTAATCATATTTAATTCATTCATTTATGTTCTAATTATAGTTTACACTATAATGGTATAGTGGGTATATTCGTATATAATTGAGGCTTTAATATCTCATTTTAATCTCCCGCTACAATAATATGGTCAGAACTGATATGGTTTAAATGATGAAAATACTGATGGAACATGGCAGAGACATTTAAATTATGACCATAACTTAAATATTCATTATAACTGTACATTAAAAATGAGAAGTAAAAATGAACACTGACTTCACTCTAACATATAATTTCCCTGTGACTTCCCTGTAAAGTTTATGTATAGGAATAGCCATCCCTTTAACCCTGCTTGAAGCTTAGCCAAGTACACCAGATTTTACACAAAAACTTGACAAGGTTTTATCTACCTAGTGCTGTCTCCATGTTTAAAAAAATGTCAGCTTTTAAAGATTTGAAATAGATTAAAATGTGTTGTTGCTTCCAAGCTCTCTGAACCCTTTCATTTTAGGGTGACTAAATTCAATTGAATATATTCTATTGGCTCACTAGTCATACACTTGGGTCTTACATTTGTGTGTGTGTGTGTGTGTGTGTGTGTGTGTATCTCAAATACTAATATAAGACTCAGGTGTAGGATTGTACATATTCTTGTGATAAACTTACCATTATTTCCATTTTAATTGCACTTTAATAGTTGATAACTGTATCAACACAAATTACAATATAAATCTGCAATAGTTGAACAAAGAAAATCAGCAAAACTTAAAACAAATTAATGATGAAACAAAAATAGAACAGAAACTAAGAAAAAAATTGTATTAGTCTTTATTGCTTCAATAGTTGAGAACAGACTGAATCAGCCAGAAGAGCAGAATTTATCAACTTTAATATAAACAAAAAAAATGGTACTTGAAACTTTTTTATTTCTCTTGTGTTTTTTTTAAACAAATTTTATTGATTTTAAAGACAAACAAAACATAAGACATCAAAGTATAAAACCTCCTTTCTCAAAAATTACTTATAAGTTTTAACAAAGCAAATAAGGCATTATTTTTTAAAGCATAGTTCCACATTCACATTTCCATTTAAACACATATATATCTTTTCCAATTTTCTCATTGTTTCTCCCTTCACTTTTATCCAATTATATTTCATTCTATCAAGGTTTTATTAATTCTCCATCAAGCATAAACACACAAAATACAGAACATAAAACAAAACATAAAAAGATAAAACCTTCTTAATTATTATTTATACATGTCTTTTCCAAATTTTTCTCCCTTTTTTTTAATTCCTCCAAGGTTTTATTAATTCACAATCAAAACATAGCTAACCAAAACACAAAACATAAAACTTCTTTTGAAAAGTGGCTTAGCCCCGGGTTATATCTTTTTTGACAGACCTAAATCAAGTTCATGCTCACCTTATATACCATTCATATCTTATTAACCATTCTATATTTTCTATATAACTTCTCCCTTCTTTTCACTCTGTTAGTTATATTTAGTTTATTTCATCTTATTTCAGAATCATTATATTTGTATCTTTTATCTGTTCTTTTCCAATCATCTATTTATCTCTTCTCTTTAGCAAAAGAATTTCCCCTGTAATCACTTTTAAAGTGTGACGCCTTTCCCTAAAATAACACTTAAAATAATGCATAATTTCTATCCTGATTCTGCTTAGTACATTCTACATATTGCATTTTGAAAAGAAAAAGAATAATAAACTTATAATATAATTAAATATATAATTTCCATTCTAATTCTATTAATCGTATAACTAAACATTAATCATTTTACACATTCTCTTTGATATTTTGTTAAATATTGAAATCTATCATTATAAAACATTTTAATATTTTAATATTTTGTTAAATCTTATAATATTTCAATAGACTATTTCAAATGCAAATACTACAATACTATCTTATGTACTCTTGCAGAATCTTTCTTAAATTATACATCCTTTATCCTTTATCTCTAAAAAAAATATCTTGTTCCAGACCGTGGCTTTTTTTCCCTTTTTCCCTCCCTTTCTTCTCCAGTCTGATCTTTTTGCCCCCCCTTCTCCTAATCTCCCCCTTTTTAGCTTCCCTTCTCTGTTGTAATTCTCTTTTCAATTGCTTTCTAACATTGTACCTTTTTTTCCACCTTATTTTTCTTTTTCTTGGTTATTTTATTAAATCTTAAATTCTCATTTTTCCTTCCCCTCTTCTTATTTTCTTTCTTATTCAAAATTTTTTGTCCATTAAAAATGGCTTCCTTTTCTTCTTCTTCTTCTCCTTCTCCTTCTTCCTCACATATTTGCTGGTACGTAGAAACCGCCATTTCTAAAAAGTGGAAGACAGCTCCCAATGAATTCTTGCCATCTGATTCTCTTTCTTTTAATTTTTCATATTCCATTTTTAGTTGATCCAGAGATGGTGCCATTGTAATTTTTTTAAAAACAACCCAGATATTTTTAGTCTTAAGGTAATTTGCAAATGTCAAATTTATCAAACAGTCCAAACAGCCAGAAATTATTTCCTCTTCTTGTCTTTGCAACTTTTCCTCCTGGGGCAAAATTCCAAATATATTTTAAAGCCGTATTACAATTAGTTGTTGGTCTTATAATCTTCAAAGCATCTCCTCCAACCAGTTTTAAAAGATTTTTTTAGTCCTCTCCTTCCCACTTATAACAATGAGCTTATTTTTACCTTAAAGCAGCAGTTTTTTCTGTGCTCATTTGCTTTCTCCGTAAGGAAGGGGAGCACTTTCAGCACTTTCGCAGTTTTAACAACTTTTTTTTGGAAACAAATGTATCAATCCAAAAGTCAGGTTTCCAGGGTGTTTAAAAGTATCTTAATGACCCAGTTCAGCCAAGAAAACTTGTCCTTCTGATTCTTCCTCCTGCACAACTCTTATCCGGTTGAAGATTCCTTTGAGGCTGCCATTTCTGACAGCCGCTCCACCACCTCAGGAAAAAGGAGTCTAGTCGGCTGGGGAAAGGGGGTGCGATATCCCCAGACCCCTGCCTGGATCTCCTCTGTCTTCCGCTGCCTCTTCGGGGCAGCGACAACCCCCAAATCCAATTGGATCGGGGGTACCTCAGCGGCGAGCGCAGCAGGGACCCGCAGAGAAGTGGATTCCTGCCGCTGCTGAAGCCTTGCAACCGGAACTACCCTTATTTCTCTTGTTGATATAAAGTAAAGCAGAATATAAAATATTGTAGCTGCCCAGATTTTTTAAAATATAGTTCAGAAAATAATTGTTTCTTGTCTGCGACTTCAACAATAAAATCTGGATAGATATTTTATTCTTTTAGAATTACATTTTAGACAATTAAACTCAGAAATTTTTATCTAAATCTATGGAAAGTCTCATCTCTTGTAGAAATGAAATTCATGTAGAAACTGTACACTATTTGAGTAAGTGTTAGATCCTGATCTTCAGGTAATGAAATTTTAATTAAGACTTAAAAGGTAGAGAAAGATGTCAAAATAAAATTTCTATAAATGTTGTCAATTGAATTGGATTAGGGATATTTTCAATACCAATTACATACTTTTTCTCTGCAATACTGAGCTTGGTGAAAATGTAGCTTGCATTTATCATTGTAGCTGCTTAGGGTCTTGAAATTCATTACTGATGGTTTACTGTATAGCTGATATCATGTGATATCATACTGTATGATAAACTAATATGACATTATATTAAAAGTGATTCTTCCAAAGTTCTTCCATAGCTTCAGTCAATAACTTTGCTGATGGTTTGCATCTATCTTTAGGAATTAAATGGAAAATAATATTAGAATCAAATAAAAACATTTGACAATTACCCCAAGATTTAGAGTAAATTTAATCCAACTCAGAAGTAATTTAGCACAGAATATCACAACACAATTTTGCTCATCATAATAAATAAGTTTCTCAACTTGCAATGCAATTTGAGAAGCAAAAGTTGCTACATATAGTAGTATTTATTTGCAAAATGCTGCCATGTTAGTGAAATTTACTGTTCCCTAATAATGCTATAAATGTGAGTGACAATATTCAATATTCTTCACCATTCAAAGTTGTGCATGACCAAAATCACTTCAGATAATTTCAAAAGACATTTCTAGCATTTTGATATTCTTTTGTATATGAGATTATGATCTGGCATTTCATGTTACATATACAGACAGAGATGATATAGAGACAGACAGATTTTGCTGTATGAATTGAGAGAGAATCTTCATTAAAAAGAATTGGAGGAATCTTGAGAAAGAAATGTTATCATACATTAATAAGGCAAAGCAATATTGCCAAGTATTTTTAGAAAATGATCCAATTTGTAATATTTCTTTAGAAAACACATTGCATAATATTTGATGGAATGAAATAAAGTTTTATTTCTCAAATATTCTTCCAACATTTTCATATATTACCTATGAACTTCAAATTTGTAATTTCACATATCAAAAATAGAATATTTTTTCATTGGAAAAAAGTGTAAACTTTCCTTCCAAAATATGTATATCATATACCTATATGATCATAACAATGCATATCAACATTCAGCTTGCTAACTAGGTTAACATGGGTTTTATGTTTTATGGTTGACTACTTTCACGAGTATGCCACTCTGTTAAGACATATTTTAAAATGCTGCCTGGACACAGCGTATTATGTGAATACAATTGTATTTTTGATAATGCAAGCTTGACATTTGTTATGTAAACCAGGTATATGTCTATTTAATCTGAAGTAAGAGCTACGTTGCATGGGAGATCTTATTGCATTTTATTTTTTTATTAATAAAAAGCAAGTATTTGCAGCATGGAAAAATGCACGTTAATTTTTTAAAAAAAATTCCTAGATATATACTGGAATTGTTAAGCAGTAGAAATAACTTCAAAAAGATTGTGGAAACTCTTTAAAATATTTTTGTTTAAAAAAAGTTGTTTGGTATTTGATTTCCATCAAGATAAAGGATCTTGACATTTCTAGGGAATGGAGAACAGAGACTTTTATTCTTACAAAACCCAGATAAATTCCTTGATTCACCCTAACCAGCCTATAAAATTAGCTGTCAGGAACTCTCAATGTAAATCAAAGTAAATTACGTTTGCTCAGTGTTGTTATGTACAAACTAGCACTACTTTCCCTCTAATACTACCACATGTGAAGAATACTTAACACTTATACACAAATAAGGCAACTTTTCAAAGTTATCTCACTAGAAAATGCTGCATGAGATTTCATATTGTTGCAATATGAAGTCCTTAGTGGTTATCACATTCTAGGCAGGTGTCTCATGATCTGTCTGATTAGACATCAGAGTTCTCCCTTGGTGTTGTTTCTCAAGGACATTTGCCAAGTTTGCATAATGTTGTTTTTCTTTTGTAGAGTTTTATTGCATTGCACGGCAACTGATAAAAATTCAACTAAATAAAATATTCAGAAATTCTTGACAGAAACAAAATTTGATAATCCTTTTGCTATTAAAGGTTTCCTGATGAATTATACTGTTGTTCTATGCTACATCACATGTAAAGAAAGGCAGAAAATGAAATCCATTTTTATATAGATACACAGTCCATGCTATAGAAAATTTAAAAACAGTTAATGGATTCTTCTTAAAGGAACTATTTTGTAAATATATCTCAGTCATCCAGCTCGTGGTTGTCAAGAGGCAACTGGACTTTCTAGTTTTTCTTTGAAAATGAAACCAGAGATGAAGAAGCTTCTTGGATGAGATGTGCAACTTCTTCAAAGAAAAACCAGAAAGCCCAATTGCCTCTTGAAAAAGCACTTTTGGGAGTACTTCACAAACACTATTTTCAAATTGGATGAGGATAGATTCTCAAATAAGTAAATGACCAAGTAATCAAATGATCCTAAACTATACAGTGGAAAGGAGAATAATTTGCAATTTCCTCAACAGAGAATGGAAAGCAGATCTACTTATTGCTTGCAAGATCAATGGAGAAACAATTTCAGGTTTTACTTTTATGATGCAATAGAAAATATCCCTTCTGCACTTATTTGTTTCTGTGAGAAACTGTTGTTACACTTGCAAATGTAATTTTGCAACAGATGCAATATGATAGTTTGAATTTAGACTCACATAGAGAATTACAGAAGCAAAAGCCTGGGCACTGCATTGACTGGATAACATTTTTGGCAAGCTCTTATTGATCAGCTGGAGGAATAACTGTCAGGCTGCGCTCCTTCTAGATCCCAAGAAAGAAATACTCAGACTCCATGGTGTAGAGCAAAGTTATCCTTTTACTGGGAAATAAAGTGGTAGCTACAAAGCAATTCCAAAACTGAGAAATTGGCGGGTAGAATGCACATACAAAGAAATAGGTTTGCTCCCACCCCCCAAAGTTCAAATGATTCTTCCAATTAAAACTTTTGAAACAGCTCATGTGGTCATCTCCAGATGGTGATGAGGCGTCTTGTCAAATGACCTTGACATATTTTGATAAAATTTCGCAGTTGCGCAAAAGAGGAAAAAGATAGCCAAGAAATGGAAAGTTAAAGACAAGAATCCCCCCTCCCCTTGCTAGCCCAGCAAGGAATGCAAACACCTCCAGCTTTCTTCCCATATAAAATCCCCCCTCCCACCGTTGCCATGACAGCTGAGAGAAACAATGAAACAATAGCAGAAAGATAGGAGGGGAAGGTATCTTGAGGCTGACATTCGGACCCCCTAGAAAAAGGACATAAGTCCCTGAAAGAAAAACAAAATAATTACATGTTAACATTAATGTACATCTCTATGGTTTATCAGGATATTTGGCATAAAATTTCTTTAACAGTTCAGGAGCTCTAAGGTCCTTTTCATTTACCCACTCAGAATGGGATGGAGGAAAATGTTTCCAAGCTACAAGGTATTGGGTACGACCCCTCCATTTTCTAGAGTCCAGAATTTCTTTAATTTCGAAATGCTGTTCCCCCTCAATTAATATTGGCACGGGGGGATCAGATTGGATCGGTCTCAAGGCACAGGTACGTTCTGGTTTCAACAAACTAACATGGAAAACAGGATGAATACGACGAAGAGTCTTTGGTAAAGTCAGTTGAACAGTTACAGGATTTATAATCCTCTCAATGGGGAAAGGTCCTACATACTTAGGACCCAACTTCTTTGATTTTTGGGTAGTTTGTAAATACTTGGTCGAAAGGAATACTTTATCGCCCACTTGATATGACATCTGTGGAGCTCGCTTTCTGTCAGCAAATTTCTTATGAGATTGGTGCGCCTCATCCAAAGCTTTGCGGACGACTGGCCAATTAAGTTGAAGCTGAGATATCCAATCACTCAATGACTGGACAGTTGGGTTTTCACCAGGCAGTTCAGGTATGGGTACAAAATCTTGCCCCGTTGCTATTTTGAAAGGAGTGAACCCCATACTACTGTGAACAGAGTTATTATACGCCACCTCCGCAAAAGGTAACAGATCCACCCAGTTGTCTTGTTGAAAATTTATGTAGCATTGGAGATATTGCTCTAGTACCCCGTTAGTCCTCTCGCAGGCTCCATTAGTTTGGGGATGGTGGGCGGAGCTTAAGCTTTGGGTGGAGCCTATTAACTTCAGAAATTCCCTCCAGAAATTTGAGGTAAATTGGACTCCTCAATCAGAAACTACACGTTCAGGTACATCATGCAATCTGTAAACATGAAGAATGAAGAGTCTGGCTAAGGATTTCGCCGAAGGGATCTTTGAGCAAGGGATGAAATGAGCTTGTTTGGAAAACAAGTCAGTCACCACCCAAATGACCGTGTGTCCACTGCTTTCAGGTAGATCTACTATAAAATCCATGGAAATTTCCTTCCAAGGGGCAGTTGGTCTGGCCACATTCTGCAACAGTCCTGGTGGCTTACCCGGCGGTCTTTTTGCTGAGGCACAAATCGGACAACTCGCCACATAAGTCTCAATGTCCTTTTTCAAGGAAGGCCACCAAAACTGTCGTTTCACCAAATGTAAGGTCTTCACAAAACCAAAATGACCAACCACTTTGGAATCATGGGTTTGTTGCAATACATGGCTTCTCAGGGTTTTTGGTACATACAATTTCGCCCCCATCCAGGCTAGGCCATCTCGAATGGTGCAGTTATTCGCATTTGCCAGAAACCACTCATCTGTCTTCAAAGCCTCCTTAAACTGTTCCATCAGATCAGTGGGTAGATCGCTCTCCTGGTTTCTTTTCTGCACGCGGGTAACTACAGGGGCAGCCAGTTGTGTAGTGGACACGATTGGCCTTATCACTTCTTTACGGATACTGTTGTATTGAGGCATTCTAGACAAAGCATCTGCCATAAAATTTTTTCCCCCTGGGATATATTTCAAGGAGAAGTTGAATCGCTTGAAGAACTGAGCCCACCTAACTTGTTTAGGGGATAGTTTCCGAGGGGTTTTTAAAGCTTCTAAATTTTTATGGTCAGTCCACACTTCAAATGGGTGTTTCGCTCCTTCCAGAAAATGCCTCCAAGCTAATAAAGCCCAACGGACTGCAAATGCTTCCTTCTCCCAAACGGCCCATCTCCTTTCAGTCTCAGTGAATTTACGAGAAGTGTAAGCGCATGGTTGTAGTGTCCCCTTCTCGTTCAATTGGAGTAAGACCGCCCCCACTGCTACATCGCTTGCATCAGCTTGGATCACGAAAGGGTGATCATGTCGGGGTGTTTCAGTATTGGTTCTGCAGCAAAAAGTCTCTTAAGTTTTTCAAATGCAGCTTGGCACTCCATAGTCCAATTCAATGGTTGACTAGGCTTTGGTTTCAATTCCCCCTTTGTTTTTAGGAGGTTGGTGATGGGCATAGCTATTTTTGCAAAAGACGGGATGAATTGGCGGTAAAAATTGGCAAATCCCAGAAAACTTTGAAGCTGTTTACGAGTTTTCGGTGGGGCCCAGTCCAAAACGGCTCGCACCTTTTCTGGGTCCATTTCAATGCCTTCGGGGGAGATACGATATCCCAAGTAGTCGATTTTTTCTTGATGGAACTCACATTTGGATAGTTTGGCGTACAGTTTGGCGGCCCTCAGCTTGTGCAACACAGAGCGTACCAACTTCACGTGGTCGTTTCTTGTCTCCGTGTAGATAAGAATATCATCAAGGTATACCAGAACCCCTTTGTATAAATGTTCGTGAAGCACTTGATTGATCAGTTGCATGAAAACAGCAGGCGCCCCCTGTAAGCCGAAAGGGAGAACATTGAACTGGAAACAACCCATTGGGCAGTTGAACGCAGTCTTCCACTCATCTCCCTCCTTTATCCGGATTCGATAGTACGCCTCCCTCAAGTCCAGCTTTGTGAAAATCTTCCCCTTTGCCAGGTGGGCTAACATGTCCTTCATCAGAGGGAGGGGGTACATGTTCTCTACAGATACTGCGTTCAGGTTTCTATAGTCAACTACCAGACGTTTGGAGCCATCTTTCTTCTCGCGGAACATCACAGGGGCCGCCACTCGAGGTCTGGCAGGCGTGATGAAACCTCGTTTCAAGTTCTTGTCGATAAACGCCCTCAATTCCTCCAACTCCCCTGGTGTCATCGGATACATCTTCGGTTTCGGGAGCGTCACCCCCGGCAGGAATTCAATGCTACAATCGGTCGACCGATGTGGGGGGAGCTCGTCGGAAGCCTCTTCACTAAACACCTCTCTTAAGTCCCAATACTCCTTCAGGATTTTCTCCTCTCCTTCCACGTGTTCGGCACCTGTAGAAGCTATCTCGGCGGGTACCTGGGACTTCGGATGGGGTTTCTCCTCCCCTTCCGGATAGGGTTGCTCCTCCCCTTCCGGAGGCCTATCGGTGCAGATGCGTATCCACCCCTCTCTCCAGTTTACATGGGGATTCCACTTCCGAAGCCATAGTAGTCCCAATATTAGAGGCTGTTCCATCCCAGGGGCCACAATAAAACACAGGGTCTCATGATGGTTTCCCATGGTCATCTATAGGGGTTCTGTTACAAAACGTGCGGGGCAACCTCCCGCCACCGACCCATCCAGTTGGCAAAAGGATATAGGCGTTTTTAAAGTTCTCAGTCCGATGCCCATCCCCTTAACCACTTTCATGTTAATTACACACCTCGTGCACCCCGAGTCCAGTAAGGCCAACATCACTCCCTCAGTCCCCAAGGTGGGCCGCCTTAACTTTATTGGGATGGTCATGGGCCCTTGATTAGGACTTACCGGGATGTCATCTTCCGAATCTGTCTCGTTCTCGTCAAGTGGGGTTGGAGGTCCCAGCTCCTCTCCCGCCGAAAGGGCGACCTCTACAACCTCTCCTGTCTTCAGCCCGGTCTCGCGGGGTTTAGTTGAGGGGTTTTTTGGCTTCCTCCCGGGGTCCCGCGTTTTCGGTGGGTTCACCTTTACCCGACAATCTGCCATCCGGTGGCCCTCCTTTCCACAATGGAAACATGCCGTGGTCTTGGCTCCTGCCGCCATCCCTCTTGGTTGGGGCCCTGAGGTCTCTCGGAGACGGGGGGGAGCAGTTTTCTCCAGGCGGGACCTCCTCTGCGTCTGTTTCTGGCTAGATCAATGTCCACCTCTTCCGCCAGCAAGTACCATGACTGTAACTCACGTGGATCCCTTCTGGAGATGCACGTGTGGTATACATCTTCATTTAAGCCATCTTTGTAGGCTTCTACCAGGGCCCCCTGGGACCAACCTCGGATGTGGTATGCCAGCTGCCTGAATTCTTGGGTATAGTCTGCCACCGATCTCCCCCCTTAGACTAGGGTCTTCATTCTGATTCTGGCCTTTCTCTTTGCCAGAGGGTCCTCAAACCTTCTCCTCAGTGCAGTCATGAAAACATCGAGGGTTTGCAGTTGGGGGCAGTTATCATTGTACAAAGTCACCACCCAATCTGCTGCCATCCCTTCCAGGGTTCTGGTAACGCATCTCACTTTGGCTGCTTCAGAGGTGAACTCCCGCTCAAATTCTGCCATATAACTCCCAACTTGTACCAGGAAAAATCCCAAATCTCTGGGATTTCCTCCAAACTTTACATCTAGGGTGGGCAGGTGGCGTCTTCCAGGAGCCACTCCTATTGCTGGGGCTCCCCGGGCGGCAGCGGGCGGCTGCACAGGCGGAGGCTGGGCAAGGGGGGTAGAGGTAGCTTGGCTCCCCCGGGCTGATCTCGCTCCCTCTTCCCCCTCATAACTTTGAGTTGTGCCGGGCTCCTCAGGAACATCCATAGAGAATTTCTCGGCTTGATCCAGCTTGCCTTCCATCTCCTCCCACTCCTGCCATAGCCGTCCCCTGGGCATCTCGGCTGGGGTTTCTTCCAGAGTCAATTCGGCCAGCAGGTCAGCCACCGATGCCTCTGGTAGCGGCATCGGCTGCCCCCCCCCCCCCGCAGCTCCCTGATCCTCTTCATCGCCGGTTGGAGATGACATGGGATGAAACCCCCTCGGAAGAAAAGTTGCTGTTTTCTCCGGGTGGGTTGATGTGGGAGTTTCGGAATAATGTCAGGCTGTGCTCCTTCTAGATCCCAAGAAAGAAATACTCAGACTCCATGGTGTAGAGCAAAGTTATCCTTTTACTGGGAAATAAAGTGGTAGCTACAAAGCAATTCCGAAACTGAGAAATTGGCGGGTAGAATGCACATACAAAGAAATAGGTTTGCTCCCACCCCCCAAAGTTCAAATGATTCTTCCAATTAAAACTTTTGAAACAGCTCATGTGGTCATCTCCAGATGGTGATGAGGCGTCTTGTCAAATGACCTTGACATATTTTGATAAAAGTTCGCAGTTGCGCAAAAGAGGAAAAAGATAGCCAAGAAACGGAAAGTTAAAGACAAGAATCCCCCCTCCCCTTGCTAGCCCAGCAAGGAATGCAAACACCTCCAGCTTTCTTCCCATATAAAATTGCCCCTCCCACCGTTGCCATGACAGCTGAGAGAAATAATGAAACAATAGCAGAAAGGTAGGAAGGGAAGGTATCTTGAGGCTGACATTAACACTGATTGACTCATTATCTTCAGCTGAACCAGAATGCTGAAAACAGAATCAGTTGATCCATTTCAACCACTTAGAATTCGAGAACGGAAAAATTCCATGCACATTTATAAAAAATGCAAAGGGAAATTATTTCTCAGTAATTATACATAGATTTGTTATGGAAATGGACAATTGATTAGCTAAGTAGAACTAAAGATCAAACATAATTCTTTAAGGGTCATTATCTTTTTTATTTATCAATCTTTTAGACTATAATATGTGATCATGTAAATGAAAATTAGAATAGAATAGAATACTTTATTGGCCAAGTGTGATTGGACACACAAAGAATTTGTCTTGGTGTAAATACTCTCAGTATACATAAAAGAAAAGATACATTCATCAGGAGTCAAGAATCATAAGATACGACACTTAATGATAGTCATAGGGTACAATAAGCAATCATTCATACCAGGAAACAGTCAATATAAATCGTAAGTATACCAGCGACAAAGTTACGTTCATACAGTCACAAGTAGGAGGGGATGGGTGATAAGGAGTGATGAGAAGATAAATAATAATAGTAATGCAGACTTTGTAAATAGTTGGACAGTGTTGAGGGAATTATTTGTTTAGCAGAGTGATGGCTTTCGGGGGGAAAACTGTTCTGGTGTGCAATGCTCTATAGCATTGTTTTGAGGGAAGGAGTTGAAATAGTTTATGTCCAGGATGTGAGGGGTCTGTAAATATTTTCACATCCCTCTTTTTGACTCGTGCTGTATACAGGTCCTCGATTGAAGGCAGGTTGGTAGTAATTGTTTTTTCTGCAGTCCTAATTACTCTCTGAAGTCTATGTCTGTCCTGTTGGGTTACAGAACCAAACCAGACAGTTATAGAGGTGCAAATGACAGACTCAATCATTCCTCTGTAAAACTGGATCAGCAGCTCCTTGGGCAGTTTGAGCTTTCTGAATTGGCACAGAAAGAACATTCTTTGTTGTGCTTTTTTGATGACATTTTTGATGTTAAGGGTCCATTTTAAGTCATGTGATATAGTAGAACCTAGAAATTTGAAGGTGTCTACTGCTGATACAGTGTTATTTAGTGTTGTAAGAGGTGGTAGTGTGGGAGGGTTTCTTCTAAAGTCTACCACCATTTCTACGGTTTTGAGTGTGTTTAGTTCCAGATTGTTCCGGTTACACCACATGGCAAGTTGTATAACCTCCTGTCGGTATGTCTCGAATGAGACCAATCACTGTTGTGTCATCAAATTAGAACAATTTATCCTAAATTTCAAATGCTTCTAATGAATTTGAATTTCATTTCTAATGAAAATTAGAACAATTTATCCCAAATTGCAGATGCTTTGACACAGACCTATACAATTATAAATGTTACTTTAAAGCAAAATAAAGGTTCTAACTAATGCATTAGATTTACAGTACAACGATTACAGCAATCGCATTGCAGCAATACTATTATGAACAAGGAAAACCAGATGCTTTTCCTTTTGCTACTTTCAAAGAAGTCTGTATTGATGTTTCCTTTGTGATTGGCTGGGCTAGCTAACAATACAACACAGTTTTTAAAATATCTTTTCTTTGGAAAAAATTTGGCAAATATGTGTGATACATCAATATTTCAATCTACAAATTGAACAACAAAACAGACTATTTCTGTGTTGATATTTCACAAATAAAGGAATTTACACTTTATATCTTGCTGGATTACAATTTTCTTTTTATATATACTTTTACTAAAAGTCTTAAATATGATAAAGCCTAACACAAATTAAAATAAATTAAGAAACAAAAATAAAAGAAATGAAACAGCAAGAAGTGCAAGAAAATAAAGAAGTTGAAAAATAGAAAAGGAAAAAGTAGATAAAGAAGTGGCTTCTGATATTCTTCTTAGCAGTTATATATAAATATATTTTAACCTCTCTAAATTCACAGCATATTACTCTTGTTTTTATAATCTCTCCTATCTAATCATAAAAACCAGAGATCACAAGTTTTTCATTTTGACCAAAAAGTCCAAGTTTTACAATTTTCTAAAAGAATGGAAAAGCATTCAAAATATATTGTACAACTTTTTTCATTCCACCAACTATTATGTAGTGTAAAATAGTTTAAGTGTAGTATAAATGTATTTTGTGTGTGTGTGTGTGTGTGTGCAGATAGATGTAGACATAGATATGCACACACACAAACACAGTGGGTTTCATGGGGACCTTCTCCAGTTTTAGAGACATTGACAACCTCTGTTTAGAGTTAAGAAAAGGATAAAGTATTGCTGGCATTCTGTCTCTCTCATGCTGGAGGGTATTAATCTCCTCTTTTCTGATACTTTAGCAGCCCAAGTTCTTTTTGATCTCCCATTCCTAATATCGATCTAAACTTCTTAATCCATCTCAACTTCATTCTTAATTAAAACAACAAATTTTCAAGAATTAGCATTGCCTAGATCCCTTTTGTAACCCTTTTGTAACCCTTTTGTATCACAGTGCTAGTGACTCTTACTTGCTGTTATGTCTCTTTTTCTTCCTTTGTCCCCCCCCCCTTTTTTTTTTTTTTACTATTCAAGGTCTTCCTTCTTCTCTGAGAAACATCCTTCTGTGAGACAATAAACTACCTACCACATTCTTTCTCACCAGGACAAGGTATTCATTAGGATATCTAAGTTACATTTATGCCTCTGAAACAGATTCCCAGGAAGGCATGGCCTTCTGTAACTTGTCATAATATGCTAATCTAAAATGAGATTTTGTTCAATGTAATCTGCAAGACTAGCCTATGCAATTGTATGATGATTCAGTGTGTGATTTTAAATTGGGCAATTCAGACAAATCAAGTAATTGAGACAATTCAGTAAATCATGAACGTAAAAATTGATGGTTTAGACCCGGGGTGTCCAACCTTGGCAACTTTAAGACTTGTGGACTTCAACTCCCAGCTTTTCTGGCTGAGAAATTATAGGAGTTGAAGTCCACAAGTCTTAAAGTTGCCAAGGTTGGACACCCCTGGTTAGTGTGAGTATAGCTTGACTCTTGATAAGAAACTATGTTAGGAGATTTTGGTTTTTTTAATGTTTTTAAGATGCCTTTGGCAGTTGACCTTTCATAACATCTATGATTATATTCAAGCTGTGCCAAGAAGGCAGTTGTATCTTTCAGTAAAAAATTGGGTTTATCAAAATATCTAGACATTTCACGAGAAAACACAAAGTATGGGTGATTTGTACTAGGTCTGGCAAAGATTGGATCTGAAGGTTCAACTAAATCTTCAACTTTTCTAATTAAATTGAAACATGAAAATAAGTTTGTTTTTACCAAGTAGATTTGGAGTGATTCCAGATGCTTCTAAAGTTGGTTACAAAGAGACTTCTTAGAAACAATGATGGGATGTTAGCAGAGCTGATGACCGCAGCAGAAAAAGGAAGCAATGAAGAGATGGGCTCCTTGGAATTCTTCTCCAGAACACAAGGGAAGTCAGGATTGCCCATGTATGCTCTGTACAGAGGCTCCTAATGAAATGAAGGACCATAGGATAGTGGTCTACAGTTGGTTTTAAAGCTCTGTGGGCTGGGGAAGTCATCTTGTTTAATCTGTAGTTTAATGCCTTCAAACAGACCCTGGGATTGTGTGCTTTCTGTCTTTACCACCTTAGGTAATTGTTTCTTAGTGGCTTTTTCAATGATAAGAAACTTTAGAAAGACAAGTTTCATTTCATCAGGTGAGTTTCCTTTTATGCTTGATGAAAGAACTTTTATGCAAATGTAAGTACTTCGAAAAGGAAAAAAATTTTTTGAATGAATATTAAAAGTGTGACTAGAATACTAATTTTGCAAAGTTATAAATGGATTAAGGAGCCAGATGGACTTCAAAGAATATTTTCTGAGAATTGTTTAAAATCTTACAAAAATATATACGAAGACTTTGAAACCAACTGTAAGAGTTAGTCCCTGGGAAAATGTTGTTGTTTGGGAGGGGAGGGAACCATAAGAGAGGATTTTGAATAAAGGGAGCCAGAGAGAACTCAATATTACAATTAGAGGAGAAGAGACCCATTAAAATAGTTGACTGTGGAAGAATTTAAGGATATTTGTTAATAATGCACTCAGAAATTATTCTTGTTGTTTGCTGTTATTAAAATTGTGTTAAAAGAAACTACAGAAGAGGAACAGAAAAATGGGCAAAACATAAATTTTTATTTTATTTTATATAAACAATCCATCTTTTATTTAAACAGTGTGTCGTCTGTGCAATAACCATTACAATTAGGGTCATGAATGTTTCTGACCATGAATGCTTCTGACCATGACCAAATTGGGTGCCAACCCAAAAAATCCACAAAATGTTTGACTCTGCTCATGAACACATCCTCGGGTGGCGATCAAATACAGCTGTGGCAATTTTCCCTGCTGCAGCAATTTCTCCTTCTGCACCATTTTGTGTGTGCGCGTATGCACAGTTAGTCTCACTTCTAGTCATGACCAAATCGGGTTGTGACCAAAGTCCTGGAATGGATTATGGTTGTGAGTGGAGGTTCTACCGTACTCTTTTGTAAGCAGCCCTGAAAAGATCAGTTGGTAGGGAGACCTGGAAGGAGAAATTGGATAATTTCCTTGTACCGATGGTAGCACTGCTAGTAGTTGTATAGCACAATGTTCAAAAATAAATGTTGTTTCTATTAAGTATTTTGATTCATTATATTCTGAATGATGATTGTATGAGCATTTCTGTGAGGACTTTTGCAACCACTATCATGCAGGAGATCAATTTGCAGTACTTTCTCACAGATAAAGAAACACTGCCATATGGTATTAAATCACTTCAGATTTCTTCCTCCCATATGAAAGGAGGACATAACTTACAGAGGTGATTATTTTTCACAGTACACAAGTACTATTTACTATTTAAGTTAAGTAGTTATCAATGTTTTTCTTCTTTCTTGAAATTTCCAAATATATGGAGTCAGGAGAATATACAGTATATAGTTGCGTCTGATTTATCTTGTTAAAAGAAAAATCTCTTGAAGATGACAGGTTATAAATATTATGAAATGAATATATTGAGTATTATGTGAGATTATTTCTACCTGTAAGAGAAATGTCTTCACCATTTAAAATCTTTTGAGAAAGAATTAAAGAGGGTTTCCTTTTTGACACAAACAAAATTTAAAAATCTGTTCTCATTCCTATGGATGGTACATGTCTTGGATCCTCTACCAAAGGCCTGGGACTAACAATGCATTCTTAACAGTGCATTCTTCTGAGTGCAGAACTCTGACATTGGTCTTGGGATCTGTTGGATCCACTTTCCCAGCTTCGGATTCACAGCCCTGAGTACTCCTACAACTACTGGACCACTTTGGTCTTTACTTTACACTTCCTGTCTAATTCCTCCTTCAGGCCTTGATACTTCTTCAGCTTCTTATATTCCTCCCTGATGTTGTATCATTTAGCACCACTGCTGTATTCTAGTCCTCATCTATTATCACAATGACTTGTTAATAGCCAGCTAGTTATTGGCATCTTCTAACATACCATCTAAGGAGATCAAACCAGTCAATCCTAAAGGAAATCAACCTTGATTGTTCTTTGGAAGATCAGAAACTGAAGTCAAAGACTTGGGCCACCTAATGAGAAGAGATGACTTGGAAAAGATATTGGAGAAGTTTGAGAGCAAAAGGAGAAAGAGATGGCAGAGGATAGGAAAAGTCCAATCACATTTGGCCAATAACGTAACTTAGTAACTTAACAACAACAAAAATGTACTATCTTCTGTGCTGAGCCTTGTTAATCAGTCTTGAGGATTAATTGTAGCTAGTTTATCCATTATCTTATAACAGCTGCTATGCTCTGAAATGTACTGGATGGCAATGACTTTTCAGCTCCAGATGATGGTTGCACATTTAGTTGTTCCAATTGTTCTTCTAAATCTTCTCGAGTCCAGGATGTAATATGTGGTTGATCTACTTCAAGTTGTGAAAATAGTTTCTTCTTCACAATATTGAAGCATTGAATCACTAGCTGTTTCTTAGTTAGTATGAGTGTAACAGAATTTGAAAGGGCCTTGGCAATCTTCTAGTCCAACACCCTGCTCAAGCAGGACACTCTATGCAATTCCAGACAAGTGGTTGTTCAAACTTCAGCAGTCATGGGTCTCCATCACTTTTAACTTAAAAGCCTCCAGTGATAGAGACCATGTCTTCTGAAGGCAAGCTGTTCCACTGGTCAATTGTTCTCACTGTTGGAAAAAATCTCTTTATTCCAAGTTGCTTCTCTCCTTGATCCATTCTTTCTTGTCTTGCCTTCTGGTGCTTTGGAAAATAGATTTACCCTCTCTTCTTTTTGGCAGTTCCTCAATGTTTAATGTAGGTCTTCCAAGAGGTATGGTTTGTTTAACAGCCCGCTTATTATCATGGTTCCCCAAAATCTGACATGGTTATTCCAGGCAATACCTGAACTTAGTTTAAGTCACTATGATTTCCTGCATCAAAGGACAGCTTTCTTGAATAGAGTAGAGGAGAGTAGAGTAGAGTAGAATACCTTTATTGTCATTGCGTTCCACGAATACAATGAAATTTGAAAGCTACTCCAGCAGTGCCCCAAACACGACATCACAATCACACTACAGAGTATTTAAAAATTAAACAATAATAATAATAGGACTGAATCACAAATGTACTGCTTGATTCAAGAAAACTGCTGCCTTGGAAAAGAAACTGTTCTCAATCTATTAGTCCTCATTCTAACCACTAGGGTAGGCTATCTAGCTGCCAGGTGGATGGATGGATGGGTGGGTGGATATATGTATGTTTGTATGTATCAAACTGGCAAACATACTTAAAGCTGTCTTCTATTTTCCTCATAACTACAAACTGTGAGTTATGGATGGGCTCAAAGTCACCCAGTCAGCTTATGTTCCTAAAGAATTCACTATTGTCTTTAGAGCAGCACTAACTCATATTCATTATGGCATAAACAAAATAAGGAATATAAAATAAAGTAGACTAGATCTATTGAGTATTTAAAAAGATATCAGAAGACTTGGTGCTTCCCACTGTTCTGTGTTAATACAGAATCACACATGTGATAGATGATATATAAATTTGATATTGATATGTTGTGCAACTATGACATATTTCACTTTATGGCTTTTCTGTAGTTTAAAAAATTAACAAGAAAAAGAGAGAAAACAAATGATTTCCAAAAACTGTGACAGAAGCAACAGAAAAGGGTTGCTTGCCTCCCCCTGGTATTTTTCATTAATTCTCACACCTTTCTCAGCTGCACAATAACTGTGGATCATAGAAACTGCACAGCAGTTAAAATGAGGAGAAGGAACTGTGATGTTCCCTGTGCCTGTTTTGCTGAAAGGTTGCAACTAGCCTACAGAACACTGACAACTGTTCAAATAAAGAGTTGACTCTTTTCCTTCAGTGGGGAATCTCAACAATTTCATCCTAGAGGCTGCAGACGCATAAATATTCTAAAATATTTAAAAGCAACAGGTGTGACCTAAACCTTCACTGCCCCCCTTCAAATAGGGGCTAACCTCCTGAAAATATTTTTGTCTTAAAAAAAAAATCAAGTAGATTGACTGATGCTATCTGCAGCTTTTTAGAGATTTGCTAGCATAGTAGTCCTTTTATGTCATCCTTTTGACCTTCTGAAGTGCAATTTCACCACATGGTTTCTCTCTCCATAGTAATCATAAGATTTCCACTTGTTTTTAAAGCAGTGTATGTCCCCCTTTTCTAGAAACAGGGTTAATGGCGGTAAAGTTCATGCAAGAGAGGACAAACCTTTGCTTAAAATTATTCCTTGTAATGTGTGATATCCAGCAAATGCTGGATTTAAAATAAAAGTAAACTTTGCTTTGAAGTAAACTTTGGGCTCCTATCATGAACATATCTACATAGTTTTCTTAGCAACAATGCAGAGTAGTTTGTCAGTACTGCCCTTTTAATTTCAGTATAATCTATAAACTTAAAATATTCTGTATAGTGCTCACATATCTAAATACTAACCAGATTTGTCCCTGATTAGCATTTTGAGTTCCAACTTGCTCAACTATAAAATGAGATCAGTTAACACCAAGATTGCCATTAACAGTTTCCAGAACAAACAGTTATTCGGGATATTGTGGTTCCCATTATAAATATTGTCTTTCTATTTAAACTGCACTCATTATAAATTTGCATTATTAATATAAATCAGCAGGAGCCAATTTTGTGTGATCTATGTACTCTGTTGCCTTTTCAGTGATGCATAAAAGGCTACACTGAATACAAAATATGTTCTATAAATATTAGCAAACTTATTACTAGGAAAGAGTAGGACTACCAGTTTTCAGTTCTCCCAAAGAATTAGAATTAGAATTAATTCTAATTCTTCCTTCCATCAAAACCACAGCCTAACAAGCTTCCAATTAAAATGCCAGCTATAAATTGAAACATCAAATCAAAAGTCTGCGCTTATCATAATATCTGATTTTGTGAAGAGATACTTTCTAATCCTAACAAATGGCATTGAAACTCTCATTCAAAGTATAGTAGTTGAATATATGTATAAGACTACCCATCATAGAGACTAAAGATTTCTTAATTATAGAAAATTATTTTTAAAGAAATTTGTCATATGTCATTTAAAGAGTTCCGCTTCAACCTGTTAACTCCATCAAAACTTAACATTTCCCCCCCATAAAATAAATTCTGTGACTGAATTTTGTATATAGTAATAGCAATAGCACTTAGACTTATATTCTGCTTCATAGTGCTTTACAGCCCTCTCTAAGAGGATTACAGAGTCAGCATATTGCCTCAACAATTTGTGTTCACATTTTAATGACCTTGGAAGGATGGAAGGTTAAATCAACCTTGAGCTGGACAGGAAAGAACTGCTGGCAGTGTGCAGAATTAGCCTGCTATACTGCATTTTAACCACTGCACCACTATAGCTCTTTCTTATCTGGGCACAAGCAAATTTGACCAAATATATATGTATTGATTTAAATATATTTCCTTCGCAGTTAAGACACATTAGAGTAGGCTGTGCATTTTAAGGCATTATCCACTACTTACATACAGTAGAATTATGAATTTTACTTGCATACTTTCCTAATGCATTGAATCTGATTTTACTTTAAAACAGCCCTTCTTTAAGAAACGTAATATTGCACATTTAGGCTATGAGTGGCAAAGTCAGCACACCATCTGCAACACACACTACCCATAGTTAAGCATACAATACTCTCATAAAGCAAGCTCTGTTTCCATCTCTAGGCCAAACACTCCCATCTTCTTTGTTGTTCTTCTGAATAACCTTTCCATACACAAAACAAAGCATTCCAGCAAGGGGTATGTGGAGACAAGGTATAGGCTAGCCTCTCTGCATTTAAAACCCCTCCTGACAAAAAAGGGGGGGAGACTAGAATCATGGACTATTCACTTTACAATCAACTATTGTTCTACTAACCTATTTTAACCATGGGAAATACCTTTGTTGCTGTGGTTAACAATGAAGTGGAATCTAAGTAATGTGGCCAGGTTCCAAAATGAAAATATCTATTATACTTCTAAATGCCAAGTTATGCAGCAGATCAGCTTATATCTGATATTATCAGATATCTCTGATATTATTTCCTTATGACTAATTTACTGAGAAAATTGGATTTCAGAGTTTTTTCAGGCAGATAGCCATTGACTTTGGCTCCTAGTTCATTGCATTTGTGAATGTCCTGTTGAAAAAAGACTAACCTTAGTCAAAGTCACAGTTAAAGCATGCTTTCCTTCCTGCATTGCTTTAACAGACAGTGATGCTTGATATATCATAAATCAATTCAGCATTTGCGGATTAAGCAAGAAAAATGATTACCTGAGTTTGTTCAAGTATATGATACTCATGCTAAATAAGATTAAAGTAATATGATCTTCTGGAAAACCTGTACTAAAATAGTAAAAAAAAAAATTCATAAAAAAATTTCATTCATTAAAAATGTAGAAAAACTAGTTGTGAGGTCATGTAGTGTTCTTTTCAATGGACAATGTCAACAATAAAATCAGATCATATGCAAAATCACATTCCAATCAGTAATGACTGCTGGTTCTTCTCTGATACTATTTCAAAATGTAATCCACATTTAAATACATGTATACATATAAATGTGAATTTGAGAAGAAAAAATATGATTTGTTTAGGAAATGATTTGAAAACTAGCTGTTACAGTTTGTAAGCCATAGCTTAGTGTGATAAGTGATTGAGTGAATTTTTAACAGTTAAATAAGCATGGTTTTACTCAGTGTACAAATTGAGAATTGTAGGTTCTTAACTTTAATATCATAGAGTTCCTTCTTTTATTTAGAACTGCTGGGTTTTGTTCAAAATGTAAAGACAGAGAAAATATTTAAATAAAAATGTTTATCAGTTGGGTAGAATTAGATGACTGCTACAAACAGAAATTCAATCTCTATAAATCTGAGAATCCACAATTCTTCAGCCAACATATTCATTATCAAATCAGTAATGGAAGTAATTGAATTGAACTAATCTCAACATCTCATCATGTTGCCCAAGTTGGCAAAGCTACAGTAAGTAAGAAGCTTGGAAAATACAAAATGGAAGTCATGTTGAACCTTGCTTGTTACCAACAAGTGTGACAAAAAACACTCTTATTGCTAATGCTAAAATAGCATTTTCCTACAAGACAGCTTAGTTTCTGGACATGGAATGAGACAGGTGCATTCTTGCTGTTGGTAGTAAATTGTCGAATGCAAAATTTACATTGCTAGTAAAAAGTTCAAGGTTTAGAATGCTATGTTGATTGAAATATAGAATGTATATAAATGCTTTCATTCCCCCAATCAGCCATGAAGTTCACTAAGTGATTTTGATCAGTATTCCTCATCTAGCACTCTGAAGATTTGTTAGAAATGGATATCCTAAAGAGTTGGAGGAAGACTGTGATAAACCAAATTTACCAAATTGGTGTTGCTTCGGCAATAGTGCCATCACTTTCCCTGTGAAAAACCTATTAGACCTTTGTTTTGCCATGTATTAATTCACTATACCATTGCCAGATCTGTATCAAAGCCTGAAATTTACACATTTTTCCCGTTCAATTTTTATCACTATGTGGAAAAATATCAAAAAGATTTAAAGTCACGGGAATGTCAAAATATACAAATACCAGTCATATTACTACATTGTCTAAATGCAATGTGGTCCTGTTTAAATAATTAGTCCTCCACTTAACACTGGCTTTTGTCCAACCACAAACTAAGATAAAGGAGGCTTGCAAAGAAAATGTATTTATTTTCAGGAAAATCTTTTGGTTTTGCTTATAGATTTATATCATTGCACTAGCATTGTGCATTCACAGGATTGGGGCCAGTAAGTTCTTCTAGCATATGATGGACTGGTTAACGGCTTCAGGTTTATCCAGAAGAATGTGTTCTCCTAGGAGCTGAGATCATGTGTAAATAGTGGCAGCATACTCTAGATATTTCTAACATTTCTCCCATGTTGGTAATTGAGATGCTACTTGAAAAGAAAAATAGAAGAGCAGCTGTTGCAAATATTTTGTGTTTCAGTAGAAGATCCTCCATTTCACCTATTGTGGTAGCTAGCTCTGTGTTCCTTAGCAACCTTTCCCCCCAGATCTTTCTATATAAGAAAACAACTTGAACTTCTTGCTGTAAAAATGTTGTCACTTAATGCATGCAAGTAAACAAACTATTTAGAAGCCTCACTAAACATGTCAAGGCAACAGTCACTGAAACAGTTATGCAGGATGTGATAAGCAGAAAGCAACATGAATACATCTGGTTTTCTCCTGCCTCTGAACAGATTATGCTCCCAATTCTTTCCAATTAGTGAAATAAATGCAATGTTAGAGACAAACTTGATAAGGCTAAATTTGAAGCAACTGGTATTCAACTGTAAGAAAAATTACTTTTTTTTTTTTTGAAAAGAATTTTATTTATTTTCTACAAACAAACAAGACAAACAAAACATTAAAACATCACTCTCATATGTACATCCAGTGTATCGGTCGGTTCATCAGTTTTGTGCATTCATTTTGTAGTCTCAATTACAATTATGTTACATAGCAACTCATATTGTTAATTCAAACTTATATATCCTAATATCGCTAAAAAAAAGAAATTTTTGACTATACTTTTAATCATTCATGCTTTATGAGATAACTATACTTTAAACAGTTTATTCTATAACAAATCATATAATCATACCAAATCAATCCTAAAAACACTTTGTAAATATAGTGTCAAATAACAAAGGCAAGAAAAAATAAATAAATAAAGATATTCCTTACTGTCTAACATTCTAAATATTCTATTATCGTATATTATCATCTAGCCATTGATAAAAAAGACCCCAAATTTCATAAAATTGTTTATCCTCTTGCTCTCTAATTTCAAATGTCAACTTACTCATCTCAGCACATTCCAATATTTTCTTAATAATTTCTTCTTGTAATGGTATTTTCTCATTCTTCCAATTTTTAGCAAATACAATCCTAGCCGCTGTTAATACATTTACAATCAGGTATTTCAAATCTTTACTATCTGTATCAGGTAAAATTCCTAATAAGAAGATCTCTGGTTTCAAGTCTATGTGTTTCTTTGTCATTTTTTCCAACCACATGTGAATTTTAGTTCAATATTTTCTGGCGTCCTCACAAGTCCATCACCTATGGTAATATGAGCCAGGTATCTGATGACATTTCCAGCATTTTTCAGATTTGTTCTTAAACATTCTTGCTATTCTTGTCGGGGGAAAGTGCCACCTGTAAAACATCTTATACAAGTTTTCTTTATATGCTGTTGACATTGTCATTTTATAATTTTGAGACCACAATTTTTGCCATTTCTCTAAATCAATCCCATATCCAAAATTCTTCCCCCAAACAATCATAGTTTCTTTAATTTGTTCTTCCTCTAGTTTAATTCCCAGTAAATAACCATATAATTTTTTAATCATCTTCTCATCAGTACCCATCAAGATCTTATCTAAGTCTGTTTATCATAGAATCTCTCCGTTTTAAAATCTTCATCATACCTTGAATGTATTTGCGCATATGAAAACCAATTCATCCTTATACCTTGTTCCTCTAAGTTTTGGATCGATTTAAGTTCACCCTTTTCATCCAATAGTTCCCCATATCTAACTGTTTGTTCCTTCTTATAAATTATAGGATAGGAAAATGCTTCAATAGTCGATAACCAAACTGGAATTTTCAAATAACATTGTCTTTTTATCTTCTCCCAGTTTAACCACAAAGACTCCCGTATATAATGTCTTCTAAAATAACCCTGTGTTTTAGTTCCCTTATACCATAAAAAAGCATGCCAGCCCAACAGCAAATCATGCCCTTCTAATGTCAACAATCTATGCTTTCTTAATGTTATCCATTTTTTGACCCACATCAGACTTGCAGCTTGATAATACAATTCCCAATTAGGCAGGCCAAAACCTCCTCTAATTCTAGCGTCTTGCAAAAGCTTTAGCTTTATTCTCGCTTTTTTACCTTGCCATATAAACTTCAACATGATTTTATTTAAATCTTCAAAATAGTCTTTTCCAAGCCTAATTGGTATTGTTTGGTACAGAAATAGAATTCTGGGTAAAATATTCATCTTAATTGTTGAAATTCTTCCTATTAATGACAATTGCAAGTTTTCCCACTTCTTCAAATCTGTAGCTATCTATTGTTTGAGTTTAATATAATTATTCTCTTTTAATGTGCTACATCTTGCTGTCAAATATATCCCCAGATAATTAACCTTATTTGTAACTTGGATTTTCAAAAGGTCTGCCAGTTCTTCTCTTTGTCTCAGTAGCATGTTCTTTGTCAAAATCTTTGTTTTATCTTTATTTATTTTCAAACCAGCCATCTCACCATATGTCTCTATCTTTTCCAATAACTTTGGAGCTGTTTCTAGCGGGTCTTCCAGAATAAAAGCTAAGTCATTAGCAAAAGCTTGTAGTTTGAATTCTTCCTTTTTAATTTTCATTCCTTTTATGCTTTTATCATCCCTAATATTTCTATTCAACACTTCCAAAGTCAACACAAATAGCAAAGGAGATAGGGGACACCCTTGTCTTGTGCCTTTTCTTATATTAATAAAATCTGTAAGTTCTCCCTCCATCATTACCTTTGCTGTCTGTTTATTGTATATGGCTTCTATTGCTTGAATAATTTTTTTGGCAAAACCCATCTGTTCCAATAGTGATAACATAAATCTCCAGTTCACGTTATCAAATGCCTTTTGAGCATCTAGGAATATCAAAGCCATTTGCTTTTCAGGATGAGCCTCATAGTATTCCAAAGTATCCAAGATTACTCTCATATTGTTTATGATTTGTCTCTTTGGCAGAAATCCATTTTGATCTGGATGGATAAAATTATTTAAATATTTTTTAAGTCTTTCTGCTAAAATTGAAGCAAAAAATTTATACTCTGCATTCAATAAAGAAATAGGTCTGTAGTTCTTAATTTGCAGTGGGTCAGCCTCTTCTTTTGGAATAAGTGTAATATAAGCCTCTGACCATGTTTTGGGTATCATCTTCTTTGACATAACTTCATTCAAAACTTCTAACAGTGGGATACTCAATGATTCTTGAAATGTTTTATAGAATTCTGCCGGAAACCCACCTGGACCTGGTGCTTTCCCATTATTTTGTTTTTTAAGTGCTTCATTTAATTCCATCATTGTTATATTGCTTTCTAGCATTTCTTCAGTCTCTTTAGGTATCTTCGGTAAGTTAGCATTCTGTAGATACTGTTTTACTTTTTCCTCATCAATATTCTCTTGTTTATATAGTTGTCCATAGAAATCTCAAATAATTTTCTTTTTCTCCTTATTGCCATAACAAACTTGGCCTTGATGATCTATTAGCTTCAGTATTTTTCTTGACTCCTTCTCCTTTCTCAATTTATATGCTAGCCATCTACCTGGTTTATTTGCATTTTCAAAGTAATTCTGTTTAGAATTTCTGATTTTCTGTGCCAATTCTTCTTTCTCTATTAATTCCATTTTGTGTTTAATTACATCCAGCTTCAATTTAATATCTTTTTTCTTTGGCATTTTCTGTAATTCTTTTTCAAGTCTTTTATGCTCATCTTCCAAGGCCTTAGAAGCTTGCCTTTTCCTAATATTCATTTTTCTTATATAGTCTATTATCAAACCTCTAGCATATGCTTTCATTGTATCCCAAACATTCTGCGTTGAAGCATCTTCTTTTTTATTTTCTCTCTCGATCTTTTTTTTTTTGTCCCTTCCATTTAATTGTCATTGGGCTATGATTGGCCCAAGTACTTGTTTCGATATTTGTTTCTTGAATATTGGATATTAATTCTGTTGATATCCAAATCATATCTAATCTGAACCACGATAAATGTCTATTTGAATAAAAAGTATATTGTTTAGCTTTAACATTTCTTTCTCTCCAAATATCTTTTAAAGATAGTTCGTCTGTCATTTTAAAAAAAGATTTAGGGAGAGCCTTTCTATTTTGCTTGGCTGTTGTTGCTATATAGTCCAATTTATTGTCCACAATTCCATTAAAGTCTCCCATCATAATTATATTAACATAGTCCAATCCAATTATTTTCATGTGTAATTTTTTATAAAACTCTTCTTGTTTATCATTCAGAGCATAAATTGCAATCAAGAGTATTTTTATGTTATTGTCCATTATTTCCACCATTAATACTCTTCTGTCTTCATCCATGTAGATCAGTTTTGCTGGGATAGCCTCTTTAATGTATAGAACCACTCCTCTTTTCTTACATTGAGTCAAAGAAGTAAATATTTTCCCCAATTTTGACTGTACTAACAATTGTTCATGTTGTTTTTTAATATGAACTTCTTGCAGACAAATTATATCAAATTTTAATTTCTCTAATTTATGAAAAGTTTTCCTTCTTTTAACAGCTGAATTGAGTCCATTTATATTCATTGTAATCAGTTTTTTTTTCTTCCATGATTATGCTTTATATTTAGGTCTAACAGCTCTCGTGGATCTCACTTCATGCCGTTCTTTACTATCCACCTGTCCACCTACTGCTCCTTTCTCTTTTTCAGTCTCCAGTTGTTCCTCTTGAAACTCAATTAATGAGACCTCTTTCTCTGCCGCCTCTTCTCTTCTTCCAAAAAATTCTGCATGGAAAAGTTCTGCTTTCTCAGTTGAATCAATTCTATGTCTCTGCTCTTGCCACGTAAACATTAATCCTTCTGGAATCAGTCATCTATAATTCACTTAGTTTTCCAGTAGCAGTTTGGTCAGAAATCGATATTCTCTTCTCATCTCTCTCACTTTTCTGGGTATTTGTTTTAAAACCACAATCTCTTTGCCTTTGTATTTCAATGTTTTCTCTCTTACCACTTGTAGTACTTGTTTTTTAATGGATTTTTTGGTAAATCTAATATGGACTTCCTTTGGTAATTTATTTCTCATCGCATATCTTGTATAAATTCAATATACCTCATCTACTCTATCCATCATCTTTTCCTCTGTAGTTTCCAAAGCATCTGCCAAAATTTCTATCATTATCGCAGCCAAATTTTCTCCTTTTTCCTCTTCTATATTTTGAAATCTGAGATAAAATTCTGACCTTTCTGTCGTGTCCGCAAAAGATGCTCAGAGTCGGTGACTTTCATTCAAAGCTCTTTATTTTCAATGGGAGAACCGAACCGGCGAAAGGCAAAAAGCCCGCGGCTTTTATACCTTTCGCAGCGGCGGCCGCGGCCAATGGCAGCGATTCAAGTCTCCCGCTCTTGGTTTGCACCAATCGCGGGAGACTTCAATCGGGCCAATCAGCGCGGCTCGCCTGGCCAATCAGAAATCCCCGCGCCTTAGCCAATCAAGGCTCGGGGATTTCGAGTATACCAATTCAAGACATAACACCCCTCCCCTCTTGGTATGGTCCATCACGTGGTGTTGTCACGCAGGTAGGCGGGGCTCCATCGAGTCCTAGTTGACCTGCGCAACTCACTTGCTTGCTGTAACTCGGCCGGAGCGGTCATCTTTTTGGCTGCTCCTGCCTCTGTGCGAACCGGCTGGATGATCGGGCCGGTTCTTTCGCCGTGGCTCCCGCCTGGGCCTACCGGGTCGGTTGAGTCACGGATTTCGCCGCTCCCGCTTGGCTTCTCCGAGTCGGTAGAGCTGGCCAGACGGCTCTTCTCCGGAGGGGACTCGCGATGGCTGTGTTCCGGTGAGTATTTCTGTTTTATTTTTTCCTGCAATTGTCTTTCCGGGTATTCCCTCCCCCCTTGGTTCGTGTCTTGGGGGTTGAGGTCAGTCGCTGTTCGTGACCTGAGCTGGTCGATATGTCGCTTCCAGGCTCGCCCATCGATGGTTTGGAGCCGGTACGACCGTGGACCAGTGACTTGAGTTATGACGGCTGGGATCCATAGGGGGTCCCCCGTCATGTTCTTAGCGTAGACTAAGTCACCTGGGTTAAATGTCCGGTACCTGGAGCTGGAGTCTGGGGGCCGCTCAGGGTTATAGGTTGGGTGCAATCGGTCGAGTGGGGACCTCAGCTTTCTGCCCATTAGAAGTTCTGCAGGGCTCTTGTTAGTTGTGGTATTGGGAGTGATGTGCTGTATGAACAGCAGTTTGTTGATTTTGTCGTTGATCTCCCCGTGGTCCATTTTCCGGAGGGTCTTCTTCGTAAACTGGACCATCCGTTCCGCCCTACCGTTCGCCGCCGGATGCGCCGGTGCTGTTAATGCGTGGCGGATACCCCTCTCCGCCAGGAACCGTTCGAAATCGATGGAAGTGAATTGGGGCCCATTGTCTGAGACGACGACGTCTGGGAGGCCGTGTGTGGAAAACAGTTTACACAGTTCTTTAACGACGGCCTCTGTGGTAGTGGATTTCATGTCGCATACCTCCAACCAATTGGAGTATGCGTCAACAGTGATTAGAAAAGTGTGCCCATTAGTGGGGCCAGCAAAGTCAAGATGGATTCTGGACCAGGGCCCCCGTGGTGTTTCCCAGTCCCGGATAGGTGCCGCGGGTGGGCTGGATCTGGTCTCCTGGCACCGGTGGCATTTGGCGACCCATGCTTCAATTTGCTTGTCCATCCCTGGCCACCAAGCGTAACTCCTGGCCAGGGCTTTAGTCCTGACGATGCCAGGATGACCCTCATGTAGCATCTCTAAGACCCTTTCTTGTAATCTGTCCGGAATTACCACCCGGTCACCCCACAGAATACAGCCTCTCAGTAGTGAAAGTTCAGTCTGGCGCTGGCGGAATGTTTTAAAAGTCGCGTCATTGTCTTTCTCCGGCCAGCCCTTTTCTAACCAGTGTAAGATTCGTGCCAGACGCCTGTCCTTAACGGTTTCTCTGGCAATGTCAGATGCGGTAATAGGTAAACTCTCGATACTTAGGGTGTTTGTTGTTGGTGCTGGGTCAGGTTCAGAGACAGGTAAAGGCAAGCGGCTTAAAGCGTCCGCGTGCGAGATTTTCTTACCTGGCTTGTGTAGCAGGTCGTAACTGTAGGCTGCCAGGAATTCGGACCATCTTGTCATCCGGGGTGACAAGATGTTTGGCGTGGCTCGGTTTCCAGCGAGGATGCCCAGCAATGGCTTATGATCCGTCATGATTGTGAACGGGCGGCCGTACAGGTATTCGTGGAAACGCTTAACGGCGGCAACTATAGCCAAAGCTTCTTTGTCCAGCTGGCTATAGTTCCGTTCCGGTTTAGTCAGAGTCCTGGAGAAAAAAGCGATGGGTGCTTCTCTCTGGTCTGGGAGGGTGTGGCTGAGGACAGCGCCGACGCCGAAAGGTGATGCGTCGCAAGTGACAGCTAAGGGCAAGGTTTCGCTGAATTGCATCAGGACGGCGTCGGAGGTGAGAAGGTCTTTGGTTTTTTGAAAGGCGGCTTGCTCTCGTTTCCCCCAAGTCCAGGCTGCCTTCTTGTCTAGGAGTCTATGTAAAGGTTCCGCCGCCGTTGCCTTTTGAGGTAGGAAAACATTATAAAAATTTAGTAAGCCTAGGAACGCTTGTAGTTCCGTTTTGGACTTTGGGGTGGGGGCTTCCTTGATGGCTTTTACTTTTTTAGTCGTAGGGTGAATGCCATGTCGGTCTAGGAGATAGCCCAAAAACTCTACTTGCTTTGTACATAGTTGGCATTTTTCTCGTTTGACTTTAAGTCCTGTTTCTTTAAATTTTGTTAAGACTTGTCTGAGTCGGTTTTCTAATTCGGCTTCGTTTGTCGCCGCCACTAATACGTCATCGAAATAGGGCACCACCCCCTTGATGCCCTGTAGCAACCGTTCCATCAGGCTCTGAAAGATGCCTGGTGCCACGCTGACTCCAAATTGGAGTCGGTTACACTTGAAAGCCCCTCGATGGGTCACGATTGTTTGGGCTTCCGCTGTTTTCTCATCCACAGGTAGCTGCTGATATGCCTGGGCGAGGTCGAGCTTGGCAAAGACTTTGCCCCCTCCCAGTGAGTGCAGCAAATGTTGCACTATTGGGACTGGGTAGGCGCTTTGTTGCAACGCGCCATTTAGGGTGGCCTTATAGTCCCCACAGATTCTCACGGACCCGTCTGGCTTTACTGGGGTCACTATAGGGGTCTCCCATCTGGCATGGTCTATCGGTTGTAATACCCCTTGTTTGACGAGCTTGTCGATCTGCTCGTCAATTTTTGGCTTTAAGGCGAATGGTACCCTTCTAGGTTTAAGCCGCTTAGGGGGAACCCTTGGGTCTAGATCGAACGAGATAAGGGGCCCCTGGTACTTGCCCAATCCTCCATCGAAGACCTCCTGGAACTCCTGGGCTAGCTTCTGTTCCCAAGCTTCAATGGAGACGTGGTTGACACCTGTCAGCGCGATGTTAAGCGGGGCGAACCATTGTAAGCCCAGTAGGCTTGGGCGGTCGCGATCGATGATCGTGAGAGGTAGTTGTTCGGTCTGGCCTTTGTAAGTTATATTAAAGTTCTTGGTGCCCACTACCGGGACGCGATTCCCTTGGTAGTCTTTTATGATGATCTTTTGGGCATGCACGTTTCTTTTTTGTAGTGTAGGCACTAGTCTTTTGATTTCGCGCCATGCAATCATGGAAAGGTAGGACCCGGAGTCCACTTCCATTTTGCATGGCTGGCCTTCCATATGGACTTCTACGTGTACCTTTCTGGCGCCGTCGGAGATGGCGTGGCCGATGGTCACCGTCTGGTGGGTCTCTTCTTTTCGCCGACCGTCGCTGCTTCTTTGAGAACGTTGAGTACGGTCCCATCGACCGTCTGGCTGGCGCTCTCTGGCTCTGGGCGGGGAGCTTTCTCTTCTTCTGTCTTGATGTTCCCATTTGGGCGGGCTGCGGTTCTTCTTTTGGCGGCAAACTCTAGCGATGTGGCCCCGTCGGTCGCAATGCCTACAGATAGAGTCAAGGAATCGGCATTCTGACCTGGGGTGGTCGCCGCCGCACCCGGCGCAGTTGGTCCTCGACCTACGACCTTTTCGACTTCGTTGGACGCCGCGTCCCGTCTGCACGCGATGTATGTCCTCCTCGTCTTCCGACGTGCTGGAGGTTGACTGGTAATCACCGTAGTGCGCGGTTGCCTCGTTTCTTGTGTCGGCCGACCTCGCCGGGTTGTTGTTTCCGCCCTTCGCGTCAGATCTTCGCATGCTGTCCGCTGACGTGCGGGTTGCTTCTGCGGCTGCGGCTGCGGTAAGGGCATCGGCTAGGCTGATGTCGCCCTTGGCCATAAGTCGGCTCTGGAGTGTAGGATCCCATAAGCCGAGTACGAAACGGTCTCTTATGAGACTGTTCAGACCTTCAAACTCGCAGAGTCCTCCTAGGCGCCGTAGCTCTGCAACGAAGTCGCTCAATTTTTCGTCTGGTTTCTGGTTTCGGCGGTAGAACTCGTTGCGCCGTATCAGGATGGGGACTTCGGGGGCATAATGGCGCCGCAGTATAGGTTCGAGGACGTCCCAGTCCATGGCGGTTGCGTCTGCCGGCTTGGCCAATGCCTTGGCCATCTGGAAGACCTCTGGTCCGCAGTGAGTAAGGAAGACGGCGCGTTTTAGCGGGCCCGGGGCGTCCTTCATTCCGGCGCATTCTAGGTACATACGGAACCGATCCGAGTACGATTCCCAGTCTTCGGCGGCGGGGTTGAAGGGGGCGGGCGGTGCTATTTTCGCCATCTCTGCGCTGGCGCTGGTTCTTGGGTGGACACGGGGTTCGGTTCAGGGGCGAGATCCCACCCTCGTCGCCAGTGTCGTGTCCGCAAAAGATGCTCAGAGTCGGTGACTTTCATTCAAAGCTCTTTATTTTCAATGGGAGAACCGAACCGGCGAAAGGCAAAAAGCCCGCGGCTTTTATACCTTTCGCAGCGGCGGCCGCGGCCAATGGCAGCGATTCAAGTCTCCCGCTCTTGGTTTGTACCAATCGCAGGAGACTTCAATCGGGCCAATCAGCGCGGCTCGCCTGGCCAATCAGAAATCCCCGCGCCTTAGCCAATCAAGGCTCGGGGATTTCGAGTATACCATTTCAAGACATAACACTTTCCATCTCCCACCTCAACATCCCACTTTTTTCTTGTTCAACCACTGTTAATCTACTGTCAATATTTCCAATCTTCTCCTCTCTTTGTTTACCTTCTTCCTCAATTTTTTGGAATCTCTCCTCATACTTCACCATCATTTGTTTAATATTTTCCACTTTTTCATCAGTCTTCTCTATTCTTTGTTCAATGTTCTCTATTCTTTGTTCAATGGTGTCTGATTTTATCTTGAAATCTTGAATTCCTTGCATAATCTTCTGTAAAGTTACTTTTTCTTGTTCTTTATCTTGCTTCAACATTGTCTGAATTAAACTTTCTCCTCCAGCTGGTGGGGATGCAGAAGTAGAAGTAGAAACACCAGATGATATTGGTTTCCTGCTCATTTTAATGCTTCCAAATCTTCAAATTCTTTTTAACTTTTAATCCAACTGGTGAAACAGCCAATTATAATCCAAAATGGAAAAATCCAATAGTAAAAGGCCCAAAACCAAAGAAGAAAAAGAAAAAAGGGAAGAAAAAAGATCTTCAGGTTCTTCTAGACCCTAATCCAATTACAAAGTAGTCCCCCATCAAAAATAAAAAATAGAGAGAAAAAAAAACCCCAAAATAATAATATTGATTAAGAGAAAAAAAAAACAAAAATAAAAAAGGAAAGAAAAAATTCCTTCAAGTTCTTCACACCTTTATCCAATTGAGAAGTCTCAATAATCAAAAAATAAAAACATAGTGGTCCAAAAACGTAGATAGAAAAAACAAAAGGGTCCCAATAAAAGTAAGGAGAAAAAAAGAAAAATAAAGAAAAAGGTCTGAGGCTTTACCTTTAAAATAAAAAGCAAAAATAAGAATATAACTAGAATTGAAATTTACAAAAAGACTGGTGAGTAGGGGTATCCCAAATATATGTATGAAAGCACACTGCACTTTATTCAGTTATCCAGGGCTCTTATTATGACTCTCTTCTCCAGCAACTTCAAAGCCAAGCCTCAAGTGTTGAAATATTGATAAGAGTCCAGGAAAACACCTGTAATAATATTTTGCTGTGCTCTCCCTCTATCTTATCACATTAAGATGTCCTTGAGAAGGAGTCTTCTTACAGTTCTCTCCAATTCAAATAAAATATTTTCAAGCCTCTAGTTGGCAGTGTTGCAAAGTTTCTTAGTGCTCTTTCCGCCCCCCCAGCCAGAAAAAAAGGATAATTTATGCAAAAAAAAATAGCCAAAGGGAGCCTCTATCCTAAAAAAATTAAAAAATCAAAAGGAGCATAAAGATATATGTAAGAGAAAGTTCAATCCAGTTACCTACAAAGTCACACTAAAGTCCCCACAAAAAAAGATAAGAAAAAGAAAAAAAAATCCAAGCCTCAATTTGACATCACTTTAAAAAACGCCGCTCATACAGTTTTTGTCAAAAAAAAAATCTCACAGGTTTCTTCTCTATTCAAGGTGCCCTTTCAAATCTCAGCAAATTTACAACACAAAAGAAGTTTCTCACCCAGCCGACACACTTTCACTCCAGCTACTTTCTTTCCAGAGCTATCCCGATTTCAGCAGCTATGGAGGCTGCCTCTCTGCCGCCAGCAAAAGGGCTTCTCCGGATCAAACCAGAGATTTTGCAATATCTCTGGGATCCTGGGACAGTGTCCTTCACAATCCCCATCTCTACAGGATGGTTTAGGTCCGTTAGGACTTACCAGGGGTGAAAATATTGGCTGTGATCTCAGAGCCCCGAGATCGCAGCTGTATCGTTGAAACAAAGCTCCGCCTTCCTCCCAAGAAAAATTACTTATAGACCGTTTTAGGACAGAAGAGCAAGTTTGAAATAGTGGTTAATGCATCAGACTAGAAACCAGGAGATTGTGAGCTCTAGTCCCACTTTAGGCATAAAGACAGTGGGGTGATCTAGAGCCAGACACTCTCTCCCAGCCTTTAAGAAGGAGTCAATGGAAAAACTACTACTGAAATCTTGCCAAGAAAGCTACAGAGGCAGTTATTAAGAGTAAACACTGACTCAAAGGTACACATATACACACAAAAACAGGTTAGGATAGGCTACCAGGACTGTGTAAAAGCTGTGCCTGATCAAGACTGCTGAAAACTCAAGACGTTGTTTCCTATTATTTTGAAGTGTGAAACTAATTTAGTATAATTCTAAAATGTGCAGATTACCATTTAAATAAGCCAAATCCCAAACTTGCAAGACTCCCCAGATCTGTCCACTTCATGCTTTACAACACTCCTTAAGCCAGGGGTGTCAAACTCACATCACGGTGGCATTACATGATGTATCAGGACTTTTTTCCTCTTCACTAAACCAGACAGGGGCATGGCCAATGTGTGATACATCTGGTCTGCAGGCCAGGAGCCCTGCTCTCAGCAGTTTACAGAGTCAGCATATTACCCCCAACAATCTAGCTCCTCATTTTACTGACCTCAGAAGCATGGAAGTCTGAATCAACCTTGAGCTAGTGAGCACCAAACTGCTGGCAGTCATCAGAATTAGCCTGCAGTACTGCATTTTAACCACTGCACCACCATGGCTCCTAGCAAACATGATCTGTGTGAGGATTCAGGGCATGGCACAAAGGCAACACAGTCAGATAATCAGTAGGAGTCCCTTTATTAGCTCCAACTTTGCCCCCAATGTCCTGGTTACCTTTGGGCTGGATAAAAACTCTCCCAGAACAGCCTTTGGCTGCAGAGAATCAAGTCCAAAACATAGTCAACAAAAACTGTAACTATAAATCCAATCAAGGCAAGACGAGATACTTAGTCCAGCAGGGTAAGAGAAGGAATTCCAGACATGAAGGAACTGCAGTAATTCAATACGATAGGGAGGATACCAGGAATGCAGATAACCAAAGTCAACACAAGATAAACTCACATTTGTTCCCAGCAGATGCTGCACTCAGCTTGCATCTCTTTTAAACTCTCATTCTTAGGTGTGGCTAATGAAGGGAATCAGGGCCCTTTCCTCCCCTGTAAGCCACGCAACCCACATTGCTCTCTTCTCCGTTCCTCCTTGCATGCCTTAGGATGAAGAGGGGGTGAGCCTGAGTCTTCCTCTGAACTCCCTCTCCCTTGTTCCAGCCAGACTTTGCCCTTCCCCAGTTTGCTCCACAGCCAACAGAGCCACACTCCCACTCCCTGTCAGCTGTTCATCTTCCTCCTTGGATTCAGACTCCGACAGGAGCATGACAATGTGTCATTCATGCATTTTGCGGCTCACATTCCCTCCATATGTTAAGCACAGACTTTGTTATCAAAAGGCTGGCTATTATCATTCTACTTATATAGGTAGTTCTCCACTTAGGTCAACAATTGGGATTGGAATTTCCATTGCTAAACAATGTGGTTGTAAAATGTGAAGGCATGAAGTACAGTCAGATTGTATCACTGAGTAATGGCAATTTCAGTGGTCCTTTTGTCATTGCAACCCCAGGATGTGCAGATCATTAAATGGAAAGAAATGGATGTTTCTGGCAAGGAGAGTAGGAAAATGCATTGGTGCCAAGAGGGTGAAGAGATATCTTAAGCAGGTGAAACACAGGTGGTCTGGTGGGGGTCCAAGGCAGGCACTTCTGAGTTTCAGGCAGGATGATGGGAGCTGTGTGTAAGCCAGCAGGGCCTGAAGGCAAGTGCTATGGAGCACCAATGAATGGAGCCCCAAAGACCTGGATCATGATCACATAACCTCAAGGATGCTACAATAGCCATAGATTCACAGACTGGTTATATATTTCCCTCATTCAACACTCATAATTTTGAATGGATGTTGAATGAATGCACATAAATTGAGGAGTATCTGTATATAATTTCTGAAGTCTGCCATAACATACTGAATAGTCGCATTTAAACATTTTCTTTATAGAATTAAAGAAATTATTAAAGATTGAATCCATTCTTAAACAAGAATTTAGCAACAAGATTCACAATAGGCATAGTCCTGGAATCTATAGGAATCTTTAAAAAGCAGTCTGAAGCTGTTGGATATTTGTTTTCTTTATTCTGACCTTGTAGATTTTAAGAGAATTTTGGTATTAGTGTTTTTTTTTTCAACCTTATCCTTCAGCTAAACTGGCAAAGGACATATAACTATAACTGGCAGGTGGCACCATTTTGTGAGTAAAATTACATGACATTAGACTACCGGGGCAATTTGACAGATTGAAGTATTCTGTCCCATTAAGAGGACACTATCAAAATAACATCAGTTCATATTGCTGGGGAATAAGTAATAATGGAGATGATAAAAATAGAATCTAATATTGGGTTCTTTCAGTGAGTATTGGGATGGAGTGCAGCCAAGTGGAAAAAATACTTGTCTTAATCTAAAAAGTAATAATGTTTAATAAGTAATCTGCCTGTACAGCTTAATATGGATAACAGTTTCTGAAGTGCTCCAGCTCATGGGAACTCAACAGGCAATCTCAACATAGTGAGGTATCTAAAAGTATATCGTTGCACCCAACAAAAGTTGAGATAGGCTCTAATTTTTACTAGAGATTTTCCAGGAACAGTGTAGTCACACTTTTTGATCTGTAAATTCTAATTTCTGCTACTGTTATACTTTAGAACTTCATTTTTATTTATTTAATTTGTCAATTGCTTACAAGATAATAGGTATAAGTATAAACATGAGTAAGAGTACAGGATATAGGTATGAATAAATGGGGACAATAGGACAGGGACGGGAGCCACGATTGTGCACTTATGCACGCCCCGTACAGACCTCTTAGGAATGGGGTGAGGTCAATAATGGATAGTTTGATGTTAAAGGAGTGGGGGTTTAAGGGTGTAACAACAAAGTCAGGTAGTACACACACTGACCATGCAGTTGCTGAAGTCGTACTTTCTGTAATCAAATTTGAAGTGGTTTATATTGAGTTTGTATCTGTTGTGTGCTCTTGTATTGTTGCGGTTGAAGCTGAAGTAGTCATTGACTTTGTTGTGAGAAATCCCATTGCAAACAATTGCTATAGCATGCTAGTCATGCAACATTGGTATTAGACCTGAAAGAGTATTGCTATAGTGTAACTGGACAGTATCTATAGTTGCTGATGCTCATTAATAAACAAACAAACATTCCTGCTTTTTTCCTGAATCTTTCCCCTCACGCAATCTGCACTTACCCCATATGATAGCAAATGTTTGTAATAAATATAGATGATTCATAAACATTTCATAAATGGTGGTTTAGACATTGACTGGGAAAGATTGGTGAATAAAAGTAACAAGTTCCAATTATCCAAAAATTCTATTGCAGAACAATTGCATTGAAATTATTTGTGTATATAATAATTGTATACACAATTATATAAAAATAGAATAATTGTAAGGGGAATTACAATTCAAAATTCTGCATTTTTGTCAAGCAATGCAAGTCAAAGGTGGGGGGGAAAGAATGTACTTTAAAGAACTGTAGAAATCAATTAAGAACTAAAAAGTTTGTGATTTTCTAAAGTCAAATGAATTAATGAACTATACAAGAAAGGAAATATATTTTTGAAAATAGATGGTTATCTTATTTTCACTCATTTTAAATAGGACTAAGTTAATGGCAAAGATAATTCAAAAAGACAGCAAAAGCTAATTCAAAAGACTCCAACTGTGTTTCACAAAAACATGGAGACTGGTCTGTAAATGTTCAGGGAAAGGGATTAAGATAAATTAAAGAAACAAAGTAAGAACATTTGAAGTCAACTATTCTTTGTTTTCACTGTTTTTTCATTCCAAAGAAGGGAGCAAAGTATTTAATAATAAATTACACTGGTATAAAATACAAATTGGCCCTAGTTCTCTGTAGCTGTCATAGTCTTTAAGAGCACTGGAACTGATAATCAAACTGAGTGGCCTTACTGTTGTAGAGCGGCGGATACAAAGAGAGACGGAGCCAGGCTAAAGGCTAACAACTTTATTCTTGCGAATAAAGGGTCGCCGCGGCTGCCGAGGCTATCTCACAGCCAGCTGGCGGTGACAGCTGATGCCGTTTGACAGCTCCCTTTTATAGCCGGCTGTCAAACGGCATCAACCAATGGGAGTGATCGGCGCTCCCGCGTTGGCGGCGGACCGGAGGGAGGACTGCTGCTAGTCTTTGAACACAGCACTCCTTCCCCCTGGCCAAGAGCATGCGTAGTCCTGTAGCCATGATGGCCGCTTTCGCTCGCGGCCCGATCTTTGAAGTTCCTGAGGCTTGTCAGCGGCTGGTGCGTCTTGTTCCTCCCGGGCGGTGACTGGAACCTGCAGAGGGTCGCTGGCCATCCCTGGACTGCTTTCTGGCGACTGCTCGAGTGAGTCTTCCCGCGGCGGGCGGCTGGTTGCGTTGTCGGGCGGCAGGTAGACCGGGTCCTTCGGCGGGTTGGCTGGCGGTGAGTAGACCGGGTCATCCGGCGGCGGGTAGACCGGGATTTTGGTGGCAGTCTTGTTCCAACGCCTCCTCAGCTGGTCTGCGTGCCTTCTCCAAATCCGGCCATCTTCCAGAAGGACTCTATATGATCTGGGTCCTGCAACAAAGACTATCTGCCCTGGCAGCCATAAGGGGTGCCCCGCATAGTTCCTGGCATACACCTGGTCTTGCAGGGCGAATTCCCTGGCATGGCTGTCAGAGGTTAGTGGTGTGCTGGGAGCGTAGTGGGGGTGCAACCTGTCCAGGGTGGTCCTGAGGCACCTGCCCATTAACAGTTCAGCAGGGGACTTGTTGGTGGAAGGGCACGGGGTGGCATGTTGTGTGAGTAGGTAAGTTGACAGTTTGACGTGCCAGTCTGCCTGGCCCAGCTTGGCCAGAACTTCCTTGGCAGACCTGACAGCCCTTTCTGCCATTCCATTACTTGCTGGGTGAAAGGGGGCTGTGAGAGCATGTCTGATGCCCAGATTAGCTGTGAAGATGGCAAACTCGTTAGAACTGAATTGGGGGTCATTATCTGAAACTAATGTGTCAGGAAGTCCATGAGTAGCAAACAGTCTGGTCAAGCCAGCGTTGTGGTGGAGGGTAAAAAGGCTACTTCAGTCCATTTGGAGAATGAATCTACAACCACCAGGAATGTCCTCCCTTGTATGGGACCAGCCAGGTCTACATGCAGCCTGGCCCAAGGGCCCCCCGAATCTTCCCACTTGGTTGGGGCAGCTGCTGGTGGGGCTGCTCTTGTTGCCTGGCAGGGCTGGCACGTGTTAACCCAGTTGGCAATCCAGGCATCTAATCCTGGCCACCAGACGTAGCTGCGGGCCAAGGCCTTCATCCTTACGACACCAGGGTGACCCTCGTGCAGTGCCCTTAAAACTGGTTCTTGCAAGGTGGGTGGTATGACCACCCTTGTCCCCCATAATAGACAGCCCTGTAGTGAAGAAAGCTCCTGCCTGCGGGTCTTAAATGGCATGAATTCAGGGGCGAACTGAATGTCAGGCCACCCCCTCCCTACCCAGTCCAGGACTTGGGAAATAACACGGTCCCTCTTGGAGTATGCAGCAATATCCCCAGCTGAGACTGGTAGATTAAGTTCATTGCAGTCGAAGATTGCGTGGATGGGAGCTGGGTCCTCGACTGGTGATGGCAGGAGGCATCTGCTGAGGGCATCAGCATGGCACAGGGTCTTCCCCGGGCGATGTACCAGTGTTTAAGAGTAGGCGGCCAGAAATAGAGTCCATCTGGTCATTCTCGGGGATAACACCTGTGGGGTTTGCTTATCCCCAGCTAGCAGTCCTAATAGAGGTTTGTGATCTGTTACAAGTTCAAAACTATGGCCATAAAGGAACTCATGGAATTTTTTTACAGTGGCTACAGCTGCTAAGGCTTCCTTATCGATCTGACTATAGTTCCTCTCTGCAGCGGAGAAAGTTCTTGAAAAATAGGCAATGGGTGCCTCTGATCCATTTGAGAGCCTATGGCTCAATACTGCTCCTATACCAAAGGGTGAGGCATCAGAGGCTAACACTAGGGGCAGGTTTGGGTTAAACTGAACTAAGACAGAGTTTGAAGTTAAGAGAGACTTCACTGCTTTGAAGGCGTGGGCTTCCCTTTGTCCCCATTGCCATGGGGCTTTCTTATCTAGGAGCCTATCTAAGGGTTCAGCTACAGAGACTTTGTGAGGCAAAAAGGAAGCATAAAAATTAAGGAGTCCCAAAAAGGCCTGCAATTCAGTTTTGTTAGAGGGAGTGGGTGCCTTGTGAATAGCCCTAACTTTACTCTCTATGGGGTGAATTCCAGATGCATCAATTCAATAACCCAGGAAGTCTACCTGTTTGGTGGCAATGGTGCATTTGTCTTTTTTCAATTTAAGTCCGTTTTGCCTAAACCTGTCAAGGACAGATCTCACTCTGAGTAAAAGTTGTGTTTGGTGGTGGCAGAAACTAAAATGTCATCGAAGTATGGAACCACCCCAGGTAGGCCCTGGAGGATTCTTTCCATGAGTGATTGGAAAATGCCAGGGGCTACGCTAACTCCAAATTGCAAACATTTACATCTAAATGCGCCCCTGTGAGTAACTATAGTTTGTAGGTCAGCAGTGTGTTGGTCAACGGGAAATTGCTGGTATGCCTGGGACATGTCTAACTTTGCAAAAATTATGCCTGGTTCAAAAGAGTGGAGCAGGTGTTGGATTACAGGTACTGGGTTTGCGCTAATTTGTAGGAAATGGTTGAGGGATGTCTTATAGTCAACGCAAATTCTCACGCTGCCATCTTTTTTTAAAGGGGTGACTATGGGAGTTTCCCACTTGGCGAAGTCTATCTGTTCTAGCACCCCCTGTTTGATAAGTTTATCTAATTCAGCATCTAACTTAGGCCTAATGGCGAAAGGTACCCTCCGAGGTTTCAAACGAATTGGGGTGGCTTGTGGACCCACATCAAAAGATATCGGGGTGCCTGAATAGCAGCCTAGTTCACTACTGAAAACATCAGAGTAGTCCTTAAAAAGGGCATCTACATCAGAATTTTCCACAGAGTGAATTCCTGTAACATTGAGGCCTAGGGCAGGAAACCAATCTAATCCTAGCAAGCTAGGAAGGGCATCATCTACAACCACCAGTGGCAAGTGACCCCTAAAGTTTTGGAATTGAATGAGGAATTTTCTCTTACCCAGGACTGGAATGGTCTTCCCCTGGTCGTCCCGAAGAATCAGGTGGCAGTTGGTCAGCTTCTTTTTTGAGAGTGAAGGCAGCAACTTCTTCAGGGAGGCCCACGAAATGATGGAGAGGGTTGACCCAGTGTCTACTTCCATTCGGCAGGGCTTACCTTCTATGAAAAGAGAAATGCTTAATTTGTTAGGCCTAGAGGTGTTGTTTGTGTGGTAACAAGTGTAACAATGTTCCACTTGCCTTTGGTAGGAGGCAGAAACTTGAGGTCTTTGTATGGAGGCCTGCTCAGCTTGGCAAACCCTGGCTATGTGTCCTCTCTTCTGGCAGTTCAGACAGATAACGTTTCTGAACCTGCAGGTTGATCTGTGGTGGTTGCCCCCATAGCTTATACAAGGGGTTTGCTGTTTGGCTGTCTGATTGTTGTATTTCCTAGGTGGCCCTGGGGGGGGGTCTTGGACGCGTGAGGCGGTTTACCTCCGGAGGTGGTTCTTCCACTTCTTGGGAGACCTCATCATAGTGGACTGTAGCCTGCCCTTGCTTAGGGGTGTTCCCCTGAATTTCAGCTGCTGATAATTCTGACAATTCAGCAGCCTGAGCTTCCTCAATAGCTGAGGCTAGGGTTAAGTCTTTTTTAGCCAGTAACCGCCTTTGCAGCTTTAGGTCCCTTACTCCTCCCACAATTTGATCGAGCAGCATGTCCTCAAGGTAGTCCCTAAAACCGCAGTGTATGGCAGCAGATCTCAATGCTGCCATGTACTGACTCACAGTCTCCCCTTCAGCCTGAGTTCTTCTTCTAAAAGTCAGTCTCCTGGCTATCTTAGAGGGTCTGGGGGAGTAGTGATTTGACAAGATTTCTCTCAACTCATCCCAGGGAATAGCCTTTATAGAACGTGGGGACACTAGCGCAGAGGCTGTGTCAAAAACTGTGGCCCCACAGAAACTTAAAAAATAGGCGCTTTTCCTTAGATCCGTGGCTTCAGTTAGATCAATGGTATTTAAAAAGCATTCAAACCTATTCATATATGATTCCCATGTTTCTGCCCCCAGTTGGAAGTGCGGGAATGTCAGATTAGAGGCCATTAGAGTGGCAGCGTTGGTTTCCTCAGCTGAGGAAAAATAGAGTTTTCGCTTTTAGAAAAGCGTTTCTGGCTGCACCTGTCAGCGGCGTTCGGCTCCTCAGCTGAGAGTGCTTTTAAATTTCACGCTCTTTGGAGAGCGTCAGTGGTGGTGACTCGATCAGCTCGTAGCGGCTTCGGCTCTATTTCCTGCCTGGTCGTCTTAGCTGTATCCCGCCCTCGTCGCCAGTGTTGTAGAACGGCGGTTACAAAGAGAGACGGAGCCAGGCTAAAGGCTAACAACTTTATTCTTGCGAATAAAGGGTCGCCGAGGCTATCTGACAGCCAGCTGGCGGCGACAGCTGATGCCATTTGACAGCTCCCTTTTATAGCCAGCTGTCAAACGGCATCAACCAATGGGAGCGATCGGCACTCCCGCCTTGGCGGTGGACCGGAGGGAGGACTGCTGCTAGTCTTTGAACACAGCACTTACTATTGGCAAATTATTACATTTCTTACAGCAGATAACATCATATTTTAAAATATTCCCAAGATAAAGTTTGAAATTGCTTAATTTCTTTCACTGACAATACATTCAGGATGCTGTTTAAGATGCTTCAGTCCTATGATTATGATGGTTTGATTCTAAACAACCTGAGAAAAACCCTGTCGGAACTGAAATATTAATCAAGAGCAGACTATTTGGTCTGGATTGCAAGCCACCTCATTCTCCTACTAGGTTGGCTCCTCACCCTTTCTTGCAATTTGCTTTTCTTTTTCTGGGTGGGTCTTCTTGATTATACAAATACTTTTATGTTGGCATAGTCATATACAAAGATAAAATTAAATGTATGTAAACAAAGTTATACCATCAACATTTACCAACTCAGTAATGATTATTCTATAGCAAGAGTATAGAGAATAAACAAAATGGGAAAATAAATATATTACAGTTTTAAAATGTACTTGATGCTAGTGGCTTAAAACGTTTTATACATTGTAATGGAAAGAATAAACAAGGGTAATATGAGACAAAAAATATAACTCTCATTTCTCCCTGCCTATGTTGGGTTTGGCAACAAGTAATTTCACATTCTTCAGCTTCAGTATAAATATGAAAACTTCTTCACTCATTTTCTTCTGAGTTACCTTCTTTAAAACTGTGTAGCACCTTTCTTAGCAAACATTTGTCCAGAACTCATTTGAAGCTGGGCCAAGACTGGGAATTTGTAACTGCTATTTATAATATAGTTTTGTGCAAATCACTTCAATAGAAAAAAGCATGTTGTGTTGTCCAGCTTTCCAAAGAGGATTAAGCACACAATATCTATTGACTTATTATATTAAAGATATCATAAATATTAATCCAGTTTTATTTTGTTTTCCTGCTTGTTTTTAAAATAAGCTTTTTGTGTTCTTAAAAGGTTTATTGTCATATTTTCTGCTGTGCCAGATGTGGATGTATTGTACAAGTAAAACTGCACTTAATAGATCTCTACATATTACACACTTTATTTCAAACCATTTCCTCAAACATTTTATGCAAGTTCCTGACACATGGTTGCTTTTGTAGAAAGATTTTTTTTCTGGACATTAAAGAGCATTTGAATAATTATCTCATGTCACCAGCCTTCTTCCAACAATGATTAAACAAGTAAAAATGGTATTTTTTTTCCACAGGTATTTGTACTTGTCTTTCTATGCCATTTTTGACATGTCAATAGTGTACAATCTTCTTTGGAGGGTGTAGCATTTATGTCTCTCGGGATTCAGGGAAATAATATTGTATTTTCCTCCCTCAGTTTCCCACCAGCCCAAGATCTTGACATCTGCCACACGTTTCATGAAGTTCTGCAAAATCAACCAATGTAGCAAACATCCAGGGACTGAAGTTACCTGCTGTGCTTTCAGTCAAAACAACTACCGTATATACTCGAGTATAAGCCGAGTTTTTCAGCACATTTTTTGTGCTGAAAAAAAAACCCCTCGGCTTATACTCGAGTCAGATTCCCCTCTGAAAAAAAATGGTGTGGAGCTCCGAAGCTGGGCAGCCACTTCCCTGCTTCCGTGTTTCCTTTGCAACTTTTAAGCATGGGGGTAATCGGAAGCAGAAAAGTTCTTGCTTGAGGATATATTGTTTTTTTCTTTTTTTAACTGTTTTTAGTGGGGGGAAGACCCACCGCCATGTGAGAATGCTCAGACACGACATCTATCCGACCGAAAATAAGTGTTTGTGTGTGTGTGGGGGATTTTAACAGAGGGAAGATGTAGGGAGAAGGCAAAAGCGACGGAAGATCCTTCAGAGGAAACTGAGGGGGAGACTCACCCTTGGTCCAGATAAGCCCCCTTCCCCTTTCTCTAGGCTGAGAAAACAACGTGAGCCGAGGTTGCTTTGGCTCCACTCAGCTTTGTTTCCTCAGCTCCAGCTGCTTTCAGTCCACTCGGGAGGAGGGGAGGAGGTGGTGGTGGCGGCTCGCGTTGTTTTCTGATAGTGAGATCATTTCCCAAATTAATTGATTCACTAACCCAAAAGAAGAAGATGTTGATGACAGTGGGAGGCAGGAGTCACTCCCTCCCTTGCAAGAAAAAAGCAAGAGCCATTCTTATGATCTCTCTCTCTCTCTCTCTCTCTCTCCCCGTAATACAGTCAAGCCCTTTCCAGCACGCGGGATCCACCCCCACCACTTTGCACCTTGCAAATGCAAAAACCCCAGGATTTTGCATTTGCAAGGTGCAAAGTGGCGAAGGCAGATCGCGCGTGCTGGAAAGGGCTTGACTGTATTATGGGGGGAGAGAGAGAGAGGGAGAGATCATAAGAACGGCTCTTGCTTTTTTCTTGCAAGGGAGAGAGTGACTCCTGCCTCCCACTGTCATCATCATCATCTTTTGGGTTAGTGAATCAATTAAACCTTTCATGATAGTGAGATCGTTTCCCAAATTTCCCTTAAATCAGCGAAGAAATCAGAAACAAACCTTTGGACTGAGAATAAGCCTGTTCCTATGATGCCATTTTTGTTCACTGCAGTGTGAAAAGTGTGAAAAAACACACTTCTTTTTCTTCATCTTCTTGTTCCCTATTTACTGGTCTCTTTCAAAGAGGAGATTGTGAACATCAAATTTATTCTCAACTGTCCTAGTGAAAGTTTTTATTGGTATATATTTTGATTTTTGAAATCTACCAGTAGCTGCTGCATTTCCCACCCTCGGCTTATACTCGAGTCAATAAATTTTCCCAGTTTTTGTGGTTAAATTAGGTGCCTCGGCTTATATTCGGGTCAACTTATACTCTAGTATATACAATAAGTTGATTTTATTTTTTTTTATTTTTAAAAAAAAAACAAATTTTATTGATTTTAAAGACAAACAAACCATCATTAACCATTAAATACATAAAACCTCTTTCCATTATTAATTTTACAAGTCAAGTAAAATATTATTTTATGCAACATAATTCTGTTTTACACCATTTCAATATAAACATATAGATATCTCTTAACAAATTTCTCATTATTTCTCTTTTCGTATTCAATTTCATTGTTATTATTATTATTTTCTATATTTATCCAGTTTATAATCATCATCTTCATTCCTCTCTGACTTGATTTCCATTATTCTCATCCAACATTCCTCCAAGGTTTTATTAATTCTCAAACAAAACATAGACACACAAAACACAAAAATATAAAACTTCTTTTAAGAAAGTAGTTTGGCCCCAAATTACCTCTCTTTGTATGGACTTCAATTAAATTCGTGCTCATCTTGTATACCATTACCTATCTTATTTACCATTCTATATCTTCTATATAACTTCTCCCCGCTTTTCGTTCTTCTTATTTCTATTTTATTTAATTCATTTTAATTTAAATCATTATATTTGTATTTTTTGTCCATTCTTTCCAGATTATCCATTTATCTCATTCCCTATAGTAAAAAAAAAAAAAAAAAAAGAATTTCTCCTGAAATCACTGATCAGAGTATGATGCCTTTCTATCCTCCCCCTAAATTAATATTTAAAATAACACCTGATACCCAATCTGATTCTGCTTAGTACATTCTACCTATTAACCTTTAAAGAGAAAAAATAATAAATTCATAATAATTAATATAATTAGATAATAAATCTAAATATTAAATCTTATAACATTCTGATTGTCTATTTCAAAAAACAAGTGCTACAATTTTATTAAATTTTAAAATCTATCATTACTAAACATTTCAATATTTTAATCTTTTATTAATTCTTATAACATTCTAGTTTTCTATTTCTAATACATAATACCATCTTATGTACCTTGCAGAATCTTCTTTTTTAAAGAAATTATACCTTATCCTTTATCCCTAAAAAAACATCCTTTTTTCCCATCTTGTTTCATATCTTTGTGGCTTTTCCCTCCCTTTTCCCTTCCTTTCTTATCCCCCCTGGCCTTTTTACCCCCTCCTCTACTAACCTCTGCCTTTTTAGCTTTCCCTCTCTGTTGTAATCCTTTCTCCTTTTGCTCAGTAACATTGAGTTGGTTTTGCATCTTATTTTTTCCTTTCTTAAGTGTTTTTTTAAGTCTTAAGTCCTTCATTTTCCTTCCTTTCTTTCTCCTTTCTCTCTTAGTTAATTTTTTAGATTCACTGAAGATGGCGTCTTCTTCTTCTTTTTCTTCTTCTCCTTCTATTTCCTCCATCTGTTGTTGTGTTTGGTGATAAATAGCAAGCGCCATTTCTAAAGAAAGGAAAGCTTCTTTCACAGCGTCCTTACTTTCTTGATATTCCTTTCTAAGTTCATCATCAAATAAAGCCATTCTTTGTTCTTCTTAGAACAACCAAAATGTTTCAAAAGTTAAAACAATTCCTCAAAGTCCCAGAGACATCAATCAGTCCAAACAATGCACAAAGTTCTCACTTTCTCTTCCTGGGGTGGTATCAGTAAAAGGGAAAAGAAAAAAAGCCCAATCTGTATTTTACAGCCTTGTTGCAATCAATTTCTAGTCTCAAGATCTTCAAGGCATCTCCTCCAGCAAAATCTTAATATATATATATATATTGTCCTCTCCCTTCCTACTTATAACAAGAAGCCAAGTTTTTACCTTTTATAAAAAACAACAGGTTTCTCAATGGCCATTTGTTGATTCCATAGGGAAGGAGGGTAAACTTTCCTTTCAGCACCTCAATTTTGCCACTTGAAATCCTCCTCTGGAAACAAAGTATTTTTCAAAAAGTCATAGTTCTCAGGATTAAATGCCTCTTAAAGTCCTGGATCAGCCAAAAAGCTTTCTCTTGAAAACTTTCTCCCCTCTTCCTCCTGCTCAGTCTTACCCAGCTGCCGGCTTCTTTGTGGCGGCCATTACAGACTGCCGCTTGACCGCCTTGAGAAAAGGGGTTTTTGCCAGCTGGGGAGGGGGTCTGCAACACCCCCAAACCCCTCACCAGCTCCCCCCTATCTTCGGCTGCCTCTGCGGGGCAGCCTTAGCCTCCAAACCCGTCCAGATCGGAGGCACCAAAACGGCTAGCACGGCAGGGATCGCGCAGGATCGTGGAACCCTGCCGCTGGCGAAGCCGACAAACCGGAAGTTTCACGATAAGTTGATTTTAGAAGCCTTCTTCCTAGCTGATTCTCAGTTTTTGAGTTTCTGAATCAGGCTTTTTATTTCTGAGTGTGAATGAATGGATCAGAACAAACTATTGGGAACAGATTTCATACATATAACTTTATTAGAAAAATTCATCAGTTTAAATAAGAGTGTTAGTAATTATCACCCTTAAAGTAGAAAAGGTGACTGAGGTTTTTTTTCCTATACTTTATTTTACCTTTTAAAAAGCTTGGCACACTCTCAGTAATATCAGGCTATTTGAAGAATAGCAATATGCTCTAAAGATTTTCCTGATATGTTATATGATCATATTTCATGAGCTCTTTTTTTCAATGCTGTTAGTTAATCTGTGTTTTCTTCCCAAAGTAAAGACAAATTTTGAAGGAGGGACTTAAAAATTGCTAATATAGTATGTTGTTTGAGCCTGAGAAGGTGAAGTCCTGTGAGTATATGGCTAATGTTTTCGGTTACCAAAAAGTATTTAAAATGTTGTTGTGAATGAATAATACCAATAAAGTTATCTTGAGCTTGAAGTCAAGTGCAGGGTTCTGGCCCTGCATTTCTGATTGGCTGTTAATGGCAGGATCGGATTGGTCCATTCAGGAGCATCTGATTGGCCATTAACAGGCCATTCCCATTGGTTAACAGAGCTAGTGCTCCAGGTTTGCTATTGGTTGAATAGTTAATAAGTTGCCTATATAAGGAAGGCTATAGCAGCCCTCCAGTTGGAGCTGTCACAATATGTAAATAAAGAGTTTGAAGTTCACTGTTCTACCGGCTCGTCTCCATCATTCGCACCCATGCTCCAAACTTAACACTGGCGACGAAGGTAGGATTGGATGACATCCGAGCCAACTAAGACAACTAAGCACGTGGCTGAAGCGCACAACGGCGGAACCATGTCCGGCAGCGTAGTACCACCCACTCCGTTCGATCCAGGTCAAGAGGACTGGGAGTCCTACATGGATCGTTTTCAAATGTTTTTGGAAACGAATAATCTGAAGGATGCCACAACCAGGAAGAAACGGGCAGTATTCCTAATGCACTGTGGCCCGACGGTATTCAAAATGGCCAAGGCATTAGCAAAACCGGCTGAAGTGAAGGCCATGGACTGGGACGTCCTCGAACCGTTACTAAGGGCCCACTATGCACCAACTGTTCCAACGCTCGTGAGACGACACGAGTTCTATCAAAGGAACCAGCGGAAAGGAGAAAGCGTCGCCAATTTCGTTGCAGACCTCCGGAACTTGGGAGGCCTTTGCGATTTCACCAACCTAGAAGAGGCCTTGAGAGACCGAGTAGTCCTCGGGCTAGACGCTCTAAACGTACAGAGCAAAATAATGGCAAAGGGCGACATCACCCTTAAAGATGCCATAGCTGAAGCTACAGCAGCGGAGGTGACCAAGAAGTCGGCTGCCCAACTACACCAAAATCGCGCTACAGCACACCCACCGTCCGGCGAAGTTTCACCTAACGCAGAAGGGCAGCTGAAGACGGCCCATCATGAGGACCTCTCTTCATCGTCAGACAGCGACGAAGAAGAGGTCCATCGCCTGCGGTCCGATCGGGACCAATACCCGAAGTCCCAGCAACCGTGCGCTGGCTGTGGGGCCAACCATTACCGCTCCAATTGCAAATTCCGCGATGCGCTCTACCACAAGTGCGGGAAACGAGGCCACATCGGACGGGTCTGCCGAAGCCTTCTCGGACCCAGCCAGACTTCAAAAGGAACCAATCTCCGCCAATTGACAGGGAATCGCTCTGTAAGGCAAGAACCAGTAAACCACTCCTACAGAAAAGGACCCGTGAGTCGTCTAGCGAGACGGGAAGAGGCCCACCAAACACTCACTATTGGCCATGCCTCTTCGCTAGACACTAAGAAAATTCGGGTCAACGTGAACATTGAAAATCGGCCTTGCCAAATGGAAGTTGACTCGGGATCGTCTCTTTCAATGGTCTCATGGAAGACCCTCAAGCAACTCATCCCCACTATCCGGTGCCAAGACCTTCAATTCCAATGGCTCATGTTAAAGGACTACCGGGGAACCGAATTCCAGTCGCAGGATCCAGTCGAGTCCGGGTTGCATTCAAGAACTGCACGGTGTACTTACCCCTGATGGTAATCGATAAGGACCGGCCTAGTCTGTTAGGCCTGCAATGGTTCACACCACTCGGCATTGAAGTGGCAGACATTAACCGAATCGGCGGCAGTGACTGGGAGGAAGACCTCGCCCATGAATTCAGAGACGTCTTCAAGGAAAAGCTAGGCGAGTACAAGGGGAACCTGATATCCTTTAGCCTTAATCCAAAGATAGCTCCCATCCGCCTAAAGCCTTGTCGAGTTCCGTTTGCTCTAAAGCCGAAAATCGACGAATAGCTTGATAAGTTGATTGCCCAGGGAGTCTTAAAGCCAACTGACCACTCCCCACGGGAAACGCTGATTGTGACACCAATTAAGCTGGATGGCTCAATTAGAATTTGTGGGGATTATGAGCCACCCTAAACCACGCCCTGCAACAGAACCCATATCCGGTGCCGGTGGTACAACACCTCCTCCATTCCCTGGGGGGCAGAAAAGTCTTCGCTAAACTAGACTTAGCTCAGGCTTATCAGCAGCTGCCGGTTGACGAAAAAACGGCACAGGCACAGACTATGATAACACACCAAGGTGCTTTTAAGTGCACGCAGCTCCAATTCGGAGTCAGTGTAGCCCCAGGGATCTTTCAGAGCCTAATGGAGAGACTATTGCAGGGGATCAAGGGCGTTGTCCCCTATTTTGATGATGTGCTCATTACTGCCCCCACTCCAAAAATCTTATGGGAGCATTTAAGACTGGTATTATGAAAATTCCAGGAAGCAGGCCTGAAAGTGAAAAAAAATAAGTGCAAACTGTGTCCCAATCGTGTTGAATTCTTAGGGTACTTAATTGACAGTCAGGGTATTCACCCTACCGATAGCAAATTGAGAGCAATAAAAAACGCTCCCAGACCCCAGAACAAGACCAACCTCCAGGCGTTCTTAGGCCTCATCAATTTCTATAATGTATTCTTGCTGCACAAGGCGACTGTCGCTGAACCTTTACATGGTCTATTAAATAAAAAAGCAATTTGGGTATGGGGTCACAAAGAAGAGCAGGCATTCCGTAATGTGAAAAAACTACTGACTTCGGACGCCGTACTAATGCAGTACAATGAGCCTTTGCCAATAAACATTACATGTTTGGAGTGGGTGCCATTTTGAGCCATGTGTTACCTAACGGTAAAGAAGCCCCTGTTGCTTACTTCTCAAAGACGCTCTCGAAAACTGAGCAAAATTACAGCCAGATCGATAAAGAAGCCCTGGTGATTGTATCAGCTGTTAAAAGATTTCATGAGTACATGTACGGCCGGGTTTTCATCATTGTAACTGACCACAAAACATTGCTGGGGATCATTGCTGGGGACAAGCCAACTCCCTATATACTTTCTCCCAGAATGACCCGCTGGTCAGAATTCTTGGCTGCCTACAATTATCAGCTACAATATCGTCCCGGTAAAGCCATTCCCCACGCCGACACGCTGAGCCGTGCACTGCTCCCTGAAACTATCAACGATTCTGCACCAACGATGACAGCGTTGCAGATCGAGACACTCCACACGCCGCCATTAACTGCCCGTGACATTGCGAGAGAAACAAAATGCGACCCCATCTTGGCACAAGTCCTCACATGGGTGGAACGCGGATGGCCATTGGACCAAGTACCAGACGACTTTGCACCATTCAAAAGTCATCAAACAGAGTTGTTCTCGCAGAAGGGCTGTGTCATCTGGGGCGATAGAGTCATTATCCCAGAACAACTCCAACAGACACTGCTAAGAACCTTGCACGATGGCCACCCTGGCATCGTGCGCATGAAGGGCCTCGCACGAAGCTACGTGTGGTGGCCAGGCATCGACAGACAAATCGAATCGTGGGTTAAAACTTGCAAGAGATGCCAAGAAGTAAGCAACGCTCCACCAAAGGCAACCCTAACCAAGTGGGAGATGCCGCGGGGACCCTGGTCCTGCATCCATCTGGACTTTGCTGGACCAACCAAAGGCCACACGTTTTTGCTAACCGTCGACGCCTACTCGAATTGGCTCGAGATTCACCGAATGAGCAACACGACCACTGACGCAGTCATCAAAAGACTGGAAAGACATTTTGCAACCCACAGATTACCAGAAGTCCTGGTATCCAACAACGGGCCCCAATTTACCGCGCTGTCTTTTGAGCAGTACCTGGCTGACCGTGTTATTCGTCATGTGCTCACTTCGCCTGCGCACCCTGCTGCCAACGGTAGGGCTGAGCGCATGGTACAATTCATCAAAAAGACTCTCCAAAAGATAGACTACGACAACATTGATGAGAAAATCAACCGGATCCTTTTCCTGCAGCACATCACACCTCACAGCGTCACCAACAAAACTCCCGCCGAGCTGCTAATGGGATGAAAGCTCCGCTCCCACCTCGATCGGTTACACCCAGCCTATGAACCGGAAAAGCCACTCGGATCCAGCGGCCGATGCCGTACCTTCCAGGTAGGCGATTTAGTATTCGCTAAAAACTTATCGGGCAATCTGCTGTGGGTAGAGGCGACTGTAATCTGTGTAACAGGCCCAAGATCATACCTCGTTCAGTGCCCTGACGACAGACTTTGGAAGCGCCACATAGATCACAACTACAATCGTGGCTACCGTCTAGCACTTCCGAACTCCCTTATGACCAAACTGAGGGGGGGGGGAGATACAGAGGAAAGCGAATTACAATTAGAGGGAAACCTTTTCGAAGAGACTGATAATGGAACTGAAACGCAGGAACAGGAACCAGGGACCGGAGTGAGTTCACCTCAGGGAATGGCCAGTGATATTGGTGACGATGGGAACGCGAACTTGGAACCAGAGGCACCCCTACCGTTAAACAACGATCTACCTCAGCAGAAGTGCAGCCAACCACCAGGCACTTTGCGAAAATCGAAAAGACTAATAAAACAGCCGTCCTACCTTAAGGACTATGTAACCGCGCCCTGTGGGCTAAAGCCGGGGGAAAGGGGTGTTGTGAATGAATAATACCAATAAAGTTATCTTGAGCTTGAAGTCAAGTGCAGGGTTCTGGCCCTGCACTTCTGATTGGCTGTTAATGGCAGGATCGGATTGGTCCATTCAGGAGCATCTGATTGGCCATTAACAGGCCATTCCCTTTGGTTAACAGAGCTAGCACTCCAGGTTTGCTATTGGTTGAATAGTTAATAAGTTGCCTATATAAGGAAGGCTATAGCAGCCCTCCAGTTTGAACTGTCACAATATGTAAATAAAGAGTTTGAAGTTCACTGTTCTACCAGCTCGTCTCCATCATTCGCACCCATGCTCCAGACTTAACAAATGTTATGAGAATAAAACATGAAATATTGTTTCATGTTTTAGAACATAAAATATAAGCAAAACCAGGGGAAGAATTCTTGCTTTACAATGTTTTCTCTAATTACATTCTCTGGCACTTGGCAGTGGCAATGAGCTGAAACAATGACTGTTTGTTTATAATATGACATTCAATTACATATAATATATTACTCTATTTTGGCTTTACCCAAACTTTTAAATGTGAATGACTACCATGGCCTTCATTGCAATCATAGAGTTTTAATGATGTTGCTGCCGAAAGATGATAGGAAATGTAATTGATTGAATCCGGAGGTACCAAATTTGACATAGCTAGAGGGACATTATATTTGGTTATTCCTCTGCATTAAATTACCTCTCAGAAACTGTTTGTTAATACAACATTATTTTCAGAATTCATTTCTAATAAAATCTATAGCCCAATAGGTGTTCTTACTGAAAGCTAGAGATCAGTATGACTGTGATTTCTGATAAGCTAGTGAGGTTGAGTAAAAAAATAAAAGACTGAATTTGTGAATAATAAGTTATGCTAGTAGTGTAATGCATATATCAATGTGAAATCTGCAACTTTGTACTTGAATAATTTGAGGAACATAAATAGAAAGCAAAGACAACAATTATCTTCCTTTTTAATAAAAGCTATTCATAAAGCTGAAAAAACACTTAAGCAAATCATGGTGTCGGCAACTGAAACCTCATTTTAAAGTGAACTGGCTGATCAAAAATGGTGAAAAGGCATCAATATTTAGAGTTTTGCAGCAATAATTCAGTGCCAGAAAAATAAACACAGATGGCTGATGCATCATTTAACATCTTTATAAACATAAACAGATTTTACAAACCAGTTGTAGATTTCTCCAACATGGAACAAACTCAAACAGAAACATGTTGCAAGTTCAGAGCAGAGCTCTAGTCTTCAGCAAGCATCTTCAATAGACAGACTCAGAGCTCAACATAGCTGTAGAGTTGCAGAGCTTACTATAGAGCCACGCCTAGGCTACTTTTAGTTTCAGTTTCCAGCCTAGGCTACTTCTAGTTTCAGTTTCCAAAACAGTCCTCATTGACTAATTTAGTTGCTATGCCTGTTCATTGGCTGACCTTGTTACCAAGCTCTATGCCAGTTCACGAATATACTGACAATCAAGGTGCTAATCTAAATCAATATGCAATGTATTTGTAGAAATTTATGAAATATATTATTTCTCTAATCCAATTTCATCAGTAAGAATCACATGCAAGAAGAAGGAAGGGGGAGAAGAAAACAAATTTTGAATTGGAAAGATGTGAAAATTGGACAAACCAAAAAGAAGATCAAGATTTCATTATTTTTTAATCACATGCCTCCTCATGTGTCATTGTAACTTTGTATGATGGCAGAAGGTCCAGAAATCACAATATTCCTAAGGGTTGTACCAAGGGAGCAAGACCAAGGGTTCTTAATAGGTTCACCCAAAACCAAATGATGTACTCTGGGCAAGTGGATGATGAACTTGATGGCAAGATTAAGGGAAGTAAATTCAGAAGTCAATGAAAAATGTGGTTGGGGCCAGGGATCACTGGAATATCTGTGGACCACTGCAGATTTCCCCTGGGGATGAATCAAGGTAAAGAAAGTAAGTCCACACCGTTATATGAAGCTCAGCTCATGATTATCTCCTTTTTTGTTTATATTTTATTTTAGTACAGACAAGACTAAAATACAAAATGCAAGAATCTTCCCCCCCCCAAAAAAAACCAAAAGACAAAAGACAGGAAACACCAAATAATCAAAACATTAGAAAGGTTCATTAAAAAAAACCCAATAACACATATACATATATTATCCCCTCCAGTTGAATAATTAATACATTACTACATTTAGTTTCGCCCCTTACAAAACAGCCCCTCCCAGAATTTTTAAACTCCAAAATCAGGGGTCCTCAAACTCTGCTCCCCCATGCAAATGGCAGGCAAGCACATCATTTGTGCATGCACAGGACTAGGTTGAGTGCATTCATTAGTAGCGCTAAGGACCTTTAATTCTATTCTGTGAAAATTAATCTGTGAGCCAATGGTTTCTAGAATTTTGCTGAGACCACTCATTTTCAAGGTCATAAAACCTACACCTAAGAATGGAAGAACAACAGAAAGAAAAGGCAATGTGTTTAAAGACTTGTGGGTCTTGTGAATTAGTACCCTTACTCTAAGAAAAAAGTAAATATGACTTCATCTGGGTATATAATGGTTTCTTATCTAGGTATATAACATCATGTATCTAAAAGTCTTTAGTTGACTTCAAGCTCAGTAGACATGTTAAGACAAATGTCCAAGAATTTCTGCTAAGGTAACCTAGTGGCTTGATCCTTCCTTTCTTCCCACTGCTACAAAAACAAGCCACCATACACAAGGATCTAACAATGATTACTGACCACTAGGAGCTCCATCAACTACTCATCTATCAGGTAATGTTTTGTTCCAGTGTCAAATTGTATAACTCCCTGATGGACGAGCTAAGTCAACAGGTGGTATATATCTGGGGTCTTCTAGTGGGACTTCAGGCAAATACAACAACTGCTGCTGGAATAGTTGCAGCCCTTCAACTCTGTTCCTGCTTCCCTGTTAGATAAATATGATAGGAATTCAAGCAAATGTTTTGCCTTTCTTACTCAGTAAAAGCTCTACATCTGTATCCAGATAACTCTTTTAATAACCATGCTGATATAGGAATTGCCATTAACTTAATGAGGGAGTAAACAATTCCCTTCTGATTCAAATAAGTCTGGATCTGAAAATTTACGTGAATTTTGTGCCATGCCCTGAGATTTAATTTTGAGGAATCTGTCAAGCAAGTTAGAGACAACAATGAAATTTGCCATCTTGGTTGCGTTAAGCATTCAGTTTAAGAATATGCTGCTAATTTTTTAGCTTGTAACTCAGGATGTGGGCTGAAATGCAAGAGTTTTAATTGTCCACTGCATAGAGCTGCTGCCATATAAAATGTAAGACAAGGTAATTTGTGAATGTATCCCCAACACAATTATTGTTTTAATGTAAGTCTGCTTGGTACTGAATGACTCAAAAAAATGTAAAAGAATATAAGTGGAGATGGAATATGCCACTCTTCACTATCATATGTTCCTCTTGATTCTGCCACTTGAAAACTAGAGACCACAAAAGTTAAAGTTGTGCAGCTGAAAGACAACAAAACTTAATGAAGTGCTCAGAAAAAGTTGTGCCATTTCACTCTGGGCCTGTTGAGCTAATGGTTGTTACTCGTTGCCATTTAAGACCATCCCCTTCCAAAGCATTGGTAGAATGTCATACTTGTAGCAAAGAACAGTTTTTCCAACAGCAAATATCTTGTATACTCCATATTTGGCCTTTTGCAAAATGAAACTTTTCCAAGGTTCAGATACTGAGAATTACAGTTGGCTATTCTGGGGTTCATCCATGTTTAGTGGAAGAAACTTTTCAACTCTTTCATGAGAGTGGTCCAATTGAACATTTTGAAAAATTTAAAACTTTTTAGTGATCTCACCTTAGAGCAGGTATCAAGAGTTAAATTTCCCTGTGCCATACTTTTAAGCCATAAATTGACAAATCAGATTTTCCACCTTGTACTACATGTGCCTTGGGTCTCATTTTCCATGCAATTTATACTTGGTTTATCATGTATCAAAAAACTAGATGGCATTTGGTAATAGTTAATGTTTAAAGGTATCCTAGTTTATTTCCTATAATTGACGTATCCTTGATTATTTCGTATAATCAAGCTTGTATATATGCTTGATGTCTTATACTTGTTTTGTCTTCCAGGTTTAAATGTTCTAGAACCATAGTTGACCAAACAACTCAATTTGCACATAAAAACTAATAAATTGGTGAGCTATCACACAGTCAAAAGCCAAGAACCATAAAAATAATAAACACAATTAATTTGATACATAATAATCCAAAGCACACTGAAGATGTCTGTTAGGAATTGATAGTCACCTAAACAGTTGGGTTGGAAATATATAAACCAGGATAGACATTTAATGCTGTCTCTTTAAGGGAATGCTAAAATTGTAATTGGGTGTGGTTCCTCAAATGGCCATAAGATGGAGCCAGAAACCTGGTTTGGATGTTCTGTTGCTGTTAGTTACTAGGTGGTCGATGTTCTGTTGTTTGCTGTTTTTGGTTCCTGCATTTTTCCCTATTGACTGTTGCTGATCGTCATTTTTCTTGGATTGCTGTGAGTCTATTTACTGAACTGTTTATGATACTGGACTTTGTTATTTGGATTATCTCTGGACTGAATACTGACTGCTTTAACCATGTATGACTTGGACTGCTTCTTGGATTTTGCTTAATTGTTTACTGGAAGTAAAACCTACATTTTACAATTCAGTGTATCTGTATGCTGGTTGTTTGTTATTCAACATCACTCACACTACGTTTCCCTGAGTGCACTCATTCTCCTAATGGGGAATTACCTCAACACTGGTTATGGGCCCAGGCCATACCACAGTCAGATAACAGAGAGTTCGTGTGAATACACAGTACCATATACAGACAGCTGTTTACTGTTTAATTGTGGGTTACTATCCTGGTAAAGATGGCACAATACCCATTGTGATGACCTGTAGTCTCTCAAAATAACCCCAAACCCAAAACATATATTAAAGTCCGGTAAGGCCTTCAACTTAACTTTACTGTTTTATTAGGCACAGTTTAAAGTCACAAAAGTAAGTAATGAGACAAGCAGAAAACCAAAACAAACTGCATTGATGAGAGTTCTGAAGCAAGCCAAGATAACTAATCATTAACTCCAGGAAAATAACCGAGTAAAGTCCATGGGAAGAACGCCAGCAAAGATAAACCTCTTTCAAAGTAAACGCTAATTGACTCCAGCAATTCTAACTACGTAGCTGAAAACTTATATACATAGCTCCCAGCTGCAATCCACGAGGAAGATCATGGTAATCTCCTCTTGAGTAGACCTCGCTTTTCCCTGATTCTCTCCTCCCTGCATGATGTAGGATGGATAGGGGATGAGCCTGGATCCTCCTCTGACTGCTCAGCTGGCCTCTGCCCTTCGCCAGCCTTCTCCACCACCTCTGGAGCCATCCCACTCCCTGTTGGCTGTTCCTCCTCTTCCTCAGAGTCAGTCTCCACCAGGGGCATGATACCTGTCAACAAGTATATCACTGATAACCTGGTTGGATGGAACAAACTATGTTTCCTGGTCTATGAAGTGCAGTCTACTTCTGCGTAGAGAAGGGTTATGGAATGCAGTTCAAGATCCACCAGATGTAAATGCTTGAGATCCAGATGATGATGAGGATGATGCCAAAAAGTTAGCTGACTTTAAACGGAACAACGAATGAGCTCTTTGTATAATTGGACTAACACTGAGTGACCAGCAGCTAGTCCATATTCATGGAGAAGAGTCTGCTGCTAGGTGTTGGAAGAATTTGAAGAGGATTTATGTTCGTGACAGTGTATGTGCACACATACATCTTACATGTAAACTGTTTAGAGCACGTTTGCTGAAAGGTGGAGATATGTTAGCTCATTTGAACTTCATGAAAAGAACTTTTCAAGAGCTACATAAAAAGGAACTGATATTTTCAGAGCTGCATCAAGTTTACATCATTCTTTCATCATTGGATGAAAGTTATGATGATTACATATCTTCACTGGAAGTCCTGACCAGAAATGAACTGACATTGACTGACATAACCGGACGATTGTTAGAAGAGGCAAGAAGAAGGCAAGATAGAGACCAACTGAGAGACAAACAACCACAAGAAGAGGATTTGTTTTCAACTGCCTATACTGTTAGGAAATGTTTTTCTTATGGGGCTAGGGGACATATAGCTAGATTCTGTAAGAAGGGCAAATGACAGAATACTGGTAATCACCAGAAGGTTAAGAAGAATGTTAGTTTAGCTATGTCTAGCAATTCAACTGTAAACCATGATTTGTGGGTAGTTGATAGTGGAGCATCGCAGTGCATTACTAAAAATAGAGAGAGGTTTGTAGAGACGTCTACAAGTAAGCAACATGTATCATTGGCAAATGGATGGAAGATGAAAGCATCTGGTGAAGATACTGCATATTGTTCATGTGTAAATGAGCTTTTACCTATGTTATATGTACCTAAACTGAAATTTAATTTGTTATCAGTAAGGGCTTTAGTTAAAATTGGTTATGTAGCAACCTTTAGGGGAGATAACTGTATAATAGAGAAAGAGGGTAAAAGTGTTACTGCTACTTTAGAGAATGATTTATATGTTATACATGATAACCAGTTGCAGATGGCTAACTCGGTTTATAACAATGTTAAGCCACATGACGAATATATACATTTACTGCATAGATGTCTGGAGCACATTAATTTCAAAATGTTGAAACAAACTGTTGAATTGTCAGAGGGAGTAAAATTAAAACCCTGTAGCAAGTACTTAAACTGTAATGCCTATAGTCAGGAGAAAAGCAAGGTTACCACAGCAAACAGACTTAATGGGTTTAAGACCAATTAATCTTGAGAGGTTGTGTTTGCTGACATAATTGGTCCTAAGAAACCCAGTTTGGGAGGTGCCTGCTATGTTTTGAGTATAATGGATCATTACTCACGGTACGGTTTCTGCTATCTCATGAAAAACAAAACAGAAACATTCCAACATTTCTTTAATTGGCTAAGGTTTGCAGAGAGAAAAATGAAACATAGGGTAATTATTTTAGTTACTGATAACGGGACTGAATTTATTAACAATAGATTCCAAACTATGTTAAAATTGGCTGGTGTCAAGTATAAACGTTCTGCACCTTACAGGCCATAACATAACTTGTTTGTAGAATGAAGAGGGAAAACGTTACAAGCCATGGCTCGCACTATGTTATCTGATTCAGGTTTGCCTGAAACTCTGTGGAATGAAGCCATAATGTGTAGCAACCATGTTTTAAACAACGTGGTAAACACAACAACTGGTGAATTACCATTCACTCATTGGCATGGCAGAAAACCAAATTTAAGTTATCTAGACACATTTGGAGCTCCAGCATGGGTGCATATTCCCTTACAAGTAAGACTGAAAAGGCAACATAAAGCTAGGAAATTATTTTTCGTAGGTTATGAAGCCAACCATAGATCATTTAGATTTTGGGATCCAGGCACAGCTCATGTTTACTGTAGCACTAGTGCTAAATTTCTTGAGCACACTGGGTGGAATAAACTAGAACAGGAATACAACAATGATGTTGTAATTGACACCCAAGTAGTCCCTAAAGATGAAACAGTTAAACCATCAATAGCCATTAAAGAACAGGCACAGGAGGAAGTAGGAGAACAGGCACAGGAGGAGGTAGAAAAACAGGAGCTGGTGGAACAGGAGAGTCCACCAGTAAGCCCTGTATTACTGAGATGTTCAACCCAAGTAACACGACCACCTGATAGATATCAGGCTAGTGTTGTATGCCAAGTGAATACTGTTCCTGGTAACTATAATGAACTGAAACTGTATCCTGCTAAGGATCAGGCTGCTTGGCAGGAAGCAATGGATAAGGAACTGAAATCCTTACAAAGGCTGGAGGTATATGAAAATGTCAGGTTACCACCAGGTAAACATGCCATAGGGTGTAAATGGATTTATAAACTAAAGACAGTGTGGATGGGACTGTTATCCATAAAGCCAGGTTAGTTGCACAAGGGTTCAATCAGACAGCAAACGACTATGATGAGGTGTTTGCGCCTTGTCTGAAGGCTACTACATTACGAGCAGCATTAGTGTGGGCAGCTAAAGAAAAATACATTATAAATCATTTAGATGTAGAGATGGCGTATCTGCATGCACCGTTGCAACACACTATATATTTAAAGAAACCTTTAGGTATCAAACATGATAATACAACTGATTGCTGGAGATTGAAAAAGAGTCTTTATGGCTTAAAGCAATCAGGATATGAGTGGAACCAGTGTATAGTTAAGGAATTAAATAATATAGGTTTTGTAGCTGGCATGGCTGATCCATGTTTGTTCAAAAGGGAAAATGATGGTGTAATTTCATTGTTGATATTGTTTACTGATGACATAGCATTAATCACCAAAACTGAGCAAGAAGCTATTGAAATAATTTCACTATTAGAAATTTTTTTTAAAATAAAACAGTTAGGAAAAAATTAAACAATCTCTTGGTTTAAAGATAGATAAAACTAGGGGAGGATACAAAATCTCACAGGCAGATAAAATTAACCAATTACTGAAGAATTTTAAAATGGAACTTTGTAAACTAGCTAAAACACCGATGAGCCAGGAGTTTAGCCATAGTGATGTACAAAGTCCTGTTTTTGATAAAGATATTTATCAGTCCTTGATTGGTAGCTTATCTTATTTCAGTAATTGGTCAAGGCCAGATATAGCATACAGTATTAACCAATTAGCTAGATTTATGCTGAGCCAACTGAAAGACACTGGCAAGCTGCTAAACATGTGTTAAGATACTCAAAACAAACGATGCATTATGCATTATATTTGGAGCCAAAGGATGAACTAAGTTTAACTGCATATGCTGATGCAAGTTTCGCTACAGATGTAAATACACATAAATCTACATCAGGTACTGTAGTATTATTAGGAAAAGTGTTGATTGGATGGAGGTCTATTTGACAGAAACATCTAAGTTTGTCAACAATGGAGGCTGAATTCTCATGTTTATCTCTATTATGTATAGATTTAGTTTATTATAAGCAACTATTGATTGATATGGGAATTGATGTAACAGATTCTATTGTTGTTTACGAAGACAACCAATCAGCAATACAGATGGCTTCCAATCTTTCTGTAAAGACAAAATCAAAACACACAGATTTAAGATATTTAAATGTGTACAAAGTAAAATGATTAAACTGCAGTACTGTATGTCAGAGAATAACATTGCAGATCATTTTACAAAAGCCCAAGGCCCTGTAAAGCTTAAGGCTTGCTGTGAGGATTATGGACTTAAACTGTAAGGTGTCATATATTGTCCTTCCCAAAGGGGACAATGTTAGAAATTGATAGTCACCTAACAGTTGGGTTGGAAATATATAAACCAGGATAGACATTCAATACTGTCTCTTTAAGGGAATGCTAAAATTGTAATTAGGTGTGGTTCCTCAAATGGTGATAAGATGGAGCCAGAAACCTGGTTTGGATGTTCTGTTGCTGTTAGTTGCTGTTTGGTCGATATTCTGTTGTTCGCTGTTTTTGGTTCCTGCATTTTTCCCCATTGACTGTTACTGATTGTCGTTCTTCTTGGATTGCTGTGAGTCTATTTACTGAACTGTTTATGATACTGGACTTTGTTATTTGAATTATCCCTGGACTGAATACTGACTACTTTAACCGTATATGACTTGGACTGCTTGTTGGACTTTGCTTAACTGTGTACTGGAAGTAAAACCTACATTTTACAATTCAGTGTATCTGTATGCTGGTTGTTTGATATTCAACATCACTCTCACTATGTTTCTCTGAGTGCACTCATTCTCCTAATGGGGAATACCTCAACAATGTCTCCTCAAATGGGGACAAAATGTTTGCAACCAAATTGCCAAGCTCGGAACTCAAACCAACAACATAACTACCAACCCAAAATACGAATATTCAAAGACATTTCAATTACTTCCTTACATTTATTCCTCCTGTGACCAAACAGAAAACCTACACAGGACTTTTGTAAAAACAGATCCATAAATTTATTATGATTTCTAGAGCAGTTTCTTCTGAACTGCTACAGTGTGCTTTTGCTCAATTGAATAAGAATGTTTTAATATAAAGAATGTTTACTTATAAAGCTGTTTTTTTGTGGGTTGATTGTTGCTTTGGTTGTGCAAACTTTGATTTGCACTTTGGTTTTCACATGTTGCTTTTCAATAAACCTGAATGCAAAGTTGACTATTGTTTCCACTGCTGATAAGAATATCTAAGAAGGAAAGATTATTATTCTCTTTTCTCTTGTGAATTTGAGTTTGTTAAAGATACTACTGATTGTGTTGTATGTTTATCTGATGGTGGAAATGGATAGAAAAGAAGCTTGTCATGCATAAGTAGCTGGTAAGTGAAGATAATATTATACAATAACTGTAGTATTATTGTAATTTACAATTATGTAAAATGTTCACAAGATTTTATGCATAAAAATATTTATGTAACTGCATATCTGTACTGATGTACCATGATGTACCATAAATAATACCTGATTAATGCTTAGAACTTAATAAAACAAGTTCAAACTGCTTCACTATTTTCTTCTTCGCCCCTGCTACCTTATTCTATCTTATCTACTGGCTCAGAAATGCTAACAGCTTCTTTTCTCTCTTATTAATACTATTTTGCCCAGTTATCTAGCAGCTGAAACTCACTGAGGTCACTCTGCCACCATTTAGAATACAGAGCTGTGTTGTCTTCTTTATTCTAGTTCTTCTTTGTTTCCACCATTTCAGGCGCCTTCCTGGATTTTCTCTCTGGTTGTAGATCCTCTGACTTCCAGCTGTCAGCTTTTGCTTCCCCTGCTCCATAACTTATCTAGTCACCTCTAGCAGCATCTCCTTCTAGAAATAAGAGAGCCCCTTCCCCTTCTCCCTACCAGCTCTGACTTCTTTTATTATTTTTGTGTTTGAACTTTACTTGCTTGCTTATAGATGCTTCTTAGAGGTTTCTGATTATTTTCTGTTTCTCTAAAAATGCCTATGTGCCTAAGCTGTGTAGTTGGCAGTCAAACCACTGCAGAAAGGAGGGGGGAATTTACCTTGATAATTGTATGCATCTAGTCAATAATGTGTTTCTATTTCAGAGCAGTTCATCCTTTAACAGTGTTCTAAAAATATTTTCTGATTATGACAAAAATATTATTTGCATAATAGTTCCACATTTTGGGTTGTATGTGTGGAATGGTTATTGCTTCAAAACACTGCATGACCATCTGCAATGAATCCTATAATGATCCCATAGAAGTTCCTCTTGTTTGTTCTTAAATCTGTCTACAAAATTAAAAATAAGTTGTGAGGAAAAAGCCTATAAGCTTAATTATTGGAGGTATTTCATTTTTTATATATATATTAAATGAACACAAAGATCAAATTCAATACACAGTAGTATTTAATACAATTTGTGAGTTCTAATCCTACCTTAACCATAAAGTCAGCTGGGTCTTTCTTTCTCTCTGAACCCTACGAAAAAGGAAATAGCAAATCATTTCCAAAAATATTGCCTAGAAAACTGCAGGGATTTCTCCGAACCATTGCCAACAGTTAAAAGTGACTTGAGGCACAAAAAAGAATAAACCAATTTAAAAACTGCCTTATATAGCCAAGCATATGAATGTCACTGCTAAGGGAAAATCTAGTTCTTGAGGAATCCCTGGAGAAATTTTCTGTCCTATTGATAACATTAATTTCTTAGTCCATAAATTTAGTGGTCCACCAAAGGGTTGTGTGAATTGTTTATATCTTATTACGTAAGTAATCATAGTAACTTAAATGATTAATGAGAATGAAAAATAAAATCCCTGAATAATCGTAAATGCCTCTTGTATACTTTGAGCAGAACACTATTTGAAAAAGTTGTAGCGAGCAGACTTTATATGCATTATTTCTGTTTCATCTCTATGTAATTTTTTGCGTGAAAAGGCTAGGGGGGGGATTCATAGCTTAAAGGACTTCCATTGTAAATATAAATTGTTCTGTACCTTCATTTGCATTCTTGAAACCCCGTGTTTTGATTGGTCAAAGCGCAGGGTGATCTGATTGGGTTAGCGAGCCGCGCTGATTGGCCCGCTGAGAATCTCCCGCGATTGGCGGATACGAATCACGGGAGATTCAAAGTGGTGCCATTGGCCGCGGCCGCGGCGGCTTGAGAATAAAAAGCTGCAAGTTTTCCCTTGGAGCTAGATCGGTTCCGGGGACCTAATAAAGAGCTGAAACCACAGTCACTGCCTCCTGGTCTCCTTGCCGAATGGACACGACACTGGCGACGAAGATGGGATACCAAGGCTGAACCCCATCGAGCACGTGTCCGCTGGAAGCAAGACTGACGAGATGGCCAGCATCGCTCCGCCCGCACCCTGGGAATCCTACACGGACAGATTCCTCATGTTCCTCGAATGCAGCAACATGAAGGATGCCACCAGGCCAAAAAAACGAGCTGTCTTCCTGACACACTGCGGGCCCGCAGTGTTCAAGATGGCGAAAGCCCTCGCGAAACCTGCCGACGTCAAAGCAATGGACTGGGACGACCTCGAGCCCTTGCTCCGCAACCACTACGCCCCCGCTGTGCCTACCCTCATCAGGCGGCACGACTTCTACCGGCGGGACCAGAGACCGGGCGAAAGCATCAGCTTTTTGTTGCTGAGTTGCGGAACCTAGGAGGCATGTGCAGATTCTCCGACATGAACGAGGCCCTACGGGACCGAGTCATGCTCGGACTTCGGGATCCAGTCCTCCAGAGCCGACTGATGGTCAAAGGCGACATCGCCCTCGCCGACGCCATCGCTGAAGCCACCGCAGCCAAGGCTACCCGGAAGTCGGCGAATCGCATGCGGAGATCGGACGCCGGGGACCGCACCACAACCACCGACTCAGGACAGGCAACCGAGGCTCAACCAGAAGCAAGTCACTGCAAGACCACCATGGCGAATTCCACTCCGCCTCTAACACCTCGGACAAGGAGGAGGAAATCCACCGGCTCCAGGCGGGACGCGACCAGCGCAATCTGCGGGGTCGTAAGTCGGGGACCGCGTGTGCCAGTTGTGGAGGTGACCACCTGAGATCGGAATGCCGTTTCTTCGACGCAGTCTGCCAGCACTGCGACAAAAAGAGCCACATCGTCCGCGTCTGCCAACTAAAGAAAGCCTACAGCCCCAGACGGCGGGACCACAGCGAGCGGAGACGGGACAGCACAACCCCCAGAGCCAGAGATTGCCCAGCCGACAGCCGATGGGACCGGAGCGGGCGAACCCGACGAGGCGGAGAGACCCGGCGGAAGGAGGAAACCCACCAGACTGTCATCATTGGCCACGCATCAACCACCAACGCCCGAAAAGTCTACGTGGAGTTGGCATCGAAGGCAAGCCATGCAGGATGGAGGTGGATTCTGGGTCCTACCTCTCCATGGTCGCCTGGCAAGAAATCAAACGCTTGGTGCCTACCATCCACAAGAAGGGACTGGAGAACCAGAAACTAATCATCAAAGACAACCAGGGAAACCGCATCCCGGTAGTCGGAACCGGACAATTTGAAATAACATTTAAGGGTCGCACAGAAAAGCTTCCTCCAACAATCGTGGACCGAGACCAGCCCAGCCTTTTGGGACTGCAATGGTTTGCGCCGCTTGGAATCGAAGTCACGGGCATCAACCACATTGCTGAGACCGATTGGGAGCAGCAACTGGCATGGGACTTCCAGGAAGTGTTCGACGACACCCTAGGCAAGTACTGAGGGCCCCCCATCTCCTTCAGCCTAGACCCTAACATTCCCCCGAGATGCCTAAAACCACGGCGGGTACCTTTTGCACTCCGGCCAAAAATTGACGAGCAAATTGACAAGCTCGTCAAGCAAGGGGTCCGACAACCAATTGATCATGCCCGGTGCGAGACCCCAATAGTCACCCCAGTCAAGCCCGATGGGTCGGTGAGAATCTGCGGGGACTATCAGGCCACCCTAAATTGCGCCTTGCAACAAAGCGCCTACCTCGTCTCAGTAGTGCAGCACCTTCTACACTCACTGGGGGGAGGCAAGGTTTTTGCGAAGCTCGACCTTGCCCAAGCATACCAACAGCTGCCGGTCGACGCAGAAACCGTGGAGGCGCAAACCATAGTCACCCACCGGGGAGCTTTCCAATGTAACTGACTCCAGTTTGGAGTCAGCGTGGCGCCTGGAATTTTCCAGAGCCTCATGGAGAGACTCTTGCAGGGCATCAAAGGGGTGGTGCCCTACTTCGACAATGTGCTGGTATCGGCAACCAACCAACGAGAACTAGAGGTCGGCTAAGGGAGGTGTTAACCAAATTCAAGGAAACCGGGCTAAAGGTGAAGAGGGAAAAGTGCCAACTTTACACAGAGCGGGTCGAGTTCCTGGGATACCTCCTAGACCAGCACGGCACCCACCCCACCGAAACTAAAATCAGAGCCATTAAGGAGGCTCCCACACCCAGGACTAAAACGGAACTGCAGGCGTTTCTGGGACTGCTTAATTTTTACAATGTTTTCCTTTCCCAGAAGGCAACCGCGGCGGAGCCCTTGCATTGGCTCTTGGACAAGGCAGCTACTTGGACTTGGGGGAAACGCGAGGAAGCCGCCTTCAGGAGAAGCAAGGACCTGCTCACCTCGGATGCCATCCTCATCCAATACAATGAGACCCTACCATTCGCCGTCACATGCGATGCCTCACCCTTCGGCGTCGGCGCCGTCCTCAGCCACACAATCCCGGATGGAAGAGAAGCACCCATCGCCTTCTTCTCCAGGACACTCACCAAACCGGAGCGGAACTATAGCCAGCTGGACAAGGAGGCCCTAGCCATCGTTGCAGCAGTGAAGAGGTTCCACGAGTACCTCTACGGCCGCACCTTCACAATCATCACGGATCACAAGCCGTTGCTGGGCATCCTGGCAGGAAACCGGGCCACCCCGAACATTTTATCTCCCAGGATGACAAGGTGGTCCGAATTCCTTGCCGCCTACAGTTACCAGCTCATGTACTGACCTGGTAAGACTATTACACATGCAGACGCTTTGAGCCGCTCACCGCTACCCGACCGAGACACTGACCCAGCACCCACAACGAGCACCCTCAGCATAGAGACTCTGCCCAATCTACCCATAACCGCGTCAGACATTGCCCGAGAAACCAATAAAGACAAACGTCTGGCACGGGTGTTACATTGGGTAGAGAAAGGGTGGCCAGAAAAGGACAACGATGAAGCATTCAAAACATTCCGGAACTGGCAAACGGAACTTTCGCTGCAAAAAGGGTGTGTGCTGTGGGGGGATAGGGTGGTTATCCCAGAAAAACTGCAAGGGAAGGTATTGGGGTTGTTACATGAGGGGCACCGGGGCATAGTTAGAACGAAAGCCCTGGCCAGAAGTTACGCTTGGTGGCCAGGGATGGATAAGCAAATCGAGGCCTGGGTGGCAAGGTGTCAACGCTGCCAAGAAACCAGACCGAGCCCTCCTGTGCTACCGATCCTGGAATGGGAAACCCCCAGGGGACCCTGGTCTAGGGTCCACATAGACTTTGCTGAGCCCACCAAGGGACATACATTCCTAGTAACCGTAGATGCTTACTCCAACTGGCTGGAGGTAAGCAACATGTAACCAAGGAACTTTGCAAACTATTCGCAACCCATGGCCTCCCGGATGTCATCATGTCGGACAATGGGCCCCAATTCACCTCGCTGGAATTTGAAAAATTCCCAGCAGAACGGGGCATACGACACGCACTGACAGCTCCGGCGCATCCAGAGGAGAAAAGAAAGATGGAACGGATGCTTCAATTTACAAAAAAACCATCCAGAAAATCGAACACGGGGAAATCCAAGACAAAATAAATAAAATGCTTTTTATCCAACACATAACCCCGAACACAACAATGAGCAAAAGCCCAGCTGAGCTACTGATGGGGAGGAAAATAAGGTCCCCACTCGACAGACTGCACCCCACATACAACCCGGAAAAAAACCCCAAACTCCTCCAGCAAGCACCGATCTTTTGCACCAGGCGATGCCGTCTACGCAAAAAACCTAACTGGAGACCCACTATGGGTACCAGCAACCATAACCCAACTGACAGGTCCCCACTCGTACTGGCTGCAAACAACCGACGGACGAGCGTGGAAAAGCCACATCGATCAAATAAGATCAAGAACGGCCACAAGAAACACAACCGACACGCAACCAGACACAGAAAATCCCCTTAACACAAGCCAAGAGAGGAGGGAATACCCCGGGAACCAAAACCCAGAAGAAAACCAGCCATACTCACCAGCAAGAGGCCAGCTCGACCAGCCCAGAAAGACCGGGCGGGAGCGGCGAGAAACGCAGCTCAATCAGCCCAAGTAGACCGGGAGGGAGCTGCGACAAGCGGCCCGGCAAGGCCTACCAGGCGGTTCCATCGACGAGACCGAGAGACACAGAGAACCTGACCGAACCGGCCGGGAGCCAACCAACGACTGACCTGCGCAGGTCCAGTAGACAAGTACGGAGCCCCGCCTACTTACGGGACTATGGTGCGTAGGACCAAACCAAGAGGGGAGGGGTGTTCTGTACCTTCATTTGCATTCTTGAAACCCTGCGTTTTGATTGGTCAAAGCACTGGGTGATCTGATTGGGTTAGCGAGCTGCGCTGATTGGCCCGCTGAGAATCTCCCACGATTGGCGGATACGAATCGCAGGAGATTCAAAGCGGTGCCATTGGCTGCGGCCGCCGTGGCTTGAGAATAAAGAGCCACAAGTTTTCCCTTGGAGCCAGATCGGTTCCGGGGACCTAATAAAGAGCTGAAACCACAGTCACTGCCTCCTGGTCTCCTTGCCGAATGGACACGACATAAATAGTAAAGCTTCTTAATAAATTATGATACTTCTCAGAAAACTATAGTTAATGTTATGTCTGGGCGGTGGGTCCCAAAGAGAGACGAGACTCCTAGTAGTGAACAACAGCTCTTTATTAAGCAACCAGATACTGAGACAAAATTCCTAGCCGCAGCAGCTCTTTTTATAGAACTGACAGACTTTTGAGCTTGCCTTACTTGGTTTTATCCAATCGCAGCAACCCCTATGCGAACCAGTCAGGATTGCTTTATATTGTCCAATCACGGCCCGGCTCTTCCGGACCAATAGGAATGCAGGCCTACAAGCCTGCTAGTATGGAACAGTTAATATTTCAGATAAACAATAATATGGAAATTATAGCCAAGGGGCCTGAATGGAAAAAAGGGAAGGTAGAGATGAAGACTTTTTTAAAAAAAATATGTTAATAAATTGTACTCAAGTTGAAGTCCTGATGGATACATCTCTATAAGGCTGAGGGTAAGAATGCATAAATGGTATTGTAGGGACTGCCTTCTGAAACTTTTTGGTTTTTATTTCCCAGAAATGCTTACAGCTTTGGGGTTTTCTAGAAGTCTCCCAACTTCTAAAGCTTCTTAGCCCTGCTTAGCTTCTAAACCCAGACAAGATCAGCAAGGACCTATTCCACAAGGGTGACGGAAAATGTAACTCCCAAAATAAAACTCCCATACTGTGGAAGATCATGTAATCTTTGGTTATATAAGTACAACTTTCTCATAAAGCTGTGTCACAAGTTTTATATTAGCACTTCACCTTTGAATTAAATGTAATACTATGTATTATGGACGAATATATGAAAATGGCAATCATAGACCGGACTATCCTGAGTCTTTCCTACCAGCTGCTTTCCTAGCTATTTGGGCTATTATACTTCATTTATGATACGCAGGAGGTTGGAATATATTTTTGTTTTGTATGAAGACAACAACACGATCAATTCACATCTTAAGTGCATCATGCAGAGTTTTTATGCATGCAAATTGTCTAATACTGATAGTGTAGTTAAATGTCAGCCAGCATTTCTAAATACTTATGAACAATTTGTGAGTGCCAATTATAATTTATGTTTTACTGACTGCATGCCTCTTGGACTTGTTTTCCTTCATTCCATCCCTGACGCTTCCTTTTTTAAAAAAGAAACTTAACAGGAAAAATAGCAAAAAATTTGACAAATAAAACTGCTGTAAAGATTTGTTTTTCATTTCAAACATACACTATCTTACTACTTGTAGTAATATTTGTATTAAATTTAATTTAATATAAATACTATTTAATATAATAATATAAATATAATAAATAATATTAAACTATTACTACTATTTGTAGCAATTAGACCAGGGGTTATTTAAATGTATATGTTTCACAGGTATCATCACATCAGTGCATTTATATTATTTAAATTGTTGCTTTGGTTGCTGGCTTCTAAGAGGTAATGCCATTGAAATACAGCTGGTTGAAACATTTAGTGTTAAGGTTTTCAGCAGATGCCCAAAGGTAAAAACAACAGTTATTTCCTGAAGCACATACTGCAGCTTCAACACCAAGGTACCATCCATAAATGCACTATATGGAGTATTTTGGAAACAACAATAATAACAATAATAATGTTTCACAAAGACTTAAGAATATTAATTGATGTTTGCATTTTTAAGAGCTTTGCAACAGTTACAATGGAACCCCATTTCTACCTATCTAATGCTATAAAATGTGTAATTGAATGACTGCAATTTTTGTTTTAATGTGCCACAAACTGATGTCATAGATCAAATCTATAACTTGTGCAACTTGCAAATTTTAAAAAGCTTTGAAAAGCTGGGCTGCAGCCTTGAAGCAATACTATTATTTGTGTTATGAAGAGCTTCTCAGCCAGTGACAACTGGCCACATCTGGATTGTTTAGAACATGTTGATATTATTGCAAAATATCTGCTACATTGGTGCACATTCCTATTCACAAAATGGTTGCCATGCCAAATATAGCCAATTGCAAAATACTCTGAGCTGCTTACAATAAAAACAACCAACCCAAAAAAACCCAATGAGAATAAATATAAACAAGATCAGGGATAATGCACCTGAAGCTTACATACAATGCAACCAATATCCCTGTTATTTAGGGATCCCCACAATGGGAGGAAAGGAAGACGGTAGCAGCCACTGGTAAGGGAATTACCTGCCAGGAAAGCTACAGAAGTACAGAAGCCAAGTTGCTGTTATTTTTTAATTTATGTTAAGCCAGTCATAAGCTAGTCATTTATGATGCATGAGCCTTTCCAGGTGCAGCAGCTGACCAACACAAAAAAGAGGCTACTGAAATTATGTTTGATATCTCTTGAAGCCAAAAGAACACTTATGTATGGAACAAGTCAGGAGCCAGAGACAGTCCCATAGGAAACTCATAAAACCAAACTGGAACCACCAGATTGCCAACATGGAATAAGTTATGTGAAGCCATTTGCCCAAGGCACAATAATGTGACTGATACTACTTACACACAGCAATTTGAGGCAGGATATTTTAAAAAAAACAATCTCAGCTTTCAGTGAAAACTGGCATATAGGCAGAGGTATGGTTAGGACATGGTTAATAGATGGTCCTTGGAAGAGGTGGGAAGGTTGTGTGGATTTGCCCTTAAGTCTCAAAGGTGCTTTTTTTAAGAGGCAACTAACTTTCTTGTTTTTCTTTGAAGACATTTCACTTCTCATCCAAGAAACTTCTTCAGCTCTGACTGGATGATGGGGAATGGAAGAATTTAACTCCTTGCAGACAGCTGGACATTTGCATTCTTTTAGCAAGTTATTAAGGCCACCTGGAGGTTTATCTGCATCATCAGGGTCACCTGAATAGTGCAAATGGGTGTGGAGCCTTAATGGAACTGTTGAAAGGACTGTGTTGTAGATTGGAAAGAGATTATATCCCTCCCCCTGTTGAGAGAGAACTGTTCAATTTTGACATAGATGGCCTCTTTGACCCCTCTTTCAAACCAGCAATCCTCTGTCCAAAATGTGGACTTCGCCATCTTTAAAAGAGTGGCCTGTGTCTTTTAAATGGAGATGTACTGCTGAATCTAGTCCTGATGGATTTGTCCTCCCATGTTATGCCAAAAGTTTATGAAGTGGTTGTTTTGTTTCCCTAATGTACAGATCTGCACATGGCTCACTGCATTGTACTGCATATACCCATATACACATTTGCCCTTAAGTTTGGAATAACTCTAAATTATTCTAATTTTAGCCTCCCAGCTGGTCCAGTCTCAATGGACAGATGATCCCATCGTGAAGCAGAAAGTAATAATTATTCAGCACCCTTGTTAGAATCTTATCAGTATATGCTTGGGGAGCAAATGGTAGCTCAAATAAATAAAATTTATTTATAATATTTTAATCTCATGTTCTTGTTGCTGTGCCACTTATCACTAGCCTTTAGGTTTACAACATCTATAAAATAACCCAAGACACAATCTCATTCAATCTTGTGGCATACAAACCAGACCTCGCTAATGGGTAGGGATATGCTCTATTATATCTGAATGGCACCTGAGTAGGAAAAGATTGCACTAATTACAGTTTCATTTAAACAAATCCATCAGAGGTGTCAAATCACATGCTGGCCAGGCCCATGTTTGGTTTAGTGAAGAGAAAGATGTCATGATGCATCACATGACAACGCCGTGGGGATGTGAGTTTGATACCCCTGAAATACAACATAGAAACTGGTAGACAGAATTTTCCTTATATATTGAAGATTATCTTATAAAGCAAGTTATATTAGAAATGAATTTATTCTTTATACCATATTATAGATGGCAAATTACAAGCCTTCATTTTAATTATAGATTGTTGCAATAAAAAAGCAAAAAGGATAATTACAAACTCTGTGGAATTCTTTTGGCTATTTAAAATGTTGGTTAATATCTATATGAAGAAATGTGGCAAAAAAAGAATCCTATTTTATCTGAACATGGAATTAAATCACAATAATAATTAGTATAAGAGAAGTACTTTAATTCTTAACAATATATACTTAAATATGGTCAAGTTAGAATTCTTTATAAATGCAATTATTTGCTATTGGAAATCCCCCACGATTTTTCTTTTTTTTCTTCTTGTCAATCAGATTCTTCTGATTCTGAGTCTTTTTTTAAATTTAATTCTAGCCATGTGACAGAGAAGAAAATTACAAGATTAACAGAACTATGCAAACTATAATCAGGTGTCTTATCTGACTGAGAGGTTAAAAAAAAATCCTAAAATAACATCCCCCCAAAAAATCTAATTACTAAAATATGTTCAGATGAAGTATCATGTCCAAAATCATTTAAAAATGAAATTTTGGAGGGAAGGATATTAATAGGATATGTAATTAATAACTCATAGCTTAAAATATATGTAACTCATACAGTTTTCATACTTTTAAAATAAAAATACTTTTGATTATCACCATAATTCAAAACTATGGAGGAATACAAAATTTAAAAAAAACCATGAAATTAAGATCATAAAACTAAATACGTTAAAAATAGTGAAGACAAAACATATTCAATTGAAAATCTATACAAGCAAATGCACAATTAGCTGGCTTCTTTTGTTTGCAAGGTATAAAAATATGTTCATGGTCAGAGTACATTTATCAAGAATGTCCTTTCTCTGGTTGCACAGACAACTTCTGGTGAATGAGGCTCAATCAATAAAATGTACAGTATCTATTGAAGATTTCCCTCAAAGCAACGAATTAAGATACCTTGGCTTTTATTTTTTGGTATAATCAGATACATGTAAACAACATAAACATGAAAAAAAAAAATTGTTCTGGTAAAATAGGGATTTAGATTTTAAATTTTTTGTGTTTTAGTTTAGTTTACAGTTAATCTTTGACCTATGACCCTTCATTTAATAACTGTTGGAAGTTAAAATGATCCTGAAAAAAGGTGACTCCTGACTAGTTCTAATTCTTAAAACTACTACAGCATCCCCTCAGCAATGTGATTGCAATCCAGGCACTTGGCAACTACTTGCATTTACAATGGTTACAGCTTTCCAGAGTCATGCTATCACCACTTGCAATCTTCCCATCTGGCTTCCAACAAGCCAAATCAATGGAGGAGAGGGGAAATTGATTCATTTAATAAACATTGGCAAAAATGGCCATAAAATTTTTTCGGGGGGAGTGACTCACTTTACCCCACTAGTTAGTTGCAGGCCCTACTCTGGTCCTAAGCTGAGGTTTACCTATGTAACTTCAAGAATAATCAATACAATACTGATCAAGTGACTTTCTAGTCTTTATTGGTCAAAAGAAAGAAGCCCAGTTTGGTTCATAATGTTCCCTACATGTTCTAAGCACTATAAGGTTGGCAGAAATGAAAAAGATCACAAGTCAGCTTTAAACCGCTTTATGGGATATTGGAGAGAGGAACTTACGGTGGTATAGAATGGCCATTAGCTAAACTAATTGGGGGCACAGCAGATGTTATCAGTACAGTGGTATTTCTCCAAGACTGCTCTAGTAGTATATAAAGCTGTCGTAAAAAAGATCCACTATGTAGACTATCTACCTCCTTTTAAATATCTACTTTTTAATATGCTTTTACCTATTAATATTTTCTCTTTGAGGAGTATCACCTTAAGCACCATGAATAAATGTTCTTTATTATGTCTAACTCCTATTGTGTGAATAGTTCTTACCAGGGGTGGGATTCAATTTTTTTAACAACCGGTTCTGTGGGCATGGCTTAGTTGGTGGGCCTGGCTTGGTGGTCATGTGACTGGGTGGAAGTGGCTTGGTGGTCATGTTATTGGCTGCGTGTAGCCAATTCAATATCACTCACACTGAGGCACGCATCTCCTCACCTGACCTCTCATGACTGTGGTGCTGCAACATTCGTAAGTGGGAAAAATGGTCATAAGTCACTTTTTTCAGTGCCATTGTAACTTTGAATGGTCACTCCATATAAGCAAAGTACCAGCAAAGGAGGGGAAAAAAACCCCAGAGACATTCCTGAGACAGGAAGTCTAGTCCTGCCAAGAATGTAATAAGGGTTAATGGAGAGGCAGTTTCTGTAAGCAACACCAGAATGTTTCTTTCCTGCCTTCCTTACAGGATTAGGCCAGAAATTTCTTCTAACAACTGGTTCTCTGAACTGCTTAGAATGTTAACAACTGGTTCTAGCGAATAGGTGCGAACTGGTAGAATCCCACCCCTAGTTCCCACTGAAAATGAATTGTTCTGTGGAAGGTAGTGGCAGGTTCCAAAATAATTCCATGATTTTTACAACTTATGTCTGGGAGATACCAACCTCCAAATGTTACTGTTGCAAGTATGTAAAGTAAGTCTATCATCAGAAAAATAAAACACAAATCACAAATTTAAAAAAAATGTTGTTTGATGATAATTTGAGGCAGATGTTACATGGTAGAAATGTTATTTTTCAATATTCATGCCATCTTCATATGGACACTTACAAATAAACCTAATTGAATTCAGAAGAGCTTAGTTCAGAAGGTGAATGTGTATATCTGTGACCATCTACTTTACGTCCGCAAAAATAATTATATAATGTAGGTTGGATTCTGAGGTGACAACTGAGAAAAAGACAACCAGTATGCTCTGCTTGTATGTAGGCTTAAACCTTGGACTTTCCGATCCAGTCTCATTTTATCTATTATTTTATCTATTATTTATACATACTCCTTATACTTTTGAAATATTTTTGATATTGGTGTTTATCATGAAATAACTGCTTAAATGTGTGTGCATGCATGTATGTGCTGTCAAAATACTTCTTACTCCTCTATTAGTAAATGGGGTTGCACTCTGAGTTCCAAATGAGGCAGATGGCTGCAGGATATTATATGTTCAGCAAAAAGAGATGAAAAATGATATGAAGAAATAAGTTTCCCACAGGAAATTAAAGTTTGTACACAGTGGCATATGCTTGATTACACCTTCCACAGTACATTATAAAAAATGCACAACTTTATTTCCAAGAGCTCTTTGTGGATAAAAAGAAATGAAAAATTCCATTGCCAGTTATTCTGCTGCTGTCATGGTCTTCAATACCAACTATGACATAAGCAGGCTCATGAGAGGAATAATTAAATCTAATTGAATTTAAACTGTAGAAGCTGGCTGCATTAAAAACACAAACAAAAAACATCAACATATATCAGCTACAACGCCATGGACTCTTGTCTTAAATTTCAACATGGTATTTGAGACAGAGCTAATTATCAATAACTAATTGACAGGTTGAATCTAGCACCAATCAGTTCTCAAATCTTAATGGCATCTGTTCAAGTATTTGTATTAATCAATGGCTCAATTTTTTTCTTTGCAGAGTTCAATAAAACCACACATTAGTCATCCAGTCTACAGCACAAGAATACATAGCATCAAACTAGACTGGGTGTTAGCTGTTATGATAGTTTGCGCCTATGCCGTCTCGGAATCAACCAGCAATTGTTAATATGCCTGTGCGAGATCGAGCTTTGCAAAAAAATTTCCTCCCCCCGAGTGCAAAAGGTGCTGGACTACTAGAACGGGGTATGCTCTCTGCTGCAATGCGTGGTTCAGGGTGGCCTTATAGTCACCACAGATGCGCATGGACCCATCTGGTTTCACGGGAGTCACAATCGGGGTTTCCTATCTTGCATGGTTGATTGGCTCTAATACCCCCTGTGCGATGAGTTTGTTCAGCTGCTCATCTATTTTTGGCTTTAACGCAAAGGGAATGCGTCTGGCCTTAAGCCTGATGGGGGCTATGTTCTGGTTTAAGCTAAATGAGATAGGGGTCCCACAGTACTTGCCTAAGGTCCCATCAAATACATCATGGAACTCCTCCATCAGGTCTTTTTCCCAGTCTGTCATGATGACACTGTAAATTCCTGTCACTTCGATTCCCAGGGGCTCAAACCATTCTAAACCAAGCAGGCTGGGGCGGTCTCGGTCAATGATGGTCAATGGAAGAATTTCAGTTCTTAAATTTTACCTTGAAGTGTCCCAATCCAACTACCGGAATCTTGTTTCCTTGGTAGTCTTTTATCATCAGGCTTTGCTCTTCGAGTTCTTTTCGTTGTATGTTTGGTATCAAGTTTTTTATCATGTTCCATGATACCATTGACAGATATGAGCTGGAGTCTACTTCTATTTTGCATGGCTCTCCTTCTATCTGGACAGTTATTCGAACCTTCTTAGTATTAGTTGCTCTGGCATTGCCAATAATAATCGTCTGATGTGTTTCTTCCTTTTCGTTGAGTCGCTGGCTTCTGTTTTCCCAATTCCAATGACTTCCGGTTGGCTTCTCCTTAGTTCTGGGGGGTGGGTACTGCCTCATCTTTTTGGACTATAGCTCTTTTTGTTTCGGCAGACCCTTGCAATGTGCCCTGTTTTTCGCAGTGTTTGCAGATGGCATCCAGAAAATGGCACTCAGAACATGAGTGATTTCCTCTGCATCCGGCACACTGAAAATCAGGTTTTCACCCTCTTCTTTCTTGCTGGTTCCACTCTGACTGGAGTCTGTTTACCTCTTCGTCTTCTTCCTTAGAGTCGGTTGATGACTTGATGTCTTCATGATGGATGGTTGTGGTAGTATGTTTCTGGGTACCTTTTGCTTTCTTTTCTCTGTTCTGGCTTGGACTGTTGGCCGTATTCATTTGCTTAATTTTTGCAGCAGATTTTTTTGCTGCCTCAGCTGCGGTTGCTTCAGCGACAGCTTCATTTACAGTTGGGTCAATTGAGCAGTTTGCTCTGCAGGGTAGCGTCTCTCAGTCCAAGGAGTATGCGATCCCTCATGGCTTCATCCATGTTGAGGAACTCACATGCTCCTCCAATGTCCCTTAGTGCTGCTACGAAGTTTCCAATACTCTTGACTTCTCATTGATCCCATTTGTAAAATTCGTGTCTTTGAATGAGGTTGGACACAACAGGTTGGACACAACCAGTGTAATGGTTTCTTAGCATTCGGTTCAGGTCTGGCCATGCCATCTGTTTGACATCGTTTGGTTTCGCCAATGCCTTCTGTTGTGAATGAATAAATGTATTAATAAAGTTATCAAGAGCTTGAAGTCAATTGCAGGGTTCTGGCGCTGCACTTCTGATTGGCTGTTAATGGCGACATCAGATTGGTCCGTTCAGGTGAATCTGATTGGCCATTAATGAGCCTATCCCATTGGTTAACGGAGCTAGCGCTCCCAAGTTTTCATTGGTTGAATAGTTAATAAGTTGCCTATATAAGGAGGCCCGTTGCAGCCATTGAGCTGAGCTGTCACACCATGTTAATAAAGAGTTTTGAAGTTCACTATTTCACCGGCTCGTCTCCATTCTTCGCGCCCACGCTCAGTACCTAACACTGGTGACGAGGATGGGATGTGGAGACATCAGAGCTGACTGAACAATGAAGATCGATAACCGAGCACGTGACCGAACGCACAACGGCGGAACCATGTCTGGCGGTATCATACTACCCGCTCCATTCGACCCAGTGCAAGAAGACTGGGACTCTTATATGGATCGTTTCCAAATGTTCTTGGAAACCAACAATTTGAAGGATGCCACGACTGGAAAGAAACGGGCGGTATACCTAATGCATTGTGGGCCGACCGTATTCAAGATAGCCAAGGCACTAGCGAAACTGGCATAAGTGAAGTCTATGGACTGGGACATCCTCAAACCTCTACTGAGAGCCCACTACGCGCCAATCATTCCAACGCTTGTCAGAAGGCATGAATTTTATCAAAGAAGTCAATAGAAGGGTAAAAGTGTTGCAGATTTCATAGCGGATCTCCAGAATCTGGGAGGCCTATGTGGGTTTGCTGATCTCGAAGAAGCCTTAAGAGACAGAATAGTTCTGGGATTGGATGCACCACACATCCAAAGCAAGTTGATGGCAAAAGGCGACATCAGCCTTGCCAATGCTATTGCTGAGGCTACTGCAGCAGAAGCAACCAGGAAATCGGCTGCCCGAATGTGCCACAACCGCGCCCCGGTTCACCACCGACCTGCGAAATTTCACCTCAGTCAGAAGGGCAGCTTATAATGGCCCACCACGAGGATCTCTCTTCGTCGTCAGACAGCGACGAAGAAGAGGTCCATCGACTAAGGTCCGAATGGGACCAACGCCAGAAATCTCAATATCAATGCGCTGGTTGTGGGGCAAGCCACCCCCGATCAGAATGCAAATTCCTCGACGCACTCTGCCATGTGTGCGGGAAACGAGGCCATATCAGACTGGTCTGTAGAAGCCAAATAGGACCCAGCCAGCCCTCGAGGGGGGCTAACTATCGCCAACCAACAGAAAGCCGTCCTGTAAGGCGAGAACCAGTGAACCACCAATGGAACAACCACTCCTACAGAAACAAAACCATAAACCGCCCCACGAAGCGAGAAGAGGCTCACCAAACTATCACAATTGGTCATGCCTCCTCTTTGGATGACAAGAAGATCTGAGTGAAAGTGGCTATCGAAAACCAGCCCTGCCTGATGGAAGTCGACTCAGGATCGTCTCTCTCGATGGTTTCATGGAAGACCCTCAAGCAACTCATCCCTACCGTCCAGCGACAAGATCTCCGATTCCAAAGACTCATACTCAAAGACTATCAAGGGAATCGGATTCCAGTCGTAGGATCCAGTCGAGTCCGGGCATCATTCAAGAATGATACCTACCCCTGACTGTGATCGACAGTATTCCTACCCCTGACTGTGATCGACAAGGACTGGTCTAGTCTGCTAGGCCTCCAATGGTTCGCTCCGCTCGGAATTGAGGTGGCAGACATTCACCGAATCGGTAGCAGTAACTGGGAAGAGGACCTCGTCCAAGAATTCAAGGACATCTTTGCAGAAAAACTAGGCGAGTACAAGTGGACCCCAATATCATTTAACCTCAATCCCAAAATAGCTCCCATCCGCCTTAAGCCTCGTCGAGTGCTATTTGCCCTTAAACCAAAGATTGACGAGCAGCTTGATAAATTGATAGCCCAGGGTGTGTTAGAACCAACCGATCACTCTCCCTGGGAGACCCCAATCGTTATACCCATTAAGCCGGATGGTTCAATAAGATTTTGTGGGGACTACTGAGCCACCCTGAACCATGCCCTTCAACAAAACGCATATCCGGTACCGGTGGTGCAGCACCTCCTCCATTCCCTGGGGGGCGGAAAAGTCTTTGCTAAACTAGACTTAGCCCAGGCATACCAACAACTGCCGGTAGACAAAAAAACGGCAGAGGCACAGACAATTGTTATGCACTGAGGTGCCTTTAAATGTACCCGACTCCAATTCGGAGTGAGCATAGCCCCGGGAATCTTTCAAAGTTTGATGGAAAGACTATTACAAGGAATAAAAGGCGTTGTTCCATACTTTGATGATGTGTTAATCGCTGCACCTATCCCGAAAATTTTATGAGAACGCCTGAGGTTGGTTCTCCAGAGATTCAAAGATGCAGGGCTTAAGGTTAAGAAAAACAATTGTAAACTATGCACTGATCGTGTCGAATTTTTAGGATATTTGATTGACAGTAATGGCATTCACCCTACCGTTAGCAAATTGAGGGCAATCAAGAACGCCCCAAAACCCCGAAATAAAGCCGACCTCCAGGCGTTTCTAGGCCTTATCAATTTTTATAACATTTTCTTGCCGCACAAAGCAACCATAGCCGAACCCCTACATCATTTATTGGACAAGAAAGCAATCTGGGTATGGGGACATAGAGAAGAGCAGACATTTCGGAATGTAAAAAAATTATTGCACATGAAAGCCCTCGTACGTAGCTATGCATGGTGGCCGGGCATCGACAAGCAAATCGAAATGTGGGTCAAAGCTTGTCACAAATGCCAGGAAGTAAGCAACGCCCCACCGAAAGCAACCCCAACCGAATGGGAAACACCGCGGGGAACCTGGTCCCCTATTCATCTGGACTTTGCGGGACATACCAAAGGCCACACATTCTTGTTAATAGTAGATGCCAACTCGAACTGGCTCGAAATCTATGAAATGAGGAATACAACAACCAAAGCAGTCATCAAGAAACTAGACAGACTGTAATTAAGTTACAAGCTGGTAAACCTAAAATGGCAGCTTTTTTGCATTTTGGCTGACTAAATGCTGGTTAATACGTCATATGAAACACAAGTGGATGGAGGGGGCTAATATGTAGGGAGTTCACATAAAATTATGTGGAACCAGTAATAGGCCCTCTGTTCATGCACTAGGGTGCACTTAGCACTGTATAAAAATGTATTTATTTCTTTTTCCGTCCACTTTGCTTTCTTCACTGAAGGTGTATTTGTCTCTAAAGATTTAGGGTTTGATCCAACAGACATCAATAACTGGAGTGGAAGTAGTGGTTTCCATTGTGAGAACAATCTTTCCTCGAAGTATTTAGCTTTTCCTATCGGTTGTATATGCTTGTCTAAAGTACTAAGCAGAATGCTTACATACTATAAATGTTACAGGGTGTTATGTTTGGAGAATGGGCGAGAAAGAATGGAGACGAGCCTCTGGAACAGTGAACTTCAACTCTTTATTTACATGGTGACTGCTCAAAAACAAGGGCAGCTAAGGCCCTCTTTATATAGGCAACCCAATAACTATTTAACCAATAATAACCCAGGAGCGCGAGCTCCATTAACCAATACGAAGGCTCCGTTAATGGCCAATCAGATTCTGCCATTTAACAGCCAATCAGAAGTGCAGGGCCAGAACCCTGCACTTGACTCCAAGCTCAAAATAACTTTATTAAACCTTATGCATTCACAACACCCCTTCCCCCTGGCTTCTTTTTACAGGGCGCAGTTACATAGTCCTTGAGGCAGGACGGTTGCTTTAATAGTCTGTTTGATTTTCGCTGTGCGTTTTGCATTTGGCTGCAATCTTGCTGAGGTAGATCGTTGTTTAGCGAAGGGGTTTCCTCTGATTCAGAGTTCATGATTTCGTCCTCACCAATATTTTCGGTAACTCCCTGAGGTGAACCTATTCCTGTCTCTGGTTCCAGTTCCTGTGTCTCTATTCCGCTATCATTCCCTTCGAATGGGTTTTCTTCTAGTTGAAATTTGTCTTCTTCTGTATCTCCCCACCCCTCAGTTTGGTCATAAGGGAGTTCAGAAATGCCTGACCAGAGCTGTGATCGTAATTGATCGATATGGCGTTTCCAAATTCTATCGTCAAGGCATTTTACAACGTAGGATCTCGGGCCGGTTACATGTATTACTGTCGCTTCTACCCACAGCGGATCACCCAAAAGGTTTTTAGCATATACCCAATCGCCTACCTGGAAGGTACGGCATTGACTGCTGGATCCGAGTGGTTTTTCCGGTTCGCAAGCTGGGTGTAACCGGTTGAGGTGGGAGCGGAGCCTGCGTCCCATTAGCAATTCAGCGGGAGTTTTGTTGGTGACGCTGTGAGGTGTGATGTGTTGTAGAAAGAGGATTCGGTTGATTTTGTCGTCGATGTTATCGTAGTCTAATTTCTGCAAAGTCTTTTTGACGAATTGAACCATGCGCTCAGCCCTTCCACTGGTGGCAGGATGCGCAGGTGAGGTGAGTGCATGTCGGATGCCGTGGTCAGCCAGGTACTGCTCGAAGGACAGCGCGGTAAATTGGGGCCCATTGTCAGATACCAGGATGTCTGGCAGTCCGTGGGTTGCAAACAGTCTTTCCAATCTTTTGATGACTGCTTCGGTGTTTGTGTTCGTCATGCGGTGAATCTTGAGCCAATTCGAGTAGGCGTCGACGGTTAGAAGAAAGGTGTGGCCTTTGGTCGGCCCTGCAAAGTCCAGGTGAATACGGGACCAGGGTCCCCGTGGCGTTTCCCACTCGGTCGGAATGGCTTTTGGTGGGGCGTTGCTCACTTCCTGGCATCTATGACAAGCTTTAACCCAATTCTCGATTTGCTTGTCGATGCCAGGCCACCATGGGTAGCTTCGTGCGAGGGCTTTCATTCACATGATACCGGGATGGCCATCGTGCAAGGTCCTGAATACTGCTTTTTGGAATCGTTCTGGGATAACGACTCTATCACCCCAGATGACACAGCCCTTTAAAGAAAACAACTCTGTTTGTCGCGTCTTGAATGGTGTGAAGTCATCTGATAGCTGGTCCAATGGCCATCCGCGTTCTACCCAGCTTAGGACTCGCGCTAAGGTGGGGTCACGTCTGGTTTCTCTCGCGATATCTCGGGCGGTTAATGGTGGTGCATGTAGTGTTTCAATCTGTAACGTGGTTACCGTTGAAGCGGGATCATCAAGAATCTCTGGTAGTGGTGCTCGGCTCAATGCACCAGTGTGGGGAATGGCTTTCCCTGGGCGGTATTGCAGCTGATAATTATAAGCAGCCAAGAATTCTGACCAGCGAGTCATCCTGGGGGATAATATGTAAGGCATCAGCTTATCTCCGGCTATTATCCCCAATAACGGTTTGTACTCAGTCACAATAGTAAAAGCCCAGTCATACACATACGCATGAAATCTTTTAACGGCCGATACAATTGCTTCTTTATCGATCTGGCTATAATTACGCTCAGTTTTTGAAAGTGTCTTGGAAAAATATGCAACAGGAGCTTCATTACCATTAGGCAGTACATGGCTCAAAATTGCACCTACTCCAAAAGGCAAAGCATCACATGTCTCATTGTACTGCATGAGTACAGCGTCAGAAGTCAGTAGTTTTTTAACATTACGAAATGCCTGTTCTTCTTTATGACCCCATAACCAAATTGCTTTTTTATCTAGCAAACAATGTAACGGCTCAGCGACAGTTGCTTTGTGCGGTAGAAATACATTATAGAAGTTGATAAGGCCTAGGAACGCCTGGAGATCGGCCTTGTTTCGAGGCCTGGGAGCGTTTTTTATTGCTCTCAATTTACTGTCGATAGGGTGAATACCCTGACTGTCAATTAGGTACCCTAAAAACTCAACACGATCGGTACACAATTTACACTTGTTCTTTTTCACTTTCAGACCGGCGTTTTGAAATTTTTGTAGGACTAATTTTAAACGATCTCGTAATATTTTCTTTGTTGGTGCAGCAATTAATACATCGTCAAAGTATGGGACCACGCCTTTAATCCCTTGTAGTAACCTCTCCATAAGGCTTTGAAAAATTCCCAGGGCTACACTGACTCCGAATTGGAGCTGGGTACATTTAAAGGCACCTCGGTGCATCACTATTGTTTGTGCCTGTGCCATCTTTTCATCAACAGATAGTTGCTGATATGCCTGAGCTAAGTCTAATTTAGCAAAGAATTTTTCGCCCCCCAGGGAATGAAGGAGATGCTGCACCACCGGCACCGGATAAGCATTTTGCTGTAGGAGGTGGTTCAGGGTGGCCCGGTAGTCCCCACAAATTCGAATTGACCCATCCGGCTTAATTGGCGTTACGATTGGGATTTCCCAGGGAGAGTGATTGGTAGGTTCTAGTACCCCCTGAGCTATCAATTTATCGAGCTGTTCGTCGATTTTCGGCTTTAAGGCAAGCGGAACTCGACGGGGCTTAAGGCGGATGGGAGCTATCTTTGGATTTAGGCTGAACGATATTGGGGTCCCCTTGTACTCGCCTAATTTTTCCGTGAAGACGTCCCTGAATTTGTGGACTAGGTCCTCCTCCCAGTCACTTCCGCTGACCCGGTTTACGCCTGCCACTTCAATGCCAAGTGGCGCAAACCATTGAAGGCCTAGCAGGCTAGGCCGGTCTTTGTCGATCACAGTTAGTGGTAAGTACGCTGTGCGATTCTTGAATGAGACCCTGACTCGACTGGAACCGACAACAGGGATTCGATTCCCTTGATAGTCCTTAAGGATAAGTCTTTGATAACGGAGGTCTTAGCGCTGGATAGTGGGAATGAGTTGCTTGAGGGTCTTCCAGGACACCATCGAGAGGGACGATCCCGAGTCGACTTCCATTTGGCAGGGCCGGTTCTCGATGACCACAGTAATTCGGATTTTCTTGGCATCTAAGGCAGAGGCATGACTGATAGTGATAGTATGGTGAGCCTCTTCTCGCTTTGTGGGGCGATTTGAAACTCGGTTTCTGTAGGAGTGGTTTACTGGTTCTCGCCTTACAGGATGGTTTCCTGTCGATTGGCGATAGTTAGCCCCTTTTGAGGCTTGGCCGGGTACGTGGAAACTTGGGCAGACCCGTCCAATGTGGCCTCTTTTTCCACACTCATGGCAGAGCGCATCGCGGAATTTGCATTTGGACCTGGCATGGTTGGCTCCACAGCCGGCGCAGGGGTGTGAGGACTTTGGGTAGGGGTCCCGGTCAGACCGCAGTCAATGGACCTCTTCTTCATCGCTGTCTGACGACGAAGAGAGGTCCTCGTGGTGGGCCGTTGAAAGCTGCCCTTCTGACTTGGGCAAAATTTCACCTGTCGGTTGGTGGACCGGAGTGCGGTTGCGTCTAAGTTGTGCAGCCGACTTCCTGGTTGCTTCTGCTGCAGTAGCATCGGCGATGGCATCGGCAAGGCCGATGTTGCCTTTCGCCATCAGCTTGCTCTGCACGCCTGGTGCATCTAATCCCAGAACTATTTGACCTCTCAGTGCCTCTTTTAAATCAGTGAATCCGCAGAGGCCTCCCAGATTCTGGAGGTCGGCTATGAAGTCGGCGACGCTTTTGCCTTTTCACTGGTTTCTCTGATAGAACTCATGCCGTCTCACGAGCGTGGGCATGGTCAGTGCGTAATGAGCTCTCAGTAGGGGTTCGAGGACGTCCCAGTCCATCGCCTTCACTTCTGCAGGTTTGGCTAGTGCTTTAGCCATCTTAAATACATTTGGACCACAATGAGATAGGAATACCGCCCATTTATTCCCGGCTGTGGCATCCTTCAAATTGTTAGTTTCCAAAAACATTTGGAAACGATCCATGTAGGACTCCCAGTCCTCTTGCACTGGATCAAACGGAGCAGGTGGTACGACGACGCCTGACATGGTTCTGTCGTGTAGCGTTGTCAGCCACATGCTCGATGTTTCTTCCTTGTTCAGTCAGGTCTGACGTCTCCAAATCCTCATCGCCAGTGTTATGTTTGGAGAATGGGCAAGAAAGAATGGAGATGAGCCTCTGGAACAGTGAACTTCAGCTCTTTATTTACATGGTGACTGCTCAAAAACAAGGGAAGCTAAGGCCCTCTTTATATAGGCAACCCAATAACTATTTAACCAATAATAACCCAGGAGTGCTAGCTCCATTAACCAATACAAAGGCTCCATTAATGGCCAATCAGATTCTGCCATTTAACAGCCAATCAGAAGTGCAGGGCCAGAACCCTGCACTTGACTCCAAGCTCAAAATAACTTTATTAAACCTTATGCATTCACAACACAGGGAATATTCAAAAGCAATCGTCTTTTTTTTGTGGGCAGGATTAACACCATTCTATCCTCTGCAAAATGCAGAAAATTCAATACAATTTTACTAGATTTTTAATGGGGTTTTATCTAGGCATGGTGTGACAGTATGTACACATTATACAATAAATGGACATTTAGATGCTATCCGCTGTTTAAGTTTAATACAGTTATTCTCTTTCAGTGCAGCACATCTTGATGTCAAATATATCCCCAAATATTTAACTTTATTCGTAACTTGAATTTTCGATAGGTCTGTCAGCTCTTCTCTTTGTCTTAATAGCATGTTCTTTGTCAAAATCTTTGTTTTGTCTTTATTTATTTTCAAGCCAGCCATCTCACCGTACATCTCTATCTTTCCCAATAGTTTTAAAGCTGTCTCTAGAGGATCTTCCAAAATAAAGACCAGGTCGTCTGCAAAGGCTTGCAATTTGAATTCCTCCTTTTTAACTTTCATTCCTTTTATATTTGTATCCTCTCTAATATTTCTATTTAACACTTCCAAAGTTAATACAAATAACAAAGGAGATAATGGACATCCTTGTCTGGTACCTTTTTTAATATTAATAGAGTCTGTGAATTTTCCATCTATCATTACTTTTGCCGTTTGCTTATAATATATGGCTTCTATTGCTTGAATAAATTTTCTAGCAAAGCCCATCTGTTCCAATAATAATAACATAAATCTCCAATTCACATTATCAAATGCCTTTTGGGCATCTAAGAATATCAAAGCCATTTGTTTTTCAGGGTGCGCCTCGTAATATTCCAATGTGTCCAGGATTACCCTCATATTGTCTTTAATTTGTCTCTTTGGTAAAAATCCATTCTGATTAGAGTGAATAAATTTTTTTAGATTTTTTTTAGCCTCTCTGCCAAGATTGAAGCAAAGATTTTATAGTCTGCATTCAATAAGGAAATAGGTCTATAGTTCTTAATTTGTAATGGGTCAACCCCTTCTTTTGGGATAAATGTAATATAAGCTTCTGACCATGTTTAAGGTATTTTCTTATTTGTCATAACTTCATTCATGACTTCTAATAGTGAAGTGCTCAATGGTTCTTGTAGTGTTCTGTAAAATTCTGCCGGGAGACCATCTGGTCCTGGTACTTTTCCATTGTTCTGTCTATTAAGTGCTTCAGTTAATTCCATCATTGTTATAGCACTTTCTAGCATTTCCCCAGTTTCATCAGGGATCTTAGGTAGGTTAGCATTTTGTAAATACTGTTTAATTTTTTCCTCATCAAAATCTTCCTGTTTATATAATTTATATAGTTAAACTTAAACAGCAGATAGCATCTGACCTGAAAAAATGGGAAAATTTACAATTGTCATTGATAGGTAGAATTTCAACAATTAAGATGAATATTTAACCTAGAATTTTATATTTGTTTCAAACAATACCAAGTAGGTTAGGTAAGGACTATTTTGAAGAATTAAATAAAATTATGTTGAAGCATATATGGCAAGGTAAGAAAGCGAGAATAAAATTAAAACTCTTACAGGATGCTAGAATTAGAGGAGGATTTGGTCTTCCTAATTGGGAGTTGTATTATCAAGCTGCAAATTTAATGTGGGCTAAAGAATGGATAACGTTAACAAAGACCAGATTGTTGGCATTAGAAGGACATGGTTTATTATTGGGTTGGCATCTATAGTATAAGGGAACTAAATCGCAGGGTTATTTTAGAAGGCATTATATACGGGAATCGTTATGGTTGAATTGGGAGAAAATTGAGAAACAATGTTATTTGAAAATCCCAGTTTGGTTATCAACTATTGAAGCTTTTTCTTATCCTATAACCTATAAGAAGGAACAAACAGTTAGATATGGGGAATTACTAGATGAAAAGGGTGAACTTAAAACGATGCAAAATTTAGAAGAATAAGGTATAAAGATGAATTGGTTTTCATATGCACAAATACATTCAAGGTATCTTAAAGATTCTAAAATGGAAGGATTCTATGATAAATTGACTGACTTAGATAGGATATTGACAGGTACTGATGAAAAAGTGATCAAAAAATTATATAATTATTTGTTGGAAATTAAATTGGAGGAAGAACAAGTTAAAGAAACAATGATTGCTTGGGGGAAGAATTTTGGATATGGGATTGATTTAGAGAAATGGCAAAAGTTGTGGTCTCAAAATTATAAAATGACAATTACAACAGCATATAAAGAAAATTTGTATAAGATGTTTTATAGGTGGCACTTTCCCCCGAAAAGAATTGCAAGAATGTTTAAGAACAAATCTGAAAAATGCTGAAAATGTCATCAGATTCCTGGTTCATATTATCATATGTGGTGGACTTGTGAGGAGGACAGGAAATACTGGACTAGAATTCACATATGGTTGGAAAAAATGACAAAGAAACATATAGACTTGAAACCGGAGATTTTTTTATTGGGAATCTTACCTGATATATATAATAAAAATTTAAAATATTTGATTGTAAATGTATTAACAGCGGCTAGGATTGTACTTGCTAAAAATTGGAAAAGTGAGAGAATACCATTAGAGGAAGAAATCATTAAGAAAATATTGGAATGTGCTGAAATGAGCAGATTGACATTTGAAATTAGAGAACAAGAAGATAAACAATTTTATGAAGTTTGGGATCTTTTTTATCAATGGTTAGATAATACAATATAATAATAGAATATTTAGAAACCTAGGATATAACAAATATGCATTTTTTTCTTCCTTTTTGGTTTTGATAATATTTTAAGAATATTTTATTAAGACAGATTTGGTATGATTTTATGATCTGTTATAAAATAAATTAATTGAACTATAGTTATCTCGCTTAAGTATGAATTAGTTAAATTACAGTCAAATGATTGTTCAATAGTGATATTGGGATATATGGTTGTTGAATGATGATATGAGTTATTATGCAACATAATTATTATGATGACTATGAAATGGATGCACAAAAAGGAGTGGTAAACCAACCGATACACTGCTTGTGAATTTATGAAGAATGATGTTGTTTTTATGTTATGTCCTATTTTTTATGTGTTTGTGTTTGTTGTAAAAAATTAATAAAACTTGTATTAAAAAAAATAAAAATAAATGGACATTTAGGCCATGTTTGCCTGGAGCAGTAAACAACTTTTGTAAATAAAATATTATCCATAAAAATGCTTGAGTTTATCAGCTACATCAACCAATCAAAATCCAGAGAGCAACTCACTTCTTTGAACCTTATAACAACATTTCCATAATTTATTCAATATGACTATTCCCAACCCTTTCTCTCTGCAGTTTCCTTCCCTCTGATCTTCCCAACTTTGACTGTTCCAGGACTAGAGTGTACAACAATGTTCTTGACTGACTTGAAAGCAAAACTGACGATGAAGTAAGTTATTAGGGTGTTGATTAAGTTGAGGTATTGGCAGCTGTAGCATCCATCGTTTTTGTCCTCCTGTCTCCAAGATGTTACAGCAGTGACCTGGAACCACAGAACCACCTATGGTTTCATTGGGAAACAATTGTCCAACATTTTTATTGTCCTAATGAAATAGGGAGTGGTACTATATCATGCAAAATATGATAATCAGCATAGGTAATTGCTTTGTGGTTTTTTGTTTTTTTTTTGTTTAGTTGGTTGGTTGGCTTTCTTTTCCATAGAAGTATCTATATTTTTTACTTCTCCACAGTATCTCCATGAAATATTTTGATTTCTCTTTTTCATCACTGAAATGATGTTTGGTAGAGAGATGTTTAATCAGTTTTGATAAATCCCTATGATCCATTTGGCCAAGCCCAACAAAGGCAGAATCAACATTCAAGGATAATTTAGGGATTCTAAGTACTCCAGTAGATACACTAGAAAACTATATAATAAGGCTCTTATCCCTTATTATAAAATAAATCAAATTAATAAATATGCATAGCTAAAGTACAAAATTTTGGAACCCAATTTCTATATTCCCGTTATTGTGTTTGTATTGTTATTCAAGACCTCTTATTCTTCAAGCTGCTGCATTAATAGTTGTTATTCTGTTGTCTGAAGTGAGTTATCTCCTGAAGAATCAAGGGAGCATGGGACTGACCACTTATAAAGTTAAAAGTATTATGTTCAAACAAAAAAAATATTTTTGGTTTAAATAGTTTATCTAAACTTAACTGGACATGCTTAACTAAAAGAGAAAAAAATTAAAATTGTAAATTTTGCAAATGCCTTTCCAATCTAGACCCGCATTAGGGAAAAATTATACTGATATTAAACACAAATGGTGTATCTTACTGAAAATGAACTGTGTTTTCTAATGTCTAATCTGTCCAAAAGTAATTACAGAATTAATTCATGTAACTCCAATATATGAATATTGTTATGCCTTAAATTTCAGTTTTTATTTGATGCTTTTGGAGAAGTTAATTAAATTTTATGTATATATTTCTTTTAACAATATGGAAGTTAGAATTGAAAATGATACAATATTACATACAAAATTCATTGCCATTGGTTGTAGTAATAGTCACCAGTTGGCTTGGAAATTGGATAAACAAAATGAATGGAAGATAAATAATACACTGGCTATTTGCCATAGCAAATTAGCAGAAGGCAGATTGTATCTAGATGTGTCTATCACAAAACAGAAAACACTACAATATAACAATAAAATGAATCTATATCTGACCTATCTATTTATTCTTTTTTTAAAATACATTTTATTAAGTTTCCAAATTTTAAAAACATAAAATAAAACTTTATACACTGTTATCAACATCAAGACATCTTTTGCATCTCCTCACATTTTTCAGTATGTGTATTTACTTATTCCTTTACCATTACATCTTACTCTTACTATAAATCAATATCTTTTATCCTTACATCTCAATCTTCTCCATGGTATATTTACATATTACATATTCCCTCATTCTTTTCCTAATTGCCACTTTATTTTATTTTTATATCTAAACCACTCATACTAGGCATCCCAGGCCCTACAATAAATTGAATCTTCTCTGTCTTTTATTTTCATCATTAGCTTGTCCATTTATATACAATCTATTATTTTTTTTATAACCATGCCTTCTGGTAGAACCTTTTTTCCTTTCAGAGTTGTGCATAGGAAATCTTTGCAGCTTATGTAACATAATATATCTATCTGTTTTATTGCATTTTTGTGTTATTATACCTAATAAAAAAGTTTCCGAATTAAATTCAGTTTTCTGATTTGTGATTTCTTCTATCCATTGTCAAATTTTATTCCAATATTTTTTCACTTCCTGGCATGTCCACCAGATATGAAAATAATTGCCTTTTTCTTTTCCACATTTCCAACAATTTGGGTCTGAGTTAATTTTTTTTGCCAATCTAGCAGGAGGAAGGTGCCATCTGTAGAACATTTTGTACTGATTTTCCTTGTATGCTGTGGATGTAATTAGTTTGTAATTTGATTACATTTTCTCCCAATTTTCCAGGTCTATATTGTGGCCAATATTTTTCGCCCATACACCATCATCTCTTTGACCACTTCCTCTTCCATTTTAAAATCTAGTAGAAAGTTATATATTCTTGAAATCATTTTCTTTTCCATTTCTTGCAGAATATTATCTAATTGATGCTTTCCATGCAGATACCAAATTGTTCTTTGTCCTTCTGATATCTCACCTGTATTTGCATGTATGGCCACCAATCTATCTTTATATTTTGTTGCTGTAATTCTTGTCTCATTTTTAATCTTCCTTGTGTGTCTAATAGGTCTTTGTAATTTCTCTTTTTTCCCAGATCCATTGCATTTGGGTAGATTTGTGCTTCCATAGTTGACAGCCAGTTCAGTATTTTAGTATAATGATTCTTTTTAATCTTGTTCCATGTCCGAATTAATGAATCTCTAATCACGTGTCTCTGAAAATATGCATGCTGTTTACATTTCCCATCCCATAGGAAACTATGCCAACCTCTCTGCAAGTCATGACTCTCTATTGACAATACTCTTCTATTTTCCAGGTTGATCCAATCTTTAATCCATACTATAGCTGCAGCCTGATAATACATTTCCCAGTCAGGAAGTCCAAAGCCACCCTTTTCTCTTTTGTCCTGTAACAATTTCATTTTTATCCTAGCTTTTTTCCCATCCCAAACAAATTTACTTATTATTTGATCTAATTCTCTAAAAAAAAGGTTTTATCCAATCTTATTGGTACAGTTTGAAAAAGATATAGCATTTTTGGTAGGGTAGACATTTTAATTGCGGTAATTTTCCCCAGTAGTGATAGCTGTAATTTCCCCCACATTTCCAATTCTTTTTTGATTTGTATTATTAATTTGTCATAGTTATCTTTTTTGATTGAAGAGCATCTTGCTGTTAAGCAAATGCCTAAATATTTTACCTTTTTCACACTTTGCATTCCTAATTTTCCTTCTAATTCTTATTTTTGCTTATCTTTTAAATTTTTAGTCAATAATTTTGTTTTGTTTTTATTAATCTTAAGGCCTGCAACCTTGCCAAATTCCTCTATTTCCTTTATTAATTTTACTCCCGTATCCTCTGGATCTTCAAAAAAAAACAAAAACTATATCATTGGCAAATGCCTGTACCTTATAATGCTCCTTTTTAATTAAAGTCCCTTTGATTTCTACATTTTTCCTAATGTTTTTCAATAAGTTTTCTAAGGTAAGAATAAAGAGAAGGGGTGACAGTGGGCATCCCTGCCTTACTCCCTTGTTGATCTTGAAGATTTCCATTCTGTCACCGTTCATTATTACACTGGCCATCTGTGTCATATAAATTGTCAGAATAAATTAAATAAATTGGATGCTTTTTAAGTGTTGTATTATGAACTGCCAATTAACATTGTTAATTTGCCTTTTGCACATCGAGGAAGACCATTGCCAATTGTTTTCCTGCGTTTGCTTCATAATATTCTATTATATTCAGTACCATTCTGGTATTATTTTTAATTTGTCTATTTGGTAAGAATCCATTTCGGTCATGATGAATGATCTGATTAAGGGTTCTTTCTGCCATCATGGACATAAATATTTTATAATCAACATTTAAAAGGGATATGGAACTGCAATTTTGAATTAATTGATGGTCCGAATCTTCTTTTAGGATCAATGTTATGTATGTCTCCCCCCATGACTTAGGTAATTTTGTTGTCGTCAGTACCTCATTATCGAGTTCTAATAATTGCATTTCTAATTTTTCTTGGAGCGTATTATACAGTTCCCCTGGGAGACCATCCGGTCCCGGTGTCTTATTGTTTTTCTGTTTCAGGATGGCCTCTTGCAATTCTCTTAATGTTATTTCCCTATTTATCTCTTCTTTATCCTCTTCCAGGATCACAGGTAGCCCTTTTCCTTCTAAGTAATGTTGGATATTTCCCTCTGGCACGTCTTCCCTACTATATAATTTCTCAAATAAACTTTTAACAATATGTTTTTTTCTTTTCAGTTTGATGTTGTAGGGTACCATCAGCATCTTTCAATTGTTGAATTGCTCTTTTTTCTTTTTCTTTCTTAAGTCTGTAGGCTAGTCACCTTCCTGGCTTATTCGTGTGTTCAAAATATTTCTGTTTTATCTTTTTCATGTCCTGTAACCATTCATCTTGTGCTAACATATTCAATTTATGTCTAATCATTATCATCTCCGTATTTTCTGTCTTACTATGTGGTCTTTTTTCTAGTGTTTTTTCTAACTCCTTAAGAATATCTAGTAGTTTAGATTGTTCTCCTTTTTTCCCCTTATATCTAAATGTATTATATGAAATTGCTAGGCCCCTGATTCAGTCATGTCCCATAGGTTTGGAATTGATGTTTGTTGTTTTTTGTTTTCCTTTTACATTTATTCATTTTATGTACGTGACAGTTATTCTTGAAGGCTAGGTATAAGCTATCAAGTTTCTACTTTCAAACTGAAACTTAAAAATATTATGGAAACTCATATTTTTATAAATTCACAGAAGTGGAAGAGACTATATCTGAGAGTGTAAACCCCTGCTAAGTTCAGACATTCAAATTAACCTCAAGAAATGATTGTTCAACCTTGGCATGAAAAAGCTTCCACTTTCCAAATTTCAAGAAACTCCCAAATCCAGAACTCCCATTTAACATATTTTGTATTTGAACAAAGTTTAATTACTATCCTGATACTTTAATTATACAAAGCTAAACATTCCTAGTTCCATTAATGTAACTTCATTGAAACTAACATTGTTCTGATAATTCTTGTTGTCTCAAACATGTTCCGGATTATCCAACATGATATCCAAAATTTGACACGATATTTAAAAAAGAATGACTAACATAGATTAAAGTAGACCTATTATTTCTTATAATTTGGAAACTGTACAGGGATTTAGTTTAAGCAGTCTAAGTTTTTATTTGACTTTTTTTTTTGCAGCAACATCACACTGCTGATTCATATTCATTTGCAATTCATATTCATTTGTATTCAGTTATCATTCCAACATTTTTTTCCCAAATCCTGTTGTCAATGGAGATATATCTGATGCTTTTCCTGTGTAATAAATTTCAGTTTCCTAAGTAAAGAACTGTGATTTTTTCCCTAGTGAATTTAATTGTTACTTTCTGCCCATTTTTCTATCAAAATAATTTTGGATTAAATTTAATGTACTGTCCCACAGTTTTACTATATGTCATCTGCAAACATCATCCTTCTAATTCTTTATCAAAGTTAATAAAAATATTGCTAAGTATGGACTGATCCTGTTCAGAATCCTCAGGCATTTGAATATAGTTCTTTGAGTCCTCCTTTTCACCAATCACCAGTCATCTGCCACTTGTTACCTGATTTACTTCCTTTCTGTAAATTGCATTGATGTACATTACCTTGATGATTCAACATTTGTGCAAATCCAAGTATCTGAGTCACAATTATGAGATGCAAGCAAGCAATTATTCATAGTGAAACAGGTACTTTCATATACCAAAATGGAGTAGAGAGGCAGACCTTGAAACGGTCACAAAGACTCCAGCCTAATCCAAAGCTGGCTATCCTTACTTTCCATATTTCAGTGAATCCCTCTTGCTCAGCAAACTTTGGCAGCAAAAGACCACACAATTATATTTTTCAAAAGAAACCCAAGATGACGTTTACAAGCAGTTATGATCCAAGGTTGTTAAAGCATCCTCTCTGTTTTCTACTCTCTATTATACTTTACTTGTAGTAATAGTGACAATGCGAGTGATTATAGGACATGATCAAGTATATGATGCCTATGCAATAATTGTTAGGCAATTCTCACACATTTTAGGTAAAAATACTAGCCAGTAGATATGCCATAGCTTGGGGTATTCAAAAATAAGATATTTGCCAAAAATATTGTATTTAATAAATATAAAGAAAGTGTCAGAGAATAACAGAATAGTATTTGCTTTCTTGCCAAGGAAAAAGTATACCAAATTACTGTCACTCAGTGCAATGACAGAAGATGGATCTTCTGACATTGGCTGACAACTGTTCAGCAAGTTCCTAAATCATCAGGTCTTCACCAAGATTCAAAGTATTTGGATCTTTAGATACTTTTAATATATTTTTTTCATTGACAGGACAATAAAGAAAACTTGGAGATGGTTTTGTCACAACTTAGTTGACGCAACCAAAGATATTGATGCAAACTAAGATATCATTACTACTAGACAACACTTGAAAGATGGTTTGATTTGGGAATTTTGATAATTTATCTTTTGCCAAATATATTCTTAGTGAGGTTTTTCTAGCATGCTCTTATTCACCTTCCTCTTTGCAGTTTAAGGAGCTCATATTCATTCATCTTGATACAAATAGCAATACAGATAAAAAGCTTGAAGTGAGAATGATAAGTTGCAAGGGTTCAAGGAGAAAGTGACTACATTCAATTTGCAACAGCTTGTTTAACAATAACCTTTTTCTAGAGCATGGAAGAATTTACAGCATAATAATCCAGTATGTAATCTTTGCTAACAACTAAGTAGGAATGTGATAGAATTTTATATTTTATCTGCAAAGAGATAAAAAATCAGACCATATCCTTATTCCTTCCTGCAGTGACACTACACTAGCGCACAGTGGAAAAGAGAGCTGAATTTCAGATTGACAAAAGCATAAGAGAACCTTATTATTAAAACCCAGCCAATAGATTCCTAAGATGTTCATTGAGCTTCTGCAACTGTTCTGTCAATAAAGCCCATCTATTCATACCCTGAATTCTTCCCATCCTAGCCTGTAAAATTGCAGGCAGAGGTGGTATTCAGCAGGTTCTGACCAGTTCTGGAGAATTGGTAGTGGAAATTTTGAGTAGTTCGGAGAACCAGAAAATACCACCTCTGACTGGACATTTTAAAGTATCTTTCCCCTGCCACGCCCAGCAAGCCATGCCCACAGAACCGGTAGTAAAAATGTTTGAATCCCACCACTGATTTGAGGCATTGTCTAATGGAAAAGTGCATGGAAACAATCAACATGTAAGACATATACCAATTTGAATATTCCAATTTAAGACAAAAGAAAAGGGTCAGTTATAATGTTTTGAGATTGTATATATAGACAGAGAAAAATGTTTCATACCTACCCTTCTGATGCTGAATGTAAAGGAATATTTGATAATTTTAACAATTACAAAAGCAAACTTTTCTTGCAAGAAGAAAGCCAGGCTCAGAGTGGAAAATATTGGAAAATGTGGAGTATACTTAAATATCAACTGTTAGCAAATTCTGAGCACCTCTTTTCTTTTTTTTCCCTTTGGAAAACAAAGCTAGTCAATTGTGATCATAAGTCAAGAAATTCCTATGTTTTCTATTCTACATTGTTTGTTGTGTGGAATTGCTCATCAATGTTTTGTTTTCATATGATAAATTTTCTATCAGCTGAAATCTGGCCAATTATACCTTCACTTTTCTGCCTGTTACTTTAAACTTAAACCAGCTGCAAGTATATGCAGTTATTTGCCAACATGACTACAAACACTCATAAACATTGTAGCTCTTGAAGGCAGTGTCTATCCATTTGTCTACCCTTTTTTTTTTAATGAAAGTTGCCAATGAAGGTTCCTTATTTCTTGTCCCTTTCTTAGGCTCTCAAATCAACTCAGCACATTCTGTTTATTTAAAAAGAAAAATATGGATTCTTCAAACTTCACCACATTCTTCTGGCAGAGACTCTACTTGTTTTCTCAGTATTCTTCCTCTTTGAAAATTGCCTGCCTTTTATTTCTTCTACAGTGCATGCTTACACAACAGGAAATAATTATTCACAAAAGGCAATTAGTAGCCTTCAAGACACACCCCTTATAATCAGCAGCTATTCCAAAAATGACCTTTAGATGCTTCACAGCTGTGCTCACTGTCTCTCAGAACATACATCTTCTCTGACAGTTCTCTTTTCTTTCTTGTTTCTTTCTCTTCTTTAACTCATTTTGAAAATTTTTGTTTCCTCTTCCTATTAATAGGCATCTTTCCCTGCTTATATACTTTTTGTACCAGTTTCATCCCATCAGAATATGGTTTACATACAATTTTCCCCAACACATGAAATGTTTATGCAACTCTGCACTTTTGCAGACAAGTGAGTGTGTGCTTTGCAGCACAAATTTTACCAGTGTACAATCCAATAACTACAGTTAAAATCAGTTCAGGAAATGGTGTTTAAATTAGTTAAAAGGTAGAGAGAAATGTAAACACCATTTCTACCAGCATTGGGCCAATTCTGAGAATTTCACAGGACACCAGCCAAAATATGGCAGCATCCACTTGATCATATACAGTAATTACAACAGTTACCACTGAGTAGGTATGGATGATATTTCCATATGACTACTAAAAAGCAAAGGAAATGAAAAGAATACAAATATTTATTTAATTTATCCAGAACAGCAATGGCCTATGAGAATAACCTTGGGAGAAAGGAAGAAGAGCCACAGCTTAGACTGCAGTCAGACAAGAGGCAGCTGAGTTTGCCAAAGGAAAGGGGGTATCACAAACATCTCAAAAGGGATCCTCCCTAATGTCTTGGATGATAAAAGTAAGGAGATAGAGATATACTTTCAGACTTGTAGGTTTCTGTTAATATAACCTTAGGGTAAAACTAGACCTAGTATGTCTGCATGTGCTTCTTCTAAGAACTACCTCAGAAGTCTGAGAAAGACTTTCTATGTTTTATGTTCCAAGATGGCTGGAGAACATGATATGTTCTGAAAATATCACTTTTTGCATATATTGTAATCTTGCAAATTCTTATAAATAAACATGCTTTCTATTTCTTTCTTTTTTTTTAATATTAGGACTTTGGCACCTGCTAATGAATTCATTTTCTTTTTTTTTTTGAAAAAGTTTTTATTAATTTTCTACAAACAAACAAGACAAACAAAACATAAAAACATCAACTCTTATATGTACATCCAGTGTGTCAGTTGGTTCATCATTTTTGTGCATTCATTCTGTAGTCTCAATTACAATTATGTTATATAACAACTCATATTGTCAATCCAAACTTATATATCCTAATATCACTAAAAAAAGAAGTTTTTGACTATATTTTTAATCATTCATGCTTAATGAGCTAACAATACTTTAAACCAGTTTACTCTATAACAAATCATCTAGTCATATCAAATCAATCCTAAAAAATCCTTTATAAATATAATATCAAATAGCAAAATAATAGCAAAATAAAGATATTCCTTACTGTCTAGCATTCTAAATATTCTATTATCGTATTTTATCATCTAGCCATTTATAAAAAAGATCCCAAATTTCGTAAAATTGTTTATCCTCTTGCTCTCTAATTTCAAATGTCAATCTGCTCATCTCAGCACATTCCAATATTTTCTTAATAATTTCTTCCTGTAATGGTATTTTCTCATTCTTCCAATTTTTAGCAAATACAATCCTGGCCGCTGTTAATACATTTACAATCAGATATTTCAAATCTTTACTATATATATCAGGTAAAATTCCCAATAAGAAGATCTCTGGTTTCAAATCTATATGTTTCTTTGTCATTTTTTCCAACCACATGCGAATTATAGTCCAATATTTTCTAGCATCCTCACAAGTCCACCACATATGGTAATACGAGCCGGGTATCTGATGACATTTCCAGCATTTTTCAGATTTGTTCTTAAACATTCTTGCTATTCTTGTCGGAGGAAAGTGCCACCTGTAAAACATCTTATACAAGTTTTCTTTATATGCTGTTGACATTGTCATTTTATAATTTTGAGACCACATTTTCTGCCATTTCTCTAGATCCATATCCAAAATTCTTCCCCCAAACAATCATAGTTTCTTTGACTTGTTCTTCCTCTAATTTCATTCCCAGTAAATAACCATATAATTTTTTAATCACCTTCTCATCAGTACCCATCAAGATCTTATCTAAATCAGTCTGTTTATCATAAAATCCCTCCGTTTTAGAATCTTCATCATACCTTGAGTGTATTTGTGCATATGAAAACCAATTCATCCTTATACCTTGTTCCTCTAAATTTTGGATCGATTTAAGTTCACCCTTTTCATCCAAAAGTTCCCCATATCTAACTGTTTGTTCCTTCTTGTAAATTATAGGATAGGAAAATGCTTCAATGGTCGATAACCAGACTGGAATTTTCAAATAACATTGTCTTTTTATCTTCTCCCAATTTAACCACAAAGACTCCCGTACATAATGTCTTCTAAAATAACCCTGTGTTTTAGTTCCCTTATACCATAAAAAAGCATGCCAACCCAACAGCAAGTCATGCCCTTCTAATGTCAACAACCTATGTTTCCTTAATGTTATCCATTCTTTGACCCACATCAAACTTGCAGCTTGATAATACAATTCCCAATTAGGCAGACCAAAACCTCCTCTAATTCTAGCATCTTGCAAAAGCTTTAGCTTTATTCTCGCTTTTTTACCTTGCCATATAAACTTCAACATAATTTTATTTAAATCTTCAAAATAGTCTTTTCCAAGCCTAATTGGTATTGTTTGAAACAAAAATAAAATTCTAGGTAAAATATTCATCTTAATTGTTGAAATTCTCCCTATTAATGACAATTGCAAGTTTTCCCACTTCTTCAAATCTGTAGTTATCTGTTGTTTAAGTTTAATATAATTATTCTCCTTTAATGTGCTACATCTTGTTGTCAAATATATCCCCAAATACTTAACCTTATTTGTAACTTGAATTTTCAAAAGATCTGCCAATTCTTCTCTCTGTCTCAATAACATATTCTTTGTCAAAATCTTTGTTTTGTCTTTATTTATTTTCAAACCAGCCACCTCTCCATATGTCTCTATCCTTTCCAGTAACTTTGGAGCTGTTTCTAGCGGATCTTCCAAAATAAAAACTAAATCATCAGCAAAAGCTTGTAGCTTAAATTCTTCCTTCTTAATTTTCATTCCTTTTATGCTTTTATCATCCCTAATATTTCTATTCAACACTTCCAAGGTCAACACAAATAGCAAAGGAGATAGGGGACATCCTTGTCTTGTGCTTTTCCTTATATTAATAAAATCTGTAAGTTCCCCCTCCATCATTACCCTTGCTGTCTGTTTATTGTATATAGCTTCTATTGCTTGAATAAATTTTTTAGTGAAACCCATCTGTTCCAATAATAATAACATAAATCTCCAGTTCACGTTGTCAAATGCTTTTTGAGCATCTAGGAATATCAAAGCCATTTGCTTTTCAGGATGAGCCTCATAGTATTCCAAAGTGTCCAAGATTACTCTCATATTGTCTCTAATTTGTCTCTTTGGCAGAAATCCATTTTGATCTGAGTGAATAAAATTATTTAAATATTTTTTAAGTCTTTCTGCTAAGATTGAAGCAAAGATTTTATAGTCTGCATTCAATAAAGAAATAGGTCTATAATTCTTAATTTGCAATGGGTCAGTCTCTTCCTTTGGTATGAGTGTAATATAAGCCTCTGACCATGTTTTAGGTATCATCTTTTTTAACATAACTTCATTCATAACTTCTAACAATGGGATGCTCAATAATTCTTGAAATGTTTTATAAAATTCTACTGGAAGCCCATCTAGACCCGGAGCTTTCCCATTATTTTGTCTCTTAAATGCTTCATTTAGTTCCATCATTGTTATATTGCTTTCTAGCATTTCTTCAGTCTCTTTAGGTATCTTTGATAACTTAGCTTCCTGTAAATACTGTTTGACTTTTTCCTCATCAATATTCTCCTGTTTATATAATTGCCCATAAAAATCTCGAATAATTTCTTTTTTCTCCTTATTCCCATAACAAACTTGGCCTTGTTCATCTATTAACTTCAATATTTTTCTTGATTCCTTCTCCTTTCTCAATTTATATGCTAGCCATCTACCTGGTTTATTTGCATCTTCAAAATAATTCTGTTTAGAGTTTCTAATTTTCTGCGCCAGTTCTTCTTTCTCTATTAATTCCATTTTATGTTTGATTACATCCAGCTTCAATTTAATATCCTTTTTCTGTGGCATTTTCTGTAATTCTTTTTCAAGAGTTTTATACTCATTTTCCAAGACCTTAGAAGCTTGCCTTTTCCTAATATTCTTTTTTCTTGTATAATCTATTATCAAACCTCTAGCGTATGCCTTCATAGTGTCCCACACATTTTGCGTTGAAGTATCTTCTTTTTTATTTTCTCTGAAGAAAAAAGCCAATTCCTTCTCCATCCATTGTGTAAAATCTTTCTCCTTTAAAATAGTATTATTTAATCTCCATCTCGATCTTTTTTTTTGTCCCTTCCATTTAATTGTCATTGGGCTATGATCTGCCCAGGTACTTGTTTCAATATTTGTTTCTTTAATATTAAATATTAGTTCTGTTGAGATCCAAATCATATCTAATCTGGACCATGATAAATGTCTATTTGAATAAAAAGTATATTGTTTAGCTTTAACGTTTCTTTCTCTCCAAATATCTTTTAAAGTTAATTCATCTGTCATTTTAAAAAAGAACCTTGGGAGAGCCTTTCTATTTTGCTTTGTTGTTGTTGCTATATAGTCCAGTTTATTGTCCACAATTCCATTAAAATCTCCCATCATAATTATATTAACATAGTCCAGTCCAATTATTTTCATGTGCAGCTTTTTATAAAACTCTTCTTGTTTATCATTCGGAGCATAAATTGCAATCAAGAGTATTTTTATATTATTATCCATTATTTCTACCATTAATACTCTTCCATCTACATCCGAGTAAATCAAAAGGCGGAGCTTCGTTCCGGCGATACAGCTGCGATCTCAGGGCTCTGAGATCGCAGCCGATATTTTCGCCCCTGGTCGGTCCTAACGGACCTAAACCGTCCCGTAGAGATGGTGATCGTGAAGGGCATTGTTCCAGGATCCCAGAGATATCGCAAAATCTCTGGTTTGATCCGGAAGAAGCCCTTTTGCTGGCGGCGGAGAGGCAGCCTCCATAGCTGCTGAAGTCGGGACAGCTCCGGAAAGAAAGTGATTGGAGTGAAGTGTGTCGGCTGGGTGAGAAAAACTCTTTTGTGCTGTAAATTCGCTGAGGTTGGAAAGTTCATCCGATATAAAGAAGAAAGCTGTGAGATTTTTTTTTGACTGAAATTGTTTTGAGCGGCATTTTTTAAAGTGATGTCAAATTGAGGCTTGGATTTTTTTTTTTTCTTTTCTTTATACTTTTTGGGAAAGATTTTACCGTGACTTTGTAGGTAACCGGATTGAATTTTCTCTTATATATATTTTTATGCTCCCTTTGATTTTATGCTCCCTTTGATTTTTTAACTTTCTTTAGGATAGAGGCTCCCTTTGGCTATTTTTTCTTTTTTTTTCTGTATATATTATTCCTTTTTTCTGGCGGGGGGGGAGAAAGAGCATTAAGAAACTTTGTAACACTGCCAACTAGAGGCTTGAAAGTATCTTTATGTGAATTGGAGAGAATTGCAAAAAGACCTCATCTCAAGGACTTTTTAACGTGATAAGATAGAGGGAGAGCACAGCAAAATATTATTGCAGGTGCTTTCCTGGACTGTTATCAACAACACTTGAGGTTTGGCTTTGAAGCGGCTGGAGAAGAGAGTCATAACAAGAGCCTTGGATAAATAACAAAGTGCAGTGTGTTTTCTTATATATACCCCATTCGCTAGCCTTTTTCTAAATTTTAATTTTAGTAATATTTTTATTTTTGCCTTTTATTTTAAAGGGAAAGCCTCAGAGTTTTTTTTTTTCTTTTTTCTTCTTTATTTTTCTTTTCTTTTTTATTGGGACTTTTTTGCTTTGCATATTTATGTTTTTGGACTACTTTGTTGTTGCGGTTGTTTTTTTGTTTTTTGTTTTTTGTTTGGATTATTGAGACTTTTTAATTGGATTAAGGTGTGAAGAATCTGAAGGAACTTTTTGTTCTTTTTTTCTCTTTTTGCTTTTTCTTTTTTCCTTTGCTCTTAATCAATATTATTATTTTTGGATTTGTTTCTTTTTTCCTTTCTATTTTTTCCTTTTTTATGGTGGACTATCTCGTAATTGGATTAGGGTCTAGAAGAACCTGAAGATCTTTTTTCTTCCTTTTTTTCTGTTTCTTCTTTGGCTTCGTGTTTTTTACTATTGGAGTTCTCCATTTTGGATTATAATTGGCTGCTCTACTAGTTGGATTAAAAGTTAAGAAGAATTTGAAGTTTTGGAAACATTGAAATGAGCAAGAAACCAATTCCATCTGGCATTTCTGCTTCTACCTCTGCTTCCCCACCAGCTGGAGGACAACGTTTAATTCAGACAATGTTGAAGCAAGATAAGGAACAAGAAAAAATAACTTTACAGTTACAGATGATTATGCAAGGAATCCAAGATCTCAAGACAAAATCAGATATCATTGAACAAAGAACAGGAAATATTGAACAAAGAACAGAAAATATTGAACAAAGAATAGAGAAGACTGATGAAAAAGTGGAAAATATTAAACAAATGATGGTTAAGTATGAGGAGAGATTCCAAAAAATTGAGGAAGAAGGAAAACAAAGAGAGAAGAAGATTGGAAATATTGACAGCAGATTAACAGCGGTTGAACAAGAAAAAGGTGGGATGTTGAGGTGGGAGATGGAAAGGTCAGAATTTTACCTCAGATTTCAAAATATAGAAGAGGAAAAAGGAGAAAATTTGGCAGCGGTAATGATAGAAATTTTGGCAGATGCTTTGGAAATTACAGAGGAAAAGATGATGGATGGAATAGATGAGATATATCGAGTCTATACAAGATATGCGATGAGAAATAAATTACCCAAGGAAGTCCATATTAGATTTACCAAAAAATCCATTAAAACGCAAATATTGCAAGTAGCAAGAGAGAAAACACTGAAATACAAGGGTAAAAAGGTTGTGGTTTTAAAACAAATACCCAGAAGAGTGAGAGAGATGAGAAGAGAATATCGATTTCTGACCAAAATACTATTGGAAAACGAAGTGAATTATAGATGGCTGATTCCAGAAGGACTAGTGTTTGGGTGGCAAGAGCAGAGATATAGAATTGATTCAATTGAGAAAGCAGAACTTTTTCATGCAGAATTCTTTGGAGGAAGAAGAGAGGAAGCAGAGAAAGAAGCCTTATCAATTGAGTTTCAAGATGAACAACTGGAGACTGAAAAAGAGAAAGGAGCAGCAGGGGGACAGATGGATGATAAAGAACAGCGTGAAGTGAGATCCACGAGAGCTGTTAGACCTAAATATAAAGCATAATCATGGAGGAAAAAAAACTGATTACAATGAATATAAACGGACTTAATTCAGCTGTTAAAAGAAGGAAAACTTTTCATAAACTAGAGAAATTAAAATTTGATATAATTTGTTTACAAGAAGTTCACATTAAAAAACAACATGAACAATTGTTATTACAGCCAAAATTAGGGAAAATATTTACCTCTTTGACTCAATGTAAGAAAAGAGGTGTGTTTTTATACATTAAAGAGGCTATTCCAGCAAAAATGAATTCATTTTCAAATAATACCTTTTAAACAAATTACATTAAAAAGAAACAACCAAAAGAATATAAGTCACTGGGAGAAACTGAACAAGGAGAGATTTAACATAGAAATAAGGAGAAACTTTCTGACAGCAAAAACAATCAATCAATGGAACAGCTTGCCCTCAGAAGTTGTGGCAGTGTCATCACTGGAGACTTTCGAGAAGGGATTGGACTATCATTTGTCAGAAATGGTGTAGGGACTCGGACTTCCGGTTTGCAGGGCTTCAGCGGCAGGCAGGAATCTGTGATCATGTGCAGTTTCTGCCTGGGCTCACCGCTGGAGCGCCCCAAGCCAGCTGGCTTCGTGGCTAAGCCATCCCGTAGAGGTGGTGAAGACAGGGGAGATCACCAGCAGGGTCAAGGAAAGCCACATCTTTCCTCCTCGGCTGGTCAAACTCCCTTTCCCAAAGGTGGTAAGAGCGTTGGTCAGAAATGGCCACCTTAAAGAAGCACTCAACCGGAAAAGAAAGTGCAGGAGGAAGATAAGAAGTGAAAGTTTTGGCTGACCTGGATAAAAAGCAACAACTAAGATATCCTGGAATTTAAATTTTATAAAAGATAACATCACTCCCAAAGAAGTGTTGGAAGCAGCAAAAGAAAGTGAAAAGGGAAAGGTTTTTTTTCTTCACTCTCCTTCCTTGCATTGACAACGAACAGAGCTGAATAAGAAATCAGAAAAATCCGCTTTGGCACCAATAGGCAATTAAGCTGAAAATAAAACTTGCCAAAGGGACAATAAAGATTTCTGGACATTAAAAAAATCTTCTTTTTTTTTTTTGTTATTAGCAGGAAGGGAGAGTAAAAGAATAAGGGCAGGATTTGGAAGGAGGAGACTGCCTGGAATTTAAAAGAATCTAAAGTTAAATCTCAATAAGACTTCTAAAGGATACATTTTAACTGGAACGTTGTAACTAAATAGTAACTCCAGGGAGAGAAAGTGAAAAAAGAAGAAAGTGTAAAAAGAAACAGCTTGTGTGTATTTGGATTGCTTGGTGACTTTGGGATTTTTGGAAATTATATTTGAATAACTAAAAACAACTGGGTGGTTGTTTAAAAAATTCTACAATGGCATCACCTTTCGATGAACTGAAAATGGAATTTAAAAAAATATAAAGAAGAGGCACTAGAAGGGAAGGGCTCCTTTGGCTCTGTTTTTCAGTTCTTAGAAATGGTGATCTGTGTCTACAAGAAACAGCAAGAAAAGACTGTGCAACAAGAAGATTGGGATAAAGAAGAAGCCATCTTTAATGAACAAGTAACTTTATCTGGGGAAGAAAGGGGAAAGGGGGAAAAGAGAATGGAGAATTTAAGACTTAAAAAAACAACCAAAAAAGGGAAAATAATGTGAAAAATGGATATAATGTTGGAAAGCAACAGAAGAGGAAAATACAGAAGAGAGAAATAGAGGTAGAGAGACAAGGGGGTAAAAAGCAGGAGAGAGAAGAAGAGAGGGAAGAAGGAAGGGAAGAGAAGTTACAAAGGTTTGGAGCAAGATGTAAAGAAACAGGATTTATTCAGAGATAATGGGTGAAAATTTAACTGAAAAGGGGATTCTGTAAAGGTACATAAGATTCTATTGTTATATTTGTATTAGAAATAATGTTAGAAAATTGGAAATAATATATGATTAAAAAGTGTAATCTCTAAATGGAATAAACTATATTTTTGATAGCACAAGCGTATCTGTTATTTTCACTGTATGTTAACAAACATACAAGCTTATATCACTCATTTATCTGTGTGCCTATCTGACTAACGCTGCACATTCTATTTAGCTTGTCTCCTTAACCCTGGTTGGGGAACACAGGCTTAACACTCAGTATTAACACTCAGCTTAACAGTCAGTGTAATTCAGTGAAACTTTTGTGAACAAAATAAATGAAATGAAATAAATGAGAGAATTGAATTAGGAAGGAATGGGAACATTTTACTACTCAACTACTCAATGTTTTATAAAATATAAGTGGGGGGGGGGAAGTAACTATGGAAAGTTTATAAGTGTTCCCATAGAAGTATGATATCTATTTGAAAAGTAATGTGTAAAATGTTTAAGATTTAAATGAATATTAATATTAATGATAGAATTGAATTGGTATGGATTGTTGTTTTAATTATATTATATATTCATAATTTTTTCTTTTTTTAAAATACAGTGTGTAGTTTTAGAATGTACCAAGCAGAATCCGAATGGAAGTTATGTATTATATTAAGTGTTATAATTTTAGGGGAAAGATATAAAGGCGTCATACTCCAATCAGTGATTACAGCAGAAATTTTGTTTAATGAGAAAAGATAGTAGACAGTGGAAACAGGACAGACAAAGAATATAAGTACAGTGATTTGAATTGAGATGAAATAAATAAAATAAAATAAAGAAAGTTAAAAGAGGGGAGAAGCTATATAGAAAATGCAGAATAGTAATAAGATATGGAATGGAATATAAAAATGAGCATGGATTTCAATTTGAGTCTGTATGAAGAGATGTAACCCAGGATCAGGCTGCTTTCAAAAAAGATGTTTTATGTTTTTATGTTTTATGTTTTGTTTGTTTATGTTTGTTTTTAAAAACCAATAAAATTTTCAAAAAAAGAAAGAAAGAAATGGTGTAGGGTCTCCCACTGGGGCGGGGGTTGGACTAGATGACCTACAAGGTCATCTCTGATTATCCAACTCTGAAATTGTCAGATGGTGAAATGTTTCCAATGTATATCTTTAATATACAGTAGATGGCCTTGTAGTGAGGATTAAAAGAGTTTGTTTCCCCGAGAATTGATTGATTTGTAATACATTAAAGGGTCATGCATGTCACATAATGAAATACTAAGATTAACCATTATTAAAACAATGTCCTTTTGTGATGATGTAAGCAATAGCAACAGCACTTAGACTTTAAGCCCCATAGTGCTTTATAGCACTCCTGGGTGGTTTACAATGTCAGAATATTGTCCGCAGCAATCTAGGTTCTCATTTTACCAACCTTGGAAGGACGGAAGGCTGAGTTGACCTTGAGCCCCATCAGCATTGAACTCCAGACTGTGGGCAGAGTTGCCTGCAGTACTGCATTCTAACCACTGTACCACCAAGACTTACTATTGAAAAGTGTGTAGTACAGCAAATACATAAAATATGGGGTGGTTATGGTTTGTAAATAAATTTTTAGCACATAGAAACATGCTACCCAGCAGAAGTACTAAGAGTGACCATTAGAGTAGGTTGCAATTACTTTTTCCCTTACACTCCATATAATCTCAAATTAAATGCAATCATTCAGGATTTACCATCAGCTTCCATATTCTTTATGTCATGATATTTCATACACTTGGCTAAATAATAAATTTTCAGCTCGAAGCCACTGTTTATGCCTCTGAATGAATGCAACAAATGAGCTGCCATGACTTCATTATTAAGCCTTGTGATGTGTATGCACTCAGAAGAAATTGCAAAATGAAGCCATGGTTTGTGGCTTCTTTGTTAAAAACTTCGTTTTTTTTTTCCTGGAGGGACAGAATTAAACTACCACTTGGCTAACGTTCCTACCTAAAGTGCAGGAAACCAAAGTGCCAGAATAGACAATCGTCTTATTTTTACTGCTTGTTGAGCCTTACTATTTCACTAATGAATGATTTTGCTTTTTCCTGTTCAGAAGCTTTTTGTAAATTCCTTATTTTGTGAATGAAAAATTTCACAAGAGGGAAAAAACTTATAGAGATGGAAAATATTTCTATAAACTGAGGCTGCCATAGCCTTACCAAGTTGCCATTTCTTAATGAAACCAAGTTTTGGAATGTTTATTAGAGCAATAATGGGATTGAGTTTACATAGATTTTAAACAGTTCCAAACTGATTTTTAAAAGTGATAAACATTGCAGGAACATCATTGGTTGTTCTGAGAAACTGTTTCCAATGGTTTACCTGCAGTGATTCAAGGATTGCAATGGCTAACAGGAGGCAAGAAATATAGTTTTTCCATAAATTTGCATCATAAAAGGGTCTTTTCCATATTTTCTTAAATAAATCTCAATTAGTTCCCATTTGAAAGTATAACTCTCTTTCTCTCTGGAATTTCATCTTGGGGACCATTTTTTTTTGTTTCTGTTGCCTTTTGCTTTTCTTCAACTATTTTCAATATATGCAGAGAAAACAATTTTATGGTTTTCACTTTATTTTTGTTTTTTTGCATTTGCATTTTCTTCATTTTTAATTCTCTTTTACCAATTTTAGTCTGGAGGTCTTTGGAAAGTCTGATTATTAAATCTGTCCCAATTATATCCATTATTTATATTTAATACATTTAATAGTAATATGGACACATCTTGTCTGTCAGATAATTTTGTTTTCTTTAGTTTAAATTATAATTTTGCAAGAAGTAGTTGGCAATGGAAGCTACATCACAATTTGCTTCAGCTTCCTGAATAAGAGCTACCGCACTTGCATTGTGTATAATTAATTAGATTTCATTGCTGTCCATCTAATGAAGTTGAAATCTAGAATCATCATTTTGGTAATTAAAGTATATATTGAATTCTTTGTTCAGAACATTTGTTCAATCAATAAACAAAGGCATTTTTCACTATTACTCCAGATGCTATTTTATTTCTATTAATCTTTTTCTCTCTCTTTCTTCTTGAGTTATGTCAGTAAAGTATTGCAAATTACCATAACTTTTTAAACTTCTACTTCCTCTGTCATTGTGGAATGTACACCACAATCACTGTAATATTGGCTGATCTTGAATTCAAGTTGAGATTATGCTGTCATTTTTAGAATTATATCTAACTTCATACATTGATAATAATAATTGCTATTTCCCTATTTTTATATGATTTTTCTTACCTGCAATTGATCTGGTGCTTATCTTCTATGAAGAAACCCAGTCCAACTAGTGCTCACATAAAACTAGATTTTTTTTTAACAAAAATCTTTAAGATTTACTATGATCATTTGGAATAAATCAATGCATCACAATGAATATGTAATGTTCTTTTGTAGTACATCTATTTTTAAAGGAAAAAAAAACAAGAACCCTCCAAAGTTTTCTGAACAGAAAACTCAACTATTCCCTGTGATTAAAAAATAGATATTATATTGACATTTTATATATAAAAAATACAATATCTAGATGTTTGCTGTGTTTTGCAGATATAGTGTCTCCCTGTGTCTATCTGTACAAAATTCTTACCCACGCATGTTCAAAAGTATAGATCTATACTATACAGCAATTTCATTTACTCTACTAACAGATATACTGTAATTTGAAAGAGCCTGCTTCAATTCAATTCAATTCAATTAAAAAAAAACCCAGGAGATTGTGCATTCTTATCTTGCCTTAGTCTTGAAAGCCAACTGAGAGAAACTAAATCCCATAGTTGTCACTATCTTAACAAATTGCTAGTAGGATAAGTGTGTCACACTTAGGATTAGACAAGTATACTACAAATAGGTCCCTTCTGGTTCTTATGATAATACTGGCATTCAAAGTCATTTCTAATGTAAACATTAAAAAAACATTTAAGAATGTTTATAGTGGATAGCATAGTGGGTCTGTGTTTTCTGATATGAATGGCCAATTCCTCTCTTTCATTGTTCATTAAGCAGCATGATCATTCTTTGTGAGAAGAAAGAATGCATACAGATGAAGCCTAATGTATTCATTGTTTTTTTTATTTATTAGCATGCCTATTAAGAGGATAGGTTGTTCCTCCCCATAAAATAAAAAAATAAAATTAACAAAATGAATTCATCCACCAAGACATTCCTCAAATGTTTTCAAATTTAAACTATTTTTGATTTACACTGATGCATGAATGATAAAATGACAATATACGAGGAGCCAGATAGAAGGATGTCAGTACATTTGGCTTCAAAACAACTCTAAAATAAAAAGAGATGGTGGGAAGTAATCTCAGGTCTTATTATATGGTATTCATTTTGGCCAGTTCTTGTAGTACCTGGTTTTTATTGATGTTCCTTGCGAGTTAATCGATGCTTTACATTTTACAGTATTACTTTATGTTATTCATGTTGCTTTTTATGTAGTGCCTTGGGCTTTATATATCAAAAAGAGGTATACTTTATGGAAAAAATAGGTTAAACATTTCATTGCTTGTGTATTCACTTCATTTGCAGAATGTAAATAGAGCCCTCGGGCCTAAAACAAAGACCTCAGAGATGTTTCTCTATCATAAATATTGGTTAAAGAGCATTCAAGACAGCAGACTTGTTCTGATGTCCAAAGTTGCACACACAGAACACAATACAACAGAACAGAACAAAGAGATGGAATTTCATTCTTCCAGGAAGCAATGGTCCACTGTATCAGAAGGCATAAAGCAACCTTATGCAGAAGCTCTGTAAATAGGAGATGAATCAAAATAACTGAGCAGAATTCACCATGAACATAAACTGCTTATGGGGAAGAATAGCAATAACAGTGCTTTGGGGTGCTCTTGCAGGTGCAAAGTGATGTCAATAGATTGTGTGAACATTAGATTATCACTCTAGATGACAGCAAAGAGGCAGAGTTTTCTGTTACCACCCAATGGTTGCCTTATCAATTTTAATCAAATTTAATTGTTGCACTTCAAGCAGCCACCTTCCCACTCTGCTCCCATCTAGCAGGCAACATGAATCAAATACGTTAGATTCTTCCTCTGTCCAAATATCAGCCCTATGGAAGCATAACCAGTGGCTTTTTTTTTAACCTTTAGGTCCAAGACAGACACTATGTCTACCTTTATTATAATTATATCACTGTTTATTCAAACAATGGTGGGAATTATTTTGCATAAACAAAGAAATGCCACAAGCATTGCTTTCAAAATGCATAAAACAAGATTCTGGAACTTTAAATTTGTAAGTCAAATGATAACAAGAGAAATAGTACCAAGGTATTTTTTGGATAATTCTTCTGTAAACTGGCAATCTGAGCCTAAAGATTTGAGGTACCTCCCTCCCTCACACCGCCACCAAAAAAAAGGAAGCATGAAGATCTGCTGGGGAAAACATATTATATCAAAGATATAAAATCTTGCTTGGATCAGCCTGTAAACTTAATACTAAAACGTTTTTTTTTTTCCTTGTAGTGAATGTAGTATCTGTCATGTCCATTTGGCAAGGAGACCAGGAGGCAGTGACTGTGGTTTCAGCTCTTTATTAGGCCCCCGGAACCGATCTGCTCCAAGGGAAAACTTTCGGCTTTTTATTCTCCAGCCGCCACGGCCGGGGCCAATGGCACCGCTTTGAATCTCCCGTGATTCGTATCTGCCAATCGCGGGAGATTCTCAGCGAGCCAATCAGCGCAGCTCGCTAAACCAATCAGATCACCCCGCGCTTTGACCAATCAAAACGCGGGGTTTCAAGAATGCAAATGAAGGTACAGAACAGTATCATTACCCAAAGTTAGGTCATTGTTAAGGGTCTGTGAAGACATCTGGATTAACCTTGGCAAGGTGTTCAGGCACAACAGCCCTTACCAAAATTTCTAGTCAATGTGCAAAAATATGCACATGCAGCAATAAAATGGAATTAATAGAGAAAGTGCCAGAGAAAGCAAAGCAACATAGTCACTGTCTTTTGTTTTAGATCTGAAGAGGGAGAGGGACTTGTAATTTGCAAAGCAGCTTCAAAGAATGGCTTTGCTTTAAATTCCGCTGAACAATCCACCTCTCTGAAATTTTTCAGGGTTCTACTAATCACTGGCTATACTTCATCTACTAACAGAAGGGAAACATAACATGTTCAAGAATGTAAAGGAATATTAAAGCCCATTATATCAAATTCTGTCCTTTAAATAACAAAAAAATCTATTTTGCTCTCTGAAGATTCATTTCTAATCTTCACCTTTATAACAAAAAAATAATCTCAAATTCAAACAAAGTTCCTTTTGACATAGTGAATATTTCAAATACATTCATGCTAGTATTCAATATTATACTAGATTTAACCTAAATATACTAGATTTAAACTAAATTTGCAACAGAAAAAAATTATATATATAATATATAAAATTTTACATATATAATATTTATAATATTATATATTATAATAATTGCTAGATCTTGAGAAATTTATGTATTTCAGCTGGAAATTTTAAGAAAACAACAAACAGATATTCAGAAAATATTTCTTATCAATTCGTCAAGACACAGTTCATGAAAATGAACCCCTGCAATGTTACATAGGATTCTACATTTTAAGTTTTTAGTTGAATAACTACTCATATGCACAAATAATTGTGCTAGTAGCCAAGGAAGTGAATATTATCATCTCAACTTGGAAGATAGTTTTTATATGTTCAAAATGGTTTTGAAATCTTAGTCTCTGAAACTGATGATTTGGAGAGATCCAGCAAATTTATAAAACAGCCAGCTGCATTCTGGTTACTACTAGCTAATAAGATACATAGATACCTGTTTCTATTTCCTAATTTCTATAAAACATTGAAATGCATTATATATGCATCATATGGATGCTCCAAGTAACCAAACCAAATCAAACTCATCAGCACCAAATACAATTCCAATTAAATAAGATTTAAAAGAAAAAAAAACAGGACAGAGCATGCATTTTATCAGGTTAATTAATACACCATTTAATATTCATGTAGATCTATTCTAGTAAGAAAAGGCAATATTGGAGGGAACATTAAGAGAAAAAATGTAATAGAGAAAGGTGTCTATTGGGTGACTCTAACACTATTAAAATTCTTAGAAAAAGCTAAATAAAATATACATACTGCTGAACATCATGGGAATTTGAGTTTTTTCTGAAGGATGACTTTGAACTTGACTTTTTCATAACAGTTGTGGGGATACAGGGCAACAGGTATTGTTGATTGCCAACAATGATAAATTGTAACATACTGAGCATTGTCTTAGATCCCAAAGCAATTACGCTTTGACAACTCACTGTGATTTGAAGGCTGTTCTGTTTCCATAGCAAGCTGACAAAATATGTTCAGAAAAACATATCTACGTTAGATGGCAAAGCCATTTAAGTTTGAATACCAAGGTAGATCAGATTCTAGCTACAAAATTCAAACTTTATTCTAATAAGTATGTTTTCATGTAACAATATTAGTTTAGCTCCTAGGTTTTTTTTACATAAAAATACAAAAGAGAAGATTAAAAGCATGCCCGATTCAAAATTTCATGTGCACTAATATTTAGGAGCTAAAGTAATATAATCTATAACCTTTCTTTAGTTCAATATTCATATACCACCAACCTGGAACGTTGATATCTTAAATTCCCTAAAATTAGAAAGATGGCTAAATTCTATTTCCTTGATGCAGATAATCTTTGTCTTACAAACATAATTGGGACCGGAAGTTCTGTTGCTAAGCAATGTGGTTGTTAAGTAAATCATGACAGATTTTATTAGCTTTTTTTTTGCTGTGGCCGTTAAGTGAATCACTTCACTTTTAAGCAAATCTAGTTTCTCTCATTGACTTTGCTTGTTAGAAGCCCCCTGGAAAGGTGGCAAATAATACTGACATGACCCTGAGATACTGCAATTATCATAGATACATGCCAGATGCCAAGCACCTGAATTTTGATCAAAGGAATGCTGTCATATCCTCAGTTCAAGAATGGGTTGCAAATCACTTTTTTCAGTGCCATCAGAACTTTGAAACTGTTGTTAAACAAATGGTTGCAATTTGAGGACTCACTACTCTTTTGAGAAAAATCCATCTTTGCACCATTCTTTGGGAAATGTGAGAACAGGATGTCTCTTTTTCTAAGCTTCTTGCCTTTCTGGAATTAAATGTAATGGCTGTGATACACAGCAGACTAAATTCCTTGTCAGAATGACACTAGGGATTTCAAAAGAAAACACATATTGGTACTTAAAACTTTCAACATTCCTGCATAAATGTTGTATGCCCTAAAATGTCATCTAGCCTCCACACAAATCCTAAAACTAAATAAAGAAAACCCAATGAAACAAATGAGACAAAACCATGATATTTGTTCATTTATTCACTGAGGAAAATGAGCTGTTCCCACTAGATAGTTTAAGGAATATTTCTGCAAAGTATTTTACCATTTCAATACCACTTTATTCAAAGTAGAAATATTTTGTCCTTTTCACCAATCTATTAATGCTGCCAGGTATTTATTGAACACATATTCAATTAAGTGCTAATTAGTAATAGCTGATTAAAACCAATTAAGCTGAGTTATTTGTGATGTTAATCACCTTAGAAGTTCAAAATTCAATCCAAATCAGATAGTCTTTCTGCCCGAGAGTACAAAGTCTTTCCTGCAGAGATTTTTTTTATTACCAATCATGACAAATTAATTCTGAAAAATTGAGATCAAGAGAACAAATTAAAATCTTTCCCGACAAAGATTATAAACTTTACTTGCTGAGTTCAATTACAGAATTTGATAAAAAGAAATTGTTTCTACTAGACTAGATATGATATAACTTCATTATAGAGTCAGTCAGGAAGAGGGCATAACTTTTTGTTCTGTAAGGACTGGAGTAAATACAATGAAATTTAAATTACTTAGGATTCATTTCCCATTGATTTCAAAAGGTTCAGTACAATGGGCTAAATCCAAGGTTTTCATATTCTATGAAACTCCATGAACATTAGGGCTTGGTCTAGCTGCTAGCATCTGTCACATCTTGTTTAAACTCAGAAGCTAAATAGAGTTAGTTATGGTTAATACTTTGAAAGAAGAACTGCAGATGCTAGCTCTCCTTGCACATAATAGAATAGCAGAACCCAAAAGTTACAGGATTCCTCATACATAGTTGTCCAACATCTGCTTCAATATTTTCAGTAAAGAGGAAACAGCTTCCTAGGAATTTGATTCCACTGTCAAACTGCTGTAAGAAGCTTTTCTTCCCAAATATATCCAAGTCACATTATTAAAGGACATAATTATCAGCAAAGATACCACCTTATCCAGATGAATGTGTATCCATGTCCTCCTTCTACTTATATGGGACAAAAGTCAGAATCTGTGCAAAGGAAAAAAAAAAGAATACATATCTGACTCCAAAGCGAGCAACATTCAGAAACCATGGGGAAGGTTTTGAAAAGTACCCTGCTTCTAGTCTGAAGATCATCACTCAACAGATGGGATATGCTGGAAGGAATGACTTTCAAATGGCAATAAAATACTTGAATTTATTTTAGAAATTTTGATTGACATTGTTTAGGTCTCAAAGCAGGCTTAACTCCATAGAAGGACTGTAGCATGGTTTTTAAAAAGTAGGTTGTTTTATCACTAGTTTTGGATAAAGAGGTGCTATGCAAACCATCTTTACAGTATAACATAGACTTTAGAACAATGGTGGGGTTCAAATTTTTTTACTACTGGTTCTGTGGGTGTGGCTTGATGGGCGTGGCAGAGGAAGGATACTATAAAATCTCCAGTCAGAGGTGGTATTTGCCAGTTCTCTGAACTAGTCAAAATTTCCGCTACCAGTTCTCCAGAACTGGTCAGAACCTGGTTTAGATACATTGCATACCTGGCATTTAATGGCTTTTACCTTGATATTTAATTTATTTACAAATTATTTTTTCACTTCATCCAAGTTATATTTCAATAAATACAAGGAAGAACAATCGAGATCTCTTTGTTCTCTCCTACTAGTTTTTTTCACTGTTTTGATTGTTGCTCTTTCATTATATTGTGGCTAGTATTGCAAGAGTTTAATATTTTTATAGGAAAGATATGATTCCAGAAGCCCAAATATAGTTTGAGAGAAAAAGAAATGAAATGCCAAAATATTGCTTTTGCTTGAAAACTATATTTGGTGACTAAGTAATGCAAGTGTAACATCCTTTTTGTGCAGTCTCTTAATGGCAAGGGAATTAATGCCGTTATTTTCTTCTCTGATCCTGAGATTATAACATGTGAAAGGAAATCACAATGTGGTTTATTATTATATAATTCTCATAAGATACAGTACTAGATAAAAGATGTTGCATAGTAACTAAATCTTCCTATATTGCCATAACAGTGTGGGAGATGTATGTCACTGCAATTCTCACATGACCAAAGCAACGACAAAAAGGACCATCATTTCTGATTCTGAAAATCTCTTTTTATAACAGATGTGTGTAACAGATTAGCATTGGAATTGAAAATAATAGGAATTCATTTGGAAGAAAATATATCCACACCAATAGCTTTTCAGATCTGGTGTTTATAAATTCTTATTTTTCAGAAGCACTGACATTGCATTGCTGTATAATAATATATGCTAATACTGAATGGCTGCAAAAATCTGGAACCAAGATTACTTACTATAAAGCAACCTTTAAAAAAAATGACTGCAAAAAATAATCTCCAGAAAGTATCATAAAGTTGTTCTAAATCTGAACAAGATATTGTACACTCATTATTTGACTTATTATTATCCTTTTGTTTAGTGCAGAATAGTTACTGAGGCCAGGACTGCATTTATAATTTTAATTATACCTACAGAAAAGGTAATGGTTATAACAATTTGCCCTGCAGTTATATCACTAGAAAACTTTTACTCTAACCTAGCTAAGATTTGGTCAAAATATTCAGTGAAATTCATGTTTGACTCATGTAAGGAACTCTGATCAAATTATCATATTCTTTTTAAATAATCCCATGTAAATTTCAGTAAATTATAAATAGATCAATATAACATGGGAATAGATAAAATAAAATCAAAGCCTCAAAAAGAAACTGATAAGAGGATCAGTTCCAAGATACTAAATGTATCTCCAACAGCAATAGCACTTACACTTATATACCACTTTATAGTGCTTTACTGCCCTCTATAAGCAGTTTTACAGAGTCAGCATATTGTCCCTGACAATTTGAATCCTCATTTTACCCGCCTTGGAGGATGGAAGGCCAAATTGCAGGCAGCTGGCAGTCAGCAGAAGTAGCCTGCAGTACTGCACTCCAACCACTGTGCCACGGCTCAATAAATTCAGGTTAAAGTGTAAAGATTTAAATATTTTTAAAAAATCATGCTTCATAAAGAACAAGCACTCAAAATGCTAAGCCAATATGAGTTATTTTATAAATTAGTGCATTTGTAGTCCCTGAACATTCACATAGCTTTAGAATAATCAGCCTTAATCATTTGATGTTGATTCATCAAACCTTACTTAAGACAAACCTTGCCAGAGTGTATGATCCCAGATTCTGCCTAGCTTAGCATCTCTTGTTGTACAAGCAATCCTTGACTTATGACCACAATTGAGCCCAACATTTCTGTTGCTAAGTGAGATGTTTGTTAAGTGAATTTTCCTCATTTTACAACTTTTCTTACCACAGGTTACCAAATGTTGTTAAGTGAATCACTGCAATTGTTAAGTTAGTAGCATGATTGTTAAGTCAATCTGACTTCTCCATCGACTTTGCTTGTCAGAAGGTAACAAAAGGGAATCATGCAACCCCAGGACACTGCAACCATCATAAATATGAGTCTGTTGCCAAGCAGCTAAATTTTGATCATGTGATCATGGCGATATCAGGATTCTGGCAGTTGCCCTAATTAAATCATGAACCTCGAGCCAAGCTTCAAAATCTTCAAAGAATTTATTAGGAGCGAACATGTCGGCTTGATCTGTATGAAGTTGATTCTGAAACATGTAATTCACTGTCACCCTTGGCCCTGGTTTCCTCCCACCCTCTGGGTGTATCATAATTCATATTCTCCAGCAAAACACGTTCATAGCCAAAAGTCATCAATCATGTTCTCTAATTAGAGATTTGCATGGCAGAAATTCTGGTAGCTTAGTAATAATCTTTGCAAAATAAGAATGGAATGCACTTTTGGTTCCAAACTGCTGCACTGCTCTTTCAAATTTCTTCCCCCACCCTTCTGTTCATGGCAACTCTAAAACAAACATAGAAATGTTTAAGACCTGACAGGCGATACTGCAAGTGTCGTAAGTGTGAAAAATGGTCCTGTCACTTTTTTCAGTGCCACTGTAACTTCGGTCACTAAATGAACTGTTGTAAGTCGAGGACTACCTGTGTATGGTTTTGGTTTTCCTGGGCAGATATACATCTGAGCTTCCTATCTCTTTCAGACTAGCACTGTTTTATGTTTTCTGGACTTCAACTACCACATGAGAGAGACTATGGCATATGGCATTCTGAAATACAGGATACAGCTTCCAGGTACAGGAACTCTGAGATATAAATAACATGTCCAGTATTTAATTCTAACATACGGTATTCTGGCCAATGCCCTTCAGAGTCCTCTCTTAAAAGAAGTCTATTAAGCTTCAAGAAGGATACTTGGTAATCAGCATTTTGAAGATAGCAAGCTAAGCATTCTTCAACCTATTTTTTATATATGACATATCCACACATAGTAGGTAAGCTTTGTGTCTGATTTATGTATGGCTTTAGAATTGCTTATATTTAAGAAAAATAATTGAACTTGCTTGATCCCATTGGTTTCCCTTAGAAACAGTTCAGCAGTTGCTTAGAACTTGTTGAAATCAATGATACTGAAAAAATATATAAAACTCTGGCTGGTTTGTGTTCTTAATTATATATCCTAATTTCATTCTTTGCCATACAATCATTCTTCAATTCTCACATTTTCACAATCTTCCTGACTAGTCATTCAGGATAAGAGGTGACCATAGCTTTTAACTGTTCTTTTTACACTAAAAATAGAATCTTAGAAAGACTACTGAAGTCAATATTATTAAAGACTAAACACATTTCTGATAAATATGTATGAATCATTCATATAACCATGAGATAGTGTAAGTTTTATAGAACTTACTTTCTGGTGAGTAACAGCATCCAGCATTGTTAAGGTTGATTAAGCAAATTTAATTGGCTGTGCTTAATGCATTCTTGCAAATGTGAAATATTGCAGTTAAGTATGGTTGTTAATCTTTCAATAATTTGTAAGATATAAAATAACTAACCATGAAGTATTAATCTAATAGTCTACTTGCAGGAATGACCTTTTCTGTTCCTGAGAGTCATGTGTCTCAAATACTTGTACTTTAACAGCTGGATAATTATATTCAGTGCCTATTTATTTAGAAGTAAATCTTACAAACTAAGTTTCCTCACAAGTAAAGTGTATATATAAGAACAGTAGAAAACTTAATGTGCTTCAGTTATTTGTATTTCAGTTCTGAAAAGTCCAATACAACATGGCCAATGGCAAAGGATTGTAACAGTTATGCAACATACTAGCAGGGCACTACTTTGGTTATCCTGGTTTTAAGAATTAACCATAAGTAATTACTGCAAGTTAGGGAATAATTACTGAAGTTCTCCATCTTTCTTCTGCTTTCCCTTGCATATACAGAAAATGCACTATTCCAGAGAATGGGGCATGTATATCAGTCATACATTTAGCTTCTTCTTTGCAATGTATTCTGGTTAATTCATATCTGCTAATGGTACTAATGGTACTTACAGTATATTTTCCCAAAGTGTTTTTTTCAAAAGGCAACTGGACTTTGCTTTTCCTTGAAGATGTTTCACTTCTCATCCAAGAAGCTTCTTCAGTTCTGAAGAAAGTTTCTGGATGAGAAACAAAATGTCTCCAATGTCTTAAAGGAAGTTCAGTTGCCTTTTGAAAAATCATCTTTGGATGACTGGATGACCTGCCATAGACACTTATATTTCTTTCATTATATACTCTGTACAAAATTCTAAGTACAATTCATAATAAATCTAAGTCTTTTGTTACTATAAAAGCTTTCTTGCATTGCACTGGATTTTTATTTAGGCTGGGCTAGATATTACACTAATATTCTTCTGGGTGCCCATTATCTAATACAGAACCAATTCAGGTACACCATTCCATAGGAGTTTCATTTATTATTTTTTAATGTTCTTTTAATTAAATAAGAAATGAATACCAAAACAATGCATTAGCCTTTAGTACTATTTTATGACAAAGTGAACACAGTAGGCATTCTTGTAAAGCAAAACTGAAAAGCAATCTATGGCTCCATTGGAAATGTTCCCACTTCTGCAAAAAAAAACAAAAAACAAAGACAGAACTAATCTACAGAGGTAAAGAACATTCTAAAGTAAGGAACATTCTGAGCAAAGAAGCCATGTCAAGAAGTACTTCTACTAGCTGATTGTCATGTCCGTCGGTAAGGAGACCAGGAGGTGGTGACTAGGTTTCAGCTCTTTATTGGTCCCCAGAACCGATCTGGCTCCAAGGGAAAAACAGCGGCTTTTTATTCCCAAGCAGCGGTGGCCAATGGCACCGTTTTGAATCTCCCGCGATTCGTATCCACCAATCACGGGAGATTCTTAGAGGGCCAATCAGCGCGGCTCGCTAAACCAATCAGACCGCCCCGTACTTTGGCCAATCAAAGCACGGGGTTTCAAGAATGTTAATGAATGTACAGAACACCCCTCCCCTCTTGGTTTGGTCCTACGTAACGTAGTCCCGTAGGTAGGCGGGGCTCCGTACTTGCCTACTGGACCTGCGCAGGTCAGTCGTGGGTTGGCTCCCGGCCGGTTCGGTCAGGTTCTCTGTGTCTCTCGGACTCGTCGGTGGAACCGCCTGGTATGTCTTGCCGGGCCGCTCGTCGCAGCTCCCTCCCGGTCTACCCGGGCTGGTTGAGCTGCAGTTTTCACCGCTCCCGCCTGGTCTTTCCAGGCTGGTCGAGCTGGTCTGGCTGCTTCTTCCTGGTGAAGTTCCGGGCTGGCTGCTTGCTGGTGAGTATGGCTGGTTCCTTTCTTCTGGGATTTGGTTTCTGGGGAATATTTGGTTCCCAGGGTATTCCCTCCCCTCTTGGTTTGTGTTAATGGGATTGGTTATGTCTGGTTGCGTGTCGGTTGTGTTTCTTGTGGCTGTCCTCGATCTTAATTGATCGATGTGGTGTTTCCATGCTCGTCCGTCAGTTGTTTGTAGCCGGTACAAGTGGGGACCTGTCAGTTGGGTTATGGTTGCTGGTACCCATAGTGGGTCTCCGGTTAGGTTCTTTGTGTAGACGGCGTCGCCTGGTGCAAAGGATCGGTACTTGCTGGAGGAGTTTGGGGGTTTCTCTGGGTTGTATGTGGGATGCAGTCTATCGAGTGGGGATCTTATTTTCCTCCCCATTAGTAGCTCTGCCGGGCTTTTGTTCGTTGTTGTGTTCGGGGTTATGTGCTGTATGAAAAGCATTTTATTTATTTTGTCTTGGATCTCATCATGGTCTATTTTCTGGGATGGTTTTTTTTCGTGAATTGAACCATCCGTTCGCCCTTCTGTTCGCCGCCGGATGCGCCGGGGCTATCAGCGCGTGTCGTATATCCTGTTCCGCTAGGAATTTTTCAAATTCCAGCGAGGTGAATTGGGGCCCATTGTCCAACACGATGGCATCTGGGAGGCCGTGTGTTGTGAAGAGTTTGCAAAGTTCCTTGGTCATGGCCTCTGTGGTGGTGGTTTTCATGTTGCTTACCTCCAACCAGTTGGAGTAAGCGTCTACGGTTATTAGGAATGTATGTCCCTTTGTGGGCCCGGCGAAGTCTATGTGGATCCTAGACCAAGGTCCCCTGGGGGTTTCCCATTCTAGGATCGGTGCCATGGGCGGGCTTGGTCTAGTTTCTTGGCAGCGTTGACACCTTGCTACCCAAGCCTCGATTTGTTTGTCCATCCCTGGCCACCAAGCATAACTCCTGGCCAGGGCTTTTGTTCTAACTATGCCTGGGTGCCCCTCGTGTAACAACTCCAGTACCTTCCCTTGCAGTTTTTCCGGGATAACCACCCTATCCCCCCACAGTACACACCCTTTTTGTAGCAAGAGTTCTGTTTGCCGGTTCTGGAATGTTCTGAATGTCTCGTCGTTGTCCTTTTCCGGCCACCCTTTCTCTACCCAATGTAACACCCGCACCAGACGTTTGTCTTTATTAGTTTCTCAGGCAATGTCTGACGCGATTATGGGTAGATCGGGCAGAGTCTCTATGCTGAGGGCGGTCGTCATGGGTGCTGGGTCAGTGTCTAGCTCGGGTAGCGGTGAGCGGCTTAAAGCGTCTGCATGTTTGATCGTCTTACCGGGTCAGTGTGTGAGCCGGTAGCTGTAGGCAGCAAGGAATTTGGACCACCTTGTCATTCTAGGAGATAGAATGTTGGGGGTGGCCCTGTTCCCTGCGAGGATTCCCAGCAGCGGCTTGTGGTCGGTGATAATGGTGAACGTCCGGCTGTAAAGGTACTCGTGAAACCTCTTCACTGCGGTGACGATAGCCAGGGCCTCTTTGTCCAGCTGACTGCAGTTTCTCTCTGGTTTGGTGAGGGTCCCTGAAAAGAAGGCGATGGGTGCTTCTTTTCCATCGGGGAGAGTGTGGCTGAGGACGGCGCCAACGCCGAAAGGTGATGTGTCGCATGTGACGGCTAGTGGTAGGGTCTCATTGTATTGGATCAGGACAGCATCCGAAGTGAGCAGGTCCTTGGTTTTCCTGAAGGCAGCTTCCTCACGTTTTCCCCAAGTCTAGGTAGTCACCTTGTCCAAGAGCCTATGCAAAGGCTCCGCCGCGGTCACCTTTTGGGGCAGGAAAACATTGTAAAAATTAAGTAGTCCCAGAAACGCCTGCAGTTCCATTTTAGACCTGGGTGTGGGGGCCTCTTTGATGGCTTTAATTTTGGTGTCGGTTGGGTGGATGCCGTGCCGGTCTAGGAGGTACCCCAGGAATTTGACCCACTCTGTGTAAAGTTGGCACTTTTCCCTCTTCACCTTTAGCCCGGTTTCCTTGAATTTGGTTAGCACCTCCCTTAGTCGACCCTCTAGTTCTGGCTGGTTGGCTGCCGATACCAGCACATCGTCGAAATAGGGCACCACCCCCTTGATGCCTTGTAAGAGTCTCTCCATGAGGCTCTGGAAAATTCCAGGTGCCACGCTGACTCTGAACTGGAATCGGTTACATCGGAAAGCTCCCCGGTGGGTGACTATGGTTTGCGCCTCCGCGGTTTCTTCGTCGACCGGCAGCTGCTGGTATGCTTGGGCCAGGTTGAGTTTCGCGAAAACCTTGCCTTCCCCCAGTGAGTGTAGAAGATGCTGCACTACTGGGATGGGGTAGGCGCTTTGTTGCAAGGCACAGTTTAGGGTGGCCTTTTAGTCCCCGCAGATTCTCACCGACCCATCGGGCTTGACTGGGGTGACTATTGGGGTCTCCCACTGGGCATGGTCTATTGGTTGTAGGACCCCTTGCTTGACAAGCTTGTCAATTTGCTCGCCAATTTTTGGTCTGAGTGCGAAAGGTACCTACCTTGGTTTTAGGCGTCTCAGGGGAACATTCGGGTCTAGGCTGAAAGAGATAGGGGGCCCTCGGTACTTGCCTAGGGTGCCGTCGAACACTTCTTGGAAGTTCTGTGCCAGTTGTTGCTCCCAATCGGTCTCGGCGATGTGGTTGATGCCCGTGACTTCGATGCCGAGCGGTGCGAACCATTGCAGTCCCAAAAGGCTGGGTCGGTCTCGGTCCACGATTGTTAGGGGAAGCTTTGCAGTGCGTCCCTTAAATGTTACTCTGAATTGTCCGGTTCCGACTACTGGGATGCAGTTTCCCTGGTAGTCTTTAATGATTAGTCTCTGGTTCTCCAGTCCCTTCTTTTGGATGGTAGACACCAAGCGTTTGATTTCTTGCCAGGCGACCATGGAGAGGTAGGACCTGGAGTCCACCTCCATCTTGCATGGCTTGCCTTCGATGCCTACCTCCACGTAGAATTTTCGGGCATCGGTGGTTGATGCATGGCCGATGATGACCGTCTGGTGAATTTCCTCCTTCCGCCGGGTCTCGCCACTTCGTCAGGCTCGCCCGCTCCTGTCCCAACGGCTGTCGGCTCGGCGATCTCTGGTTCTGGGGGGTGTGCTGTCCCGTCTCCGCTCACTGTGGTCCCACCATCTGGGGCTGTAGGCTTTCTTCAATCGGCATTTGCGGGCAATGTGACCCTTTTTGTCACAGTGCCGGCAAACTGCATCGAAGAACCGGCACTCGGATCTAGGGTGGTCGCCTCCACAACCGGCACACGCAGTCCCCGACTTACGACCCCTCCGACTGCGCTGGTCACTTCCTGCCTGGAGCTGGTGGATTTCCTCCTCCTCGTCTGAAGTGTTGGAGGCGGAGTGGAATTTGCCATGGTGGGTGGTAGTTTCGCGGTGACTTGCTTCCGGTTGGGCCTCGGTCACCCATCCAGGGTTGTTGTTCGCGGTGCGAACGGTCTCCACATGCGGTTTGCTGATTGCTGGGTGGCCTCGGCTGCGGTGGCTTCAGCGATGGCATCGGCGAGGGTGATGTCGCCTTTGGCCATCAGCCGACTCTGTAGGACTGGGTCCCGAAGCCCGAGCACAACTCAGTCCAATAGGGCCTCGTCCATGTCGGAGAACCCGCATAGTCCTCCTAGGTTCCGCAGCTCCATAACAAAGTCGCTGAGGCTTTTGCCTGACCTCTGGTCCCGCCGGTAAAACTCATGCCATCTGATGAGGGTGGGCATGGCGGAGCATAGTGTTTTCGGAGTAAGGGTTCGAGGTCGACCCAGTCCATTCCGGTGACGTCAACGGGTTTCGCTAGGGCTTTCGCCATCTTGAACACTGTGGGCCCGCAGTGTGTCAGGAAGACGGCTCGTTTCTTCAGCTCGGTGGCGTCCTTCATGTCGCTGCATTCGAGGAACATGCGGAATCTGTCCGTGTAGGATTCCCAGTCCTCGCTAGCGGGGTTGAAGGGTGCGGGCGGAGCGATGCTGGCCATCTCGTCGGTCTTGCTTCCATTGGACACGTGCTTGCTGGGGTTCAGAATCGGGATCCCACCCTCTTCGCCAGTGTCGTGTCCGTCGGTAAAGAGATCAGGAGGTGGTGACTAGGTTTCAGCTCTTTATTGGTCCCCAGAACCGATCTGGCTCCAAGGGAAAAACAGCGGCTTTTTATTCCCAAGCCGTGGCGGCCGCGACCAATGGCACCACTTTGAATCTCCCGCGATTTGTATCCACCAATCATGGGAGATTCTTAGCGGGCCAATCAGCGCGGCTCGCTAAACCAATCAGATCACTCCGCGCTTTGGCCAATCAAAGTGCGGGGTTTCAAGAATGCTAATGAATGTACAGAACACTGATCTTCTGAGAAATGGATTAATTGGCAACATGTCCTACAGATGCTGATTTGTGGTTGGGGCCAGTCTCTTAAAATGGTCTATGTAAAGTACATCATACATCATTTCAAAAGTCCAAAAGTGCCCAAAATGTCTCAGATGAACACACATGGTTTAGACACTCTACACGAATTTGAATAGTTATAATCTATGCCACCCTCATGCATCAAGTGTTCTTCTGAAGCAGGAGGTTTTCTGTGTCAATCTTTGAGGGCCCGTTACACAGAAATTGTGATTTAATTCTTAACAGAGTGTGACGTAAAGAAAGAAGTGAGATGAGCAAGTGGGCTTCATTATCTCTCCTCTTTCATTATCTCTTCTATTCAGACACAATCTCCTTCAGGGGGAAACGTTTTACAAGGGAAAGAGAATGGGAATATCACAGTGAATGTAAATAAAACCAATATCCTCAGAAGATAAATGTCCTTCTGTTCTCTTCCAGGTGCAACTGGCAAATCCCTCTGACTGCGCTTCAGCCAGAAGGGTCTGAGAATCCAAAGTAGGGAAGAAGGTGTAAGCAACTGCCCTGCTCCTTTTAAATGAGCACTGCAATGTGTGGGGGGCTTAATTTGCAAAGCTGGAGCTGCCATCTTGATCTTTTTGATCATCGCCTTGCACAGACATACTGGATAGCTGTCTAGCAACAGATACACTTGAAGGATCTTGATTTCTTGCTTATGAATAACCAATTTATGGAACTCTTAATTCTCTTTACGGACTTCCTTTAAAATTGTTCTTACTGCTCATTACATTCCCTTTTTCTTCCTGTATAAATAGAATCTTTGGAGGTCAACATTTTAAAAAAATATTATTTTAATGATATAAAAGTGTTTGTTTTTTTAAAGTAAAGTATGTATAGCTTGGTTACGTTTAGGCAAGATGAAGATCATTTTCAGAGAGCACAGTGCTTTGCAAGCCCCAATGAACACATTAGTGCTTGAATTACTTCATGTGATTACAGCCACCATGGAGATGCTTTTGTTCACCCAGTTCTAAAGAAGTTAATTATAACACTAAAGTCACCTATTTAGATGACAATCTTTCTTTCACACTCAACATAATCTGCCCTTTCTATTCACCTTCCTCTGATATCCCTACAGGTTCCCACTGGAGCCTATAGAATTTTTGTTTAGATAGAACTGTACTGACATAGTCAAAGCCACTCCAAGTGTACTAGTTGCTAGCTGTTTAGGAAATAGAAGTTGAATCAGCACAAGCAGCAACAGGGTGAGAATCTCGTACAAAGACAGCCTGAGATGGAGCAATATGCTAAGATGCCAAAAATAATTTCCAGAGTCTAAGGGTCAACAAATATAGAGGGTCCAACACAGAAGTTGACAAATGAAGAGTCTTTCACCATTTTGATCTTGTGATTTATAACATTTTACACTGCAGTCCAGCTGTTGCTATGCTGATAAATCAGCAATGGCTTTATATATCCCACAAAGATGGCTAGGTAATGCTATAAATTGCTATAAATCACAACTGAAGAAAAAAGCTCAGGAACTAGCTACAGAGAATTGAACACTTTTCAGCTCAAATTCTTTGAGCTCAGCTAGAGAAAAGCTGCAAGCATCTAATAGACCCCTTGCAATGTCTCTACTCAGGTATAGGAAGCTACCCAAATGTAAGTTTTTGCACTTGATTTTTTCTTTCACACTCAACATAAGCACTTTTAAACTTAGATGATGAAAGCCTGCATCCTCTGAAACTAGTATTATTTATGCCTGATTAGACTCTCTTAATTGTAGCTTTTTATCTATTAAACAAATATTATTAAGGAATATCTCCTTCAAGATATTTGTATTCCCTTCTCAGTTGCTGTATTTCTACAAGGAAATAGCTCCCTGGAGTCTCCAGAATTCCTAAAATGTGCCCACCAAAGGAGACAATACATACTATTATGCATTATTTGTGCATTCCTCCAAATAATATTGATGTCACCAGGAAAAATAATATACAACATTAATAATGTTATTTCAGTTTCCATAAAATTTAAGAATCTGCACGTCAAAGTATTTTATTTTGGTTATTGATTAATTTTATTTAACATAAAGCATAGAAATAAAATAAAAGGTCAGATAAATAAATAAAACCAAATGGAACAAAAGACAGCATGAATGAAAATGTCTTTGTTCAGCTAAATCACTTGAACAGTAATAGAATTAATACAAAGGTCATAAAATGCACATACTTCCAATGTTATGTTATGCTCTTCATCAGTTTGTGATACCATTCTCCAAATTGAAAAAAAGAAATGGAGATAAACCTGTGTATATTAGATTGATATATGTACATGAATACATAAATAAAAATATTGTCTGATTATGTTACATAAAATTATTTTCATATGTGAATATTAGGAAAAATAATTGAACTCTAACAAGATACAGAAAGGATATAGAACTTTGTTTCCAGAAATTGTTCCAACCCCTTTACCAGCAATAGCCATACAAATGTTGATTTTCTTCTGTACAATAAAGGGTTGATTTTGTGTGTGGAGGTGTTTCTTCTTTCCCTTTTGGGCTGCATCCATGAATGTTTATGCTTATATGTATGTTCAGCATCACGATGAAGTCTCTAAGTATTCCTGATTAGGAAAAGGATGGCTTGAAATGGTATAATTAGCAACATTCTGAGCAGATGCCCAATGATCCTTCCTTCCCATAAAAACACTCCCAGGGGAATTTTTTTGGAAATAAAAACCATTTTTGAACTTTTCTTTTGCTGGATTCTCCCCTAGCTCCCATGCCACATATGGTTTACCTTATTTACTTTTCTGAAAGTTGTTCTCCTGAAGGACAGAGCTTCCATAACTTCTTACCAAGATTTGGTTAACTGAAAGAATAAAATGATCCATACTAAGAGAATTACAGAGATTGCATGTAATTTTTCAGACAAAGATTTTTTTTAAAAAAATCTCAGGGGTGCAAAATGGGGCATACTAAACTGCAGAGTGGGAAAATGAAAATCAGGGAGGAAATGCAACGGAGAGATTTGCTTATTATACACTGTAAGGTATCATTACAGAGGATGCTTTCGTCCTTTCTTTACCTCACATAATTTAACCTTCTAGTTGCAGATGGTCATACAGAAAAAATGCTGATTTACAAGATCTGCCTCTGAAGAATGAAAAAGTAGTACTGATTCACCTAACAGTCCACAGACGATAAGCTAATTATGAGGAAGATCCAGAGGCTTCTAATTAGAATGAATGGCTTCTACTTTTTCCAGTTTTATGCTTACTCCCAGTATTTCAGAAATAAATAGTTTCAAAAAGGAGTCTGAAAGGTTGTGGAAATCTTGATGGCACGGAATAAAACAAGATGTTCAAGCAGCAAAACAATTTCAGTCAAGTTTAACATGGAAAAGTTAAACTTCTGTACATTAGTAAAAGAAACTACTGTGATGTAAATTTGCATATCACTTTACTTAACTGGAAACACAACTTTAAATGTCATGTATCACAAGAATCAAAACTTCCATAACGCATAATTCAGAATACTATGAACAAAAGGATGGGAGAAAAATGGCTGTGTTGAAAGGAATCTTTTGAGCTGTAAGGGTTTACCTTTCCTGATGCAAAGAAGTTCTTCTCAAATATCTTCTTCCTTCTATAGGTATCAAGCTATAAATGATCCATAAATCCATTGTTAGTGTGCTGTATTAGCATACTCCAAACACTCACAACTGATTGGTCCGGACGGACAGCGACCCGATTGGTCGAAGCCTCAGCCGTGATTGGAGCGCTAGGAATCTACCGCGATTGGCTGTGCCGATTGCGGGAGATTCAAAGCGCTGCCATTGGCTGCCAAGCCGCTAGCCAGCCCTATATGAAGGGCTTCCGCGGCTCACATTCTCCAGACTGTTCTAATTCTAAATAAAGAGCTGAACTCACTAAGATGGTCTCGCATCTCCTTCAAACCGATCCACCTCAGATCTAACACTGGCGACGAAGGTGGGATCATGAGAGAAGGAGACCACCCAGCACGTGGTGAGGCGGCACGCAGCAGCAAGCAACATGGCCGGCATCAACTCACCACCTGCACCCTTCAACCCCGCTACCGAGGACTGGGAATCCTATACCGATAGGTTCCAGATGTTCCTCGAGAGTAGCAATCTTCAAGATGCCAACGGCCACAAGAAATGAGCCGTATTTCTCACACACTGCAGGCCCGCAGTGTTTAAGATGGCCAAAGCCTTGGCCAAACCAATGGATGTCAAGACCATGGAATGGGGCAATCTCGAGCCCCTGCTGCAAAACCACTACGCCCCTGTCATGCCCATCCTTATCTGGCAGCACGATTTCTACAGGTGGGATCAACGTAAGGGCAAGGGGCTTGGCGATTTCATGGCGGTGCTGCAGGACTTGGGCAGCCTCTGTAAGTTCGCCGACCTGGACAAGGCCCTGCGAGACCGCGTCATCCTGGGACTCTAAGACCCCGTTCTCCAGAGCTGCATCATGGCGAAGGGCGACATCTCGCTCACCGATGCCCTCACCGAGGCAACCGTGGCTGAAGCAGCCAAGAAATCAGCGGCTCGGATGCGGCAATCGAGCATCGGATACGCCACAACCAGCGACTGGTGAAACAATTTCAAACCCAGAGAAGCGATCTGAGACCAACCATCGAGACACAACCACACACCACGGTGACATTGACTACTTCTCCGAAACCGAAGACGAGGAGGAACAGATCCACTGCCTGCAAGCAGCACGAGGATGACAGGAACCCCGAGGTCGTAAGTCGAGGTTCCAGTGTGCCGGTTGCGGAGGTGATCACCCCCGTTCGGACTGCCATTTCCTTGATGCCATTTGCCGGCAGTGCGAGAAACGGGGGCACATCGCCAAGGTGTGCAGGAACAAAAGACACTACAGCCTGCAGTGACGAGACGGAAGCCCCGATGGCAAGAGAACACCCCCACCAGATACCGAGACGGCCAGACGGAGAGCCACTGGAGCCAAGAGGGTTGGAACAGACAGCTCAACGAGGCAAGACAAAGGGAGGAAACACACCAGACCGTCGTCATCGGCCATTCCTCCACAAGTGATGCCAGAAAGGTATACGTAACGGTGGGGATAGAAGACCAGCCATGCGACATGGAGGTGGACTCCGGGTCCTTCCTCTCCAGGCTCTCATGGCACACCATCAAGCGCCTGGCACCCACCATCCGCTGCCACGAACTAGAAGACCAAACACTGACTCTCAAAGACTACCAGGGAAACCGCATCCCTGTAGTCGACAGAGGCCATTTTAAAATCACCTTTAAGGGCCACACCGAAGTGCTACCCCTGACAATCATCGACCGGGATCGACCGAGCCTATAGGGGCTGCAGTGGTTTGCACCCCTGGGCATTGAAGTAACCGGCATCCACCACATTGAAGAGGCGGACTGGGAAGCGGCGCTCATGAAGGACTTCCAGGAAGTCTTCGACGACAGCCTAGGCAAATACCGGGGGTCCCCTATCTCCTTCAATATAGACCCAAGCATCGCACCAATCCGCCTTAAGCCCAGGCGAGTGCCATTTGCACCCAAGCCCAAGATAGTATAGCAGCTAGATAAGCTCATCACGCAAGGGGTACTGGAACCAATCGATCACGCCCGGTGGGAGACCCCCATAGTCACCCCCATCAAGCCAGATGGGTCCATGAGAATCTGTGGGGACTATAAGGCCACCCTAAACCACGCGCTCCAACAAACCTTCTGCACTCACTGGGGGGAGGCCGGATTTTCGCGAAGCTCGACCTGGTGCAAGCCTACCAGCAACTGCCAGTCGATGCCACAACCGCCGAAGCCCAGACCATCATAACGCTTTCCGTTGCAACCGGCTCCAATTTGGAGTCAGCGTGGCACCCGGGGTCTTCCAAAGCCTAATGGAAAGACTCCTCCACGGCATAGAGGGGGTGGTGCCCCATTTTGACAACATCTTGGTGACCGCAAAAAATGAAAAACAACTAGAAGCCTGGTTGAGGGAGGTACTGAAGAAATTCAGAGACTCGGGGCTCAAAGTCAAGAAAGGGAAATGCCAACTGCGAGCAGAGAGGGTCAAATTTCTAGGGTGCCTCCTAGATAAACAAGAGATCCACCCCACAGAGAAGAAACTGAGAGCCATAAGGGAAGCACCACGGCCCAAAAACAAAAAGGAGCTACAGGCTTTCTTGGGACTGTTAAACTTTTACAATGTCCTCCTACCTCAAAAGGCAGCCGTGGCAGAACTGTTGCATAGGCTGTTAGATAAAACAGCCACCTGAATCTGGGGAGCATGGGAAGAGAGCGTCTTCAACAACACAAAGAACCTGCTGACATCTGACGTGGTGCTAATCCAGTACAGCGAGACCCTGCCATTAACGGTAACATGCGACGCATCACCCTTCAGGATCGGCGCCATCCTTAGCCATCAGCTACTGGATGGGAAGGAAGCACCCATTGCCTTCTCATCAAGGACACTCTCAAAACCGGAAAGGAACTACAGTCAACTCGACAAAGAGGCCCTAGCAGTCATCGCCGGCGTCAAGAAATTTCATGAATATCTTTATGGTAGGACTTTTACAATTATCACAGACCACAAACTGCTGCTAGGAATCCTAGCAGGAAATAAGGCCACACCAAACATTCTTTCACCAAGAATGACAAGGTAGTCCGAATTCTTAGCAGCATACAATTACCAGCTGGTACATCGACCTGGGAAAGACATCGCCCAGGCAGACACCCTGAGCCGCTCACCCCTGCCCGACCTGGAAGACGATCCAGCACCCACGACAAAGGTACTTCAAATAGGGACAATATACAACCCACTAGTGACTGTGCCAGACATTGCCAGAGAAACAAATAAAGACAAGCGGCTGGCGCGAGTCCTGAGCTGGGTTGAAAAAGGATGGCCGGAAGGGGACAGGGACGATCTATTCAGACCCTTCCAAAACAGACAAACTGAACTCTTTACTGAGAAGGGCTGTATACTTTGGGGGGACAGAGTGGTAATCCCGGAAACATTACAAGAAAGGATGTTGGGGATGCTGCATGAGGGACATCCAGGGATGGTTAAGATGAAAAGCTTGGCCAGAAGCTATGCATGGTGGCCGGGGATGGATAAACAGATCGAAACCTGGGTAGCCAAATGCAAACAATGCCAAGAATCCAAACCGCATCCTCCCACCGCCCCAACCCATGAGTGGGAAACGCCAAGAAGACCGTGGTCTCAGATTCGCATAGATTTCGCAGGACCAACCAAGGAGCACATGTACCTCATCACAGTAGATGCTTACTCCAACTGGCTGGAGGTAAGCACCATGAAGTCAACCACAACGGAGGCAGTAATAAAAAAACTGAGCAAACTCTTTGCCACACACGGCCTGCCAGATGTGATAGTGTCGGACAATGGGCCCCAGTTCACCACACTAGCATTTGAACAATTTCTGGCAGGCCAGGGCATACGTCATGCGCTAACCGCACCAGCAAACCCGGTGGTGAACGGGCAAGCGGAACACATGGTCCAATACACAAAAAAAGCCATCCAGAAAATAGAAGCAGCCAACATACAAGACAAAATCAATAAAATGCTTCTCATTCAACATATCACACCTAGCGCAACCACAAATAGAAGCCCGGCAGAACTAATGATGGGCAGAAAACTACGGTTAACGCTAGATAGAATGCATCCCACATACAACCCTGACAAACCCCCAGGCTCTTCCAGCAAACAGAAAATTTAACATAGGGGATGCAGTATACATGAAAAGCTTGTCAGGGGAACCACTCTGGGTACCAGCAACAATCACGCAAATAACCAGGCCCTTATCGTACCGACTGGAGACAAGTGACGGAAAAAACTGGAAGTGGCACATCAACCAACTAAGGTCAAGAATAGCCGCCACAAACCACACACCCGAACAAGAAACTAGAAGGGGGGGGGGGAAATGGGAAATAGAATTGAAGGGAACCCCCTTGCACAAACAGAACATCCCCCACCCAGAACAATCAAGCCACAAATAAACCAGCACTACTCACAAGCAAACACAGGACCAACAGAACACGAAACACTAGAATCTTCACCTGGAGGGAGCAGCCAAGCCAGTTCAACCAGCCCGGAAAGATCCAGCAGGAACATCAGGAACGACAGCTCAACCAGCCCGGGTAGACCGGGAGGGAGCTATCAAGAAAGGCCCGGCTCACCATTCCAGGCGGTTCCATCCCCAGAAACCGGAGCGACAGAGGAACCCTCCGAACCAGTTGAAGACCACACTAGAACTGAACCGCACAAGTCAACTAGGCAGGTACGAAGCCCCACCTACCTGCGCGACTACGTCATGATGCACCGACAGACGAAACCAAGAGGGGAGGAGTGTGCTGTATTAGCATACTCCAAACACTCACAACTGATTGGTCCGGATGGACAGCGACCCGATTGGTCAAAGCCTCGGCCATGATTGGAGCGCTAGGAATCTACCACGATTGGCTGTGCCGATCGCGGGAGATTCAAAGCGCTGCCATTGGCTGCCAAACCGCTAGCCAGCCCTATATGAAGGGCTGCCGCGGCTCGCATTCTCCAGACTGTTCTTATTCTAAATAAAGAGCTGAACTCACTAAGATGGTCTCGCGTCTCCTTCGAACCGATCCATCTCAGATCTAACAGTTAGTGCAAACTTTATTAATAAACACATGCTCATTCTTGGATTTTTATATACTACTGTATTTTTAATATTTCTTATTGCAGGTCAGGGAAAAATTCTTTGGGGAACTTTAAATGTTTTCATTTACAGGGTTTAAATAGTTTTTGTGACAATAGTTGGAAGTACAGATGTTAAATTTTCAAGTATTCATCTTAATTTCAAATACTTTTCCTTCATTTTTCTACCAACATTTTTTATAATTATATTTTAGCAGACTTCCCAAGTGGATACATATTGTTCTGTTTCCATTTCATTTTTTTATTCCTTCATCCACGTTAGGAAGAAATGTTTGCTAGATGTATACTTGTCTATTGTTAACCATGGATTATTCAATTAACTGAATTTCTGGTTCACACAATTTTCTCTATCAGAAATGAACCATACTGGTTAGATGTGTTGTAAATATCAGGATACATTGTCAATGGTCAGTCAAGACATAATTCTTCTAGTCTCTACCTCCAAATAAAATTTAATAAAAAACTTTTAAAAGTCTACTAAGCGTAAAATTATACTAAGCGTACAGTAAAATCATACAACCCATGATGTTAACATGTCAATGGGAAAAGCACATTTTCAAAGTTCCTGGATGGTGATTTATTTCAAAGCTGTAATGGGCAAAAAACACTTGAAGAAGAGCCCCAAACAAAACAACAATCAGATTAAAGAAATATGAGTCAAGGCCAAAACTGTAATATGAGATGGCATCTCAGACAAGATCATCTCTATTTATTAGGAAAATAATGTGGGAGGGACACCATGAGAAGCGCATTCAGACTTGCAAAAATCTGTTACTATAAATTTATAATGAAAGTACCAATTGCTTTTATGCTTTTTGTTTCCTAGGGCAGTCTACCTCAGATGGCTAATAAAAGCACATATCTTACTCATCTAAAATGCCAACCTAAGATCTTGGTGTTTGGCAAGTTGGAAGATGAAAAACATTGACAGGATTAGGTGATACGGGACTTCTACTATACTGTACTATCAGTTTTAACGGGGGAAGAACCCATCAGGTAAAGTCTATTGCCAATTAATTAAGAAACAAACAGCAATACATCATCTCTGCTATATATTGCGTGTTTTGTTTTTATAGTCACCTAGAGTTGTTTTTGTTGTGGCAGTTATAGAAATATGTTAAATACATAAACAAGCAAATAAATAAATAGACTACAATAATACAAGTTTGCAAATCATTGATAATTTCAGAGGAAAAACTGTGCCAAAGATAATCAATACATTTTGTGAACATTTCAGCAGTATCAAAATACACCATCAATTTTAATTTTTCAATGAAAATGCTGACATATTCATTTTCTTCCCCTTATCCTATTCTCTTCCATTTATTAGTTTCAGTGTATTAAATAGTCAAATCCGAATCACTGTGTAGAATCTATTATTCTATTTTCATATGTGAAGCTTCAATTCACTTGTATCCCATGCAATCAATCGAGGAGGGAAGAAAAAAGCATTATAAGAATATAATAAAGATGGCCATACAATTTAAAGCCGGGGTGTTCATCATTTTAATGGAGCATTCTTGTCTTTAAATTCTTGTGCTGGGGCCATATTCCAAATAGTTTCATTTTAGTTTTAATTTACATTTAATTAAAATTATTACATAATATGATTAGTTATGTACTTAATCATTTTCTCTTCTTTCAAAGAATCATATCAAAGTAATTTAAAATTCACAAAAATCAGCTTCTTTGAACACCTCTAATAGGTCCCTATTGTCGAGACCACAAACTGAATGGTCCGTCTTCTGTTGATTCAAAAAGGTCTACAAGTTAACTTTGGAAGAGACATGGACGTTCAGAGCCTGGTTCCTGTGCTTTCTCTTTATGTATGATTTCTATCTTGTCTGCAGTCAAGCTAACCATGCCATGTCTAGGAACATCTATTGTGACCCAGTCCCTGAAAAGTTATAATTTCAATGTAAGATTACACTGAAATGTGATCTTACTGTTATGAAATGTGATATGCACAGATACACGGAACAGAAAGTTTGCATAGTAAATTTATATATCACTTTTGGGTTGAATGCTTAATGTCTTTAATTTGATACGGTAGACAAATACAGTCAGGAAGACATTGAAATCACTGGCAGAGTGGCAAAAAATATGACGATATTTCTTTCTGCAAGGACACAATTTAATGAGCATTTGAAGTGTTCAGTGGAGTTTTCATACCAAAAACAACATATTAGAGCTATTAGGTTATAGACACCTTATATATTTTATAGATAGTGGAAGGATGAAAGTTAGATGTAACATCACTCTTTTGTATACTATCCCTTTGAGTATGAATCATACATAACTATTTTTGAAGAGGGAAAAATTATGACTATTGATGTCTATTCGTTGTGCACTATACTCATTTGTTAGACACTAAGCTTTTTAACTGTAAAATTATTATTGGCTGTCATCTGATTACTATATATGATTACGCATGTGGTTTCCTGAGTTTTTTTTCTGACTCTTAAATACATATTTTAGTACTGTGTGACATTGATAACAAAGATTTTTAGAGTGTATGACTTCACAGTAGCCTATTCTATGGTGACTCTAATTTGCATCACTGCACTGGTTCTGCATCACATTATGATTATCTATTCCGAGGGCACTTTCTTAGGCTGAGCTCACTGTTTTTTGTAGAAATATGCATGAACTTTATTTTCTAAAATTCCCCATCCAGCATTGCTGAATTGTATATAGAGAAGTCTACATATTTGGAAGGTGCATGAATTAGAGAATATTATTGGTATTAATATTTTCAAAAGACCTATTTGCTATGGTTATGTATATGTCCATACTTATTATGTGAGCATTTTGTATTTATGTCACAACATCACAAATACATGAAGGGTGCAGTTTGCATTATTTTGTCAGTTGCCTTAATTTTCTACCTTCTTTCATCCTTCAAGGTTCATACACAGATTTTTTCCCTCTGCCCCAGAAAATGCCAAGGATTGAATTGGAGGCTTTTCCATGCAAGGCATGTATTCTATGACAGAGCCATAATATATGAGCAGCTAGGACTGAAGAGCTGCTATTGAAGCCTAAACATTTATTACCCAGGAAATGTTAGTGAAATATCATGTATATAGTGAATAGAAAATTCATTACACCCAAGGTTTTTTCAGTCTTAGATAAAAGATTTGAATTCTGGAACACATTCATGACTGGAAGCCGGTAAACATCACCAAATTATGTGGCTAATATTCAAAATCAGGTTCCTCAAGCAAAATCAATACCCGGCACATGGAATACACATATTTCCTATTAAATTCTTATGTCTTTTTTCAGGAATGTCTGTATGTGTGCTCCATATATGCATACAGGCAAAGTAAGCATATTGCAGATTCCATCAGTTAAAAATTTTGACTGGCAAAGTCCAAGGAAAGAGTCTTCTCCACCATTGCCTCTACTCTCTGTAAAATTATTTGTATATGTATGTGTATGATGTGTATATATGTATGTGTGTATGTATGTATACGCACACATATACACACACACAGAGTTCCAGAGTTTCAATATTCAGAGTCCATTTATCTTTGCAGGTGCCTTCTTTGGAAATGCTTTTTATTTTACATTTATTTTGATCTTTATAATACCTTCATTTGAAGTTCTGAAAGTTGTTGCTGACATCTCCCACCAAGGGGAAAAAAAGCAGCAAGGGAGGCCATGCTTGATTTCCTGCAAAACAGATGCATAGCAGTCTCATGTTGCTAGCAGGGTTAACCTGAAGCCAATGTCTGAATCATTTTCAAATAGACAGAATGGATTCCAGCTGAGGCCCAGGGTTCATTGCAGGGTTAAATCTACAAAACCTTTAATGAACTATTTGGCTAGAGAACAAAAGTGGTCTTCTAAGACTTGTGGCTTTAGCTTCCCATGCTTATTTACATATCTGAATTGTATTGCATTGTTTGAAACCTTTATATTCTAGTGCAGAGTTGCTCCAATATAGACACTTCAGGAATATTACTCACAGGAAAACACAGAGCAGGATGGTCATATAGGAGGAAGAAAGGAGGGAGGGAGGGAGGGAGAGAGAAAGGGGGGATCACAGTCTGAAAAATTTAATCAAACTGATTTTTCAAGTGATTACCAATAAATAAATGAATTGAACTGAATTCAGTTAAAGCTCAAATTTCATTGCATTCCTGCTCTAGGAACCATGCATTTTTCCACAACTATTTGTTTTCATTTATTCAGCAACGTGCAAGAACAGTAATTTTTTCAAAAGTGTTCTGGAGGGGAATATAAAAATTGTAAATAACTAACTACTTCTGGATTCAGCAGTTCCATAGACAAGGTAATACAACAATAAGTTGAATTCAAGCATCCATCTGAAGGGGCTGAAATCACAGTGACATGCCAGCAGCATTCAAAATTGTATGCAGCCATCTTCTAAGTGACTGAAAACTTGTGGTTGTGCTGTATTTCAAACCTCTTGTTGAATGGGAACCAATAGAAATCTGTTGCAAATACTGACAATGCCTACACTAATATCAGACTATTATAAGCTTTACGAACAATATATCAAACTTTAGTGCTGCAGAAAAATAGAGAAAATTGATTGCTGGCATAAAATGAACTATTAAAATTGAGCATGGTGTAGAGATGATGAGCATGATAAAAAAAAATATCCTCCTATTTATTATATATAACCTGCAAGTCATAACAGGAGAATGGCTAAAATTCCCAATTTATTATTATGTTATGCATGCCATGCTAAGGCCACTCAACTCAAACAATTATTCAGGATGTCATGCAACAAAAATAACAATAACAAAAGCTATACAACCTTAAAAAATAATAACCCTGTGTATAAAATATAAAATGTTGATCAAGCAGGATTATGAAACCACCAAAAGAGAACTTAACTTCACTCAACTGGACTCACACATTTAGATTAAAAACCCAGTTTTTTATGGCTTTTCTAAAGGCACCCAGAGTTGGACTATCATTGTGGGAAGGGAAAGAAAGAAAGAGATCTTTCCAGGGCACAGGGGTAGCCACTAAAAAAACAAGGTCCCATAAGATGTTTAAATAAAAATATACAATATGTCCTCCCTATGGGAATTGATAGGGTATACAAATATTCTTGAAAGAAGGGGTTCTTGCAAATAACCTGATCTTATTCCATGTAAGGTTTTAAAGTCTATAACCAGCATTTTGAATAGCACTTGGAAGCCTACGCAACCATTGCAAGTCATCATTGACTAGCACCCTTTCTTCATAAGTAGCCGCACCCAACTGTTCATTCAGGACAAAATGAAGCTTCCTGCACCATATAGACCTCATTACAGTAGCCCAGTTTGGACATGGCTATGAGACTATCCATGAAACTGGTAAATAAGATAAAGTTTTGCAAAAGCCCTCCCTCCCCACTGACTACATCTGCCACCTACTGTTTCAGCAGGTCAGTGGTGGTATTCAGCTGGTTTGCACGGGTTGGGGCAAACTGGTAGGAAGGATTTGGTGTGGGTCACTGAACCAGTCATAACTTCACGCTCCCAACCTGGTTGCCCAGTCACTGCTCACTTGCTTGCCCCGCCTGGCAGATGCTTGCTCAGCCTACCTGCCTGATGCTCACCCGCCCAGTCACTCCTTAAGGTATTTCTTTTTTTTCCCCTTCCCAACAATCAACTGTTCCGATGATCAGCTATGCCGGGATTCCCTTCGCTTATTTACTGTTTCATCCAGGAGGCTTCCCTGAAGCCCAGGAATGCAAAACAAACCCCCTGCCCCCTCCATTTTTTTGCCTTCCTGGGACCCAGGGAGGCCCCAAAATGAAGCATGGGGATGCTGCATGCCCCAGGCTCAGTTTTCTGCCTTCCTACCCCCTTCCTGCTTCCCTAAAGCCCAGAAGGTCCAAAAAATAGGGGGGGGGAGGTGTGTTGCAAAAAGCAAAAAAAGAAAAGAAAAGCTACGCACACCCAGTCACATGGTCATGCCCTCTAGCCACGCCCACAGAACCGGTAGTAAAAAATTTTTAATCCCACCACTGCAGCAGGTGTTGTGAGGCCAGAAGGACCTTCAGATTAAGTCTTAGTAGGACAGAGCCACTCCATCCAGATTCAAAGATGGAACCACTTCACTTGCTGGATTTGAGGGATGTAGAATCTTTAGGTACCCCATCTTGGTAGCTTGAAATACAAGCTCTTTCTCAAAGTAATAGCATTATCAGAAACACTGCTATCTTTGTTTTTTCTAAATAATGATAATGATATAAGGCAACCTGCATTTACAACCATCACCCCCATTGTCCCTCTTGCTCCCCAGCTGATCTTCATGGTCTTTGCCTACCTCCCCTTTTGGGGGCTCACTATCCTAACTAACTGCACTATCCTAACTCACTATCCTAATCAACTGCACTATCCTAACTCACTATCCTAACCAACTGCATCAACTGCATCGCTTTGCAATGGAAATTCTGGCTCCAATTACTTTTGTTAATTGAAGACCGGCTGTATAATGTGTTTAAAACAAATAATTATAAAATTCTTGTTATTGTTAGCTATGAGGAAGAGGCTACATAGAAAAAGCAAATAACTCTTATGTGCTTTTTTCCCTTTTTCTTCATTAAAGGATTAGAGAGGTAGGAAGTGTGGTAGTTCCCTTCAATTTTCTGTCCAATTTTGGTGGCCTTCTTCTAACTCAGAATTAAAATTTGACATATTTCCAAAAGCTGCTTCATACATTCATTCATTTTTCAAACAAGGACAAGTATGGTTTGATAGATGCCTTTACAAAAATCCTCAGATTTTAATGGCTGCTGGAGAATCACATTTAGATTTGTCACCTACTTTGTTAGATTTTTTAATGACATAACGTTTGCTATTTCACCCCTTTTTCCATTATGGTGAGAACAGAATTATTATGACTAAGAAACAGTTTTAACATCAAATGTTGGCATGCCTCAAAATATCTGCAGTAATTAACTTAATATTAAATTTCTTACTCCAAGGTCTTATTCAAGGGGTCTTTAAACTCTACAAACCTGTACATCAGAGACCCCTCATTTTTGTCTTTAATTTTACTGAAATATTCATATCCTGCCCAATAATGAACTCACAGTGCAAAGGCTTTAAATTTAACATGGAAGCAGGTGCTTCAGATAATAGTAAAATCTCATCTAATGGTGGGATTCAAAAATGTTTATTACTGGTTCTGTGGATGTGGCTTGGTGGGCATGGCAGGGGAAGGATACTGTAAAATCTCCATTCCCACTCCACTCCAGGAGTAAGGTTACTGCAAAACCCCATTCCCTCCCCACCCCACTAATCTTCTTTCCAGCTCCATTCTCCTAAGCAGGGCAACAAAAGAAGACACAGCAGATCAGCTAGGACTTGGGAGGCAGAGAATAGATGGGGGTGGGGCCAGTCAGAGGTGGTATTTGCCAGTCTTCCAAACTACTCAAAATTTCCGCTACCAGTTCTCCAAAACTTGTCAGAACCTGCTGAATACCAACTCTGGTCATCATAGAAATTGCAAGGTGATATCTAAAATTTGTCCTGACTTTTCAACCCCAAGCAGTGCTCCTTATGCAACTTTACACTCTAATTCAGAAAGCAGTCTGATTAAAAGCATCCAAGAACCAGAAAGTTAGTTTTGGGCCTCAAGCCATTATAGTCCTTCAGTTTCTAAAATCCTGTTTAGAACAGTTCTTCCCTACAAGATTACTATAGAAGTTCAGAGCACCCAGTAGTTGGATTGAAACGTGAGAATTTCAGTTTTCAAGTGTAATGAGATATGGTTTGAATGTAAAAAGGTCAGGATGCTGTACAGATTTCAGATTTTATCGCCAAAAACTGCTTTGGAAGATGAAGATATATGAATGTTAGATTATCTGCAGCATCTTAGCAATGCCTTACCTTTCCCTAGAATCATACAACTGTCCTGCAAAGAAGTGCAACTACCTGAAGGTGATTCATAGAGGTGCAACATTTGTGCCCTGCACTTTTTAGGTATTATTTGGGGACAAACTCTGAAGGGCTGCACAGGCCCATTATATAGCCAAATCTCCAAAATTAGAGACTGAGATTATCTGATAAATCAGAAAATCTTTATGTGCCAAAGTAAACTCCACAAATATTTCATACTATAGATCTGTGATGGCAATCCTATGGCACACGTGCCAGAAGTGGCATGTAGAACCATTTCTGTCGGCATGAGAGAGGTTTCCCGGAACAGACACACTGTGCGTGTGCGTGAGTCCCACCAGCCAGCTGATTGCCAGGTATCTGCCACACATGTGTGGGGGGTCGCACACACATGTGCAAAGGCGCATGGTGTACATGCAGGGGGTCATGCGCGCATTGCACTATGGATGCAAGCACACATGCGCGCATACACATACACTGTCGGCATGTGACGAGAAAATGGTTAGCCATCACTGCTATAGATTTTGGATCCCTAGGCATATAATTTTGGTTATCATGTATCCGAGATTTGGTTTGCAATTTTTGTTGTCTTGAATGTGTTCTTTTCTGATACTAAATTTGTTAGGTGTTTTTTTTTTAACCTGCCAAATTAAAAGTAGAGTCCAGATAAAGAATGCTACATTACTATAAAAATTAAAATTCTGAAAGAAAACAGGCTCCCACATCTATAGTTTTTCAATGTTTGTTCTTCCTTTTGTCCAGATCACATGGAAATTGCAGTGTGGTTTGTCAAGGAGATATAGAATTACATCAACATTCTTGTAAACAATATTGTAAATCCAAATCAAACCCTACTGAAACTTTTCATCACAAATCTATAATACAACATGCACTTACAATGCAACAGAATTTAGCAGATTGATTTGTATCCTGCCTGTGTCCTATCATGTATTCTGCAGACATTGTCAGGTTCAGCATCTCAAGTGGTGTGTTTAAACTCTATAGATGTGTTTAAACTCTATAGAACAGGGGTTTTCAAACTGTTTCCTTGAACTTTGTGAGCAGTTGATGGCATTCTATGAGACATTAAGAGCAAAAAAGAAATGTAAAAAAGTTTACTCAAATAAATCCAACTTGGCTTTTTGATCAGGGGTTCCAGGATGTTTTTGTTCTCACTAGGTTCAGTGATTTGAAAACATTTAGAAACCACTAACATAAAAGGTAGTGACCTGTAGTGGATAAATTTTCTGGATTTGAACCAGAGATATTGAGTCACTCTTAGTCAAATATATCTGAAAAGATTCTGTCCATCGCAACAAAATTTTAAAAGCCTCCTGTGTATTATACCTTGAGTTTTCCCATAAAAAAGTGGCTTATAAATGCATTCAGCCAATAATTAACTAAACAAATAATTTATAATTTATTTATTATGACATAAATTTCCATATTATTTGCTATACTACCATGTATCACAATTTCTAAATCTTCTAGAATTATCTCAGTCAGATTTGAAAATGCTTTTTGGAATGATGTTTTCCAGTAATTATAAATAAAAAGAATTATTAAAATAATGGAATTAAAAAATCCTAATTGATTAATTGAAGAAATTTCCTCCTTTCCCAATTTGACTTGCTTAACTGAAATTATTCCCCCACCCTGCCTTCCATCAAACAAATTTGTAATCCAAGTTCAAGACTTAAAGCTCCCTTCCGTGGTTGCAAGAAGCAACCATAATCATTCATTTCACCATTCAGATCACATAAGGAACATTTAAATGCATACATGAATATGAAAAATAGAAAGGAATAATAGAGCACTTCCAAAATTGCTCCCTAGCATCTGCCAAGCCATATTCATAAGTGACTGACAAATAGTATTTAGGGAGTGCTGTTTATATGATTCAAGAAAATAGTGCAGAACAGTCAATGGTAACACTGAGAGCTCACTCTGTCATGAATCTGCCCAGTTTCCTCTTAATAACATTTGTATTGGTATCTTCATACTTACCACATACCTATCACATCAAGAGTAGCTCACAATCATGCAATAGTTTTATCAATTTTGCTGCCCTTCCAATGTATTTGGTGTTCTATATTAGCATACTCCAAATACTCTTATCTGATTGGTCCACACATACTGCAAGATGATTGGTTAACTAAACTACTGTGATTGGCTCGCTATGAATCAACCGCGATTGGCCGGGCCGATCGTGGGAGATTCAAAGAGCTGTCATTGGCTGGTGAGCTACGAGCAATCCCTATATGAAGGCTGCCGTGACTCCAAGATTTTGTACAGATCTATACATTAAAATAAAGAGCTGAAAAGTCACACTGGTCTCGAGTCTCCTTTCCCACGATCTAACATTTGGTAATAAATTGTTTATTATTTGTTCGATTTATATATGGTCTGTTACCAAAAAAATTTGATGGTATCCATGGCTCTCCCTCTTCCAATTTTTCCCCATAGCAAGAACCCTATAAGTTTAGCTTAAAGAAAGCACTTGGTCCTAAGTCACCCATTAACCTTCTACAGCTGACAGTGGACTAAAACCTGGGCTTCTCCCTCCTCAGCCCAGCAGCTACTGCACTATATTAACATTAATGGGAGAAAAAACAAGTTATTCTTTGTGTCACTGTTTGTCATGCCCCTGGTGGAGTCTGACTCTGAGGAAGAGGAGGAACAGCCAACAGGGAGTGGGAGTGTGGCTCCAGAGGTGGTGGAGGAGGCTGGGGAAGGACAGAGGCCGGCTGAGCAGTCAGAGGAGGATCCAGGCCCATCCCCTATCCATCCTAAGTCATGCAGGGAGGAGAGGATCAGGGAAAAGCGAGATCTACTCTAGAGGAGATTACCGTTATCCTCCTTGGGCTTGCAGCTGGGAGCTATTTATATAAGTTTTCAACTACGTAGTTAGAATTGCTAGAGTCAATTAGTCTTTTACCTTGAAAGAGGTTTATCTTTGCTGGCGTTCTTCCCATGGACTTTTCTCGGTTATTTTTCTGGAGTTTATGATGAGTTATTTCGGCTTATTTCAGAACTCTCATCAATGCGGTTTGTTTTGGTTTTCTGTTTGCCTCATTATTTACTTTTGTGACTTTAAACTGTGCCTAATAAAACAGGGAAGTTAAGTTGAAGGCTTTATCGGACCTTAATATATGTTTTGGGTTTTGGGTTATTTTGAGAGACTACAGGTCATCACCCTGTTTCCACTATCAGCATGTCTAAATATATGGTGCTTGGGACCATTGGTGCTAAACTGATGATCAGCAATCCTTGGGAAATAATATTCCCCAGAGCTTCTAGTATTTCAGTAACAACTAAAGCTGAGAAAACAGCTGGGGAAACAGAATTTTGCCTCCCATCCTTAAGGATGACAATAAGTGGATGGAGAAATTCTTTGTTTTGTGACAGCATGAGTAGGAGGATAAAGGTGAGTTCTTGTTCAGGATGGAATAACAGATGAACCACAGAACATTAATTTCAGCAGCACCTCTAATTAAAGTGCAATTCTACCCTTGATTTTCACCTGATGCATAAGATAGATCCAGTAAATCTTTTTTTGCTACATGAGCATAAAACCTCTGTCTACCATTTATAAACTACCTAACAAAACTGAAAATTAGTGGGGAAAAAGGGCATCAGGCATTTAGATAAAGTAAGCAACATTCCCATTGATTTACCTCTATTGACTCTGTATTCCTGTATTTCAGTTCCTGACTATTGGTTATTATTATGTCTATGTTGACTTTTGTTTCTCTAAAACAAAAGTTCCTTCTATCTGAGAACCGGGTACGGTGCTCACCTACATAGTGAAAATATTAGTTGTTGATTAGCAAAACAGTCTGCACCTACTTTTCCTGCTACAAACTTTTTGCTCTTCTGAGGCAAAGCATATAGGACAGATAAGCAAAACTGTATAGTTGCACTTAATAAACCATTATTATTTGATCTTCAGTAAGCAGGGAACTTTGGTTATTGTAATATAAGCACAATTTTCAGTATCTAGCAATAGGCTGGTTCCAACCGTAATCATAGTATAAGAATATCCATTGAACTCATAAAAAAGCCAGTGTAAGTACTATCATTTTAGTGGGTAAGCATGTTAACTCTTGACTCCAAATTTAGTTCAGAAAATCACTGTAAAATATCTAGATCGTACACAGTTCTTTCTCTGTTACTAATTTATCATAAGAACCAGTGACTAAAGATAATCTTAAACATTACCTATTTGATTTAGTTGAGCCTTCTCTTGGAGGACTATTTTTGCTAGAGAGTCAACTGTTCGCAAAGGGTTATAATTTGCTCCATCTTTTTGAAAAAGTCCAGAAAAGCTGAAGTGGAGTGAGAGGGAAAGACTTAGAATAAAGTACAGTACTTTAAACCCCTTTCTGTCTGGTTGTATCGAACGGTGCTCTTTTTGTTTTAATGCTATTCCTAATATGTCTCTTAACGCAAAAAGATCTCTTTGCAATTGTTCTCAGAGATGATTTTAGTTTAAATAAGGAGAAATTTTAAATGCATTAGGAGTATGATATATTATAGACTACTGTAACTTTTTTTGAATTCACAAAAAAGGCATTTGTGTCAGCAAATAGTCATGAGTACAACCATGATTTTTTTTTTCTTAAACAATTCAGTTTTTTTTCTGTCTATTAGCCTATAAATGCATAACAGCAGCTGTCCCCAAACTAGGCCCTCAATCAAGGCACACACATACGCACATACACACACACAAACTACATTTCCCATAATCTACATGACTATTGTTTCTTAAAAAGGATAGCAGTTATTATACTAGTCTGAAAGCCAATGGAATGGAAAAGTTACTCCACAGCAAAGTGCTACAGTCCTTATACATACATATATGCATAGACGAGAATGCACTTATATGCATTCTTTTTCTCACTGATCCCTAGGACTGGACATTAAGAAACTTTATGTAACAATACTCTTTAGAAATTATATTAAATCCCTGGATGTAGATTGAATGTCCACATATAGAGGAGCTGCAGATTTTGCTTTATTCAATCAAATCTTTGTACAAAATTTACATTTTTTGCATACATAGCATGAACATGTTTGGATTATGTAGGGTAATAAGTGATTCATAGTTCCATTGGCTACACCAATTTCTAAAATTATAATGGAATATATAACAAATGCATCAGGGGTGGGATCCGACCGGTGTAACTACTGGTTCAGTGATTTTACATTTTGCGCATGCGTGTATATCATCATCATCTAGCTGCCTGAACAGCTGAGCAGCATTGTGCTTGGGTGCGCAGCGGTTGAAAAAGCACTTGTTTCCTGCTTTTTCAACTAGAGCTGTGTTGCGCAAAGTAGCTGCGGTTGAAAACGCAGGAAATAAAGGTCAAGTAAGAGCCTGGGCAGGACGGTGGGCCAAAACTGCAGCAGACATAGAACTGGTTCTATGTATGCTCTCTGTTTGCTGCTTTTCAGAGCAACCAGTTCTACAGAAGTGGACAGAACCGGTAGAATCCCACCCCTGGAATGCATGTATTAAACACCATTATCTTTTAAATTTAGAAGAGAAAAAAGAAACTTTAAATGTAACACTTCTGCAGGACTAAATTAATTTTCCATCTTAAAAAGAAAAAAAGGAGACTTTTACATGAACAGAAAATTCAGTTCCTATTTTTGCCTATTTTTTAATTCTGTCAAGAACATAAAATCACTTTGATTTAAAAAAAATATTTAACTGACTCCCTCAACTTAATGGAATGTCTATCCAACTATACTTATAATTATCCAAATAATTAACTCCCCCACCCTCACTCCCACTTTTTTCAATCATACTACAAGAATTCAAACATCTCATGCATGTATGTATGACCTTCAAGGCACTGGTGAGCTCTATTTTGCAGGGTCCCTCACTGTTGTTTATGATAATTGGGGCTGTTGAGGATTGCAGTTCAGCATCATCTGAAAAAACAAGCACCGCATATCCAGGCAACAAATTTTAAGAATGTGGAAGTTAATATGCTAAATATTTTATCACAGGTAATGGTGAAAAGTGACATGCATAAATTGGAGAAAAATAAAATTTTCTTAAATGGATAGAATCTCATCACAATATCATGGAAGTAAGCATCATACAAAACCTAAGTAATTAAAAATAAAATAAATATCACTGATAAGGACATCTGTTTATTTTTTAAAAATTAAATGGTTTTAAATTTACTTTAAAATTTATGTCATCTTGATTTTTTGCACTAGTAAATTTTAGTCTACCAAGTCAATCACCTCCACCAGCAGAAAGCTCCCTTTATCTTTTCTTCTATTACATTTTTTTTCCTGATCACTGACATCCTCATTGCTGGCTGAAACCAAAGCTGAAAAGCGTACCATTGCATTAACAGGCATTTCTTTGATCCAACCCACCTCTCATTCTTTCTCCTCTCATTTTCTTGCAATCTTAGAGGCAAGCTTCTCAGAATCAGAATCAGTTATATTCCCTGTCTAATTTGTGAGATCTCATCGAAGCATTAGAAGCAAGATTAAATAAAATTAGTTAAAAATATATTTAAGATACCCGGTTTGATGTAATGGTCGAAGCCACCATGGTAGAAGCTGGGATGAATTTTACTGTATACAACATTTTATAATACCCTGCCAGGAACATTGCATGGACTTGCTCAAAGGCATCCAGAAGGAATCAAAGAATGACCTGAAGGTATAAAAAAAAAAGGGGGGGGGAGAACACACACACACACACACACACACACATTTTTTTAAAATAAAGCTATATTGTATAAATAAATTCCAGATAAAAGATAACTCATATAGACAGGTTTTGCAGCAGTTAACATAAAAAAGAAGGCAGAAAAGAATAGGTTTATCCATTCACAACTTTAGATAGACAAGTCCTAATTTCAGATACAGCACTTCTAAAGAGAGAAGTTAAATAAACATTTAATCGTCTTAGAGATAATCACATTACCTTTGTTTAGAATTTTAGATAAAGATTATGTTTCAGTTCAAGCACGACACATAGGTGCCCTGTGCATGCAGGAGATGAAATCACATCTTCATAAGTGAACCATATAACCTTTTAACTTGACAGTCTGGAATAAATAGCTTCTTAATTAAGGAGCATATTTTGACAGCCATCAGTGGTTGAGATCCAGAATTCTTCATGGATGCAACAGGACAATGGCAGCTTTTGTGCTGGCATTCAAAGATGCCCTTGAAAACTACAGAAAAAAGAATTAAATGAAGCAAAAACCGCTCAGCTTAGAGAACAGCACAAGCAAACTCCGCAAATTAAAATACTTAACAAACACTTACACTGATCTATTGGATCCCAAGCATCTATTTGTTTGGGGTGAACAGGTTGGGGATGGGAGAATTAGGATTTATTATTAATAAATGTGTTATTTCTAGGAACAGAAAAGAGTTCTTTTTGCCCTGAGGAGGAACATAAAAGCAAATTTAATTTACCGTATATACTCGAGTATAAGCCGAGTTTTTCAGCACATTTTTTATGCTGAAAAAAAAAAACCCTCGGCTTATACTCGAGTCAGATTCCCCTCTGAAAAAAAAATGGTGTGGAGCTCCGAAGCTGGGCAGCCGCTTGCCTGCTTCCGTGTTTCCTTTGCAACTTTTAAGCATGGGGGTAATCGGAAGCAGAAAAGTTCTTGCTTGAGGATATATTGTTTTTTCTTTTTTTAACTGTTTTTAGGGGGGGGAGACCCACCGCCATGTGAGAATGCTCAGACACGAAATCTATCTGACCGAAAATAAGTGTGTGTGTGTGGGGATTTTAACAGAGGGAAGATGTAGGGAGAAGGCAAAAGCGACAGAAGATCCTTCAGGGGAAACTGAGGGGGAGACTCACCCTTGGTCCAGATGAGCCCCCTTCCCCTTTCTCTAGGCTGAGAAAACAACGCGAGCCGAGGTTGCTTCGGCTCCACTCAGCTTCGTTTCCTCAGCTCCAGCTGCTTTCAGTCCACTCGGGAGGAGGGGGAGGAGGAGGTGGTGGTGGCGGCTCGCGTTGTTTTCTGATAGTGAGATCATTTCCCAAATTAATTGATTCACTAACCCAAAAGAAGAAGATGTTGATGACAGTGGGAGGCAGGAGTCACTCCCTCCCTTGCAAGAAAAAAGCAAGAGCCATTCTTATGATCTCTCCCTCTCTCTCTCTCTCCCCGTAATACAGTCAAGCCCTTTCCAGCATGCGGGATCCGCCCCCACCACTTTGCACCTTGCAGATGCAAAAACCCCAGGATTTTGCATTTGCAAGGTGCAAAGTGGCGAAGGCAGATCGCGCGTGCTGGAAAGGGCTTGACTGTATTACAGGGAGAGAGAGAGAGGGAGAGAGATCATAAGAACGGCTCTTGCTTTTTTCTTGCAAGGGAGAGAGTGACTCCTGCCTCCCACTGTCATCATCATCATCTTTTGGGTTAGTGAATCAATTAAACCTTTCATGATAGTGAGATCGTTTCCCAAATTTCCCTTAAATCAGGGAAGAAATCAGAAACAAACCTTTGGACTGAGAATAAGCCTGTTCCTATGATGCCATTTTTGTTCACTGCAGTGTGAAAAGTGTGAAAAAACACACTTCTTTTTCTTCATCTTCTTGTTCCCTATTTACTGGTCTCTTTCAAAGAGGAAATTGTGAACATCAAACTTATTCTCAACTGTCCTAGTGAAAGTTTTTATTGGTATCTATTTTTATTTTTGAAATTTACCAGTAGCTGCTGCATTTCCCACCCTCGGCTTATATTCGAGTCAATAAGTTTTCCCAGTTTTTTGTGGTTAAATTAGGTGCCTCGGCTTATATTCGGGTCAACTTATACTCGAGTATATACGGTAATTTAATTTAATAGAATATATACTAATATATTGTAGCATTTAATATAGATGAATGTTCTTACATAACCATAATTTATCTATGTATTTTAAAAAGCCATATATTATTTTAATACTGAAGAATTCAAATGTTTAAACAAAAAATCTTAAGATTCTTTTTTGCATAATTTTAGGTGACTTTATTTTTAAGTACTTAAATAAATAAAATATAATCAACAGAAAACCGTAACTAACACAAAAGTACACCGAAAACATCCATACTTTCACTCATTTAAAGTATGTTTGAATTTCAAGCACATATATTTAAAACCAGAGACATCAATCAAGATTCTTGTAAGATATATAAGATCACTAGACTTATATCTAGTCCAGAGGTGGTATTCAGCAGGTTCTGACCAGTTCTGGAGAACTGGTAGCGGAAATTTTGAGTAGTTCGAAGAACCGGTAAATTCCACCTCTGACTGGCCCCGCCAACCCCAACTCTCCCAAGTCCTAGCTGATCGGCTGGGTCTTCTTTTGTTGCCCTGCACAGGAGAATGGAGCTGGAAAGTAGATTAGTGGGGTGGCAAGGGAATAGGATTTTGCAGTAACCTTTCCCCAGGAGTGGGGTGGGAATGGAGATGTTGCAGTATCCTTCCCCTGGAGTAGGGTGGGAATGGAGATTTTATAGTATCTTTCCCTTGCCATGCCCACCAAGCCACGCCCACAGAACCGATAGTAAAAAAAAAAAATTGAATCCCACCACTGGTCTAGTTGATGTTCTCTTTCAATTTGATTAAAATAGACAGCTTTCTGTTTGTTTTTCAAAGACAAAATCATGGAATTTTCATAAAGGTGAATGCAGCTTTCTTATATTTCTTGCAGTTACAAGACAGCAGTAGGGGTTATATTACTATATTACTATATTACTATTACTATATACTTTCATTGTGCAATCATCCCTGCAGCAGTCAGCTCAGTGGAAGACTGCAGAAATGTTTATTCCAAGGAACCCTTTTCAGATCAGGAGAAGTTTGCAGATAATGAAAGCACTCTGCAATGGGTTAGAAAAAGTAGAATTCTTTTGCTAGGGAGAAAACATTTGGCTAAAATATTACTTGAAATTTGTTCTATCTTATCAATTATTTTGATAATTTGCAAATCTGAGAAATATAAGGTTGAATATTGCGAAATGCTTTTGTCTCGTTACCACAAACAGGTGGAACTTACAACAAGCCTTGCAAGGTTTACAAAAGAAAATTTGATATAATCCAGGTACTGATGAAAAAGTGATGAAAAAACTATATAGTTATTTGTTGGAAATTAAATTAGAGGAAGAACAAGTTAAAGAAACAATGATTGCTTGGGGGAAGAATTTTGGATTTGGGATTGATTTAGAGAAATGGCAAAAATTGTGGTCACAAAATTATAAAATGACAATGTCAACAGCATATAAAGAAAATTTGTATAAGATGTTTTACAGGTGGCACTTTCCCCCGACAAGAATAGCAAGAATGTTCAAGAATAAATCTGAAAAGTGCTGGAAATGTCATCAGATACCTGGCTCATATTACCATATGTGGTGGACTTGTGAGGAGGCCAGGAAATACTGGACTAGAATTCGCATATGGCTGGAAAAAATGACAAAGAAACACATAGATTTGAAACCAGAGATTTTTTTATTGGGAATCGTACCTGATATATATAATAAAAATTTAAAGTATCTGATTGTAAATGTATTAACAGCGGCTAGGATTGTATTTGCTAAACATTGGAAGAGTGAGAAAATACCATTAGAGGAAGAAATTATTAAGAAAATATTGGAATGTGCTGAAATGAGTAGATTGACATTTGAAATTAGAGAACAAGAAGATAAACAATTTTATGAAGTTTGGGATCTTTTTTTATCAATGGTTAGATAATACAATATAATAATAGAATATTTAGAAATTTAGGAAATAATGAATATATAATTTTTTCTTGGTTTTGATAATTTTTTAGAATGTTTTATTAAGATAGATTTGGTATGATTCTATGATTTGTTATAAAGTAATTTAACTTAATTATAATTATCTCGCTTAAGTATGAATTAGTAAAATTATAGTCAAATGATTGTTCAATAATGACATTGGGATATTTTACTGATGATTGATAATGTGAGTTATTATGTAATATAATTATTTTGATGACTATGAAATAGATGCACAAAAGGGAGTGGTAAACCAACCGATACACTGTAAATTTATGAAGAATGATATATAATTTTTTTTTATGTTATGTTTTATGTCTTATATGTTTTTTGTTTGTCATTAAAATCAATAAAACTTTTACCAAAAAAAACAACAACAACAACAAGCCTTGCAAGGTTTACAAAAGAAAATTTGATATAATCCAAATATATCCTTATTTAGTAGAGACACATTTTTTGCTCAAGCTTCACTCCAACTTTTAGGAAACTTTTAGTCACAACTTATTTAGTTTTATTTCTCCTGCTTAAAATGCTTTTTTATCCTTGAAATTTGTAATCCTTTACAAACTATACCTTATATACAAGTATTGATCTGAATATTTTGATTTTTATTACTGAATTGAACAACTGAATCAGATATCTTTCAATTTGTTTGAAGATGTGATGCATTTTTGTTTATGTATACACATACTTTATTTAATACAACTGATTCTTAAACTGAATTTCATATCCATATGGAAGGTTCCAATTTGGTTGCAAATTTGATTTAAATATTAGCTGATTCCCATGATTATTTTAAATTGCATAATGGATTAATATACCTAAATACTCCAAACATTTAGACATAATTTTGCTTTTCATTTCTAAAGGTATAGCATTCAGAGATCAAAGTTTACTGGTAATAAATAATGTTAATTTTCTATAAAGCAAGTCTGCAAAGTTTGGACCTTCATATTTTAAGAATTTCTTTACATTATTCACATGTCCTTTTTCAGCAAAGCTATAACTGAGTGAATTGCATTGCGAGTGTTCTGTCCTTAATTTGAATACTCGAAATCCCCGCGCCTTGATTGGCTAAGGCGCGGGGATTTCTGATTGGCCAGGCGAGCCGCGCTGATTGGTCCGATTGAAGTCTCCCGCGATTGGCTCGCTCCAAGAGCGGGAGACTTGAATCGCTGCCATTGGCCGCGGCCGCCAAGGCGAAAAGGATAAAAGCCGCGGGCTTTTTCCTTTTCGCCGGTTCGGTTCACAACAGTTTAATAAAGAGCTTGAATGATAGTCACGGACTCTGAGCCTTCTTTTGCGGACACGACACTGGCGACGAGGGTGGGATCCCGACCCTGAACCGAACCCCGTGTCCAACAAGAGCCAGTTCCAGTGAAAGAGATGGCGAAGATCGCACCGCCCGCCCCCTTCAACCCCGCCAACGAAGACTGGGAATCGTACTCAGACCGGTTCCGAATGTACTTAGAATGCGCCGGGATGAAGGACGCCCCGGGCCCGCTAAAACGCGCCGTCTTTCTTACTCACTGCGGACCAGAGGTCTTCCAGATGGCCAAAGCATTGGCCAAGCCAGCAGACGCAACAGCCATGGATTGGGACGTCCTCGAGCCTATACTGCGGCGCCATTACGCCCCCGAGGTCCCCATCCTGATACGGCGCAACGAGTTTTACCGCCGAAATCAGAAACCAGACGAGAAATTGAGCGACTTCGTCGCAGAGCTGCGGCGCCTAGGAGGACTCTGCGAGTTTGAAGGTCTAAACAGCCTCATTAGAGACCGATTCGTACTCGGCCTATGGGACCCTACACTCCAGAGCCGGCTTATGGCCAAGGGCGACATCAGCCTAGCAGACGCCCTCACCGCAGCCGCAGCCGCAGAGGCAACCCGCTCGTCCGCTGACAGCATGCAAAGATCCGACGCAAAGGGCGGTAACAACAACCCGGCAAGGTCGGCCGACCCTAGAAGCGAATCAACCGCACACTACGGAGAATTTCAGTCAGCCTCCAGCACGTCGGAAGATGAGGAGGACATACATCACGTGCAAACGGGACGCGGCGACCAGCGAAATCGAAGAGGTCGTAGGTCGAGGACCAACTGTGCCGGGTGCGGCGGCGACCACCCCAGGTCAGAATGCTGATTTTTTGACTCTATTTGTAGGCATTGTGAACGACGGGGTCACATCGCTCGAGTTTGCCGCCAAAAGAAGACCCGCAGCCCGCCCAGATGGGAACAACACGACCGGAAGAAGGAAAGCCCCCCGCCCAAGACCAGAGAGCGCCAACCGGACGGTCGGTGGGACCGTACCCAGCGATCTTCAAGAGGCGGCGACGGTCAGCGAAAAGAAGAAACACACCAGACGGTGACCATCGGCCATGCCATCTCCGACGGCGCCAGAAAGGTACACGTTGAAGTCCATATTGAGGGCCAGCCATGCAAGATGGAAGTGGACTCCGGGTCCTACCTCTCCATGATTGCATGGCGCGAGATTAAGCGGCTCGTACCCACACTCCATAAGAGGAACATTCATACCCAGAAAATCATCATAAAAGACTACCAAGGGAACCGCGTCCCGGTAGTAGGCACCAAGAGCTTCAATGTAACCTACAAGGGCCGCACCGAACAACTGCCACTCATCATCGTCGATCGCGACCGCCCAAGCCTCCTGGGCTTACAATGGTTTGCCCCGCTTGACATCGCGCTGACAGGAGTCAACCACGTCGCCGACGACGGTTGGGAACAGCGGCTAGCCCAGGAGTTCCAGGAAGTTTTCGATGGAAGCTTGGGCAAGTACCAGGGGCCCCTTATTTCATTTGACCTAGACCCGAAGGTTCCCCCCAAGCGGCTTAAACCTAGGAGGGTACCATTCGCCCTGAAGCCTAAAATTGACGAGCAGATCAACAAGCTCGTCGAACAGGGGGTGTTGCAACCGATAGACCATGCCCGATGGGAAACCCCTATAGTGACCCCAGTAAAACCAGACGGGTCCGTGAGAATTTGCGGGGACTATAAGGCCACCCTAAATGGCGCATTACAACAAAGCGCCTACCCAGTCCCAATCGTGCAACATCTGCTGCACTCACTGGGAGGGGGCAAGGTCTTTGCCAAGCTCGATCTCGCCCAGGCATATCAGCAGCTACCAGTAGATGAGAAAACGGCGGAAGCCCAGACCATCGTGACCCATCGGGGGGCCTTCAAGTGTAACCGACTCCAATTCGGAGTCAGCGTGGCACCAGGCATCTTTCAAAGCCTGATGGAACGTTTGCTACAGGGCATCGAGGGGGTGGTGCCCTATTTTGATGACGTATTAGTAGCGGCGCCAAACGAAGCCGAATTAGAAAACCGACTCAGACAGGTCTTAACAAAATTTAAAGTGACAGGACTTAAAGTTAAACGAGAAAAATGCCAACTATGCACAAAGCAAGTGGAATTTTTGGGCTACCTTCTAGACCGGCATGGCATTCACCCTACAATTAAAAAAGTGAAAGCCATCAAAGAAGCCCCTACCCCAAAGTCTAAAACGGAACTACAAGCGTTCTTAGGGTTGCTGAATTTTTATAATGTTTTCCTACCCCAAAAGGCTACGGCGGCGGAGCCTTTGCATAGACTCCTGGATAAGGCGGCAACCTGAACTTGGGGGAGACGAGAGCAAACCGCCTTTCAAAAAACCAAAGACCTCCTCACCTCCGACGCCGTCCTGATTCAATTCAGCGAAACCTTGCCCTTAGCTGTCACTTGCGACGCATCACCTTTCGGCGTCGGCGCTGTCCTCAGCCATACCCTCCCAGACAAAAGGGAAGCACCCATCGCATTTTTCTCCAGGACCCTGACTAAACCAGAGCGGAACTATAGCCAGCTGGACAAAGAAGCCTTGGCTATAGTTGCCGCCGTTAAGCGTTTCCACGAATACCTATATGGCCGCCCGTTCACCATTGTGACAGACCATAAGCCATTGCTGGGAATCCTCGCCGGAAACCGAGCCACCCCGAACATTTTATCACCCTGGATGACAAGGTGGTCCGAGTTCCTGGCAGCCTACAGCTACGAACTGTTACACAAGCCAGGTAAGAAAATTTCGAACGCGGACGCTTTAAGCCGTTCCCCCTTACCAGACTCTGATCCTGACCCAGCTCCAACAACAAACACCCTTAGCATTGAAAACCTACCCATTACCGCATCGGACATTGCCAGAGAGACTGTTAAGGATAAGCATCTGGCGCGAATCCTACATTGGCTAGAAAAAGGCTGGCCTGAAAGGGACAATGACGAATCCATTAAAACGTTCAGAAACCGCCAGACTGAACTTTCAATTCTTAAGGGATGTATCTTGTGGGGTGACAGGGTAGTCATCCCGGACAGATTGCAAGGGAGGGTCCTAGAGATGCTGCATGAGGGTCATCCTGGCATCGTCAGGACTAAAGCCCTGGCCAGGAGTTACGCTTGGTGGCCAGGGATGGACAAACAAATTGAGCAATGGTCGCCAAATGCCATCGATGCCAGGAGACCAGACCCAGCCCACCCGCAGCACCCATCCGGGACTGGGAAATACCAAGGGGGCCCTGGTCCAGAATCCATTTAGACTTTGCGGGTCCAACAAATGGGCATACTTTTTTGATCACAGTCGACGCTTACTCCAATTGGTTGGAAGTAAGCGATATAAAATCCACTACCACGGAGGCTGTCATCAAAGAACTGTGTAAACTGTTTTCCACGCACGGCCTCCCAGACGTCATCGTCTCAGATAACGGGCCCCAGTTTACTTCCCTCGAGTTTGAAAGGTTTTTGGCGGAGAAGGGCATCCGCCACGCATTAACGGCACCGGCGCATCCGGCGGCGAACGGTAGAGCAGAACGGATGGTCCAGTTTACTAAAAAAACCCTCCGGAAAATGGACCACGGGGAGATCAACGACAAAATCAACAAACTCCTCTTCATACAACACATCACCCCTAACACCACTACCAACAAGAGCCCAGCCGAACTGTTAATGGGCAGGAAGCTGAGGTCCCCACTCGACAGGTTGCACCCGACTTACAACCCGGAGCGGCCCCCAGACTCCAGCTCCAAATACCGGACATTTGCCCCCGGTGACTTAGTTTACGCCAAAAATCTGACGGGGGACCCCCTATGGATCCCAGCCGTCATCACTCAAATCACCGGTCCACGGTCGTACCGGCTCCAAACCACCGACGGGCGAGCCTGGAAACGACACATCGACCAGCTCCGGTCACGCACGGCAACAGACCTCAACCCCCAAGAATCGAACCAAGGGGGGAGGGAACACCCGAATAAAATAGCGCAAGAAAAAATCCAAAAGTACTCACCGGAACGCAGCCATCGCGAGTCCCCTCCGGAGAAGAACCACCTGGCCAGCTCAACCGACTCGGAGAAACCAAGCGGGAGCGGCGAAACCCGCAGCTCAACCGACCCGGTAGGCCCAGGCGGGAGCCACGGAGAACGAACCGGCCCGATCATCCAGCCGGTTCACACAGAGGGAGGAGCAGCCAAAAAGATGACCGCTCCGGCCGAGGTACAGCTTGAAACTGAGTTGCGCAGGTCAACTAGGACTAGACGGAGCCCCGCCTACCTGCGTGACTACGCTACGTGATGGACCATACCAAGAGGGGAGGGGTGTTCTGTCCTTAATTTGAATACTCGAAATCCCCACGCCTTGATTGGCTAAGGCGCGGGGATTTCTGATTGGCCAGGCGAGCCGCGCTGATTGGTCTGATTGAAGTCTCCCGCGATTGGCTCGCTCCAAGAGCGGGAGACTTGAATCGCTGCCATTGGCCGCGGCCGCCAAGGCGAAAAGGATAAAAGCCGCAGGCTTTTTCCTTTTCGCCGGTTCGGTTCACAACAGTTTAATAAAGAGCTTGAATGATAGTCACGGACTCCGAGCCTTCTTTTGCGGACACGACAGCGAGCATCAGATTAGTTTTATTTTCAAAATATCTGCAAACACACACTTTGATGTAGACATCTGTGAATCCTTCCTCATCTAAAGTATTGTGTGATGGGGCTTTGTAGCAAAATAATACTGTTATGAACTAATAAAACGCTTAAAGTTTTATCAAACCTTTTGAAAAAGCAGGGTTCTAATCCTGCACTTCTGATTGGCCGATAATAGCGATATCGGATTGGTCCGTTCAGGAGAATCTGATTGGCTGTTAATGAGCCACTCTCATTGGTTCAAGGAGTTAACACTCCACGTTTCTCATTGGTTACTAGATCAGCAGCCTGGCCTATAAAAGGGCTGCTGCTGCCCTAGGTTTTTGCTCTGTTCAGAATGTTTAATAAAGAGTTGAAGTTCACTGTTCATTGCCTCGTCTCCTTTCCTTGCACCCATGTGCAGAACTTAAAACTGGCGATGAGGATGGGATACAGAGACGTCAGAGCTGACTGAACACTACAGAGCACCAAACAGAGCACGTGGCTGAAGGCACATCGACAGCAGAAACCATGTCCGGCGGCACCCTACCACCCGCTCCATTTGACCCGGCACAAGAAGACTGGGACTCGTACATGGACCGGTTCCAGATGTTTCTGGAGACCAACAACTTGAATGATGCCAATACTGGGAAAAAGCGAGCGGTATTCCTGACCCACTGTGGACCTGCCGTTTTTAAGATGGCCAAGGCACTGGCAAAACCGGCTGAGGTGAAATCCATGGACTAGGACGTCCTCGAGCCCCTCCTACGGGCCCACTATGCACCTACCGTACCAACGCTTGTCCGAAGACATGAATTTTACCAGAGAGACCAGTGGAAAGGAGAGAGCGTTGCAGATTTCATCACGGATCTCTGGAACCTGGGAGGCCTCTGTGGCTTTGCCGACCTCGAAGAAGCTCTGAGAGACTGAATAGTTCTGGGATTATATGCACCACATGTGCAAAGTAAACTGATGGTGAAAGGTGACATCAGCCTTGCAGATACCATCGCTGACGCTACTGCAGCAGAAGCAACCAGGAAGTCGGCTGCCCGAATGTGCCGCACCAACGCACCACTCCGCCAACTCGCCAGCGAAACCTCACCTCACCTAGAGAGACACACAACGGCAACCCACCATGAGGAACTCGAATCGTCATCAGAAAGGGATGAGGAGGAGGTCAACTGGCTCCGGTCTGAACGTGACCAACGCCACCAGCATAATCAAAGACTACAGCATCAATGCGCAGGTTGTGGGGCAAACCACCCACGATCAGACTGCAAATTCTTCGACGCGCTCTGCCATTTTTGTGGGAAAAGAGACCACATCGGAAAGGTCTGTAGAAGCAAGCAAGGATCCAGCCCACTTCAGAGGGGGACCAACTACTGCCAAACCACAGGGAATCGTCCTGTGAGTCGGGAACATTTGAACCACCAATGGAACAACCACTCCTACAGAAATAAACCACTGGCCAATTCAACGAAATGAGAAGAGGCACACCAAACCATTACAATTGATCACGCATCATCACTAGATGCAAAGAAGATCCGAGTGAAGGTCACCGTCGAAAACCAGCCCTGCGTGATGGAAGTTGATTCAGGATCGTCCCTCTCGATGATTTCCTGGAAGACCCTTAAACAATTAATCCCTGCCGTCTGGCGGCAAGACCTCAGAACCCAAAGAATCATACTGAAGGATTATCAAGGAAACCGAATTCCGGTCGTTGGATCCAGCCTAATCCAGGTCTCATTCAAAAATCGTACTGCATCTTTACCATTGACCGTCGTCGACCGTGATTGGCCTAGTTTGTTAGGCCTTCAATGGTTCGCCCCACTTGGGATCAAGGTAGCCGGCATTTACCAAACCAGAAGTGACGACTGGGAGGAGGCCCTCATCCAGGAATTCCAGGATGTCTTTGCAGACAAACTAGGCGAGTTAACCCTGAAGTAGCCCCCATCCGCCTTAAGCTTCGTCGGGTACCTTTTGCCCTTAAACCAAAGATCGATGAGCAGCTTGATAAATTAATAGCCCAGGGTGTTTTAGAACCAACAGACCACACTCATTGGGAAACTCCAATCATAACACCCATCAAACCGGATGGATCGTTAAGGATTTGTGGGGACTACCGAGCCACCCTGAATCATGCCCTTCAACAGAACGCTTACCTGGTGCCGGTGGTACAACACCTTCTCCATTCCCTGGGGGGCGGAAAAGTCTTCACTAAATTGGATTTAGCACAGGCGTACCAACAACTGCCTGTAGATAAAAAAAGAGCAGAGGCACAAACGATCGTTACGCACTGAGATGCCTTTACGTGCAACCGACTCCAATTCGGAGTTAGCGTAGCCCCAGGGATTTTTCAAAGTTTGATGGAGAGACTGTTGCAGGGGATCAAAGGGGTCGTACCATACTTTGATGACGTTTTAATTGCTGCCCCGGATAGAGATATACTAGAAGAGTGTCTTAAATTGGTTCTCCAGAAATTTAAAAACTCCGGCCTTCAGGTTAAAAAAAATAAATGTCAACTGTGTACATATAAAGTAGAGTTCCTGGGGTACCTAATCGATAAACAAGGCATTCACCCCACCAATAGCAAACTAAAAGCAATCAAGAATGCCCCAAGACCCAGAAATAAGACTGATCTCCAAGCTTTTCTGGGGCTCATTCATTTTTACAACATCTTCCTGCCCCACAAAGCGACCAAAGCTGAGCCCCTACATAGACTTCTTGACAAAAAAGCAACCTGGGTCTGAGGGCACCGAGAGGAGCACGCGTTCCGACAAGTGAAAAGCTTATTAACCTCAGATGCTGTTTTAATGCAGTATAACGAGACTTTGCCTTAACATTTACATGTGACGCGTCACCTTTTGGAGGAGGAGCCATTTTGAGCCATGTGCTACCAAACGGTAGTGAGGCCCCTATTGCCTATTTTTCAAGGACCCTATCAAAGGCTGAACGTAACTATGGTCAAATCGATAAAGAGGCTCTTGGTGTTGTATCTGCTGTGAAACGGTTTCATGAATATGTATATGGATGAGTTTTGAATATGTATATGGATGAGCAGTGCCCCACCTAAAGCAACTCCAACAGAATGGGAAACACCCCGGGGACCGTGGTCTCGCATCCACATTGACTTTGCGGGACCTACTAAGGGACATATGTTCCTCCCAACAGTGGATGCCTATTCCAAATGGCTCGAGATCCACGAAATGAAGAGTACTACAACCGAGTCCATCATCCGGAAATTGAACAGGCTATTTGCGACGCATGGACTGCCAGACATTCTGGTCTCCGACAACAGATCCCAGTTTACCTCTCTAACCTTTGAACAATACTTAGCGGACTGGGGTATTCTCCATGCGCTAACTTCATCAGTGCACCCTGTGGCTAATGGAAGAGCCGAGTGCATGGTACAATTTGTTGAAAAAAACCCTCTACAAAATGGACTATGGGGACATTGAAGATAAAATAAACAGAATACTCCTTCTCCAACACATCACTCCACACAGCGTCACCAACAAGACTCCAGCTGAACTATTGATGGGATGCAAATTCCATTCCCACCTCGACCGGCTTCACCCGTCTTACGAGCCAGAGAAACCCTGTGGATCTACCAGAAAATACCACGAGTTCAAGATAGACGACTTAGTTTTTGCCAGAAACCTTTCCGGCGAACCGTTGTGGGTCGAGGCAACCGTAATTCAAGCCACCGGACCCAGGTCGTACCATGTGAAAACCTGCGATGGAAAAATATGGAAATGCCATATAGATCAGCTTCGCTCAAGGCTACAACCCAATTTCCGCGACTCCGGTAACTCCCAAACTGAGGGGGGAGGGGATGTCGAAGAAATCAAATTCGAGATGGTGGAAAGCAGGAGCAAAAGAAGTCAGCAATTGAGCATGACAAATGAAGAAGAATCAGGGAGGGGAGTGTCCTCGCCACAGAGGAACACCTCAACAGAAGCAAGCCCACAAAGATCGGTGGACAACAACGAGAACATTAGCGGCACCGAGTCATCCAATGAGGATACGGAACCACCGGTACCTGATTTGCCCCAAAACATCCTACCGAAACTGGATTACAGACAGGAACCGGTGGGACAGCGTAAATCTAATAGACAGTCAAAACAACCTTCATACCTCAGGGATTACGTCACCGCACCCCTTAAACGGAACCCGGGTATTATGAACTAATAAAACGCTTAAATAAAGTTTTATCAAACCTTTAGAAAAAGCAGGGTTCTAATCCTGCACTTCTGATTGGCCGATAATAGCAATATCAGATTGGTCCGTTCAGGAGAATCTGATTGGTTGTTAACAAGCCACTCTCATTGGTTCAAGGGGTTAACACTCCATGTTTCTCATTGGTTACTAGATCAGCAGCCTGATCTATAAAAGGGCTGCTGCTGCCCTAGGTTTTGCTCTGTTCAGAATAAAGAGTTGAAGTTCACTGTTCATTGCCTCGTCTCTGTTCCTTGCACCCATGCGCAGAACTTAACAAATACAATTTGCAAGCATTTTACAAACAAATGTGAAAATAAATTATAAATGTTTCCAAAAAGCAAAGGGAAAAATGTAAGAAAGAAACAATCAAATAAGGACAGGAAGCTTCAATATTCAATAAATGCTGAATAACCTTTAAGGAGCAGAAATTAGAGATGTAGCACCTCTCTACTATTTTTAAAATCAATCTGATATTTTAAAGTTCCTGGGAAAAAAAGAATTTAAAAAAGTGTCATTATTTTATCAATTTATTGCGTCATATAATTCTTCAAATACCTGCAGGTTGGGTTTTTTTTTCCAGGCGCACGCAAAAGCTAGAAAAGAAAGGCAAGGTACTTTAATGAGTAACACAGTGGTGCTGTACTCTTGCTTAAACAAGGTCAATTCTGCTTTCACATAGTTTTTGATGCATGCACTGTTTTATTTTTACATTACTGAATATTAGTATGGCATTTCTACAAGTCTCTAAACATTCACATAGATTATATTCGAAAGAATAGTGCTACATAATGTCAACTATTGCTTTTTTAAAAGAAGGGATATTTTACTAACAGAAACAAGTACATATTTTCTACAAGTCTAGTGTCACATAGTTGAAGAAAGTGGGAGGGGTGATGTTAACTGAGTAGCTCTTAGTAGACAAAATATATTATTTTGACGCTCAAGGTTACAGAGTATGGCACAGAAAGAATTAAAGCTTACTTTGGGGTTGGTTCACATTATCTGGTGATGAAGAAAAAAGGGGATGGATTGTAGCTTGGGACTTTGTGGGGAAGCCAGGAAGATTTAGTTCTGGATTTCCCCAGTATGTGCCAGGTACTATTCTAATAAAAGTGGTTTGAGATGGTGTGTTTCTTGGAGTTACTAACAGGAATGGATCTTCCCTGGAACGCTGACATGTAGTCCCTTTTAGATTTTTTTTTTTGCCAGGTTTTCACTTCATTACTCCAGACATGGTGACATGTGTACTTTCTCAGATTCTCCAATCCAGTTCTACTTGAAACAATGATACTTTAATCACCAATTATTTGTGTTATGCTGTAGAGTGCAATTCAGTTGCACAAGCAACCAGAATATAGAAACTTTTGACATTGTGATGTTTTTCAATTGCGCTTTATTCAAACCTTAAATTCATTTTTAAAAAACAGTTTTCAATGAATGTCTACATGGAATGTATGTGAATGGTTTTCATTCACCAATTTTGCAAACTATTAATCCCAGATTGGTACATTTTGTAAGTTCTTTTCCCTTGTATGTACAATTTAATTTTGTCCATGAAATACAAGCTACAAACTTTCCTACATTACTCTTCACTAGAGCAACACACACACACACACACACACACAATTTTTATTAATTTTTTCCACATTTAAAAACAACTCATATACAATCTTTGCAGTGTTGTGACATCAACTTTTCCATTTAGGTCAATATACATTTATACATATTTCCATTATTTTTTATTCCTATAGTCTAAGACCATATAATATTCCATATCTGTTCTATCTTAAAATTCCAATGTGAGTTTGACCATTTCTGCACAATCCATTATTTTCTTTATTATCATACTATCAGTAGGGATACTATCTCATTTCCAACTCTTTGCGTAAATAATTCTTGCCACTGTCACATGTATTATGATATATTTGATTTCTTTCTTAAATACACCTCTAAAAATCGCTAAAAGAAACATTTCAGGCTTAAGTTCTATTTGGAGACCAGTAATTTCCTGCAACCATTTCCTTATTTTGTTCCAATATGCTCTTGCTTTGGGGCAGGACCACCACATATGAAAGAAGATACCTTGTTTTTTTTTACATTTCCTACATTCTGGATTCATGTTTGGGTATATTTTAGCCAATCTTGCTGGTACTTTTGTGTTTCTCCAACAATACGGCCTCCCCCAATAGGAAGTCCCAGCATGTTTTATAGGCATAAAATCAAATTAAGCCCCTCCCTCCAAATTTAAGGCCAATATTAAACATGTGAAATGGGGAGGAAGGGCGGGGGCAGCTTGCCATTAGGAAGTACTTTTGTTGCATACCTGGATATGGTACTGCCTGCATTGACTTTGGCGTTGGTGGGGCACTTCGTATTGGGAGACCTTCCGCCACCGTTGCTTTCCCTTCTCCCTGTGCTGCTGCAGCATTTAGAGCAACGCCACAGCTTTTGGCACAGCCACACGCGGCCAGCCAAGGCTCCTCCCTGCAACTGGAGCCCGGCGGAGACACTTGGCTTCAGGCGCTCCTCTCACTGCCTTCCCTTTGCCTTCGAAGGCAAAGCCAATTTTTTAAAAACGATGCCCTACTACAACAAAGATTCTCCTGCCCAAGAAGGCAGCCCAACCCCACGTGGGGAGGCGAATCTCCCGGGGCCGCAGCGCAGGTTCGGCCCACCCCGGGAGAAGCACCCAGCCGCCATCCCTGCCTGATGCTGGACAAAGCATGAAGAGTTTCACCTGGGGCCCCCAGTGCAGCTGATAGGCAGGCCCTCCTGCCTGGTGGCGGAGCTCTTGCCAAGGCGAGTGCCTCCACGTTGGACCCTCCCCTCATCCCACCAGGGCTGTGCCAGAGCCATGCAGGCTGGGCAGAACCGGGAAATCAAGCCGCAGGTGCACACCTGCCTGCCAAGCAAAAGAACCGAGCTGCCCTGAGCTTGGCTTCCTTCCCAAGTCCTTCCAGCCCAAACCCGAAGGGGCCACCGGGAGAGGCTGCCCGAGGCAGTGACAGCACCCACCCATCCACAGACAGGGAAGCAAGGTGACAGCAGCACTGCTTCCCTGGCCAGCGGGTCCAGTGGAGAGAGCCTGAAGCCGCCTGTACTTTCCACCCCTCACCCAGCCCCCCCCGTCCCCACACATCTCCAAATGCACTGGCAGCTCCAAATGCTGAAGCGGCACAGGCATTGGGCAGAGGGGCTCACTCAGTGGGGCTCAGCTTGGAGGAGGATGTGGCTCAGGCCATCACCTTGCCTCCCTGTCCACAGATGGGTGGGTACTATCACTGCCTCGAGTGGCCTCTCCCAGTGGCCCCTTTGGGTTCAGGCTGGAGGGACTTGGGAAGGAAGCCAAGCTTGGGTCGACCCAACTCTTTTGCTTGGCAGGAGCGCGCTCACCCGTGGCTCGCTTTCCCGGCTCTGCCCAGCCTGCATGGCTCTGGTGCGGCCCTCGTGGGATGAGCGGAGGGTCCGACAGGGAGGTGCTTTCTGCTTTGGTGAGAGCTCCGCCGCCGGGCAGGAGGGTCCACCTGTCAGCTGCGCTGGGCACCCCAGGCAAAGCTCTTCACGCTCTGCCCAGTGGCAGGCAGGGATGGTGGCTGAGCACTTCTCCTGGGTTGGGCTGATCCTATACTGCGGCCCCGGGAGATTCACCTCCCCACATATGGTTGGGCTGCCCTCTCGAGCAGGGAGGTTTTGTTGTACTGGTAGGGTGTTATTTTTAAAATAATTGGCTTTGCCTTTGAAAGGGAAGGGAAGGTGGCGACAGGAGCGCCTGAAGCCGAGTGTCTCCACCGGGCTCTGGTTGCAGGGAGGAGTCCTGGCTGGCTGCGCATGGCTGTGCAAACACCACAGCGTTGCTCTAAATGCTGCAGCAGCACGGGGAGAAGCGAAAGCAATGGTGGCAGAAGGTCTCCTGATATGAAGTGCCCTACCAACATCGAGGTCAACTCCAAGCCATCGCCACCCACCTATCTGAGGATGCAAGGGGGGAAATTAAGTCACTCCCAAAAAGACAGCCTAGCCATTTTTTCTGGGGTCAGAAAAAAATAAGGCCTGGACTTATTTTGTGAGAAACATGGTAGATGCCAACAGTAAAACATTTTATGAAGGTCCACAATTCTTCCCATTCTTCCAATTGTATGTTATATCCAAAATTTATTGCCGAGTTTATCATTGTTCCTTTGACTACTTCCTCTTCCCTATCAAATTTAAGTAAGTAATTATATAGTTTAGTTATGGATTTTTCTTTTGGTCCTAATAAAATTTTGTTTATTTGTTGTTGTTCTCTATCAATACCAAATTCTTCTAAATCTTTTTCATATCTTGTCTGCAATTGTAGATGGGGCCACTCTTCTCTCAATTCTTGATTTGTCTTCAACCTTCCTTCATTATCTAACAATTGATTATATCTTATCATTTTGGTTATATCTAATGTATTTGGATAAATCATTGTTTCCATTGTTGAAAGCCAGCCTTGTTAAGTACTTGGACATGGGTCGGAGTAAATGGAGACAGCCTCTGAATGTGAACTTTCAGCTCTTTATTGCATAGTGACTTCTCAAAACAACAACAGTGAACTCTGCCTTATATAGGCAACCCTTGTGAGAATTGTCCAATAGCGAGCTATGAACGCTAGCTCTTTTAACCAATAATAATCCTCTGTTAAGGGCCAATCGGATTCCTAACAACTAACCAATCCGATCTGGCCGCCTAACAGCCAATCAGAAGTGCAGGGCCAGAACCCTGCACTTTACCTCAAGCTCATACTTTATTAACTATGGTACATACACAACACCCCTTCCCCCTGGCTTCTTGATTATGGTGTAGTTATATAGTCCTTTAAATAGGACGGTTGTCTTTTAAGTCTTTCGGATTTTCGTTGGACTGGTTGATTGCAATCCTGTTGAGGTACATTGTTGTTGGGCAGTGGATCTGCTTCTTGCTCAGGTGCAATTTCTTGCGGTGCAAACAATTCTCCTTCCTGCTCCATTTCCTGAGTCTCACTTAATTTGTCGCTCCCTTCGAGCAGGTTCCCTGGAACCTCATCTTCTTCTGTACCTCCCCCCCCTCGGTTTGGTCATGGGGGAGTTGTTGACTGGCCGTTGTGAGTCGTGACCGTAATTGGTCGATATGCCGTTTCCAAAGTCTATTATCACAGCATTTCACTACGTAGGATTTGGGGCCAGTCACTCATACTACCATTGCCTCTATCCATAACGGATCGCCTGATAAGTTTCGTGCGTAAACGTGGTCTCCTACCTGGAAGCTGCGATAGCGGCCACTGGATCCTATTGGCTTTTCCGGTTCATAAGCAGGGTGCAACCGGTCGAGGTGGGAACGGAGTCTTCGTCCCATCAGTAGTTCTGCGGGAGTTCTGCCGGTAACGCTATGTGGAGTTATGTGTTGCAAAAAGAGAATTTGGTTGACCTTGTCATCGATATTGTCATAGTCCATTTTTTGCAAAGTCTTTTTAACAAATTGGACCATGCATTCCGCTTGGCCATTGGTCGCAGGGTGCACAGGCGAGGTGAGCACATGGCGGATGCCGTGGTCAGCGAGGTATTGCTCGAACATTAGTGCCATAAACTGTGGCCCGTTATCGGACACCAGGACGTCAGGCAATCCATGGGTTGCAAAGAGTCTATTTAGGATCTTGATCACTGCCTCGGAAGTTGTAGCCGTCATACAATGAATTTCTAACCAATTGGAGTATGCGTCGACTGTCAGCAGGAAGGTATATCCTTTGGTTGGCCCCGCGAAATCCAGGTGGATTCTGGACCAGGGTCCACGTGGCATCTCCCATTCAGAAGGCATGGCTTTTGGTGGGGCGTTGCTGGCTTGTTGGCAATTGGTACACGCTTTGATCCACTGCTCGATTTGCCGGTCCATGCCCGGCCACCATGTGTAGCTTCGTGCAAGTGCTTTCATCCGCACGATGCCGGAGTGGCCCTCGTGCAGGATTTGTAGCAGCGTCTTCTGGAGTCGTTCTGGGACAATGACTCTATCGCCCCAGATAATACAGCCTTTTTGGGGAAAAAGTTCAGTTTGTCGCGATTTGAATGGCGCGAAGTCATCTGGTACTTGGTCCAATGGCCATCCCCGTTCTACCCAGCCTAGGACTCGAGCTAGGATGTGGTCTCATTTGGTTTCTCTCGCGATGTCTCGGGAGGTCATAGGTGGCAAGTTGAGTGTTTCGATCTGCAACGTAGTTGCCGTTGGTGCCTGATCGTCGAGAGTCTCTGGAAGCGGTGCTCGGCTTAATGCGTCGGCGTGGGGAATGGCTTTCCCCGGGTGATATTGCAGGCAATAATTATAAGCAGCTAGGAATTCCGACCATCGGGTCATTCAAGGGGATAATATGTAGGGGGTTGGCTTGTCCCCGGCTATTATCCCTAGCAATGGTTTGTAGTCAGTCATTATGGTAAATGTCCTTCCATACACATATTCATGAAATTTCTTTACAGCTGAAACGATTGCGAGAGCTTCTTTATCAATTTGTCCATAGTTCCGCTCTGCTTGTGAAAGAGTCTTTGAAAAGTAAGCAACAGGGGCTTCGTTCCCATTAGGCAGTACATGACTCAAAATGGCGCCCACCCCGAAGGGCGATGCATCGCAGGTTATAAGTAATGATAAAGTCTCGTTATACTGCATAAGTACAGAGTCAGATGTGAGCAGTTTTTTAACATTCCGGAACGCTTGTTCTTCCCGGTAACCCCATACCCATAATGCTTTTTTATCTAATAACCGGTGTAACGGTTCAGCAACAGTCGCCTTGTGCGGTAAAAATACATTATAGAAATTAATGAGGCCTAAGAACGCCTGGAGATCGGCCTTGTTTCGTGGCCTGGGAGCGTTTTTTATAGCCTTTAATTTACTTTCAGTAGGATGAATGCCCTGGCTATCAATCCGATACCCTAGAAACTCAACACTGTCAGTATATAAGTGACATTTATTTTTTTTCACCTTAAGTCCTGCCTCTTGGAATTTTTTAAGAACGCATTTCAAATGATCCTACAAGATTTTTTTGGTAGGGGCTGCAATTAATACGTCATCGAAATACGGAACCACGCCCTTGATTCCCTGTAACAACCTTTCCATGAGGCTTTGGAATATCCCCGGGGCTACACTAACCCCAAATTGCAATCGGGTACATTTAAAGGCACCTCTGTTCGTTACAATTGTTTGGGCTTGGGCCGTCTTTTCATCCACTGGTAGTTGTTGATAAGCTTGAGCTAAATCTAATTTCGCGAAAACCTTTCCGCCTCCCAAGGAATGAAGGAGGTGCTACACCACCAGAACTGGATACAAATTCTGCTGTAGGGCGTGGTTTAAAGTGGCCCGGTAGTCCCCACAAATTCGGATTGACCCGTCTGGCTTAATGGGTGTTACAATAGGGGTTTCCCATGGAGAGTGATCGATGGGCTTCAACACCCCTTGAGCAATTAGCTTGTCGAGTTGTTCGTCGATCTTCGCTTTAAGAGCGAATGGAACTTGACGGGGCTTCAAGTGAATAGGGGCTACCTTTTGATCTAGACTAAATGAGATTGGGGTCCCCTTATACTCGCCTAAACGGTCCGCGAAGACGTCGCTGAACTCAGAAATAAGATCTTCCTCCCACTCACAACCACCGACTCGGTTCACGCCGGCCACTTCAATGCCGAGTGGCACGAACCATTGGAGGCCTAATAGACTAGGCCTATCTCTATCGATGATCGTTAGAGGTAAGTACGCTGTATGCTTTTTGAAGGAGACTCGGACTCGGCAGGACCCGACAACGGGGATTCGATTTCCTTGGTAGTCCTTGAGGATGAGGCGTTGAAATTGGAGGTCTTGGCGTTGGATTGTGGGGATAAGTTGCTTGAGTGTCTTCCACGACACCATCGAGAGGGACGATCCCAAGTCGACCTCCATGTGGCAAGGCTGGTTCTCGATGGCTACCGTGACTCGAATTTTCTTAGTGTCCAAAACTGAGGCGTGACCTATAGTGATAGTATGGTGAGCCTCTTCTTTTTGCAAAGCTCGATTTCTGTAGGAGTGGTTTACTGGCTCTCGCCTTACAGGATGGTTTCCTGTCAATTGGCGATAGTTGGCCCCTCTTGAGGCCTGGTTGGGTCCTGGTAAGCTGCGGCAGACCCGGCTGATGTGGCCTCGTTTCCCGCACTCATGGCAGAGTGCGTCGCGGAATTTGCATTCGGCCCTGGCATGGTTTGCTCCACAGCCAGCGCAAGGGCGTAAGGGCTTAGGGCGAGGGTCCCGGTCAGACCGCAGTCGATGGACCCCTTCTTCGTCGCTGTCTGACGACGAAGAGAGGTCCTCATGGTGCATTGTTGAGAGCTGCCCTTCTGAGTTGGGTAAGATTTCGCTGGTCGGTGGTGTTGCTGGAGTGCGGCTTTGCCGTAATTGTGCAGCCGACTTTTTGGTCGTCTCCGCAGCCGTGGCTTCAGCGATGGCGTCAGCAAGGCTGATGTCACCTTTCGCCATCAGCTTGCTTTGCACACCTAGCGCATCTAATCCCAGAATTACTCGATCTCTTAGTGTTTCTTCTAAATCAGCGAACCCGCAGAGGCCCCCTAAATTTCGGAGGTCCGCCACGAAATCGGCCACGCTCTCTCCCTTTCGTTGGTTTCTCTGATAAAACTCGTGGCGTCTCACAAGTGTAGGCACGGTTGGTGCGTAATGGTCTCTCAGGATGGGTTCGAGGTCGTCCCAGCTCATGGCTTTCACTTCTCGAGTTTTGGCGAGTGCTTTAGCTATCTTAAATACAGCTGGGCCACAATGCGTCAGGAACAGTGCCCGCTTCTTTGCTGGTGTGGCGTCCTTCAAGTTATTCGTCTCGAGAAACATTTGGAAGCGATCCATGTAGGATTCCCAATCCTCTTGGTTTGGATCGAACGGAGCGGGTGGTACGATGCCGCCGGACATGGTTCCGTTGTTGGCGTCGTCTTATCACGTGCTCAGTATTGCTTCCTGGCTTCTTAGGTTCAGACATCTCCAAATCCCACCTTCGTCGCCAGTGTTAAGTACTTGGACATGGGTTGGAGTAAATGGAGACAGCCTCTGAATGTGAACTTTCAGCTCTTTATTGCATAGTGACTTCTCAAAACAACAACAGTGAACTCTGCCTTATATAGGCAACCCTTGTGAGAATTGTCCAATAGCGAGCTATGAACGCTAGCTCTTTTAACCAATAATAATCCTCTGTTAAGGGCCAATCGGATTCCTAACAACTAACCAATCCGATCTGGCCGCCTAACAGCCAATCAGAAGTGCAGGGCCAGAACCCTGCACTTTACCTCTAGCTCATACTTTATTAACTGTGGTACATACACAACAAGCCTGGTATTTTAATGTAGTGGGGTTTTTTTGTTTTACCCCAGTCCTGTAATAATGCATCCCTAATTAGATGGTTTTGAATGTGTGAATGTGTTTTGTTCTTTTTCTCCCATCAAAAGGTGTGCCATTCTATTTGTAAGTTGTGTCCTTCTAAAGTTAGTATTCTTTTATTACTCAGGGATATCCACTCTTTAATTCATGCTAGTGCTGCTGTGTGATAGTATAGTTCCCAATCAGGGAGTCCAAATCCACCTCTACTTCTATTATCCTGTAATAATTTGAGCTTTATTTGGGGTTTCTTCCCTGAACATACAAATTTAGTTATTACCTTATTCAATTCCCCGTAAAAAAATGTGTCTAATTTTATCAGATATATTTTAAATCTTATATCAGTTCAGCTTTGGTTAATGGTGACTGGAAGTGGATGAAAATTAACGTAAAGCATATCACATAGCATATCTTGTAATATCTTATTAGAGGTCTCAGATCAAGGATAGATAGTACAAGTAAATAAGCTCAGCAGAGAGCTTGTGGAAACCTTCCTTGGTATCTATCAGGCTCCCCATCCATCTGATTTAACTGTAAATAATTTTAATTTTAAATAATCATTTAAAAACAATAAGCATATTTTAAAGCAATCTAGCATTTCTTTACTTGTGGAAATATGTTTTCACTTTAGAGTTACCAAAAATTTTCTTAGAAAATAAAAATAGTAGGCAAATTTGTTTGGAAGTCTCCCTAAACAAATAGGCAAATTAAGTAAGTAAGTATGTAGATAGGTAAGTAAGTTAGGGAGCATCTAGCTGCTAGTGGTTGAGTTACCTGATCTGGCCTACAAAAAAAATGAATGACAATAGAGATATAGAAAATCTAGCATATTGCTCTCATCTAATGGGTGCCCAAATTATTGCAGCCAATATCTAATAGTCCTATTAGAGAGAGTAGCAATCAGCAACCATACCAGAGAAATATTTTCTTGCAGTTATCCTCTCCTAGGAAGCCATTTTAAAGAATTAGTTCTTTAGGGTAACTGCTTTGTGGGTTTGTGTACAATGTGTTTTCAAAATTCAAATCTTTCCACCTAATTGTTGCCTACCTAAGGTATATCTGAAAAAGCTACTGCCAATTAAATTTGAAAGCAATGGCTAGACAGATGAAATTTTCTGCTGACTCAGTATACTAGAGAGCATAGCAGTAGCATGGCAAATTGTTCTAAGTCAAATTTTCACCCTCATAACATTAAATTATAGGTTAGGAAATCATAAATACTTGTGTCTGATTTTGTCTAAATATTAGACTTAAGGAGCTTTTTGCACAGCACCTTTAAACAAAATGTTTTGTAGCAAGTAGTTTATATTTTCAATAGTAAAATGTTTAAAAAGCACAGTTCATTCCTTAAATAAATTAAAGCATTACTATGAGAAAAACCTTCCACCAGCTAAAAAAAAAACCTTCATAAAATAATGGGCATTTACAGCATTAATTTTATGGGCTGGCTGTAAGTTATGGATTTTATTTCCAGGGCAAGACATGAAGAAATATCCTAGTAATCAAACTGTTAAATTTCAAAATATGTCAACAACATTATTTATTTTATGCTGTGATGTACATGTTGCAGTTTAGTAGAACTAGTATCAAACTTAAGGAGGGATATTGTACATACATACTGTTCTGTCCTTCATTAACATACTCAAGATCCCCGCGCTTTGATTGGCCAAAGCGCGGGGCTCTCCGATTGGTCAGGCGAGCCGCGCCGATTGGCTCGCTAAGAATCTCCCGCGATTGGTCCATTCAGACCGCGGGAGATTCAAAGCGGTGCCACTGGCCGCGGCCGCCGCGGCGAAAGGAATAAAAGCCGCGGGCTTTTTTCCTTTCGCCAGTTCGGTTCCAACTTCCCAATAAAGAGCTTTTGCACGAAGTCACTGACTCCTGGCATCATTTCGCGGACACAACACTGGCGACGAAGGTGGGATCCAGACCCTGAACCGAACCACGGGTCCGACGGAAGCCAGACGAACCACCGAGATGGCGAAGATCGCACCACCCGCACCCTTCAACCCCGCCACCGAGGACTGGGAATCGTTCGCCGACCGATTCCGCATGTACCTCGAGTGCACCGGCATGAAGGACGCCTCCGGCCCAATGAAACGCGCCATCTTCTTGACCCACTGCGGGACCGAGGTCTTCCAGATGGCCAAAGCGCTGGCCAAACCCGCCGATGCCACCGTGATGGACTGGGACGTCCTCGAACCCATACTGCGGCGGCACTACGCTCCAGAGGTACCCATCCTGATCCGGCGCAACGAGTTTTACCGGCGGGACCAGAGGTCGGGTGAGAGCTTCAGCGACTTCGTCGCCGAGCTGCGGCGTTTAGGGGGGCTCTGCGAATTCGATAACCTAAACAACGCCCTGCGAGACCGAATCGTGCTCGGTTTGTGGGACCCCGTCCTCCAGAGCTGGCTGATGGCCAAGGGCAACATCAGCCTAGCAGACACCCTCACCACAGCCGCAGCCGCCGAAGCAACCCGAACTTCCGCCGACCGCATGCGCAGACCGAACGCTGGGGACCGCAGCGGAAACACCAACCCGGCGAGGTCGACCGAGCCCAAACCCGAGACGACCACCCACCAGGGCGATTTCCACTCGGCATCGGACACTTCCGATGACGAGGAGGACATCCATCGACTACAGGCAGGGCGCGACCCACGGAACCGGCGAGGTCGTAAGTCGAGGACCAACTGTGCCGGCTGCGACGGCGACCACCCCAGGTCGGAATGCCGGTTCTTCGAATCGATCTGCCGGCATTTCAACAAGAAGGGACACATCGCCCATGTCTGCTGCCTGAAGAAAAAGCGCAGCCCGGCACGATGGGACCAGAGCGACCGGAGGAGAGAAAGCACACCACCCCGGACCAGAGATCGCCCCTCGGACAGCCGATGGGAGCGGAACGGGCGATCCTCGTGAGGCAGTGACAACCAGCGGAGAGAGGAGACCCACCAGACGGTCACCATCAGCCACGCCATCACCAACGACGCCCGGAAGGTCCACGTCAAGGTATGCATTGAGGGCCAGCCATGCAAAATGGAGGTGGACTCCGGGTCCTACCTCTCCATGATTGCATGGCATGAGATAAAGCGGTTGGTGCCTACCCTCCAAAGGAGGAACGTAGATAGCCAGAGACTCATAGTAAAGGACTACCAGGGAAACCGCATTCCGGTAGTCGGCACCAAAAGCTTTAACATCACTTATAAGGGGCGCACTGAACGACTTCCCCTAACGATCATCGACCGCGACCGCCCAAGCCTACTGGGACTGCAATGGTTTGCCCCGCTCGACATCGCCCTCACGGGAGTCGACCACGTCACCGACGACGGCTGGGAGCAGCAACTAGCCCGGGAGTTCCAAGAGGTCTTCGACGGAAACCTAGGCAAGTACCGAGGGCCCCTTATATCGTTCGACCTAGACCCTAACGTCCCCCCCAAACACCTGAAACCAAGGCGGGTGCCATTCGCACTGAAACCCAAGATAGACGAGCAAATTGACAAGCTCGTCAAACAAGGGGTCCTGCAGCCCATAGACCACGCCCGGTGGGAGACCCCCATAGTCACCCCGATCAAGCCCGATGGGTCGGTGAGGATCTGTAGGGACTATAAGGCCACCCTAAATGGCGCGCTGCAACAAAGCGCCTACCCCGTCCCAGTAGTACAACACTTACTGCACTCACTGGGAGGGGGCAAGGTTTTCGCCAAGCTCGACCTCGCCCAGGCATACCAACAGTTGCCGGTCGACGAGCAAACGGCAGAAGCGCAGACCATTGTCACCCACCGGGGAGCATTCAAATGCAATCGACTCCAATTCGGAGTCAGCGTGGCACCGGGCATATTCCAAAGCCTAATGGAGAGACTATTGCAGGGTATCAAGGGGGTGGTACCTTATTTCGACGACGTCCTAATGTCGGCAGCCAACCAAGCCGAACTAGAAGGTCAACTAAGGGAGGTCCTAACTAAATTTAAAGAGACCGGACTAAAAGTAAAGAGGGAAAAATGCCAGCTTTGCACGGAACGAGTGGAATTCCTAGGCTACCTCCTAGACCGGCACGGCATTCACCCCACAAGCAAAAAAATCAAGGCCATCAAAGAAGCCCCCACTCCCAAGTCAAAGACTGAGCTACAGGCATTCTTGGGGTTACTGAACTTTTACAATGTTTTCCTACCCCAAAAGGCGACGGCGGCGGAGCCCTTGCATAGGCTCCTGGACAAGGCGGCGACCTGGACTTGGGGGAAACGGGAGCAAGCCGCCTTCCAAAGAACAAAGGACCTCCTCACCTCCGACGCCGTCCTCATACAATTCAACGAGACCCTACCTCTGGCCGTCACATGCGACGCATCACCCTTCGGCGTCGGCGTTGTCCTCAGCCATACCCTTCCCGACAGAAAAGAAGCACCCATCGCATTCTTTTCAAGAACCCTCACCAAACCGGAGCGGAATTATAACCAACTGGACAAAGAGGCTCTGGCTATAGTTGCCGCCGTAAAACGATTCCACGAGTACCTCTACGGCCGGACTTTCACCATCATAACGGACCACAAGCCGCTGCTGGGAATCCTTGCAGGAAACCGGGCCACCCCAAACATTCTGTCTCCCCGAATGACAAGGTGGTCCGAGTTCCTGGCAGTTTACAACTACGAACTCATACACAGACCGGGTAAGACGATCTCCCATGCAGACGCCTTAAGCCACTCGCCGCTACCGGAACCCGACACCGACCCAGCACCCACGACGACCACCCTCAGCATAGAGACTCTACCCAACCTGCCCATAACCGCGTCAGACATTGCCCGAGAGACTAATAAAGACAAACGTCTGGCGCGGGTGTTGCATTGGGTGGAGAAAGGGTGGCCGGAAAGGGACAACGACGAGTCCGTCAAAACGTTCCGAAACCGCCAAACGGAACTCTCATTGTTAAAAGGGTGCATACTATGGGGGGACAGGGTGGTCATTCCGGAAAAGCTACAGGGGAAGGTTTTGGAATTGCTACACGAGGGGCACCCTGGCATCGTAAGGACTAAAGCCCTGGCCAGAAGTTACGCTTGGTGGCCAGGGATGGACAAACAAATAGAGGCCTGGGTAGCTAGGTGCCAACGATGCCAGGAAACTAGGCCAAGCCCACCCACAGCACCCGTCCTAGAGTGGGAAACATCAAGGGGACCTTGGTCTAGGATCCATACAGACTTCGCCGGGCCCACAAAAGGACACACCTTCCTCATAACAGTTGACGCTTACTCCAACTGGCTGGAGGTAAGCAACATGAAGACGACAACCACGGAGGCCGTGATCAAGGAACTCTGCAAACTCTTTGCAACACACGGCCTCCCAGACGTCATCGTCTCCGACAACAGGCCCCAGTTCACCTCGCTGGAATTCGAAAAATTCCTAGCGGAAAGGGGCATCCGCCACGCGCTGACAGCACCGGCGCACCCGGCGGCGAACGGTAGGGCGGAACGGATGGTCCAATTCACTAAAAAGACCATCTGGAAAATAGACCACGGGGAGATCCAAGAGAAAATCAACAGACTACTCTTCACCCAACACATAACCCCAAATACCACAACCAATAAAAGCCCAGCCGAATTACTAATGGGCAGAAAGCTAAGGTCCCCACTCGACAGGTTACACCCCACGTATAACCCGAGAGGCCCCCAGACTCAAGCACCAAACACTGAACCTTCGCACCCGGGGACCCCGTATACTCAAAGAACCTGACGGGAGACCCTCTATGGATCCCAGCCGTCATCACACAAGCAACAGGCCCACACTCGTACTGGCTACAAACAGCAGACGGACGAGCGTGGAAACGCCACATCGACCAACTTAGGTCGAGAACTGCAAACCAACAAACCGCCGATGCACAAACAAGCGAAACCAACCCCCACAACGCAAGCCAAGGGGGGAGGGAATACCCAGGGGACCGAATCCAAAGAAAAATAAACCAGCAGTACTCACCGGAAAGCAGCCATCACGACCCCTCGCCAGGAAGGAACAGCCAAGCCAGCTCGACCGACCCGGAAAGACCGAGCGGGAGCGGCGAAACCCGTAGCTCAACCAACCTGGAAGGCCCAGGAGGGAGCTACGGATAAGGGACCGGCCCGATCGACCAGCCGGTTCCCACGACGGCAGCAGGAGCAGCGGAGATCCCGACCGAACCGGCCGGGATCCAGCCTACGACTGAGTTGCGCAGGTCAAGTAGGACCAGACGGAGCCCCGCCTACCTACGTGACTACGCAACGTAAGGACTGAACCAAGAGGGGAGGGGTGTTCTGTCCTTCATTAACATACTCGAGATCCCCGCGCTTTGATTGGCCAAAGCGCGGGGCTCTCCGATTGGTCAGGCGAGCCGCGGCGATTGGCTCGCTAAGAATCTCCCGCGATTGGTCCATTCAGACCGCGGGAGATTCAAAGCAGTGCCATTGGCCGCGGCCGCCGTGGCGAAAGAAATAAAAGCCGTGGGTTTTTTTCCTTTCGCCAGTTCGGTTCCAACTTCCCAATAAAGAGCTTTTGCACGAAGTCACCGACTCCTGGCATCATTTCGTGGACACAACACATACAACATGTTTTCAACAATGTTTTTAGAAATAACCATATCAAACAAAAAACTTTGGTCAGTTTAATTCCTTTACAATCTGGCAAACCTATTGTGATATTTCTTTTCAGAGTGAACAATTTTAAGCAGGGTGCAGAAAAGAAGAAATAGTTAGCCAAAAGAAAATAAACTCATGAGATAAGGAGAATAAAAAAGGGATCATGACTAAACATATAGATTCATAGATATTAGTCTCCACTGTCCTTTCTAGCTTCACTCAATTGAAGATTTCACATAATACTCTTTTAGAAAGAAAGAAAAGAAGTACTCCAATTTACTAGAGTCATATTTTTACCATGTAGCAGCATTTTTGACTGATGAAAAGATAGTACCAGTTAAGGTTTACATAAGAGCAAGTCCAATTATACTGACTAATACTCAATAATACTTTGTGTGGTATCCTTGTAAGCCAACGTATTTGTGGCCATATCCCACCACAAACTAGGAGCTATATCAGGAATACTGACCTATATGCAGGGTGTCCATTCAAAATCAGCCTTGTTGAACTTTATAGGCTTTATTTTCTGTTGGCCTTCACTTGTTCCACTAATTGCAATACAAACTTATAGCATTAAATATATTTTCTTTGTCTATTTTAAGTTCTGCTAAAAAATAGCGATTGGTATTGAAAGCATTCCAAAGCAGAATCAAATTAACTTTGAGTCCAATGTATATATTTCAGAAATTTTTTGGAAGATGTGCAAGTACAAACACAACATGTCACTGGTATTTTAAGATCTTAATATTCTTCGGGCTTCAGTTATGAGGCTGCTGCAACTGCTATAACAAGTCTAGTTAATAAAATTAATCCAAGTTAATTTAAATCTTAAAACACCTACAGTATTTTTCAAGATCAAATAAAATCCTGAAGAAAGTCTAGCTGTTTTAATGAAGAGCAGAGAGGTGCGGTGCTTGCACACACAGTTCAAAGCACTTCTTCCTCATCACTTTCAAAGCATCCACATCCTACGTTCATCCCAAGATACTGGATAAAATACTTTGGATTTAAAGGCTACTAATTTATATCCGGCATTGTTAACGATCATTAAAATCAAACAAAAGACAGCCTAATTTTTATGAATTAGTGGAATGTTTGCCCTCTTCCTATTTTTTCTAATATGAAAGAAAGTGGTAAAGAGGAAAAGACTATTAGCAGGGATTATAGGATAACATGCAGTAATCTAAGCCTTCCATCTCTAAATTATCTGAAAACCATTATCAAAACAGTAATTATTAATGCAACAGAAAGGAAAGTGTATTTATTACACAATTTGAGAGATGGTGTATATAAATAAATGCATACATATGTGGATATGTATGTACATGTGGTTGCATGTGTTCATGTACAAATGATGAATTTGGTCAGACTTACTATATCTTCTAGCTGACCCCATTTTACTTTGGATTGCAAAGCCAAGTTCTGATTTTAGACCAGCAAATATTGGTTTTTTTTGTCTATTGCCTTCTACTTTTGGACAAACCCTTCCATGGGTGAACTGCTGTTTAATGGCGAAGCAACACTCCACCAAATATTGTTTTCCCCTATTTTTTTCACTTTCCGAGAAATAAATTTTAATTGTGGGCAGGTAGGTAGCCAGATTTCACAAAACCATGCTTTGCTCCACTTTATTGTTTACCATGTGCAAAAGCAGGAAATTACAAATCAGACTGATGTCAGGGAATAGAAATAGGCATTATGAGGAAAAAAAACCTCGCAGCTGATTTCTGATGAATGCTGTCTTCTTCTAGGTGAAGAGTTTTGCTTGGTTCTCTTTATTCCATCTTGATTGGAACTTCATAAATAATATCACTATTATAATTTCCTAATAGTCATTGTTAAGTTCTGCGCATGGGCACAAGGAACGGAGACGAGACGGTGAACAGTGAACTTCAACTCTTTATTATACATTCTGAACAGAGCAAACCCTAGGGCAACAGCAGCCCTTTTATAGGCAAGCTGCTGCTCTAGTAACCAATAAGATACGTGGAGTGTTAACCCCCTTAACCAATGAGAGTGGCTCGTTAACAGCCAATCAGATTCTCCTGAACGGACCAATCCGATAACACTATTATCGGCCAATCAGAAGTGCAGGGCTAGAACCCTGCTATTTTCTAAAGCTTTTGATAAACTTTATTTGAGTGTTTTATTAGTTCATAACACCCTTTCCCCCCGGGTTCCGTTTGGGGGGTGCGGTGACATAATCTCTGAGGTAGGAAGATTGCTTTGACTGTCTATTGGATTTACGCTGTCCCACTGGTTCTTGTCCATAAGCCTGTTTTGGCGGGGCATTTTTGGGCAAGTCGGGTACTGGTGGTTCCTCGTTGGAAGACCCAGTGCCGCTAATGTTCTTGTCGTTGTCCTCTGGCCCTTGCGGGCTTGCCTCTGTTGGGTTGTTCCTCTGTGGTGAGGCCACACCCTTCCCTGATCCTTCTTCACTTGTTACGCCCGATGGCTGACTTCTTTCGTTCCTGCTTTCCACCATCTCGAATTCGGTTTCTTCGACATCCCCTCCCCCCTCAGTTTGGGAGTTACCGGAGTCGCAGAAACTGGGTTGTAGCTTGAGCGAAGCTGATCTATATGGCGTTTCCATATTTTTCCATCGCAGGTTTTCACCCGGTACGACCTGGGTCCAGTGGCTTGAATAACAGTGGCCTCGATCCACAACGGTTCGCCAGAAAGGTTTTTGGCGAAAACTAAGTCTCCTATCTTGAACTCATGGCATTTTCCGCTAGATCCACAGGGTTTCTCTGGCTCATAAGACGGGTGAAGCCGGTCGAGGTGGGAGCGGAGTTTGCGTCCCATCAATAGTTCCGCTGGAGTCTTGGTGACGCTGTGCAGAGTGATGTGTTGGAGAAGGAGTATTCTATTTATTTTATCTTCAATGTCCCCCTAGTCCATTTTGTAGAGGGTTTTTTTTCACAAACTGTACCATGCATTCGGCTCTTCCGTTAGCCGCAGGGTACGCTGGCGAAGTTAGCGCATGGCGAATACCTCGGTCCACTAAGTATTGTTGAAAAGGGAGCGTGGTAAACTGGGGTCCGTTGTCGGATACCAGAACGTCTGGCAATCCATGCGTCGCAAATAATCTGTTCAACTTCCAGATGATGGACTCAGTTGTGCTACTCTTCATTTCGTGGATCTCAAGCCAATTGGAATAGGCATCCACTGTTAATAGGAATGTATATCCCTTAGTAGGTCCCGCAAAGTCAATGTGGATGTGAGACCACGGTCCCCGGGGTGTTTCCCATTCTGTCAGAGTTGTTTTTGGTGGGGCATTACTAACTTCCTGGCAATTATAACAAGTCTTTACCTAGGCTTCGATTTGTTTGTCGATGCCTGGCCACCACGCGTATCTACGTGCGAGCGCTTTCATGCGCACGATGCCGGGGAGGCCCTCATGCTGTGTCTTTAATACTGCTCATTGTAGCCGCTCTGAGACAACGACTCTATCCCCCACAGGATGCAGCCTTTTTGCGAAAAAAGTTCTGTTTGCCTATTCTTGAAGGGGATGAAGTCCTCAGGGGTTTGATCTACTGGCCATCCTCGTTCGACCCAGCTAAAAACTCGCTTTAAGATAGGATTGCGTTTTGTTTCGATCACGATATCTCTAGCTGTTAGCGGTGGTGACTGGAGCGTTTCAATCTGGAGCGTTGTAAGGGTTGGAACTCAGTCTGTGACGGTTTCTGGAAGTGGTGCATGGCTCAATATGTCAGCGTGGGGAATGGCTTTCCCCAGGCGGTGTTGCAGCTTATAATTGTACGCAGCCAAAAACTCCGACCAGCGAGTCATTCCAGGTGATAATATATAGGGGGTTGGCTTGTCTCCCGCTATAATCCCCAGCAAAGGTTTGTGGTCGGTAACAATTGTAAAAACTCGTCCATAAACATATTCCTGAAACCGTTTAAACAGCAGATACAACAGCAAGAGCCTCTTTATCGATTTGACCATAGTTACGTTCAGCCTTTGATAAAGTTCTTGAAAAATAGGCAAAAGGGGCTTTACTACCATTTGGTAACACATGGCTCCAAATGGCTCCTACTCCAAATGCTGACTCGTCACATGTGATTGTTAAAGGCAAAGTCTCGTTTTACTGCATTAAAACAGCATCTGAAGTTAATAGGTTTTTCACTTGTCGGAACGCGTGCTCCTCTCGGTGCCCCCAAACCCAGGTTGCTTTTTTATCGAGAAGCCGATGTAGGGGCTCGGCTACGGTCGCTTTGTGGGGAAGGAAGATGTAAAAATTAATAAGCCCCAGGAAAGCTTGAAGATCAGTCTTGTTTCTGGGTCTTGGGGCGTTCTTGATTGCTCTTAATTTGCTACTGGTGGGGTGATTGTTTATCGATTAGGTACCCCAGGAACTCTACTTTATCTGTACACAGTTGACATTTATTTCTTTTAACTTTAAGACCAGAGTCTTTAAATTTCTGGAGAACCAGTCTAAGACGCTCCTTTAATATTTCTCTATTCAGAGCAGCAATTAAAACATCATCAAAGTATGGTACGACCCCTTTTATTCCCTGTAATAGCCTCTCCATCAAGCTCTGAAAGATCCCTGGGGCCACGCTAACTCCGAATTGGAGTCAGTTGCACTTAAAAGCGCCTCAGTGCGTAACGATCATTTGTGCCTCTGCTGCTTTTTTATTTACAGGCAGTTGTTGGTACGCCTGTGCTAAATCCAATTTAGCGAAGACTTTTCCACCCCCCAGGGAATGGAGTAGGTGTTGTACCACCGGCACCAGGTAAGCGTTCTGTTGAAAGGCATGATTCAGGGTGGCACGGTAGTCCCCACAAATCTTTAACGATCCATCCAGTTTGATGGGTGTTACAATTGGGGTTTCCCAAGGAGCATGGTCGGTTGGTTCTAAAACACCCTGGGCGATTAATTTATCAAGCTGCTCATCAATCTTTGGTTTAAGGGCAAAAGGGACTTGATGAGGCTTAAGGCGGATGGGGGCTACTTCAGGGTTAAGGTTAAATGATATCGGGGTCCCCTTGTACTCGCCTAGTTTGTCTGCAAAAACGTCCTGGAATTCCTGGACGAGGGCCTCCTCCCAGTCGTCACTGCTGGTTTGGTGAATGCCGGCTACCTCGATCCCAAGTGGAGCGAACCATTGAAGGCCTAACAAACTAGGCCGATCACGGTCGATGACGGTCAATGGTAAAGATGCAGTACGATTTTTGAATGAGACCTGGACTAGGCTGGATCCAATGACCAGAATTCGGTTTCCTTGATAGTCCTTGAGAATGATTCTTTGGGCTCTGAGGTCTTGTCACCGGACGGCAGGGATTAATTGTTTAAGGGTCTTCCAGGAAACCATCGAGAGAGATAATCCTGAATCGACTTCCATCATGCAGGGCTGGTTTTCGATGGCGACCTTCACTCAGATCTTCTTTGCATCTAATGATGATGTGTGACCAATCATGATGGTTTGGTGTGCCTCTTCTCGTTTCGTTGAATGGGCTAGTGATTTATTTCTGTAGGAGTGGTTGTTCCATTGGTGGTTCGAATGTTCCCAATTCACAGGATGACTTCCTGTGGGTTGGCGGTATTTGGTTTCCCTCTGAAATGGGCTGGATCTTAGCTTGCTTCTACAGACCTTTCCAATGTGGCCTCTCTTTGGCAGAGTGCATCGAGGAATTTGCAGTCTGATCGTGGGTGGTTTGCCCCACAACCTGCGCATTGATACTGCAGTCTCTGGTTATGCTGGTCTCGTTCAGATCGGAGCCGGTTGACTTCTTCCTCATCACTTTCTGATGACGATTCGAGTTCCTCGTGGTGGGTTGCCATTGCATGTCCCTCAAGGTGAGGTGAGGTTTTGCTGGCGAGTTGGCAGAGGGGGCATTGGTGCGGTGCATTCGGGCAGCCAACTTCCTGGTTGCTTCTGCTGCAGTAGCGTCAGCTATGGAATCTGCAAGGCTGATGTCTCCTTTCGCTATCAGCTTACTTTGCACGTGCGGTGCATCTAATCCCAGAACTATTCGGTCTCTTAGAGCTTCTTCAAGGTCGGCGAACCCACAGAGGCCTCCCAGGTTCCAGAGATCCGCGATGAAATCTGCAACGTTTTCTCCTTTCCGCTGGTCTCTCTGATAAAATTCATGTCTTCAGACAAGCGTTAGTACGGTAGGTGCATAGTGGGCCCATAAGAGGGGCTCGAGGACGTCCCAACCATGGATTTCACTTCAGCCGGTTTCGCCAGTGCCTTAGCCACCTTAAAAACGGCAGGTCCACAGTGAGTCAGGAATACCGCTCTCTTTTTCCCAGTAGTGGCATCCTTCAAGTTGTTGGTCTCCAGAAACATCTGGAACTGGTCCATGTATGAGTCCCAGTCTTCTTGTGCCGGGTCGAATGGAGCGGGTGGTATGGTGCCGCCGGTCATGGTTTCCGCCATTGATGCGCCTTCAGCCACATGCTCTGTTTAGTGCTCTGTAGTGCCTCAGAACAGGATCCATGATACCAAAAGGCCCTCCCAGTCACAGATTTGCCCTTGGAGGAGAGTTGCAAGCCTTTTTACAGCAATTAACTAAAGCTAATAGTTACTGAGGGTTAATATATTTATATGCAGGCAACTTTTATATCTTACTATAGTTTATTCTAGGCTAGTTTCTTTCTCCAGCCCCTAACAGTCTCCAAACACTAATTTAAGTCTTCTATATTTTTAACTGGCCTTGTAAGAAGACAGGATGATGACATCTCCCCCCCCCCCACTCTGCCCCCATCCTCCCCATGTGCCTTTGGCTTTAATGTTTTATTTAAAAGTTTGATTAACTTTTTATGTTTTAACTTAGATGTAACTGAAAGCTGGCCAGTTACCCTATGGCAGTGATGGCTTACCTTTTGGGCACTGAGTGCCCAAAGTGTGCATGTGTGCCTTCCCAAAATGTAATGCATGTGTGTTAGGAATATGAGTCACCTAACAGCTATTTGGGTTAGAAATATATAAACCAGGATAAACATTTTAAAACTGTACCTTTAAAAAAATGCAAAACTGTAATTAGGTGTGGTTTCTCAAATAACCATAAGATGGATCCAGAAACCTGGGTTGTTTAGTCTGAGTCTCAGAAAAGAATGTATCTGTTTCCTTCTGTTGGAAAGTATTGCTGTTCCTCCATTTCTTCTAATTGACTGATATTACTGGATTTGATGTAAGTCTGATACTGAACTGTTATTGACACTGGACTTTGTTACTGGATTATCCCTGGATTGAAAAACTGACTGATTTACCTGTGAATGATTTTGGACTGCCTATTTTGGACTTTGCTTATTGTTTCTGGAAGTAAAAACCTACATTTACTGTACAGTGTATCTGTGTTCTGTGTGCGTGTTATTCAAACACTTCTCTCAAATACGTCTCCCTGTATGCACTCATTCTCCTAATGGGGAATTACCTCAACAATGTGTATCCCCCATGCATATACCCCACCCCTGTGCATGCACCCTGCCCCATGCATGCATGGCAGAGACCCGAAGACCAGCTGGCTGACAGGAGGTGCATGCGCATGCACAACAGAGCTGAACTGGGGCGGTGGCTAATTCATTCTGGGAGTCTAACAAGGAATTGGCTCGACAAATTCTTTTCAAATATACTTTCTAGCGGACACCTCCCATTGGAATTCAAAAAAGCCAAAGTAATATTGCTCCTGGCAAACTACAAGACAGAGTAGAAAGCTACCGTCCCATTGCTCTCTGAGTTGTTATTACAAATTTCTGGAGAAACTTATCATAAATAGAATTGGACCCACAATAGATACATTTCTGCCTGTGAAACAAGCCTGCTTTCATCAGAATTGCAGTTGTGTTGATCAGCTGCTGAGCCTAATTGGACATATCGAGGCTGGTTTCTAGCAAGGCCTAAAAACTACAGCTGTATTCATCGACCTTACTGCAGCATATGATACCATGTGGAAGAAGGGTCTGCTTTACAAACTGACTCACATCATCCCCTGTAAAATCCTCTATCACCCAATCAACAACATGCTCAGCAATAGATCCTTTCAGATCACTATATTAGCAAGTTAAGAAGACTAAATTACGGCCTTCCACAAGGTTCTGTACTGGCACCCACAATGTTCAATCTTTATATTTCAGATATGTTAGCTACAAGGGGATACAAATTTGGGTATGCAGATGACCTGGTCCTAGCAGCACAAGATAAAAACTTGGAAATATTGGACTGCCTCCTCTCTGAGGACCTGAAGTCCCTGGGAAAATTATTCGCTGACTGGAGACTCATACCCAGTGTCAGCAAAATGGTGACCACCTGTTTCCATCTCAATAACAAACTTGCTAATGCCACCCTGAAGGCCTACCTGAATAACAACCTACTCCCTTATGACCCTCACTCCAAATACCTCGGAGTAACCTTGGATCAGACTCTCTCCTATAAGAAACACCTAGAAAATGTCTGCTAAAAACAATACCAGAAACAATTTACTCCAGAAACTAAGGGGATCAAGATGGGGAGCATCAGCCTTTACTCTCAGAATATCAGCACTAGGGTTTGTCTACTACACAGTTGAATATTGTGCCCGTTTGGCTTAATAGCTTCCACACTAGCAAGATCAATGCTAGACTAAATGATACAATGAGGATCATAAGGGGTTGCATAAAATCTACTCCTACCTGCTGGCTCCCTGTCTTGAGCCACACTGCACCACCAACTCTACGAAGGCATGAAGCCTCAGTGAAGGAGTACAACAAAATTATGAGAAATCCACTTCTTCCTGTGCACGCTGATCTTCCTCATCTGTCAATTGGCAGGCTTAAATCCAAGGAAGGCCTCTCTGGCACTCACTTAACAGTTCTCTAACAACTTTGACATCAACACACAGTGGAAAGCCAAATGGGCTGCAGAATGCCAAGATCCAGGCAATTACATGGAGGACCCTACACAAAAGATGCCAGGTTTTGACCTTCCTCACCAGCATTGGTTAACTCTGAATAGGATCTGTACCCAACATGGTGTCTGCCAGGACTCATTGTTTAAGTCAGGTCTTGTCTCTACCCCTCAGTGTGACAAAATATCTATCACATTGTGTCTGAATGTCCATCAAGAACTTATACCAGCCCAATGTCTGATTTTTTTCAACATAGACCATCCTGTCCTTGAATTGCTGGATGGACTGGACATTAACTTTTGAACCACTATAAGTCCATGTCTTTGCCATATGCTAAATAAATAAATAAGTTGAAGACATTGAGTTAAATTACTCTTTCTCTTAAAAGCTGGCACAAAATTGCTACTCTGTTTGAAAACTATTCTACACATTGGTAATAAGGAAATTCTGGTAACAAAAAAAATGTAACAAACGTGTATCAAAGTTCAAAGCCATGTCACATACTTAAGTGGAAATTATGACCTTATTCAAAGCCAGGAACATAAAAAATATATCAACAATAATTCATAAAATCACTATAAATAGGCCTCTGCAACTTTACAATGAAGTGATTCATTGGCATTCTATAGTTACCAGGCCAGATCTATCTGAAAAGAAATGAACATAGACTTGATAATTTTCAAGCTCTGAATGAATATTTTAAACTCACAATCTTCTCAGATACTTTGGACTAGACAACCTCATAAAGCCTTATTTGGAAGACCCAAAGATGACAGTATATAAACATATTTAAAAATGTAGTGTACCAGTGGATAAGTTTGGTTTATTGTCAATTTACGGTGTTTCTCACAAAATAAGGCCGGGCCTTATTTATTTTTTTTTGACCCCTGAAAAAACAGCCAGGCCTCCCCCACCTAGAGCGCCCCATGAGCATGTACCTCTCCACGAGGCCATTTTTATCGGCCAACAAAAGCTCCCCAAAGGCAGAGTCATCAGCTACTTTGGGGCGAGGCATGGCTGCCCGTGGGGTGCTCCATCACCCAAAAGACACTGCCTCATGGCAAGGGGAGTGTGTGTGGGTGCTCACCCTGAGGCCGCTTCTATCGGCCGATCAAAGTGGCTGGTGACTGCCCTTGGGGAGCTTCCATCACCCAAAAGACACTGTCTAATGGTGAGGGGACATGGGCAGCCACGCCTCGCCCTGAAGCGGCTGGTGACTCTGCCTTCAGGGAGCTATTGTTGGCCGATAGAAATGGCTTCACGGCAAGGGGAGTGTGCATGGGCGCTCGCCCCGAGGCTGCTTCTACTGGCCGATTGAAGTGGCTGGTGATTGCCCTTGGGGAGCTTCCATCACCCGAAAGACACTGCCTCATGGCGAGGGGACACAGGCAGCCACGCCTCACCCTGAAGCGACTGGTGACTTTACCTTTGCAGAGCTTTAATTGGCCGATAGAAATGGCCTTGTGGTGAGGGGAGTGTGTGTGGGTGCTCACCCCGAGCCCGCTTCTACTGGCTGATCGAAGCGGCTGGTGACTCTGCCTTCGGGGAGCTTCTATTGGGTGATGTTCTATCGGTAGTAGATTGGGGTATAATAGCCTAGGCTACCTGCAGGGCGCTCCTAAAGGCAAGTTTTCTCCCTCCCCCCCACCCTTCCCCCCATTTCTCTTCACCTTGTGTAGTGCTAATGAACGATGTGAGAAATGGCAGGGAAATGCATTGTTTAAATAGACCTAAATTTGGGGGGGCAGGGCTTAATTTCATCTTATGCCTAGAAATCATGCTGGGCCTTCCTGTTGATGGAGGCCATATTGTTGGAGAAACACGGTACTAAAAACATCAAGGTATCAACAAAAGAATTTTTCATTTTGCAACCTGAATTTTATAATATACAATTTGTTTTTGCTAATGTTTTAAAATGAAAGAATATCAAATCTAAACACTTAATATACAGTTCAATTACTTATATTCTTTCTATCAAAAATCATCTGTTAGTCCAAAATAGGGGGCTGTGGTGGCTCACGTGATAAGATGCTGGGCCTGCGCATCACTGAGGTTCGACAGTTGGCAGCTCGATTCCTGTGAGCAAATAAACAGCAAAGGGACAAGAAAGGAGCCACCCTTGACTGCCTACCAGCATTCAGGCATCCCACGGGTAAAGATAACACTGCCCCAAAAATTCCTTTCATAAAGGCAGCCAGCTATCTCGGTGATCCCTGGCTTAACACGTGCCATATGCTAAATAAAATAAGTCCAAAATAATTCTTCAATCTTCTTTCCACATTATTATTAGTAAAGTGTTCTAATAATCTCCTTCCTATTCCTGCTGCATTTCCCTTTTGCCCAGGATACTGTGGTAGGGATAACTACTTTTGGAAACTTTAATTTTTCACTCCCAAGCCAATCACAAGAGTCAAATAGTCAGGGACTTGACATCTTTATTTCTTTGCAATGTTCAAAGTAATCAAAGCACAGTACATCAAGTTATTCTGACCAATAAATGAGTGTTAAAAGGCTTCCAGAATTTCAAGAACTTGATCTACATTATTTGCTATGGTTGGAACCAATACTGCAGTGATGCAGCTTAAAGTTGCATTTGTTTTTTTTCCAGCTACATACTTTAGATTCATATTCAGTATGCTATCAGTTACTATACCAAGATCTTTTTAACAACTTCTACTTTTTAATCATAAATACTGAACTGCTTTTACATTTGATTTGTGCTTTCTGAGTGAGGAACTTTTAAATTTGAATTCTTTTAAATTTAATACTATTATTTCAGCCCATTTCTCTAACTTATCAAGAAAGATTTATTTCTGTTTTCTAAATATTAGCTATTTAGTTCAGTTTTGTGTTCTCTTCTTTTAGCTAAACATAAGTTATTTTAAAACCCTATGGGAAGATTACAGAGCCAAACTTTGCAATACTGATCAAAGGAATTTCCTTTGGTCATTTAAAGAAAAAAAAGCAGTATGGAAGATCATGGTCATGTATCACAGCCTGACCATCCTTTGGCAATTTGTCTGACTGCATTTTACATTAGGTCAGAGAACAATATAGAACATAGAAAAAGGCATGGAAGGTGAAACTAAAAGTAAGGGAAAAAAACTACCAGACAAAGCTAAGAAAAGATAAGCTGAACAGAAAACCACACCTCATTCCAAGGAGTTTAAAGGTTTAATTCAATGCTTATTGGAAAACGTTGAACTGTATTAGAAAGAACATTTTCTGTGGAATGACTTTATCAACTTTACTTTGCTTGGGGCAAGTTCATTAATATCAACAACTATGCCTAACAAGTTCTTTCATTTAGCTTCTGTAAGACAAACGTGTGTGTGTGTGTGTGTGTGTATTCTTTAAAAGCATTTTTTTTTAAATTGGCAATTAAACCAATTTAGAAAATATGTATGGTCAAAGATAATGCTAACATTAATTATCCTTTATACAACATTGACTAATCTTTGTAGTAAATTAAAATTGAACACATACTATTCATGATAATGGAAGTCCAGTGAGACCATGGTGAGCTAGAAGTCCCTGTCTGAGCAGAACAATGTTTACAGTAGAGATCACAGCAGAATGCTGGAATGTGATCAGCAAAATCTCTTGTCGAGAAAAGAGAGATTATGACATTGCCCAAGTGCACTTCTGCAGCCATCCCTCATGTGTAGACTGCAATATTTTTTTAGCAGTTGAATCGAGTTTTTGCAACTCAGTATAGCTTTTGCAGTTGACTTATGAATTGAGCACATCATCTATCTTCCCAGTGGATTTAATTTGTCCTTTCTTTAGCTTTAGATATGCATGTTGCCTTTTTTGTCCAATGCACTTCAAAAACTTATGACATCACCAGCAGCTATTGATGAAATAGAGGGGTATGGTGACATGATGGGAAAGGAGGTCATTAATTCACTTATAGTATAGTATCAGTAAACACAAAGTATAAGAGACAACAGCATAATTATGATCTGGAGAGCAGACGATGCACTGCTCCATTGGTCAATATACAACAACAAACAGACTCCTGTCGAGGTTCACAATCAGGGGTCGGATTCAAAAATCCCAACAACCGTTCTCTGCCCGGTTGCTGGGTGGGCGTGGCTATGGTGGGCATGGCCTACAAAAACATTTTTCACCTTCCCCAGAGTCGGGAGGCTTCCCTTGGGCTTCTGGGAGGGCAAAAATGGCCTCCCTCGGGATCCAGAGGCCCTTTGAAAGCCAGAAACAGGCCTGTTTTGGGACTTCCTGAACTTCCAGGAGGGCCATTTTTGCCCCCCCCCAGAGCCTCCATGCGGACCCTGCACTTACCTGCATCCAAAACGGGCTGCGTGGAGACTCCTGGGACGGGCAGGGTGACCATGGCCAGCCAGCCAGTTCAACTACTGGTTTGGTGAACCAGATGTAAATTTAACACCTGGTTCACCTGAACCGGCCTGAACCAGCTGAATTCCACCCCTGTTAACAACCATCATAGTTCATTACTCATGAATCCACATGAATTGAATGGAACATTCTGCCATCAGGCCACATAGCTGCCTTGTCATTAGAAACCCTCAGAAGTAGTGGTCACTTCAAGTCTTTATTATGTTTCTGCATGTAGAAGAAAATATGATTTGTCCAGCCAGCCTCTCTGTGTGGATGTGGGAGGGAAAAGAGGAAGGTTGATGCATACCCAGTCAAAGAGTACATATGTTTCTGGGGGTTATGACGTATTACTCAGATTCATCACTGCTGGGAGTACTTCTAAAATGGAAAGGCACTGCACATTGCATAGTGAATAATTTCACTGCTAAAGAATTTAGCAATTTAATAAGTTAGAATGTAATTATATATTTTCTTTTGATAAATAATAGGACAGCAATTTAAAAAAATGAAACAGTAGAAAAGCTGTGGAGCTTTTCAAATGTCTTCCTTCAATATATACATCCTTACAGATTTTAAATAAAGAAACGAAGAGCTGATTTGGGATGGTGAAAGTTATTGGGATGAATGGAAGTTGTTATCCAATGTGTGTTGAGGGACTAGGTTCAGAAAAGTGGCTTAGGCAGATAAGCCCTTACCTATAGGAATAGCCAGAGGCAAAGAGACTAGTAGATATAAACAGGAACCAGCTTTTACCAACTCATTTCATTCAATGCAATATGTGAAAATATCTGCTTTGAATTGAAATAATGTATTTCTACTTTACATACATTCCTTTCACTGCTGTAATATCAATATCTAACATAAAATGACCCCTTGCTAAGCTAATCTCTTTGAGGCAGCTGTTCCTGTGAAAGCCCAATTATACTTGCCTTATTAGATATTTCTATGTTTTAATGATCGTGCACGAAGGCAATTGGGGCTTTTAAATAGAAGTTTAAAACATAGAGAAAATGCCTATGGTAATTTGTAAGAGGAGTTACTCAGACTCCATAATCAGTAGCAGCAGGAGAACACTAGTGTCATGCACATAATAGTGATTTTTTTTTTAAAGTTTATAATTGCAATAGTAGACTTTTGGGGAAAACCCTATGCAGTTGAAGGACTGGAATCCAACTCTCCATTTGTTTCATTAAAACTGAGGCTCTAGAGCAGGAGTGGGCAGACTACGGCCCGCGGACCACATCCGGCCCGTTGGTCTGTCCAATCCGGCCCGCCCCTGAAAAAAAATCGCTGGGTGTGGCGTATTGCCCTGTGCCACGTGGCCCCCAAAGCTGCAAAACAGTGCGGAGCGATCTAGGGGTAGGAAAGAAAAGAAATTTGCAAAGGCCTCAGCTGGGAGTTCAAAATCACCTTCGAGTGCAACCTCTCCAAAGGTGAATCCCCGCCTATCCCCCTTTTTTTTCCAGGGCTTCCAGGCTTAAACTTTGCAAAGGCAAAGTTTGCAGGCTGGAGCGTCTTCCCACCAAGGACCGGGAAGGGTTCCATCCGGTGGGTGGGGCGGGCTGCTTCGAACGGGCTGCTGGTGGAGCCTTGCCCTGCCTTGGTGCCCCGTTTCCTGGCTCGGCGGTCCTGCTCGGGCGGCACTTTAAAAGCCTGCTCCCAGCACCTGAGCAACTTCCCAGCAACTTTCGGCTTCCTTTTAACTTGCAGGCGCTCACGCCTGGCCCTGAGCCATGCAGCGGAGGGAAAACCCAGAGCGTTGCTGGGTCGCCTCCTCCAAGCAGCCTGCCCACCCGCCGGGTGGAACCCTTCCCGCTCCTCGGCGGGAAGACGCTCCTGCCTGCAAACTTTGCCTGTGCAAAGTTTAAGCCTGGAAGCCCCAGAAACCGAGCAACTTCCCAGCAACTTTCAGCTTCCTTTTAACTTGCGGGCGCTCGTGCCTGGCCCCAAGCTGCGCGGTGGAGGGGAAGCTCAGCGGGCGGGCGGGCTGCTTGGAGGAGGCGACCCAGCGGCGCTCTGGGCTTCCCCTCCGCCACGCGGCTTGCGGCCAGGTGCGAGCACCCGTGAGTTAAAAGGAAGCTGAAAGTTGCTGGGAAGTTGCTCAGGTGCTGGGAGCAGGCTTTTAAGAGCTGAGCCCCAAGGAGCAACTGGCAGCTGGAGCGGCCGGGACTGGCAGTGGCGGCGAGGGGCTGACCTGTGCAGGGGGCCTGGGGCGGTTTTCTCCCGCATCTGGCTTCAGAGCAGCCTGCCATGCACTCTTGGGCATCTGGCTCACTGCATCCTGGGCACGCCTTTCCCTCACCTCTCGGCCAGCAGCAGCAGCTCCACTGCTGCCTCCTTCCTCCCTTAACGCCCGCTGTTGTGATGCGTATTCCCGTAGACCCAAGCACCAGTAGGCGCTTCACACCTCCCTCCATGGCCTTTCCCTGCGGTAAGATGGGAGAGAAGAACAGCGGCGCCCTCAGCGCACCGGTGCCAGGACCTTGCAGCCGGACCGAGGTGCGCTTGGTGGTGGACATCCTGGCTGGGCGGAGCGGGCAGGTCCTGGGAGAGGCGCGCAGATGTTTTCTGCCGAGCAGGCTTCCCAAGCGCCCGGGAGGACTCGCGGTTTAACAGCAAAAGTGGTGGCAGGATGGGCGCTGGGCGGGTGGGGGGAAAGGCAGGCGAAAGCCCCCCACACACACACCTCAGCAAGCAGTTTGCAGGGTTAGCCAGCAGTTTCTCGCAAGAGATTGAAGGCCAGTCTGTTCCCCCCAATTAGACGTTGATTCCAAAGGGAGGGTCAAGCCCTGCTACTAATTGGTGGTTCACAGTTTATCCGTGGGCACCGGAGGAGTTTTTTGGGGGGTGGGCGTTTATTTATTTCTTATCTTATAAGTGGCCAACTTGTGTAAGCTGAGGGGGTACATTCATACACACACACACACACACACACACACACACACGTTTATTCATAGGGGAAGAATCTGTCTATCTATCTATCTATGTTGTGTTTTTAATCGAAAGAATATCATGTCTGCGCATTAGGCACAGTGACTTGATTTTGCAGAGCTGTATGCTGACCTGGCCCATCTGTCAAATTTTAAAAGTCAATGCAGCCCCCGAGCCAAAAAGTTTGCCCACCCCTGCTCTAGAGAAATGATCGGTAGATTTGATCATATCAATATATTTTTTCAATACTGATCATCAGGCTGCAATTTCAAGTTTGATGAGAAACCCAGAAAGCGATGTAACTATATAATCAAAACTCATATGAAATGGATAAACTGCCGTTATATTCTGGAAGGAATCTGATTTTGTAAGAGGTTTCTCTACCAAATTTAGAATAAAAACAGACTCACATTCATGGGCATACACAATATATTGGACACATCTTTTCCAACTTACCCAATTATTCAGAGGTTTTGCTATTCCGAAACTCTTTTTATCATTAATTGGGCTCTTGCCTATTCTATCAATTCCTTCTGTAAATCTACCACAATCAGGCCTAGGACAAAGGTTGGTATCTCATCTAGACCTTAATATCTCATCAATTCCCTTAACTGTTGCCATCTAGTGGGACGTACTGTAGGAAGTGTGCCTTTTCCATAGCAGCCCTGTTCCATGAAATATCTGCCCCCCAGGCATCAGGCAGGCCTCCCATCTTTCAGACTGGTAGAAAAATATAAAGACCTGGCTGTTCTGCCAAATTTAAGAATAGGACAATTTTGGACCTGGCAAAGGTATTGTTGGTTGCTTGGGTGAAGGATGCTTGAGGCACCAATTTTGATTGTATTGGTAAAGGCTGGTTTGTGTGTGTGTGTGTGTGTGTGTGAACTGCACAGAATTGTATGTCTTGATGGGCAGCTATATATAAGTCTTATATATAAATAAACGTATTTCCATGAGCAGAGATGTTCTGGCCAAAGCACAGAAAAAAGACAAAATTCTTTTCTGATTCACCTAGAGAACAATATAGCTTCGTTGCCTTAATGCCCTTCATATCTGTTGATTTTCAATGTGTATCTAACTAAAGTTAGGGATGGTTGAGGAATTAAGAGGCCTGAAACCCCAAACCTCTAACGTACATAGAATTGGGGTAGATATTGAACTCTCAATTTGGACAGAATGAGAGAGAACAAGTATTAGTGGTCTATGAGTCACTATTGTAAACCCTGAGTACAGAACAAAGTAGTTATAAAGCTGGGTAGAATTGATACTTACAAAGATCAGAAATGTTCAAACAATGGTTGCAGACACAGGTCTTTCCTATGGCAATTTAGGAAAGCCAAAGTTGTACTTTGAAGAATCAGGACACAACCTCAACATTATTATTAGAGAACAAGCTATTATTTCTTCCAGAAGCACATCATTTTCTTGCCATAGGCTGTCCCACAACGTCACAGCTGTCCTTAATAAATATTTAATAATTAAAATTTTATTTTGCGTGGTTGTGGCTAAACAAGTTTACTTTTTGTTTTATCAGTCTGAAACACTTTGTTCCAAAATATTTCAGACTTATCAAGGTTTTATTTTGCATACTTTAGATGATGTCTTTTGTGATGAAGTCACAGGGAAAAAATGCCCTTCTGACAACTTTGTCTTGTATGAGCAATGCTGTATGTGGACTGTGGACAACCACAACAGCATCAGCTAAACTTTTCAGAAGCTGATTTGTAATTATCTTCGGGGGTTTGTTTGTTTGTTTATTTGCAAATCTGGCCAATTTTCAGAAATTCGATGAATTATCTGTCTTAGTCTTCCAGTTCCTGCTTTGATTTCAATAATGTTGTGTAACTTCCATTCTTAACAATATTTTTCATACTTGAAATGGATAGCTGGAAGTGTTTAGTGATCTTTTATAGCCCTACTGTGCTTTATAAGTGTGAATTATCTTCACGTTCAAATGATCAGACATCTGCTTAGAGGAGCCCATGGCTATTAAAAGTAGGCAGAACAACAATCACAACGTGAGAGCTAGAAGAACTAGTATTTGTTCCTCTGTGGAACTGTGTTCATCTGGATAATAGCAAACCTAATCTTTGTGGTTTTATTAATTTTCATTAAAAAGCAATCTCAATCAACTAGAATGACATTCAAAATTCACTTGCCATATTCACTATTTTCTTATTTTGAATCTATAAATAACTGAACTTGAAATTTGCAGAGATATATTGTGCTTTACCTTGTATTATGTAGAGACTGCCAGTTTCTGATCACATAGGGATTTATTGAAACAGAACAATTTGAGCCAGGTGGGTGGGTGGGAAGCAAGTTTTGCTTTAGATAATTTGCAGGCAAATGAAAGAAAAAAGAGCTGTCAGGAAGTCAACTAAAAAAGGTCAGAAACAAAGTCACAAAACGCCAGCTCAGTTCTTTAGAATTGAGTCTTTCTAAGATCCCATCCTATGAATCAGACATAAGATTTTTGTCATTTGGGGATTTAATCCTATCTCCACACAGCCTCTGAGGATCCTGGATTACTCTGTCTCCAGTTTGAAGGCATATAAGCCACTTCTTCCTAGAGGTATGAGTTAAAGCCTGGTGTCTGCTAGATTGTCTGAGCTTATTCCTTCAGCAGAGCACCCAGAGCAAGTGTTTGCATATCAAGCTCACCTTTTGAATATCTGAAAATATTTGGGAGCAAGATTTTCACATAGCAATAAAAACTGCAGTGCACTTGATGAAACAGTAATTACTGTTCTTTGGGCTTGAGCAAAAAAAGTTGTGTTATTATATAGGGCAATGCATTAGGAAAAAAAATCAAATTTGTTGTAATCTACTTGTTTATCTTTTATTTATTTATTCTCAATGATGGATAGAAATACACCCCATTTGACATTTGTTAGATATAAAATGGAAGATAACACCTACAATTATCCAGTGTACATACTTATATATCCAAAGGAATTATTAGGAATGCAAACTTCACACTATATTAGTAGCTTGTAGACATTTATAGAAAAAAACTTCTAAATAGATACGTATATGCTGTATCATAAAAGAGCATAGTAATATGCATCATTTATTTCAAATAACATTCCTTTGTTATTTTTATAATTAATGGTTAAATTAGGATATTGTTAATCTCAAACCTGAACAATTTTATAAATATACACTGCTCAAAAAAATAAAGGAACACTTAAACAACACAATGTAACTCCAAGTCAATCACACTTCTGTGAAATCAAACTATCCACTTAGGTATCAACACTGATTGACAATCAATTTCACATGCTGTTGTGCCAATGGAATAGACAACAGGTGGAAAGCAGAGGCAGTTAGCAAGACATCCCCAATAAAGGAGTGGTTCTGCAGGTGGGTGACCACAGATCACTTCTCAGTTCCTATGCTTTCTGGCTGATGGTTTGGTCACTTTTGAATGCTGGCGGTGCTTTCACTCTAGTGGTAGCATCAGATAGAGTCTACAACCCACACAAGTGGCTCAGGTAGTGCAGCTCATCCAGGATGGCACATCAATGCGAGCTGTGGCAAGAAGGTTTGCTGTGTCTATCAGTGTAGTGACCAGAGCATGGAGGCGCTACCAGGAGACAGGCCAGTACATCAGGAGACGTGGAGGAAAACAACCCAGCATCAGGACCTCTACCTCCGCCTTTGTGCAAGGAGGGACAGGAGGAGCACTGCCAGAGCCCTGCAAAATGACCTTCAGCAGGCCACAAATATGCATGTGGCTGCTCAAATGGTCAGAAACAGACTCCATGAGGGTAATATGAGGGCCCGAGGTTCACAGGTGGGGGTTGTGCTTACAGTCCAACACCGTGTAGGACATTTGGCATTTGCCAGAGAACACCAAGATTGGCAAATTCACCACTAACGCCCTGTGCTCTTCACAGATGAAAGCAGGTTCACACTGAGCACATGTGACAGATGTGACAGGGTCTGGAGATGCCATGGAGAACATTCTGCTGCCTGCAACATCCTCCAGCATGACCAGTTTGGCAGTGGGTCAGTAATGGTGTGAGGTGGCATTTCTTTAGTGGGCTGCACAGCTCTCCCTGTGCTCGCCAGAGGTAGCCTGACTGCCATTAGGTACCGAGATGAGATCCTCAGACCCCTTGTGAGACCATATGCTGGTGCGGTTGGCCCTGGGTTCCTCCTAATGCAAGACAATGCTAGGCCCCACGTGGCTGGAGTGTGTCAACAGTTTCTGCAAGACGAAGGCATTGATGCTACGGGCTGGCCCACCCGTTCCCCAGACCTGAATCCAATTGATCACATCTGGGACACCATGTCTCGCTCCATGCACCAACCTCACGTTGCATCACAGACTGTCCAGGAGTTGGGGGATGCTTTAGTCCAGGTGTGGGAGGACATCCCTCAGGAGACCATCTGCCACCTCATCAGGAGTATGCCCAGGCCTTGTAGGGAGGTCATACAGGCATGTGGAGGCCACACACACTACTGAGCCTCATTTTGACTTCTTTTAAGGACATTACATCAAAGTTGGATCAGCCGGTAGTGTTTTTTTCCACTTTAATTTTGAGCGTAACTCCAAATCCAGACCTCCATGGGTTGCTAAATTTGATTTCCATTGATAATTTTTGTGTGCTTTTGTTGTCAGCACATTCAACTATGTAATGAATGAAGTATTTAATAAGACTATTTCATTCATTCAGATCTAGGATGTCTTATTTTTGTGTTCCCTTTATTTTTTTGAGCAGTGTAGTTCACGTATCACACTAAGATATGGTGGTTTACCATGTTTATTACTGAATGAATCATAATTGTTTGAACTGTGTATTGCACCATTTAACTTGGGATATCGCTTCTAACACAATATCTTTACCTACTGACAAGATGGTTTTTCAATAACATGGATATGTTTGGGTATTGATGTCAAATTTAGAAACTATCCATGCCCTTCCCAAAGATCATGTTACCAGAAGGCTCAAATTTTCAGCCAGTTTATGCTCAGGTTTTTCCCCCATTCAATCCAATTCTTGATGACTGTCTGGAGAAGTCCCTGCAGATTTTTGGGCAAAGTTTTTCAGAAAGAGTTTGCTATTGCCTGCCTCTAAGGGTTTAGATTGGTCCAAGGTCACTCAGCTGGTTTTGTACTTAAGACAAGACTAGAACTCCCAGTCTCCCAGTTTTTATATATATAATAATGCATATTTAGGAAACATTATTAGTCTCAAAACATCTAACATTTGCATCAACACTGGAATAGTAGTATAAAGTTTGCAAATAAATATAAGAATGTCAACTGGAAAACCCATTTTATGTTCAACTGAGTTATGGGCATTAATTAGCACACAGAGTCTGGTTTTTAACCTGCTTTTGATATAACTAGTATAAATCTTATTAAATGCCACTGATAAAATTCCCTTATCAAATATTTCATCATACAGCCAACAAAGTTGAGGCACCAACAAATTTATAAATGTTCTATACCACTCAATGGAGAATTCATCTAAGTCTGGTATTTCACCACTTGCCATTTTTAAAATTATTTTTTGATATATCTACCTCAAATAGAAAAGCAAGTTAAGTTTTGTGTATCATATAACTATAATAGATTAATTTTATTTAAATAAGCTTTTATATCTTCATTCTTTGATCTACAATAGAATTCTGAATAAAATTTAAAAAGTGAGTTTTGATGCATTGAAGTTTTATATATTTCATCCTTTTCATCTCTAATAATTGGAATTGCCCTATGTTTCTTTTGCATTAAATGATTAGCCAAATTCTTACCAGGTTTTTCAGCATGGATGTGCGAGGCCATCTGGCTGCATCATCTCTCATCCCATTGATCAAAAGGATATGACTGATCCAGTTAGACAGGAACCCTTTTTTCCATCATTGTTCCATGTGCATCCATGTACAGCAACAGAAGAGGATGACCATCCCAGAAAGACTATACCAAGGTTTGTCAACAATATACAATAGATGCACTCCCATTAGAACCTCCAAACAAGCTGTCAAATTCAATAGTAATCATTACTGGGCAAGTAAATGAATTTCTGAGTTAAGTATGTTATGTTAATGCAGTCAGTGGTACTTCCAAAGAAACATGACTAGGATTGTAGAATCAGAATAAAAATCCTTTATCAATCTTTCAGTAGACCTTTTCTTATAACACTGTATTAATGTCAACGCAAGAAGCTCTGACATTTCTTCAGCTTGAGATAAATTCTATCACTACAACATATTTGTCATTGATACCAGAGCATGATTTAACAGAATAAAGTGTCTACTCTTCCACTGTGATAAGGTCTTACATATACTACTTGATCTGGTGACATAACTAACATTCTAGTTTTTTTTTTTCACCTATCACACTCCTCTCAGACTTTATCATTTAATAAGGTGGCTCAAAACTGGTGACATATTTTACTATTTTGATATGTAAAAACAGATACTTTAATCCCTAAAAAAACTTTGCATAAATGTTTTTCTTACAGCAGACTCACTTGTCAAAAATGGTATATTGCAAACCCACCAAAAGTTAGGTTGTAAATAATTTGTAGATTAAGGCAATTGTGAAAACAGAAAACTATCTCTAGTAACATGCCTTGTAATATTTTCCTAAACTCCTAAATTGCTATGGACTGTTTGTTAGCAAATATCTTTAATACATAACTGGATTTTGATAAGCAGAGCATTATTAGAAATAAATTTAGCTGGTAACTAAAATTTGTCCACTACTTAAATTCACAAGCACTGCAGAATTAAACCCGTTCATGTTGATTTATGCACTTCATATAAAATGCTTAATCAAATTTAAGATTATTTTTCCAAAAGGAATGTTTCATAGAATATTACTTTGTGATGCCTATACACTAGAATACTGTGATATGTCCAGAAATTTTCAGTTGTGGCAGCTTACAACTTAAAATAAATACATTTTAAAACACCTCTAAATAAATTAAGTTTCTTTAGAACAGGGGTGTCAAATTCATGTTGTCATGGTGGGTGTCACGTGACATATTGTGACTTTCCCCTCCTTCGTTAAACCAGACGTGGCCAGTGTCGTGACCGTCGGTAAGGAGACCAGGAAGCGGTGACTAGGTTTCAGCTCTTTATTGGTCCCCGGAACCGATCTGGCTCCAAGGGAAAAACAGCAGCTTTTTATTCCCAAGCCGCAGCGGCCGTGGCCAATGGCACCGCTTTGAATCTCCCGCAATTCGTATCCACCAATCGCGGGAGATTCTTAGTGGGCCAATCAGCGCGGCTCGCTAAACCAATCAGATCGCCCCGCGCTTTGGCCAATCAAAGCGTGGGGTTTCAAGAATGTTAATGAATGTACAGAACACCCCTCCCCTCTTGGTTTGGTCCTACATAACGTAGTCCCGTAGGTAGGCGGGGCTCCGTACTTGCCTACTGGACCTGCGCAGGACAGTCGTGGGTTGGCTCCCGGCCGGTTTGGTCAGGTTCTCTGTGTCTCTCGGACTCGTCGGTGGAACCGCCTGGTATGTCTTGCCAGGCCGCTCGTCGCAGCTCCTTCCTGGTCTACCCGGGCTGGTTGAGCTGCGGTTTTCGCCGCTCCCGCCTGGTCTTTCCGGGCTGGTCAAGCTGGCCTGGCTGGTCAAGCTGGCCTGGCTGCTTCTTCCTGGTGAGGTTCCGGGCTGGCTGCTTGCTGGTGAGTATGGCTGGTTCCTTTCTTCTGGGATTTGGTTTCCGGGGTATATTTGGTTCCCGGGGTATTCCCTCCCTCTTGGTTTGTGTTAATAGGATTGGTTATGTCTGGTTGCATGTCAGTTGTGTTTCTTGTGGCTGTCCTCGATCTTAATTGATCGATGTGGCGTTTCCATGCTCGTCCGTCGGTTGTTTGTAGCCGGTACAAGCGGGGACCTGTCAGTTGGGTTATGGTTGCTGGTACCCATAGTGGGTCTCCGGTTAGGTTCTTTGCATAGACGGCGTTGCCTGGTGCAAAGGATCGGTACTTGCTGGAGGAGTTTGGGGATTTCTCTGGGTTGTATGTGGGGTGCAGTCTATCGAGTGGGGAATCTTATTTTCCTCCCCATTAGTAGCTCTGCCGGGCTTTTGTTTGTTGTCGTGTTCGGGGTTATGTGCTGTATGAAAAGCATTTTATTATTTTGTCTTGGATCTCCCCGTGGTCTATTTTCTGGATGGTTTTTTTCGTGAATTGAACTATCCATTCCACCCTTCCGTTTGCCGCCGGATGCGCCGGGGCTGTCAGTGCATGTCGTATGCCCCGTTCCGCTAGGAATTTTTCAAATTCCAGCGAGGTGAATTGGGGCCCGTTGTCCGACACGATGACATCTGGGAGGCTGTGTGTTGCGAAGAGTTTGCAAAGTTCCTTGGTCACGGCCTCTGTGGTGGTGGTTTTCATGTTGCTTACCTCCAACCAGTTGGAGTAAGCGTCTATGGTTATTAGGAATGTATGTCCCTTTGTGGGCCCGGCGAAGTCTATGTGGATCCTAGACCAAGGTCCCCTGGGGGTTTCCCATTCTAGGATCGGTGCTGTGGGTGGGCTTGGTCTGGTTTCTAGGCAGCGTTGACACCTTGCTACCCAAGCCTCGATTTGTTTGTCCATCCCTAGCCACCAAGCGTAACTCCTGGCCAGGGCTTTTGTTCTAACTATGCCCGGGTGCCCCTCGTGTCACAACTCCAGTACCTTCCCTTGCAGTTTTTCTGGGATAACCACCCTATCCCCCCACAGTACACAACCTTTTTGTAGCGAGAGTTCTGTTTGCCGGTTCCGGAATGTTCTGAATGTCTCGGCGTTGTCCTTTTCCGGCCACCCTTTCTCTACCCAATGTAACACCTGCGCCATACGTTTGTCTTTAGTTTCTCGGGCAATGTCTGACGCGGTTATGGGTAGATCGGGCAGAGTCTCTATGCTGAGGGCAGTCGTCGTGGGTGCTGGGTCGGTGTCTAGTTCGGGTAGCGGTGAGCGGCTTAAAGCCTCTGCATGTGTGATCGTCTTACCAGGTCGGTGTGTGAGCCGGTAGCTGTAGGTGGCAAGGAATTCGGACCACTTTGTCATTCTAGGAGATAGAATGTTCGGGGTGGCCCTATTCCCTGCGAGGATTCCTAGCAGCGGCTTGTGGTCGGTGATAATGGTGAACGTCCGGCTGTAAAGGTACTCGTGAAACCTCTTCACTGCGGCGACGATAGCCAGGGCCTCTTTGTCTAGCTGACTGTAGTTTCTCTCTGGTTTGGTGAGGGTCCTTGAAAAGAAGGCGATGGGTGCTTCTTTTCCGTCAGGGAGAGTGTGGCTGAGGACGGTGCCAATGCCGAAAGGTGATGCGTCGCATGTGACGGCTAGTGGTAGGGTCTCGTTGTATTGGATGAGGACAGCATCCGAAGTGAGCAGGTCCTTGGTTTTCCTGAAGGCGGCTTCCTCGCGTTTCCCCCAAGTCCAGGTAGCCGCCTTGTCCAAGAGCCTATGCAAAGGCTCCACCGCGGTCGCCTTTTGGGGCAGGAAAACATTGTAAAAATTAAGTAATCCCAGAAACACCTGCAGTTCCGTTTTAGACCTGGGTGTTGGGGCCTCTTTGATGGCTTTAATTTTGGTGTCGGTTGGGTGGATGCTGTGCCGGTCTAGGAGGTATCCCAGGAATTCGACCCGCTCTGTGTAAAATTGGCACTTTTCCCTCTTCACCTTTAGCCCGGTTTCCTTGAATTTGGTTAGCACCTCCCTTAGTCGACCCTCTACTTCTGGCTGGTTGGCTGCCGATACCAGCACATCATCGAAATAGGGCACCACCCTCTTGATGCTTTGTAAGCGTCTCTCCATGAGGGTCTGGAAAATTCCAGGCGCCACGCTGACTCCGAACTGGAGTCGGTTACATCGGAAAACTCCCCGGTGGGTGACTATGGTTTGCGCCTCCGCGGTTTCTTCGTCGACCGGCAGCTGCTGGTATGCTTGGGCCGTCGAGTTTCACGAAAACCTTGCCTCCCCCCAGTGAGTGTAGAAGATGCTTCACTACTGGGACGGGGTAGGTGCTTTGTTGCAAAGCGCAGTTTAGGGTAGCCTTATAGTCCCCACAGATTCTCACCGACCCATCGGTCTTGACTGGGGTGACTATTGGGGTCTCCCACCGAGCATGGTCTATTGGTTGTAGGACCCCTTGCTTGACGAGCTTGTCAATTTGTTCGTCAATTTTTGGTCTGAGTATGAAAGGTACCTGCCTTGGTTTTAGGCGTCTCGGGGGAACGTTCGGGTCTAGGCTGAAAGAGATAGGGGGCCCTCGGTACTTGCCTTGGGTGCCGTTGAACACTTCTTGGAAGTCCCATGCCAGTTGTTGCTCCCAATCGGTCTCGGCGATGTGGTTGATGTCCATGACTTCGATGCTGAGCGGTGCAAACCATTGCAGTCCCAAAAGGCTGGGTCGGTCTCGGTCCACGATTGTTAGGGGAAGCTTTGCAGTGCATCCCTTAAATGTTACTCTGAATTGTCCGGTTCTGACTACCGGGATGCGGTTTCCCTGGTAGTCTTTAATGATTAGTCTCTGGTTCTCCAGTCCCTTCTTTTGGATGGTAGGCACCAAGCGTTTGATTTCTTGCCAGGCGACCATGGAGAGATAGGACTCGGAGTCCACCTCCATCTTGCATGGCTCGCCTTTGATGCCTACCTCCACGTAGAATTTTCGGGCGTCAGTGGTTGATGCGTGGCCGATGATGACCGTCTGGTGCGTTTCCTCCTTCCGCCGGGTCTCGCCACCTCGTCGGGCTCGCCCGCTCCTGTCCCAACGGCTGTCGGCTGGGTGATCTCTGGTTCTGGGGGGTGTGCTGTCCTGTCTCCGCTCGCTGTGGTCCCGTCTGGGGCTGTAGGCTTTCTTCAATCGGCATACGTGGGCGATGTGACCCTTTTTGTCACAGTGCCGGCAAACTGCATCGAAGAACCAGCACTCGGATCTAGGGTGGTCGCCTCCGCAACCGGCACACGCGGTCACCGACTTACGACCCCGCTGACTGCGCTGATCGCGTCCTGCCTGGAGCTGGTGGATTTCCTCCTTCTCGTCCGAAGTGTCGGAGGTGGAGTGGAATTCGCCATGGTGGGTGGTAGTTTTTCATGGTGACTTGCTTCTGGTTGGGCCTTGGTCACCTGTCCAGGGTTGTTGTTCATGGTGCGGTCCTCGGCGTCCTGTCTCCGCATGCGGTTTTGCTGACTGCCGGTTGGCCTCGGCTGCGGTGGCTTCAGCGATGGCATCGCTGAGGGCGATGTCGCCTTTGGCCATCAGCTGACTCTGTAGGACTGGGTCCCGAAGCCTGAGCACAACTCGGTCCCGTAGGGCCTCGTCCATGTCGGAGAACCCGCATAGTCCTCCTAGGTTCAGCAGCTCCGCAACAAAGTCGCTGAGGCTTTCGCCCGACCTCTGGTCTCGCCAGTAAAACTCGTGCCGTCTGATGAGTGTGGGTACGGCGGGAGCGTAGTGTTTTCGGAGTAAGGGTTCGAGGTTGGCCCAGTCCATCCCGGTGACGTCAGCGGGTTTCGCTAGGGCTTTCGCCATCTTGAACACTGCGGGCCCGCAGTGTGTCAGAAAGACGGCTCGTTTCTTCAGCCCGGTGGCGTCCTTCATGTTGCTGCATTCGAGGAACATGCGGAATCTGTCCGTGTAGGATTCCCAGTCCTCGCTAGGGGGGTTGAAGGGTGCGGGCAGAGCGATGCTGGCCATCTCGTCGGTCTTGCTTCCGTCGGACACGTGCTTGCTGGGGTTCAGAATCGGATCCCATCCTCGTCGCCAGTGTTATGTCTGTCGGTAAGGAGACCAGGAGGCGGTGACTAGGTTTCAGCTCTTTATTGGTCCCCGGAACCGATCTGGCTCCAAGGGAAAAACAGCGGCTTTTTATTCCCAAGCCGCGGCAGCCACGGCCAATGGCACCGCTTTGAATCTCCCGCGATTCGTATCCACCAATCGCGGGAGATTCTTAGCGGGCCAATCAGCGCAGCTCGCTAAACCAATCAGATCGCCCCGCGCTTTGGCCAATCAAAGCGCGGGGTTTCAAGAATGCTAATGAATGTACAGAACAGCCAGTGCCTGATACAACTAGCCCATGGTTCAGGAATTTGACAGCCCTGCTTTACAAGAATGAAGGAACAGTTCCATACAGCTCCATACAACTCCAGCATGCAGATGAAAAAGCTCTTATTATAATACTTTCCTATAAAATAATCTTCTCTTTTTCTCCTACAAAGTAGCAGATCAGGAAGAAAAACTGAGGCCTTGGCCATAAATTAGCACATTTAGTCAGTGCTGACAGTACAAACATGCAGTGCCAATCATAAATCTGAACTAGGAATAATCCCAATATATTACATCAGCTAATAAATTAGATTATAAACACAGTTATTGGATTTTTAATTATATGAACTTCCTGAAGGAATCCTGAACATAAAAAAATCTAGTAGCTGCACAATACTCCAATTTACGGCTATCAGAGTCTATAATTTAGGTGATGATACTAGGAATCTCCTTTGCACTTCACACTACAGATTTTGCTTTTTACTCTGCACACTTTTGCCCTTCAAGCACAGCATGTTCCAAGTAAGCAGAAGGAATTGATGCAATTTGGATTAAATTGTTTCTGTTAGGGGCTTCCCTGCCTTGGCTGCTCACAGCTCCAAGTGAAAATTTGCATGCATAACACAGAAACACACACAAACAAAACCCAACCCTTGCAGCATCAAATATACTGTACCCAGTTTAATCTTGTTTCTAGTAGGGATAGCAATTAACCTCTAGGAAAAATAAGGTTATTAAAAACAATATCCCCCTACCCCTCCACTGCCTGTCCAAACCATTAAATATAGACTATTTAATACTAGCTTTCTATAATAGTGCTCTTCAGATATATTCAATTATATCTGGTTATCTTACCAAAAAATAGGTCCTAGTTTTGTAAATATATTTGGTGTATTTATTTATCTTATTTTTATCCTGCCTTTTATTGTTTATAAATAACTCAATCCACAGTAGTGATACACTGATATATGTAAGGATTAGGTGTGTGTATATGGGATAAAATAAGGATTAAAAAAAGATGTTTACTTTCTAACATGTGGTGAAAAGTTTGAAGGCTCAAGTTTCAAAAGAAATACTTATATATATATTTAAGCTACATATGTAAAACCCACAGCACTGAGTTTCATACACATAAAATTAAAAACTCGGCATTTTTCCCCCAAATTTGAAGCTTATGTTAATTTAGCATAGCGAAACTAATCTTAATTAGGAATTGTACATAGTGTGATAAATAAAACAATGCAATGTATGATATGAAATCATTTAATTTGAATCTTTCTATATGCAGAGTTCCTTCTATATGAATTTAGATATTCATATTCAAAATAAGGCCATCATTAGCTATGTTACATGATTTTTCTTTTCAAAAGGTGCAGAATAAAGAACAAATCATTACAATCCAAAAGATCTCTCTGGAAGGACTAAGTATGACAGAATCAGGGTCTCAGTATTTGCCAATTTCTCAAAGCCACCACACATGACATGTTCATAAACATTCTTCCATCATCTCATTTCCAAACCCCATTATTTCTAAAGAGATCTGATTGGCTAAGAGGATTGGGAACATGATATGCTGCTTTTCAATCCTGCCAATTCTAATCTCTTTCCACAGTGCAACAGCTCACCATCTCATGTCTTTAATGGACTGTGAAAATGAGCTTTGGGGCTACCTTACCAGTACAAAGCAAGTATCCACACCACCACCACCAAAAATGATCCTAAGAAAGGACATTTGTTACAGATAGGTAAGCAAGGAAAACAAATCCACACCCACCCCTCGAAAATAAAGACTCTTCTAAAGTTTGCATTGTCATTGTCTCCTGTTTTCCTCCTCTCCTTTTTCTACTTGCTTCTGTTGAATGGGTATAAAGCTGCAAAATTACAAACACAACGTGATCTACTTCACTGGCAATTAATTTGGCAGACAACGTATTTAATTATTTGGTAATAAGAGTGCCTCATCCTAACTTTGTCAGCCAGACTGTTTCTTTCCCCTCTCCTCCAATTTGTTGTCCATTATCAGCCACAACAATGTAAAACTCCAGTTCAAAACACTTCTCGCCAGGTTCGTGCAAAATCGTCCCCATGAAGCGGCTGGATGGGGCGGGAAGGAATCTCACTGGCGTTAGCGTGGTGAACCACTCCCGGCGCAGGCAAATATGGGAAGTCGTGTCACGGCTACATGATACTGGTGGCGAGGAATTGCTGGGTTTGGGGTGGGAAAGCTGATGATGATTTGCATCGAGACAGAAAGAAAAACCCCGATCTTCATTTCCTTTCTCCTTCTTGATGTGTGTTTGTAGTACTCTGTTCACGGCTCTTTTAGCTGGTCAGAGAACACAACGATCCCAGGGGTTAAAGCGAAAGAGTGAGCTCGCAAAGGCATTTGTGAGCAAGCCAAGTTTTCCAGCATCGTGAGAGATTTGCAGTAACAATGCCAAGAGTAAATGAAGAGGATGGAAAAAAATTAAGGACTGGGAAGCAAAGAAAAAGATAGAAGGAGGAAATTATGGCCAAGAACTATATCACCGGCTAGAAACAAAGAACGCACAGAAATACTCTACGGAGAAAGGAAAAAAAATGTGGAAGCAGCAAAAAAAGCGAGAGAAAAGAAAAGCAATCATTCCACCCTCCCCCCCCCCTTTGGGTTGGTACAAGTGAGTAGGGGGAAGGAATGGAACGTACCAATAACATTTATAGGGGGACGAAGACGACATTGTGACATCTCCGAGATGTCCAGCTTCCCAGGAGGTGCTACGTCATCCAGACTGGGGGCAGCTCCTAAGGGAATGGTCTTGAAGAAGGGAGACGCTTCGGGCGCCGCAGCTCAGCCCGCATGGGGGAAAGTCCACCTTTCCTCCCCCCTCCTCTGGCAGGCGGGGTGGTGTGTCCCGTTCCTTTGGAGGGAGGGGCGGCGGGGGCGGTGCCTTCCCTCAGTGACACACGGACCCGGCGCAGGGAAGAGGAGAAGGAGGCTGTAGCGGGAGCGCTTGGGAGTCGTAGCGGCGGCGGTTGGGAGTAGCTCCTAGCCTCCAGCATGGCCGGGTCCACAGAGACGGCCGTTCCGCCCGGCCGCGAGTTAGCCTCTTCTTCTCCATCGGCCCAGCATTGTTGCTGCTGCCGCCGCCGATCCATGCCTGCCTTACCCGGCTTGCTTTCGTTGGGTTTGCTCCTCTCCCGCGTCTGCTGCGGTGAGTAGCGCAGAAACTTTTTTTTTTCCCCCCGGGAAGGGGGCGGCGGCGATTCGCCGGACCAAACCAGTTTCTTCCCAGAGTCCGTCCCGACGTGGAGCTTGAAGTGGGCCGCTGCTGGGAGCGGAGTGGCGGGCGGGGACTTCGGGGAAACTTTTCTTTGACCGCTCTGCCAGCGAAGTTTCGGTCGGAAAAGGGGGCGGCGGTGAGGCGAGAAGAAAACGCCTCACTCCTCCCGTTCCCGAAAGCATTTCATTCCCGCGTTAATATTTCACCCACATATAAATGCAACGGTGGAGGTAGGTGGGGGGGGCGGGCTCGGGCGGAGCGGCCGCTTCTGGGCTACGGACCGGCCGTGGCATTCGCGAGTGCAGGCGGAGAGAGGTCGAGAATCCAGGGAGGGGGGGGGGAAACCAGGTGGGGGAAAAAACGGGTGCATGAGAATAAAGAGTTGCCTTGCTCGGCCTTTCTCATTCGCGGGGCTCCGAAGCCTTAGCTGCGAAACTTCGTTAACGCGCGTTGAATCCCTTTGCTCGGACTAACCGGGATCCGAGCTGTAAGGGATAAACATTTGTGACCGTCGCACCCTGAAGCGTCTCTCCCGGTAGGCGTCTCTTTCCGGCGGCGATTTGGTAGGAGCTGACGAGAGCGTCGAAGCCTGCAATTCATTCTTTTAGAAACACGTGTGTGTGTCTGCCTCAGGTTTGCGTTTCTATAAGCGCGCCTCCGTGCGGGCGGTGGCGGTGGGGAAACGGTGTGGTGTCCCGCTGCCTTGTTATGGTTTGTTGTCGGCGCTGTTGCTGGGAGTTAAGAGCTTGTAGGGGATTCCACTTGTCACTTGGAGCCGCCGCCGAGACCGTTACACGTCCAGCATTCTGGGAAGGACCATGTCGGGCAGGGCTGGCTGGAAGCTGCATTTGCTGCCACGGCTGATGAGGGGGTTGCTCAAATTGTGGGGAGGGGGGGTGGAGGACAGGCAGATGTCATTATATAGCTGGACTCCGCCCTTTTCAATACATTCCATTCCGGATTCTCTACCTTTCTCGGGATTGGGCGGGAGACAGGAAAAAAAAAAGCCCACTAACTGATTAGGATTGGCAAATAAGTAGCTTGACGTTTATTAGCAGGTGCTGAAATGATCGCGGCTGTGTAGGACATTCGAGTTCGTTCTTTCAGAATCTTTTTTTGGTCTTAAGTATACTCCTTAAACAATTTTTTTTTTCAGCCCTGCCAGTTTAGACAGACTAAAAGGGAGGTATTGGTACTTCCGTGAACTCAAAAGGGAGTGAAAACAATAAACATAAATACCATAAATCTACTTTGGAAGGATTAAAGGTGGATTTGTGTGAAGTGATTGCAGAAAACAGCATGTAAAGATTATTGAACTTGTGCAGTACTCATGCTGTCTTATCTGATCTTCTGGGAGCTTAATCAAAAGTAAATACTGCTGAGTTTGTTTCAGGCAAGCAAGAATGGCACTGCAACCTAATTTTCTAGCCGTTTGTAGCTGGAATATGAAGGACAGAGGATAGTTTTTACTCAAAATGAAATTTATATAAAGTGATTTGTCTAATCAAGGATTAAGTTGGAGTGTGTGAACATTATGATATGCTTCTTTACCATTAGATTTGAATAAACATAGAGGAAATTCTTTAGCATGTCCTGCTATCCTTAGGACAGCTGACCTATACAGTCCTTGCTGCTGCTGAGTTATCTAAGCTTGAAGTAATATCTACTTCAGTTTATAGGATGCCTCATAATGAATTTAGGCGCTACCAGGGATTGCAACTTAGGTTTCTGATTATTGGGTTTCTTGGCTCCTGATAATTCCAGAATGTAGTAAATCTTCCAAAAGGTAAGAATTTGTTGTATTGGGATAATTGACCTTTATTCACATGCATACTTTAATAGTTATGTGCAATTAGAGGATTATACACTTCTATTTATATAAGTCATTTCTCCTTCTCTTAAATAGTCAAGTTAAATTGCAGTTGACCTTCTATTCCAGTTGAAATAACTTGACAATCTGTGCATACACTTTATAGAAAATGTATGGCATGTTTGATTTAGGGAAAATTTTGAAAATTTATTTCAAAATGGATAGATACAGTTATGTTTTGTGAAAAGGTGGTAATGCAAGTTATTTGCTGAATGTGATAAGAGCATATAATGAAAATAAAGTATGCTTGAAAATAGAAAACTATAGCTGAACAAGAGTAAACAATCCATAATACCGTAATCATTTAATATATGTATAGATACACATACAAGGATGTTTGTTATAATATCAGAGATGCCTTGATCGAGAATATGGATATGTGAGGATTTTTGTCTGTTGGTGAGCTTATGCTGGCTGAAAATCCAACCTGTTATATAACAAACGTTAGTGTATATGGTTCAGTAAAGAATATGGATTTGAAAATATACAAAGACTGGCATACCTCTTGTTTACAAAGCAAATTGAAAGAATTGTTGTAATGATGCATACATTGTGAAAATCTACAGAACAAAAAGTAAATTTGTATACTTTTCCAGAAAGATTTCTAAAGATGAAAAAGTGATTGGAGAACTTTTTAAGGTTTCAAAGTCTGACATAAAGTTAATGGTACATGTTCCGTTGCACAGAATGTTTGTTGAAAGAAGCTAAAAAGTCTGAATAAAAACTTTTGCCAATTTTCCTTTATAGAAGTAAGAATTAATTGTGTCAGAAGGTGTGGTGTGACTTGAATGTATTGGAATGGAGTGAATTCCTTGGAAATTGAATAGTTAAATGACCATACTTATCAGATTGTATTCCCATTTTTCAAAAAATTAATGTATAGGGATAAAATTTGAAGTGGAAATATTCATAATTACTACAATTTCAATTTAAACCCCACCCATTTATCTGCAGAATATTCAAGCTGGCTTCAAGGTGAGTTTGAATGCCATAGTGAACTTACACGTTAATAAATATATTTAAGATTATAAAGTTAGAAGGCATCATGTAATCTACTAGATCTTCTTTTACATGCAGGGACACTCAATCTAAAGTATTTGCAAGAGGTGATACTTTAATGTGACCAGGAAAGAATAGAAGAATTAACCCTTATGTAATTAGCTACGTATTTATCATTAAGAAATCTTCCCTAATATTCAGTTGATGTCTGCCTTCCTGTAATTTAGGACCATTATTATATATTGTGTTTGTGAAGATGACAAGGAACAAACCATCTATGATGCACTATCTCCTTTTAAATACATTTATTCTTTTCTCAGGGTCAGATATACCAGTTTCCTCATTTGTAAAGTTGTGGTTCCAGGCTCCTAATAATCTTCATTGTATTATTTGGTATCTTATTTCATTTTGTTTGAATGTTTCTTCTATACCGAAGGAAAAAAACAATATTATGATTATGCAGTCTGAAAAGTCCATCCAAGTTCAGGAACAAGTTTCCAGTTATATGACAATATAATTAAAATTGCCATTAGTGAAATGTGGTAACTAAGTCTGAATATCAGTAGAACCGTGGTAATGCAAATGAATAAATGCTCCAAACATCCAAATGTGAGTTTAGTATTGGAGGGAGGATAGAAATTGGAAGTTCAAAAGCATGCAAATAGATAAATAGGTACCACTTCGATAGGAAGGGAAGAGTGCTCCATGATGTCTTGCTGGCCACATTACTGTGGAAATATCTTTGGACAGCGCTGGTTTAATGGCCCCTGAAACGGAGATGAGCATCCATTCCTATAGTTAGCAATGACTAGCAGAGTAAAATCCACTGGGACTCCTTTACCTTTATCAGAAGATGGTGGTCATGATCAGTCTAATTATATCTTGAATTGCATGGAATCATACACTAGTGCCTGCATCTGTTTACATATCTTTCTCTGCTATTTTCTGAGTAAAGATTTTTGGAACTAAGCTCCTTGTATTACAATATTACAATAATCACCTTGCGCACTGATTACTGTAATACTTTGTATGTATAAACAAAAACTGAAGCTGAAGTCTTTTGCAGTGGCACAAAAAAGAATTTATTTGCATGTAAATCTTAAAAGCACAATTGTGCCTGATTTTACAATGCAAATCACTGCATTTGTTAAGCAAATCACACAATCATTAAGCTAATTGGGCTTCTTCCATTGATTTTGCTTGTCCCCCTGGGAAGGTTGCAGAATGGCAATCACATGACCCTGGGATGTTTCCGCTGTCATAAATACATGTTGGTTGCCAAGCACCTGAACTTTGATCACTGGACCATGGGGATACTGCCAAGGTGGTAAGTGTGAGTAAATCACTTTTTTGGTGCTTTGTAACTTTGAATGGTTGCTAAACAAAAGGTTTTAAGCTGGGAAGTACTTGTATAGATATTGTTGTTTGTGCTGTGTTTCACATTCAAAAACTAAAAGATGCTTCAAACCGTGTGGCTATAGTGCAGAGGGAAACTTTTCTGCAACTCCATATAGCAAATGTGTATTTCTTTTAGTTATTTGGTAACTACTGCATGATCCCAAAGATGATGCATCTGCTTTAAGGAGTAAGACATGTGTCACATTCCTGCCCCAGCATACACTTTTTGTCTTAAATTTGAAGTGCTGGGAAGTTATATTATTTAGTGAAATTCTAGCAATAAAACTGACCATTTTAAAGAAAAAAAGTACTGATTCATTAAGGTTTATGTTAATACAAAGTTAAACCTAGAAGTAATCTGGGAAACAGAAAATCTATGATTTAGGCTTTGTCCCACGTGTCTAATAAATGACTTTAGGCAGACAACTCCAAATCTTGATAAATGAATGAATGAATGAACTGGATTGTGAGAATAATAAAACTTAATTTTTCAACTATCTTGTAAATATTTCTGATAATTATACCTGTAAATATTTTTTATAATATGGAAACAATACATTTGTTCTAAAATTGTACAGGGAGTCCTCAACTTACAACAGTTCATTTAGTGAACATTCAAAGTTATGACACTGAAAAAAGTGTCATAACATTTTTCACACATACAACCATTGTATCATCCCCATGGTCACATGATCAAAATTCAAAATGCTTGGCAACTAGTTCATATTTATGATGGTTGCAGTGTCCCAAAATCATGCGATCACCTTTTGTGATCTTCTGACACAATGGGGAAACCAGTTTCATTTAACAACCGTGTCACTAACTTAACAAATGCAATATTTCAGTTAATAACTGTGGCAAGAAGAGTCATAAAATGTGGCAAATTCACTTAAATGTTTCACTTAGCAACATAAATTTTGGGCTCCATTGTGGATGTAACTCAAGGACTACCTGTATTTGAAAAATTACCTGATACAAAATGCACCTCACAACAATTTTGAATCAAAACTATTGCTACTGTTTTGAATGAAATTCAATAGGCTTTCTGTGCTACCTACCTGACTTGAATTTTAAAACCAATTAAATGAATAATACTAATGCAGAATACTAGCCTTCAGCATCTTCATCATTTTTAAAAATAATCTGGACACTGCAATGTCCTAATAGAATATTTTTCTGCACAAACCTCTTATTCTCCAATGAGCCGAAGGGAGAATCCAGGCTGGGTTATCTCAAGCCTTGTAGCTCTACAGACCGAGTTGAAAAACTCAGGATATCTCTTCCCCCCCCCCCCCCCCCCCCCCGTAATGGTCCCCAGTTCTTCACTTGATCTCAGTTCAATCAGACCACCTTTACAGGGCTCTGAATGATTTAAATTGTTGAAGAAATTGTTGGAAGTTTTGAAGAATATTTCTACTCTCTGGATTCTAGGTTTTTCATTGTCATTAGGAGAGAGGTTTGACAGCTATCAGGCTTTCCAGTTTAGCCATTTTTTTTTTTCACACACTTTTTCCTTTCGTGCCTTTTAATTTTCTTTTTATTCTTGACTTGTTTTTTGGCTGGTTACTGGGTTATTGTTGGTTTCTGGTCGGATTGAGAGCAGAAAGTGCTCCTGAGAGCCCATGTGGCCCAGGGTGGGCTGGAGTCAGCACCGATAATTCAGTCTGTCTCCAAAGCTGTTTCCCCTTGATTTTGACAGCCACGGCAGCTGTGAGGTACTTCAGACTGCCTTTTGCGTGAGTGGCTATTTCCGACCATCGGGACAATCCTGCAGTTCGCTCTGTGTGTCCTGGTTGGGGATATCTGCCACCTGTATATTAGTTCCTTTACTAATGACCACAGCACCGTGACAACTGCAAGACGCTTAAGCCTGCCTGGAGTTAATTGCGGTGCAGCCAGCACTTCAGCTCACAAGTCCCTGATCCGTAAGGGCTTGTTACATTTTAAAAGGTCCACTTTTTTCCTTTTAACTTTTAAACTGCCTAAATTGTGGAGCTATGCTGAGCATTTGGTCGTATTTGCCTCCTGAAGTGGTGGTCAACTGCTTTAGCCAGAGCAGCTAGCCTTGGGCTAAATATTTTTCAATTTAAGTTTTGAACCTTTTTCTCACTCTGTTACTGACAGTTGCCTTTGGTGCTCAAAATGGTGGCCAGAGGAGCTGATCAGAAATTGTCAGCTTCCCAGCAGAGCAGAGAGAGAGCTGCCAGAGGATCTGCAAAGCCCAGATCTGCTGGTTTAGAGGCAGCAACCAGAATTAGAGCCAGGGTCCTAGCTGCTAAAAGAACTTCTAGGGCAGTGGAGAGACAGGCCAGGCATAGATAGAAGGCGTTGGATAAACAATTTGACAAGGTTCTGAGGGGATCCAAGATGGCTGACAGCATTTTTCCTCAGATTCCGCATGAAAGCATGCAGCAAAACCAATTGGCAGATAATAGTATTTGACAGCCTGGTCACCTCATCGGCATACCACTGGACGCGGAGGACGCATTGAAGGCATATCAGGCTGACACTTGGGCCATCAGAGGATCCATGACTGTCATTTTTCACACAGGGCCTCTCCATGGTGGCTGAGGCAGTTGCAGGGCAGAATTCCATCTGAGGACCTTAGGGTGCATCAGGATTTAAATAATAGTTGCAGCTCAATTGACAGCAAGCACCATGCACACTGCCGCCAAATTTCCGTCCAGGGCCATTGCATCTTCTGTAACAGCATGTAGACTTCTTTGGCTATGAAATTGGCAAATGGACTCCAGGAACAAATGGAAGCTGGTGTAAGCCCCCTTTAAGGGGGAGAGGCTTTTTTGGGAGTCTGGACCCCTTTTTAACGGAGAACAGAGACAAATGAAAGATCCTTCTCGGGGGAGGTGTTTTGATTACCGCCCTTCGCCCTATTTCAGGAGGCCCTACTTTAGACAGGGAGCTTTAGGCTGGAGCAAGCTTTCTCCATCAGAATAGGCCATTCTTCCAGGGTCTTCCTCTCAGGCCGATAGACCGGCCTTTGCTGTCAGAGGCCGTCAGGCCAGAGGAAAAGATCCTTCAGAGGATCCAGTAGCCCATTTAGACACAACAAGTGATGCCAGAGACATCCCATAGGGAGCTGTCTGGGTCTTTTCTGGCAGAAGTGGGAGGAGACCATGACGGACGCTTGGATTCCGGCCACTATATGATCAGGGCTCTCCCTGGAATGTCATAATCATAGGGATCAGGGCTTTGAGTACCCCTGGCGGTACTATGCTCGTTCCATTGGTGGCAGTCCTGGGCCATGGATCAGGGGTGTTTGTACAGGAAGCGCCAGAGAATTTCCATTACCACCAATGCCAATCTGTCCAATAGGGGGTCTTACCTAGGAATCCAGGTTACCCAGGGGCAGTGGTTACAGTAGGAGTTCTCCCATAACATAAACTGGCCAGAGCTCAGTACGGTCTGCTTAGCTCTCAGGAGACTTAAGGCGGGAGGTGATGGGAGGCATGTCCTTCTCACGGACAATGTGGCCACCAAGGCCCACATAAAACACCAGGAGGGCACTCGCTCCAGATCCCTGATGCAGGAGGCAACTCAATTTTGCCGGTGGGCAGAGAGACACCTGTCATCAATATGAGCAAAACACATCTCGGGGGCTTCCAATGTGCAAGCAGACTGGTTGAGCAGGGCCACGGTCAACCAGCCAGAGTGGCATCTGCATCCCAGTCTGTGCCAGGAGATGTTGGAACGGTTCGACTAACCAATTATAGACCTCTTTGCCTCTCCAGAGAACTCGCAACTCCTGAAGTTTTTTGCAAGATTTCCAGCACCAGTGATGGAGGGGGTCAACACTCTCTGATGCAGGTGGTCTCAGGGGCTATTGTATGCCCCGTTCCCCTGATCCCAGGGACAATCAGAAAGGTACTGATGGAGAGGGCAGAGGTTTTGTTGGTAGCCCCTTAATGGCCCAGGCAACATTGGTTCGCCAATCTGGTAGGCCTGTCAATCGCCAGACCTTGAAGAATTCCTCCGGACTGAGTCTCACTCAGCCAGAGTCCAATCAAACATCCGGAGCCAGAATGGTTCTGGTTGACCATCTGGCACTTGAGTGGGGGCTCCTGAAATGGGAGAAGTTTTCCCCAAAAAAGGTCATCCAGATGATCCAGGTGGCCAGATGACCTGCCACGACCAGAATATATTATGCCACATGGAATTTTTTCTGCAGTTGGTGGGCCAGTCACCAATTGGATCCCACTTTGGTGTTGGTGGCAGATGTGCTGGAGTTTCTGCAAGACAGTTTGGACAGAGGTCTCTTCCCCCAATACCTTAAAGAGATAGGTGGCAGCTTTGGCCTCGGTGCTTTCATTGAAGCACTCAAGCACTGTTGCCCAACATACCAGGGTGAGAGCCTTCTTTCGCAGAGCCACAAATTTGAAGCCACCGGTGGTTCACCATTGCCCCATTTGGGACTTGCTGAACGACTTGCAGGCTCTGACTTCTCCATTTGAACCTTTGCGTGAAACCAACCTGCCACTACTTATATGCCAAGGTGTCATTCCTAGTGGCCATTAATCGGCCAGACGTATCTCAGAGTTGGTGGCCTTATCAGTTAGAAAGGACCTTTGTGTTCTCATGCAGACAGGGTGGTTCTGCGGTTGGACCCCACCTTTCTGCCCAAGGTGGACTCCTTATTCCATAGTTCACAGGAGTTGATTTTGCCTGACCTTCATCCAGAAACTAAACATGCTCTGGAAGGGAAATGGCACTTCTTGGACGTCAGGATGGCCCTCCGCATTTACATTACTGAACCTCTTCCTTCAGGAAGACTGAGTCCCTATTCGTCTCCTTTCAGCCGTCAACTTTGGGTCACAAAGTGACACCTTCCACCATGGGTCACTGGCTCAGCTTGTATTGCAAAAGCCTATGAGCTACAGGCTCTTCCTGTGCCCAGAAGAATCACCACTTCAATCAGAAGTGCAGTGACTACTATGGCCTAGGTAACGCAGGCATCAGTTCTAGACATTTATCAAACTGCAATATGGTCGTCTGTGAGCCCGTTCATCAGACATTATCGGATTGACTCTTTTGCCTTGGTGGAGGCAGCCTTTGGCAAGCGAGTCTTGCAGGGCATACATGTAGTGATGGGGGACCTCAGACGAGACAAATTCCTGCCTGTAGGACAGCCAATAGCCAGCTTGGGTATGTCCCAGCCTGGATTCTCCCTTCGGCTCAGTGGACAAGGGGTGTTGATCCTACCTGACACACCGCTTCTCGGGGAGTCAAAGAGAGAATCCAGTCCCCCCCTGAAGTCTGTCTGGTCAGATTCAGGAGAGGGATTTTCATCGTGAGGACTATCAGAGGACGATGGACAGTGGATTTAGCTTCGCTTTGTTCAGAACTGGGGACTGTTATGGGGGGGGAGGGTGTCCTCAGTTTTTCAACTTAGTCTGTAGAGCTACAAGGTTTGAGACAACCCAGTCTGGATTCTCCCTTCGATTCCCCGAAAAGTGGCATGTCTGGTAGGACCAATGCCCCTTCTGCAAACCTTTTTTGCAATCTTAATATTTCTGATAGTAGATCTGTGACTTAAATCTTCAAACATATTTAAGACTTCATTCTGTATGCTTTAATTGCATTCTATCTATTGGTTCTCATACAAGTAATGTCAATTTTTGTTCTTCACAGAGTCTGATATATTACACACTTGAAGGTCAATTTTATTTCTAGAGCATAGCATTTGACAATAGAATTTTCAAATTTGATAATTTGTTTTGTTTTCTTCAACATCCATTAGTCTTCCTCTTTTTTTTGGTAAGACTTGGCTCAACACTATATACTTGAAAGATTCTGCAAACCAGATGTGATACTCATCCCCCATAGCAGTTTTCTGTTTAATCTCTTATTGAAGCTGTTTTCAGAAATGAGCATTAAAAACCTTTTTAAAAATTGCCATTAAGATTCTGTGCAACCTGGGGAGCGGAGCAGTTGGTTCTATTGGGCATATTCTTGGTACTTCTATTTTTCATATTTTGGTACCTTCACTATTTCCAATTTGCATCTGGAGTTGTAGCATTTTCTCCACCAGCCATTTTCCCCCCTACCCTTTACATAGCCAGTTTTCTTGTCATTTCTACAATAACAGAACCATCACCATCATTCATTTCTTGTTTTTTCTTCCAACTAGCATTTGGAGATAGTTACTCCTATCGTATTGGTAGAGCCCCATGAAAAAGGCAAAGAAAAAATGAGTGTGAATGCAAAGAGCTATATTTGGAAGGAAAAAAAAAATCATATGGAAGACAAACAAAGCATGGGGATTAGTTTTTCTACATACATAAAAGTATGTCTCCACAGTCACATCTTGCTTAAAAATGCCATGTCCATTAACCTGTAATGGAAGACTTTTATTATTAATGTAGTTCTATTATCTGCAAGTTGATATATGGCTTATCGTAAATAGGTACAGAATATAACATAAAATATTCTGTGAAGATTATTTCAGATAATTTTTTTCTATGTATGGGTAGGCAATCATCAGTGTAGTGAATGAATATAGCTGCTTTGTTTGCTGTGATCAGAGTACATTACTTCTGTCTTGTTTTATTTCTGTTGCCTTACTAACGTGTATAACATAATAAATCATTCTAAAACATATAGTATATTAAATTCCGACTGAGCAGTATCTAAATTTGGGAGAAAAACTGTCCTATTAAAATAGAAGAATTTATTAAAAAGAAGGATTAGGTATGGAAATGCTGAAATAGAAATGCTTTCATTATTTATCTATAATGGAGAAAAAAGAAATTACTTCTCACAGGAGATAATTTTATGATTGCTATAGTTATAAGAAAGTGTCAGGTCTTCAAGATAGGATAGGTTAGAAAATACACAATACAAGGGATATAAGAATTTTGTTTTATTGTTGTAGGCTTTAATAATAGAATTTAACAAATGTTTACTGAGCCTCCTTTATAGGAACTGATACAAAGTATGATTGGTTTATTCTATGCATTCATTGTTTAAATTCATTATTTTGAATATCTTTCTCATGCCTTCTCCTTTCTCAGGGCTGAGTTTCTCTTATTTTCACCTAGCATTCTTATGTCTTCTTCAAAGTTATATCCACATTCCACTGTAGAAAGTGTTATATATAGCTGATTCTGTAGAAAAATAATCGAGTCGATGGGAGGTGCCTTTGCTGCTGCTTGGGAAAGGAGTGTTTGAGATCCTTACATTTGTTACTGGGAGAACTAAATTTTTTGTAGTGTTACAATCTGGTTTTCTGGTTATCAATTTTTTATGTCGTAAGTTTCATCAAAAAGCCTGAGTCTTATTGTGTGACGAGTGGGAACCACTTTTTCCAAGAAGAATGTGTTTAGAGGTTTTTGTTATATTTATAATCCATAGTAAGTATGAATAATCAAGGTTTTTAAAATCTCATCTACTGTATACATATCAGTTTAAGAAATTATTTACCTAATTCATAGTAATAATCTGTTAGCTATATTTTAAATCAACTGTAATTTTTAACTAAAGAATTATTCAGTCTAAATGTACATGATTAAGAACTATGGTCAGTCTTCTATTGGTAGCCATTATTATTGGCCTAGTGAAGGATGAATGCGGGGGGACAGTGGTCCTGACAATTCTGGACATCTTCCTGTATGAGGAACAATAGGCTTCTCATATCTGTCAGAATTCCTCACCATCAATATATCTGGAAACACACTTTAAATGGCCACTATTAGGAACTTATTTAAGCAGGATCAGATGGATTTGGCTAGATGGAAATATTGCCAGACCTGAAATAATATGGTATAGGTGCTCCAGTCTCCCTAGTTATCTGATGATCACAATGCTGATGTAAAGAAGGAATTAAACTTTTTCACGAAGATGTCTGATTTGTTTCTTCTTCCTTCAATGCCTTCTCCTTCTGCAGACTCTTTTCCAGTTTGACTACTTTAATTATATCATATCTTGATTAAACAAAGTAGTCAAACTGGAAAAGAGTCTGCAGAAGGAGAAGGCATTGAATTGATTAAAGGAGATACTTCTGTCCACAAGAGGGCATTCCAGCCTAGGAAATAGAAGGAGAGAATGCTTTGAGATCATTAAATAAGTTGAGTGGCATATTATTATGATTAGTTGTACATTTAGCCAAAGGTTTACTGGATTTGCCATTTTTATTCACTGATTGAGCCTAACCCAAGGACCTGGGATGGGCAGTTGCTGTTTTTGATGGGGTTAAAACATCATTGTGGATATTAAGGCTGCTTCTTGTTATTGACTTATAGTTATTTTGTCAATGCCGATGGTGTTCAAGTGGTGTTCCAGTTATTATGGGATTGTATCCAAGGCATCTATTATTGGTACAGACTTTGCTTTCTTTTGCCACAGTTGTTCTTTCTCCTTAGAGCTGCTCGGATCATCCAGAGAGTGGAGGTGCTTCAGTCTGCGTCGTTGAAGGCTGAGCTTAATTACTGAGGAACGCTCCGCCCTTCATCACGTGGCTCCCTTGTGGCATTCCCCGTTTATGCTCAGCCTTCATGAGAATAGGCTGTGTTATTTCCTACTCCTTGGCCGATTCAAGACTTTCCTTATTTATCAGGTATGCCTTATTATTGATTCCTTCCTTAGCCTCTGCGCATTTGGAGTGTCTCTGGAGCAAGGGGAGTGCGTTCCTCGCCCCCAAGGGGTGGAAAAGAGAGGGCGGTTTTAACAGCGCTCCTGCGCTAACCCCCCCACCCTCGATTCGGTTTTCTTCCTGCCACTTCTCTATGCCGCCCTCGTTGCGGCTTGAACTGATCGCGCTGTTAAAGCACAGCTGGTTTTCCCTCCACCGCAAATGCCGATTACCCCAGGAAGGGGCAAATTTCTCCTGGCTGCCTCTCTCGGCCTCTAAACTCGCCGGAGGGGCCTAGTTCCACTCTGAGTGGCCCAATAAGAAAATTTGTAGGTGGGCGCCATTTTGGGCACTGCCGCGTGCTCGGGCGCCATTTTCCCAGCCTCATTGCAGCTGCGAAGAGGCTAGCTCTATTCACAGGCCTCCCACCCTGTTAGAGCTGTTACTGTGCTGTACTGTGATTTTCATTAAAATTATCAAACTTGTTGGCTTTCCGCAGCAGCGCTCAGGACGAGGATTAGCAACCTATCCCTCCCGGTTGTCTGGGAGCTCTAGCTGCTAGAGGCCTTATTCCAGCCTCAGGCGTTCATTTGACCAATTGGATACTAATAATAACAATCTCCTGGGTTACTGCCTCCTGGGAGCTCTGAACCTAGTTCACTAATTAGATATTTTGTTATTTAAAAAAAATAAAAAAATAAAAAATAATAAAAATAAATAAATAATAAACAAATAAATATTATATATAACAATAATATTAACAATAATAATAGGATTATACATTTATTTATACACAGATACATATATATATTAATAACAATATTATAGATTATATACATCTAAATTCCAAAAGGGGGCGCAGGCCAGCTGAAAGGACACCCGGCCTTTGTTGTAGGTCGAACCCTTGGTGAGCCAACCGCCTTTAGAATCTCATATACAATTCTTACTTCTAAAATGGCAAATGACAATTCCGCTAAAGGCCCTTCTTTGAAGGCCAGATCTAAGTCTTACCACTTGTGCAGACAGGCTAAGGAAACTTCTATGGAAACTTCCAAGGCCTCTCAAGGAGACGCTTTAAGACGCCATAAGGCATTCTAGAAAGAATTTGACAGGTGATCCAGGGAGTCACAACCGGTGCCTCCAGCCCTCTCACCCTCCATTCCTTCTACCTCTAGACACCCCCCCTCCAGATTGCTCTTCCCTCTCCAGGCACGAAGCTACATTCACGCCCACGGCTGCTGGTCTGCGCCAGGAAAAGCCCGCCACAGTCAAGATCCCTGAACAAATGAGGGCATGGATGGAACGGGCTATCCGCCAGAAGATTGCAGAAGATCTCCAACAGATGTCCAGGCCCGGTCCCCTCCCGATGGCACCCGAACACGAGTCGCTATCAGTCAGGTCCTCGCCTAGATCGGACCCTCCCCACGGTCAGGTACCCTTACAGAGGGGCAACCCTCTCCCAGAAGGGGAACTGGAGGAGGCGATAGAGGGTCTGGACCAGTTCAGGGAGGAGAAAGAATTTGAATGGGGGTCTACACATCACGGGAGCCCCTATCGGAGATCGACCCTATGGAAGGGGAGATGTCCGAGGATGAGGGTCTCTCCCCCGATCAACCCACCTTTGTGGGTTTGTTCAAGCCACACATGTTTAAATCGCTCCTCTTTAAGGCCAAAAACATCTCTGACCTGTCTATACAGTCTCCCTCTGCTCTCCCTTCCCTGGCAGAGGGACAAGAGGATGCCATTTTCAGGCAGCCAGTTGTGGAAGAGGAGGTTATTCCGGCTCCACCCATCTTTCACGACCTAGTCTCAAACCAGTTGGACTCCACAGGGGCCCCTCCTGCCCCATCCAGCCAGGACAAGAGGTTCTTTAACCTCGACTCAAGCTTCTGCAACCTGCTTAATACTCTCGAGGACGATGAGCCCATCGTTGGCTTAGCATCCTCCTCCTCCCCTAGTGATCCTCTGGAGGCTCTGAAACCCGAGGACAGGAGGTCCGAACTAGCCTTACGTTGGGCTCACCAAGCCGACACTTGGGCCATTAGATCGGCTACGGCCACCTCCTTCTTCACCAGGTCTTCGATTCGGTGGCTCCGCCAACTAAAACAGCATGTCCCCCCTCTAATACAAGGGTGCATCAGGACATCGCCAAACTGACAGCCGCGGCAGAATTCTCGGCCAATGCCACCTACCATGTGGTTAAGTTCTCCACCCGAGCAATAACCTCTCATGTTACAGCCCGCCGCCAGCTCTGGCTCAAACATGGCAGGCGGATGTAAAAAACAAAGTTGGCCACCGCCCCCATCAAGGGGGACAAACTATTCGGCATGGCTCTGGAGCGAGCCCCTGCTAGCCGTGACCCGAAGCAAGAAAAAATTTCTTCCTTCTCTATTTTGGAGGTCAGAGTCAAGAGCCCCTCAGCCATTTCGGAGAGGTTCCTCCTGACCTTTCTACCAGTCTCCCTTCCCGCCCAGGTACCCAAGAACCCCCTCCTTCCGGCCATTCCAACCCCAGGATCGAGCTGACCCGGGCGATAGGAACAGGAGGGGTGGCAGCTACAAGCATCCCTTCAGGGGTGCAGGGCGGAAGCCCTTCCGGCGCTCCAGATAGATCCCGTCCCTCCCTTCCCATTGGCGGACGTCTCAGGCATTTTGCCGACCGATGGGACTCCTCTACTTCTGATGCCTGGGTCTGGGACACCATCAGATTCGGTCTCGCTCTGGAATTTCAGTGCCCCCCCCTGATTTTTTCATGGCACCCCCCCCGAGGGATCCCACCAAACGCAGCTTGATGGATTCCACTATTCATCATCTCCTCAACATACAGGCTATCCAACCTGTCCTACCCTCCCAACGAGGGCAGGGTTTTTACTCCCACCTTTTCATGGTTCCCAAATCCTTAGGTGGGTGGAGGGCAAATTCTAGACCTGAAACGCCTTAACCGTTATCTGATCCACCGCAGGTTTAAGATGCACACCTTACAGTCCATTCTACAGGCATCAGGCAGGGGGACTGGCTCTCTTCTATAGAACTTTCAGAAGCGTATCTACACATTCCAATCCGGCCCTCCCATTCCAAATTCCTCAGGTTCTGTTACAACCACTGCCACTTCCAATATGTGGCCCTTCCCTTTGGGTTGGCTTCTGCCCCGAGAACCTTCACTAAGGTCCTCGCGGCTCTAGCGGCTCACCTCAGAAACCTCCTGGTGCGTCTCCACTGCTACCTGGATGACATCCTCATCCTGTCTCACTCCAGCCACCAAGCAGAGAAAGACACCAGAGCTACTCTCTGCCCTCCAAGACCATGGGTTCATAGTAAACTGGCAAAAGAGCCAATTGTTACCATCTACCCGGATAACCCACTTGGGGTCCGTCATTGACTCAGTTCAAGGAAAGGTCTTCCTTTCCTCAGAAAGATTCCTTAGCATCCAGGAAACCGTCAAACATATCAGACGATCAAAAAGGGTAACACTCTTAGAATTGTCTAAATTACTAGGTAAAATGTTCTCATGCATTTCCATTGTTCCCTGGGCCCGTTTACACACCAGATCCCTACAGTGGTTCCTGCTCCCATTCCAAAGATCCGGCAGAAGCAATTCAAAGGCCATGGTCAAGGTACCTCCAAGGGTCCTCACGTCTCTCCTCTGGTGGACCAATCCCGCCATCAACAAGGGCCATTGTTTCAAGGAGCCCCAATGCCTCACCCTCACCACAGAAGCCAGCCTGTCCGTATGGGGCGCTTACATCCACTCGCTCCGACACAGGGCAGATGGTCGCAGGCAGAACAGGAACGCAGTATAAACTGGTTGGAACTCCACGCCATCCATCTGGCCCTGTGCAACTTCCTCCCTCAGGTACGTGGGCGGCATGTCCTTATACTCATGGACAACATCACCACCAAGGTTCACCCGGCAAGGGGTACCCAGTCCATACGGTTGATGAGAGAGGCCGAACACCTCTGCCATTGGGCGGAGTGCAATCTCCTCTCCCTCAAAGCTGAGCACATCTCAGGGGCTTCAAACACCAAACGAGACTGGCTGAGCAGGACCACGGTGGACCAGTCCGAGTGGCACATCCACCCGTCTCTGTTCAAGGAGGCGACCATGATGTTTGGTCTCCTGACAGTGGACCTCTTTGCATCCCCCCTCAACACACAACTCCCAAGGTTTTTCTCGAGGTACCCTTCCCACGGGGCCGAGAATTACAACGCTCTCTGTTGCCCCTGGCCCTCAGGGTTTCTATATGCATTCCCTCCATTAGCCCTAGTCCCCAGAGTCATCCAGAAGCTCATTTACAAGAAGGCAGAACTGCTTCTGGTGGCCCCCTACTGGCCCAGACGTCCATGGTTTGCGGACCTCTGCAACCTATTGGTGGCCCCTCCCTGGAAAATCCCCCCGAACAGGATCTCCCTTTCTCAGGGAGCAGCATCTGGATCCTCAATGGCTCCAGTTAGCTGTTTGGAGGTTGAGCGGCAATGTCTAAGAAAGGAGAAGCTATCTGACCAGGTTATTGATACCATTTTAGCCGCCAGGCAGCCCTCAACTATCCAAATATACAATGCCACTTGGAATAGTTTCTGCAAGTGGTGCCATAATTTCCAGGTCAACCCGCTTTCGCCCTCCATTGCTCAAGTTTTGGACTACCTCCAAGAAGGTCTGAGGAATGGACTTTCCCTTAACACCTTGAGGCGTCAGGTCATAGCCTTCTCAACTGTCATCGCTTGTGACAACCTGGGTTCCCTTTCCCACCACCCTCGTATTAGGGCATTCCTCAGAGGAGCCACTAACTTGTGCCTCCCAATCGTTCACTGATATCCTACCTGGGACCTCAATAAGGTCCTTGTGTCCCTTACTAAACACCCCTTTGAGCCTCTCAGGGAATCCACCCTCCAGTTTTTAACATTCAAAGTCGTGTTCCTGGTGGCCATTACTTAGGCTCACCGAATATCGGAGATCGCAGCCTTGTCAGTGTGGAAGGACCTTTGCATCTTCCATGCCCACCGGGTGGTCCTCCGGCCAGACCCTACCTTCTTGCCCAAGGTCAACTCAGCCTTCCACAGGGCACAGGAACTCACACTCCTGAATTTCTGCCCCAATCTCTCGCGGGAGAGGGAGAAGCTTTGGCACACCCTGGACGTGAGACGTGCCCTCTGCATTTACATTAATCGCAGCCAGCCCTTTAGGAGGTCCGAATCCCTATTCCTTTCCTTTCAGCCCAAAACATTGGGCCACAAAGTGTCCCCTTCAACCATCGGCCACTGGATCAGAGTACTTATTTCCAAAGCCTATTTGTCTCAGGCGCTGCCGGTACCCAGCGGAATAACAGCACATTCCACCAGAAGTGCAGCTACCTCGGCAGCTTGGGCCACCCAAGCGCCAATCACTGACATTTGCCAGGCGGCCACCTGGGCCTCCCCGTCTCCCTTCATTAGGCATTATAAGATCAACATATTTGCCTCGGCGGAGGCTTCATTTGGCAGACAAGTCCTTCAGCGAGTCCTCAAGGATCCGTGGAGGCCTCCGCACCAGATGGAGTCCCTCTCATAGGATAGCCAAGCTTTGGTATGTCCCACTCTCTGGATGATCCGAGCAGCTCTAAGGAGAATGGGCGTTGGTCCTTACCTGACACGCCATTTCTCTTCGAGCTGCAAGGATCATCCAGCCCCACCCTTATTATTTCACCGTCTGGTGGCGTCTTGTTTCGGCCAATGAACCCTTAAGTCTAGTAAGATGAGAGTACAACTTTTCTCTTCACTCTTGACTTTGCATAAACTGGGGAACACCACAAGGGAGCCACGTGATGAAGGGTGGAGCGTTCCTCAGTAATTAAGCTCAGCCTACAACGACGCAGACTGAAGCACCTCCACTCTCTGGATGATCCTCGCAGCTCGAAAAGAAATGGCGTGTCAGGTAAGGACCCACGCCCAATTTCTGTTTGCAGGTCTATGTATTTCATGATTTTCAGTCAGAAAATTTCATGATTCTCTCCATTTCTTTCTCTGCTATTTTCCTTCTTACATATAAAGCAAGTTCTTTATCTTTAAAAGACTTGTAGTCTATTATTTAATTGCCTGCATAATTTTATATTTCCATTATGCAGGTCCATTGGCTTCTAATGCATGAATTCTCATAAATTCTGGACTTCCACTTTTTCTCTAGAATATAAAGATGGAGATGAGCCAGCATAGTAATGAGACCAGTCTTAATCTCTACATAACCTTTTATCCTGGCTTCATACAGACTATAAAGACGAGAGAGAGAAAGTGGAATAACATTCCCAGAAAGTCCACAATTAACCATGAAGCTGCCCTTTAGTTCCACCGTAAAAAGTATGGATCGTCTCCCCAGAACTTGGATTGTCCTTGATCCTATCAAAATTTAGTAATGTCATGAAGATATGGTTCTGCCACTGTGCTTGGGGGACCAATAATGGTCACTGACTTTTACAATGGTTATTTTTGTTTTAAACTGGTTGTTGACATTTTATGTTGTATATTGATTTTTAGCTAGTTCTTATTGGATTGTTGGTTTAATTGCCATGAGCCGCCCAGAATCACTTAGATGAGATGGGTAACCATACACATTGAATGTTTTATTAATGTACATTAGAATTATGCCCGTTCTTTGTGAAAGTAGTTCTTGGAGATCAGTTGAATAAATCAATATTGTGACAGAATATGGGAAGATGTTTATTGTTTCTCCACATATCAAGTTATCTAATTGTGTCTGAGTCTGTTAGCTGAGCAATGTCTGAAAGTTAATTTTTTTATTCTGTTCGGTGCATCTTTATCTCTTTAAGTTTAATAAATTACTTGCTTCAGAATTATATATAATTTGGAATGTTTAAGCTGATCATTATCTGGGTACCTTACAACCAGCAGATAGTTATGAACATTACAGTATCCTATAGTCAGTTGATTGCCATTTGAGAACGTCATGGCTGGCTTTTGAGAAAATGGCACTAAAATCACAAGTCATGATCATAAGATGATTTGGTTAACAATTAAATGGGAAGTGGAGCCATTGCAGGTCACCTAAAGTATTGTTTAATGATCAAATCATTTAGTAATGCAGTTGTTGGCTCCAATTGTAGTTGATAAAACAAGCTTTATCTATATTGGAGACATTTTCAACATTAGGAATACTGCCACATTTGTACAGCACCAATAATCTGATAACCTAAAGAGCTAGTTTGGCATAATGGCTAAGGCTTAGAAATCAGGAGACTGGTTCTAGTCCCTTCTTAGTCATGAAATCCGGTTGGGTGGCCTTGGACAGTCACACACTCTCAACCCAACCCACCTCATTGGTATGTTGGGGGGGGGGAAGGAGGAGGAAGGAATATTACGTATGTTTGCGGCCTTGAGTTACTTATAAAGGAAGAAGAGCAGGATAAAAATCAAATAAAGTTCTTTCTGCATTAGCAAACTAAGAGCAGGATGAAATGTATGGTCTGAACCAAAGAAAGATTCCAAAACAACAAAGAAAGATTCCAAAACAACAAAACAGCAGCTGATAGTAAAAAGAAAGCTAGCAGAAGGACTTGGGAGATTCTGGATATGATTAATGAAATAGTGCACATTAGTAATCAATCACAGAATAACTTTAGATAACCAGCTATTTTGCATGGTGGAAGTTACTAATTTCCAGTCTTTGGGGGCTTCTTAATGTTTTGTTATACACTGCTCAAAAAAATAAAAGGGAACACTTAAAGAATCCAATGTAACTCCAAGTCAATCACACTTCTGTGAAATCAAACTGTCCACTTAGGTAGGACAGTTTGACAATCAATTGCACATGCTGTTGTTCAAATGGAATAGACAACAGGTGGAAGGCATAGGCAGTTTGCAAGAAATCCCCAATAAAGGAGTGGTTCTGCAGGTGGTAACCACAGACCACTTCTCAGTTCCTATGCTTTTTGGCTGATGGTTTGGTCACTTTTGAATGCTAGCGCTGCTTTCACTCTAGTGGTAGCATAAGACGGAGTCTACAACCCACACAAGTGGCTCAGGTAGTACAGCTTATCCAGGATGGCACATCAATGCAAGCTGTGGCAAGAAGGTTTGCTGTGTCTGTCAGCGTAGCGTTCAGAGCATGGAGTCACTACCAGGAGACAGGCCACTACATCAGGAGACGTGGAGCAGACTGTAGGAGGGCAACAACCCAGCATCACCTCCGCCTTTGTTCAAGGAAGGACAGGAGGAGCACTGCAGAGGCCCACAAAATGACCTCCAGCGGGCCACAAATGTGCATGTGGCTGCTCAAACGGTCAGAAACAGACTCCATGAGGGTAGTATGAGAGCATGACGTCCACAGGTGGGGGTTATGCTTTCAGCCCAACACCATGCAGGACATTTGGCATTTGCCAGAGAACACCAAGATTGGCAAATTCACCACTGGCGCCCTGTGCTCTTCACAGATGAAAGGTTCACACTGAGAACATGTGACGGTCTGGATGTTTTGCTGCCTGGGACATCATGTCTCGCTCCATCCACCAATGCCACGTTGCACCCCAGACTGTCCAGGAGTTGAGAGATGCTTTAGTTCAGGTGTGGGAGGATATCCCTCAGGAGACCATCCGCCATCTCATCAGGAGCATGCCCAGGCATTGTAGGGAAGTCATACAGGCATGTGGAGGCCACACACACTACTGTGCCTCATTTTGACTTCTTTTAAGGACATTACATCAAAGTTGGATCAGCGTGTAGTGTTTTTTTCCACTTTAATTTTGAGTGTACCTCCACATCCAGACCTCCATGGGTTGCTAAATTTGATTTCCATTGATAATTTTTGTGTGATTGTGTTGTCAGCACATTCAACTATGTAATGAACAAAGTATTTAATAAGAATATTTCATTCATTCAATTCTAGAATGTCTTATTTTTGTGTTCCCTTTATTTTTTTGAGCAGTGTATATAACTTTCAGTAGACAAATGGTGTTCTCCTTCAGTCAGATACACAAAGCAAAAACATTGGGATTTCAGATCAAGAAAAGCCCAGATTCCTCTATTTATCAGACTTCCTACAAAAAGAAGGATTGGATGGCAGTCTGCCAGAGATGGTGTAGTAGATTTTTTTACTTACTAAAATTAGTCCTGTGAAATAGTTCAGAGATGAAGTACAACCAGAAGCATTACTTCTATTGGTGGGTTACATTAACAGTATTTCTTTCCTCCTTTTCTTTTACTCTCTGGAAAACCATGAAAGGTTTTTTCTGAAATGTTTTCCACACCATCCCCCTTCAGTATGCCTTTTGTTGTAGCTGCTGCTGTCCCACTTGAGGTCATTCCAATGTACTGTTACTTTGAGCAACAGATTAGACTAAATTGCCTCAAAGATTCCTTCAAATCCTCACACTGTATAATTTCTGACTAGTCCCAGACACAAGATCCAATAGCACTATGTACTTTAACAATGATTCAATCCAAAGAGCTGTCACACTTGCTTCTTACTACTACTATGTTTCTGTGGTCTGAATGGAATAAGGCAACAACTAGTGCTGCAGTTGGCAGCACATTTCAAATTACTACCATATTTCCCCGAAAATAAGACCCTGTCTTATATTTTTTTTGAACCCCAAAATAAGTGCTTGGCCTTATTTTCGAGGGGGGGTCTTATTTTTTGAGGTGCACAGCGAACACCACACTCAATTCAGTGAAGTTTGCCTCTCAAGCCATTGCATCAACAGTGACAATGCGTCATTTTCTGTGGCTCAAGCATTGGCAGGCAGACACCAAACGCAAATGGAAGCTCGCCTCCGCTCCATATAAGGGAGGCAAACTATTCGGGGATTCTTTGGAACCAGTGCTTGTGGAACCCAGAGACAGGTCTAGGATTCTTCCATTCTCCGAAGGGGCGATAATAGATTTGTAGCATCCTTTTGTTGGGCTTTTCGGGGGCCCTACTATAGGCTGAGCTTCCAACGGACTCAGGGTCCATTTGGGCAAAGGCAGGACTTCCAGTCAGCCCAGGGCTCTTGAGACAAAAGCAAACCCCTGACCTCCTTTCGAGGGTCAGGCCTCAGGCCATTTCGTTGGTCCAGATGACTATGTTACTGAAGTTCCCATTGGTGGCTGACTACAACTTTTCACAGACCAATGGGAACAGCATGACAAGATGTGGCCTCTCTCTGGAGCTGTGATTCACCCCCGAGATTTTTCATCCATTGCCCCGTGCCAAGCAAATATTGATGGAGGAGGCCATTCAATATCTATTGACTATAAAAGCCATAAAGACAGTTCTGAAGCAGCAAGAGGGACACAGATTTTATTCAGTCCTATTCGTCATCTCAAAGAGCTCGGGGAGTTGGAGAGCCATTCTCAATATCAGGGATCTGAATCACTATTTACTCTATCGCAGATTCAAGATGCACATGCTGTAATCCATATTAGGTAGTGTCAGGGAGGGGGATTTCATTTAACATCCATTGACCTCACAGAGGAATACTTGCATGTCCTCATTCACCCAAACTACCATCTGTTCCTGAGGTTCTTCTAAAATGGCAGGCATCTGCAATACCAAACACTGCCATTTGGACTGGCGTCTGCTCCCAGAACCTTGCCCTACTGTTTGCCCATCTCAGAACCGTACTGGTCCGGATACAATGTTATCTGGACAACACCTTGGTGCAATCAGTATCCCTCAGTCAAACCAAGGAGGATCTGCAAATCACCGTGCAGGTGCTGAGAACTCACGGTTTTGCTATAAACTTCAAGGATCATCTGACACCGTCAACTCGTACACTGCACCTTGGGACAGTCATAGACTTCTCAGAGGGCATGGTATACCTCTCACCGGATCCACTGAAGGACATCAAGGGCTGGCAGCACAGATCTGAAAGGGCAGAGTTGCTCCCCTGAAATTGCTCTGTCAACTCTTGGGCAAGTGGATTTCTGAAATTGCAATTGTCCCCTGGGTGCGCCTGCATGCAAGAGCATTGCAATGGTTTCTGGTTTCATTTCAGAGAGCAGGACGGAGCAATTATCCAACAAGAGTTCGAATCCCCCCAAAGGTCTCAATCTCTTCTGTGGTAGACATCCTCAGTCTCCAGAGAGTCTCTATTCAGAGAGCAGGATCGGCTGATGATAACAACGGATTCCAGCCTTCTGGGGATGGGGAGCACATTGTCAAGACGAAATAGCTCAGGGCAAGTTGTCAGAAGCAGAGTTAAAATTCAACATAAACTGGCTAGAGCTACGAGCAGCACACTTCTGACAGACAATGTGGCTGCAAAGGCCTACATCAATGGGGGTATCCCAACCGTTTATGAAGGAGGCGGAGTGACTATGTCATTGGGCGGAAAGGAACCTAGTATTGATCAAGGCAGAGCACATCTCAGGAGTGCAGAATGTGTGGGCAGACTGGCTGAGCAGGTCCACAGTGGACCCCTTCAAGTGGCACTTGCACCCAGATCTGTTCAGGGAGATGACGGATCACTTCAGCATTCCAATAATACACCTCTTTGCATCTCCCATGAACACCCAATTAGGTCGTATGTCAAACCTCATGATGAAGCTTGTGGCAATGCTATCATTCACATGTGGTTGCTTCTTGCAAGGTGAGCTGCAGAACAGAGGGGTCCTCTACTGCAAGGGTGCCTCGCACTGTGAGCAGGCAGGAGCTAGCAAGAGTGCATTGGAAATATCTCCAGGCACCCAGAGAGACAGAATTCCCAGCCCTCGCTTGATCAGTTGATGGGCCGTGATTAAGGGACCCAGCAGCCTTGAGGTGACCAGGGAAAGGAAGGGCTGTCTCCTGTGCTGGCCAAGCTCACCACTTCACTATGGCTTCTTTTGGGGGGAGCGCATATATTTAGGCCCACCCCCCAAAAAATCAGGCTTGGCCTTATTTTCGGGATATGTCATATTTTCAGGGAAACACAGTAGGTACAAGCATGCATGAGTGCTGCTCCACTTTGAAGTGATGCATTTCTACTACATGATAGTAGAAATGTTGCATATTTAATAGCTAGCGGTCAGGAATTAGCATTAAGGTCATTTCTGGGAGGAAATGTGATTTTTTGCCTTGAGTGTATGGAGAAGTACTTTAAGATTGCAAGATAATTTGAAGATAACATGCAAGTTACTAAAATGATCAAATGTGGACTTCCTCAATACTTAATTCTGTAGAATATTATTCCACCTACCTCTTGCTTCAGCAACTTCACTACCAAGAGGTAACAAAGAGTATGCAATGTGACAAGACAGAGAAAACTTGTGATGCTTCAAACAGAAAGTATAGAAATCGTATCTGAGGCTTTATTTTTTTGCTCTAATATGACAAATTTACTGAGCCAAGTTCTGCCCCTTACCAAGTCTACTTGAATTCTGAGGAGCAGAGTGCTTTAAGAAACTGAGGAGTTGTAAATACTGTACTGATGAAACAGAAACCAGTAGACCAGACATGCACATATCGACATATACATATCAACATATAAGGTGGCTTGAAGGCTATCAAGGAAAAAGCCATATAGCCATTCAGTTTGCAAGATGGAAGACATTTAGTCTCAAGTTTGAATGTATAAAAACTCTTGACTTCTAAGTAATGTAGGCAAATCATCTTTGTATATATAATTTTATTCTTGTCTGCAATAAAGAAGCGTATCTAGCTAGGTTGTTTTCTTATGAGTAAACTAAATTTTGCATAAAGGCGAGGTGCCTGGAGAAAACCAAGATATATAGTTATGGTATGGTGCAAAACCAAGAGATGTAATCTAGGTCACTTGAAACCAGTTTCTATTGTTTCACTGCTGAGTAGTTCCATGATTGATTGTGCAGACACATTTAAAAAAAACATTCCGCTTTAGGTTCCTTTGTTTGCAATGGTATACAATCAGTGCCCAATATAAATGCAATGATTAGTTAAATTAATTTTTCAATGCCCTTGTAATTTTGAAACAGGGCAGCCAAGAACTACCTATATAGTGTTCTCTTTTACAGTACTTATAAGCATTTAATTTAAAATAATTAAAAAGCAGAGATAAAAAGTATTATCTTAACTTGTTACTACCTTGCTTAAAGTAGGTAACTCCATTGTAAGTCCTTTTTCCAAATCTTCTGGTGGCTACCAACTTGTATCACTCTCAAAATTGCCATCCAAAGTATTTTTTAGTCTTTATGCTGAACTGATTTCTTCTCAATTGCTCCTCCTCTCTTCAGCTAGCTGTCTAATGAGAGATGGAACATGAACCTACAGTTTATTTGTTTATGCTCTCCAAACTTCTGTGGCTTGGAAAAACTTAAAAAAGAAAAGTCAGTTAAAACAGCAGAATGGACTAAAATATAGACTATTGAAAGTTTGTAGCTATATAAAAATGAGCAGGAGCGACTACAAGAATAAGGAAATTTGATTTTTTCCCATCTATATTGAAAATAGCAATGCCTTCTGTAGACCCAACTAAATTTAAATAATTTTGATAAGCAATATCTCTGTCTTTTTATTCATTCTAAAATAAAATATTTAATAATTTTATTCAGTTTTCTAATCGCCTTCCATCTCAGCTCCAACACTAACCTTTAGAATCTGGATCCAAACTATGTATGTGTTTGCTAAACTTTGTCTCTGAGTATGTGCATGTAACATTCCAGAAATTAGAACTTCCAGAAATTAAGAGACATAATTTCTTGACAGTCTTCTTTGGAATTTGTAAGAATAAGTCATTGCTCTACCTTGTTACAAATTTATTGAAAAAGTGAGTCAGGTTTTTGGCTACTTGGGACAGAGTAGTCAATTTTAATTTGGGGCATCTTGGCTTGGCTGGAGGACATTGCTTGAAATGCTAAGGAGGGAAATTCTCCGCCATAGTTGTTTAGGGAAGAGATTTCTTTCTCCCCCATGCTGCATCGAGAGCCCAGGATGGGTTGACTCCTTCCTGTGATGTCATTTAGCTGAGTCTGTACTAAGATATAAAAGCCAGCCCCCGGAAGAGACCCCAGCTTTTGACTCAGCTCCTTTCAGTCAGTAGCTATGTCTCTGAAAGCTTCTGTTAGATAACACTCACCAGCAATCTTCAGTGCCGTTTTTCCTAATTTCAAGCAAGGTTGGGAGCAGCGTTGCCAGAGCGCTGTTCAGGCAAGTTGGGCACTGTCTGTAGACCTCCCCCATGCTTCAGCCAGCTGAGGTTCTGTAGACAGCACTCACCAGCGATCTTCAGTACCTTTTTTCCTCGCTTTTGCAGCTCCCAGGATCTAGGCAGCTGCTCTTCCAGGAGAGCAGGGCTCTCTCTTTCCTGCAACGTTGGGAGCAGCGTTGCCAGAGTTCTATTCAGGCAAGTTGGGCAGCATCTGTAGACCTCCCCCACACCTGCGGTTTGAGCAGTCATAAAAAGCGATCAGCAAACTGATACCAGCGTTAGCCAGGTGATAGTGTGGCCAGAGGCTGCCCTTTCCTTTGCTGACTTCACTCGGGGCTCTTTATAGCCTAAGGAGAAATTCTTCGATCTCAGAGCCTGTTTCCCATAGTCAGTGGCCATCTTGGATTGAAGCCTTCCACCACGAGGTGAGCGGCCATTTTGTAAGCCCAGGGGCCAATTTATACTCTAAGGGGCTTAATACAAAAAATTTACAAACAGTTTCTTTCCATCGTAAGAGCCTTTATTCTTCAAATGGAGCAAGGTAAGGGTCAGGCAGAGTCCCCCCCCCCCCGTGGAACAGTCTCTTAAGCCAATAAGAGAAAAAATTGTAGGCAACGCACCCACTCAGTCTAGAGGGAGGTGGCTGCTAAAGTCTCTAACTCCTAAGAAGGCAACTCAGGCTGAGTTGAGGGCAGAAAAACACAGACATGCAGCCCTAGTGAGGCAGTTCAACAGAACTATTCAATAGAAGGGCGTACAACTACAGCATGTTTCAGGTGATACCTGTGGGCCCCAACCAAGCCCTCCCAGGGGAGAAGTTATCTATGAGCCTGTCTCCTGAGGCTTTTGCAGTACAATGATCCTCAGGATCTAAGCAGATCTGGCCCTTATTTCCAACAGGCTTCTGGACCCTATGCTCTTCCCCCTCCCTCCAGCCCTCGAACCTCTTCTCAATCTAGGCCTGAAGCCACCTTCACTGCCTCAGCAGCAGGCCTTCGGCCTTCTGCCCCTACCTTTGAGCATAGATATCCAAGATGTTGTCTCTTTGGCCATTAGGCAAAGATTGGCTGAAGGCTTCAAGCAAATCCTTTGACCTCCAGAAAAGGTTCAGGCCCTTCTCCCTTCTCAATCTATAAGTTGCCTCATCACCCTGATTTACACAGGCCCCAGAACCTCAGGGTCAATTCTTCTCTACCAGAATGGGAGGAGGTTGATGAGGGAAGGGCTTCACTATCTGAACACAGTTACTCCTCTTGTTCAGAACGTGAAGAGGGTGAGACCTTTGACCAAAATCTTTCAGAGGAAGAGGACTCTTGCCCAGAGCAGACATCCTCTGCATTGGTCTTCAATCCTTCTCTCTTCAGACCATTACTCAGCATGGCCTTGGTCACTGCCAAGCTATCACCAGAGGAAGTGGCTCCCGAGCCACAAGGAATTCCCTCTAGCCAGGGAGACTCATTTTCTAAGCCTGTAGTGCATGCAGGGGTTTTGCCTTCTCCCACTTTGTTCCTGGACATGGTCAAGGAACAGTGCGCTTCCCCGTCGGCAGGTCCTCACCCATCATCTCTGGATAAGTGTTTCTACAATGTCAGCGTAGCCCTGGACAATTCCCTGGCAGTGCCTTCTGTAGACATTCCGGTTCTGGCCTCGTTCCCATTTTCTGGCACTCACGTAGGCATCCATACGGTGGCTGCACCAACTCCAGATTAGATTGCCTACATCTGACCTTCGGTCTCACCAAGACCTTAATAAGATTATCGCAGCGCGGAATTCACTGCAGATGCCACTCTCAATTCCACCAAATTTGCATCTAGGGCCATGGCATCTTCAGTAGCAGCAAGAAGACTGTTATGGCTCAGAAATTGGCAGGCGGAGTCACGCCGTAAATGGAAGCTGGTTTCAGTTCCATTCACGGGCAATAAGCTTTTTGGCGATGCTCTGGAACCTTATCTCATCAAAACCAGAGATAAACGTAAAATTTTCTCTTCTTCTGGGAAGAGAGCCAACTATCTTCCTGCTCCTTATACTGGTAAACAGCCCTTTTGGGAGGGTGGGAGTCGTTCCTGCCATCGCTCTAAGTAATCCCTCGTTCTCCCCGCCCATCAGAGGTCACCTAGCCTTCTTTGAGGAGTCAATGGCGGATGCCTGCATGCTCAGCACTATTAAGTCAGGATTAAAATTGCACCCCCTCCCAAAAAATTTTTTTTAATCTGTCCTGTCTCAGAACATTTCAAGGCAAGAATCAGGCCATTCTCCTTAGAGCTGCTCGGATCGTCCAGACAGTGGGTGGAGCTTCAGTCTCTGCTGTTGTAGGCCAAGCTTAATTTCTGAGGAACGCTTCTCCTTCCATCATGTGGCTCCGTTACAGCGTTCCCCAGTTTATGCTCAGCCTTCGTGCAGAGTAGGCAGTTTCTTTGGATGTGCTCTTGGCCATCTCAGGAAAACCCTATTTGATTCGTTACTCTTTCTTCTCCAGGTTGTATTTAATTCATTTAATTTTGTTTCTGTTCTTAGCCCTGCGCAGTTGGTTCCTTTTTAATTTCTAAAGTCCCCTGGGAGGCTCTCCCGGTCCCAGGGGGTGCCAGGGAGTAGGCTAGAAAACCTTACAAGCTGCCCCCCCACCCCTTCCCATTGCCTTACTGCTGTTTTTTTGTTCCCCTTGCATTAAAACGCTCCGTTTCGCTCTGTTCCCCCCCTGAACTCCGTTTTTCTGCCGTTTGAACTCTGGTTTGGTTCCTTTCTCTCGGTCCTTCCCCTGGGGACCTTGTATTGCCCCTGGGGAGTCTTGTGGTCGCTGCAGAAGGGCCCCTGCAAGTCCACATAGCAGGTGACCTCCATTTTAAGGACCACCTCATGGCCAGGCACCATTTTGTTTTCTTCTTCCTTATCTCTCCGATCACTGCAGCGTGCTTAGATTAAAGCAGCAGGACCGGCAGGCCTGCTCAGAAGCGATTTAAACTCTGAATTTGATTTGTTCTGTTGGAGGCTTGAGTTCTATCTCCGCTTGTTGGCTTCCCCTGCGGCCAGCCTTAGCGGCCGCGGCTCACTCCTCACTACTTCCGCCCAGTTCTGCCTGGGACGGCAGCTTGGTATAGGCTTGACTTTTCGCCTTAAGGCCTCTGTTGCGCCTTGATCAACCTGATTGGTTTTTGGATTTTTTAAAAAAACATAACCATTAATTACAGGATCAGAGGAAAAATAGAGACAGAGAAAGATTTCCTTAATTGAATCAGTTTAAAAAAAAAGATAATAATAATAATAAATAAATAAATAATAACAAATAAAATAAATATGAAACGGGGGCCGTAAAAGAATTTCCCAGGGCTCCCGGCCTTTGTTGCAGGTCGACCCCTAGGCGCGCTAATCGCCTCATATTTGATCCTTATCTTCCTCAATTGTCTAAAAATGGCAGAAGGCAATCCCTCCAGTGGCCCCTCTTTAAAGGCCAAATCAAAAACCCACCATCTGCGCAGGCAGGCTAAGGATTCCAAACCCTCCCAAAGGGATGCCCTAAGACACCACAAGGCGCTGGAGAAAGAAATAGACAAGTGCACCAGACAGGCAGGCCCAGTGCCTCCCGCACCATCCACTCCTTCTACCTCTACCCCCCCTTAATCCATTCCTCCCTATCCAGGCACAGCTCGCCCTCTCAAGGCCACCAGGCCCCTGGAATGCCGGCCAGACGAACACCAGAGGCTACCTTCACACCCACAGCCGCCAGCCTGCGCCAGGAGGAACCTCTCATTGAGGAGGTTCCGGAGCAATTGAGATCCTGGATGGAGTTGGTTATCTGTCGAGGAATTGCGGAAGGACTCCAACAGATGGCTAGGCCTGGTCTGCCTCCAATGGCCACCGAATCAGTAAGATCATTCTCACTCTTACTGTAACCATCCAAGGATCAGGTATCTCATCAAGGGGAGGTTTCCCCCTCAGTCAGGGAGGATGAGGAGGCGGCGGCAGGGGACTTAGATTTGTGCAGGGAGGAAGAGGAGGAACAGTTTGACTTGGGGTTCTTACAATACAACAAACCCCTTTCTGACACAGAACCATCAGAGGCAGAGATGTCAGAGGACGAAGGCCTCACTCCCAACCAACCCACCTTTGTAGGGCTTTTTCAGCCTCAACTATTCAAATCCCTCCTGTTCAAAGCCAGGAATATCTCGGGCCTAACAACTCAGAACCCCTCTGACCCTTCTCCTCTTGCGCCGGAAGGCCCAGAGGACTCCATTTTTAAACAGCCTGTGGTGGAAGCTGAGGTCATTCCAAACCCCCCCTCCCATTTTCCTTGACCTGGTGTCCAAGCAACTTGCCTCCTCAGCGCCCCCCTGGCCCCTTCGGCCCATGATAAAAAGTTCTTCAACCTAGACCCAGAGCTCTCCAACCTACTGGGCACCCTGGAGGTCGATGAGCCTATTGTGGGTCTGGCCTCTTCCTCTACCCTCAGCAACCCCTTAGAGGCCCTGAGGCCAGAGGAGAAACGGAGCTGGCCTTACGCCGAGCTCACCAGTCAGACACGTGGGCAATCAGATCGGCCACGTCCGCTTCCTTTTTCATCAGGTCATTCATTCGCTGGCTTCATCAGCTTAAACATGTCCTCAGCCTCTACTGTCCGTGCCCATCAGGACATAGCCAAGATCACGGCTGCGGCCGAGTTCTCAGCTGACGCCACCTTTCACTCTTAAATTTTCCTCCCGTGCGATTTCCTCCCACGTCTCTGCCCGCTGTCTGCTCTGGCTAAAGCACTGGCAGGCAGACCTCAAAAATAAGGTGAAATTGGCCTCTGCTCCCCTCGTGAGAAATAAACTGTTTGGACCATCTCTGGATCACCTCCTAGTCGAAGGAAGGAATAAGAAAAAATTCCTTCCATCCCTCATCCGCAAGTCAGAATCCAGATCCCTCCAGCCCTTTCGGAGAGCTCCCTTTCATCCCAATTTTCAATCCCGCTTCCCCCCAGGTACCAAAGGCTTGGGACAGCCCCAGGACAGGACCGACTCCTCTGATAGGCACAGAAGAGGAAGTAACTTCAAGAGGCCCTTTCGTGGCTCTGGCAGCAGGCTCCAGATAAGCCACCAGACTTAATTCCCATTGGCGGGTGACTTAAAACCTTCGCCAACCAGTGGGACTCCTCCACCTCTGACGCCTGGGTTAGGAACACCATCAGGTTTGGCCTTGCCCTCGAATTCCAATCTACCCCCCCTGATTTTTTCATGCCATGTCCCCTCTCCAAGAACCACACCAAACGCAGCCTCATGGATTCAGCAATTCAGCACCTACTTGACATTCAGGCCATCCAACCCGTTCCTCCATCCCAAAGGGGACAGATTCTACTCCCACTTATTTGTGGTGCCCAAACACTCGGGGGGATGGAGGGCGATTTTGGATTTAAAGCGGCTTAACTGTCATCTCGTATACCGCAAATTCAAGATGAACACGTTGCAGTCCATCCTCCTGGGAGTCAGACAGGGAGACTGGTTGTCATCCATTGACTTTTCTGAGGCATACCTACACATCCCAGTCTGACCCTCCCACTCCAAATTTCTACAATAACCTCCACTTTCAATACGTGGCCCTCCCATTTGGGTTGGCCTCTGCCCCCAGAACCATTACCAAGGTCCTGGACGCCCTGGCTGCTCACCTCAGAACCCTCCCGGTGCGACTCCACTGCTACCTGGATGATATCCTCATCCTTTCATCTTCCAGGGAACAAGCAGTCAAGGATACCCAAATCACCCTGACCTCTCTCCAGGAACACGGGTTCCTCATTAATTGGAAGAAAAGCCAATTATCCCCTTCCACCAGAATAACTCACCTGGGGACAGTAATAGACACTGTCAAAGGGAAGGTGTTCATCTCCCCAGAGAGAATCCTCATTATCCAACAATCAGTCAAACACATCAGACGCCTCAAGAGGATTTTCCTCCTCAAACTAACCAAGTTACTAGGTAAAATGATATCTTGTATTTCCGTTATTTCCTGGGCCCGTTTCCACTCCAGATCCCTCCAGTGGTTCCTGGTCCCGTACCAAAGAGCCGGATCAAGCAACTCAAAGCGCAAGGTCAAGGTCCCACCAAAGGTACTCACCTCCCTCCTTTGGTGGAGCAAGGCGTCGATCAACAAGGGCTGTCTCCTCAAGGAGCCCCCAAGACTCACCGTTACCATAGACACCAGTCTGTCCGGATGGGGCGCTCACCTACAGTCCCTTATAGCACAGGGCACATGATCAGTGACAGAGAAACTGCAATATAAACTGGTTGGAGCTTCACGCCGTCCATCTGGCCCTCCGCAGTTTCATCCCCCAGGTACGTGGCCGCCACATTCTCATACTCACTGACAACATCACGGCCAAAGCTCATATCAACAAGCAGGGGGGCACTCAGTCATCATGCCTAATGAGGGAGACCGAGCGCCTCTGTCGGTGGGCGGAGTCTCACCTCCTTTTCCTCAGGGCGGACCACATTTCGGGCATCTCCAATACCCAAGCAGACTGGTTGAGCAGGGCCACCATAGACCAGTCAGAGTGCCGCCTCCACCCATCCCTCTTCAGGGAGGCGACATCCATATTCTGTCTACCAGTAGGAGACCTGTTTGCCTCCCCCCTCAATACCCAACTTCCAAAGTTTGTTTCAAGATTCCCATTCCTAGGGGCGGAGGACCACAACGCCCTGTGACGCCTGTGGCCCTCGGGCCTCCTTTATGCCTTCCCTCGTCTGGCGCTGGTGCCCATAGTCCTTCAAAAGGTACTCTACAAAAGGGCAGAACTGCTTCTTGTAGCTCCTTATTGGCCTCCGCAGCCTATCCGTAGCCCCTCCCTGGAGAATCCCAGCAGACAGAATCTCCCTGTCTCAGGGTCCCCTTCACCCGAATCCCCAGTGGCTTCAACTAGCCCTCTGGAAGTTGAGCGGGAACGTCTGAAGAGGGAACATTTCTCTAACAAAGTCATTGATACCATTTTAGCAGCCAGGTGCCCCTCAACCACAAGGATTTACGACGCCACCTGGGCCATTTTTCACAAATGGTGTGTCAAGCTTCTCATTGACCCAACTGCCCCCTCCATTGCCCAAATACTTGACTTTCTCCAGGAGGGTCTCAGCAAGGGACTGTCCCCCAATACTCTATGGCGCCAGGTAGCAGCCTTATCCACCGTCATATCCTGTGAGGGAGTCAGTTCCCTCTCTCACCCTCCCCATATCTGAGCCTTTCTGAAAGGGGCCAAAAATTTACGTCCACCGTCCCTTCACCGGTACCCAACCTGGGACCTCAACAGAGTCCTGACTTCCCTCACAAAGCCATCCTTCGAACCCCTAAGAGAGGTCTCTCTCCAGTTCCTATCCTACAAAGTAGTGTTCCTGGTAACAATCACATCAGCCCGTAGGATTTCAGAGATTGCTGCTCTGTCCATTAGGGAAGACCTTTGTGTCTTTCATCCTGACCGGGTGGTCCTCCAACTCGACCCTTCCTTCTTATCCAAGATTAATTCGGTTTTCCACAGGGCTCAAGAACTTATCCTCCCCAATTTTTGTCCTAGGCCAACTCATGAAAGGGAGAGACTATGGCACAGTCTGGACATCAGACATGCCTTGTGGATTTACATTAAATGCATTGAGATCTTCCGTAAATCCAAAGCCCTGTTTATATCCTTCCAACCAAAGTCACAGGGGCTCAAAGTCCCTCCAACCACCATAGGCCGTTGGATAAGAGCAGCCATTGCCAAGGCATGCCAGGCTCAGGCCCTCCAAGTACCTAGGGGTATCACGGCTCACTCCACCAGAAGTGCAGCAACTTCTGCCGCCTGGGCTACCCAGGCCCCAATAATCGACATTTGCTGGGCAGCAACGTGGGCCTCCCCGTCACCCTTCATTAGGCATTACCGGATTGACAGGTATGCCTCAACTGAGGCTTCTTTCGGTAGAAGGGTCCTTCAGAGGGTTCTCAGGGAACCCGAGGGGACTACAGACCAGACGGTGCCCCTCCCGTAGGACAGGCCCAGCTTTGGCATGTCCCACTATCTGGATTATCCAAGCAGCTCTAAGGAGAATGGGCGTTGGTTCTTACCTGACATGCCATTTCTCTTTGAGCTGCGAGGATCGTCCAGCCCCTCCCTGTCTTCCGGGGTCTGGCGGGGTCTTGTTTCGGCCAATGCACCTTTTAAGTCTAGTAAGATGAGAGCACGAATTCTGGTTTCCTCTCGTCTTCGCATAAACTGGGGAACGCTGTAATGGAGCCACGTGATGGAAGGAAGAGCGTTCCTCAAAAATTAAGCTCAGCCTACAACAGCAGAGACTGAAGCTCCACCACTGTCTGGACGATCCTCACAGCTCGAAGAGAAATGGCATGTCAGATAAGAACCAACGCCCATTCAACTCCTTGAAATCCGAGCTATTCAAACCTGTTCCCCCCTATCAATGGGGACATGGGCTTTATTCTCGCCTTTCATCGTTTCTAAAGCCTCGATGGGGGGGGTAGTGAACTATCCTGGATCTAAAATTTCTCAACCAATTTGTAAAATACAGGCTATTTAAAATGCAGACTCGGCATTCTATTTTAGAGAGCGTTCGGGAGGGCGATCTCCTCTCTTCCACTGATCTCATGGAGGCTTACCTCCACACCCCCGTTTGGCCTCATCTTCGCCAGTTTTTCCATTTCTGTTATCAGAATACATTACCGGTATCGAGCATTTCCCTTTGGCCTCTCATCGGCTTCAAGGGTCTTCACAAAGGTTCTGGTAGCATTGATGGCATCTCTGCTTTCTGTTCCAGTGAGGATCCAATGCTACTTGGACAACATTTTGATTCTGTCCTCCTTCATCCATGCAGCCCATCGGGATCTGCAAATTACCCTGTCATATCTCCAGAGCCATGGATTTTTCCACTCCTGTCCACTCTAATGGTTCCTGCTTCCCTACCAATGAGCAGGAACCAGCCACTCATCCATCAAGGTCCCTCTCCTGCCACAAATCCGGAGATATCTCAATTGGTGGTGTTCCCCATTAATCTGGAAGAGACTCCTTTTCAGGGTCCCAGACAGGCTAGTGATAATCACTGATGCCAGCCTCCTGGTTTGAGGTTCCCATATGCAGGGCCAGATAGCTCAGGACATTGGTCGAGGTCAGAGAAGGCCCTTCCTATAAATTGGCTAGAGCTCAGAGCCATTTTTCTAGCTCTCAAGCATTTCAGGCACTCAGTGACTGTCTCTCATGTTCTAGTCCTTACGGACAACATAGCCGCAATGGCTCATGTCAACCGGCGGGGGGGACGAGGTCCAGAGCCCTCATGGGAGAGGCTCTATGGTTGGGGTTATGGGCAGTGCAACACCTGTTGTCAATCTCAGTGGATCATTTCTCCGGGATCAACAACTCCCAGGCCAACTGGCTCAGCAGGAGCCTAGTCGACCAGGCAGAATGGTCTATTCCTTCTTGTCTATTCAGGGACCTTTCCCTCAGATTCGGAACGCCGGAGGTGGATCTTCTCCACTCTTCAAATTGCCCAGGTCACCAGATTCTTCACCAGGTTTCCTTGCCAGGGAGCAGAGGGGACCAATGGCTTTCCCCCGCTCCCATCATTCCAGCAGTAATTTGGAAGATGTTGGAGGAATGAGCGGAGCTCCTCCTCCTGGCACCCTATTGGCCAAGGACGCCCTGGTTTGTGGACCTGGTCAACCTGTCGGTGGCTTCTCCTTGGAGGATCCCAGCCCATCTAATCTCCCTTTATCAGGGGATTCTGTTCCACCCGGAGTCCCAGTGGCTCAAGCTGACCATGTGGCACTTGAGTGGCAGCGGCTAGAGGTGGCTGATCTTCCTGAAGGGGTCATCATCACTATCCTAGCATCTTGCAAACGTCCCACAAGGTGCATCTATGATGCCACCTGGAAGGCCCAGCTCCCTCAGCTCACCTGGCCCATGCTACAGACAGCACTACTACAGGGGAAGCTCATAGCACCTCTTGTGCTTGCTGTGTTTTGCGGAATGGAGAGGGAAGTCACAGACTCCAAGGGCCTGGAAGACCAAGATTCTCAAGCCCCTATGAGGAAGAAACAAAGACAAAGAGGTCATTCTGCCAATGGAGATGCTGCTACTAAAATCAGAATCAAGGCCCTGGCTCCCAAAAAGATTTCCAAATCGGAGCTCAGGGCTGAGAAAAAAAAGGCATGTTGCTCTGGAAAAGCAGTTTGCAAAGATATTGGCACAGATGAGAGTCCAGATCCAGCAGGCTTCTCATCCAGGGAAGGTACAGGGTTGCTCAGAGGTTTCTATAGGGAGGAGGCAATGGTCCCAGCTCTGCTAGCCACCTTTTAGCTTGGTCTCCAGAGAGGATGGAAGAACTTTTACCCCAGGATTTGAGTAGATTAGGTCCATCCTCTAGACAGGCAGCCTGGGGCCCTGGTCCCTGCTTTCCCATAGGTCAAATAATACAAGGGGGCCACAGGCCTAGACCTGAGGCAACCTTCACTCCCACTGCTGCGGGCCTGCATCCAGTGGACTCCTCCACAGGGAACAGGTCTGATGACATTAGGGAAATAGTCTCAGTGGCCATGAGGTAGGGCCAGGCTGAGGGGTTTCAACAACTCCTTCGTCCACCAGGGAGAGGACAGTCCTTGTTTCCTAACTTGTCCCAAGGAGTCTCTTCATCCCACAAAGGCCTTCAGTTTCTAGCCTACCCAATCAGATTGGGATGAGGATGAAGAGAGGAATTATACCAATCCTTCTGAACACAGTCGTTCCTCTTATTCTGAAGAGGAGGAGAAAGATGAGATAAGAGATCATAATTTGTCAAGAGGAAGAGGAATTTAGATCTAATCAACCTCCCTCAGCAGCGGTTTTTAAACCTTCATTATTTAAAGCGCTCCTACACAAAGTTTTGGTCACGGCCCAGCTAAGGTGGCTCCTGAACCACAAGTGGCCTCTTCTAGCCACAGTGACACTCTGCTCTCCAACCATTGGTTCATACAGAAGTATTTCCTTCCCCACTGATATTCTTTGGTTTAGTGAAGGAGCAGTGTACCTTCCCTGGGTCGGGGCTGTACTATCAGCCTTCTTTCTTCAGACCTGAATCCATCGCTCGGTTCTCCAGGGGCCAGAGGGCTTTTCTTCTTTGCCAAGATCAATGTTCTGAGGCTTCAGGCAGGCAACAACAATGGCCTTTTCAAGGGGGAGATGGTCATACATTCTTTCTTTTTTTTTTTGAAAAAAAGTTTTATTGATTTTAACAACAAACAAAGACACATAAAACATAAGACATAAAACATAAAAACATCCTCCTCCTTCATAAATTTACATACAGTGTATCGGTTGGTTTGCCACTCCTTTTTGTGCATCCATTTCATAGTCTCCATTGTAATTGTATTACATAATAGCTCATATTATCAAACAAAAATTATATAACCTGATATCATTATTAAACAATCATTTGACTACAATTTTATTAATTCATGCTTTAATGAGATAACTATAGTTTACTTAGTTTATTTTATAACCAATCATAAAGTCATACCAAGTCTATCTTAATAAAATTTTATAAAGATACTATCAAAGAAAAAGAAAGGTTTAAATTGATTATTTCCTTAGTTTCTAAATATTCTATTATTATGTTTTGTTATCTAGCCATTGATAAAAAAGGTCCCAAACTTCATAAAATTGTTTATCTTCTTGTTCTCTAATTTCAAATGTCAATCTACTCATTTCAGCACATTCCAATATTTTCTTAATAATTTCTTCCACTGATGGTATTTTCTCACTCTTCCAATTTTTAACAAATACAATCCTAACCACTGTTAATACATTTACAATCAAATACTTCAAGTTTTTATTATATGTATCAGGTAAGATTCCCAATAAAAAAATCTCTGGCTTCAAATCTATATGTTTCTTTGCCATTTTTTCCAACCATATGCGGATTCTAGTGCAATATTTTCTAGCGTCCTCACAAGTCCACCACATATGATAATATGAGCCAGGTATCTGATTACATTTCCAGCACTTTACAGATTTATTCTTGAACATTCTTGCTATTCTTGTCGGGGGGAAATGGCACCTGTAAAACATCTTATACAAATTTTCTTTATATGCTGTTGACATTGTCATTTTATAATTTTGAGACAACAATTTTTGCCATTTCTCTAAATCAATCCCATATCCAAAATTCTTCCCCCAAGCGATCATTGTTTCTTTAACTTGTTCTTCCTCTAATTTAATTTCCAGCAAATAACTAAATAAATTTTTAATCACTTTTTCATCAGTACCTGTCAAAATCCTATCTGGGTCAGTCAATTTATCATAAAGTCCCTCTGTTTTAGAATCTTTAAGATACCTTGATTGTATTTGTGCATATGAAAACCAATTCATCTTTATACCTTGTTCTTCTAGATTTTGCATCGTTTTAAGTTCACCCTTTTTATTCAATATTTCCCCATATCTAACTCTTTGTTCCTTCTTATATGTTATAGAAAAAGAAAAAGCTTCAATAGTTGGATAACCAAACTGGGATTTTCAAATAGCATTGTCTCTTAATTTTCTCCCAGTTCAACTATAAAGATTCCCGTATATAATGTCTTCTAAAATAGCCCTGCAATTTAGTTCCCTTATACCACAAAAAAGCATGCCAGCCCGATAATAAATCATGTCCTTCTAATGTCAACAATCGAGACTTTCTTAATGTTATCCATTCTTTGACCCACATTAAATTTGCAGCTTGGTAATATAACTCCCAATTAGGAAGGCCAAATCCTCCTCTAGTTCTAGCGTCTTGTAAAAGTTTTAATTTTATTCTCACCTTCTTACCTTGCCATATATACTTCAACACAATTTTATTTAATTCTTCAAAATAATCTTTGCCAAGCCTAATTGGTATTGTTTGGAACAAATATAAAATTCTTGGTAAAATATTCATCTTGATTGTTGAAATTCTACCTATCAATGACAATTGTAGATTTTCCCATTTCTTCAAATCAGATGCTATCTGCTGCTTAAGCTTAATATAATTATTCTCTTTCAATGTAGTACATCTTGATGTCAAATGTATCTCCAAATATTTAACCTTGTTCGTAATTTGGATTTTCAATAAGTCTGCCAGTTCTTCTCTTTGCCTTAATAGCATGTTCTTTGTCAGAATCTTTGTTTTATCTTTATTTATTTTCAGACCAGCCATCTCACCATACTTCTCTATCTTTTCCAATAGTTTTAAAGCTGTCTCTAGAGGATCTTCCAGAATGAAAACCAAGTCATTCGCAAAGGCTTGCAATTTAAATTCCTCCTTTTTAATTTTCATGCCTTTTATATTTTGGTCCTTTCTAATATTTCTATTCAACACTTCCAAAGTCAGTACAAATAGCAAAGGTGATAATGGGCATCCTTGTCTTGTGCCTTTTCTTATATTAATAGAGTCTGTAAATTCTCCCTCTATCATTACTTTTGCCGATTGCATATAGTATATGGCTTCTATTGCTTGAATAAATTTTCTGGCAAAGTCCATCTGTTCCAGTAATAATAGCATAAATCTTCAATTCACATTATCAAATGCCTTTTGGGCATCTAGGAATATCAAAGCCATTTGTTTTTCAGGATGCACCTCATAATATTCCAAGGTGTCCAGAATTAAATATTTTTTAAGTCTTTCTGCCAGAATTGAGGCAAAGATTTTATAGTCTGCATTCAATAAGAAAATAGGTCTGTAGTTCTTAATTTGTAATGGATCGGCCCCTTCTATTGGAATAAGTGTAATATAAGCTTCTGACCATGTTTTGGGTATTTTCTTATTTAATATAACTTCATTCATGACTTCTAGCAGTGGTATGATCAAGGATTCTTGTAGTGTTTTATAAAATTCTGCTGGAAGCCCGTCTGGACCTGGTGCTTTCCCATTATTCTGTCTGTTGAGTGCTTCAGTTAATTCCATCATTGTTACATTTTTTCAGTCTTTTCAGGTATCTTGGGTAAATTAGCATTTTGTAAATACTGTTTAATTTTTCCCTCATCAAGGTCCTCTTGTTTATATAGTTGTCCATAAAAGTCTTGAATAATTTCCTTTTTCTCCTTATTGCCATAACACATTTGACCTTGATCGTCTATTAACTGTAATATTTTCCTTGAGTCTTTCTCCTTTCTCAGTTTGTATTCTATCCATCTACCTGGCCTGTATGCATCTTCAAAATAGTTCTGTTTAGCGCTTCTGATTTTTTGTGCCAGTTCTTTCTCTACCTGGCCCATTTTATGTCTGATTGTGTCCATTTTAAGTTTAATATCTTTTTTCCGTGGCATTTTCTGGAATTCTTTTTCCAGTTTTTTGTGGTCATCTTCTAAAGCTTTAATAGCTTGCCTCTTCCTAGTATTTTTTTTCTTTGTATAGTCTATTATTAATCCTCCCCCTCTTTGTATAGTCTATTATTAATCCTTTCTTCACTAAAGAAGAAAGTCAATTCTTTTTCCATCCATTGTGTGAAGTCTTTTTCCTTTAAAATAGTATTATTTAATGTCCATCTAGATCTTCTTTGTTGTCCTTACCATTTAGTTGTCATTGGATTATGGTCTGCCCATGTACTTGTTTCAATATTTGTTTCTTGAATATTAGATATTAATTCTGTTGAGACCCAAATCATATCTATTTTGGATCATGATAAATGTTTATTTGAATAAAAAGTATACTGTTGAGTTTTAGCATTTCTTTCTCTCCATATATCTTTTAAATTTAATTCATCTATCATTTTGAAGAAGGATTTAGGGAGAGTCTTTCTATTTTGTCTTGATGCTGTCGCTGTATAGTCCAATTTATTATCTACAATTCCATTGAAATCTCCCATCATAACTATGTTAATATAGTCCAATTTGACTGCTTTCATATATAACCTTTTATAAAATTCTTCTTGTTTATCATTTGGGGCATAAATTTGCAACCAGGAGTGTTTTTGCATTATTATCCACTATTTCAACCATTAATACTCTTCCATCTTCATCATTATAGATCAGTTTGGCTGGAATAGATTCTTTAATATACAAGGCCACTCCTCTTTTCTTACAATGAGTCAGGGAAATAAAAATTTTCCCTAATTTTGATTGTATCAATAAATGTTGATGTTGTTTTTTAATATGTACTTCTTGTAAGCAGATTATATCAAATTTTAATTTCTCTAATTTATGAAAAGTTTTTCTTCTTTTGGTAGCTGAATTCAGTCCATTTATATTCATAGAAATCAATTTTTTTTTCCTCCATAATTATGTTTTATATTTAGGTCTAACAGCTCTCGTAGTTCTTACTTCACGTTGTTCTTTGGTCTCCACTTGTCCTCCTACTGCACCTTCTTCTTTTCCCATTCCCATTTGGTCATTTGAAGTTCAGTTGGGATGGTCTCTTTTTCTATCTCTATTTCTCTTCTTTTGAAGAATTCATTTTAGAATATTTCTGCTTTCTCAATTGAATCAATTCTGTGTCTCTGTTCTTGCCATGTTAACATTAATCCTTCTGGAATCAGCCATCTGTAATTCACATCTTTTTCCAGCAACATTTTAGTCAGGAATCAATATTCTCTTCCCATCCCTCTCACTTTTCTGGGCATTTGTTTTAAGACAACAATCTCTTTGCCTTTATACTTCAACATCTTCTCTCTTGCCACTTGTAATATTTGTGTTTTAATAGTTTTTTTTGATAAATCTAACATAGAACTCTCTTGGTAGACTGTTCCTCATCGCATATCTTGTGAAGACTCGATATATCTCATCTACTCCATCCATCATCTTTTCCTCTGTTATTCCCAGAGCTCCAGTCAAGATTTCTATCATTACTGCAGCCAAATTTTGTCCTTTTTCTTCCTCTATGTTTTGGAATCTGAGGTAAAATTCTGATATATCTATCTCCCACTTCAACATCCCACTTTTATCTTGTTCAGCCATTGTTAATCTGCTGTTGATGTTTCCAATTGTCTCATCTCTTTGTTTATCTTTCTCTTCCATTTTTTGGAGTCTTTCATCATCAACTGTTGAATGTTTTCAATTTTTTCATCAGTTTTCACGATTCTTTGTTCAATGCTCTCCGTTCTTTGTTCAATACTCGTTTTAAGTTCTTGAATTCCTTGCATAACCATTGTTAGATCCATTTGTGCTTTATCTTGCTTCGCCATTGTTAAAAGTCGTCCTCCAGCTGATGGGGAGGCAGGAGCAGAGGTTGAAATGCCAGAAGGTAAAATTTTCTTACCCATTTGGATAGCTCCAGGTCTTCAAGCTCTTTTAATCCAATTGGTAGGGTGGCCAATTATAATCAATTAGGAAAAAGGAAAACATAAGAAAAAGCCAATAAAAAATAAAAAGCCCAAAATTGAAAAGAAAAAAGGATTAAAAATAAAAATAAAAGGAGGTTCTTCAGGTTCTTCTAAACCTTAATCCTGTTATGGGATAGTCAGTTGTTCAAAAATAAAAATAAAAAATAAAGAGAAAAAGAATAATACCCAATAATATTAAAAAATAATAAGAAAAAAAAAAGGAGAAAGAAAATTCTTCAGGTTCTTCACACCTTAATCCAATTGAAAGGCCACAAAAAGTAAAAGATAACCATAAGAGTAAATCAAAAATGGAAATGGGGAAGACAAAAATCCCAATAAAGAAAAAGAAAAAAAGATATTCTGAGGCTTTCCCTTAAAAAAAAAAAGATTAAAAATAGAATAAAAAAAAAAGAATAAATATACAAGTATTACAAAATACTGTAGGGTTGAAGAGGGGGGGATAAAACAGCTAAGAAAAAATAAAAAAAGGAGCACACTGCATTTTATTTAAGTATCCAAGGCTCTTATTATGGCTTATCCACAAATTCCAAAGCCAAGCTTCAAATGTTCACTTAATAGTAGAGGTCCCAGAGAGACACCTGTAAAAACATTCTCCAGTGCTCTTCCCTCTATCTTATCAAGTTCCAGTGTCCTTGAGGAAGAATTTTTCACAGTCCTCTCAACTTCAAATAAAGTATTTTCAAGCCTCTAGTTGGCAGTGTTACAAAGTTTCCTTAATCCACTCCCCCTTCTTCCCAAAAAAAGCCCAATAGAAAAAGAAAATATATATGTATATATATGTATATTTTTTTAAAAAAAAAATTACTAAAGGGAGCCTCTGTTCTAAAAAAATATAAGCAGTCAAAAAGGAGAAAGAAAATAAGTAAATATAGGATAAAAATTCAGTCTGGTTACAGTTACTAAGTCTCAATAGAAGTTCAATGAAGAAAAAAAAGTAAAAGTAAAAAGCCAAGCCTCACTTTGACATTTCTCTTTAAAAAATCGCCGCTAGATCCATTTTATCAATTTTTGTCAGAAATCTTACAGGTTTCTTCTCATTCTAGAGTGTCCTTAAGTCCCAGATATTTTTTTAAAAAAATCCTCACCAGCCGATACACTTTGTCTTTCTGTCTCTTCCTTCCGGAGCTGTCCCTGCTTCAGCAGCTTAATGGCTGCCTCTCCGCCGATGGTAGAAGGGCTTCTCCTGGATCAATCAGGGACTTGTGATGTCCCTGGGATCAACAGAATGCACCCCTTACTCTATGGGACGGTTTAGGTCCGTCAGGACCGACCAGGGGCGAAGATATCAGCTGCGATCTTGGAACCCTGAGATTGCAGCTGTATCGCGGCGACGTGGCTCCGCCTTCCATACATTCTGATGCTCGAATTGAATGCCCCATTTCACCCCTCCATCGGAGGCTGTTTGGCTTTCTTCGCCTCCAGGTGGGAGGAGTTGACATCAGAACATCTGGGTGTTTAGGATAATGAGGTCGGGCCTCCAACTTGAGTTCCTTTCTCCATCCCCGTGATTTTTGTTCACTGTCCTATGTCTAGGGACGGCTCCAAATGAGCTCTTATGGAATCGGCCATTCAACATCTTGTCGACATATGAGCCATAGAGCTGGTTCCAATTGATCAACGAGGATTAGATTTCTACTCTCACCTCTTCATGATCCCGAAGGCCTCAGGGGGGAGAGCCATCCTCGACCTTAAGCTCCTAAACAGATTTATCCCATACAGGCATTTTAAGATGCCTACCATGGCAACACATGACAGAAACGCTGTGAACATGTGGTTGCAAAGTTACTTTTTCAGTACAGTTGTAACTGAACACTGTCTGAGGCAGTCACCAAATGAAGACTACCTGAACTTTATTATTAATTCTACTTAAGTGTAGGGAATATATAATGGTTTGACTGAACTTCCAGTATACACAGACTCAATCACTCCTGATATAATTAGCCATTAGTGATATTTTCTCAAACCACATCTCAACCCCTAAGGCATTGGATCTCATTTTTGGAAATATGTCTGATCTCAGTTTCTATATTAGTCCTTTTTGGGTTTGATTAGACCAACATTTTGCTCAATAATTTGCAATCTGTCCATTCAATACAGCAGTTAAATTCACTTACAGACGTTGGAAAGTCTCCTACCACATGTTGCCTTTTTTATGGTAGAATATCCACTTTAAACTAAAAGACAAATTAACTTCAGCTTCCTTTAACAGGCATTAAGCAGGCAAGTTACACTGATGATAAATTACATTGCTGTCAAGAAACAAATGAAACTTTATAAAGAAAGAGTTTAATCTTTTAAGATTGCAAGCAGATTACCAAGATACAAGTTTGGGAGTGGTGGGGGGATCCTAATTAGAATTCTGGCAAAATGAGTTGTAGAGGCAGGAGCAGGTGGCAAGGAAGCTAGAGTACAATAAAGCCTTTCTTTAAAAGTCTTTTAGAAATCTTATAGGCCAGGCCAGGCCCCAGATACTCCATTCCTATGTAAGATCAAGAAATTGCTTGGTAGTTTAACAATTTCAAGTATATTTTTATCTATTTGGCTTATCAAATTCTCCCAACACCAATTCCTCCTCCCCAGGAAAAACAATTAAAAATATAAAACAACATACACAGACCGGACTTCATCCACTATAACAGTAACAAGCAACCATAAAATGCACCTCACAGATATTTGAGCTAAATGAATCATAGATTCAGTTCGTTTAAAATTTCTACTCCTTTTATTTCTTCTTTTTGGAAATCCTGGCTGGCTGAGGAACGATCACCAGCTGCGGCAGAGGCTTCCCTTCAGGTGACCCTCCTCCCTTTACGTTCTCCTCTTGCAACCCCCTGGCAGGCTGCGGTGGGGCCGGAAAGGTGCGTGCACGCGGGGACATCCTTAAGTGAGCAGCTGGCCACCCCACGTGTGCCTTTGTTGCGGCTTGGCTGAGTCCAGCTGCTCGCTTAAGGGTCTCCTTGAACATGTGGGGGGGACAACAACACTCCAAGGTGATGGCCAGAGCCTTAGTGCAGGAGAAGCCATGTCCTGTTAATGACCCCCTTAAGTGAGCTCCCGCCTGCCCCATGCACACCTTTGCTGCGCTTTGCTGCTTGCTTGAGGAGGGTCTTCCCGTGCTTGTGCACTCTCCTGGCCCTGCCACAGCTGGCAAAGGGGCTGTGAGGGGGGAAGGAAGGTCGACAGAGATTTTCTGTGCCATAAATCATATACACTTTTGGCCTATCTGATAGATTGAATTTCGGGGAAGCTATTTTGCATTATTTGTCTTTCCTGCCAAATATATCATGATGGTATTGGGGAAAGACTGCTTTATAAACTACTTTGTTCTGTTTAATATCTACATAGAATGCTAGTAGAAGTCATTTGGAATTTTAATGTGATGAATCTACAAATAATGTACACTGTACAGCAGTACCTTTTTGCCTGGTGTTGCTGTCAACAGAGGGAAAACTATGTACCTTACTGAGCCAGACAGACTTTAAGGCATCCAGAAAGTATCCACGATATCAATCACTCTGAGACATTTTCTCTCCATTTGATTTATTTAGAAACAGTCTGGTATGTCTAAGGCAATTTCCCAAAGTGAAAGTATTTTTTGCATGTTACTCAGAATCCACCTTTTCTCCTCCCTTGTTTCCTCTTACTTCTATACTTCATAAATCACGAGAACCAATTCACTGCAACTGGAATTTCTTAATACAACATACAGAATAACCTTGAACTTTCAACTCCTCCTCCACCCTTCCATTTAAATGTGGCAGCTGAATTTCAAAGTTGACGGGGTCCCCCCTTGAAAACTCCTCCTAAAAGAAAAGAAAAAAAAAACAGGGGTTAATACATGTCCTTAACCCCCTCCCCCCCCCTCCACAAGGACCCTTCAGTTTGTGGGGGAAATCCTCATGGAATTGGTTAACCAATTGATCAGCATGAACATCCCAACTCTTTACCCAGCTAGCATCTGAGAGGTGGTATCCTTTCCATAAGACCAAATATTGTAATCGGCCATGGTGTAATCTAGAATCAAGAAATTTTTGAATTTCATAATGTGTTTCCCCCTGTACCATTAACGGTTTGGGGGAGTGATTGGCAGTGGTCTTATTGATGTAGTAGCTTCATAACAAATGTTCACAGTCTGTTTACTACCATTTTTAGCAATCCTTGATCACATAATATGAAAAGATCAGCTTTAGGTACTACTTAATTACTGAATACAATTTAAAATGCCATAAGGCAGTGGCCCCCAACCTTTTGGGCATCAGGGATCAGTTTCGTGGAGAGAGGTTTTTCTGTGGACCAGAAGGGGCGTAGTTTCATGCATTGCCCGCATCCTGCAGATGGGGCTTTGTTTGTTTGCGGGCCAGGCAGGAAAGGAATGTTCCAGACCCTTTTAGCCAAAGAATTCTGACCAGCGGAGTCCAGAGAGAGACCCTTCTCTGCCATTGATCCCACCATATGGAATGTTTTCCTGGAGGTGATGTGGACCCCCACTCTCCTGGTCTTCTAGAAGGGCATGAAAACATGGCTCTGTAGCATTGTTTGGGACTCACAGAGGAGCATGCAGCCATGGGGCTGGTTAGTTCCCTATAAGCCCTCCTGCTGCCTTTTAATTAATAATTAATATAACTTCTTTTTAAATTCTATACATTTTTAAATTTTTCATGTTTTTAATATTTTATTTATACATCTAGAATCCCTCTGTGAGGAAGATGAGTAGTGTTAGCTTTTGACAATTTACAGAACTGCATAGTTTGGAACTATTAATAAAAATTGAAATACTGTCTGAAATAACTCAGTTTTTGAAGTTTCCTAAAAGCCAACTTGGGGGTGGAAGCAACTTGATCTTTTGGAAGACTGTTCAAAAATAATGATAGTGCCACGGAAAATCAGCTCTGTCTCAGCTCCCCAAATCTCTTGGAAATGTGGGACTACAAGAGATTTCTCCTTATCTGTTGATACTAATTAGAACATATAGTCCTGTAGGTATCTAAATGCCAAGCCGCATTATATGTCAATACTGCATCTTAAATTCTACTAACTGTACAATTTATACAATTTATAATCAGTTGAGGGGGGGGGCTGAAAAATCAATCTGCTGTGAACATCAGTAAGTACTTGAGGGACTGCATTCTATCTAAACCATTTATCATTTCTGAGTAGTCTTTGAGTGTGGCTCTGTAAAACACATTGCAGTACATCCCTTGACCTATGACCAAAATTGAGCCCAAAATTTCTGGTGTTGAGCAAGACGTTTGTTAAGTGAATTTTGCACCTTTTTACAACCTTTCTTGCCACAGTTAAGTGAATCACTGCAATTATTAAAATAGTAACACTGTTGTTAAGTGAATCTGGTTTCTCTATTGACTGCTTATCAGAAGATCACAAAAGGTGACCTCATGACAAGCAAATGTCATAAACTAGTTGCCAGGTATCAAAGTTTTGATCATGTGACTATGGGGATGTTGCAACAGTTGTAAGTGAAAAATAGTGAAACATCACTTTTTTCAATGCTATTCTAACTTTGAATGTTCACTAAATACGTGGTTTAAAGATAAATCTTTCTATGCTTACATATATGATAAGCATATTTCAAACCTAACAGTCAGATCCTCTCATGCAAGATTCTCATGTGAAGCTCTGGAATACCAAGTAAACATGTTCACTTAGGAATGGATATTTGCATGCATGTAGTATTCACATTCACCTCAAATCTTTCTTAGGAGGAATTTTGTTGTTTTAAATATTCAAATTCTTGTTCCAAGAACTTGGAATAAGAACTAGGGCATACATTCTCCTTAACACCTCTGATAAATGGCTGGAATTAATCTGAAAAGGGGCAGTGGGAGCTCTGGAGGACTTGCTTCAGGATTCATCTTATTACTGAGGAATAATACTTAGATCTGGCCCATGGGGCCACCTTGGAAATAGCAAAGGACCAGCCCACAGTACCTCTTGACAGCGAAAACGGAGCTCGTGAGGGCCACGTGCAGCCCTCCCGGGTTCAGTTTCCCCTGGCAGAGGGTTGCACCAGGCTGTTGCAGACAAAAATGGAGCTTGAGAGCCCATTTTCACTGACAGAGCGCTTGGGCCACCAAAGTCGCCCTGACATGAGTGACATCAGGCTGGCCATGTCCCCTGGCCATGCTCACCTCGGCCCCCTGAGATCAAATACAACCCTGATGCACGTACATACATACATTCTAGCATTTTCCAAAAATGTATAATTCAGTTTTTTGGGATCAACTAAGTATTGATTCATTGGTTAAAACAGGAATTGACCATCCAGCTTGTCATACAAGCGTAATGTCATGGCTTGAGAATAGCCCAAAGGTCATCCAATTATTCTGGTGCCTTAACCACTAGATCAGACAGATTCGTTATTACCTGTAAATCACTTCATATCATAGGGCATGAGCTTATGCCCACATCATATGATCAGGCAGAAGATATATGGGTTCCTTTTTTAAAATAATGTCTCTATTGGAATCTAGGAAGTGTTCCTCTGACAAAATGCCTGCCTCTAGAATAGCATCTTTGCAGAGCTTTGTATAGCTGCCACCCTAATAATCTTAAAGGATTCTCAGAAAACCTGGCTGTTCTGGTTATGATCATTGCTGAGCTTCTATAAATCTTGCTTTTTTTTTCTAGCTGAACATAAGGATTTTTTCCCCTGATTTCTTGATGTGCATAGATTTTTGAATGGCCTAATTCTCACAAAGGAAAGAAAAAAAAAGATTTAATGCATTTCTAGTATCTAAGCAAATTGGCACATAAGACTTGAAACAGGATTACCAACTAAAAATACTACAAAAATCCTACAAAAATACTGTGGAACATGTAACTTAACTAATATTTGTCTTTATTATTTCCCTCCTTTTTAGGTGCCTTAGCTGGACCAAGAGTTGATCCTCATGTGAAAGCAGTTTGGGGAAAGAACGTTACTTTGAAGTGCATAATTGATATCAATGAAACATTAACACAGATTGCGTGGGAAAAGATACATGGGAAAACTATTCAAAATATTGCTGTTCATCATCCTGTGTATGGATTTTCTGTTCAAGAAGAATACGTAGGAAGAGTATTATTAAAAAACACCTCACTAACTGATTCATCTATCACCTTAATTAATGTTACCTTTTCTGATTCTGGTGAATATATATGCAAAGCAGCTACATTTCCTCTAGGAAATTCCCAATCATCAACAATTGTAACTGTATTGGGTAAGTATTTTATATTTATTTTACAACTTTTATCCAAAATGTTTGAAAAACCAAAATTAAAATTGATAACCATACCATGAATCAATCAATAACATTTATTTGGTCAAGTATTAGCACAAATTAAAAAAAAAGATTACCATGAACAAAAGCCAATGCTTACTATATATGTAGATTTGATTTATGTACAATGGAGATCCAGTGGAAATATCCTCCTGAAGGAAAGGTGTAGAACAATTATTGCAGATTCAAATATCTTCCTTCCAAAGCAGATATGCAAGGGCGTAGATAAGAGGGCAGGAACATTTAGAAATAATTACTTCAGCAGGGAGTATTCAGTTCATCACACAATTTGGATCTTTTAGTGAATGAGCAGAATGATTAATATGTACTTTAGCTGGAGAAGGAAGGCTCTGGTTTATTTTTTCATTTAAGAGAATTGCCAACAGATACACATTTTTTTGGAAGTATGAAAACAATAAAAAATGCAGCAAGGATCCCCCTTTGGGTAGCTGTGACTATAATTTTTCAACCTTCCTGGGCTTTTTTTGAAGAGGAAATAAAATACATGCAGTAATTTTTCAACTTATCTTTCAAATATCAATATATTTCTTCCTCCAGGAAATATACCATATGTGAATTGGTTTGTTCATGAAGGTATGGTTTTCTGTAATAATTGAGTGTTTTTGCTATGTCTGCCTCTGTGCTAATGTTGTGGGGCATAGTGAGGACAGACCTAGGTCTGTAAACTCCTAGATCATCAGTAAAAGAAAATAAAGACCTAGGTGGAAAAAAATCCTAAATTATTTTCTTGTTAAATGTCATTGCCTTTTGGATGAAGAAATGTACAGGTACTCTTTGTCCAGTGACTACCTTATGTAGTGACCAATCACAGTCACTAAGGTGATGAAAAAGTAACTTTATGACCAGTCCTTATGCTTAATTCGTAATAACAATAAAAAAATTAAGTACATTTATTTTCAAATACTTCTCATGTGTACGTATTGCAAAACATAGGTGATGACAGAAAGGATGGCTGCTATCCTGATGCGCAGTTATGCTTCTTTCAGGATTCATTTCATTTGTTGGAGTACTAATTTATACATTTGTGGTTGCAAAGGCCCAATGCCTTTACTGACTAAAGAAATATCACAACAAATAAATGAGCATTAAACAATATCTGATTTGAGAATGTCAACTGTGCAAAGACATAATATGAAAGCTAGTTCCTGCATATCTCCATCAATAATCTCTGCATTTTTTACTGTCTACATCAATATAGCCATCTTTTTGGAGGGATATTAACAAAGGCATATATGATATTATTAGACAGTCATATATTTTACTTAATAGAAATGTTACATATACAATAAATAAAAATTATCCAAAACTATTCCATCTTTCAAACTATTTGAGGAAGACAATTTCAGCTACCATGATTGTTGGCTCTGCTTTTAGCCAAGCTGTCTTCATTTTACCATTTTTCACCAGAATTGACTGGTCAATTTAAATTCAAGTTTCTTAATCACCAACACTTTAAAAAAATTTTTTTTATTGATTTTTAAGACAAACATAGACAAACAAAACATAAAAACATCAAGCCATCTTCCATATATATGTGCTGGTTGGTTCACAAATTGTTTTGTGCTTTCATTTTGTAGTCTTCAATTACAATTACATTGTATATATTCTCACATTTTCAATGAAGTATTAAATACATTAACATCATTGTTAATCGATCATTTGATTACACTTTTATTCATTCATGTTTTACCAAATAATCATATTTTACTTAATTTGTTTTATGACAATTCATATTATCATCTCAAATCTATCCTACAATTATTTTGTAGATATAATAAAAAAAAATATATCTTTATACATTTATTATTTTTAAGAATCTACATATTTAATTACCATGTTTTATTGTCTAACCATTGATAAAATAGATCCCAAATTTTATAAAATTGTATCATCTTGTTCTCCTTAGAGCTGCTCGGATCATCCAGAGAGTGGGGTGGTGCTTCAGTCTCTGCAGTTGTAGGCTGAGTTTAATTTTGAGGAATGCTCCTCCCACCATCATGTGGCTCCAGCGTAGCGTTCCCCAGTTTTGCTCAGCCTCGTGTGACACTAGGCAGTGACTTGTGTTTCTCCTTGGCCGTTCCAATAATTCCTTTGCTGATCCATTTACTTTAGTTCCTCTCAAGTTGTATTATCTTTTCTTTTAATCCCTTAGCCTTGCGCAGTGGTCCGGACTACTAAATTCCCCTGGGAAGTGTGGTTTGCTCGCCCCAGTAAGTGGCAAGGGGAGGGCTAGCAGTGTCCTCACGCTATTCCCCCACTCCCTCCTGAGTTGCCTTAGCCTTGCCATCTTCCTCTTTCCTCTCTCCTTGCGATTTTCGTTAATTCGTTCCGTTCCGCTCCATTCTCCCCCCCCCCGCACCGAACGCCGTTTTTTCTTCTTTTTTCTTACCAGAGGAGTGGTTTTTCCTCTCCTTTCCTGTCCTCTTCCTTTGCAGACCTGTGTCCCTGGGGAGGCCTTTTTTTTTTCTCTTGCGCTGCTGAGAGGCCCCGTTGTCCCCGTTGCAGGCGGCCGCCATTTTAAGCGCCACCTCGTGGTCAGGCGCCATTTTGTTTTTGAGGTTTTTTTCCTCGATCGAATGCTGCGGTATTTTCTAGCCCAGCAGCAGGACCTGTAGGCCTGCTCAGAGCCTGAACTCGCTTCTGTCTCCAGCCTCTTCGAGTGGAAGCTAATTCCCTCTTCGATCTGTTGTTCTCCCGCAGCCTGTCTCAGCCAGTGTAGCAATAAAAAGTAACACCACTTCCGCTCAGTTTTCACCTGGGAAGGCAGTCGGTCTAGCCTGCTCTCTCTCCAGGCCTCTGGCGTTCATTAGGCGATTGGACCTATTTTTTTTCCTATATGTTTTATTTTCAAATAAATAAATAAAAAAAGAAAGAAAGAAAGCAAAAAGAAAGAGGAAGTAATTAAAAAAAACAGAAGTAAAAGGGGGGGCAGAAAGAATTTTGCAAGGGCTCCCGGCCTTTGTCGTAGGTCGACCCCCAGGCGTGTCTACCGCCTCTGATCGATTCCTATCTTTTTCAATTATCCTTGAAATGGCAGAGAGCAATCCCTCTAAGGGCCCTTCCTTGAAGGCCAAGTCCAAAACCCACCATCTGCGCAGGCAAGCTAAGGATACCTCCAAAGCCTCACAGAGGGATGCCTTAAGACGCCATAAGGCGTTAGAAAAAGAATTTGATAGACACACCAAACAGGCAGGTTCAGTGCCTCCGGTACTTCCACCTTCCACTCCCTCTACCTCCACTCAACTCCCGCCTCCTTTAGTCTATTCCTCCCTATCCAGGCACAGCTCAACCTCTCATGGTCACCAGGCTCCTGGAACACCCGACAGACGGACACCAGAGGCTACCTTCAAGCCCACAGCCACCGGTCTACGCCAAGAGGAACTGCTCATACAAGAGGTTCCGGAGCAACTGAGAGCCTGGATGCTATCCTCCAGGGCATTGCAGAAGGACTCCAACAGATAGTCAGGCCAGGCCTCCATCCGCTGGCCCCCGAATGTGAATCTCACTTCGTAAGATCCCTCCCTCTCAGATCGGAACCACTACAGGAACAGGCACCCCCTCAGGGGGAGGTTTCCCCTTCAGTCAGGGAGGTGGAGGAGGAGGCAGAAGGGGGTTTGGATCCATTCAGGGAGGAGGAGCAGTTCGATTTGGAGTCTGTACAGTACAACAAGCCCCTCTCTGACGTGGATCCATCAGAGGCGGAGATGTCTGAGGATGAGGGTCTCACTCCCGACCAACCAGCCTTTGTAGGGCTATTTAAGCCCCAATTATTCAAATCCCTCCTGTACAAGGCCAGAAATATTTCTGGGCTAAAATCCCAGACCCCCCCTGAGCCCTCTCCCCTTGACCCGGAAGGCCCAGAGGACTCCTTTTTCAAACAGCCAGTAGTGGAAGCCGAGGTCATCCCCACCCCTCCCATCTTCCTTGACCTGGTGTCCAAGCAGTTGGCTTCGTCTGCAGCCCCCCCCCCCCCCGTCCCATCAGCCCATGATAACAAGTTTTTCAATCTGGATCCAGAACTTTCCAACTTATTAGATACTCCGGAGGTTGATGAGCCCGTCGTGGGTCTGGCCTCTTTCTCCACCCTCTCTGACCCCTTAGAGGCCTTGAAGCCGGATGACAAGCGGGCCGAACTGGCACTTCGCCGAGCTCACCAATCAGACACCTGGGCAATTAGATTGGCCACAGCTGCCTCCTTCTTTACCAGATCCTCCATTCACTGGCTCTGCCAGCTCAAGCAGCATGTCCCAATCTCCAGTGTCCGAGCTCATCAGGACATAGCCAAGATTACAGCCGTAGCTGAGTTCTCGGCCAACACTACTTTCCACTCTGTTAAATTTTCAACCAGAGCTATCTCCTCCCATGTTGCTGCCCGCTGTCTGCTTTAGTTAAAGCAAAAATAAAGTTAAATTGGCCTCCGCTCCTCTTGTGGGCAACAAACTGTTTGGACCATCCTTAGATCCCCTATTAGTGGAAGGGTGGAATAAGAAAAAAATTCTTCCTTCCCTCATCTGGAAGTCAGAGCCCAGGTCCCTCCAGCCCTTTTGGAGAACTCCCTTTCGTCCCTATTTCCAGGCCTCCTTCTCACCAAGGCACCAAAGCCCTTTGGGTCGGGCCAGTCCCAAGACAGGACCGACCCCTCTGACAGAAGCAGAAGGGGCAGTAGCTTCAAAAGGCCCTTTCGAGGCTCCGGTAGCCGGCCCTTCAGGCATTCCAGATAGACCACAAGATTTGATCCCCATTGGTGGATGCCTTCAAGCGTTCGCCAACCAATGGGATGCCTCCATTTCTGACGTCTGGATTAGGGACACCATCAGATTTAGCCTCGCTCTCGAATTTCAATCTCCCCCCCCCCTGACCTTTTCATGTCTTGCTCCCTCTCTAAGAACTGCACTAAGCACAGCCTTATGGATTCAGCCATTCTCCTTGATATAAGAGCCATCCAGCCCGTCCCTCAGTCTCAACAGGGGCAGGGATTCTAGTCCCACTTATTCGTGGTCCCTAAACACTCAGGGGGATTGAGAGCAATTTTGGACTTAAAACAGTTTAACCGCTACCTGGTGTATCGCAAGTTCAAGATGCACTCTCTGCAGTCCATCCTGCTGGACATTAGACAAGGGGACTGGTTGTCTTCTATTGATCTCTCAGAGGCATTCCTCCACATACCAATCCAACCTTCCCATTACAGGTTTTTGCGCTTTTGTTATAATAACCTCCACTTCCAATATGTGGCTCTCCCATTTGGGTTAGCCTCTGCTCCCAGGGCTTTTACCAAGGTCCTGGCCGCACTAGCTGCCCACCTCAGAACCCTCCCTGTGCATCTCCACTGTTACCTGGACGACATCCTCATCCTATCCCCTTCCCAGGATCAAGCAATGAGAGATACTCATATTACCCTAGCTACTCTTCAGGAACATGGGTTCCTTATCAATTGGAAGAAAAGCCAATTATCCCCTTCCACCAGGATAAACCACCTGGGGATGGTAATCGGCACTGAAAGGGAAGGTATTCCTATCCTCGGAGAGAATCTTCAGCATCCAGAAATCTGTTAAAATCATCAGGCGCCTCAAGAGGGTTTCCCTTCTGGAACTATCACAATTACTGGGTAAAATGATATCATGTATTTCTATTATCCCCTGGGCCCATCTACACTCCAGATCCCTCCAGTGGTTCCTGCTTCCAAAGGACCGGAGCAAGCAAATCAAGACTCAAGGTCAGGGTCCCACCAAGGGTGCTCACGTCCCTCCCTTGGTGGAGCAAATTGTCCATCAACAAGGGCTGCCTCCTCAAGGAGCCCCCAAGACTCACCGTCACCACAGACTGCCAGTCTGTCCAGATGGGGTGCCCATCTTCAGTCCCTTACACCACAGGGCAGATGGTCAGTGACCAAAAGACTGTGCAACATTAACTGGCTGGAGCTCCACGCCTTCCACCTGGCCCTCCGCAGCTTTCTTCCCCAGGTACGAGGCCGCCACATCCTCATCCTCACAGACAACATGACGGCCAAAGCACATATCAACAAACGGGGGCACTCAGTCATTACGTTTAATGAGGGAGGCCGAGTGTCTCTGTCGGTGGGCAAATACCACCTCCTTTCCCTCAGGCCAGATCACATTTTGGGTGTATCAAACACCCAAGCGGACTGGTTGAGCAGAGCCACCATAGACCAGTCGGAGTGGCACCTCTACCCATCACTGTTCAGGGAGGCAGCATCCATCTTTGGCCTGCCAGTAGTGGACCTATTTGCCTCCCCCCTCAATACCCAACTTCCAAGGTTTTTCTCAAGATTCCCATCCCCGGGACGGAGAACCACAACGCCCTACAGTGCCCGTGGCCCATGGGACTTCTTTACGCCTTCCCCCCCTGCCACTGGTGCCCATAGTCCTTCAAAAGGTACTTCACAAGAAGCTGGAACTGCTTCTTGTAGCACCTTATTGGCCCTGGCGCCCTTGGTTTGCAGACCTTTGCAGCCTATCAGTGGCCCCTCCCTGGAGGATCCCAGCAGACAGAATCTTCCTCTCTCAGGGCCCTCTTCTCCACCCAGACCCCCAATGGTTCCAACTAGCTGTCTGGAGGTTGAGCGGGAACATTTGAAGAAGGAGAACCTCTCCCTCAAGGTCATCGACACCATCCTTGCAGTCAGGCGGCCCTCAACCATAATAATTTACGACGGCACCTGGTCCATTTTCCGCAGATGGTGTGTCAGGCTTCATATCGATCCAGCTGCCCCTTCTATTGCCCAAGTCCTTGACTTTCTGCAGGAAGGCCTCAGCAAGGGACTGTCACCCAATACATTAAGATGGCAGGTGGCAGCCTTGTCTACAGTTATCTCCTGTAAGGAAGCCGGATCCCTCTCTCAACATCCCCGTATTTGGGCTTTTCTGAAGGGGGCCTCCAACTTACACTCTCCGACCCACCACCGATACCCAACCTGGGACCTCAACAAGGTCCTTACCTCACTCACAAAACCACCCTTTGAACCACTTAGGGAGGTTTCCCTTCAGTACCTATCTTACAAGGTACTCTTCCTTGTGATGATCACATCAGCCCATGGGATCTCAGAGATTGCGGCACTCTCCACTAGGAAAGACCTTTGTGTGTCCCATCCTGATCGAGTGATCCTCCGGCTTGACCCTTCCTTCTTACCCAAAATCAATTCGGTTTTCCACAGGGTATAAGAACTTATCCTACCTAATTTTTGCCCCAGGCCAACTCAGGAAAGGGAGAGGCAATGGCACACTCTGGATGTCAGATGTGCCTTGTGAGTTTACATTAAACGTATTCAGGCCTTTCGTAACTCTGAGGCCTTGTTCATATCCTTCCAACCTAAATCAGAAGGGCTCAAGGTTCCTCCAACCACCATAGGCCGTTGGATAAGGGCAACCATTGCCAAAGCATACCAGGCCCAGGCCCTTCAGGTGCCCAGGGGTATTACGGTGCACTCCACTAGGAGTGCGGCAACTTCAGCTGCCTGTGCTACCCAGGCTCCAATAATCAACATTTGCTGAGCAGTGATGTGGGCCTCCCCATTACCCTTCATTAGGCATTATAAAATTGACAGGTATGCCTCAGCCGAGGCTTCTTTCGGTAGAAGGGTTCTTCAAAGGGATTTTAGGGAACCTGAGGGGATTACGGACCAGACGGTGCCCCTCCCATAGGACAGGCCCAGCTTTGGTATGTCCCACTCTCTGGATGATCCGAGCAGCTCTAAGGAGAATGGGCGTTGGTTCTTACCTGACATGCCATTTCTCTTTGAGCTGCGAGGATCATCCAGCCCCTCCCTTATCTGTCACCGTCTGGTGGGGACTTGTTTCGGCCAATGGAATGTTAGCTTGTTAGGATGAGAGCATGGCTTTTGTTTCCTCTCGTCTACGCAAAACTGGGGAATGCTACTCTGGAGCCATGTGATGGTGGGAGGAGCGTTCCTCAAAATTAAGCTCAGCCTACAACTGCAGAGACTGAAGCACCACCCCACTCTCTGGATGATCCTCGCAGCTCAGGAGAAATGGCGTGTCAGGAAAGAACCAACACCCATTCTCTGATTTCAAATGTCAATCTACTCATTTCAGCACATTCCAATATTTTCTTAATGATTTCCTCCTGTGATGGTATTTTATCATTTTTCCAGTTTTTAGCAAATACAATCCTAGCCGGTGTTAATACATTTACAATCAGGTATTTCAATTCTTTACTATATATTTCAGGTAAAATTCCCAATAAAAATATCTGTGGATTCAAATCTATATGCTTTCTTGTCATTTTTTCCAACCACATGTGGATTTTAGTCCAATATTTTTTAGCATCCACAGAAGTCCACCATATATGGTAATATGAGCCAGGTGTCTGATACATTTCCAACATTTTTCAGATTTATTCTTGAACATTCTTGCTATTCTTGTTTGGGGAAAATGCCACCTGTAAAACATCTTATACAAATTTTCTTTATATGGCTGTTGACATTGTCATTTTATAATTTTGAGACCACAGTTTTTGCCATTTCTCTAGATCAATCCCATATCCAAAATTCTTCCCCTAAGCAATCATTGTTTCTTTAACTTATTCTTCTTCTAGTTTAATTTCTAATAAATATCCATACAATTTTTTAATCACCTTTTCATCAGTACCTGTCAAAATCTTATCTAAATCAGTCAGTTTATCAAAGAAACCTGTTTTAGAGTCTTTATCATACCTTGAATGTATTTGCGCATATGAAAACCAATTCATCTTTATAGCTTGTTCCTCTAAGTTTTCCTCCTTTATTTTTTTGACCAGTGTATATCTAAATGGCAATAGCTGCCATGATTTCAAAGGTGTTATATGTTTATTTTCCAAATAGGCCCAGAGAGGAAAGTAATTAAAATAAGTCTCATTCCAGAAAGTTAGAGTTATTAAGAAAAAGTGCAAAGATATACCTGAAAATCTGACAAGCTAAAGTTCCTATACTTATTAAGTAACTGCAATTTAGTCAAAGATGTTCTGGGGACATTAGCCTGCTGTAATATTTTCATTAATCTGAATGAAATGTGTAATGAAAATTAACACTGAAATAATGTTTTAAAAGTACATTAATTTTGATATGATAGTCACTTTATTAATGTTAATCTTACTGTAAAAAATTATGGGAGTTAAGTTAATGACCAAGTGAAATTTCACTGAAATTATATTAGTACATTTAGGTTTACTTTCCTCAGTGTTTTGTGATAAACTTCTGAAGAGAAGTGAATCCAATAATTTTATAGAATATATAGAAAATGTAAAAGCTAATATACAATGATATATAGAAAGAATTGGTCCCAAAGGCATTTACAATTTACTCCAAATAGTAGTGTATTTTACAGAATATAAATAATATTGTTGTATTTCAACAAGTTTAATTATATAATTGCCAAGGATAGCCAAGATATCACTGGCAAATAAGTGCAATTTATATTTAATATCAAATGCCACCATGCCTTCTTTATCTCCTTCTAACAGAAGAAGGGAGAAGGACGGGGAGACAGAGTGACTCAATGGCTAAGATGCTGAGCTTGTCGATCAGAAAGGTCAGCAGTTCAAATCCTTAGCACCGTGTAACCGATAAGCTCCCGTCACTCGTCCCAGCTTCTGCCCACCTAGCAATTCGAAAGGATATAAAAATGCAAGTGGAGAAATAGGGATCACTTTGATGGGAAGGTAACAGCGTTTCATGCACCTTCAGCGTTTAATCATACCAACCTCATGACCATGGAGACATCTTTGGAAAGCACTGGCTCTTTGGCTTTGTAACAGAGATGAGCACCGCCCCCAGAGCCAGAAAAGACTAGCACGTATTTGCAAAGGGAACCTTTACCCTAACAGAAGAAGTCAAGAATCAAATTAAAGAATAAAGGAGATAGGGACGTTCCTTGTCAGATTTCCCAATGTAATTTGAAGGATGGAGAGTCAAATTCAATGATGATAGATAACTGGCCACAGGATGAGGATACCAGATTGTAATTAATGAACAAAAGATAAGAGAAATCCATGTTTTTTTTAAAAAAACACATTTCATTAATTCAGTCTGGCTCATACACAGCCCTTTCAATATCTAACAAAATTTGATTCTCATGTATCCACAACTATATCCATAATATCAATCATCATATGAATATCGTGAAACATTTTCTATTTTATATAAAGAGAGATGGATCTATTATGAATGGTATAACTTTCCATAGTCTTGTAACCAATGTTAATATTTTGCCATCTACTTATAAGATGATTCATTTCTGTAAACAGAAACTACAGACAAAGGGAAGCTGGAAATCGTTCAAGATGTTTTATTTTGAAAAGTTTTTAAAGTAGTTAAATATTTGATTTTTGATTTTTTTTTTCATTTTTTCTGTAGTTGAACCAACTGTGAGCTTAACAAAGGGACCAAATCCTTTAATAGATGGTGCCAATCAAACAGTTGCAGCCATTTGTACAGCAGCCACTGGAAAACCAGCTGCAGAGGTTGTCTGGGAAGGTGATCTTGGTGAAATGGAATCTACTTCAACTTCATATCTAAATGAAACAATCACAGTGCAAAGCCAGTACAAGCTTGTTCCTACCCGCTTTGCTAGAGGAAGACGAATAGCTTGTATTGTGAGACACCCAGCGTTAGAAAAAGAGATAAGAATGCTTTATGTGCTGGATATTCAATGTAAGTAATGATACTTTAGTAGGCATATATTTTGTTTTGGTATGCACACCTACATTTTTGGACGGACTTGAAGTATAGCATAAGAGTAAGGTTTCACAAGTGGATATGAAAAAATAAATCCGTTTTTTCCCTTGGTTTGGGGTTATATATCACACATGCAGGGGTGGGATTTTACTGGTTCGGACCAGTTTGAGCGAACTGGTAGTTCTGGTGATCATTTGGCCCCACCCACCTGCCTCTGCTCTTTCCTGTGCTTTATTTCCTTGTTTTGGAGCACAGCTGATTCATGCGGCAGAGCAGTTTTGCTGCAACTCAGCTATTGTACTCACAAGGGCTGCAGTAGAATAAGAATTATAGTTGAAAATTTAAAATGGTTTTTAAAATGGCTTTTTAAAATGGTGTGTGTGTGCGCAAAGCACGTGAACACCAAACCGATCATTACACCAGTCAATCACACCACTGCACACATGTATATACAAACTCTGTTCTTTAATACATTTCATGGATCAGATGATGACCATTCTTCTGATTTTCAGCAATTGTAGTTCAGACAGGGCTTCAAGCACTGTAAAATAGAGGGTTGAATTTTAGGGCCTCAGCTTGCCCAACCCTGCTTATCACTTTTCTTTCAGTAAAACTATTTCACGTTATGAATGTTAGCATAATCTAACAGATCTGAAAGGTATTGAAACATTATTATTGTTTGATGTGTTTTAATCAATGTTGATACCTGATGACTGCCTGGACAAGTTTTTGGAAGTGGTTTGCCATTATTTGCTTCTTAAGAGAGAGTAACTGGCACAAAGTCACTAAGTTTGCTTTGTACCTAAAGTGAGACTAGAACAAACATTTTCCCAGTTTCTAGCCAAGTATCTTAACTACTACACTAAACTGACCGGTGGTGGGATTCAATTTTTTTTTTTACTATCGGTTCTATGGGCTTGGCTTGGTGGGCATGTCAGGGGAAGGAGACTGTAAAATCTCCAGTCAGAGGTGGTATTGGCCAGTTCTCTGAACTACTCAAAATTTCCCTTACTGGTTCTCCAGAACCGGTCAGAACCTGCTGAATACCACCTCTGAAACTGACCCTTGAAAACAAACATTTAGGTCACGTAAAAATTGAGGCAACTTTTTAAACATGTATTTTATTATTGGTATGTAAATATGCATTGGCACTTGGTAATAGGGGCTATGACTAATTTGTCATTTGGGATTCAAATTTTTTAACTGTGTGTGGCTTCATTTGTGGGTGTGGCTTGCTGACTGGGCATGGCTTGGTCATGTGACTGGGTGGGCATGGCTTGTATGTAAATATTATAAATATTTATGTAAATATTGATTTTTTTTATTAAAAAAGAACAACTTTTATCTAAAAGCAGGCAGGCAGATTGAGTTCTTTAGATTTTACTCTGGACTTGATTTTAAGTACTTCCCTCATTGCTTATGCAAATGCACATAATTATATATGTTTGTAGATTCTCCTGAGGTAACAGTAACTGGATATGATGGAAACTGGTATATTGGAAGAGAGAATGTTTTGCTCAGGTGTAATGCTGATGCAAATCCACTACCAATGGAGTTTACATGGAGTCGGTAAGCCATTCTCAAAATAAATTACATTTAGCTAAATTAAATCAATGTAATAATAGTATACTATGAATATAATAGTATATTCATATCAGAATATATTGCACAGATAATCCGCAACTTATAACAGTTCATTTAGTAACTGTTCGAAGTTACAGAATCACTGAAAAAAATGAATTATGACCATTTTTCAATTGTTGTAGCATCCCTGTGGTCATGTGATCAGAATTAGGATGCTTGGCAATTGGTTCATATAGATGACTGTTGCAGTGTCCCAGGGTCATGTGATCATCTTTTGTGATCTTCTGACAAGCAAAGCCAATGCGGAAGTCAGATTCACTTAACCATGTTACTACTACACTTAATCATGTTAACAACTACAGTGTTTCACTTAAGGTGGAAAGAAAGGTCATAAAATGGGTCAAAATTCACTGAACAGCTATCTCACTTAACAACATAAATTTTGGACTCAATTGTAGTCATAATTTGAGGACTATCTGTATACAGCAAAGCATTTTGAATCTTCCAAAAATACAATTGAAAACTAAAACTGTAGATTAAAAGGTACTTTTTGTGAGCTAGCAAATCAAATGTGACAAATAGCAATGTTGAAGTGCTGCAGTAATTTTCAACAAAGTTGACATAATTACATTTCCTACATACTAAATAACTTAAATATATGTACAATTTGAATAATTTATTTTTAAAAAGTTAAATAATTAAGTGTACTTACATAAAGCTAAATCTTCCTAATTAATGGTATAAATTAGTTTATTTTATATCCACCCTATGTCAAGTGCAAGGAAGCAGAAACTACTTTGAAAGTAGGCCAAAATAGTTTATTTATTGTTGATCTCCTATTTACAAGAATCTTTCCAGACTAACTGCATTCTCTTGTGAACAGGCAGATAAAGGCTGCAATATTTTGGTCTCTGCTACTTTCTCCCACAGAGCAATTGCAAGCTAGGCTGACTCTTTTCTCTTCTCTCTTCTCTACAGTAGTTGGTGATTCCACCATCCTGATTCCACAAGTTTGACTTAAAGGACAAATAAAAATAAAATACTATGCATTATGTTTTATTGGAGTAGTTCATACTTTATAGAAAAAAGTTCATGATTCATATAGCACTAATTAAGGATTTCAAAACAGTATTCTTAGAAAATATTGGTAACCATATATACATATGTGAACCATATATAGTTCTAAAATTTCAATGTCAGATTTAGTAGTTTGTAGACCCCAGCAACTTATGAAACTTATATTTTCTGGTAACTACAGTGCTAAAACCTGTTTTGTGTCTTCAGGTTGCCTGCCATTTTCAAATTAATAACAGTGTCACTTCAGAACTTCAAATGATGGTTTTTAAGTTCTTATCAGTTAGCCAAAGCTCTTCCATAGGTCCATTCAAACCTGGCTTAAGCATCTTTGTATCTATTATGTTCTATATACAGATACTGGCCAGGGAGTATCTGTCTTGTTCTTGCTCTCTCTCTCTCTCCCCCTCTCCTTCCCTCCCTCCCCTTCCCCCTCCCCCTATATCTATCCATCTGCCTGTTTCTATTAACCAAATTTATTAAAAAATTAGGAACTGTAAAAGCACAATCAAAAAACAAAAATAATGGATAGATGGATGTTAACAATATCAGAGCCCTTTACAAGTTTAACTATTCCCTGGGATCCCCAGCTTTGCTGGCATAACAGGTCTTGAAAGAGGTTCTATAATGTGGCCATCACAACAGAAAAGGTCTGCCATTGAGGGCCCAGATTGGTAACACATTGCGAGTAGCGCTCTTGATCCAGGAATGGATGCAGTTGGCACACAATTATGCAAAAGCCCATTTAACCATGACTGCCCCTTGCTCCAAATTATATGAGATTTCTAGGAAAGACTTGCTAGCACAGTGGTTGCCAACCGGTGGGCTGGGGACCACTGGTGGTCCGCAAGAAAATTTTGGTGGTCCGTAAAGAAATGTCCCCTCCAAAGCACTCCCCCCAAAACAATTAATCCAAGTTGAGTGGGAACACAAGGCTGCGCTGCCCACGTGGCCAGCCCACCCTCTGCCCCCACCCTTTGGCCGAGTGCAAACCTTACCTTGAGTAGAGCCATGCAAGCTGGAACTAGAAGGTAAGACCAACGGCGGGGAAGGAAATCTGCCCCAGGGTGGCTTGCTGACAGTGGTGGAAAAGTTGGTCCCATATTCCAGAGCTGCAGTAGTCACAAGACTGGTCCTTTGGTCATCCTGGAGCAGCTTCTCCAGTCCAAGGCAGGCCAGTGCACCCAAGTGGAAGAGCAGCTGCTCCAAGATGACCAAAGGGCCAGTCCTGTGACTACTACAGCTCTGGAATATGGGATTGACTTTTCCAACCCATGTCAGAAAGCCACTGTCAGTCAAAATTCATATTAGTGGCCTGTGGGATTTAAAATTATGAGTTTGATGGTCCCTGAGATCCAAAAGGTTGGCGACCCCTATGCTAGCATGTTTTCTTCTTTTTTCAATATTTGTTACATTTTCCTATCAGTTAGCTAATACAGCATTTACACGCATAACCCGTATATGCCAAGCAACAGATTTCAGAATATGAATGCTATAAATAAATCTAACTATAAAGATGCTTTTAAAAATATGTAGTTTGATTTCCATAAAAGTTTTATACATGTTTTTGTACACTTTTGGTGTTTCTTTGATACTATTATTACTCTAGATAACACTTCTGGAAGTGATTAGACACTTTTGTAAATAGCACTTGCTTGTCCTGTATTATTTCATGACAAACTAATGATCCTGTTGAATTATTTTGTTAGTAGCATAAAATTCAATATTTATAATCATTGGTTTCATGAAAGTGAACATATTTCTGTTCTGGAAATTTAGAACAATCAATATTCCAAATGAAATATTATTTGAAAAATGCTCATATTGCTCTAAATATTTTACAATTCAGGCTGGATGGACATTGGCCTGAGGGATTACAGCCTTCCAACAATACTTTGCATTTCAACAGTCCTTTGTCTTACAATTATACTGGAACATACATTTGTAAAGTGGCCAATTCACTTGGTCAAAAAAGTGATCAAAAGACTATTTACATATTAGGTAAGTTTTCCCCCTCCCCTTTGGTTATTTTCCCCCTTCCTCTCCCTTACATTTTATTTTTTTCTTAAATGTTATATCAGAGTATTGTCTAATATAGTTGATTTTTAAAAGCATTTTTCAAGATATGGTCCCTACGGCATCATTTACTTAGCTGCATAAGACCTGGGTTTTTTCACCTAAGCCCGTCTCATTGAAAGGCAAAAAATATATATATATTTTCAGATTTTTTTTATTTTAAATATGCTTAATGTTTTATTCTATATTTTATGGTTGGTATTGCCTTGTTATATCGCTATTATTTTTTGTTTAAAATGTTTTATAGGAAGTAGCCGATAAACAATGCAAATCAATAATAAATTGTATCATAGATAATTACTTAACATTTTATATATTGACTTGAAAAACAATACTTTCAAATTATTTATACATTAAATGAAATTAAATGCCAAGAACTTTTGTTCTTGCGTGACGTCAGGTTTACTTCAACCTAATTATGATTTTAAAAGTATATATATCTCCACACAACAATGACAGAAATGGCATAATTATCGTTACAGTACTGGTACAAAAAGCAGATCACAAATATGTGTACACTCTTGAATAGAAAACTAGTGTAGCATAAGGCTACTTGAAATATGAAATGGAAAATATTTGTACCAAGAGTTAATTCTGTCTTTATTTCAATTATTAACAAGCCAGTCTGTCTCAGTTTCAGCCCCACTACTTAAGTAAACATAGGGATAATTGGGTGTGAAAATGAGCATGACATGAAAAGAATCATTTCAAATATTATTGAAACATTTCAGATTCAAACTGATTTATTCTATTCTCAAAACAATATTTGAATGCCTTTTGCACTAAAAAGAGGACTTCAACTTCCAAACATGCAGAATTTTGCACATATAAAAGCAAAGTATTTTTCACATTTAATGATATACAGTTGATCTGTTTTACTAAGTTATAAAAATATGACAAGATACTATATGCAAAATATTTTAAACCTGTGCTAAATCTTCAAGTAAATAACTTTTTAGATTCCAGGCAGGTAGGATATGAAACAGCTTGGTTTCTTCCACCATTTTTCAGCCTATCTAGAAAGTTATATAGTAACTTTGTGCATGAGCTGGAAGTTAAATGAAGAAATATTATGTGCTGAATTTTCATCCATAAAGTGTGGATATAATGTAATGTAGTGTTCAATAATATCCTTTAAAATCTTGAACTATGTTATCAGTTGTTCTTCCTCTGACAGGAATCCTGCTTGTTCAGATCAGCATCTATTTTGTCCATTCTATTTTCCAGTGAGATATAAGAAAAACATGAGACCAGAGAATGAATTATAGACTATTTCAAAATGCAAATAAAATAGTAGGAGTGGATGAGTTTTTCTGGGTTTTATATGTCACCAGACTAAAGTAATCTAACATCACTTTATATTAAATCAAAAAAGAGGCCCATTACTGCTAAGCCAAACCTAAAAATATCACATAGCAAACAATGCCATCAAAAACATGATTGGGCTCTAGTTCCACTCTTTACATAGCAATGATAAGGAATCAAATAAAGCTTTCCCTGGATGCCTAATCCACGTTGCTCTTTTAACAGCATCCCCTCTGCTGGGATGATGAAAATGAGGCTTTCACATCTGTTGAATGTTGAAAGCCAGAAGCATCCTTCATGCATCTGATATAATGATTGAATCAAGTTCCATGCTTGGAAATGTCCTTAGTATTTAAAATATGGAGATAATACATTAGTGATACAAGAGCAGAAAGTATCAACAGAGAAAATTATTCTCTCGTATTAGCTGCAAAATCAGCAAGCATTCTTTCACAAAGAAGTGAGGAAATAAAAATAATACAAGGGTACTTTTCCTGTACTTTTAAAAAAAGGCTACAATATATGCATTTAAATTTAGAAAATGACTGCTTATTTACAGTGAATGGGAAGGGATTCTCCCCCCCCCTTTCTCTTACCCCTCCATATTAATTTGAAATTTGGTTACCTTGGTGACATTTCACTGTTAAACAATTCTGATTATAATGACTGCTTCTTGAATCAAAGACAGTATATCTTAAACCTTTGACCTAATCCAGTAGATCTATTCTTACGACTTTTCAACTATTTGATTTTTATATGATCTTTTTGTCTTATCTGTTTGCTGCTACTTTTATATTGTATACTACAATGTCCTTCTGAATCTTTCCTGGAAATTTATTTGGAGGGAAGGATTAGTGTCTTCATAGGTAATTCCTGAAATGATGAAGAAATAATTGTATAACTGTAAGTTTTTGTTAGAATTAAAATTTATATTAAGGCTTTTAGTTAAATTTATAACACATTCTTACAGATCTATAATAAAATCAGTTTGAATTTAATTGAAATTTAACTGTTGGCAACACAAATCTTTTTCTAAAAATTAAGCAGAATACAAAGAAATTAATTGTGTGAAATTATTTCAACATTGTTTTTAAGATGCTTGTTTCAGTTCCTGATATGTTAATTTAGGAATTCTTGCACCTAAATCAAATAATTTTTAAAAATCATAGTTATGCGATAGTGATAACAAAGAAATGTTACATATAAAAAGCAAACATAGTTTTTTTCTAGTATATTGGTTATTCTTAACTTTAATTGGAAATTCTTCCAGACTAGAATCTAATTGGATGGCACTTAATGAAATTCTGAGTTTGGGGTATGTTACCCATCTTGAGATAATTCCTGCGATAAATTTGGTGTATAATAATAGATATTACATTCAGATTTTAAAGAATGGAAATATTAACTGTTTCACCTATGAAACAGCATTTTAACTCCTACCATATCCAATCTAGTCTAGTGAATTAGAGGGTTATTTGAAATAGATTTGTAGTGTTTTTAGAATGGAAAGGGGAGAATAATGGGAAATTCAATTGTTAAGCAGAAATCTGTTTGCATAATAATGAAGAATTCTAGAAAGCCTAGCTAATCTCAAGGAAGAAATATTTTGAAAAGGAGCATTTGCATGCTCTAGGTATGTTACTGTCCCCATTTATTTATTTACTTTATTGAATTTGCATGCTACCCGTTTGTCTACTAAGCATGCATTCTTCTCTTTTTTAATTCCAGATTTTAAGTATGGCAGAAATTATTTGCATAATCCGACCTCTGTTTTATGCCCATATATGAATCCTGTTCAGAGCTACTTTTCATAAACATGCACTATTTATTTGCATATTTATTAATTTGTCATATTTGAGAACTGCCTATCTTCCTCACAGAGGAACTCTGTGAAATATACAAAATATAAAAGCGTATATAAAATTTTTAAAAGGAAATGGATGTTAAATGATTAAAAGATAGGGTATCAACCTCACAGTTGTGTGCTCATCTGTCATGTTTTTATGCCTTGACGGAAGGCCAGGAGAGTGGGGGCCCTTTTCCATTGTGGTGGAGGTAGCATTCAGAATTCGGTAATCAGTCACCTCTTGCTGATTGGACTGAATCTGTCAAATCTTTGAAGACACTCTCCCTGTTGCTAGGGTCGTCCCAGAAATTGACTCAGTCAGCTAGCTGGATGATGTGTTAATTTTGCTCCTACAAATATTCAAATTTAAAACCAAAATACTTCAAAAATTAGAGAAAAATACCAATCCTGAATTTTATCTTCCACTAAGAACCGGTCTACCCATTTGACAGCTGTCAAAGACAGCTCGGTCGGGGCTTCGGCCCAACCCGTCAGATGACAGATCAGCTGAGGGCCAATCTACAACGTAAAGGTATTTCAGCGGGAGGTAGGTAGAAATACCATCCACACCATTACCCCACGTTTGGCTTGGGAGGGCTTTTGGTGCCTTAAACGGCCGCCTCAGAAGCCTTTAATATCACAGCTACAAGTAAAGGGGGCAGAATACTAGCCACAACAGTAAAAAGCGTTTTACAGCTTTGAGTGCTCAATTTGACCAGATGTTCCGGCCAGCACCGCAGTAAAAAAGCTGAGGCTATAACATCCTAGAAAAGCCCGAATTTTGTCGAGGGACAAAATGGTGGATTCTCAGCAAACCGTTAGCTGCACAAATCGGACAGTGGAGAAGACAGCTTGCAGGCCATCATGCTCTCTTAGCCCTATAGCCCCAGATCAATCAATCTCCTCTGAAAGCCGCAAGCCAAGGGATAGAGCTGCAGGAGCTCGAAAGAGCTCCAAGGCAGCAGAGCGTGTTGAGAGGCGCAGAGACAAGGCTCTAGACAAATTGTGGACTAGAGGACAGGAAGAAGCCCAAAAGAAGGAGAAATGGCACCCACAGGCTCAGGAGCAATGGCTGAGAAACCTTTCTTCCTGGACCCCACTAGTTGGAATTATTTAGCTAATGGGTCCACTACATGTCTTCACTGTCTGGGTTGATGTAACTGAATGAAGATGGTTCATTAGGTAACCTGGCCCCTTGTTTCTAAATTGCAGTGGATTATTTTTTTTTGATGTTTTTAAGTAAACAACGTGTTTTTTCAATAGATAAAGTGACATAACAAACTACCATTATATAGTAGTTTTATATAGCTTTAACTAGAGCTGTTTAGAGACTCTTTTCTGTTTCACTTCTCCCTTACTCAAGCAATTTCTCTCAGTACTTTTACTTAGGGTGTCACTCATAGGTAGTGGTGGAAAAGGGAACAGAAGAGGCAAACATTGCTTTTTGGGCTTTGGGGATTCTGGCATATTTTGGAGGGGGGATTCTCATAAATATTTTCCAAAAGTTGTAGTCCTTTCTACATGTCAAATTTCTTTGTAAATCTGTCCCTCGGTCCTGCTTGTTCCTGTTGCGTCTTAACGGTTCATCTGTAGTCCTCACCATACAAATACAATCCAGAAATGTTCAGTAACCTTGTTTCCCATTGTTTAACACTCCTGCCTTTTAAATATTTAAATATCTTGAACTATAAGACAGATTTGAAAGACTGGATAGTTAGCCCTTGTTTATCAGTTTCTATTAGAATCAGAGGGTAGATGAGAGCAACAGAATTATGACACCTAATAGATAATGTAATAGATAATGGACTGTAGTGTGACTTATCTGGAAAAGAACACAATTTGAAAGACAGGAGGACAAAAAGCAAAAAAATATATATTTTATTACTTTATTAGTCATCATGATTCTTTGTGGCTTTTAAATGGTATAATCTGCAAACTTGACAAATATGCTTATAAGATACAGCAGAACATAAAAGCTTGTAACAAATAGATGTTATTTTTAAGGAGCTCAAGAGTGTATTTTTGTTACTTATAAATTGGTGCTTTAGAACTTCTTTCTGAAGTCAGTTTTCTTTTAAGACCTTTGACAGGTTATTTTCTTTTTTGTCCCATTCCCTTATTTTTTTTCCATTACAGTTATCCAGAATATATTTTTAATGCTTTACATATAGGACTTCTGTTAAAGTATGAGGGTACCTATTGCTTTGTAAATTAAATCTATTAATGCCCTAATTGGTTGATTAATTATGTACTTCCTGACCAGTGTTAACTCTTACTGGTCATATAGAAAGACTTTCAAAAGAGGTTACCACATAGGCTAGACATTCTCCAGAATGATGACTCTCCAACCTGGCTTTTCTCAAAAACATGCTCATTATCATTGTAACCAAGTCCATCCTATTGCTGGCTTTTTTTTTATTTATTTATTTCCTTGCAATAAAAAGTTCTCAGTGGGAGGGTCTCTTCATAAAGTGTACAAAATATAATTCGAGCCTAATTATTTTTGCCTTCAGTGGGAGTAGTTAGATGTTCTAAAATCTATGCATTTTAGATGTTCTAAAATCTATCCTTGGCTAGACACTATACTCTCTTTTGTTTTTGGTGTAAGTTTTCTCCAAAATTCAAAAGTGTTAGTATTCCTTTTGTCTAGCTTCTTGATTCCATTTTCCTAAGGACATTTCACATTTGACATGGTTCACACAGTTAAAGGCCTTTGTGTAATCAATGCAGCATGTATTTGACTTCTTTTTGGTATTCTTTGATTTTATTAATTATCTAATGTATATCAGCAATAAAATCTACCATGTTCCTTAGTCTTATTAAAAACCCCCTAAATTTCAGGCCACTCTATTTCCATGCAGGGCTCTAATTTGCCTTCATAGTTTGTACACAATGTTAAATCTCTCTTTGGATTGGTATGTTGACCAACCTTTTTCAGGCTGTTGGACACTGTCATTCTTCAGATTTCCTGACTTAATATGCTTTGAAACTATAGCTTCTTGTGTTATTTTCTGTAATTTTTCAGATGTTCCATCAGTTTTACCTTCTTCAACTTGATAATGATATCTGGCCTCATGTTCTGCTACCAGGGAATACCTCCTAACTTATCTTGAATGTTGACATCTCTACTATACATAATTTCAATAGATGGCTTTCTCAATTTGTTCTTCTTTCAATGAGTAGGCTATCTGTCCATTGGCATCCTTTAGAATGGAATGCAAACCAATTAGAAGCTGGAATTTTCTCCTAATCTTGCAATCACTGGAAGAATATTCTTTTTTTTTCTAGTATTTTCTCCCATAATCAATGTCTTTACAAATGTTATTGCCATTTTTTTCCTTATTTTTTTCTAACAACACTCTGAAATGTTTTGCTGTGTTGCTTTCTGAGTTCTTTGTCTTACTTAGCTTTGACTTCCTCTTCGTGGTAATTTCCACTCTGTATTCTGACATTTATGTTGTCTTCTTTTATTTCTTGCTTTTTGGCAATCTCTTTTCATATTGATCTTTAATAGACCATCAATGAGAATCAGAACTTTGAAACCATTTCTGATATTCTTCTTGAAAATGGTGGATTTCTGGTTGAAACATGTATATAAACAGTTCATAATCTGTTCTGCAGTCAATCCTGGCCATGTCTTGACTGTTATAACTTAGTTTTCCCATCTCCTTACTCCAATAATATAGTCAATTTCATTTAGTCTACATTTGTACTATATCCATGTATAGAGGTATCATTTGGTTGTTTAAAGACTGTTAACAATGATGGAGCCATTAGATTAGATTAATAGAATATTTTTATAACATCATGATCATGTTTGTCACTTTTTTTAAGAGACAACTTTTGAGATACTTTTGTTTGAAGAAAATGCAGACAGCTAGGTTTTGAGTTTTGCTTGTTTTTCAGTTGTAAGATGATGATGGGAATCAGTTGTTTTCATTCATTTTTTAAAATTAAACATGTTATAGACCCATTAATTTTTGTAGTATCTCCGTTCATCTGTTTTATTTTTCATTTAATACAGTTTAATATGGGCATAATTTACAAATTACATAATGAGGATGATTAAGTTATATATAGTGTAGATAGGCCTAACAATTTTTAACAAAATGTATTTTTAACTTACTATGAATTTTTTAACTTTATAGCAAGGCATTACAAAAATAAGCTCAATAGGCTGTTCAATTAAATGAAATTCTGAATTGGATTAATTGAAATATTTGATATATGTTAAATTCAGTTATAATCATCCCAGTAATTAAAATAAGTTTGTTTCTTACATTGAGCTTAGATTTTGTCTTGCTACATTGCTCATTATACCTTCGAATGTAGTTTAAACATTATTCTTAACACTTACTAATAGCTTTCTACAGTTAATAATATTCTGCTGCTCAGAAAATTATTTATAAAACCTCTAAATGACCGTCATCTTTTTTTAATACTTGTATTTTCTTCAAAATACTTTCCATAATATGTATAATTTAGTTTTACATGAATCATAATTGTTCATATTCAATAGATACTAGAGATCCAAAATTTGCTGGCATGTTTAGCATATTTTAATCCATTTTTAGATACACTGGTAATGTCATAGACTAATAAAAGTAACATTCTTTTGTCATATAGCCTTATAACAGAGCTATTGCTTCATATGTGCATAGCTTTCTAGTTTGTATCTTTAGCTTTTAACATACCATCTAAACATAGAAAAGAATTTCAATACTTCAATTTAAATATGCATTCAGTTTGCACAATTAGTCCCGGATAAACCGGAGCAATGCTGATACTCCACATTGTTCCTATGTATTTCTTAGACTTAAAACAACATTCCCACACTAGAAAAGCCTTTGTTTTATGTCAGGTAGACATTATATACATTTCATTTAAACTTTAAAAATGATTTTAACTTTATAATTGTTCCTAAGGTTTAGTTTTAGTTTTTGTGTTTGATTAACTATTTAAACAGACAGCAAGAATATCAGAAGCATTGCAATGAACAACCAACCTTAATGCACTGATTTCTAAATCCTAACTATAAATCATACTATATTTTGGAGGCAAGGTTTAAATTACGTTTAGCTAACTTAGCATGCAATTTAGTTTTTCATTCTTTAATATTTTCTAAGGAATATATAATCCATAAGGGCTTTCATTAATTTATTTTGAACCCTGACTAGGATAATAAGGAATTGACTAACTTCTCAGCTGATGGAATTGTTCCATGTTTGCTACAAAACGACATGGAAGCATTGCCTGATTAAATTATTTTAATACTATATATATATATCTATATCCCAGAAGCTGTACATAATTGTATTTTCCACCAATGGTTAACAGTTTTACAATAAAATAAAGAATGAAAAACCATGTTAAAGTACATTTTCTTACTCATCAACTGTGCTTTCTTATCAGCTCTTAACTTAAAATAGTTTGCATTGACATTTTCTGCCTTTTCTGTCTTGTGTATCTCTTTGCTCTTTCATTAGATCCTCCCACTACTACCAATTCACCATTCACGATTCCATGGCTTCCTTCAACTGATGGCAACACAGGTTTAGCAACTCAACCAAAACTAAAGCTTTTTCCAACATCATCATGGCCAGAAATACAGGAAGACAATTGGGGCACCATCATCGGTAGTGCAGTGGGCGGGGCTCTTTTCCTGATACTTGTGTGTGTCCTGGTTGGAGCTGTCTGGTATAGGAGAAAGAGGACGTTCCGTGGTGACTACTTCGCTAAGAACTACATTCCACCATCAGATATGCAAAAGGAGTCCCAGATAGATACCCTGCAGGTTGAGGATGTGGATTCTTACCCTGACAGTGTGAAAAAAGAAATAAAACATCCTGTGAACAGTCTCTTAAATAAAGACTACATGGGAGAAACTGAAAAAACAGACTGGAATAAAGTAGATACTATTAACAGATACCAGGACAGGTATGAAAGACCAATGGATTACTATGAAAGCGGAACTCTGGGAATGAAATACTTGGGTGATGAATGTTATGATGAAAATGAAGATGACTTAGTATCACATGTAGATGGCTCGGTAATATCTCGGAAGGAGTGGTATGTGTAATGGTAACATCCACTTTTGTGTCTTGACTATATATAAAGTTCCTTCGTTAGCTGATCACTTTCAGATTGTTTATACTTTTTCTTGAGGAATAAGCTTTTCCAAGTTGATTTTCAAGCTTTTTATATTCTAACTTGAAATGTAAAAACCTCATTTAAGTGTACTGAAGCTGCTTTATGATTTTTTTTCTCAATGCTGTACTACTGTCTTTCATAAAAATGAATTTAATATAGTGTTCTATTTAGCGTATAGCACAAGATAAGAACAACCTGCTACGTTTAAAAAATGAAATTCTTATAAAAAGTTTGAATTGAAACAGCTGTCTTGTTATTGTAAATTTATGATAAAAATGATCTTGATAGAACTTTCCGAACTATAGTTCTACTTAATGGCAACCTGATGGTGATTCGGAATCAGAGCTGATCTAAGGGACATTTTGTTTACAGAAATGACTTATATATATAAAATAATCAGATGGCACAGTTTTTTCAAAGCTTTATTGTTAGGCTTTCTGCACAGAATGTAATACCTCCACATTTTTGAGCCTTGCCATAATTAGATACTGTACCTTTTACAGATGACTTGTTGCACTGAACCTGCTGCAATGGACATTTCAATGAACAGAACTTGCAATGTAACAGGAACATTATATTTTTTTACATTGCATCTTATTTCCAAGCACTGGAATATGAGAATTCAAATCTTTTAGTTAAATTTCCAGAACAATCCCTTTCATAAGGTTTATTATATATTATTTCAATCAAACGGTTTTCCTTAAATATTGTTCAGAAAAGACTTAAGTTTCCCTAACCATTCTACTGAATATTTTGTTAAGCACAAACCTATAAATGCATTGAATCTCAAATGCAGCTTCTATATTCTATGAAGGTGCATTTTAAGAAATAAACATTTGACTTATCACAGAATTTGGTGGTGTTTCAAGACATATATGGGCTATATAAACAGTTCTTACAGAGCAGGGGCCACTTTAAATGCAAGAGTAACTTTATGTGTGTGGTAAGCTGCAGTCTTGGGTCATTTGAAAAAAGAATGAAAAGGCAACACAGACAAAAAAATACTGTTTAAGAGAAATATTTCCTAAAGTAAATTTCCTGTGAGATATTTGGGGAAATGTATGTTGTTTGAGAAAAAAAAAAAAGGTTGTAGAAACTTACCTAAGGAGTTGATAGATGGGAGGAGCAGAGATATATAACAAAAAGGACATATGATCTCTGTTGAAAAAGAGTAACTCTGGTGTTTTAAAAATTCTATCAATAAATTTAGAACTTAGTTCATTGTACAGAGGATAATGCAGTGCAATCAGTCAGAATCAAATAGTTTTAAGCATATGTGCTTAGAAGCAAAATCCATTGAAATCAGTGGAATTTTTCTTTTTGTCTACTATAAAACTGAAAAGGTGAGTGTGTTTAAAGAAGTTGAAGTAACTTTAAAATATTAGTTGAATTTGACAGCATGAATATATGAAAAAATAGCGCTGCTTAGCAACTGTTTTTCAATATATGCTTGGATTATTATGAACATATTACAAAAAGATCCACAGTATTGTAGAGCTTTTCAGCAATTATGGTATCTATAAAGGTGCAGTTTTGACAGTACACTGTGATTTGTGCTATGTCTTTAAAAATGTGGCTGCAGCTTAGTAGTTATTCATTAAACTGGTTCTCTACATATCTCTCTCACATTGCTAATTCAAGTGTTAACATTTTACTTGACCAAAATCTCTCTTCAGTGTTTTTGGAAGTTAAATTATTACACCATATTTTCTGTGAACTCAAGTGAGTTTTTTGTGATCTTATTTCTAATCAAAGTTAGCCTTTAGTCAGATGCTAAAGCTAACAGTAGATTCTAAACTCTGCTTGGTTGGAGGAGGCAGTAATTTGGTTTTTGGATTTTGTTTTGAAGGATTTTTTTCCCTTTTGGATTTGAACATAGCTTGTGGTCCTAGGAACATCTCCATTGTAATATGCTCTGTATGCCCTCTAAATACTGTTTTGTAACACAAAAATCTAGAAGTACCCAATATTCTCTGTTTTTTTTATTATCATTTGTTAAATTTAACAAGAATTTTACAGTTGAATATGAACAGATTCATAATAGGTTTACAGTGTTCAATGTTGCAGTGTTTCTTAATGTATGTTTGGTGTAAATAGAGAAATTTATTGTAAGTATGAATAGTTGTGTCAAATAAATCTTTTGTTAAATTAACTTCTTGAATGTAGGTCATACGCATAAATGACTGAAATGCATATAAATAAAACATCTATATTCAGCAAGTGGGGTAGGATGGAAAACCATAGAATAATATAGAAAAATAGTTTCAAGTATTTTGGCATATATTAAATATGGCAATTATGAAGAAGTTATGAAACAATTCTGGAAACCACTTATATAGTTGAATTTTACATAATTTACACTTTTGCACAGAACAAGTGTTTTTTAATGCTGTTGTATAATTCTTAGTAAAATTATTTGTTGACTATTTTAAATGAAGAGGAAAACATGTAAGAAAGTCACCCATGGGTAAAATTTTAACAATCTTTAAACACATAAAAAGAAAGCAAGTTCTGTAGTTGGGCTATATAGATGAGCAGACATACCACTAGCAGGACATGAGCACAATAGCTTTTTCCTGTTTGTATTGTCCAACAATAATTTTTGAAATGTACTTTAGAAGTATTATGATAGAAAAATAGCCATTGTTAAATGTATCCTCTGAATTTATATAATGGCATTCTTACTTAGTTTCTCCTGGGATTTGAAACAAAAGTGGCAATTGTCTTTGCAGAAAATATAGGAAGTGGATTATTATAAAACTTTTATAATACCTATATTTTAGCAAGTTGGTAACCTTTTCAGAATGCTTTATTAAAATAGTGCTACTAGAAGTTTCACTTTAAAGAACACACAAAATTGCCAGCTTATGCTCAATAGGAACTACCTACAAAACATAAAAATTCATAGAAGGAATTATATAATTTATTGAATCTTAATGAACAATCCTGTAGTTATTTATTTCACATATTCCAATTCCTCAAAAGTGCTGAACTTGAAGCTTGCACATAACTATCCTATTCAAATAGTTTTAAACAGTCTGATCTCTGTTCAGCTTCTGCAGTAAAATTGTCATTAGATGTTCATTTATCAGCTTGGGTAGTTTAACATAGGAAATGCATTCTGCATATGCTCATATAATATGGGATGTTTTTAAAAGATCAAAGTATTCTTTATAAATGATATATTGAAATTTGAAAATACTAGATTACTGGAATGTTGCCTATATAATAACACAATATGCTATTTCCATAATCCAAAATTAGAGCAAGTATTGAAATATTCTGAAGAATGATAGGGAAAATTTGATTTCAAATTATGTGTGCCCATTTAGTAAATGTAAGGCTCTCTAATACATTACTTAGGCTCTAATTTTCATACTTATATATTTATATTTTTTAAATAATGTTTTACCTATATACAGGTGAAACTCAAAAAATTAGAATATCGAACTTTTGTTCATTTATTTCAGTAATGCAACTTAAAAGGTGAAACTAACATATGAGATAGACTCATTACATGCAAAGCAAGATAGTTCAAGCCGTGATTTGTCATAATTGTGATGATTATGGCTTATGGCTCATGAAAACCCCAAATCCACAATCTCAGAAAATTAGAATACTACATGCAATCAATAAAACAAGGACATAGAACAATATCGGACCTCTGAAAAATATAAGCATGCATATGTACTCAGTACTTGGTTTGGGCCCCCTTTGCAGCAATTACTGCCTCAATGTGGCGTGGAATGGAAGCTATCAGACTGGCACTGCTGAGGTGTTATAGAAGACCAAGATGCTTCAATAGCGGCCCTCAGCTCTTCTGCATTGTTTGGTCTCATGTCTCATCTTTCTCTTGGCAATGCCCCATAGATTCTCTATGGGGTTCAGGTCAGGCGAGTTTGCTGGCCAATCAAGCATAGTAATCCCACAGTCATTGAAACAGGTTTTGGTGCTTTTGGCAGTATGGGCAGGTGCCAAGTCCTGCTGGAAAATGAAGTCAGCATCCCTATAAAGCTCGTCTGCAGAAGGAAGCATGAAGTGCTCCAAAATCTCCTGGTAGATGGCTGCGTTGACCCTGGACTTAATGAAGCACAGTGGACCAACACCAGCAGATGACATGGCTCCCCAAATCAACACAGACTGTGGAAACTTCACACTGGGCTTCAAGCATCTTGCAGTGTGTGCCTCTCCATTCTTCCTCCAGACTCTGGGTCCTTGGTTTCCAAAGAGATGCAAAAGTTGCTCTCGTCAGAAAAGAGGACTTTGGACCACTGAGGCAACAGACCAGTCCTGTTGCTTCTGACTTTTGTTGTTCAGGAGCAGCTTGAAAAAAGGAATATGACATTTGAAGCCCATGTCCAGGATCCGTCTGTGTGTGGTGGTTCTTGATGCACTGACTCCAGCCTCAGTCCACTCCTTGTGAAAGTCCCCAACACTTTTGAATGGCCTTTTCCTGACAATCCTCTCCAGGCTGCAGTCATCCCTGCTGCTTGTGCACCTTCCACACTTTTCCCTTCCACATAACTTTCTATTAATGTGCTGTAATACAGCACTTTGGGAACATCCAACTTCTGTTGCAATTGCCTTTTGAAGCTTTCCCTCCTTATGGAGGATATCAATGATGGTTTTTTTGCACAACTGTCAGGTCAGCAGTCTTTCCCATGATTGTGATTCCTATTGAACCTGACTGAGAGACCATTTAAAGGCTCAGGAACCCTTTGCAGATGTTATGGCTTAATTAGCTGATTAGAGTGGGACACTTTGAGCCTAGAATATTGAACCTTTTCACAATATTTTAATTTTCTGAGATTGTGAATTTGGGGTTTTCATGAGCTGTAAGCCATAATCATCTCAATTATGACACATCACGGCTTGAACTACCTTGCTTTGCATGTAATGATTCTATCTCATATATTCAACTTTTAAGTTGCATTACTGAAATAAATGAACTTTTGCACGGTATTCTAATTTTTCGAGTTTCACCTGTAAATGCATTACTGTAAAGTTAATCCATATTTTCAGTTAGTACAACACCAAACTTTGTTACCAAAATACTGTACTATCTTCATATATTTATGGAAATAGGGTAATTTGTGAAAATCCATATCTGTTATATGGATAAAGAATATACATATAGATATGATAGAAAGTAGATAATTCAGATACAATAACAATGATTTTGCTGACAATGAATAAAAAAGATTGATTGGTTAAATATAACTAGTGCTTTGTATATTTTTGTTTATAAAATTTAATATAATGGTTTCTCAAATATTTCAGTGTCTCATGAAATATATATATATATCAAAATCCAAATTTTTGCTAAGCTAAAATATACTAGAAATTTGTAAAGGCAATTTTCTCAATGTTTTGTAGGCTTGGCACTGAATTTTTCCCCCATTTTTTTATTTTCAGCATTTTAAATTTTTGACCTAAATGCAAGTGCAACAAAAACAATTGTAGATTCTGTGAAATATTTTTAAAGGCAGAAAACTACATTTTATTTATATAATTTAAGATACATTAACCACATTGTTTGTAACAATTGGTGACTTACATTTCAGATGTGCCATATAAGCAGTCATCATCAGTAGCTGTAGCTGGGGCTGTAATAGGCGCAGTACTTGCTCTCTTTATCATTACCATCTTTATAATAGTGTTACTGACTCCCAGAAAAAAGCGATCATCTTATTTGGACAAAATGTAAGTTGTTTGTGGTATTTTTTTTTCAAACTTTATTCAAGTTCTTGTTTGTAAAAGTATAAACTCTGCTTTAAATACATGCTTTCACTTTTATCCTGAATTCATATTGGGTTCGGAAACCCAGATACTAAAATTAGTAATGCATAAATCAGAATGGGTTTGTTTGTCGTATAAATTATCTTACTCTGAAGTACAGTACCTGCTTTGTAGAGATCAGTTACTTGGTTTTCCTTTAGCAAATGGCAATTATTGTATTAGCAGTGAAAGGTAATTGCCTATTCTCTGTAAAATTAGTCTTTTATGTCTCTTACAAAAAAGTTCAAGAGAGCTGGGGGGCGGGGGAACCTACAATGTGCATGTAATTTCTTATAAAAGCAAGGTTATGATTAGGCATCAGAATTAGACTGTTTATAAAAGTTGTCCAATTCAAAATTTCTCTCGAGCAGCATGCACTGTTAAAAACATTAAAAATAATTATCAAAAGATGGAGCAACATAGAAGTAAAGGCATGAATCCTTAGTAGGCTTTTGAAGGCTTTTCTTACTGCAGAATTTTGCAGATGTTACTCACCTGTATTAGATAGGAAATGATTGGGCAATTAATGATTTCATTGCAAAAATGTTGAATTGGTGTAGTTCTTTTTTTGCACATTATTATTATGATCCATAAAAAGCTAATGAAAGAGACCTCACACAATGAGAAATTCTTAGATGAGTATAAAGGGCAGAATTGCAAAAATCTTTTCAAAAAGTTTTGATGACGTTTTGCCATTGTATAGAACAATGGAGGAATGAGTAAAGTGTAGCTTTACTGAGGTGATTTAGAGAGAATCTCAGCCAAATTGTTATATTTGCTGTTAAATAATATATTAGAATCATTCCAAGATATTATTTCCTTTATTTAAGTGAGGCAGTTGCATTAAAAATAAAACCCATACATAATGATTGTTGAAAATATATGAGAATATTTCTGATGAAATTCTAAGTGCATTTTCTCCAATTTCATTAATTTTTTACATTGTTTTCAGTTGTTTTGGTTGATATTTGTTATGCCAGTTTAAAAGAAGATCAAATACAGAATTTGCAAGATTCCATCAATGTAAAATTATACTACTACATTAGAAAAGAGGAGTATTTATTCAATTTCAACTCTAATATGAATTGATTTTTTTTTATCAAGCAGTGATAATTACTAAATCATACATTTTTAAATTTAGGATTGATCTTCCACCAACACACAAGCCTACATCTTCCTATGAGAAAAGAAATATTTCTTGTTCTCAGAAAGAAATATTCAATGCAGTAAGTTGTTAAGTAAAGGTCACACTTCTAAAGACTCAGTACACTCCTACAGTGTATGATATCCTATATTTGGAATTTATAATTTCATTTGTAGTTAACACTTGAATGACACATAAACCTTCTGTGAGTCTGTAACTGATTAACTAAAAATTTAGATTAAGAAAGACTTACCGGGATTGTCCCAAGTTATTCAAGGAATTGTTATTGAGGGATGTGATATGTTCATAAAGTGTAGTTAGCGCCATCTTTTCCCCTTTTTCTCCTGATATACAGTAATTACATTGTTAACACTGACCTTTAACATGTCAGACAAACTCTTTATAACTGAACCAAACATGGAAGGTCAGGATTGGAAGAAGTAACTTTTAGGCATTCTAGATGGGTTTCTTAGCTTGAATAGCTACAGCACCAGAAACAGTGGCCAGTAATGGGCTCACTTCTTTTCTATCAAAGAATCAGACTAGCAAGGGAAGGAGCAGAAGCCAGCAACATCAGATGCCTAATTCTCTCCCATCCGCATTGCTGAGGTAACATGTCAATTCAAGCTATGCCAGGCAATTCATAGCATAGACACCATAAGCCAGACTAACTCCTGGCTGTCTTGAAGTGGGATAAAAGCTCTCTCCACGGGCCTCTGAAGTACCCAGACATCTTTTTACAAATTCAGTTCTTCAAACAGGACTATGTGCAAGGGACAAGCTCGTTGAAGAGAGCCGGTTGGCTCAATGAAAACCAGAGCCAAAAGGAAAAGATACGGGAGTTGCATGCTTTTTCAGTAGGTAGGTTTGCTTCTAAAGCAAATGTTATCAAAGTAATATTTTCCATCAATATCCTATTTTGAAGTTTTTATTACTTAAAACACCTTTCCTATGTGTTATTAAATGGCACATTTGCAAAAAAAAAAAAAAATCATGCCCATGGATATCCATGGATAAGCTGACTCCAATTTTTAAGCAAATACTTGAAAAATGGTTAAATCAATTATGAACATTACAATTGTTAAGGTTCAGATTATCTGCAGGTGGGGACATAATGTTTTAGTAAAAAAGTTGAAGGCCAACTTATTGACAGATGGGCTTATATGTAGAGAGCAAGCTTAGTGTAGTACTTAAAATGCTGGCCTAGAAACCAGAAGACTGAGTTTTAGGCCTTCTGGGGTATGAAGTCACTTGAGTCAGGGGTCCCCAACCACCGGGCCCTGCACCGGTACCGGTCTGTGGAACATTTTCTACCAGGCCAGCAGTTTGCTGGGCGCCACTATCTTGTTTCAATGAGAAAGTGCTTCCGGGTGAGCTATTCCGGTTGGAAAGCAGTGTTTGGGTCTTGAAGGAATCCTCGCGCCTTAGTTTCATTGAAGGGGGGGCGGCTTCGAACGAAACTAAGGCGCGAGGATTCTTTCAGCACCCAAGGCAAGGCGAGCCGAGCAACCGTCCCGAAGCCGTTCTGAAGCCCATCGACAAAGGTACAAAGGAGGAGTTGAAGGTGGGGAGAAGCGGGGGACGTCTGGCTGTCCGGTCGCTTGGCTCGCCTTGCCTTGTCATGTGTGCTGATGCCGGTACTGGGCCGCGGATCATTTTGTGATGCCGGTACCGGGCCGTGGCACAAAAAAGGTTGGGGGCCACTGACTTGAGTGATTTAGGACTCAGCTTAACCCACCTCACAGGTATTGCAGATTCTTTGGAAGGGCTTCATAGATGGAAAAAAATATCAACTCTTAGAAAAGAAGTATCAACTCTAAATAACAGGCTGACTGATCCATCATAATAACATAAATAGAATGCTGACTAAGGAAAAGCATTACATGATCAATTTCTACAAATGGAAAGTAGATAAGAATAAAACTTGACAATGTTTTAACAGCTGGAAGAAAGATTTGATTTTGGCTGCCAAAGAGCAAGTTGTTCAAATTAATCCAATCAAGGTCAGAATTTAAAAAAATCAAATGATTTAAAGTGCAACCCTAACCTTAATATCTGCACATATGCTATGCTACTACATGAGGACACCCTAAATTCTTGGGAAGAACTCGATGGAAATGAAGGTCAGCACTATCTAAAGAACTGGCAGCTATGATTTCACGTTGTATATGTACTAATAATAAACCATTTATTTTAAAGGCTTTGATAAAGTTATAAATTAGTACTTTAATATTGCTAATTTTACATTTTTACAGTTAACGTTTACTAAAATCCAAACAGGCATGTAGTGTGTAAAATATTTTAATCAAACCATCTCAAATTCAAAATTTCCAATGTTGAGTGCAAAGTACAGTTTTGTTATGTGAAATTAGACATTTTCAAATGGCTTTTCTGTGAGAGACCTGTTCTGTGTTTGAAAAAGGTTGCAAGGTATTTCAGTTTAAAACATTTTGCACATAAGAAAAACAATCGTATTTATTTTAGTTTATGGACTATAATTATAATCATTTATTGAACTAATATATAAAATATACCGTAATTATTTCTGCATTTTTAAATTTTTCAATAAAGACACAAATTAGCATCTAATAACAAAAATATTTGTCCAATTTATATAGTCACTACTTCACCCAAAATAATTCTGGGAAGTGTACAATAAAACCTATTAAACATGCTACAAAATTATTAAAATAATTAAAACTATAAACAAATAGAAACAAAACCATAGTGGAAAAGTATTACACCTAATACAACGCATGGGCCCCTTATAAGAGGATTCCCAGACGTGCCAGAGGGGTGGGAAAAGTTTTGGGGCTTTACTGGAAAGTGATGGCTGAAGGCCGTATTAATGATCTTAGTAGTATTAAAATAAGTTATAAATAAAAATTATAACTTATGGTTAGATTAGAAATATAACTGATATGGCGTTCCTAATCTCAATGGTGATTTTGGTCTACCAGTGAACATCATAAACGGAAAATTGTCAAAGAGCTATGTTGAATTCACATACAATATTTTAAGCTGCTTTAAGCAGATGCGTCTTCTCCAGGAAAATGTATCTGTCACAAGTAGTTTCTTAGTTGCCATTAGTTTTCTTAAGCTTCTTAAAAGCCATCTAATCCAATAACAGTATTACTGTGGTGCAGCAACAAAATCTAAAAAAGGAAAGTGAAACATGAAAGATAAAGATTGATTTATGATATCCATTTGTCCTTTTCCCCCTAGAAAATGATAAATTGCAGCCGATTTAGCTATGAAGATGAAAATCCTGCATCTCAAAGCAGAGATCAACAAAAGTACCCAGCACCGAAAGAAACAAATTGCAAAGATTGGATCAATAAGAAACATCCAAATATAGGCAATGGAAGAATATATATCAATCCCAGGGAACATTATGTATGATTGTGAACTAATGTTGAAAGATATATTACTTTGTCTAATCATAATTTTACCTAACATTTTATAATCTCTATGTTTAAGTTAGTGCTTTGCTTTTTTGTGAAAAAATATAAATGTTTAAAGTATGTCATCAACTATTCTTTGTTCAGTTTAAGAAATGTCAGTTTATTATCTGTTAATTATATGTCCATATAACAATGGATAGAATCTTTTCTACCTATTCCTCTGAATTATTTCTACCTAAAACCTTATTTATTAGCATAGCATTCTTCTCCCTTCTATATAGGTTTTCCTGGTCTTGCATAGTTGTTAAACTATACCAGTGATGGTGAACCTTTTTGTTGTGGTGTGCCAAAAGCGCAAGCACGCACAACGGCACCCACAATGAAATGCACTCCATCCCCCCTGCGCATGCATGCACAACATCCCCACCTTGCCCCCTTACCTGCACTGCATGTGTGCGCCTCCCAGCTGATTTTCTGTCCATTTGAGGCTGTTTTCACCCTCCCGGAGGCTCGAGGAAAGCCTCTGCAGCCTCGGGAGGCTGAAAATGGGCCCATTTTGGCACTTCTGGTATTTTCAGAAGGCCGTTTTTTCGGCCTCCTGAGACTGCAGAGGCTTCCCTCGAGCCTCTGGGAAGGCGAAAACGGCCTCAAATAGGTCAAAAATCAGCTAGGAGATGCAGGTAAGTTTGGCTGAGGCTCGTGTGCCTGCCCAAATGGCTCTGTGTGGCATATGTGCCACAGGTTCACCATTACAGACCTATTCCATTCTGTAGTAAGAACATGGGGTTATTTTGATATTAGTTTTAGCCCTGACTACAGTGATTTGCTTCAGGAAAAAATGGTTTGTGTGTCATGCAAATATTGATAAGTGCTGCCCACTTCATATATCAACTATACTTGTGCCCTTTTGCTAATGTAGGGTTGACACTGGCCAACATACCTTGTCATATCTTCAAAAATACAGTACTATTACTTAAACCTATAGATTGAAACTTTTAGAATTAGTTATAATATAAATTATTTTTAAAAGCTCATGCGTTGCCAATGTTGGAAATAACAGTTGGAGATTAAAAGAAAAGTTTTAAGTGTTCCAGGAAAAATATATATATGCAAAATGTAAGGATAACAGGTATAAGTTGTTTTTATTTTTGCAGTCATTGAATTGAGGGTGGGAAACCGTTTAATGGGCAGCCCAATTTCATTCAGCATTTCTTCTGTTTTCCATATGAATTTATTCTGTGCTAATCCTAGCACAATAGTATATAATCTCATACTCATAAAAAGCTCCCACATTCAGTGGTTACATCCCACTGCAAGAAACATCCAGCAGTTACTTTGCTTTTTCAGTATAGTTTAACATTAACTTCACTTAGTGTGCCTTTTCTTCTTATAGATTGACAAACACAAATGCAGATAGTAGCAGGGTAATGACAGAAATATAGATCCAGACATCTACATTATGCTGCTTTTTTGTTGGTTTTCTTATTGTATGATGCTGTTTCATGGAGTTTATAGAAATGCAAATAGCTTTTGAACAGTTTTGAGTGTGTAGCTGAAGATAACTAGAATAAATTACAAAATAACTTTGAAATATAAATCAAGTACAAGCATATATGTAAGGATAACATAAATATATGATTTAACTGGTATATAGTGGAAAGGCATGAACAATACTATGATTGTACTACTAGGTTGTAATATATTTGCCTATATGATTTTTTAGTACAAATACATGACTAAGGAAAAATGTATAGAAAAGTTATAGGAAGATAAGAGAATTTGGAACATAATGCACATTTTCGAAAAACATTAATTTGACATTTTTAAAAAAGGAGTTAAGTGTTGGCATTCTGTTGAAATACTAAAAATATGTTTGTATTTAATTAGCCTGAAACTGTAATATTGATTCTGAATTAAATCAAGAACCTGTATTTGCATTTATATAATTTATTTCAAGACAGGATGTTTAGATAGAGTTTTTTAATTCAACTATTACACGGTCTGAATTAATAGTTAAGTGCACGGTCTGAATTAATAGTTGCAGTATATATTCATTATACTCAAATTAAGGAAAAGGAAAGTTGGAAATGTTTCGGGAAATGCTCCCAATTCACCAATGCAACTTTGAGCTTTATTTCTATGGACCAGTTCAGTCCTTCACATTTTTCTTTTTTTCTGTAGTCAAACAAATTTAGAATAATGAAGATTTACAATAATACCTAAAGCTAAATTGACCTTATCATGTTCCTGTAACTGCTAGTAAATCGAGTAAGGAATGCAATGGTATTTTGGATGCAAGTGCAGTTATCACAACATTCAATTGAAGACATGAATTGCATGTGCAAAATTATGTATTCCCCAATATTTTAAAAAATGAATGGCACATGGTTATTTAATTCTTGATTTTATGTGCCAACTAGTAGATTTATAAATCGCTGGCATGCAATTTATTGAGCTTTTTGACCCCTGGTAGGCCAACCATATATAAATCCCAGAAAAAAGTTTCAGAAGAAAACAATGCTTAATGGTACGTGGGCAGATTCATTTGCTTTCACTGATGATGAGACTGATTTACCAGTGTGCTTAACATGTGGTGAGAAACTGGCAAACAACAAAAAGTTGAATGTTGCAAGACATTTAGAGAATAAAAAGTTAGCCTTTGCTGAAAAATATCTGGATAGAAATGAGAGAAAAAAAGCCATTTCAGAACTGATGTGGAAGGTTGATCTGAGCAAAAACCATTTCAAGAAGTCTGCAAGTGCAAGTACATATGCTAGTTTTGTGGCCGCTCAGGAAATAGGCATGGGAAGCCATTCACAGATGGACATTATATAAAAGAATCATTATTTCTGAACATCTATTCTCAGACTTCAAAAACAAGAGTGAAATTGTGCAGAAAATCAGATATGTCTCTACAAAGACTGTCAAAGACAGAACCATAAAAATGGCACAAAAAATATCACCAGACAGCAAATTAAAGACTTCAATTAAACTGGTGTACCAATTGCCTGTAATGAGTCCAAAGAAAAAGGTGATATTGAACAAATAGCACTGTTCTGCTGGATATGTGAACTCTGCTGGGCCACAGGAAGAACTGATTGAGTTGATACTATTAAAAGACCAAACACAGGGGAAGGACATCTGTGAGGCTGTCTTGGAATATCTAAGAACCAAAGAAATAATCACCACCCACCTGGTGTTAGTGGCTGCTGATGGGGCACTGAGTATGACAGGAGCACAGAAGGGCTTTGTGGTTTTACTGCAGAAGTTGCTGACATTTCACTATCCTGCATCAAAAGGCATGTGCTCAAACATTTCCTCCTGAATATACAGAAGTAATGAATGTTGTCATTCAGGCTGTCAATAAAATATTGGCAAATCACTGTCAGTTCCATTTGCTACTGGACGAAGTGGAAAGCATGCATTCTGATCTGCACAACAAAGTCCGGTGGCTGTCCAGGGTGCTGAAACACTTTGCCATGTGTCTGGAAGAGGTGAAAACTTACCTGAGCAGCAAAAGGCTCACTCCTGAGCTGGAATGGCCAGAGTGGCTGGAAAAGCTGCACTTCATGGTAGATATGACAGCACACCTAAATACGCTGAACACAATTCTTCAGGGAAAAGAAGCACAGCCCTGCACATGCTGGAGAAGATTTTGGCATTCAAGCGCAAGTTGACAGTGTTTGCCAGAGATTTATAGAGAGGTACACTGTCTCACTTCCCCTCTTTGAGAATGTTCCAACAAGCTCACAACATGATAAATTGAAATAAATTCAATCACCTCAATGCAAACATCATTTGGGAAACAATTTCTGTGAGTTCAGAGATAAAAAATACACATCCTTCCCTGTCATTCCCCTGACCATCGATCCATCCCTATTGAATATGACTGCATTTGCAGGTGTAAGTCAACCCGATCTTGAGATGAAACTGGCCAATATAGTTGACAAAGATATATGGGTGTCCAAGTTCAAATGCTTGACAGCTAATCTTGAAGGTGTTGCCCATCAGAAGCCCATTCTTGCTCATTATCACAAATGGAGTGATATTGAAAACCTTCCCAAACATGTTCAAAACATGGAATGCCATCCCTGATACTTATATGAATATGAAAAAGTATGCATTTAGAGTCCTGTCAATCTTCAGATTTATATACCTATGTGAGCAGGTCTTTTCCAACATGAACTATTGCTACATTAAAAACAATCACTCAAGCCTCAGACGACAGCTTACAATCCTGTGTGAAGTGCAGACACTTCATCTTCACACAGGCTGCACATCTTACAGCCCTGATGTGCAGATGCTGTGCGCTGAGGTTCAGAAGCAAAAATCACATTAACCCTCCAGTATATGCGATAAAAGGATGATGGCACACAGAAGCAGGTGGCATTTTTGGTTTGCTGCAGGTGGATAATTTAAGTTCGGCTTTTTATTTCATAAATACGAGGACTCGAATAGACACTGAGTATTTTATTTCAAAGTAACCTTCAACCCAGCATCTTCTTTTTCAGAGTTCAAAATGTTTTTGTTGCATGCAGAAATAAAAATTAGATTTCACTATAAATTTTTTTATACATAGCATAAAGATAAAAATGACATATGCAGTGTTATCTTCATTTTATATGTCAAAAGGGTTTTGTGGCTCCCAGAGTTTTTTGTGGGAAACTGGTCCGCTCCTGAAGTTTTTTGTGGGAAACTGTGAGTGTTTAAGATTGCCAACCCCTTAGCTAGGCTAAAAAAAGTTCCCTGAAGATGGGATACAGCATAAGTACAAAACCTTGGAAGACAAAACCTCTGTGACTGACCCGTATTGGATCCTGCAATATCCTGGGACACCTATATTCTCCTTCATTCATAATGGCTTTGAGTTTTTGGATAGATATAATTCAGTCTGATATGAACTAATATATATTAAGTGCACACCAGATTATGGAAATTAAATGTGTTGCTGGTAGTATAATTTAAAATGCATTTTATAACTGATGCTGTATTTTATAACTTTATGTTAAAATAATCATGGATACTTTTGAAACATTGTGTAATATGGCATTAACTTTGGATAATATGGAATTTTGTGAGTTTGGGTAATACAGAAACAAAAGCTTGCACGCATTTGTTAAGCATAGTTGCTGTTCGTTTTGTGTCATATTTAAACAAGCTTAATGTCAACTCATTCCTGGACTGCTCTTGAGTTGCGGTAGGCAGGAGGGGAGAGAACTGATGGAGCAGCTTGGTTGCTATGACCAGAAGCACATTCCATGCATATCTTTCTCCAGATTGTATCCCAGGTTACTAGAGCAAGCCCGAGAGGCATGTTTTCTACAATTCACAAAAGTGCTCCATTGGAGAATGTGATTTATGACACACGCTGGGAGGAGGGGAGAAACAGGTTTGTAGGTGGGCAGTAAATTATGTGGGGCAGAACTGATTGCACTTGGGAAAGTGCCGACATGTTGCTCCTAATAAATAATTGGATTTCTTTGGAAACTTGGCTCGAGGTCATGAATTAATTAGGGCATCCATCAGAACTCTGACACTTAAATTCTTCAATCTTCTATTTATTTTTCAACTTGCATTCCAATGGAATGTTTTTTAAAAGAAGAGTTGGAGGAAAGGAACATGGGACTCCTGTCTGTCAGTAGGACACTTCCAAAAACTGAACAGGACAAGTTCAAATTGATACGGTTGTGGGAGGTCCAAAAATTAGCCAGATACGTTAACCTGGCCTTAATGAAGTTTTTGTTGGAATATTGCTGACTGCTGCACTCTATGCCCACCTAGACAAGAAACCCAGAATGAAACTTTTGCAATCCACCCAATATTTCCCAGTGCACACATACTCGGATACAACCAAAGGGAAAAGCAGTAAAATAAAAGGGCAAAATACATAATTTCATTACACAGAAGAAAAAATAAATACAACCCCTATGGCTACTGCTGATAAAAGATTAGAAAGAATTTCAAAAGCCACGCTCTGGATATGTTCCTGAATTTGCTTTTACAATTGTTCTTGTGGAACCTGCTGCCTTTTAAACACTCTTTTAACAATGTTTATTGCCCTTTTAAAAATGATAATCTATCCTGGAGGTTTGGAAAATAAATAGGCAGCATATAAATATTTAAAATAAATAATGCTTCTAATTAGTATGTAATTGTAGGATCACTAAATTAAATGTCATTTTTTAGTATAGTTTGCTGCTTTGGGGCAATGAAGTAGGAGTTAGAGAATGCATCAACTAAACAAATAGAAAAATTAAAAATTAAACAACAAAGTTTGTATAAAAATGAGCAAAGCATTAAGTATTGTTGAACTCAAGGGTATTATGCATCTTAGAATGATCTGCAGAAAATTATGTCCACTAACCACCAGTTTTTACCGAACAAGTGGTGGCTATCCATCCTGTTAGATCTGGCAGGAGATGTATTCCAGATTCCATCCATAAGAGAGAGTCCTCTGTTGCAATCAAGGAGGAGAATCTTTTCTGCTGTGCTGCCCACTGTCTGGAACATCATTCCCAACTCCAAACCCCCATAATCAAACTTGACCCTATCCTGCTGACCTTTTTACTGCTGACCTTTTTACAAGTAACTCGGGACCCTGAAAGTGTGGGTGAACCTGTTTCGTTGTTAATTTGCTATGAGTCTTCTTGGCTGATGTTTTATGCTATATCTATTGCTTTTAATTTTGGTTGTTCTAATGGTTTTAGTATGTTTTAATTGTTAGATACTCAGAATCATGAGATGGGCAGCCATATGAATTTAATTTTCTTTTTTTAAAAAGTTACTAACAGTGCTGGTTAAAAAATAACATTACTGGATAAGCTTCCATCATAATAGCACTTAGACTTATATACCGCTTCACGGTGCTTTAGAGCCCTTTCTAAGAGGTTTACAAGGTCAGTATATTGCCCCCAACAATCTGGGTCCTCATTTTACCGATCTCAAAAGGTTGGTAGACTGAGTCAACCTTGAGCCAGTGAGACCCGAACTGCCAAACTCCTGGCAGCCAGTGATCAACAGAAGTAGCCTGCAGTCCTGCATTCTAACCACTGCACCACAGCGGCTCTTTATAGCACTAAATAATTCTACAGAATTAGAAAACCTTTTTCTGTTTATTTTAAGATGATCATCATGTTATCTTCCATGCCCATTGTGGCACATCTTGGAAATACAATGGTGTAACAAAGTTGAATTTGCATTGATCTCATTTAGGATAATTAAATATCTAATAATAATTCTATGTACAGTGCCTACAATAAACTATATTAGATAAAAGACTATGATGGCTGAACTCTGACTTTGGTTATGCATAAACTGATTCCTTGATAAAGTAGTTTCTCAATGTCTCACTTAGCAGTTCTATTAAACATCCTTAACTGTCCCAAGCAACTTTAAGATGAAAACTGTTGTTCTAGTTCATGTTATTATTTCCAAATTAGTCTTGTTCCTCTCTGCTCACTCCAAAATCATTTATCAAATTAGAATTAGAAATGTGTTGGATTTGTTTAATAAAATTAAATAATTTTCATTTAAAAACACAAGCTCTTTATGAAGGCTAATTCTAAATTTGGAAATCCCATTTGTTTTTATTGCAAATACACAACATTTTTAACTTTCTATTTCTCTTCTAAACTATTTTACTATAGTAACAATCAGTAAGAATGTGTGTGTTCATTTATTTATCTGATGTCCATGCTATCCAATTTCAAAAATGGCATTTACAGTAAAAAAAAATGTATCAAGAGTACATCAACAATTTTCAAATGAACAAATCTAACCACTTAACCATTCTTCTGAACTGCCTACAGGAATTGGAGGTTGGGGAATTGTATTGCAGTCATTGTGCTCGGGGGGGGGGGGAGATCACTCTGAATGTCACGCATTGTATCCTATTTTCTCTCCTTTTTAAATATTTAAAAATTAACTTGATGGGAGAGGTCATCTTAAAGGTTTGGGGTTCAATATTGTCAATATACTTTTCAGTAGTTGTTCTGGTTCTGTGGAGCAACCTCCATGTAAACAGTTGATCACTCTCACTGCCTTCCTTAAATTGCTCAGAAGATCTTTTTCTGAGGATATTCAAGCATTGAATCTTCAGTTTTGTTATATTTAGGTTTATATAATTCAACATTATTCTGTTTCTCAGTAGTTTATTGTCTACATTTGTAGTTTGTTGTCTTTTATTTGTATACATTTTTATGTAGTGTGACTTTCAAAGGTGACTCTGGTTGATAGTAGACAATGAAAATAAATGGGTCCTAAAGTTTGAGAGCAAGTTGCTCTTCTCCTAATGGAAGTACTCATCTTCATCATAGTGCCAATTCTATACATTCAGTTCTACACGATATCTGTCAGATAAGTGGCCATATGTATTTAATAAATAAAATATCAGTGATGAGGCTTGAATGAAGATGCCTCCTTTATCAGAAGCTTTTTTTATGGTGAGTGGGAGAGAGCTGTCAGATTATATGGTACTGCCTTTGGGATTTGGCCACTCTGTAAAGATGTATTTATTTCATAAGTTGTAAGGCAGGACTGTCAAACTCATGGCCCGTAGGCTGCATTTGTCACATGCCACACCCACACCCAGTTTAGCAAAGGGGAGGAAAGTCGTGATACGTCATGTGAAGATACCATGGCAACACAAGTTTGACAACCCTGCTCTAGGGTGATTTTAATACTTAATCAATGGATAAGTTTAATTTGTATTGCTAAATGTTGTATATTCTGCTTGCATTTTAACATTTGGTTATCTACCTGAACAAATTATCATAGCAGAAAATTTGAATTTAATTTAAGTAAATAAAAAGAATAATTATTTTATTCCTATCCAAGATGAAGGATGAAATAAACAAACATGTATGTTAAAAAGTAAGTTTGCAACCAGGGATGTAACAGATCAATGGTCATCTGACATTATTGAATTCAAAATCAGTTGATTATGCTCAAACATTAATCCAAAGGTTGGTATTAATAAATAACAAAGTATTTTTTTAAAGTAAAGAAAAAGTAAATAGCTAATAAAAATAATTGTTTTTGATGGAAGGCGCAATAGGTGGACAAATGGAGATCAAAGAACAACGTGAAATAAGATCCACGAGAGCTGTTAGACCTAAATATAAAGCATAACCATGGGAGAAAAAAAACTGATTTCCATGAATATAAATGGACTGAATTCAGCTACTAAAAGAAGGAAAACTTTTCACAAATTAGAGAAGCTAAAATTTGATATAATTTGCTTACAAGAAGTACACATTAAAAAACAACATGAACAATTATTGACACGACCAAAGTTAGGGAAAATATTTACTTCTCTGACTCATTGTAAGAAAAGAGGAGTGGTTTTGTACATTAAAGAAACCACTCCAGCTAAACTGATTTATACTGATGAAGATGGAAGAGTATTAATAGTTGAAATAGTGGATAATAATATAAAAACACTCTTGGTTGCAATTTATGCCGCGAATGATAAACAAGAAGAATTCTATAAAAAAATTACATATGAAAATAATTGAACTGGACTATGTTAATATACTTATGAGGTAGGACTTCAATGGAATTGTAGACAATAAACTGGACTACACAGTAAAAACAACATGACAAAATAGGAAAACTCTCCCTAAATGACAGATGAATTAAATTTAAAAGATATATGGAGAGAAAGAAATGCTAAAATTCAACAATATACTTTTTATTCAAATAGACATTTATCATGGTCCAGAACAGATATGATTTGGACATCAACAGAATTATTATTTAATGTTCAAGAAATAAAAATTGAAACAAGTACATGGGCAGACCATAATCCAATGACAATTAAATAGAAAGGACAAAAAAGAAGATCTAGATGGACATTAAACAATACTATTCTAAAGGAAAAAGACTTTACACAATGGATGGAAAAAGAATTGGCCTTCTTTAATGAAAACAAAAAAGAAGACACTTCAATACAGAATGTTTGGGATACAATGAAGGCATATGCAAGAGGATTAATAATTGGCTATACAAAGAAAAAGAACATTAGGAAGCGGCAAATGATTAAAGCTCTAGAAGATGACCATAAAAAACTGGAAAAATAATTACAGAAGACGCCACAGAAAAAAGATATTAAACTTAAAATGGACATAATTAAACATAAAATAGATCAAGCAGAGAAAGAAGAACTGGCAGAAAAAATTAGAAGTGCTAAACAGAACTATTTTGAAGATGCAAATAGGCCAGGTAGATGGTTAGCATATAAGCTGAGAAAAGAGAAAGAATCAAGGAAAATATCACAGTTAATAGATGATCAAGGTCAAATTTGTTATGGTAACAAGAAGAAAAAGGCAATCATTCGAGATTTTTATGGACAATTATATAAACAGGAGGATCTTGATGAGGAAAAAAATCAAACAATATTTACAAAATGCTAACCTACCTAAGATACCTGATGAAACTCGGAAAATGTTAGAAAGTGCTATAACAATGATGGAATTAACCGAAGCACTCAACAGACAGAACAATGGAAAAGCACCAGGACCAGATGGTTTCCCGGCAAATTTTATAAAACATTACAAGAGTCATTGAGCACTTCACTGTTAGAAGTCATGAATGAAGTTATGATAAATAAGAAAATACCTAAAACATGGTCAGAAGAAAATGAAAAATTCTTATTGGCCCTCATAATGCTTGCCATGAATTTTACATAAGCGAGAATAACCCTTATACTGCAATGTACCAATTTTATCTGTATGTACATTTATTGTTCTCAATGCAAGGAGTCTCAATTGTTTTCAACAGGCTTGTCCTTGCAGGAAACTCACATTTCATAATAAATATTTTCACATGCAATGAGATCTAGAACAGGTTATATGCAATTGTGAGTTGTGTGAACACATTTTCACAACTGTCCAAGATTCAGTGGTAAACAACAAGTTCTCTTTTATGTTAAAAACAGCTAATGGCTTTTCAATGTGGCTTTTCAATGTGGAATTCTGAAATCTGCTGGTAAGGCTTATTTATAAAAAAGCTGTTGCAAAGGTGGACTTGATTATTGGCTGATGTTCAGCTTTTAAGTGAGCCACTTTGTTTATAAGAATTATACAGATACCCATCTTAGAACAAAAACCCTGGGTGACTCAACAATTATTAAAACCAAAATATTGCAAAACTGAGCAACACTACTATCATCTGTTCTCATTAAATACCATGAGGCATATAGACATCTTTAAAAAAAAAAAAAAAAAGTGGGTGGATACACCCCAATACTTCTGAAGAGTTTCGATCTGCTTAAGACAAAAGAAAGACTGAGATGGAGCATTCTAAGGAGTTCCAGAAAATAATAACAGGGTTTGGGGTGGGGGCAGATCAAAACAATAGGGTTTAGGACCAGATGTGTCACCATGCCAATCATTTTATTAAAGTGTTCTCAAAACTCCAGACCATCACAACCACCCACCCAAAATGTTGCCCATACCTACTTTTTTTTCTAGTTTTGATAACGGAAAAATATCCAACATTTAAATGTTTGTCTGAATGTTTTAATCAGTAAGACACCAAGCCATCTGTAGAAATGTAGCTAGAAGAGAAAGTGTGCAAGTGAGAGAGAAAATATAGAAGAAAGACAATGCAACAAAACTTAAATGAAACATACTGTATCACTCCTATTGATCCTAAATATTATGTCTGTAAAACTGAAGCAATTATAATTGATTCAGTTAGAACAACATTTCTAAACTGGTGCCCTCCACATATTTAAACAACCCAAGGAAAGACAGAAGTAGAAACTTAACCTATTATTATTTATCAGATATTTATCAAGTTCAGCTATATAAAACCTACAATTATCAAGGCACTAGGAGTTTCTATTTCTGATATATTAAGATGAAATGTTTTCATTTTAAAAAAATAACCTGTAACGTCCAAAATCAATAGACTGCATGCTAGGACACAATTAACTAGATGGATTTCTCATATTAACCTATATTTATGGAACAATTAAAAGTATTTGACTAGAGGTTTCCGGTTTCGCGTGGCTTCGGGGCAGCAGGAATTCGCGACAGCTCGCGATTCCTGCTGTGCTAGCCGTTGAGGTACCCCCGATCCAGATGGGTCAGCGGGATATGGCTGCCCTGTAGGGACAGCTGAAGAGAGAGGGGAGTCGGATAGGGGGGTGGGGGTGTCGCAGACCCCCCCCTTCACCGGAAAAACCCCTTTTTCCCAAGGCGGTGGAGCGGCGGTCAGCAATGGCCACCACGAAGAAGCCAGCAACCGGGTAAGATTGCGCTGGAGGAGAAGAGTGAAAGTGATGTCTGAGCCGGGTCAAGTAACATCCTTTAAATTGCCTGGAACTGAGCTGTTTGAATTGCTGGAGGATACATTGTATCCCTAAGAAGAGCGAAAGCGGCGGAGAAGCTGTTAAAGGGAACTTTTTTTTTTCTTCACTCTCCCACTCCATGGAAACAGCAGAAATGTTTGGATATATTGGACATTGAAAGTGAATTGTTTTGAGAGTTGAAGCTAAGCGACAAAAGGATTTTTGGACATTGAAAAATTTAAGAAATTGGAAAACCCTTGTTGGAGGTATGGATTTCTGATTATTTAAAATTGATATCGCAAGTGGGAAGGGAGAGGAGAAAAAATTGGAGCAGAAGCTGAAAAAGGAGGAGATTGCCTAGAATCCCAAAGAAAGATATATGGTAATTGGACCACTTTGATTAAACATTAACCTCAGAAAGAGAAAGAGAAGAAGGAAGAAAACTTTTTTTTGAATTGTTTTTGATTAAAAATACTTGTGGTTGTTTTGGGAAAAGTTTCTCTTTTCATAATGGCATCGCTTGTGGATGAACTAAAGGCTGAATATCAAAAATATAAAAAGGAAGATACTTTGGGCGCTTTGTTTCAATTTTTAGAAATGGCGTTATGTACTTATGAAAAGTTGATTACGCAGCAGAAGGACTGGGACAAGGAAGAAGAGGAAGAAGAAGCCATCTTTGATGAACAATGGGTCCTTTCCGGAGAGGAGGAGAAAAAGGATAAGAAAAAGGGGATTTTAAGAATTATAAAAACAACCAAAGAAGAGAAAAATGAGCGAAAAGGTGGAGGCAAGGTTAGAAAGCAAAGGAAAAGGAGTAAGAAAAGGGAGGAGGAAAAACAAAGGGGTAAAAAGGGCAAGGAGAAGAATAAGCAAGAGAGAAAGGGGGGGAGGAGAAGCCTCAATGGGGGGAAGCAAGATCTAAAGAAAAAAAGTTTATTTAGAGACAATGGGTGAATTTAATTTAGGATAAAAGAGGGATTCTGGAGGGTATATAAGATTGTGTTTTTATATGTGTATTTAGAGTATAAAATTTATTATGTAATTTTAGAATCTTTTAAACAGAATCCCAAGAAAAATTGTTATACGAAGTACTTTTAAGTTAGGGTAATGAGTTATAGACGTTACTCCAATTGGTATATAGGAGAAGTATAGTAAAAGAAAAAAGATGAATGGATAGTTGGAAATAGAACAGACAAAGAATGTTATTGAAAATGGTAATAAGATATGAAAGGATATATAAAGGTTTTGTTATGGTTTTTTTTTTTTTGGATTTTGTATATTGATAAAAGGCAATAAAATTTTAATTAACAAGAAATAATTTGGATGAAAAGGAGAAGTAGGGATAAGATATGAAGTTAAATAGATAAAGTATTGATACTATAATTTGGAATTGTTATGTTCTATTGGTTTTTTATTATTATTTTTTCCTAGAAAAGAATTTATAAGCTGTTATGCCTTGATTTTTTGTGCATTGTTTTTATAAAATTGATAAAAATGGATTATATATATATATAAAAAAATGAAAATGATAATAAGATATGGAAGGATATACAAAGTGAATATGATGTTTGAATTTGTGTCTGTGTGAAGAGTTTTAACCCGGGATCAGACAAACTTCAGAAAAGATCTTTTAGTTTTGTTTATGTTTTGTGTTTTGTATGTTTGTGTATTGTGTTTTCTGTAAAAAATTAATAAAATTTGTTTAAAAAAAAAAAAAAGAAGTATTTGACTAGAAATAGAAAGACTGAAATCGAAATCTAGTCTATAGGAGTGGACTAGATGATTCTCAGATCAAATCTCAACTCTGGACCAGTTAATATTTGTTAATTCATTTCACCTCACAGAATTGTATTAGAAGAAAATTGGAAGAAGCAAATTGTAAGGATACTATCTTGACTTCTTGGAGGACAGATGGAATTTAGTAATAAAATTTATTTTTTATGATTAAGACTAGGTCTACACATTGAGGTAACTACAATGACGGCTCACACATAAATGAATCTTTATGAATACAGAGGTTTGTTAACAATGAAATGAAGTGAAATTCATCTTAAAATGAATGTTATTCTAATTAATTAGGACCATGGCAATGAATTTTTAAGTTTTTAATCATGTAATAAAGTGTAGCTGTTTTACATCTACTAGTTTAGAAAGCTGGCACCTATTCCTGCCATAATTTCTATAGAAAAACAATTTTCTCCAAGGTTTTCTAAAGCTCTGTGTGTAATTGCTGCCATGTAAAATAGCAAGGAACCCTGTAGATCTTATTCATAGTAATTGTATAATTCCTTGTTAATGCTAACCAACAGCTCAGTATGTGAATTAACAAATGTTTCATGCCTTTTTGCCTCCATTAAAAGTCTTGAAAACATGCATTAAGCACCAAAAAAATGCCCTTGCTACATAGGACATTGGAAGACAGTGGGATTACCTTTGCTGTTGTCTGTAGCTCACTTACAGCTTTGCCATTTGGTCAAACTGCCATATACATTTCATTGTTGCTTTAACTTCAGAATTATTTGTTTCCTCATTTAAAATCCTGTGTTCTCTCTCCATTCATCAGTCTTCACTGTAATTTATAGAATCTTTGACTCTTAGGTTGAGGAGCATGAAATATTAAGGTCATGGAAATAAATGGCTCTATTTCTTCCCATTCTGTTTATTGCATATAGTTTGCATTTTTTACCAATAGCTAACCAGGTCAGAGTGAAGGAAGGTTTTAAAGGTTTGGAAATGAATTTAAATGGCTTCTAAACATTCTTTACAAGACAGAAGGATTTACAGCTCAGTGATAACACCCTCAATTTCTAGTTGCTTTTTCTTCTCCTATTGTAGCCCAATACAGATAGTCCTCAATTTACAACCGTTAGTTTAGTGACCATTTGAAGTTATAACGGCACTGAAAAAATTGACTTATGACCTATTCTCACACCTATGATTTTGTAGCTTACCAACAGTAACACGATCAAAATTTGGGCACTTGGCAAACAGCATGTTTGTACAATGGTTGTAGCATTTCAGGGTCCTGGAATTGTCATTTGAAACCTTCCTAGGGTGCTTCTGATCAGCAAAGTCAATTGGAAAACTAGGTTCACTTAACAAATGCATGATTTATTTCACTACTGCATGATTCAACTATAGCAGAAAAAATTTACAAAATAGGGTATGACTCACCTAACACTTACTTAACAACAGAAATGTTGGGATCAGTTGTGATTTTAATTGGAGAATTATCTGAATATTTGAATCATGATGAAGGGCGAAACATTCACCCTATTTTACTGAGCGATCAGTTATTCGGATATAGCAACACACAAGTATGATCAGTGACCACTGGATATTTTCTAACTGCCCCTTCCCTACCAGTTTGGTCCCTTCTGCAAAAGCTTCATCTTTGTAGGCTCACTGAACAGCAAATTGCATTATTTATTTAACACATGACAATGGTACAATTAACAAGGAGACTACAATGTTAATACATAGTAGTTATTTGGCTGCCAAATAGTACTAGTCCATTTAGTTTGTGCTCACGCAGTTACCCGGGGGTGCACCACAGGGGGAAACTAGCTCTGCACCAGAAAAACGAGTGGCATCCTATGGCATCATCCAGAGGCTTCTTTCACCACTGATGTCTCCTTGCAGTCAAGTATCGTATCTGAACAGGTCCAACACCGACAGGGGTCCGATCATCTCCATGAAACACCACCATGTTTCTCCCTAAAGTAGTACCTATTTATCTACTTGCATGTAGCATCCTTTCAAACTGCTAGGTGGGCAGAAGCTGAGGCAAGTGATGGAAACTTGCTCTGCCACATGGTGCTAGGAATCAAACTGCTGAAGCAGAGGTCATTTTCAGCATCTTTAAGCCATTGAGCCACCTTGCCTCCTAACAAATTGGATGCCTGATAGATATAAGTTCTCTCCCTCTCTCTCTCTCTCTCTCTCTCTCTCTCTCTCTCATACACACACACACACACACACACTTTTGCTCCAGAATGTCTCACACAGTGAAGAACAATGAGCTTTTCTAAGTAAACATCCAATCTGTATTGAATCTTAGAGTACATATAAATAAAATTAGTGGCAATTCTAATAAGTGCTTTCATACTCCAGGCATCCACTTAAAAGCAGATGAATCATTTTAATAGTTATGTTCAAATGATGTGCACTAGTGCCTGTTGGTATAATCTGCCGTTTGACAAAGGAGTCACTGCTTCAAGTTCTGTTCTACAAAATCAATAATTCAAATTTAATCAACCTAGAATAAGCTGTATGTCTTCAACATTTTTGTTCATTTTTGCCTCTTTCTGCAAAACAAGATTCTGAACAGTCATTCTGTTTGATTCTGGTGTTTAATGTTAATCCATGGTGCAGATTAAAAGTCAGCAATCTGGTAAGAACAACAAAATGCATGTAACCAAGCACGTAAGTTGGATGTCTAACAGGAAATATCACAGCTAATTGTTGAAAGTGGTCGCATGTAATTTCAGCACATCCTTACAATGTAATGCCAGCAATTTTGCCAGAGCTATAATTTCTCAAACATAATGAGTTGGCCATTACATGTGTAATGGATGCATATATTCAGGCTAATAGAAGCTGTACAGCTACAGTCAGAGTTTCACTGTTTTATTTGACTTTATCTAGTCACTTTAAAAATGAAATGTGTATAAGAGAATACTGAACAAAAAGGCTTAGATCTTGCACTCCCACAACTTGAAACATTCTATCTTGCATGCAGAGGGAGATTAGATTATTTGAGCAGAACTTAATTTGCTTTCTAAATACCACAGGCTTTTTTTTTCCTGGTCTGGATGTTCAAAAGAAAAACCTAAAGACAGTAATGATATAATAGCTTCTTTTTCCAATAACGATGTAATAATTCTGCAAAGGTGATCTATAGGTGATCACTATAAAACTTAGTGATCTATATGATTTTGGTTACATGGGACCTATGTCACGGCATTTTCACATGATATATCCAGACTTTTTTTCCCTTCGCTAAACTGGGTGGAGGCAGGGACAGTATGCGATGCATCCGGCCCATGGGCCGCGAGTCTGACAGTCCTGACCTATGTAATGAAAGCTACTCCATACATAAAGAGGAAGCTTCAATCTCTCTGCAATCCTCTGCTTCATGGAAGTTTCATTCCACCACACACCCTCCAGCCTGTACAGAAGTATGTATGTAGTTGACAGATCCAGAAATAATTATTTTTAACTTGCTATGGATTTCCAAAACTAAATAGATAAGAAGGGTGGAAGCTAAGTTTGGTTTTGATGGATTCAATTAGAATTAGGCTTCTACTACACTGAAGAAATATATATATATATTAACCAATAATATATTAACCAAACTATTTGATATAGCTTAGGTGATCATCTGAATTCCCAAACATTGTTTTATGTCTGTCTGTTTGTATGGTATTGATATCCCTAACATCCTGGAAATCTGGCATTCAGACAAACGAAGGCAAAAAGTGGCAATTAAAAAACAGCAGAAAGAAAAACACTACAACATAGCTCTTCCAACAGCCAACACTGAAATAAGCAGGGATCAAATAATAGACAAAAGATCAGGCAGAAAACCAACTCCAATCCAGGAACCAATAAGGGAAAAAGCCACATCCCCACCGATAGTAGCATGGAAAGGCTCTGTTTATAAACAGGGAGCAAACCTTACACTCACATGCACGGAAGTTATGTAACAAAGTATCTGCAAGTAAACAAATCCAGAGAGTTCATAGTTCAACGCTGAGCTACTCCCTTCTATTTGAAACAATTATTATTTTAGTGAGTGGTTTATGCTTCTAGAAATAATTTGCAAGTAAGAGATGTTCTAATAAAGAAACCTGTCAGAACCTCTTAAAAATTCATTAAACAGTTTTATATAAAAGGAAATGGATGCATAGCAAACAGTTTTCCCAACCTATTATCCCTGAATAAGATGGAACTACAGCTCCCAAAATTTCTATCTGAACTTTCGCCAAGCCATTTTTAAATGACAGATTCTAGGAATTTCAGTCTTTAAAACATCCAAGGAATGAAGATTGAAGGAAATAGCTATATTTGTACATTAGGCTTGTGCTCTACTCACTACATGAAACAAATTCTATGCATTTCCCGACAAAGATAAATTCACAGGTACGATTCAACCAGTATAACAACTGGTTCTGTGAGCGTGTGCTTCACGCATGCATGCACGCTTCACGCACTTGAGCACCAAATGCACCCTCCATGAGGACAATCCACATTTTTAAAAGCCCATTTTCTACTTCAACTGCAGCCCATGAATAAAACAGCTGAACCGCGGCAAACTGCTCTGCCCTGCCAATCAGCTGTGCTCTAAAAACAGGAAATAAAGTACAGGAAAGAGCAGGGGTGGGTGGACCCACAGTGAACTGGTTCGGCACAAGATGGTCATTGGAACAACCAGTCCGAACCAGGAGAATCCCACCCCTGGATAAATTTTTAAGATGCTTCTATAAACCAAGAAAAGATGTTAAAGCAATAAAAACAAAACAAAAGTTAACCATGCCTGCTACCTTGCTACATTAGAGACAGCTGTTAGACTCTGCTGCTTGGTTTGATGGCCAGGAAATCATAGCATTTTCTTGTCACAGATGCTTCAACCCATTTAGAGCTATTCTTTCATTATTTAACTTACTGTATCTGCATTAACTCATTCTTCCCTCTTTCCCTGCTTAACATCATTATGTATTTGGGGTAAGCTATAGCATGGAAGAAAGCTTAGGCAATGAGAAGGCCATATGATGGCTCCTGGCAAAAATGTTCAACTCACTTAATGGAAATTATACCCCCCAAAACCAACCTGACTAGCTTTCTAATAAGTCTGCGCAATACTTTAAAGAACCATTTCACCCTGATGGTTCAAGCAAAATAATTCCTTAAAGCTGCTTTATGTAGCAATGTGGTCATCTTGCTTTTAAGAGTGGAATGTAATTTTATATTGCTCAGCTTTGCAGACCCTCCAAGACAGGGCTGTCAAACTCCTGGCCCACAGTCTAGATACATCATGTGCTGACCACGCACATGCATGGTTTAGCAAAGGGGGGGGAAGTCCCAATACGTCACATGACACCACCGTGACAACATGAGTTTGACACCCCTGCTCTAAGACATCGTCTGCAGAACTTGGTTTATGCAGGAGGACTGAAAGACTAATTCTATAGTGAAGGATAAAGAAACCTACTGCTACAGTGTTAACTGCAGTTCTTGCATGTCCCCAAGCTGTCTAACTGAAAGCATTTCAATCAGAGTTGGGAGAGACAGATGAGAAGCCATCTACAGCATTGCTCTCAAGTCATGGCACAGTAGTTAGTATGCAGTATTGCAGGCTAATTCTGCTCATTGCCAGGAGTTCAGTCCTGACCAACTCAAGGCTGACTCAGCTTTCCATCATTCAGAGATCGGTAAAATGAAGATTCAGATTTTTTGGGGGGGCAATATGCTGAATCTGTAAACTGCTTAGAGCAGGCTTGTCCAACCCATGGCCTGCGGGCCGCATGCGGCCCAGGTCGCCTCGTAATGCGGCCCAAATCCCACCCCAACCTTCGTGAAACATCCAGCGAGGAGAAGGAGGAGAGGCAGGCGCAAGGCAGGGCGAGGTGAGCAACAGAAAAGGCGGGCAGCCATAGCCCAAAAGTCCCACCCCGCCACCTGCTGCTGCTGCTGCCGCCACCGCTGCTGCTTCTGCCCCTGCCGCTGCTTCTGCCCTTGCCGCCGCTGCTGCCGCTGCTGCATTTGCAGGAGGAGAGGCAGGCGTGAGGCGGGGCGAGGCGAGCAACGGAAAAGGCAGGTAGCCACCGCCCAAAAGTCCCACCCACCACTTCCTGCTGTTGCCGCCACTGCTGCCGCCGCTGCTGCTTCTGCCGCCACCGCCGCTGCCACCGCTGCCGCCACCACTGCTTGTGCCCCCGTCACCACCGCCACCACTGCTGCTTCTGCCCCCGCCGCCGCTGCCACGCTGCTGCATTTGCAGGAGGAGAGCTAGGCGCGAGGCGGGTGAGCTTTCTTCCCCACCTCCTCCCCCCCCCCACAAAATTTGGCCAGAAAATTATAAAATAAAAAATAAATAATTTTTAATAAATAATTAATAATAAATAATAAAAATAATTTTATTTTATTTTATTTTATTTTATTTTATGTGTGGCCCAAACCAAATTTTCATCTTCTAATGTGGCCCAGGGAAGGTGAAAGGTTGGACACCCCTGGCTTAGAGAGTGTTGTAAAGCACTATGAGTGGAGCATATAAGCCTAAGCGCTAGTGCTGGTGCTAAAGTAGTTAAATGCAACATCCATGCTTCATCAAGGTGAGTTATATCCCATCTTTGTTTCATTGAAAGGAATCATGTTGCCTCTATAACATGAATCTTTGTCAGGTACTTCTAAATTACTTTCTGGATGAGTCAAGTTTGGCTCTGTACTGATTTGTTGCTCTCAATTTTGCTAATTGTTGAGTTAAAAAGCATACATGGATATTCCTGTAAAAAAAAAAAAAAGGCAGACCACAAAAAAGTGATACTGCAATTGCTTAAATCTTAAAATATGCCATCAGAGCACATCTGTATCTAGTTATTTCAATCTGTTTTGCACAACTAGAAGGTTGAACATCAATGTAGATCCCTATTGGCATTCAAGATGTAGTATTCTGGTGATGAAATTGAAGAAATTAATCTGATGAGGTGGAAAACTATTTTAGGCAATAATTTAGCGTATCATGGTTTCAGTTTTATTTACATCATCTTTCAGCAGGATAATTTTTGAAAACAGAACTACCTGAAAGATATTTATTAGGAATTTACATATACTATGTAATGTATAGTACCTCACACCACCAATGACATATTTTTGCAGCATCCTATCTGTATTCCATATAGAAGTTTCACATATTATTTAGCAAAAAGCAATTTAAAAAGCTAAATTAACATCATTGCAATTCATGCTGTTCCTCAAGGTTTATAAAGGGCTTGAATAGCTAAGCTTGATCTTTTTGCATTTTACTATAAATGGCTTCTTGTTACACGGAAGATTATACTCAATTATTAAAATAATTGGACATGGTGTGGCTTATGCCCATTTAGTTTCCATCTATGGACTTTGGGGCATTTTGCAAATAGTGTAATCTTGATCTTATTGCAATTATTATCTAAAATTTCCTCTGTGCACTAATGTACAATTGAATCCAGAGGCTTTTCTTTGGGGACTAATGGATAGACAGCTAGAAAAATGCCATGAAGAGTGTGTGTGTGTGTGTATGTGTGTAAAACAATTGCAGAAAGATTATTATTTCTCTTTTATCTAATCTCTTTATGCTCACAAAAAGATTAAAGACAATTTCTTACATATATGGAAGACTGGAGCTGCAACAGACAAAATGGTACTTTTTTGACTTGGTGTTTTGATTTTTATGGGGAAAAAATAAAATAATAGAAAAAGTGAGGTGGGTAACCATAGATTAAAAGGTAATTTTATAATCATTTTTGTATTTCATTTGTATGCAAATAAATCAGAAGCTTCTTCTTTATTTCTTTTTACCCTTTTGGCCACTCAGTCTTTACTTTTTTCTCTTTGCTTCTTTTCTTTTTTTTGTTTCTTTATTCTGTATGAGTTATGGTTTGTATTTTCTTTTTAAATATTTTTTAATAAAAATAATACAAAAAAAATCCTTTGTATAATATTTTGCAAGGGACCACAAGTCCTTTTTCAAACCAACCTGGGCCAAGGTTAACAGTGCAATATTGCTTGCATAAAGATTTGAAACATGTGAACCAGGTTTGGGACTGATACAATCCTGACTAACTTCTGTAGTCATCAAGATTTATTCAGTATAATTGCCTTACACTACACTTATGACACAAACCTGTTTATATTATTTATGAATATAATGTGTGAACAGAGGAAGCAACAAACACTGTTCTAGCCCAGTCTTATCAACATTAATTTGCACCAAATCTCCAGAATTTCAAGCAGAGAATTTTTGTCCTTAGAGATTCCTGGGATTGAATCCAAAACCATCTGCATCAATGCTTGTGAACCATTATGAATCATTTACAATTCTTTCACTAGAGAAGATAAATTAACATGTGAAAGAGGAAAAAATATACATGTTTTTAAGAAAGCAACTAAGGACCATGTAACTGAAGTTTCTTCTCATTACAGACAGAATGGTATGAAATGGTATATAATCATTCTATAGAAGCGGATTATTCATTCTGATTAGCAATAAAGTAACTGCTACATTTGAAAATGTAATTGAAGTCAAGACATCACTTGATTCATTAGTCAAAAAGGGGTTGGAAGTATAGATAATCTGCAGAGCTTCAGATAATTCCTCAAACCAAAAATTGTAATCATGGTGATGAGATTGTTCTTGAGAGAATAGCATGTTGGGGTTTTCTAGGAACCCAACTCAAAATTTATTTTACAGATGATTCTGGCCAGTTTATCATATAAATATTTCAAAACATACTTTAAAACATTTTTTAAAATCACAAATCTATTGGAATGTAAATTATAGAAATCTAATAAATAAAATTCCTGAAATCCTAAAAGATATAGATAAATAGGTGTTCTTTCTCGCCTTTCCTCTTTCTGAAAAGATGAAACAGTACAAACTCACACAAACACAGGCAGGCAAGTTGGCTCGGACTTCACAGAGTTAATTTTTTGGAACTGATAATATTCTTGGCATTCCAACACATCCTGCCTGCCAAGTCCAAACTGATAGTAAATAAAATTTTACTCACAGAAAAGCACAAGGCACAAAGAAAATCTGAAGTAAGGTTAAACTTTGTCCCGTACAAAGTTTCATGAGAAAACACACCCACTTTTATCCCCTGTGGGGTGTGGCTCAATGACTCAGCTCACTCTCTGATCCTCCCATGCCTCCTACATTGCTGCTCATGTTTCTCCCTACGACGCTTCTTAGGATTGAGCCAACATTTTTCCTCTTTGCTCCCTGTCAGGGGCTGCTCCGATATGCCTTCCTCCTGATTATTCTCAGGCTGTTCCTCTTGGTTGTCTGATGGAATCTGAGGCATTATCAGGGAGAAGGTCCTGGGGAGGAAGGCATTGCCAGAGAGGAAGGTCCTGGGGAGGAAGGCATTCCCAGTTCCTCCTCCTCATCTTCCAGGTCCTCTTCCTCTGACAGCATAGGCTCGGGAATCAGGGCCACAACACTAGGTTTCTTTTCTGATGCGCAGTTTCAGTGAATCATTTTGGCAACTATGCTATATTATTATTCATCATCAGTTTGTGCAATCTACTTGCACAACAAGGTGAGTATATGATCAATTCTTATTTGCACAATCTGAATTATATGATGGCTTTTCATTTCTGACCATTTCTGATGCTTTTATTGCATGGATGTCAAACTTGCCATGTCACGTTGCTGTCATGTGATTTATCACATTTTCCTCCTTCACAGAGCTGGGGTGGGCATGGCTTGTACATGACGCATCTGGCCTGTGGGCCACCAGTTTGACACCCCCTGTTTTATTGCAGGATTCATCTTTATCCCCATTCACTTCAATCTTTTGTAGAAGTTGACTGTGTAAAGCTTTTCCTAGCCAGAATTCTGTTCATGGTTTTATTACATTATTTTAATATTTACTTTTTCCCCCTGTACATTTAGTAAGTTGCAATTTTTAACTTGTATCAGTGCTTGTTCTTGGCTGTCTTTTATAAAATCAGACAACACACATATTTCTTCTTTGACAATTCATTTAATTTGAAGTAAACACCTGTGTCCATTTTTGTAGGGCAGGTATAATCTATCAATATCACTAAGGTGATGTAATGCATAGTAAATGCTCATCTATTTCTTGTTTATCAGGATAAGTTGTCCAATTCAAATAACTGTCCAGTTAATAATTCCAGGAGTGTATCATATCACAGGTATTGCCCAAGTATTGTGACTCTGCTGGTGCTTCCACTATTCAATTTTCTCCTCTTGGATATATTCTTTACAAATCATCTTTTTAACTTGTCCATACTTGATATTATCCAAACATAAAAATATTATTATTTGGGGAAATAGAGGGAAAGTGGAACCTAGCAATGGATATGTCATAAACAGACTAAATAAGATATGATGAAATTGCTACTATGTCATTATTACACTTTTTGTCCTACTATTCCTACAAGATGTTCATGTCCATCATCTTACAACTCATAACTTTCAGATAAAGAGGTAAGAGATGGTGTGTGTGTGTGTGTGTGTGTGTGTGTGTGTGAGAGAGAGAGAGAGAGAGAGAGAGAGATTGCCCACTGAACGAGCAGAAGCAAAGATATTTTGGCCATGAAATATATTGTGTTCTGAGCCATATGTGTTTTGTTACTGTTACTTTAGTACTGCTTTGTACATTTGTTAATTATTTGCCTTTAATTAATAAGGTAAAACATTGTTCACATACACTGCATTGTTAATTTTGAGCAGATGTTTCCCTGCAGTTCAGCATCTTGAGCAGAGCTCTGGTTTGAGGACAAATGATGTTATTCTTTTAATCATAAAATAATACATTTATGTTGTCCAACAGCACACTAACCAGGATTTTTAAAAGATCAAATGGCACAGTAAAAATGTCCTCATTTACAATTCAATCAAGTCAATGAGCTGAAAGAAGTTCAGATCAATCATCTACCTACTAATTAGTACAATTCTAAGATCTAAAAAAAAGCCCCTCAAGGCATTAATGCCTTTGCTAAATTCTTAGCATGAGTTTTCTCTCTTATAGTAGGATAGACTGGGTAGAAATGTTGAATCAAGGCTTCAGTCTTTGAAGCTTAACTGTGCATTAAATACAGTGAAGAAGAAGAATACAGTATCTGATTATAAACTGAAAATAATCAAATCAAACATTTATTATCATCAAAGATGAGCATAAGGACTGTGAGCTACAATAATTATAAATCATAAAAATAGAACAGAATAAAATTACATATAGAAAGCTAAAAAGTATAAAAACAAAAAAAATATTTCTCTTTTCTTTTACTACAACTCTTCAGCAGGTCATTTCTGCTTTCCTACTCATCAGCTAGCATGTTCTCCTTGTTCTCCCACTAGCCCTAATACCTGACTTCTTTGGTGTGATATCATCAGGAATCTCCCATCATCTCCAAACAGCATGTTCAAAGACATTTGGTAGATAACATATTGCTCTTTGTTGGATTGAGCTGGTAGTTATTGACTATCATCAACATATGAATATGAAAAATATTTTTGATATACTGCAAATCCAGAACAATTTGAGCTTTTGGTCAAATTTGATCAATATTGGTTGACCATCTAATGCTGCAGTCCCCTTTCCAGCTTGGCAGCCCAGTGTGGGGCAGGAGGGCCGATAGTTCTGTGTGAGTCGCAGATATGCATGCATACATACACAGATCCATTTGTGCAAGCACAAGCTCCCAACGCTCGCGTGAGTGGAGCTCCGTGTGTGAGTGCAAACATCTGCTGTTCACATGAGTGGAACTGCATGTACAAACACAAATGCCCACCATTCATACAAGTGGAGTTGTGCACGCATGTGTATTCACCTGCCACTTCCATTACCTGATTCCAAACGGGTCGTGACTAGGTAGTAGGACACAGCCTGGGAGTTGGGGACCCTGATCTAATGGAAACTTGGTCATTATCAGGGATTCCAAAACATGAAGTATTGTTGAAGAACATAAACTGAAATATATACTGTATGTTTGGACATGACCAGAGTACTACATAGATTTGCCTGTGTCGATTTTATAGTTTAAGACAATACAAACTACAGAGGTGAAAATCTCTCAATATTTGATTCAAATCATTTTTGACTCGTTTTGATTAAGAAAAAAGATGGCGTTCTCATGAATATATTGGACTTTGTTTTCCATTGGTATTGCTTTTGTAAAGTAGAATAATGAAGAATTGGGAAGCAGGGAGGTATATTGTTGATTATACCCAACTATCTTTTTATGTTTAGGTTAAAGTAATTTATAGAGTATTAACTGAACTAGTCTTCATACTGACTTGAAAGAGATCAGACAGTCTCACTGTATAAATAATATTTTGCCCAATTGCAGGGCTATAAATGTAGAGCTAATAACGTGAAGACAGGACATCTAATAGAAGAGCTGGCCAGTACAAAAGAGAAAGCCAATTAGATCTTTTATTTCCCTTTCTTCTTTCCTCCCAAATTGCTTAAGTAAGTCATTGCACTAATCTGGACTAACTCCAATAGAGAATATTATCTTATGTTGCTTCATGTTGCATGTTGTTAGAAATGCCTCTGTAATGAGATTTGGAAAGTATGGCCTCTACGACTCCTTGTTAAATAATTTGGCAGCATACAGTCAAAAAGGAATCACCCATTTACTTTGAGAGGGCTTTTAACCATACCTAAAATTGGTAGGCAACTGAATAATGCAGTTTGGATGTTTTTGGCTTGTTGGTTGAAAATAGGAAAGTTAAAAAGGTTCAAAGGGTCCAATTGCAGAAAAACAGGATGGGTAAAAATTTTGACCCTCTCACATCTAAATGATTGATCAAGGTAAGGATTTTTTTTATTTTTGAAAATATGGAAAAAGTAACATGCAAAAAAGTTTTATATTTATGGGAAAGTGTCAGGCAGGAGAGCCCTCAGGGTGTGGTCAAAAAAATGAAAGTGAAGGTCATGATGATGCAGTCCAAGTTCTGTTTGTTTTTTAAATCTGATGAGCATAGAAACTGCTGCTAACTTACAAACATAGATCTTGGGATTCCCAGTTTATACAACAAGGATGGAGATATCACAAAAAAAAGATTTAAAAATAATATTTAAAAAAACAAACCTAAATAGCCCTGATCACTTTAAGAGAATTGATATTTTGCTTGGCTGTTAGATTAAACAATCATCTTTGCTAATGATGTTTGCTGAGAAGGAGGGAAAGATTTTCTTTCTCAAAGAAAGATCAGATTTGTTTGTTTAAATAATATTTATAACGTGCCCAAATCCATGGAAGCAACAATATGTCCATGGTAGCAGCAATATGTCAAGATACAGTCTACTTATGGATGTCCAGCTTAATTAAAGAGTCAAACATGGTTAAATAGTATGCTTTTAATTTGCTAACAATAGCAAGGAGGATTTGAGCCATATTTATTTCTGGAAAAGCTCTTACATAAAGTGGGAGCCAATATGGTCCACATATCAGGAATATTTAACATTGTCTGACACATCCTGGCACTGTACTATAAAAACTTTAAAGGTGTCAGTAATAATATAACTCAGGAAAAATGAGAAGTCTGATATTTCTTGATGCTTCAGGATTTCTGTAACATGTCCAACATAGCCTAGCATGGTGATATTCAGTTGGTATTATCAGCATATCGATAACATCTCATTCTAAGCCAATGAATAACCTCCCACTTTTTTCATGTGTCTGTTAAATAATATAGCAGAGACAATCAAGCCTGGGAAACCCCATATTTAAGCTCCAAAGGGCTCAACATTGCCCTCCTCCATTACCACCAGAAGGAACATTGGACAATGGTGCTCACAACTCTCAGAATTTGTAGATGATCCAGGATAATATGGTTAATGGTACTGAACATTAATAAAAGTTCTAATAGAAAATGGGTGGGGAACAGTTCTCCAACTAGTTTTTAACAAAGGTAATCTAAAGCGCAACCAACTTGGTGGCATCTGCAATTAAAGAGACAAGATGGCAGGGTGGCAAAATGCCATCACAACTTTTTGAGGAGAATGAATGATTCAGTACATCTATTGACATTCATGTCCAAAAAGACTTTCTCTGTGGGTGTCACTGATTAATTATATTTCTGTCCCAATCAGACTTGAATCCTGACTAAATAGTATCCAAATAAGTCATTTATATAGGATCTCTATAGCTGATTTCCATAGTCTAATCATCTAATCATCCACTGGGGAAAAGGTTGTTAAATATAACTGAGTCAAAAGAAGACTTATTCAAGATAATTTGCATTGTCACCTCCACTTTAAAGGCAGGTGGCACCATGCTCACCCTCAAAGACAAGGCTGATTTTCTCTATTATCCTGTTGCTCAGACTGTATCTAGCCACCTGAAGTAGTCAAGTGGGAGATGGATATAGATAGATGACAAAATTTAGTCCATAGAAAATTGCATCCATTTTCGAATGCACAAAACTGATTAACCAACCGACACACTGTTTGTATATATATATGGAAGAGAGCTGATGTTTTTATGTTTTGTTTGTTTTACAAAAATCAATAAAATTGTTTTCAAAAAAAAAATTGCATCCATTTTCTCTGCTAAGCTCAACAGGATCCTGGATTCTTTGCTTCCTTCATCATTATGGACTCTATTTGAATCGGTTATTCAGTCCAGAGCAGACATAAACAATGGAATCTATTAAGGAACATGTAAATTCATCTGCAATCAATGGTAGGAACTTTCTTCACTAAAATTTATCTTTCAAAGTAAACGCATGCACTATAGTCCTACCAACTAATTAAAGATCTAACGTATAACATATAACTTATGCACCATCTCTAATCCAGAGAAATTTCGCTAATTTGTATAGACATCAATTTAAAAACATTCTGAATTGGAGAGGTTGTTGGCCTAAAGACATGGGTGATCTAGGAAGTCTGGATGTTTGCTTAATAGTTTTCTCTTAGGTTTGAAAGCCACAGCTGCTCCCTTAACACAACTGTCTTAATTCACAAATTGGTAGCCTGAAGGGCAGTTTTTTGGTCCCAGTGCTATAAAAAAATGTTACTAATGACTCCACAGCAAGAAATCCAGCTTTCTTTGTTTTTCTTCAGTTCTGACAGCTTGATGCCAGGCAATTAATAATACATCTATAGCCTTAAAGTAGCCAATGAATATGAATATGCTGATTCAATTATGCTTGCCAGTCTGTCCAAAGTAGTTTAAAATTTCATCATTTAGCAAAATTAGAAAATGCCTATTCACATTGGAGTTGGGAATCAAAATAACTTGCCAGAAATAATTGAATTGCTTTATTCCCTTATTAGATTTTAGTTGATAGTATATTAAAATAGAATTATATGCCTTTTACCAGCACTTTCAGTTCAGAAAATAAACTGTTACACAGGAAATTCAGAGTTTGCTTTTTTGCTTTTGTATGCTAAAGGTAAAGATGCCTCATTGTCTAGAAATAAGAATGCAAAATAAAGATGTAACATAATACCAAGAAAATAATAAATATATTTTCTCTGTTTGCAGGAGAACTACACAGTCATTCAGATATGACCTTCCAGCATAGAAGGCAGGCAAATTGGTATTTCTAGTTATTTGCTCCACAAATGCTAATCTCTTTTCAGTCCATATTCAGCACTGATGAAACTGAGCTATATAGATGTACAGTACTTTCTTTCTGATCAACTGGACATGGCTTTCCCATTAAGTAGTTATACACATTCACTGAACATCAGCACGTAGCCTAGCAGGTGCAGTCCAATTCCTTTAGCTTGAATTTATGAATATGATTCTACAAAAATATATAGCAAATTATTTTGGTACATATGTCCATGGTAGTAATCTAGTTTAAATAAATGAAAATGTCCTATATTAATACTAATACTAATACTAATACTAATACTAATACTAATACTAATACTAATACTAATACTAATGCTAATGCTAATGCTAATGCTAATGCTAATACTGTACTATGCTATTTCTTGTACAGATATGTAGACTGATTTGATTTGAACAGAGTCTAATCTGTTTGTTTTGACTTACAACTGAAGCATACACATTTGTGGCTTAATTTTAGAGGGGGGGGGCTCTATTGGCAGATTTGTTTATTTGCTACATTTGTATACTACTATAAACACTTCATGTCACTTTAATTTCTTAAAAAATATTAAAAATGAAATTATATATCCTCGGCATTCTTTGGCCACCAGAATTCAAAGAAATTGGTATGGGATGTACTATTTTCGCTTGTGTGTCTCCTTATAATTATAGCTTTGTGCTTTGAAATTGACCTTCAAGAACTAAACAAAAGTCACTGTAATTTAAAAGCAAAAGCAATGAGGTAGCAGAATGTGTAATCTCCTTCGACAGAGAATCAGAGAATTTGAAGGAAAAATTGAACCCGTTTGTTAATGTTCAGTGGTTACATCTACTTGCTGTTGAATTGTTAACATGTGCAGTGTGTCTCTTTTCTGTTGTGTAAAAATAACTATGCAAGTCACAGTGCACATCTAACACAAAGTCAGAAGTCTTTGTAGAAAAGGAACTTGATTTGTAGAAGGTTATATTTCTATACAGCTCCCATGGGATGGTCAGGCTTTTGTATTCACGCCTTCAAGAAAGTGATGCAAAGAAATAAACTCTTTGTATGATTGGCCGCCTTGGGAATAAGCTATGCTAATTTGGAGATAGGAATTCAAGAGCATTGGTAGTTTTATCTGACGAACTAAAATATTAGAATAATACCGTAAATATTCCTGAAATACAAATGTCACCCTGATTTTTTTTAAAAAAAAGAAAAAACAAGTTTCCACCCGTTACTTATCTCATATAATATCTAAAAAGAATTGAGATGATTTCTAAAAATAATTTGACTTAATATTTCTAAGGCAACAGTCTGTTATGTTTGTTACTTCTGATTTGATTTATTATTCTGTAGTGGTGGAACTATAGCCAATATCCAAGCCCAAAAAGGAAACACCAGCATTCTGAAATTTGCAGAAGTAAACTCCAAAGGGAAACTTTATTGATGCAGACTGAATCAGTCTCAGGAGAGAAACTATGAAATGGAATTGAATGACTAAAGAGGAAGAAGAGGGACACATATTAATATCATAATAAAAAAAATAGTCATATAACTGCCCGCAAATATCTTCTTGGCCCTGCTGAGAAGATACTTTAAACTGATAATGCATTTTAATGTATCTGGGATATAGATAATGTAGCATAAATGGATATATTGTCATCCACCCCGAATGCAACCTTACATAGAAGAGGAAATAACATTCCAAGAGATTGCAAATCTCACTGCAGACCAAAAATCAATACAAACATACTCAGCTGACCTGGAATTCTTTTTTTTTTTTTTTTTTACTCTTTCAGTTAAAAACAACAAGAACAGCAACTGGTCAGAGGAGTTGTTGAGTTGTCAGAGGAGTGTCTGAAACTCTGAAAAGAAGTTCTCCATTCAAACTGTTCTCAAAAGTAGGAAATGTGGTCTTTGCTGCTTCAAAAACAGTCTGTTGAAGCTGGTCTCTGCATTTCTATACATAGATGCAGCATTTAATACTGTGATATATATGTCAGAAATAAAACAATTCTATGTATACACAAACAAAATGTCTAAATAATCAAATGCAGTTGAACTGCTATATAAGACCTAGCAGTTCAAAGCATGCAAATGTGAGTAGATAGATATATAGGTACCACTTCAGTGGGAAGGTAACAGCATTCCGTGCATCTCAGTGTATAATTGCACTGGCCATATGACCATGGAAGTGTCTTCAGACAATGGTGGCTCCCTAGCTAAGAAACGGAGATGAACATTGTTCCCTAAAGTTGGACACTACTGGACAGGTCAAACCTTTATCTTTATAAGAAGAAAAGAAAAGGTGGATTGACAGCAGAGAATGTGCAACAGCTACAAGATCAGTAAAATAAATGTACTATATTCAAGCAGCTGGATAGTGCGGTAGTTAGAGCATCATCTTTTGACAGGTGGACCTGGTTCAAATCTCTGATACCTACCTTAACTAGGGTCTTTGGAAAAAGCACCTTGCCTACTTTGGCTATGAGAAGGACACAAACTAAGGAAGTTTGTCACAAATTTGTTGTCAATGCAGTTTATAACAAATGATCTAATCAAGAGAACTAAACTACAGCACTGTTAGTTATATCTGGTTTTACTTTGCTCCAATATTCTCATTGACTCTTTGTATTACAAATTATTCTTGCATTTGCCTTGACCTCACACTCAGTACCATCTAAGTTTCAGTATTTAATATTCCACACAGTGTAGATACATCATCCTGCTCTATCCATTCAAAAATATTTCAATAGACTGTCACAATATGTCTTTATGGCTTGTCAACTGTTTATTGCTTTTGGAGTGAATTCTCATGCTGTGACAATTTGCTGGTGAATGCAATCATGGGCATGCAGAGAATTCAGAAAAGAACTGTATTTTTTCCCTAAATATCTTCAAAAATGTCATTAGTGAACTAAAAATATGTATAATCTTTCTCTATATTTATTTAAAAGCAGTACCAGACTGGCTTGCAATTATTTCAACAGCTTTAGGTCAACTTAACATTTGATTTTTGCAAAAGTAATTAAGGACATTTCATAGTAGATTTTTTTTCTCAATAAGAATTTTTGGTTAGGAAAAGAAGCCTTTTTATATTATTTTGATGTATTGTGCTCCCTGTTTTTTCTTTTTTCTTAATTAAATGAAAGCAAAAAAATCAAACATTATGCCAGATTAATTCATGCCATTGTTTGTAAGTATCTTAATAAATTGTGATTTTTATCACTGGTACCACTAGTATCATTGGTATTAGGATCATTCATCGTAAAAATATTTGTGGTCTCAATTTGAATTTTATTTTCAGAATTTTCTGGGTGTTTTGGTGTATTTCTTTCCAATATTTAATTCCTTTTACACAGCCACTATATATGATGATATATACCCTTCTTTGATGTAGCATCCCCAAGATTTATTGCTGTATGATTGGTCCATCACATTGTGCCTTGATGTAAATATTATTGGTTTTTTGCACAGTTTTTCCTATTATTCCACTATTACTTTTTTAAATGTTCCATCAATTTTTTTGATCATGAAGCGCTTGATTTGTTCTGTCTCCCTATGATATATCATCATAAATGGTCTTGGCTCTCAATAAGCATTTCAGATTCTGTCATTTAGTTTGCTTTTTATTTTTCCAGTTACATTAACCTGGTAGTTTCCTACCTTCATTAAGCAATTCTTACTGTGCCTTTAGTTATTCTGAAGTCCAAATGCATCATACTGGCATCTAAGATCACCTCTTTCTTTATAATATAATTAACCTTGAAATTTTTAAAAAATGGTTTGATAGAAATATTAGTGTGAATCATTTGAGGTAGCCTTACTTTCAAGGAATTTCAAATTTTAACCATTTTTTCTTGTACCTCTTTAAGTTCTTGTCTTATGTTTTTTTCTGTACAATATTTATGAATTCCATTGGTTAACCTGCTTCTTCAATAATTAATGTTATTCTGTTAGAAAATGTTATCTGTTCTGTTCTGTTTCAGGTTAGACATTTTTATATAATGTAGTCTGAGAAATTCTAGTCCAACATTCCATTTCTCTTTTGAGTCTTGCAAATTTTCAAATCTTATTTTTGTATTTTTCCACTCCATATAAATCTATTGATTGCTCTTTGCCAATCCTGTAGATTTTTGTGTGGGATATGGATTTGTACTACTTGAAATGTACAAGTTTATCCTGGGTAATATGTTCATTTTCATTGCTATAAGTCTCAGCCAGGAAAGTTACTGCCATTATTTTTTTGATTATAACATTCTTTTTAGTAAGATGGAGAAAGTATAAACTAGGTTACAGCATTAGTCATATGCAGGGGTGGGATGCTACCAGTCTGCACTTATTTGCTAGAAAGGGCATTGGTACTTACCTGTTCTGCCCGTTCTCTTTGAGCTGTGAAGAGCATCTAGTAGTGGGAGGTGCTTCAGTCTCTGCATGTCTAGGCTGGACTTAATTTCTGGAATGCTCCTCCTCCTCCATGGGACTCCTTCCCAACATTCCCCAGTTTTGGCCAAGATGAGAGAATAAACACCCTCGTCCTCAATGCATTAACGATTCATTGGCCGAAACGGGACTCCACCAGATGGAGAAAAGGGTGGGGCTGGATGCTCTTCACAGCTCAAAGAGAATGGGCATATCAGGTAAGTACCAATGCCCTTTCTCCTATGAGCTGCTCAGAGCATCCAGTAGTGGGATATACCAAAGCTTGGCCTGTCCTATAGGAGGGACTCTTTCTGCCTTGGAATCCCCTCCTGGTCCCTGTGGACCCATTACAGAACTCTTCTGCCAAAGGAGGCCTCAGCAGATGCGAACACATCTATTTTATAATGCCTAATGAAGGGCGATGGAGAGGCCCAGGTTGTGGCTCGACAAATTTCAGTTATTGGTGCCTCTGTGGCCCATGCTGCTGATGTTGCGGTGCTCCTTGTTGAATGAGCTGTTATGCCCCTGGGCACCTGTAATGATTGAATCTGATACATTTTCGCTATTGCAGCCCGTAGTCAATGGCCTATTGTGGAAGATGAGACCTTGCATCCCTGAGTGTTTGGCTAAAACAACACAAATAAAGATTCCGTTTTTCTGAAAGTCGCTGTATGGTGAATATATATTCACAATGCTCGCCTCACATCAAGACGATGCCATTGTAGTTCCAACCCTTGAGATGGCCTGGGACAAGTATCAGCTCTTGTGCCCTGTGAAAAGCCAAATTAATTTTGGGTATAAACCAGGCTTGTCCAATCCGCCGCCCATGGGCCGCATGCGGCCCAGGTCACCTCGTAATGCGGCCCAGTGCCCACCCCAACCTTCATGCAAGAGCCAGCAAGGAGGAGGAGGAGAGGCAGGCGCGAGGTGGGGTGAGGCGAGCGCCACGCCAAGCAGCAACAGAAAAGGTGGGTGCCGTCAGAGGGTCCCGCTCCACCACCTCCTGCTGTTGCCACTGCCGCCACCACCACTGCTGCTGCTTCTGCCCCTGCCGCCGCTGCCACCGCTGCCGCTGCTGCTTCTGCCCTCGCCACCGCTGCCGCCACCGCTTCTGCCGCCGCTGCCACCGCTTCTGCCGCCGTCGCTACCGCTTCTGCCACTGCCACCACCGCCGCCGCTGCTGCTTCTGCTCCCACCACCGCCGCCACTGCTGCCGCTGCCGCCACTGCTGCTTCTGCCGCCGCCACCGCCGCTTCTGCCACCACCACTGCTGCCGCTGCCACTTCTGCCCCTGCTGCCGCCGCCGCTGCTACTTGTGCTGCTGCCACCACTTCTGCTTGAGCCGCCGCTGCCACTGCTGCTTCTGCCACTGCCGCTGCTGCCGCGGCTGCTGCTGCTGCACCGAGCCTCCCAGTCCTCGCCATCCAGTCCTGCCGCATCCAGCCAGGCCATTTGCAGGAGGCGAGGTAGGCATGAGGCGGGCGAGCTTTCTTTCCCCCCTTTCTTTCCCCCCTTTATTTTATGTGCAGCCCAAACCAAATTTTCATCTTCTAATGTGGTCCAGGGAAGGTGAAAGGTTGGACACCCCTGGTATAAATGTAGGACGAAGGACCACCCAGTCAGAATGGAAGACACAAAGGTCTTTTCTGATCAACAAAGCTGCCAGTTCCGAAATACGATGAGCGGAAGTGATCGCTAAAGGAAAACTACTTTATACGTCAGAAATTGAAGACATGACAATTTCAAGGGTTTGAAAGGTACTTAATAAGTACAATGAGGACCTTGTTAATGTCCCAAGTGGGATAACGGTGAACTGCTGGCAGGTGTAAATTTGTGGTTCCTCAAAGGAAACTCCGTATGCATGGATGATGAGAAAGAGACAGTAGACCTTCACAAGTGACAACCGATGCCAAGGCCGCCACCTGTCTTTTCAACGTATTCGGTGATAATCCCTTGTCAAGCCCCTCTTGTAGAAACTCTAGGATTTGAGACACGATGGATATATGGGATCAGTTTGAGACTTAGTACACCATTTGCAGAAACTGGACCGTGTGGCATTGTAAATATGGGTTGTTGAGGGGCATTTGGCACTTGGAAAACTCTGTTGGAAAACCTTTCGCTCTTCAGACATCTCTGCTCAACCTCCAGATGGTCAGGTACAACCATTGAGGGTCCGAATGTTGAAGGGGTTCCTGGGTGAGCAAAACCCTGTCCAGGGGAATGCTCCATGGTGTTGATAAAGAAAGACTGTGGAGGTCTGCAAACCACGGCCGTCTGGGCCAGTAAGGAGCTATTAGCAGCAGCTCCACTCTCTCATCCAGCAGCTTCTGGATGACCTTGGGGATCAGTGGAAGTGGTGGGAATGCATACAGAAGAGCCTGGGGCCAGCAGCAGCGGAGCACATTGAAGTTCTCTGCTCCTTGTGAGGGGTACCTGGAAATGAATCTGGGGAGCTGAGAGTTGAGGGGGGAAGCAAACAAGTCTACCACCAGCTGCCCAAATCTCCTGACTGCTTCTTGAAACAGGGTCGGATGGAGGTGCCACTCCGATTGATCAATTGTGGCCCTGCTTAGCCAATCTGCCTGTGTATTCGACAGGCCTGAAATGTGTTCTGCTCTGATGGAAATCAGGTTGCTCTCTGCCCAACGACACAAGCACTCCACTTCCCGCATGAGGTGTTTCAACTGTGTGCCCCCCTGTTTGTTTATGTGAGCTTTGGCTGTTATGTTGTTGGTCAATATTAGTATGTGTTGATTGTGTACCTGTGGAAGGAAGCTGCGGAGAGCCAGTTGTACTGCTTTAAGCTCCAGCCAGCTTATGCTGCACAACTGTTCTATGGCAGACAAGCGGGCTTGGGCTATGAGCAATTGAAAGTGAGCTCCACATTCAAACAGGCTGGCATCGATGGTGATGGTAAGTCTGTGGGGCTCTTTGAAGAGGCAACCTCTGTTGATGACTGGTCTGGTCCATCAGTGAAGAGATATGAAGATCTTTGATCTTGACCTTGTATTTGGAGTTGCTTCGGCTGGAGCGCTGGTATGGAAGCAGGAACCACTGGAGGGATCTAGTGTGGAGCCGGGCCCAAGGAATAATAGATATACATGAGATCATCTTGCCTATCAATTTTGATAGTTCAGCTAGGGACACCATCTTATGACCCCTAATCTCCTTAACCAATTGCTGAATGCTGTTTTGTCTATCTAGTGACAGGAAAACTTTGCCTTCCACCATATCTATGACTGCCCGATGGATTAATCAAGTCGATGATGTTAAATGACTCTTTTTACAATTTATTGAGAACCCATGTTGTTGTAGGGATTGTAATGTGTTCTGAGTACACATGACTGCTTGATGATTGGAAGATGACAAAATTAAGATGTCATCAAGGTAACACTGGAGTCGTACAGAGATATAATGGAGATGAGCAACTAGAACTGCAAGAACCTTTGTGAAGATCCTGGGGGCAGAAGTTAGTCCGAAAGGAAGGGCCACATATTCAAAATGGTGGTTATTATAACAGAATCTCAAAAATTAATAGTGGGAAGGCCAAATAGAAATATGTAGGTACGCCTCCGTCAGATCTATAAATGTCAGGACATCACCTTTTCTGATGCCGAGTCTGGGGGAGTGGATTGAAACTCCAGCGCAAGGCCAAATCTGATCGTGTCTCTGACCCAGGAATCAGACGTTGAGGTCCGTGAATAATTTAAGGCATTTGCCAATGGGAGCCAGGTCCAGGGAGTTATCTTGGATGCCATAAAGATCTGTTTCCTGTTCCTCGAAAGGATCTCTTGGATTGGCCACCCCTTCTGTTCCTATCCCCGAAGTCAGACCTATCTGGTTGCTGCCCTGGTCTGAATGATGGGGGTCTCTGGTATCTGGGTGAGAAGAGTCCCTGATAAAAGGGCCGAAAGGATCCCCTCCAAAAGGACTGAGGGTTTCTAGAATCTGACTTCCGAAAAAGGGAAGGTAGAATTTTCTTTTTGTTTTGGGTTTCGATTAGCAGCAGGTTGAGGGAAGGGCCAAACAGTCTGTCTCCTGCAATAGGAGATGAAGTCAGCTTGCATTTGTTCTTAATGTCCGCTTGCCAATATTTTAACCATAGTAAGCGCCGCGCTGTGACGTGAATAATGGCTCTGGCTGAAAACTTGACTGCATGATAAGTTGCATCAGCTGAAAATTCAGCGGCTGCTATAAGTTTAGCAATATCTTGGTGCACTCTAATGTTGGAATTAGGGACATACTCCCGTAAGAGGCAGAGCCATCTGAGAGAAGAACAGGTAAAGAAGGAGGTGGCCATGGCTGCTCTGATGGCCCATGCATCAGACTGATGGGCCCTGCATAGGGCAAGCTCGGCCCATTTTTCCTCCAGCTTTCATGCCTCCAGTGCTTCACTGGAAATGGAGGAAGACGTTGATCCCACTATAGGTTCATCTACTTCAGGAGTATTCAGCAATTTTGAAAAATCAGGGGCCAAATTGAAATATTTCCTGTCATATCCTGTGGGGGCCGGGTACACCACTGCAGATGGCACTGTTTCTCTACCAGGTCCAAAAACATGTGAGAAACTGGGATCACATCTGCCTCGACTACTGAAAATTAGATCTTCTGGACCCTCTTCTGAAAGAGTTGGAGTGGTAGAAGGGGTAGACTTGTTCAGGCGCGCAATGTTTTTTTTCCTTAAACAACACTGATCTAAAAAGTTGTGGGCAGAATAATCCTGTAAATACAGGTTGATCTGGAACAAGGCCCTTATCCTCAGACATCCCGCTTTCTAAGGGATCTGCTTCTGACAGGGGCTCACTGTCATGTATTGATCCTGATTCAATCTGTTCCATTTGATCCACTTCCTCCTCCTCCTCCTCTTCCATCGGTCCTTGGAGGGTCGCTTCCCTTTGTAAATGTACCTGGGTATAATGTTGCTCTGACCTGGTCAACGACCTTAGCAATTGGGAATCATAATCAGTGGTTACAGGATGTTCCCTGGTCAGAACTGTGTGTTGAAGACCTGCTGTGATGCCCTGGCGGATTGCCAGCTCCATCCAGGCCTTCATCCTCTCTGGAACTTCCTCTGAAAGAATATCGTCCTGTCAAAGACCGGCAGCCATTGGAGTGAATGTAGCTTCGGGAGCCCTCCGCGTGATCAATGTTCCAGGTAACTGGGTCTGTTGGCTCTGGGAAGCCAAGCTGTGCCTGGATGAGAGGGAGACATCTAGGGGAGGAGGAGGGTGGGACCTGGACTGGGGGGGTTGGAAAGTCCTGTGAGGCCCTGTGCACCTCCCGGGTGCATTTATCTATCTGCTTTTCTAATGCTTTAGAATGCTTCAGAAAAGGATGTTGGCATCCTTTAGAATTCCCTTTAGTCTGCTTAGGTTGGTGCTGAGATTTAGCTTTCACCTTCAAGGCTGAGGTCTGAGAGCTACTACTGCCTGCCATTTCAATTGAAGGAATTACAGTATGCTCGTTATTCAATGCAATACTGTGAAGTTGGTTGGCACGCCCAGGGACCTGATCTAAGAACAGACCGGTTGCCCTGATTATGTTTTATTGCCCCCCCTTTTTTAAATATCTATCTATAATGAGTCGTATCTCAGTAATAATATTTTATTGATATTAAAATATTATACCGAATATTATATTATTATTGTTGTTGTTGTTGTTGTTATTATTATTATTATTATTACACTAATATATAGCTATATATATTGAAAATCCAAACAGCCAAATTGAGAACGCCTAAAGGCCCAAGTTAATGAAGGTAGATGCCTTGAACAGCTTCCTTGCACAGGCGGGCACAGGCCTAGGTGCTTGCTATTGTGCCGCTGGGTTGATTGGGCTGTGAGGGTTAATCCAACAATTTAAATATACAGATAGCTTCGAATGTAGTAAAAACAAGACGAGGGTGTAATGATCCCAAGGGTTCCTAAAGAGAAACCTCTGCTCAGGAAAGAAAGTACCTCACACAGCACGAAATGAAATACAGTCAGTGTGGCCATGAAGTCTTTGTAAAAAAAATAAATGGCCTTCAGCCGTTAACCTTTTCGCATGCTCCCCAGCAGCAAACTCCCGCCACGTGGAGGAGTAGCCTCCAAGGGCTTCTCCTATAAGGCTGAACGGCGGGGAAGGGTAGAAGGAACTAAGGGTTTAAATCTTCCACCACCCCAGACAGTGTTCAGAGGGGGGAAGGAGAGCGATACGACGCTGTTCAGATGTAATAAACTCTGCAGCTATCTATCGGAATGGCAGGGGTAGAAAGAGCGGTTGTGGGGAGGGGGCGCGGAACAACGCTGAAACCTCCCTCCGCTTTGGGCGCGAATCAGCGCTTCCCTATAATGTGAGAGATCTCCGACTGCCAGATGTTAAAGAGATAATGTCGAGAGATTGTAATGCGATTAGGAGGCTAAAGAGTCCCAAAGACAAACTGGTAAATTTTCAAACCTGCTAATAAAAACAAATTTTCCTGTTTTGGCCAAGGAAGAATCACAAGCACTGCCTATCCCTCATAAGGCTGAGCCAAAACTGGGGAACTCTGGGGAGGAGTCCTGTGAGGGAGGAGGAGTGTTTCAGAAATTAAGCCCAGCCTAGACATGAAGAGACTGAAGCACCTCCCACTACTGGATGCTCTGAACAGCTCATAGGAGAACCGGTTGTTTACATTCTAAGCAGTTCGGAGAACCTGTTGTTAGAAGAAATTACTGGCCTAATCCTGTAAGGAAGGAAGGAAGGAAACATTCTGGTGTTGCTTACAGAAACTGCCTCTCCATTAACCCTTATTACATTCTTGGCAGGACTAGACTTCCTGTCTCAGGAACATCTCTGGAGTTCCCCTCCCCCTCCTTTGCTGCTACTTTGCTTGTGTGGAGTGACCATTCAAAATTACAATGGCACTGAAAAAAGTGGCTTATGACCATTTTTCACACTTACAACTGTTGCAGCATTCCCACAGTCATGAGAGGCCAGGAGAAGAGATGCGTGCCTCGATGTGAGTGATGTTGAGTTGGCCACACCCAGCCAATAACATGACCACCAAGCCATGTCCACCCAGTCACATGACCACCAAGCCACACCCACCAACTAAGCCACATCCACAGAACTAGTTGTTAAAAATTTTGAATCCCACCCCTGGTCATACCTATGCTACCTTTGCCACAATTCCTTGCTAATGGTGTTTAGCCTTTTGAAACATTTTTGGTAAGATGCTCTAAGTACAAGAAAAGATCATTTGTACTCAGTTAAAAATATTTATTACTTGCAAGAACTTAGTATCTCTTAAGTAGAGACTATTTTGCAAGCTAACATGCCCATTTCCTATTTAGTAATGACTGTAATTTCTAATTTTATTAATTTTTGATCATTCAAAATTTTATGTCACTGAGGATTCTTAGTGATATTTTAAGATTAATTATAGTCTCAGTTTTTTTTTATCCACCACTGTTAGAACATACACTTATTGTAAAAAATAACTGAACAGAAGCTGATTATGCATCTAATTGGAATTTGAGCTCAATTATTGAATAAAGTCATACTGGAACCAACATTATTGCCAAAGCAATAAAATAGAGGCCTTTCCAGTTTTTGTCAACATTATTTATAATGTTGTTTGCATCTTATAAATTCTACAGTATCGTAAATATGTTTAATTACTTTCAATTAAAATAAATCACTTAAAAAACAAAGGAGATTTCCCCCAAAAAATGTTATAGACATTTTAAAATCGGTGACATTTACAGATTAGCTTCTCCAGATTCATTTGCTAGCTCCAGTCAGACACATTTTTAAAGTACCCTCCATACGTCACTGATTTGAATGAGGCCAAATATTCCTTCTTGAAAGAACGCAGTTGCAGGCTGTGAGAGGTCCTTCAATTAAGAATGCAATTCCTGCTACTTTTTTTGTCTGATTGCATTTCAGTTAAGTAAATATCTATATTCCAATATGAGTCATTTTTAAAGTGGCTCATTTAGCACAGCAGTCTCTGCACAAGTTTATCATTTCTTTCACTATGTGTTTAGCATGAACAGGTTATTGGAATTTGACAACTCCATCTGTTTTGTGAAAATGGACGGTTCTCATCTCATACTAGCTTTTCTGGACATGCCTAAAGTTTTCTGTTGATTTTCTTATAGGTTGCCTTTTTTGAGTCTGTTTTATCTATAGGAATCCAAATATTTCATTTTGTTTTCTTGGTTTGGGTGCTCATATACTTGGGGCATTGCAATAGCATTGTGTTGTGGTTTGCCGGCAGCGAGTGCAGACGGCAGAGGTATTGGACAATGAGGACAAAAGGGAACCAGCCAGGGAGTCTGGAGAGGACTTGGACGAAGGTCCTGCATCCAGTGCAGGGATGGGGCCAGGACCATCTGAGAGTGGGGTGCTGCTTTCAGAGCCTTCGGAGTCTGGCAGCAGTGAAGCAAAAGACCCAGGGGAGCCTGTTCCCAGTGCATGAGTGCACAGAGCTGCTAGAAGGCGACAGCAGCTGAAGCAGAAGAGGTGACTCAGGAGTAAGGCTGGGAGGTGATTGCCCCTCCCATAAGGAATAAAAGTCAGACCTCAATGATGAAAAGCTTTGCAGGAAGCAAAGCAGTTCAGTAATTTCTGGGTCCTTTTTGGAGCTCTGTACTCTGGTCAGTTTTTTCTGGGTTTTTGGTTGGTTTATGTTAGCCTTAACTGGACTTTTGTTTTTTGGCAACATTCTACAGCACTGAAAAGCATGCTCTTCTGGAGGAACTGTGTATAATTAGTTTTGGCTGGGAATGCAAGTAATTCCCAGTGTTGCATTAAAATAGATTTTACTTTTAAAATCAGTTTGTATTTTATTAAGTTTGATAAAGCCGGGGTCAGAACACATTGTTTTTGCACTATCTATGGATTCAAACTAAGATATTTCCTTAAATTTGTGACTCTTAAGTCCATATGCGGCCCTCAGCTTAATCTTCTAGGTTGTGTAACCTGATTGCAAAGTCTTCTACATGTGATCATTTTAAATACCTAACAAAATTATTGGTCTGGCAATGTATTATATGGGAATAGAACCAGAAGGCAGAAGAAAAAAGAATATTAGGAGAATAGATTATTCCCAAAGCAACCTGCATCTCTGTAAGAAAATGACAGTCTCATTCTACTATAAAGTTGTACCTTATCTTATCATGACCATGAACCACTATTCTTGAATAGGGGCAGAATGTATTTATTGTTTGAACAGGGGCAGAGTGTATTTACTGTTTTGCATATAACTGGTACATTTTGAATTAATCTTGATTTTCTGGTGGGACAACATATTGGATGAATTTAATTCAAATTTATATAGCTTCCAATCTCACCAGGATGACTTTAGTTAGACAGGCACATATAGTGTGGATTTGATTAATTTGAACATATAGACCAAACCACAAATAGAATAAAACCCCATATAAAACAATATAACAGATATAAAAATCACTTTAAAAGGAGATAAAGACAGATACAGCTTCTAGGCATATGGAGGATAACAATAACTAACTTAGCAATGGAAAATTTGACTGCTAGCATCCTTCATTCTTTATCTGATGTTGGGAGGCAAGTGTATTTGTCTCTCCAAAGACATCAACTGTTTGCTATTATTTCCCACCAGAGGACTATATAGTACATGGAAGCAAGTACCTTTCTAAAAGATAGAATTTATAGATTGAATTAGGTACCTGGTTTACTTTAGGAGGAAGGTGGCAGCTCTTTGTGAGTGGCTTGTTGGCAGTGGCCAGAAAACAAAATGGAAAATCCCCCCAAAATCCAGCACACAAGTACCCAGAAGATTTCCAGAAGATAAAGCACAACAAAGCAGTAATATGAGGGACTATGCATGGTAGAGTCTTTGTTAGTGTTGTGAATGAATAAGTGTTAAATAAAGTTATCTTGAGCTCCAGGCATTTCTAGGCCTCATCAATTTCTATAATGTATTCCTGCCGCACAAGGCGACTGTTGCTGAACCTTTACATCGCCTACTGGACAAAAAAGCAAATTGGGTATGGGGTCATAGAGAAGAGCAGGTGTTCCATAATGTAAAAAAGCTACTGACTTCTGACGCTGTACTAATGCAGTACAATGAAACCTTACTGTTAAATATCACATGTGATACATCACCTTTCAGAGTGGGCGAAGCCCCTGTTGCTTATTTTTCAAAAACACTCTCGAAAACCAAGCGAAATTATAGCCAGATTGATAAAGAAGCCCTGGCAATTGTATCGGCTGTTAAAAGATCCCATGAGTATGTGTACGGCCGGGCTTTTACTATAGTGACTGACCACAAACCTTTGCTGGGGATAATCGCTGGGGATAAGCCGACCCCGTATATACTATCTCCCAGGATGACCCGTTGGTCAGAATTCTTGGCTGCCTAAAATTATCAGCTACAATACCACCCCGGTAAAGCTATACCCCATGCCGACGCGTTGAGCCGTGCACCGCTTCCAGAGACCATCAACAATCCCGCGCCAACGATAACAACATTGCAGATCGAGACACTTCGTACGCCGCCATTAACTGCCCGTGATATCGCAAGAGAAACAAAACGCGACCCCATCTTGGCACGAGTCTTCACATGGGTAGAACGCGGATGGCCATTGGACCAAGTATCAGACGACTTCGCACCATTCAAAAGTCGACAAACAGAGTTGTTTTCTCAAAAGGGCTGTATCATCTGGGGCAATAGAGTCATTATCCCAGAACGACTCCAACAGGCACTACTAAGAACCTTGCACGATGGCCACCCTGCCATCGTGCGCATGAAGGCCCTCGCACGAAGCTACGCGTGGTGGCCAGGCATCGACAGACAAATCAAATCGTGGGTCAAAACTTGTCAGAGATGCCAAGAAGTAAGCAACGCTCCACCAAAGGCAATCCCAACCGAATGGGAGATACCGTGGGGACCCTGGTCCCGTATCCATCTAGATTTTGCTGGGCCGACCAAAGGCCACACCTTCTTGTTAACCGTAGACACCTACTCGAATTGGCTCGAAATCCACCGAATGAGGAACACGACCACCGAAGCGGTCATCAAAAGACTGGAAAGACTGTTTGCAACCCACGGATTACCAGATGTTCTGGTATCCGACAATGGGCCCCAATTTACCACGCTGTCCTTTGAGCAGTACCTGGCTGACTGCGGTATCCGACATGCGCTCACTTTACCTGCGCACCCTGCGGCCAACGGTAGGGTTGAGCACATGGTACAATTCGTCAAGAAAATGCTACAAAAAATAAACTACGACAACATCGACGAGAAAATCAACCGAATCCTTTTTCTACAGTACATCACACCTCACAGCATCACCAACAAAACTCCCACCGAGCTGCTAATGGGATGGAAGCTCCGCTCCCACCTCGACCGGTTACATCCAGCCTACGAACTGGAAAAACCACTCGGATCCAGCGGCCGATGCCGTACCTTCCAGGTAGGCGATTTAGTATTCGCTAAAAACTTATCGGGCGATCCACTGTGGGTAGAAGCGACCGTAATCCGCGTAACCGGCCCAAGATCATTCCTCGTTCAGTGCCCTGATGACAGACTTTGGAAGCGCCACATAGATCAACTACGATCAAGGCTGCAGTCAGGCAATTCCAAACTCCCTTATAACCAAACTGAGGGGGGGGGAGATACAGAGGAAGACGAATTTCAACTAGAGGAAAATCTTTTTGAAGGGAACGATAGCGGAACAGAAACGCAGGAACAGGAACCAGGGATGGGAGTGAGTTCACCTCAGGGAGTTGCCGAAGATATTGGTGACAACGGAAATGCGAACTCTGAACCAGAGGCACCCCTTTCGCCAAACAATGCCCTACCTCAACAAGAGTGCAGCCAAATGCCAGGCGCACAGTGAAAATCAAAAAGACTAATAAAACAACCGTCCTACCTCAAGGACTACATGACCGTGCCCTGTAAGCAGAAGCCGGGGGGAAGGGGTGTTGTGAATGAATAAATGTTAAATAAAGTTATCTTGAGCTTGAAGTCAAGTGCAGGGTTCTGGCCCTGCACTTCTGATTGGCTGTTAATGGCAAGATCGGATTGGTCCGTTCAGGAGAATCTGATTGGCCATTAACAGGCCATTCTCATTGGTTAACAGAACTAGCGCTCCCGGATTACTATTGGTTGAATAGTTAATAAGTTGCCTATATAAGGAAGGCTATAGCAGCCATCCAGTTTGAGCTGTCACACCATGTAAATAAAGAGTTTGAAGTTCACTGTTTCTACCGGCTGGTCTCCATTATTCGCACCCATGCTCCAGACATAACAGTTAGAACCAAAATAGCTAAGTGCACAAGTGGAAAATGAGCTGATACAGAGAAGCTTGAGAGCAAAGAAGAACCTGGAAAAAGCAAGAGTATAGAGAACAGAAAGATTCAGCAGCAGCTATTTTGTCTTCTGAATTAGGTACACCAGCTGCTTGAATTATGAAGCTAACTGCATTGCAGGAGAGAAGAAACAGCAAGAGTCTGCACGAATTTCAAGAAATATTTGGAGTGCCTAAGCGACAGCAACCAAGATTAAAGAGGAAAGTATGAGTCCAGAAAAATCCTGGATGATACTGCGTGCAGGCACATGAGAAACTAAAAAGCAGTGAGCCAATTTCAGAAAATTGCCAATTTCCTTTAGATGTGATTCAAGGTGGTTATAACTATAACTAAATAACATAGGATTCAGTTATTTGAAGAATGGCCATCTCCTGGGATGCCTGCCCAGCAATTACAGAGTCATATTTTGGGACCTAGAAAGTGTGTCTTCTCTGTCATGTTACCTATCTTCTAGAATGAAATTGTCTCTGAGTACTGGATGATGTTCTGGAGGACCTTAAACAGCTCCCCTCTGCTGTTCTCCCAAGCGTGGTCTAGGTGGCCCATGTCCCTTGTGTAGTATGTATATGTTTAATGTGTTGTTGGTCAGATTTCTCATTTTGCTCTCTATTTCTTTTAACTTATTGTCTACTTACTGTTTCTTCCTTTTTCATGTTGTATTCTGTTTGTATTCTGTAGTTGTTCTGGATGGTGCACAAATTAAATAAATTAAATTAAATGGTAATTTTAAAAGATTCAGGTGGAGAACATGGGAAGGAAAGAAAATTGGAGAAGATGATGGGAGATGGTCATGTTTCTCCAACCTTTTGTGTGCAAAGTCTGGCAAATATACTGTCAGTGGCAGACTTAGAGGCTTCAGAACATATCATGAGACTCCTGGGTAAATCTGAAGAAGGTTGAAGATGACAAAGGAGTTGGTTAGAGAACCTAATAAGCATCTAGCAGAAGTTATAATGTAAGCCTAACTAAGAAATCAAAATATATTGAGTTGCAAAATTAATATGTAAGCCTGTAATGTATACTCCTAAATGTATAAAGAGATAATGCCTACATATATACCACATTAGAATTTACAACCTGCTTAATTCAAGAACCCAGTTTATTTCCTGTATATCAATCCAGTTTGCAGAATAAAGCATTTTTTTCCATACTTTTAGAAAGCCTCTATAATGTAACAGGGTTGGAAGAAGTGGCATGAGATGCAATGACAATCTAGAACAACCTCATGAAGATCCCAGATGCTGGATTGAAGAGCTATCCTAGGAACAGACAGATTTTAAGGGAGGTGCAAAGATGAAAGAAGCTCAGTAGTGACTGGCCGTGTCCTAAGAAGAGAAAGGGAATTAAGATAAAAAGATCCTGTTTCCTTTCCACTTCCATCCCCATGTTCCAAGCTGTCCTCAGATGTTTATGACCATAACATCATTCATAGTCAGTGCAGCAGAATGGAAAAGAGATTAACCAAAAGAAAAAAAGAGAACTTTTTATGGAAGTTGGAGCATTATGCAGTGTGAAGGGCAACCAGTCTTGTGGGTGGAAGAGGGAGAGAAAGGTCCATTTCAAAGCAAAGTGGTAGAATGTTTCTGGAACCTTGAGATAAATAATAGAACTAGAAGAATAATTATTATGTAAAAGCTAAGATAAGTGCTGAATAGGTTAGGCAAATGAGAGTCCCTACTTCATTATTCACTTATTAAGCAACATTTATCTTTTCTGATATACGTAAGAAGACAACTATTCCAAATAAAAAATACTATGCATTTCCTGGGGCTATTTGCATCCCTGGCAGCCTTAAATAGTCAATATTAATCCTTAAATATTGAGAAATGAAGGACTAGTTGTGCCTACAAAAAGCCTCATATTTGAACATTAAGCCAAATGTCTGAATGATTGCCTTGACATTTTCAGACATCAGACTTAAAGGACATTGTAAGTAAGCAAATGTTCCTCATTTGGCTCTATTGACAAAAATGCTAATGTAAGGTATTATCTGGAGTTCATATCTGAACAAGAATTTAAAGAAGTTAGGTTGCCCTTTATTCATCCCATCACTCTAACAATTACATAATGTTATTCTAAGCCTTACAGCAGCTGTATGGGATAAGAAAGTATCATTACAGATATCATTGAGAATCAGTGTGGTATACAATGCTAAGATGCTGGACTAGGATAGGCAGGAAGAAGAGGATGTCAACCTATCCTCCAAAGCACCTGGAGGCAGGGCAAGAAACAATGGATGGAAAGTAATCAAGGAGAGAATCAACTTAGCATTAAGGAGAAACTTCCTAATAGTGAGAACGGTTAACCTTCAGAAGTTGTGGATCCTTCAGGTTTTTAAGAAGAGATTGACAACCATTTGTCTTATATAGTATAGGATCTCCTTGAGCAGGGGATTGGACTAGAAGGCCTCTAAGGTCCCTTCCAGCTCTATTCTGTAACTACCCTAGGCCCTGTAGCTAGTTCACTGGTTGCCTTTGGACGCTTCACTGTCTTTCATTCCTTCACAGGACTGATATTAACGCTAAAACTGAAGGAAAGAATATACCATCTAAACTCCTGAAGAAAACGTAGTAAGTAAGCAAATAAATAATGAGGGCAATCCAGCAAGTAAAATCAAGCAACTGAGAACCATGTGACTTCTTTGCCCTTGTCTTTGGCAACTGCTGCAGTTTAGAATCTGGCAGCTACTGTGATACGTGAAATGCATCTTAGTTCATTAAGATCAAAGAAACCAGGCATTTGTTCCCAGTATGGATGTCTCCAGCCAAAAGTACTTATGCTGATTAACGGCTTTTGCTTGGATTGTTAACCTTCAAACAAGCTACCCCTTGGGGAATTGCTGATGCCACTGCCACTTGTCTCAAAATTCAGCTGTCTGTATTTTATTCAACTTGATGAACAAATATTTAAATGATAATTGAAACACTAATTAAAAGACTATTCAGGCATTCCTAAATGAGATAAATAATCTAATGACAATTTCAAGAGCTAAAAGGCAAGGTTATAGATTGAACCATGGACAGTTCCTCATTCTTTATCTAATCACTGTCTATCAGAGTAGATTTTTTAAAAGACCTCCACAATAATAATAAAAAGGGGTTTCCTAGGATGATTTCAATATTAGCATAGCTGTCAAAATGTCCCTCCATTACAAAAGGGCAATTCAAGTGACCATTTCAGATAGTAGAGTTTCAAGAAAAAAAGTGAGAGAAATGTGGCATTATCGATGATAACATCAGAATAATAATTTAACAATAAATTTGATTATGCTTTGGGAACTAGTGGTCTTCATTGACCAAAGTGCTTCTAATGGCTTTGAAATTCTTGAACAAATCAAGTTTCGGTCTCTGGGAATTGATAGTCGGTTGGTCCTGACCCCTCCAGTCTTTGAGAAGGCATTAAGGACTGGTTTTTTTCATCAGCCTTTGGGGTTGGAACTGCTATGAACCATATGACAATTTCCATCATCACCACCCCCAACATACATACATTTCTATGAAGTTGATTGAAATTACATTTTTATACTTTATTTTATTATGCATTTTTATTGACCTGTCACTATGTTAATGATGAATGTTAGCCTGAGTTGTATACTAAATAGGGCAGCTACATAAATAGATTATATCAAATTCTATGGACTTATCTGAGCATGAGTAAACATTTTTGTGCTTATGGTTTAGTATTCTATATATTTTTTGTATTAATGTCCCTTGTTTTTTTTCTATAGGAAACTCATGGTTGTTTTAATTGCATTGTGATTATTTTGCTCCATCTTTTTCCACACCATCTTAAGGAGCTATATTTGAATGTCAAAAACTATGAAGAACAAAAAAAACCTACTCAGCCTTGAACCAATCAGGTTATCCTACAATAAAGCCCTGGGAAAATAAATTGCATAGTAGAACAGGTCCTGCACTAATGCAAAGTGAACTTCAATGTTAGGACTTGTATGTATCAGTTTCCACTGGAAGTGGACTCCTTTTCCTAATGTCAAATCTGTCCCTGTTCAGATTTGGATTACAAAAATATCCTTGCTACTAAACAGACAAAATTGGGGGGAGGGAATCTTATGGTGCATACAGTATATTCATTTAAAAGAAAACCATTCTAAGTCATTTATGAATACTCACAGTTCTTATCAATAGGCATTTTTAAAGGTTCCTAACTATGAGCTTTGCTTTTATTTCTCAGGCCCAAGTTTCAGAACCTGCTATAATGAATAGCCACCTCATCTAATCTGTCTAGGGCATCATTTTATCTCATTTGCTGTTCTTTTGAGATGTGCTACGGGTAAGACTAGGCATCATCAGATACAGAAACTGATTTGAAATAATGACAGCACATATTACCTTTGGTTTGCTTTGAGGGGGAAAAAAAGGCAAGAATGAATTCACAGGAGATAATGACAGATGGAAAGGCTAGTATTAGAATACGTTTGCTTTTTCACATAAAATCTCTGCACCTTTGAAGAGAGAAAGGAAAAATGTTTCACTCTGGTTAAAATGGAAAGAAATCTCTATACTTTTAAAAATGAATTGATGTTAGCCTTGTACAATTAAAAACTATAAGGAACACATGTGTATTTTAATTTGTTTGAAGTTGGTTTCTGACTAAAATTAATCTTAGAATTAAATTTTAGTCATTTAAGAAAAAAGTCTGATTTGATGCATTTCTTTCTTTCCTTTTTGGCTTTCTTCAGCTATTACCATGTGCATTTTATGAGATACATTTTTATATTATGTCTTGTAATTTTTTTAAAAATTAATAAAACAGTATAAATAAATGACACATCTTCTATTTTTTTACCTTCAATTCTAGCAAAGAAAAACACTACTAGGTTCAAAAAGCAGTGAAAAAATCCTAAAGCTTGTGTGATTAGTTAGACAACTGAATCTTGTCAAAATGTCCAATATATCACTTAAGACTCAGTTATCAGGAGGTTTTTAAACATGTGATCTTATCTCATGAATTGAGTTCTCAAGAGAAGAATAGCAGCTCAATTGAGTCAAAGTTAATAAGGAGTGTAGTGTAATTTATATACCCATTTCAAATAGTTTTTTAATGAGAATTTTCACACTCAAATGTGAATGACAGAATACAAAATACAAAAACAGAGTAAGTCAATTTTTATAAGGACTTAAAATTTAAAAAATCCATTTTTATAAGTAGAATTTACTCATACAGTGATATTTGAAACAGTTCTTTGCATTAAGAAATATTTGGCTGGTATCTTGGAGAAGGGGAAAATGGAATTTGGTGAAAGTTTTAAAAAAGAGTTTGATAAAGACAAATTGGATTTTCAATTACATATTTGAATTTGGGATTTAGCTGCCAGCCTCTCTATTCATTTTTTCCATTTTTTAAAACCCATGTGAGTAATTTGCATGTAGTAAGTGTGTGTGGTTCAACTCGACTAATTCAATATTTTCTTTTTGATATTTTCCCTAAATTTTTAATTGTCAGGATACTAAACTTTTCTAATCCAAGTAAATTCTTCCTTTTTGTGAATGAGTTATCCTTTTTTAGTCATAAGGTTAATCTGCTGTAGAAGGGTACTTGCTATTGATAAACTTTTTCAAGTTATTATGACAACGTATAACCTTGACAAAATTGATGTACCCTGAGGGTGTAGTTTTAATTATTATTATTATTGTGCCCTTTGGGCTCCTTTAGAAAGGTGACCCCTTGGCAAGTCCTTGGGTCAGTTTACAATGAAGAGAGATAGACTTTGTCAACTTTGAGTTATAGAATACCTGGGTATTAATAGGGAAATGGTTACATTTTTTCCCAGATTCACAAAAGAAAATGACCTTGTTGATTTTTTAAACTGGGAAAATGAAAAAATGTTTTAATGATTCCAGAAATTATCAAGGAATTCACAGGTTGAATCAACTGACTAGTAATGGCTATTTCGGAAATTTTGGGAGTTGAATCAACTGACTAGTAATGGCTATTTAGGAAATATAAATATAATTTATATGACTCATCTCTTGTCAGTTTTCCCATATAGACCATATAGGAAACATGACCAGATTTGCTAATTCTATATTATTATAAGACTACTTTAACAGAATCCTGAAAATCTGATAATACTTGCAAGATTTTGTTAATTGTCCACTGTTTCTTTTAGAGCCTGAAAAATTAGTTTACTTTCTAAGTTTCCTTCTGTAGGAAGTTAGCACCCACCCCTCTGCTAGAAAATTGAAATAGTCTAGGAAATATTAAAAAGGCAGAATATTTCCTCTAAAAAGTGTAGAAACTCAAGAAGCAAAAACTCACTTCAGAAGCAGAATCTCACCCCCACCTTTGCTAATGGGTGGGCCATTAAGGCCTGGTCCAGAATAGTTTACATAACAAGGAACTCCAGGTAAAGCTATAGCAATTGCCAAAAGCCCTTTTAAGGGCATAAATCATCCAGAAAGGCTAGACCAAGCCTGGAACTCAGGACAACCTACAGAGTTGCCCCAGGAGTCTGACAACCAATACATTTCTTACACAGGAACAGGAAACACTAAGGTGGAGCCCAACAAAGGTTATAAAACCCAGGCACTCTCAGCAACTCACCCCTTCTGGACCTTCTCTTCTCACCCTTTTTATTGATCTCTTCCCTTTCACTCTGGAGCTCCAGGCCATGTGGTCCTGTCCACCATTAAACCTTCCAAGCAGCCTCCATGTTTCCAATGTCTTTTTTCCCCACTTGGAATTGAACCCAGAAGGAATTTCTTTCAATACTTCGCTGTCCATTAGGCAGCTGAGAATTATGCTCTTTCTTATCTGAATGTTTCCTAGGCAGCATCTCTCCCTTCCCCCATCTCATAAGGTCATTCTCACATATCTTTAAATCACCTTTGTAATATATCCAAGTAAAATTTGTATTGTTTATATATTGTTAAAATAACATGGCTTGGATGTTTTAGCAGAATCATTTATCACATTTGTTCATACAACTGGGAGAAAACATAGTAGCTATAAATGTGATGCTCACTTCCACTCCAAAAGTATGGATTTTGACACTTTATGAAGGAGTCCGGTTGTATCGAGGCTAGGGTTTGGCTAAGAATTAGTCTACATAAATGGAAAGATGACACACCAATTGTTAAAATTAATTCAAGAGATATATTCTGTGCTGATTTTTGATATGTTATATTGTAAAAAGGGACAGACGAAGATGTTTTTTACAGCCTATATTTAATAATTTGTTAAAAGATGGGTTCTATATTCTATATAAACTTTTTTTGAAAGCAGTTAATTTTTTGTCACTATTATATTTGTATTTTTGTTCAAACTTTGCAATGCTCTACAATAAAATCTATGTGAGTTACTTGTTTTATAGTCACTATGTGCTGTTTTGCCATTGTGAATTTTTTGTTTATTATATATGTAGTTGCTTTTTCCCCCCTTTGTTTTCCCTCTTCCACAGTTCTTGTGGATAGGAGTGGTCTATAAAAATTGAAATTAACTAAAGAAATACATAATAAAATTTCTTCATCCATCTGCCTTGCTGAAGGGAAAAAATTTATTTACCGGCCGCTTAAATAAACTGACATTGCACCTCAAATTCTTTTCCTTGTCAACTCTCATACCTTTTCAGTCAGAAAATAACAACTTTCCCAGATTCACTTAACAAATTCATCTTGTATTTTTTGCATTCCTATTTTTTTCCTTTTGTAAGGAGGGATTATTACAGAACTCTTCCAATCATAAGGCATAGTCTTCACACACAATCCATGTGTCACATTCTGGTACAGAGAAGGGTGGGTTCCAGAACAGGTATGAAGACTTGTTCGGAAGACTAAACCTCCTTAGTCCTGGTGACTGACTCAGATTGGATCTTGCAACATTATCCTGGGATACGTGGATTGGCCTTCATTTGTTTAATAAAACAATCCGTGTCATATTATATTTATCCTCTTGTTTTATAAATTCCACAGATTGTCTGCCTTATGAGAGGAAACCCTTTACTATTTCCAACTTTTTATCAGCAACTCGTTTAAAAAAGATGATTTTTTTTCTCCAGTTATTTTTCTCTTCCCAATCCCCACTGCAAGGATTCAGACAACTGTAACCAGATAGCAGCAAAGCATGGCTGACTGCCTGTCATACATCCCACTAAAATCATATAACAAAACTGAAATATCATTGTAAGACTCATTGTTACAGTTATCCTTAACAATAAAATTGAATCCAGAAGTTGCCATTTGCTTCCAAACTGTATTTTGGCTTGGATATTTTGTGCTCAGTCTTACTTAATCTCTAAAGAAGAATTCTTCAAATAAAGATAGGTCCATAGAGAGAGAGAGAGATCTGCTTGGATCCAATTTTCTGACAGTTCTCCAAAAATAACTTGACATTTTCTTCTGTAGGAATAATATGGAAATAGTTCTGCAGTCATTTACCAGGATATAATTGTTTATGAACTCAATGATATTTAATTTTGGAAACATACAGTAAGTAAGATATATATTGTGAGAATTGAAACAATGTAACGCTATTTCTGCTTCTGTTAATCCGCTTACGCATAGAATTGGTTACAAAAGCCTGCATCTTGTAACCTTTCGGGAGATAAGAATCAGGATAGAACGAACATTGTTACATGCATGTATGTTTCAAAAGCAGTGTCAAGACCTATAGAGGGACCATCAGCAAACAGCTGGAGGTCTAGGAAATACCAATAACTGAAACAATCAAAAAGCCACTTGATGGACCGGGGGAATGTTAATGGGCAATAAAGTATCCCCGGAAGGTATGAATTCCAATGACAAACCGCGAGTTAAGCCCTCATACAATGAGGCATTTAGGGTATAAATATACTGTGTAAAATATGCTCGGGGTTCCATCCTGCTGCCTTGGATGTGAACCCGCTTCTGCAGAACCGAAATAAACTCAGAGAGAAAACTCAGCTCCGTGTCGTGTCAGTCTCTCGTGTGAACGCCCATTGAATGCAATCTGACAGCTGGCGAGCCAGCCAGGAGATTCCACGGCGATCCTCGGTGTTTTGGGGACTGGTGAGTAGTGGCCACTCCGTCTCGTTTGGAGACAACCCTACTCCCCATTGATCGAGAGATCCCAGGAATCTCCGATCCAAAACGAAGCCTCAGAGAGAACGAGAGAGAGCGAACGGACTGAGTGAAGGTACCTTGCGAGTGATCTGGGATCACGGGAAAGCCTGAGTCGGGGACGCCCGCACATCCGCATACCTGGACTGACGACAGGTCCCCGGAGTGATCAGGTAAATTTGTTCCTTTTCCAAAAGAATAGGGTTTTTGATAGAAAGGTGTCCTTAAATTTTCTCTGGGAGAAAGTCCAGCGCCTGCTGGAGGACAGGTCTGGTGACGAGAATGGGGAAAGGGCAAAGTAAGAGGCTATTGGAAGCCTCAAGGGGAGAGAAGATAGAGGAGGAAGAAGGCAGAAAACCTATTCCGGTAGATTCGCCCTTGGGACAACTATTAAACCAGTGGTTCTCCCTGAATCTAAAGCATTTTACCCGGAATCTGGAGAAAAAGCACATGATTCTTTTGTGCAAATACAGGTGGCCAAAATACCCCCTTTCCGATCCAAAATTCCCTTATCATTGGGCACCGGAGGGAGAAACCAGTACATACTGGATGAACCAACTAAAAATTTACCAATTGGCTCACAAATTAACAGCAGAGATACCGTACCTGGAGGTATGGTATCACGTTGAATTTGAAGGACCCAGCCTGCCACCGGCTGATCAATTTGTGTCCAAACAAAAAAATCCGGAGTCTGACGATGAGTTCTATCGTCCTCCACCAACTGTTCCTCCGCATAATCAGCAAGATTTATTAGCAGCAGCGGCAGCGGCTCCATTGCCTCCCTCCCCGCCGCCTACACTCCATGCACGCTTGCGGAGAGAGTTAAGGGATTTAGAACAAAGCGTTCAGAACTTTCCCTTTCAGCCGGCTCAGCCGGCACACGCTTATCCTTTGCGCGAAGTGCCAAACGGTCTGAACGCTCAGGGACAGCCCGTGGCTATGTATGCCGTTCAACCTATGAGACCTGGGGAACTGAGAGAGTTAAAGCAATCACTTCCCCGGCTTCATGAGGATCCACAAAAAGTAAGCCTAGAATTAGAACTGTTTCTGGGACCAAATGATTATACGTATGAAGAGCTGATGTACGTTTTGGGGCATTTATTCAGCAGGGAGGAAAGAGATTTGATTAGGCAGGGAGCAATAGAACATTGGCGAGTGTTACAATTGGGAAATGACCAAGCAGTTGCTGGGGATGTTAAGTTCCCTTTGGCACCTCCCAATTGGAATATCCAAAATGCAGAACATAGACAAAATATGAGAGATCTAAAGACAATGATCATTGAGGGAATTAAAAGTGCAGTCCCTCAGGGTCGGAACCTAACAAGAGCTTTTGAGATAACCCAGGGAAAAGATGAATCCCCAGGGGATTATTGTGCCAGGCTAAGACAAAGCTTAGAAAAATATTCAGGAGTAAAATCAGACACTCCTGCATTTGAATTCATGTTAAAGATGCAGTTTGTGGCAGGAGCCTGGCCGGATATTCAGAAAAAGATCCAGAAGATAGATAACTGGGGGGCGCAGGGAATTACTGAATTAATCCGAAATGCCCAACAGACCTTTGTAAACAGGGATGAGATCAAGACCAGGCAGAAGTCGCAAATAATGCTGGCAGCGGCACAGAGCGCTGCTAAAAATGAAGTGAGGAAAACGGGAGAAAGTGATCAGCCAAGGAAAGAGACGTCTGGGGGAAGGGGGAGGGGATTCCCTCCCAGAGGGAGACCTTTTAGAGGGAGAGGGATGAGCACTAATAGAGTAGGTATAGATCGTAACTGTTTCAGGTGTGGCAAGCATGGTCACTTTGCGCGCGAGTACCAGAACAGCCACCCTGAAAGAAGTTACGCTCTATATGAAGACTAGGGAATTTCCGGCTCCTTTAAGAGGACCTACGGGGAGCCACTGGTAAATATAAAAGTAGGTCCAGACCGTCAGGAGTTAACTTTCCTGATAGACACAGGGGCAAGTCGTACCTCAGTATGCGAGCCCATAAATCAAAGGATGAAGGGAAAGGAAACGATTTTGGTAGCTGGAGTGAGCGGAAAGCAGAATAGAGTGAGAGTTTTGGAAGAGGTAGAGATGAGTATGGATGGAATAGAAGTTTGTAGCAAGGTGCTGTATATACCAGAGTCAGGGGTAAATTTGTTGGGAAGGGATCTCATGCCAGCGTTTGGATTCCAGTTGAGGGATAATAGTGGGATAAGGATGTGTGTCCTGAAAGAAGAAGATATAAGACGGATTCATGATGATGTTTGGGCAGATGGACAAGGTGTGGGGAGGATGGAAATAAAACCCATCGAGATCAAGGTACAGCCAGGGATCGTTAAAAGTTGGACACCTCAATACCCAATGAGTAAGAAGGGTAGAGAGGGATTAAAGCCTGTAATTGATCAGTTGTTACAGCAAGGGTTATTGGAACCAACCATGTCCCCTTTTAACTCTCCTATCTTGGCTGTACAGAAGAAGGATGGAAAGCACCGGCTAGTAATTGATCTGAGGGGGATCAATCGCCTCGTAATACCACGTTTCCCGGTGGTGCCTGATCCCTATACCATTTTGGGTCAGATACCCCCCAAGGATGGGTGGTTTACAGTTATTGATCTAAAGGATGCTTTTTGGGCATGTCCGCTTGAAGAGGGGAGCAGAGATTTGTTTGCCTTTGAGTGGAGTGATCCTGAAAGTGGGAGGAAACAACAATTGAGATGGACTGTATTGCCCCAAGGGTATACAGAAAGTCCTTTGTTGTTTGGCCAGGCTTTGGAGGAAAAGTTGCAAGCTTTTCCAAAGGAGCCAGGGGTAAGTTTGATTCAGTATGTAGATGACCTGCTGTTGTCTGGAGAGAAGGAAGCGAGAGTTAGGGAAAGTTCAGTAGTTTTATTGAACTGGCTGAAGGAGCAAGGATTGAAGGTATCAAGGGAAAAGATTCAATTTGTAGAGAGAAAAGTGAAGTATTTAGGACATTACATCATGCAAGGAGTCAGGAGTTTGGATCCTGAAAGGGTGAAGGGGTTAATGAGTTTAGCTCCACCCAGGAATAGGACTGAGGTTAGAAAAGCCTTGGGGTTAATTGGATACTGCAGAGCTTGGATAGATCAATATGCAGTGTTAGCCCAGTTCCTGAACCAGAAGTTGCAAGGAGAAAGGGAGACTATTGAATGGACAGAGGAGGATGAGGCAAGGTGGGAGGAAATCAAGAAGGCATTAGCCACAGCACCAGTGTTGGCTCTGCCTAACTTGAAACTTCCATTTCATCTATATGTTTCTGCAAAATCAGGAGTTGCAGTAGGAGTGCTTGCTCAGAAGAGGGGGGGGCGGTTTCAGCCCATTGCCTTTCTGAGTAAGACATTAGAACCTGTAGTGAGAGGTTGGCCCATCTGTGTGCAGGCAGTAGCTGCCACAGCTGTCTTGGTGGTAGAAAGCAGGAAATTGACCTTTGGGGGAGCTATAGTAGTACATTCCCCACATCAAGTAACCTCAGTGTTGAGTCAGTTGGCTTCCACTTGGATGACTGAGGGAAGGATTTTAAAATATGAAACTATTTTGAGAACAAGTCCAGATATCATTATCGGGACTGATAAAAATTTGAACCCAGCAGAGTTTTTGGAAGGGATCAGAAAAGAATGGGAAGCTGAAGATCATGATTGTCTGTTGGAAATTGAAATTATGACAAAAGTGAGAAAAGATTTAGAAGAGGTTCCACTGGAAAAAGGGGAGAAGTGGTTCGTGGATGGCTCCAGCAGAGTTGAGAATGGCATAAGGAAAGCTGGATATGCAATAGTTACTCAAACTGGGGAAGTAATTGAGAAAGGATCATTACAAAAAGGATGGTCAGCTCAAAAGTGTGAGCTATACGCTCTCAAAAGGGCTCTGGAATTGGCTGAGGAAATTGAGGTGACTATATGGACTGATTCTAAGTACGCTTGGGGGGTGGTTCACACTTTTGGGAAGATCTGGCAAGAAAGAGGGTTTATAAAATCAGATGGGAAACAGATAGAGCAACTCCAGTTAGTAGAAGAATTGTTGGAGGCTTTACAATTACCACAGCAAGTAGCCATTGTCCATGTGAACGCACACCAAAAGGGGAATAGCCTGGAAGTTGTTGGGAATAGATGGGCAGATAGGTGGGCAAAAGAGGCAGCTGGGGAGGTAACTCTGCAAATGGTATCAGTACCCATGTTGCCTGAAGAGCCCGAAGACAACTGGGAACCAGATGGAACTGTAATAGAAAGATTAGAGAAGGAGGGGTGCAGAAAAACCGAGAAGGGATGGGTGACTGGGAATGGAGAAAAAGTTTTGTCAGAAACACAAATGAGAAATGTCATGCAGTATTTACATGAGGGGAGTCATTGGGGGACTGAAGCATTGGTACAAGCTGTCAAACCAGTGTATTGGAGTCTAAACATGTGGACCATTGCCCATTCCATTTGCTGGAAGTGTTTAATATGTTTAAAGGTTAATAAAAGTGCATCCAGAAAAACAGAGAAGGGGGGGCGGCCTTTAGCAGCTTGGCCGTTCCAGAAGATACAAATTGATTACACTGAGCTGCCACCCAGTGGTGGATGGAAATACCTGTTAGTTGTTAAAGACCACTTGACAGGGTGGATGGAAGCTTTTCCCACTAAACAAGCCACCGCTTCCATGGTAACAAAAATTCTGTTGGAACAAATAATACCTAGATATGGCATGTTTGAAGTGATAGACTCTGATAGAGGCACACACTTTACACAGAAAATTCTTCAAGAAGTAATGAGGGCTATAGGGGTGAGATGGGACTTACACACCCCTTGGCATCCTCAGTCTTCAGGGAAGGTTGAAAGGGGCAACTCAGAGATTAAGAAACACTTAACAAAATTGCAGTTGGAAAATGGATTACCTTGGACTAAGAACTTACCCCTAGCTCTGTTAAGAGTTAGGACTTGTCCAAGAAAGGACGTGGGGGTTTCACCTTTTGAAATGTTAATGGGTCGCCCCTACTTGACAACTTTTGGGGGACCTATACCCGAATTCAGGGATATGTTTGTAAGGAAGTATTTGCAGACGCTGTCCAGATCTTTATTGTCTCTTCGCAAACAGGGACTGTTAGCACAACGACCACCACTAGTAGGAAGTCAACATCCCTATGAAGTTGGTGATTGGGTGCTTGTGAAAACTTGGAGGACTGAGAAACTGCAACCTAGCTGGGAAGGACCATACCAAGTACTTCTGACGACTGAGTCTGCTGTCCGGACAAAGGAAAGTGGATGGACTCATCATAGTCGTGTGAAAGCAACTCCAGAACCTGAGAAGCCTTGGAGCAGCCACCCAGTGGAAGGACAACCTTTGAAACTGACTCTTAAAAGATAAAATCATGCGTCTGTTCCTGTGTACTTCAACTGTACTTGTAAATATTTTCATCTTACAACAGGTTAAAGAAGCAGGAACCGAACAATCTCGACATGTGCAGAGAGCAGGAGACCTTGGGGAAGAGCTCTGGACAGACAATTGCTACATCAAGAACATAAGGACAACGGCGAAAGATCTGAACATCACTAACTGTTGGTTATGTATGCATTTGCCTGGGAGAGCTGAAAGGGGGGTCAATTTACATGGTGTGCCTTTGACAAGACAAATGATGACATTTGGGGAAGGAAATAAAAGAGAGTTTGGGAGAAACATGACCGGGAGGGTATTCCTCCAATTGCGAGAGACAGCGCATGTTTGTTTTAAAAGGAATGTTACTGGGGGAGTCTTCCTGGGAGATTGGGAAAGGTGTAATAAAACATTTGTAATGCCTGCAACATGTTTCAATACCAGCAAACCAAATTCAGGTGACTGTACAAATGATCTTTTACCATTCCCTACATATTATTGTGAAATGTGTGTGTATTTTGAGGGGATAATCAATTGGACAAGGCTTTCTAATGCTACTTGGGCAATGGATGATGGCAGGTGGATGTTATGTGGAAAATATGCCTATAGAGAAGTACCAAAATTGTGGTCAGGGACTTGTACCATGGGGTTTGTGATACCAGTAATATATAAATTAGATAAACTACCCAACACCCGGATCAGAAATAAAAGAGAGCTAGATTCCGGAGTAAGTGAAGGAGCCTGGTGGGAAGGTATGGGAAGAGCCCTTGTCGCACCTATAGGTATTGGGTTAAATTACCAAGACATCAAACGATTGAATAATTTTACCATCACAATGTTTAATGACACCATAAAAAACATAAAAATGATTAACGAAGAATTGTCTGAAGTTAGACAAGTTGCATTACAGAATCGCTATGTTTTAGACATAGTGCTTGCCGCAAAAGGAGGTGTCTGTGCCTTAATTCATTCTCATTGCTGTACATATATTCACAATTATGAGCCAAATATAACCAAAACTGTACATGAAATGGAAACCAGGATAGATGAGTACCAGAAACAGTGGGATAGCGGTTCAGGATCATTGTGGGATATGTTATGGTCTTGGCTTCCTGATGGATCTTGGTGGAAATCGATAGTGACCACTCTAACAATCATCGCAGTAATTCTGATTAGTCTATGTTGTTGTATCCAATGTATTCCCAACGTAATCCATATTTGTATACAATTTTTAAGGAAAATTAGGTTCACAAACAAAAAGAAAGAACTTATTTTATACAATCAATCGGAGGAAATGTTAATACAAGTTAGTAAAGATCTTTGTGCTTTTGAAACAGAATGTAACCAGAAGAGGAGGGATTGTGAGAATTGAAACAATGTAACGCTATTTCTGCTTCTGTTAATCCGCTTACGCTTAGAATTGGTTACAAAAGCCTGCATCTTGTAACCTTTCGGGAGATAAGAATCAGGATAGAACGAACATTGTTACATGCATGTATGTTTCAAAAGCAGTGTCAAGACCTATAGAGGGACCATCAGCAAACAGCTGGAGGTCTAGGAAATACCAATAACTGAAACAATCAAAAAGCCACTTGATGGACCGGGGGAATGTTAATGGGCAATAAAGTATCCCCGGAAGGTATGAATTCCAATGACAAACCGCGAGTTAAGCCCTCATACAATGAGGCATTTAGGGTATAAATATACTGTGTAAAATATGCTCGGGGTTCCATCCTGCTGCCTTGGATGTGAACCCGCTTCTGCAGAACCGAAATAAACTCAGAGAGAAAACTCAGCTCCGTGTCGTGTCAGTCTCTCGTGTGAACGCCCATTGAATGCAATCTGACAATATGAAACATATATGTTCTTACATTTGTTTGGGTCCTAGGCTTATATTTAGTTACTTAGCAGGAAATTGGTATACTATATCACTCATACCAATTTAAAAAAAATGAGTAATTTCTAAAGTCAGCTGTGGTTAAAAAATTTGACAGCAGACTACTTAAATGAATTAATGAATGAATGGTTTTTTTAATACATTTTACCTCCTTTTCCATACATCGATCATAGCTTCTGTTTTCTCTTATTTGCTTGTCATTTTTCTCAGCGATAGTTATGGTATGTTATTCCGTAGATTATTGCTCTGTAATTAAAGAGCAATTGTTTGCCATGCCTATCCAGGATAGCAGATTCAACAATTAAACCAATTTTATTTGATGGGACTGCTTTATCACTATGGCATGACAACTTGGCTAAAATTGATTTTGGTTTCATATTTTTTTGCACAGTAATGATTGATGGTTTTGACTTCATAGCTTAAGATTGATTATTGCAACCTGCTGTTTAATAATTCTACTGTACAGTTTACATTGTTGTTATTATTTTGGAATAGCTTTTTATTAGCAACATTTATTATAAAATAATTCAGTCATTTAATAATCTGTTGAAAGATGGAAATTTGGTCACATGATACTGGTATCTTACTTAGGCTCTTGCAATAATTCAGTCAATTTAGTTTTCCAGGCAATCATTTACTTCTTAACAAACACATACATACATGTTCTTAAAAATTAGTTGTAGCTGATTCAAAACAGTAGCTACTTTAATCAAAACTTAACAAGGCTATATAGATAGACTCTTAGAAATAATTTTTGCAATGGCATTCATATGTTTGAACACATCTTTATTCCTTAATTTCAAGGTGCCAAATTACAATTCCTGAAATAGAATTTCATCATGCTCTGAGAAGATGCTGGCCATGTTACCCATAGTTGGGTCTCAAGTGTGGAAGGGAGAAACACATTCAGATTTCCAAACTGTTCCAATAAAAGTAGTTTTCAAACTATTGGTCTCTTGGGCTAGTATATAAGACTGACTTTTGATACACTGAACAACCCTTTTATACTGATTTCATAATAACAGCAGTAGCCTTTCAAAAGTGGCTAAGAACTACCATTTATATTTCTTAAAAATTGCTAAAATATCCATGTTAATTTCAGTCTTGGGTATTATAGGACATTAGAATGGAAATCAATAACTTAGCTTTCTAATTCATAAATCCAGAATTATAGCAGTTGTAGGTTGATTATGCTAGGCTGTGTGATTCCACAACTGCTATACAATCAATTGCAAGAAATAGATAAACATGTGGTATTTTGGCCACAGCTAACAGTTGTTCCCTGGTTTGATTGCAACGCTCTTATTACAAAGAGCAACATCTTGATGGTAAAATTTGAAAGAATTTCTTCTTGCATCAATAAATGAGATCAGAGACTTGGGAGAATTAACTTTAGATTCCCATTTACTCATTGGTGATTTTAAATCAGTCCAATTTACAGCACAGGGATAAAGGTGGAGTTTGGATTAAAGAATTTCCATAGACAACTGGAAGCTTTGGAAACAAGAATGCAATGATCGGTAAAATACTTTTATAAAATTCCTACTGATTTTCTTTTACTGGAAAATATTTTTATTACTTTTAAATGTACTGCATATCTTGAAGTGTAATAACTAGGAAACTTTCACATATTATTATGAGAGGAAAGTACAATTATGGTTAAAACTGAATTTTATGTTTTAGAAGAGGAGCTTCATTCCATCTTGCACACTACAAAAATATGAAAATATTCCTGGCATTTCTTTATGTGTAAAACAATTCTTTATATATTCAATCATAAAGCAGGTATCAGATGTCATGCGGCAGGTCTAATCTCCTGGTTTAACTTTTGGGTTTGTATCCTGTATGTCAGGTAAATGAAATAAATATGATTAAACTACAGAGCACAGTTTCTCATATCTGTCATTTGCTACTTCTGAATATGTTAATTTTCATATTTGTAAAGCAAACTTTTTCATTTGTAAAATTTCCATTCTAATAATACAAGTTGCCCAGGTATTTTATAAATTGCCGTTTTAAAACAGGAAAAAGCATTGTTTTTTTCTTAAGGCAGAGAGTGGCCAGTCCAAGACCTCGCAGCTGGATTTTTATCCTGTCTACAGCAAGATAAAATTCAGGGTTGGGGGGTTTTTTTCTGTTCCTTAACCAGAAAATCAAAGTAGTTCTCAGGTCTTTCCTCTTTACTCTCTTCCACAAATCTGTTATGGAGGATGCTACCCATTAAAGCTGATCTGGAAAAAAAATCACAGAGATCACACTTTGCAAGTGGCATCTCTTACACTAATAAATAAATATGTTCAGATAGAATCTAAAAATGTCCTATCACACAAAGTGAATTTAAATAGTTGGACTATAAAACTGGATGCATGATTTGATTATTATTTTAAATTATTATAAGGGTAATTAGACAGAAGTTCAAGGTTTACAAAAAACAGAAGCAAAGAGTTATTGAGATAAGATCCAAAATCAGTCTAGGTTTGATTAGCCAAAACTCTTCCTATCCATCAAAGATAGAAATTAAAGTGTGCAGGTGGTATAATCATTATCAACAAAGATCAAAGTGTTCAGGAAGGCTTTTCTAATTAAGGAAACACAAAGCACGCAAGAGCATTCATTGTCTCAGTGCCACACTGCATTTGGGAAGATTCTTAAATATAGGATATTCCCAACTTCCAGCTCAACATTGTGTAATTCTGTTACCCTTGATTCCTGGCAGTAATTACATGAGACTCCAACATAAGCCAGCTTGTGTTAAATGTTTAGGATGTACATGTGTGTGCATTTCTGCCTTGAGATTTTCTATTTTGAAATGGCATTGTTTCTGTGGGTTGGATGGTTTTGTTTCCAGGTATAGATCTTTGGATTGAGCCTGAGTATGTGAATCATTAGCAACCTTGTTTCTCTTCCTTAATATAAATCATAGGTTAGTTGTCTTATTTCTCTAGACTCAAAAAAACCAAAAACCATTTCAGCCTCTTTTCCTTAATTAATTATTCTTGTATATTTTCATTAAAATTATCAGCTTTACCCTCTATAGCTATCATATTGTTTAATTGTTTTATTTTCCTTAGTTTCAATGTGTGTGTATTTGTGTATGGCTACAATTCTATGTATGTTTACCTTGAAGTCATCTGAATGTCCTTCTCAATATGGATTGCACTATAATGCATTATCTTGAACTACATTTTTGCAAATGTATTTTACAGTATTTGCTATTCATCACAACTGAGTGAATCTTACTCCAGTGTCTTGCTATCAACTGTGACATAGGAATCCAGCTATCTCTACAGTAGAAAGGGCCTTTGAACCAAATGCCACCATTAAAAGCAAGTTATTGAAATTTGGCAGTAAACCTCAAACTAATAATGCATAATTTCCTACAGATTTTCTGCAGGAAATAAGAAGCAAAAGTTTTCAGATCATTTTGATTACAGATATTACAAAGATATTCAAAAACTTCAAAAACCTATACAAAATTCTAGGCACTATTCTGATGTATTGATATTATTGGACATCTTGACATTACACTTATTACTCTCCACCTTGTCCCTGGTCCTTGTCTCTTCTTTCTCCTTCTCCTTCTCATCAAATAAAAGAGAAAAGAAACTGTAATGCTCCCTTCTTCTCCTGTTATAGCTTCCACACCACTTGCTAGGGCACTGTTTGATCTTTATTGTTGTTTTGATCTTTTATTAAACTTATTCGGGAAAGGAACAGAGAATCTATACACATGCTAAGAAGGATAACTATGATCAGATGATTAAGCCTTAGGAGGAGAGACTCTTGAGTATATTTACTCTTGAGGAAATTGAGGGGGATATAATAGCACCAGATGGCATCAAGATTTGTTCTCTACCATCTCAAGAGTGTAGCCTGCAGAATCAATAGTCTTAAGTTACAGTAAGAAAGAATTTAGTGATATGGCACTTAGAAACAACTATCTAGAAAGATGGTTTGGTTTAGTTTACTTTATTGTCATTGTACCTCATACAATGAAATTAAATACCATCTTCAGTATACATTATGACTGTGAAAATAAACACAAACACACATCCTTCACATTTTATACAACTGAATTGAAAACCCCTGATATTGCATTAATATTGCACTATATAACAGCTCTATATGGTAGCTCTCTGTTGCTGGAATGTCTTCAAGCAAAGGTTGGATAAACATTATTGAACAGGCAGTCGGATTCAGAGGCCTAAAATATTTTTTCCAACTCTACGATAATTATCTCAGCAACCTTTTATCAGATACCTATTTTGCAAATAGTTCCTGAATCTTTAAATAAACCAATTGTGTGTTCTTTCTAACCTGGTTCCACAACTGATGGCTCATGGAAATTGTAGATTCATGCATGGCATCTATGAATACTTACATGTTATTATTGGTGAAAGGTTTGTCACATAGAAATTTCACTTGATTGAAACCATCTGCCAGCTGTTCCTTGATTTTTAAAAAGTTGATTTCAACTGATGAGCTATATATTCCTAAAAGAATAAAAGAGCTAGTGGGAAGAACTCATAAGTATCTTCATAAACAGCTGATGATATTTTTAACATCCCCATTATGCTGGGATGAAGGAACATATGCAGCACATTCTCTGGATGTAACATGACCTTTTATAAATCCACAGTGGAACTCCATAGACGTTCCATCCTCATCCCATTGTTTAGAACATGAGATAAAAATCTACTTTTGAACATGCTAATGAAACTCCAGAAAAATAGAATGAAGAAAGATTTCTTAAAACAAGGCTTTGGGGATTTTTTATTTTTTTTTTGCACTTTGAAACCTGTAATTTTAATTTGAATATGTTCAATTTCTTAGCAACTTTAATAACTTCTGAAGTTAGCAGGTTTCACATATGAAATTTCCTAAATCAAGTATCATAAATTACAACTTACATGAGACACAACACCTATCAGAACTGCTATTATTACTCATTAATAACCAAATATAGTTAAAAGTGTTTAATTAGTACTTTGATGCAATGCCTCAAATTGATGCAATAAATGTTTGAAATATAATTTGAGTTTCCCAACCAGATAGCTCCCTTTTAACTTTATTTTCTTTTTAAAAAAAAAGTTTTGTGAAATTGTATTAAGGTTAACTGAATATAAAAGTTAATTAAAGGGCAAAAATGCCTAAAATGCCACAGCCAGATAAAAATAAAGAGGTATCCTAAGAAATTTCAGCTTACCACTCTTATAACCTTCATTTTCCGAAAGTGGCCAGAAATTCTACTTGGCTTCAGTCTGGCACAGTGATTCTCATCCACCTGTCCTTGTAGAGAGGACAGCTACTGCTAATTAGGTAATTAAATCTGGACTAGACAATTCCATATCTGTTTTATGTATTACTTTATTGTTATCCAGATTTTTGCAATCCACATCTTGAAGCTGTATTGCTAGTAGCAATGTAGTAATCTCTCTTAAGGCCAGTTTGCCTATCAGTGTCCTTCAGGCAAATAATTGCACATGGATGGTGCTTGCAATTCAGTTATTGTTGATATCACAATATTGATATTTGCCATTCTTATATCACAGAACTTTGTGATTACCTTAGCAACATGCCTCAGTTCAGAACTTCTTAAATATTGTAGTACCACAAGCCTCTAAAATACATATTGACAGTAGTGATAATAAAGAATAAAAATAAGTTAATAGTGATAATAATGTAATATTGATATGAATATTAGTCTATACTGAAAGAATTGAAATTTATCCATTTGTGTAACTTTTCTGGCATTGTACTCTAGAAGCTCAAAATACCAACTTCCCTCTAGATAGCTGGCTAGAAATTAGAGATAGCTGGATAGACATTTGAACTTGTCCCTGCATCTGAAAGCAAGCTAAGTGGAAGGCAATTGGTGAGGCTACCCTTCAAAAGCAGTGAACTTCATCAATGCATATCTTGATAGTAACAAATCCTCCCAAAGAGTGGGTAGTCAAAGGGTGAAGATCCAGATTGTTGGAGGCAACAATCTATAAACTGACTTTATAAACTGTTTAGAGAGTGCTGCAAAGCACCGTGAAGAGGTATACACGTGTCTAAGTGCTATTGCTAGTCCAGTTTTCTTTCCTCTTAAGGATAGTAGTTTCCTGCCAAGTTCCTCATCTGCAACTTTGAACTCTCATTAAAAAAACATCTTCAAAGTAGGAAGGTGAAAGGGAAAAGATGATAAGAGATAAAGGGGGAATTGCATTGCAGAAGAAGAAATAAAGAATAAGAAAGTGGCTCAAACTTTATGAGTGGGCTCTGGAGTCTGGAATTTGTCATTTGCTTTCTTTGACTATTTTGACTATCTAAATACCCCAAGTATTCAAGCCATGTTAACCCAATAATTGTGGCCATCATAGAATCAATCTGGGAGCTCTTCTAATCTTAGGATATTTGTTTTATTTAATAGGCTACCTGGTATATCACAATATGCAATTTAAAATCATCGAGGAAAAGATGGAAAGCAAACAATCCAAAAAATAAAAAGCAAACTGAAGTTCTAAGGGAAGAATCAGATTTTAAGGGCTCATTTAAATTGTTTAATTCATGTTACTTTGAGCAGAAAACTTTCAAAATCAAGACAAAGTTCATATTGTCCCATGTTATTTTTTTCCAACTACATGAACCAGATGCCTATGGCAAGTTCATAGGCAGAATCTGAGCCCAGAAGCCTTGCCATTAATATTTTGTAGAAACTTATTGTTAGATGCATTTTCTGTCTGATATGAAAATTAATATATAGGTTATTGCCTTTATTTCATGGGGGTTTTTTTATCTTTTTTTAAAAAAACTGCTTATCAGAATAGCTTTTGGATTTCAGTTCCCCTATTGAGCTAAATGTTATATTGCCTGAAGAAGTCCTTTCTTTTGCCTGTCTTGAATTTTTCACAATTCAATTTTACTGGATAAGCCTGGTTTCTAGCATTATGGGAGAGAGGGAGGGAGTGGGTAAGAGAGAGAGAGACACACACATAACCATTTCTTACTTTCTCCCCACAGTGCGTAAATTTGTATGGCTCTTCTATGCTTCCTTCTATGCTATCTATGCTCTGGAGAAGCTCCATACTCAAGGCTTTAGCTATGTGACAGTGCTCTACAGCTGGGACAAGAAAGAAACATTCAACAGCAGGCAACCAACTAATCCTGATTAAAAGACATTCTCTAGTGATATTTCTTAAGGGAAGTTAATAAGGGTTATGTTAGTTATTCTAGGTATTATATTTTATGAAGTTAAGAATCTTTGTAATTCCTGTCTTCATTCTGACCGTGCCTTGAATGAATACTGAAAGATTGTATTCATTGTACTGACCTGAATTCAAACTATTAGATGACTTTTGCTTACAAAAATGCTGTGTATGCATTTTTATAGCAGCTATTAATTAGATATTTGAAAAACAATTCCCTTTTTGCAATACAATTGTATGAATTGTGAATAAATGGGTTTCTCTATGAGTGTCTGTCAAAGCAGTGATCATTAGTTGATGGCCTGTAACTATTCACTCTGAATGTGAAAGTATGTATGTCAAGAAACTACTGGGAATATTTCTCTTTATGTGTACTTTTTTTTTGGGGGGGGGAATCTTTTTTGTGGTTAACATAAAGATGATTGCAAGCTAAAGTTTTCTAGCACCTTTTCACTTAATAGCAGAGAGCTATTGTTTTTTTTCCTGTCTACAAAAAACTTTACTCATCTATTAGTACTGCCCCAGACACACATTTAAATCTCAGTTTGGGCATGAAAAACCAACTGAGTGACTTTGGGCCAATCACTCTCTGTCAACCTAATTCAGTTCACAGGGTTGTTGTGTGGAAAATAAGAGAGGTATGGTCGCTACCTTGAGTTACTTATAAAAGTGGATAAAAAAACCTTTTTTTAAAAAAAAAAAAGCAGTGTTAATAAAGTAGCACTGGAAGATTTTATGCATCTATGTGTTTGTGTCTAGGTTTTTCAGTTTTGGGATGTATAACTGGGACATATTTTAAGGTATTTTGCCAAGATTATAAAATTACGATCCACAGTACTCACAAGTATGGCTTCAAGCAAATGCTATTGTCTTCTGTAAACAAGTGGAGGTTATGGTTGTAAAACTCAATGGTGTTTTCCCAGCAAGTAATTAGTTCTGGATAGAAGATAGAGAAAGGAGAAGGCAGCTTCACCCAGAAATAGAAGGATATTTACATATTGTTCAAGATAGAAGCCAAATTACTGATGAAATGTGTAAAAAAGTGATGCTATGGAGATTCTCAGTCATCCAGGTCATAGTTGTTCCATGGTGGTCCCAAAGCTACTTTTCAAAAGGCAAGTAGACTTTCTTAATTTTTCCTTGACAACATTTCACTTTTCATCCAAGAAGCTTCTTTATTAACTGTATGCACAGTAGGGTCAGGGGATTACCTTTTTATATTGTAGGATTTTCAATCAGTCTTCAGTAAAGCATATTAAGTTCAATTCTAAAATATTTTTCAGAAGATGACACAAAAACTAATGCAATTGCTCTATTACAATTAAGTCATGACTTTTAATGAAATTCTATGCACATTATTGACTCTATGATATAAATGGGATTATCTATTAGATAAATATTTGTGATGAAATGGAGAAAAAAGATTTTCTGAAATATATATGTCGTTATGGATCTCTGTTTCTTATCTGTGCTTTCAAACATATCAGGTAGAAAGTGAAATAAGACTGTGAGATATTTCCTATTCCCAAAATTGTGCTCTGTCACTTAGCTGCACCATCTTAGAGTGCTATTTTGTGATTAATAAATGTTTGGGATGATATTATTATCACTTGAACTTTCCTTCTTGATTCAATTAATGTCTGATATATGTATTGTAGGAACTGGCTTATTGAATAACTAGATTAAGAAATTCGTAACTTAAGACACAATGACAAAAATATCAGCTGTAGAGATTCAAAACCACTAACTTTCATGAAAACAAATGCTTCCATTACCTAAAGGATTCCTGATTAATGGCTCTCAGTACAACCAACCAAAAGACATTATAGCTATTCCATCTTTTTTTCTTAAATAATTTTATATAGAAAACAAAAAGGTGGGGAAATTAATATGGAAGTAATAGTGAACTACAAATCTAAGAAGACAACATTTAATTACTGCCTACATAAAATTCCATGAGTGAGGATAAACACAATTTTCACCTGGAAGCACACATAAAGTCCACTTATCAAGTTTTAAGATATCTGTTTAAACATTCTTGTAGACTAAAGAGATTTGACAATGAAATTTTGAAGATGCTGACAAGAGTTTATAGATCACATTATCAAGAAGAGATGAGTGTTACAAATGAAAGATTGATAGGATTTCCTGGCAGTAGCTAATGATGATGCTTGCAAAACAAATGAACTGAATGGAAACATAAGTTCTTCGACCCAGTCTGATTAATGTGTTAGTTATAATGGTGAGCAATATATGATTATCTTTATTCTGTTCTCTAATCCCACTTGTATTTATTTCAAAAAGAAGAAAACACTATGACTGGTAAGAGCTGGAAAGGAAAAGCCAGATCTAATCACAATAATTACATTTTTAATTTTGCTTCAATCCATTGTCAAAATAAATATTATTTACAGTTACACTAAGAATTATGATTGCATTCATTAAAAATGAAGGTTTGAGATTAAATATGATAGTTGTAGCCAATCATATACATCTTTCATTAGGAAAAATTGTTAGATTAGTATATTGATTACTATAGAATTAGTGCTTGCCAATGGTGTTATTTAAAACTCTTGGAAAGAACCTTCAGGTATTAAATATATACGTTTCAGATAGGCTTCTTTGTTTAACTATGGAATTTTAGTTTTTTAACATCCATCTTTTAAAATTCCTATTTCAAATGTGTAGATTAAAAAAGTATTATATCAGGGAAGGGATGCTATCTATCTTTGGGTTCCAAATCCATTTCTAAGTGAAAGGAAACAATTGAATTCTTGTTCTCCTCAGAGACCTTTTTATAAATAGATAAAGAACTTATCTGAAAGAGGGAAGAGCAGGATTACAATATCGTCTATCTTTCTCTCTTCATTCTTATTTTTCTTTGCCTCGTTTTTACATCAATGTTTCATATATTCTGACAGTATTTTTTTATTGTTGCCCTAGTTTTACACCTGAACATGTCATGTGGTTCACAGACAAAAATTTAAAAACTGTGGTGCTTAACATAGTCAATTTCTTTTCTACTTTAATGCACATTAGAGAAAGTTTTGGGGATAGAGGAAAAAAGTACATAGTTTATTCTCTAGAGAGTATATACTATGTACTATAATTTGGTACAGAAAATTCTGTTTGATGAATACTAATGAAATTGTACTAATATGAATAACAAATTAGGCTGTATTTAAGTTTGTAATTCTTCTCCAAACCCCTACTGTGCTTCCTTTATATTCCCCAGCACTTAACTGATTGCCTGAAGTAAATCATTTCAGAAATGCCTAGAAGGGCAAGGGTATCCAAGAATTCCTTAACATAGGAAATTGAAAAGAGCCATTTGCAAACAAATTTATAAAGAATATGTAGATAAACTCTATAAAGGATATAATTAGCTTAGCTGACATTATGTATTTATTTTGAAAAGTTTAAGTTTTCATTTTCTGTATTGGATACATCACCATGTATATTCATTTAAAAATACCCAATAATAACATTGGTTCGGATTATGTGAGGTTTTTAAGATAATCTATTTTGTCCATTAAGAGTTCAGAATTATTTCTTTAAGTTCAGTATGTTAAAAGAGGGTTTTAATTTAGCATTCACCCCCCATCTAGATATTAAATATATGTGGCTCCCAGGTTCAATGTGTATTTCTGACTCTATGTTCAATGAAAGTAGCACTTGACCATAAGATAAATATCAGCCTGCAGTATGATAGAAACAAAGGAACATAAATTCAACTCTAGAGTATATAAATTGACTATAGTGTCCCGATTATAGAAATGATAGTGCTGCACAATTCTGTTGTGCATGAATAAATGTTTAATAAAGTTATCTTGAGCTTGAAATTAAGTGCAGGATTCTGGCCCTGCACTTCTGATTGGCTATTAAATGGCGAGATTAGATTGGTCCGTTCAGGAGAATCTGATTGGCCATTAACAGGCCATTCTCATTGGTTAACGGAGCTAGCGCTCCCAGGTTGGTATTGGTTGAATAGTTAATAAGTTGCCAATATAAGGAAGGCTATAGCAGCCATCCAGTTTGAGCTGTCACACCATGTAAATAAAGAGTTTGAAGTTCACTGTTTCCACCGGCTCGTCTCCATTATTCGCACCCATGCTCCATAATTAACACTGGCGACGAGGATGGGATGTGGAGACGTCAGAGCTGACTAAAACAACAAAGAAGACAACCGAGCACGTTGCTGAAATGCACAACGGCGGAACCATGTCCGGCGGCGTAATACCACCCGCTCTGTTCGACCCAGCGCAAGAGGACTGGGAGTCCTACATGGATCGTTTCCAAATGTTCTTGGAAACAAATAATCTGAAGGATACCACAACCGGGAAGATGGCCAAGGCACTAGCAAAACCGGCTGAAGTGAAGGCTATGGACTGGGACATCCTTGAACCGCTACTAAGGGCCCACTATGCACCGACCGTACCAACGCTCGTAAGACGGCACGAGTTCTACCAAAGAAACCAGCGGAAAGGAGAGAGCGTTGCCGATTTCATTGCGGACCTCCGAAACTTGGGAGGCCTCTGCGATTTCGTGGACCTAGAAGAGGCTTTGAGAGACCGAGTGGTTTTGGGATTAGATGCACTAAACGTGTAGAGCAAAATAATGGCAAAGGGCGACATTAGCCTTGCTGATGCCATCGCTGATGCTACGGCAGCGGAAGCAACCAAGAAGTCGGCTGCCCAACTGCACCGAAATCGCACTCCGACACACCAACCAGCCTGCAAACTTTCACCTAAGTCAGAAGGACAGCTTCCAATGGCCCACCATGAGGACCTCTCTTCGTCGTCAGACAGCAACGAAGAAGAGGTCCATCGACTGCGGTCCGATCGGGACCATTACCCAAAGTCCCAGCAGCCATGTGCTGGCTGCGGGGCCAACCATTACTGGTCCAATTGCAAATTCCGCGACGCGCTCTGCCATGAGTGCGGGAAATGAGGCCATATCGGACGGGTCTGCAGAAGTCTCTTAGGACCCAGCCAGACCTCAAAGGGGGCCAATTATCACCAATCGACAGGAAACCGTCCTGTAAGGCGAGAACCAACAAACCACTCCTACAGAAACCGACCCATGAATCACCTAACGAGGCGAGAAGAGGCTCACCAAACTATAACTATCGGTCACGCCTCTTCATTGGATGCCAAGAAAATCCAAATTAAAGTGGCCATCGAAAATCAGCCTTGCCAAATGGAAGTCGACTCGGGATCGTCCCTTTCGATGGTTTCCTGGAAGACCCTTAAGCAACTCATCCCTACTATCTGGCGCCAAGACCTTCAATTCCAAAGACTCGTACTAAAAGATTATCAGGGGAACCGGATTCCAGTCATAGGATCCAGTCGCGTCCGGGTTTCGTTCAAAAACCGCACAGCGTACTTACCCCTGACGGTGATCGACAAGGACCGGCTTAGCCTGTTAGGCCTCTAAAGGTTTGCACCACTCGGCATTGAAGTGGCAGGCATTAACTGAATCGGCGGCAGTGACTGGGAGGAGGACCTCGCCCATGAATTCAAGGACGTCTTCGCGGAAAAGCTAGGTGAGTACAAGGGGACCCCGATATCCTTTAGCCTTAATCCAAAAATAGCTCCCATCCACCTTAAGCCTCGTCGAGTTCCGTTCGCACTAAAGCCGAAAATCGACGAACAGCTTGATAAGTTGATAGCCCAGGGAGTGTTAAAGCCAACCGATCACTCTCCCTGGGAGACCCCAATCGTGACACCAATTAAGCCGGATGGCTCAATTAGAATTTGTGGAGACTACTGAGCCACCCTGAACCATGCCCTGCAGCAAAACCCATATCCGATGCCGGTGGTGCAACACCTCCTCCATTCCCTGGGGTGCAGAAAAGTCTTCGCTAAACTAGACTTAGCTCAGGCTTATCAGCAACTGCCGGTTGATGAAAAAACGGCACAGGCACAGACAATCGTAACGCACCGAGGTGCCTTTCAATGTACGCAGCTCCAATTCGGAGTGAGTGTAGCCCTGGGGATCTTTCAGAACCTAATGGAAAGACTCTTACAAGGGATTAAAGGCGTTGTCCCCTGCTTTGACGATGTATTAATTGCTGCCCCCACTCCAAAAATTTTACGGGATCGTCTAAGACTAGTTCTCCAAAAATTCCAAAATGCAGGCCTTAAGGTGAAGAAAAATAAGTGTAAGCTGTGTACAGCTCATGTCAAATTTTTAGGGTACTTAATTGACAGTCAGGGTATTCACCCGACAGCAAATTGAGAGCAATAAAAAACGCTCCCAGACCCCGGAATAAGGCTGACCTCCAGGCATTTGTAGGCCTCATCAATTTTTATAACGTATTCTTGCCGCACAAGGCAACTGTCGCTGAACATTTACATCGCCTACTGGACAAAAAAGCAAATTGTGTATGGGGTCATAGAGAAGAGCAGGCGTTCCGTAATGTAAAAAAGCTACTGACTTCTGATGCTGTACTAATGCAGTACAATGAAACCTTACTGTTAAATATCATGTGTGATGCATCGCCTTTTGGAGTGGGCGCCATTTTGAGCCATGTATTGCCTAATGATAGTGAAGCCCCTGTTGCCTATTTTTCAAAGACACTCTCGAAAACTGAGCGAAATTATAACCAGATTAATAAAGAAGCCCTTGCAATTGTATCAGCTGTCAAAAGATTTCATGAGTACGTGTACGGCCGGGCTTTTACTATAGTGACTGACCACAAACCTTTGCTGGGAATAATAGCTGGGGATAAGCCAACCCCCTATATATTATCTCCCATGATGACTCGTTGGTCAGAGTTCTTGGCTGTTTATAATTATCAGCTGCAATACCGCCCCGGAAAAGCTATTCCCCACGCCGACGCGTTGAGCCATGCACCGTTTCCAGAGACTATCAATGACCCCGTGCCAACAATGACAACATTGCAGATCGAGACACTTCGCCACCATTAACTGCCCGTGATATCGCGAGAGAAACAAAACGCGACCCCACCTTGGCACGAGTCCTCACGTGGGTGGAACGTGGATGGCTATTGGACCAAGTATCAGACGACTTCGCACCATTCAAAAGTCGACAGAGTTGTTTTCTCAAAAGGGCTGTATCATCTGGGGCGATAGAGTCGTTATCCCAGAACAACTCCAACAGGCACTACTAAGAACCTTGCACGATGGTCACCCTGGCATCGTGCGCATGAAGGCCCTCGCACGAAGCTACGTGTGGTGGCCAGGCATCGATAGACAAATCGAATCATGGGTCAAAACTTGTCATAGATGCCAAGAAGTAAGCAACGCTCCACCAAAGGCAATCCCAACCGAATGGGAGACACTGCGGGGACCCTGGTCCCATATCCATCTAGATTTTGCTGGGCCGACCAAAGGCCACACCTTCTTGTTAACCGTAGATGCCTACTCGAACTGGCTTGAAATCCACCGAATGAGGAATACGACCACCGAAGCGGTCATCAAAAAACTAGAAAGACTGTTTGCAACCCACGGATTACCAGATGTTCTGGTATCCGACAACGGGCCCCAATTTACCGCGCTGTCCTTTGAGCAGTACCTGGCTGACCGCGGTATCCGACATGCGCTCACTTCGCCTGCGCACCCTGCGGCCAACGGTAGAGCTGAGTGCATGGTACAATTCGTCAAGAAAATGCTACAGAAATTGGACTATGATAACATCGAAGAGAAGATAAACCGAATCCTCTTTTTACAGCATATTATGTCCCACAGCGTCAGCAACAAAACTCCCGCCGAGCTCCTAATGGGACGAAAGCTCCGCTCCCACCTCGACCGGTTACACCCAGCCTACGAACCAGAGAAACCACTCGGATCCAGCAGCCGATGCCGTACCTTCCAGGTAGGCGATTTGGTGTTCACTAAAAACTTATCGAGTGATCCGCTGTGGGTAGAAGCGACTGTGGTCCGTGTAACCGGCCCAAGATCCTACCTTGTACAATGCCCTGACTTTGGAAGCGCCATATTGATCAACTACGATCAAGGCTGCAGTCAAGCAATTCCGAGCTCCCTAATAATCAAACTGGGGGGGGGGAGATACAGAGGAAGACGAATTTCAACTTGAGGAAAACCTTTTTGAAGTAAACGATAGTGGAACAGAAACGCGAGAACAGGAACCAGGGATGGGAGTGAGTTCACCTCAGGGTGATGCCGAAAATGTTGGTGACAACGAAAATGAAAGAGGCACCCCTTTCACCGAACAACACCCTACCTCAACAAGAGTGCAGCCAAATACCGGGTGCACAGCAAAAATAAAAAAGACTAACAAAACAACCGTCTACCTCAAGGACTATGTGACCGCACCCCGTAAGCGGAACCCGGGGGGAAGGGGTGTTGTGAATGAATAAATGTTTAATAAAGTTATCTTGAGCTTGAAGTCAAGTGCAGGGTTCTGGCCCTGCACTTCTGATTGGCTGTTAAATGGCGAGATCAGATTGGTCCGTTCAGGAGAATCTGATTGGCCATTAACAGGCCGTTCTCATTGGTTAACGGAGCTAGCGTTCCAGTTTGCTATTGGTTGAATAGTTAATAAGTTGCCTATATAAGGAAGGCTATAGCAGCCATCCAGTTTGAGCTGTCACACCATGTAAATAAAGAGTTTGAAGTTCACTGTTTCCACCGGCTCGTCTCTATTATTCGCACCCATGCTCCATACTTAACAAATTCCATTTTGGACAAACATTATTTTGTCCAAACATCATTTGGAGTATTGTATTCAGTTTTAGGCATTATAAATAGTTTAAGTGTATTGGTAATTGTTGGCAAAAACCTGAATATCACCTATTTTGAAGAATGTTTGAAGGAGAAGGAAAAGGGCACCCTTGTGAAATAATTGTATTGTTAAAATAGGCTTCAATGTTAAGGATAAAGCATTTTATTTTTTTCAAATCCTGGAAATTGAAAACTATTCTAAATATATGTCATCTAAGGCAGCATTTAAGAAACATTCAAAATAATATTGTAACATCATAGAGTCAAAATTGAGATGTGATTTTGAGACCATACAAAAGATTCTAAAGGTATAAACATCAGAGCCGTTTTGTAAGTAATGCTTCTTTGTTAAACACTTTAATCCTTATTTATGAATTATGCAGCATTTATAAAAAGTATTAAACTATTTCTTAAATAGTACAAGAAAATATTTAACAGAATGAGGATTACATTTTATTAATGGTCAAACAGTATATGTTGCATAAACATTTATTTTCTTATAGGAGTACAAAGTTTGATTAACTCCCAAACCAACCATTAGGTTTATCACATTCTTGATTTTAAGAAGCCAATTTGTTTTACTTCTGAGCAGCTAAGGCACCTTTTCTATATTTCTCTATGAATATATAAGCCTAGTTGCTTCTACTGAAATCCTAGCATTAATTCACTTCTGTAGGTTTCAGATCAATGGAACATAAGTATTTGATGTAGGGGATTACTTGAATTTTCCACCTCCAGTATGATTTCCCCAACTCTTCTTAACATAAAATCGACTTTTCATTAATATAACTATATATAGTCTTCATATAGGATTTTCTACTAAATTATCAGAAATGTTCTTTAAATGATATATTAATATAAACTATGACATTGTTTATTATCTGCTTTGTATGACTATATCTTCCATCAAATTTAATGAGAACTGGTAGGAAAAATGTTGGCAATTATATCTGCACTGTACTACTTTTAAACTAAGCACAAAAACACAGGGAAAAGAATCCAATTATAAAAACTGTAGAGGAAGAGATATGATATAGATGCACAGAGTGAGATATCTGTGAGATAGGCAGCTGTACATATTGAACAAATTAATAAATTATCTGAATGATAAGTATCAACAAATGACAGCAATGGTATCATATAAACAGGTTTAGGAGAAGAAGTAAAATGACCAAGAAACATTCATCAACAGCAATAGGAAGGCTTAGTGCTACTGAGAGGTCATTCTTCCATTAAAGTGTTATTAAATTTGAGGTAGCTATTGGACCAGTTGTTCAGGTTGTTGTTTTTATTTGTGGGGTCCTATTATAACCAAATAACCTTAAGGAAGCATATATTATACATGGACACAAGCCCACCTTCCATTTTGTTCATGGGTAAAAAACACAAATTCTCTCCTAAAGTCATCTTCCAAACAGAATTACATACGTAGTATAGTTTGTTTTTCCTCCAACTAAGGATACACAAAGCCATGAAGAACAAGACCATATATAAAAAGAGTCATTTGTAGAAACATGTTTTCCTACATTATCATGTAACATCAAAGTCCACTGAAAAAAATCCTAAAACGTTTTCTTAGTATGTCTCTGATTCAAGAAAACTCATTTCCTTTAAAATATTAAAAATAGGGAGTTCTGTTTTGATTTGGTTCCCGAATATTCACCTTTAATTCATTGTATATAATTTTATTCGCACAAAACATTTTAAGATGACTTCTAATCATGATTTTATTGGTCCTTCTTGGATAAAATCACATTTTTCATTAGTCACTTTCTCTTTGCATTTGATCAATTTTAAGTTTGTTCATTTCTTTATTATTCTAATTTTTATAATTCAGTTGATAGGCTTAAATCTTAAATTAGAAGCTTGTGATCATGCCAATGGAACTTATGAAAAGGAAATCCATCTTAAATTATTTAATTTTTGGCATTTGTCTGATTATTAAATTAAATGGATTAGACTGGTATGTGTAGCTGGTCTTTAAGCTTTCCGGTTCTTTACAAATGCCTTTAACCTCAGTCATGGCTTTTGTAAGCCAACATTCCATGCTAATCTGTTACAAAATCCCCAAAATGACTGGTCATTAATTGATTGTTTCCAATTTTCAGTCCAAGCAATCCCATTGTTTACTCATGTTTTTATTATTTAAAATTTTAATAGCATGTAATAAAAAAAACTGTAATCTCCTTAAAATTAGCACAATTAATTAAAATAAGCCCTTTTAAAAGACAGAAGAATATTAAAAAGTGGAACATAACAACTCAGCAGTGATGTCTACATTTCTCCCAAAATGGAGTCAATAAATTAATGAATAATGCTTTTTAAGAGAAAATTGATAATTGGAGGTCACTAAAATTTAAATGAATTATTCATTTTAATGTAAATGTTTATAATTTATGCTTTGGGAGCTAAAACATAAATGAATAGTCACACTACTCCAAATTCTGCAGTGCTACTAGTCAAAACCCCAAATGTATAAAAATATATTTTAAAGGAAAATTAATCACAAAGTGCAGCTATTAATTTTATATACAACTATATCCATGGATTTTAAAACATATTTTAACCCATAAACCATTCAAATCTCAAATTTGGAAGAAGTACATATATTAGCTATACATGCAAACTTTCATGTGACTTTAAAATGAGATGGACAAATGAAATCTCAACTGAGAAAATAAGACCAATGCTGTTAACACTCTTCTACAGGGGTGGGTTTCTATCGGTTCTGTCTACCTCTGTAGAACTGGTAGCTCTGAAGAGCAGCAGACATAGAACTGGTTCTATGTCTGCTGATGTTTTTGCCCACCTGCCCACCCGGGCTCTTACCTGATCTTTATTTCCTGATTTTTCAACTTCAGCTGCCGAACGACGCACAGCTGCAGTTAAAAAAACAAGAAAAGAGGGCTGTTTCAAAGGCTGCTTCTCGGCACGCAGCATGCTAATGACGATTTACAGGTGCGCAGCTCACAGCGGGCAGGGAAGCTCATAAATCCCGAACCGGTAGTTAACCCTGTCGTATCCCACCCCTGCTCTTCTACATTTAAATGTGTCAGAAAGTGTATATATGAATAGATATATCTAATTGAATTTGGTTTTAATCAGGACCTTATTTCATTCCTATTGGACCATAAAAAAGAAAATATTGGTTGACAGGCAAGACTCAGTTTTCTACATCAGGCCAAACAGAAATGGCTACACAGGCCATAACCGGATAGGAAGGAGAGCTCCTGTTATGGGCTAGTTGGAACTCCATAGATCAGGGGTGGGAAGCTCAAGGCCCACAGGCCAGATCCAGCCTGCAGGGTGCTCAGATCTGGCCTGTGGGGCTGCCCTGGAAACAGTGAAGGATCAGCCTGTGGTGCATCTGCCAGCAAAAATGGAGCTTGGGAGGGCCACGTGCATACCCCCGGGTTCCATGTTTGGCCACAACAGCCTCCTGTAGCCCTTTGCCTACAAAAACAGATCCTCCCAGCATGGCCTGGGCCATCACAGGTGCTTCCAACATGAGTGATGTTAAACTGGCCATGCCCAACCTGGCCATGGCTACCCACCTCCCCAAGCTCAAACACAACCCTGATAAGGCCCTCAATGAAATCGAGTTTGACACCCCTGCCATAGATCATCTACCATTGTCAGGTTCATCCTTGCTTTGGGAGCAGGGAAGGAATGAACAAACCATTAAAGAAGGATTTTCAGAAAAGATTATTCAGCCTGGACAAAAAAAAAATCAAAAATAACTCCATTTAGATTTTGTTTGCTCTAAGATGAAGCAGAAAAACTTCAACCTTTTAACAGATGTACAATAAAGAGAATTTCTGGAATCCCTGCCATGCCTGTTTCTGGCCTAACTTGAAGACATGACAATAACTTAGTTTCTGTCTTACACTTTTCCCTCTCTTAAAATTGCTTAAACTTTTCTCAATGTCCTCTTTAATGATTTTGCTCAATCCTTCTTCTTCCCACTCTCAGTCTACCTTCCTTAATATCTACTTAAGAAATATTGCTTAGAAATTTCAGAGTAAGATTAAGACTTCCAAACTAAATCCAGACAAATAGATTCTCTTTAAGAACAGGGATTAAATAGAATAGGGAGAAAAGAGCTCATAAAACCATGATAAGGTCATGGAGAAGAGCTGTGTAGCAAGAAACAATATATTTTATGCGTTAGCATAAAAATCAGCCACAATTAGGTGTAGACTTTCATGGAAGAGACAAGAGGGCATATCGTGAAACATGCATCCTAATATCTCAGTACTAACTCTACTAGTCTGGATCTGGATCAACTCTACTAGTTGAATCAGGACATCGAAAGAAAATATGTGGGAAGTAGAGCTTGTGTTGCTTTAAACTACAAAATGCAGTATAAAACCTACTGGTTGCTCAGTTTGACCATTTTGTCTAATAGTTAAGGCACCAGACCAGGGGTGGGATGCTACAGGTTCTGACCGGTTCTATAGAGCTGGTAGCTCTGAAGAGCAGCAGACACTGAACTGGTTCTGTGTTTGCTGCTGTTTGGCCATCCCGCTTACCTGGGCTCTTGTCCTTTATTTCCTGCTTTTTCAACCTCAGCTGCTTTGTGTGGCACAGCTGAGGTTGAAACAGCAGGGGAAAAGAGACTTTTCAAACCTGCGCGCTGTGCTTTTCAGCTCTCCAGGTAGCACAGCCTAAGATTGTTTTACACATGCAAGCAGCAAAACGTAGTCACCAAACCAGTAGTAACACTGGTTAAATCCCACTCCTGCACCAGACTAGAAATTAGGAGATACGTTCTAGTCCAGCTTAGCCATGAAAGATAACTGGGTGACCCTGCATCAGTCAGTCTCTCTCTCTCTCCCCCAGCTCACCTCACAGGGATATTGTTGTGGGACAATAGGAAGATGAACATGTCTTGGATATGTTCACTATCATGAATTATTTGTAAAAATAATAAAGGTATGATACAAATAAATTAATTAATAAACAATATAAATAAACACATGATCAGCTACTACACAAGGGTTGCTCAGCAATTAAGTGATCCACTTCTATTTGCAGCTTCTATTGGTGTTGCCTTTACAGTAGAAATACATGTTGACTCTACACACCACCACAGCAGTGACATGCTCATGCCTATCACATGTCTTAACATCAAAATGGCAATCTTTATCTATTTTTCCAGTTCTAATGTGATGTGCGACTCTCTATAAAACATAAATCATCAAGCTGTGTGTTTGTGTAAACAACTGCTTAGTATTTAAGTATCTTAGATCTACTTCAGCTGTTTTGCATTCAATGTACTGTGCAAATAAATTATACTTGTCATAGTATTAAAACTGATTCTTGGCTGGATGACAACAACAAAATATTTTCAATGACTCACAGCAGCTTAAAATATGCAAAGCCTCTGGGTATAGTAACATCTTAAATAGTGATTATTTTAAGTGCTGAATCTAATCAAAGAAACATAGATCATGATTGAAACTACTAACTAAATTTTATCATCTATATTTATCAGCTATTACTTTTCACTTGAAAAAAGGTCTATGTTAAAAAAGATTTGATGTTTATCAAAATTCCTCACTTTTTAAATTTATTATTTTTCTACTGTTTTAATCTATTTTATATCTTGTATTTTAACTGTTGATTATGAGTAATTTCAGTATTTGTAATAATAGGAAGTGATTTTTAAATATATGAAATAAATACAAGAAAGAAAATATGGTGTCCCCTCCAATCTATAAGTAAACACTTCTACAAGTCCTGGCATTGACATGCACAGGTCCATATAATTATTATGACAATGCAGAAATGGTTTGCTATTGCCCTTTTCTGTTTTCTCCACCTCAGCTTCTAATTGTAGCTACCAGTTTTGGGATTTCATTGTAATCCAAGTACTAATCAAATCTGACCCCAATTCAGTTTCTTGGATTTAGCCAAATTTAGCTCGGTATAGACACCTGCTGGCACATCATATTTAACAGCTGATAGATTGAATAGGTGGATTAGCAGGCTCCACTGTTGCTGATGAGAGGAGGCTAAAGAAAGTTCCACATTTTAATTACTTCCTGAGGCTTTTAAAGTAATTTGAAACTGATCAGTGACCATCTTCACTTGTGACAATCTTGAAATAATACCAACGAATCCACATTCCTTCCACTCAGTATATAATGTAGCATTCAATCAGAAATACAAAAGGAGAACCCAATCTATTCAGCTGTCAAAGCCAGCAAGTCTTCTGCAAATGAACACATGTTCAGTTTATTCTGTAGTAGCACAAAACTCTTGATTTTTTTTAGGCTATGGTGCTTTTTTAGGCTATGGAGTTGGTTATGTCCTCTATTTAGCAACTGTCACTAGATACAATTTGTTTTCCCTACCTGAGCGGTAAATTTCACATTGTATGGATAGTGACATGGTGGAGACAGTAAAGATGTTGATATAATGTTCCATTGACTCCATTATTTAATTGAACACTGAAAATTGCCCATTAGCCTTTTTGACACAATTACATGTAGTGAATTGGATTATTCCTGTCAAGTCCGAAAATGATAGGCTCATAGGGAAATAGCATAACTGGTAAACAGCTGACTCTTTTAAGCAGCATCAGGAATTATTGATCATAAAACTTCCTTGTAGAAGATTAAAGAGTACCAAAAGAGAATTTCAAAGCAGAAAAGGTGCTGAAAAGTGTTCAACTGGATGGGATGTAGAAAGGAAGAAATGTAAAATGACCAAACAAATAAAACTTGAGAAATTAGAAAATAATGAGGCACATACATAGCAATTACTTTTCTTCAGTTTTTACGGGACAGTTGAGAAACTGAAACCAGTGACAATTCATTAAGTCCCAAGCTATCTTTATTAATAACATAATAGGTATGTTTTCTTAAAAACCTATGCATTTTCCAATTTTCTCTAAAATTTCTCTTTTTCTCTACAGAGAACTGAAAACTATGTCGCTTAGCAACTGAGTTGCTAGTCCCAATTGCAATTGTTAAGCAATACTAGCTATAATATTTGGATGAACAGTTGAACTCTGTCCAATACGCAAAGATCTGATAAATCTGGTTATTAGTCAGAAACGACTAGCAAGTATGTGCAAAAAGAACCTTTACCATTTTAAACCAATAGGCTAGCCCTATTCCACTCAATGTGATACTAAAGTTATAGCCATCAGAAATACACTATTAAATTAAAAACAAAAATTTGGGTATGGATAACTTTAACAAAATTATCAGAAAGAAAAGGCTTATGTTAAAATGACCAAATATTTAAAACTTTGATACCCATATAAGTACTGTGAACAGACTAGCACCACACCACAGAGAAGTCACCCTATACAGAATCCTGCAGTGATCTCTGCCACTGAATTTTTTTTTTTTTTGAAAAAGATTTTATTAATTTTCTACAAACAAACAAGACAAACAAAACATAAAAACATCAACTCTCATATGTACATCCAGTGTGTCAGTTGGTTCATCATTTTTGTGCATTCATTCTGTAGTCTCAATTATAATTATGTTACATAACAACTCATATTGTCAATCCAAACTTATATATCCTAATATCACTTAAAAAAAAGTTTTTGACTATATTTTTAATCATTCATGCTTTATGAGCTAACAATACTTTAAACCAGTTTACTCTATAACAAATCATATAATCATATCAAATCAATCTTAAAAAACCCTTTATAAATATAATGTCAAATAACAAAATAATAGCAAAATAAAGATATTCCTTACTGTCTAGCATTCTAAATATTCTATTATCGTATTTTATCATCTAGCCATTGATAAAAAAGATCCCAAATTTCATAAAATTATTTATCCTCTTGCTCTCTAATTTCAAATCTCAATCTACTCATCTCAGCACATTCCAATATTTTCTTAATAATTTCTTCCTGTAATGGTATTTTCTCATTCTTCCAATTTTTAGCAAATACAATCCTAGCCGCTATTAATACATTTACAATCAGGTACTTCAAATCTTTACTACATATATCAGGTAAAATTCCCAATAAGAAGATCTCTGGTTTCAAGTCTATGTGTTCCTTTGTCATTTTTTCCAACCACATGCGAATTATAGTCCAATATTTTCTAGCATCCTCACAAGTCCACCACATATGGTAATACGAGCCGGGTATCTGATGACATTTCCAGCATTTTTCAGATTTGTTCTTAAACATTCTTGCTATTCTTGTCGGGGGAAAGTGCCACCTGTAAAATATCTTATACAAGTTTTCTTTATATGCTGTTGACATTGTCATTTTATAATTTTGAGACCACAATTTCTGCCATTTCTCTAGATCAATCCCATATCCAAAATTCTTCCCCCAAACAATCATAGTTTCTTTGACTTGTTTTTCCTCTAATTTCATTCCCAGTAAATAACCATATAATTTTTTAATCACCTTCTCATCAGTACCCATCAAGATCTTATCTAAATCAGTCTGCTTATCATAGAATCCCTCCGTTTTAGAATCTTCATCATACCTTGAATGTATTTGCGCATATGAAAACCAATTCATCCTTATACCTTGTTCCTCTAAGTTTTGGATCGTTTTAAGTTCACCCTTTTCATCCAAGAGTTCCCCATATCTAACTGTTTGTTCCTTCTTATAAATTATAGAATAGGAAAATGCTTCAATAGTCGATAACCAAACTGGAATTTTCAAATACCAAAACCAAAGAAGAAAAAGGAAAAAAGAAAGAAGAAAAATCTTCAGGTTCTTCTTGACCCTAATCCAATTACAAAGTAGTTCACCATAAAAAAAGAAAAATAGAAAGGAAAAAAACAAACAAACCCAAAAATGATATTATTGATTAAGAGCAAAAAAAAAAAGAAAAGAAAAAAAGAAATTCCTTCAGGTTCTTCACACCTTAATCTCAACAATCAAAAAAGAAAAACAAAGTGGTCCAAAAACATGGATAGAAAAAGCAAAGAAGTCCCAATAAAAATAAAGAGAAAAAAAGAAAAATAAAGAAAAAACTCTGAGGCTTTCCCTTTGAAATAAAAGGCAAAAATAAGAATATTACTAGAATTGAGATTTACAAAAAGGCTGGCGAATGGGGTATATATATATATATAAAAGAGCACACTGCACTTTATTTATTTATCCAAGGCTCTTATTATGACTCTCTTCTCTAGCAGCTTCAAAGCTAAGCCTCAAATGTTGAAATATTGATAAGAGTCCAGGAAAACACCTGTAATAATATTTTGCTGTGCTCTCCCTCTATCTTATCACGTTGAAATGTCCTTGAGAAGGAGTCTTAAAGTATTTTCAAGCCTCTAGTTGGCAGTGTTGCAATGTTTCTTAATGCTCTTCCCCCCGCCCAGCCAGAAAAAATGAGTAATGTATACAAAAAAGAAAAAGAAAAAGAAAATAGCTAAAGGGAGCCTCTATCCTAGAAAAAATTAAAAAATCAAAAGGAGCATAAAAATATATATAAGAGAAAATTCAATCCGGTTACCTACAAAGTCACACTTAAGTCCCCAGAAAAAAAATAAGAAAAAAGAAAAAAGAATCCAAGCCTCAATTTGACATCACTTCAAAAAACGCCGCTCAAACAGTTTTGGTCAAAAAAAAAAAAGCCTCACAGATTTCTTCTTTGTTCAGGATGCCCTTTCAACCTCAGCGAATTTACAACACAAAAGGAATTTCTCACCCAGCTGACACACTCCTTTCCAGCCACTTTCTTTCCGGAGCTGTCCCGACTTCAGCAGCTATGGGGGCTGCCTCTCCGCCGCCAACAAAAGGGCTTCTCCCAGATCAAACAAGAGATTTTGCGATATCTCTGAGATCCTAGGACAATACCCTTCTCAATCCCTGTCTCTACGGGATGGTTTAGGTCCGTTGGGACCGACCAGGGGCGAAAATATCGGCTGCGGTCTCAGAGCCCCAAGATCGCAGCTGTATCGCCGAAACGAAGCTCCACCTTCTCCTGCCACTGAATTTTTAATGTCACGATCTGAGAGTGAATTCTATTATAATACAGGGAAAACCAGATTGCCTTAATTATTTTGCTGCTCCCAAACTTAGTTTTTCTGAAGACAACTTAATAAATAAATCTCAGTTAACATGAGGTATAAAACCAAATGAAAGATTTATTATTCCATCTGATTCTATTGGAACCAGAAGTAATTCAAATATTTTTAATCAAAAGTTAGTCTGAAGTAGGAATCTGATATTCTATGGTAATTCTATTTATTAGTCAATTTTGCTTCAGGTTGATTTGCAGATATTAGTTTTTGGATTGTGAACCTGGAAAAAGAATATGCCTATTTTAAGGAATTGTAGACTGTTGTCCCAACTCTGAAACTTTTTTGGAATGCAAAGTGCAAATAGAATTTGCTTTGGTTTGTGTGTCTTTCCTGATTTAAGGCAAAATGGTGTATTCTAGTTTCAGCTTCAAGTATGATACAGTCTATAACTATTATAGTATTATTTTAGCAATTTTCTCCACCTTGAAAGAGATTTTTAAAAAAAACAGTTTTATATAGTGACCAATAACCTAATCAGAGCTGATTTCTCTGTTTAGCAAATTATTTGAATGGTTTTAGATAATTTTCTCATTCAAGGAATAAAAATTTGAATGTTTTTCAATACTAATAGTTTAATTTGTCTTGCTTCTACATATCTTTTGTACTGGGGCTTCTTTATTGTTTTCCAGTTAAGTAACTACTAATATATTGTCTCGTGATATGTAGATACATACATTACAGTCATAGAATTCAAAAGAACAGTTTTGACCACTATGCCCAATGCCTTGCTAGTGCTTGAAAAAATCAGTGATAGGCGTCCATCCAGTCTTGGCTTCAGCATATCCAGCCAAAATGCCTCCATCTTTATTATTCCACAATTAGATACAGAATAATGATCTTGTAATTTAAAAAGATTCATGCTGCATATTATGAAAATATATCTTAATCGAGCAGCTGAATAGTAATCCACTTACAGAAGGAGGGACAAAATTTTGCATATATTGCATTTGACCTCAGTAATTGGGAATGCACATAAGCAATGATTAGTCAATTTTATATTTTATATTTACTGGAGAGTAATATTACAGTACTGATCTGGGAGGTTTCTCTTTCAATTGCTATTTGAATCATTTATTCACAAATATAATTGATATTTTAAAGGTGCCTTGTGGAATTAAATTGGAAAAACTGGATGATTTCCAATTATGCAGACCAATGATATTAAAGCAGCCATAAGGTAAATGAAGAGTAAGAGTAAAACTGTGGACTTCAGCTGCTTCACTGGTTTTTATAGCAATTGTAAATGATAATATGAAAACTTATAGAGCAAGGCAAATTAAGAAGTTACTAGGGAAAACCGCAATTGACAAAGGTCTTTCCCCTTGAAGGTGCTTTTAGAAGCCGAATGTTTTCTCAGAGGAAGAGAAAGAGGAGGAGGGATATAACTGCACCCAAAAGAGATTTCAAAATATTATTTCTTTCAAATTACACAAAAATGGTATGATTCTGGAGACATAAATAATAGGGCTTCTCTGATGTATAGGGCTACTTTTAAAGGACTTCAAGACAATAAAAAGAAAATTAGCATGCCATCCTGGCAGAGGAGGCATGATGTGGGTCCCATTAGTTTGAGTATTCCAGTTAGCAAGGCCCAGGAGGGAGGCCTCCTCTGCTTTTGTTCCTGCTTCTGGAACATCTTGCCTCCCAACGTGAAGTTGGCCTCAACCTTCCTATATTTGTGTAAGGGCCTAAAGATCTGGATGTGCCAGTTGCCTTGGGGCCCTAGTAAGGGATCAACTCAATGGAGGTTGTTGGTTGAGTAATTGCAGATAATTACAGGCTTTGTCTAGAACTAAATTGCAATAAAAGCAGAAATACAAGGAGAAATAAATGATACCACCTCAGTCTACAAAATTCCAAATATAAGAAAAGATATTTAACAATTTATGAACATGAACTGAACAACTTGGGCACTCAAACACATCTAAAAGTTGAAAGGGAGTTATCATGGTTGCTGTTGTTTTGGCAATTCACAAACATTGATTTGATGAATTTATACTCTACAAGATTAATCTACTGGTGATGCTGTTTGGTGTATCCTAGAGTCTCCATGCACACCAATAGATCTCAAAAAAGCATAATATTTGAATTGAAATGCGTGTCTTGGGCACAAAGTCAACTGTTCACCCCTGGTGAATGTAGGCCAATCACTCACTCTCGGCCCTAGGAAATAGTTAATGGCAAATTACTTCAGAAATCTTGCCAAGGAAACTACAGGGACTAGTCCCATAGCCAACAATGACTTGGAGGCATAAACATATAGAAAGTAAGAATATGTAAATAATGATGACTTAGCATGAACTAAGTTTTTAACCTATATAGAGTTAATGTCTGCTTTATATATTGTACCTTGTGCCAGTATATATGAACCAGAAAGACTAAAGGCAATCTTCAGCTTTGATTGTGGGTGGGAGATCTTTGTAATTTGATTTCTCTCAGATAATTTCATGGTGAGACAAATTAGTCTATAAAAATGAATAAACTGTATCTTTTCATAAGTACATAATGCCATTTCTAAAAATTGAAATAGAGTGCTCAAAGTATCTTTTCCATCTTGTTCTTCCTTTTTATATTTTTGATATTCAGTCTTTAATTCATCCACAAGCGATGTCATCATAAAAAGAGAAACTTTTCCCAAAACAACCACCCAAGTATTTTTAATCAAAAATAATTCAAAAAAAGTTAATACTTTTTTTCCTTCTTCTACTTCTCTTTCTGGGGTTACTGTTTAATCAAAGAGGTCCAATTACCATATATCTTTCTTTGGGATTCTAGGCTATCTCCTCCTTTTTCAGCTTCTGCTCCAATTTTTTTCCTCTCCCTTCCCACTTACAACAACATTTTTTTTTTTAAATGATCAGACATCCATACCTCCAATAAGGGTTTTCCGATTTCTTAAATTATTAAGTCCAATGTCCAAAGAGTCTTTTGTCCTTTGGCTTTAACTTTCAAAATAATTCACCTTCAGTGCCCAAATAAATTTCAAATCTTCATCTGCTGTTTCTATGGGGTGGGAGAGTGAAGAAAAAAAAAGTTTCCCTTTAACAGCTTTCTCCGCCGCTTTCCAATCTTCTTAGGGATACAATGTATCCTCCAGCAATTCAGACAGTTCAGTTCCAGAGAGTTTAAGAGATGTTGATTGACCCGGCTCAGCCAGCACTTTCACTTTTCTTGCTTCCTCCAGCACAATCTTACCCGGTTGCAGGCTTCTTCGTGGCGGCCATTACTGACCGCCGCTCCACCACCTCAGGAAAAAGGGGTTTTTCCGGACAAGGAGGGGGTCTGCAACACCCCCAACCCCCTGTCCGGCTCCCCTCTCTCTTCGGCTGCCTCTATAGGGCAGCCATATCCCCCTGACCCATTTGGATCGGGGGCACCTTGGCGGCAAGCACAGTAGGAATCGCGAACAGTCGCGAATTCCTGCTGCCACCGAAGCCACGCAGAATCCTTATGAAAAGTTGACTACGCAGCAGAATGACTGGGACAAAGAAGAAGAGGAAGAAGAAGCCATCTTTGATGAACAATGGGTTTTTTCCAGTGAGGAGGAGAAAGAGGATAAGAAAAAGGGGATTTTAAGGTTTGAAAAAACAACCAAAAAAGAGAAAACTGAGAGGAAAGGTGGATGCAAGGTTAGAAAATAATGGAAAGGGAGTAAGAAAAGGGAGGAGGAGAGACAAAGGGATAAAAAGGGCAATGAGAAGAATAAGCAAGAGAGAAAGGGGGGGGGAGAAGCCTCAATGGTGGGAAACAAGGTTTAAAGAAAAAAGCTTATTTAGAGACAATGGGTGAATCTAATTGGGAAAAAAAGAGGGGGGATTCTGGAAGGTACATAAGATTGTGTTTTTATATGTGTATCTAGAGTAGAATGTTTAAGATATAAATGAGTATTAATATATATGATTAGTTTCTTTTTTTTCTTTTTAAATGAGATGGATAGTGGTTATATAGGTTTTTTTTTTTAGTTATTGCTGTGTTTTTACCTTTCTTATAAAATTTATTGTGTAATTTTAGAATGTACTAAACAGAATCCCAAGATAAATTAAGTGTTATATGAAGTAATTTTAAGTTAGGGCAAGGAGTTAAAGGCGTCACTCCAATTAGTGTATAGGAGAAGTATATTAAAAGAAAAAAGATGAATGGATAGCTGGAAATAGAACAGACAAAGAATGATATTGAAAATGGTAATAAGATATGGAAGGATATATAAAGTGAATATGATGTTTGAATTTTGTCTGTGTGAAGAGTTTTAACTCGGGATCAAGCAGCCTTCAGAAAAGATGTTTTAGGTTTTGTTTTGTTTTCTATGTTCTGTGTTTTGTATGTTGATGAAAGGCAATAAAATTTTAATTAGCAAGAAATAACTTGGATAATTAGAATGAAAAGGATAAGTTGGGATAAGATATGAAGTTAAATAGATAACGTAAATATTGATATTATAATTTGGAATCATCTTGTATGTTCTATTGGTTTTCTTCTTTAATTTTTTTTTTAGAAAAGAATTTGTAAGCTGTTATGCCTTGATTGTTTGTGTACTTTTTTTAAAAATTAATAAAACTTGTTATTTAAAAAAAAAAGAATAAACTGTATCTTTAGTAACTGTCAGGTTCTTTTTAAAAAAAAAAAACTTCATTTAATGGACATTTTTAGTTTAATACTGTAGTTTATTTTTTATACTTATTTAATTCAGTTATTGTTAAGAATCTTGCCTCCTATTGTTCATGAATATGAACTATGAAATAACTAACTATAACTTATAACTAACTATAACTATAACTGAATAACTTATTCAGTTAAATAATAATAAAATCTAATAAAATCTTTAAAGTACATAAAGTTTTTAGACACAGAATAAGTGAAGGAAAGAAACATAGGACATTCTTTATTGCAGATGAGATTACAAATATTTTAAGGGCCTTACACAAAAGAGTACATTAAAATTAAGAAGTGGAGGGGAATACAGAGGCAGATAAATTTGCAGTTCCACTTAATAAATCAGTTATAAAATCACTTGAATTATCTAGCCTCGAATATATATATATATATCTTCATATTTTTCTCTTTTTTTACTGAAGGAGAGCATCAGTGCTGCTTCTTAATGTGATGTAGTTTCATGTACGTCTGTTCCTGCTTTCACTGAAGAACCTTTAAAAAAGAAGAATATAATAAAATGTGCAATGAAAGTGTAGGGTATCTATTGCTCAAAAAGAAGAAAGTAATTGCTAGAATCAAATCACTTTGAATTTAACTTCTACAGCCCAAGGACAGAAAACTGAGATAAATGTTTGAAAACAATTTAATTTGTAACAATAGAATGTAAAGAGATTGCGTTCATCAGAACAAAGTGCTTCAGAGAAAGATCCCGAACAGATTCCTTTCATTCACATTAGTAGAAATATCCTCTCCACCCCTACATTTAATCCCATTATTTGGAATTTATATATTTAACTTCTAAGATGTAATACTTTGTTTCATACTGCTTGGGGACTCATCTGTATTAGCAGAAGCTTAAAACAAACTGAAAGTTTGCTTCTTGAAGACACTGTCAGGACTGAAGATTAAATACTTTTTATTATCTTTCAGTTTAAAACTAGAAGCATGGTTAGTTGGTAAGATCATTTTCTGTAAGATACTGTGGTGACATAATACCAGTTAGTACAGTATAATAAGCAATTCAAGATAATTGTTAAACATTGTTTTTCACTAGTATAATACATTTTACTGGTCTGGAGCTCTGAATCTCACAGTTCTCTGTGTTACTAAAGCTCATGTCATCATTTTGGAAAGCAGTACATTTCAATAAATGTGTATAATCCTGAAAATGGATTAAATCCAGTTGTATTTAAAGTGTAGACACACTGAAATGTGTTGAATGTGAGTCCTAACATAATTCTACAATAATATCTAATAATAGTGATTTTTCAAAAAGCAATTTAAGAAGCAACTACTTGAAAGATAATTAAAACTCCCAAATGTCATGGACATTCAGCAAATACAAATCTTTATATAATATCTTTTAAAAATAAAGTAATAAAAACCATCTAATATACAATTTACAATTACTTAAAACCAAAACCAATTATATCCACTAGTACATACCCTACTAATATTACTAATAAAATAATTGAATTAAGTAGTCTGTAAACAGTTACATATCCAGGTCAGTATTATTTATTTATTTATTGAATTTATATTGCTGCCTATTTGCCCATGGTGCCTCAAGGTGGCTTACAGAATGTAAAAACATATTTAAAATAAAAAAACAATAAAAACTAACAAAAAGGATCAACTAAATTAATAAAGTACAATAGAACAAAATCTGACAGCAGATAACATGAGCCATTTGATGGGCTCCATCCCGCTCTGGGTTCCCCAGGCCCTCTGGCAGAACCAGTTCTTATTCTGGAAGATATTAGAATGGGGCCATTCTAATCTCTGGGAGAATGATATTCCAGAGAGAGAGAGCCACCATGGAGAAGGCCCTTTTTCTGGGTCCCACCAGGTGGATCTCCCTCAGGGATGGGACCCGCAGCATTCCCTGCCTCCCCTCTCTGATGGGTTGGGTAGATGTCTTATATTACCAACAAGCTAAAGAAAATACTTTACATTATTTCCCCGCCCCAGTAATTTTTTTAATTATATAATACAATATGTCCAATGCAAATGTGCTTTTAAATGCTTGGTAAACATGCTAACATTGGCCTTTATCCAAAGAGTACTAGGAGTCTGATTTCATAGCTTAAGGATCAGATGTTAACAACTTCTTATAAGAAGTCTGAGGAAAGCATAATCAAAAATGTTTCTGAAGCTGAAGGAAACAGCCAAAGAAAAATATATCAAGAAATTAGAGAAGGAAGCTGAGATGGAGAGCTGTAATATAAGCTGTAAAGTCCAAAGATAAAATTTTATATTGGACCATGGTTCTTACATAGAACCAGTCTATTTCTATAGTATATGAAGGTATTAAAAATGGAAAAGAATCCAGGATAGTGCAAACACCAGTACTCTAGACCTGGAATAAGAGGGAAAAGAGGAATCACCTACCAAAACAGATTTATTCTAATTTTAAGTTTTGCCCAGCATTATCTACAAGACAGTATTCAGCAACTTTTCAGTACTGAATGACATCACACAATTTCAAAGCAGCTAAAAACGTTAAACATGTAAATAAATAAATAAATAGTCATTCAACCCAAACTATGTAATCATATCAGAAAAATCACATGAAATTCCATTGAAGAACAAAGTACTTGAATGACTTGAAAATCTTCTGAGATTCCACTCACTTTTAATTTTAAAAAATCAATTTCAAGCACTCAGTGTTTGCTGTTTACTACTGTTGCAATATCCTAGATATTGAGATTGAGAGGGGCAGCATATAAATTATTAAATCTATATAATTAGATAATCTATATTTTATTAATTTATTAAAATAAAATATAGATTCTCTAATTATATAGAACATATCATGTTACAATATAAATATAATAATAATTTTCATTTCAAGATATCCATAAGATGCTAAACAAAAATACTCTTTGTTCTAATAAATCAGATCAGATCCAAATTGTTCCCTGTCACAAAAATGAAATAAAAGGTTTCCTTTGGACCACTTTTAAGTTTATTGAAATTTGATTAAGATGTGTTAAACAGTTGCAAAAATACTGCAAGGTACTGTACATCTGAAAAGCAAAAATACTGCAAGGTACTGTCATAAGACTAAGTAATATTTTGAATCACACAGAAGGGAGATAAACTGTTAGTTTTTTAGTTGTTTCCTTTTAACTGTTACCATGGCATTGTACTCTGAGAGAAAGGTGTTTATAGAAATCTCTTCAGGATTCTGTGAATTTTGTGAGAACTGTCAGACTGAAAAAATGTCTTGAGTCAACTGTCAAAAAGCAAAGGGAAAACTGACACAGCATCTTAGGCTAAGAAATCCTTCAAAGATTTTTAAAAGAATGTTAGAGGTTTAAATTCAGCAGGACCCTTATTAAAGAATATGCTGTTGAACAGAAGCAAAGTTCTGAAAGAATCTCAAGTAATTAAGAATATTAATAGTCATTGTACTTGAAAAAGTATGCTTATTAAGAAATTTATGGGAAAAGTCTCACTTCTTTCTATGCTGCATCTTGAAGAAATTCATCAATCTCAAGCCACTTCCTTCTTTCCAAGCACACATGCAGAGAGCTTCCATCATTTAAATCAATGGTTCCCAACCTTTTTTTCGCCCTGCACCCCTAAAGAAATTTCACTCAAACCTTGCACCTCCTGAAATTTAGACTTTTGGAACTACTGAACGTGTTAAATATATGGTAGGTTCGAATCTTTTCAGCTATGTATGTGACAGCCACTAAATAACGATACTTAACTCTAAAAACAAAGTTAATCCATTGCATAATAAATAAAAATGCCAACATATAGCCAATATCCTATTATTTACCTGGACTTTTCTCGCACCCCCTGGAATATTGTCTCGCACCCCCAGGTGGTGCGAGCACCCCAGGTTGGGAACCCCTGATTTAAATTGTTACATTTTGTTTGTCCCCCCAAGAATTGCTCAGTGAAAAGGAGAATGAATTACTAATGAATGCAATCCTACATAAATGGATCAAGGGAAAAAAAAATCAAGAGATTATTTCTAAGTAGGATTGCATAAAATGTTCTGTAAGATTTACTGGAGAAGAAAACTGCATATGAATGGTGAGATGATGTCATATGATTCTAAGTATGCTTTTCAAAATTGCAAATTACTATTTAGAGACTGTTCTGTTGAAATTGAAATTTTCTGCAACTGCTACTTCATTTATTTCAAGAAATAATACTTTATCACAATTTAGGTCAGAAATGTGTTACTTTGTCTGAATTGGAATAAATACGATTTCTTATCCTGTTTTTTTTTTCCAGATGCACTACAATAAACCAACTACTGATTGAGATTATGTTTGAGGACAATATGAAAACTGGAGTTAATTGAAAAATAAATTAGGCATTTTCAATATCTTGCAGTTTTAGAAGAGAAAACACATTATGCATATAATCATACCAAATTACATCAGTTTATGTGTGCATTATTTTTTAATGCAAAGAAAAAAAAAACAGCCATGATGTTACAACATTGATTTTTCCACTGTTTCAGCTCCTTCATTTCTGGAGATGGAGGATAGTCCTCGGCAATATCAGTGATCCAGGTGCTATACGAGCCTAGGAAAAACTTGTATCAGGAATTATCACAAACTGCTTATTGTGATGAATAACAAAAATTCAGATAGCAAACTTCTCAAACTTTATACTTCTGCCAATCTTTCTGTATGAAAGATTTTCTGTTAAAGCCAGATCTTGCTTCACAATGAGATTTTCTCAAGCTCTGATGTTTTGTATTAACGTCAGAGAATTGTTAGTAGCAGTTTTTAGGTATCAGGTAGCAGAAAGGCATTAAAGCCTTTTTGCAACTCTGAAAAGACCTTTTTGCTTTCCAATATTTTAGACAATTGTATCCTATTCTATAAGTTACAGAAAGATTCAGAATGAGTGACTATTGCAGCTGGAATGCACAGAGCAATCTTGTTTGGAGTTGAATGTTTTCTACAATTTTCTACAATTTTGTAAACAAAATTTTGTAAACGCTTTCTACAATTTTGTAAACAGCAAACTAAAAGACTCAAGGTCTATCCCACCCCTGAAAGGACCTAATGGTAAAGACTGCAACAACGACACTATTAAAGCCAACATCTTTAACACGTTCCTTGGCTCATATTTGTAAACAGCAATGGATCATGCCCAGTATTTCCTAGTCGAACCACAGACAACTACAATGATCTAATACATATCGATTTTACAGTAGACAATGTTGAAAAAGCACTACGCAATCTAAAATCATCTCTATCTATTGGACCAGACGGAATATGTGCCTACTTCTTTAAAAAGCTATCCACTGCCATAGCCGAAACTCTAAGCATAATCTTCGAAAAAACTTTCAGGACCAGCTCCTTGCCAAAACTATGGTCACAAGCCACAGTCATCCCCATCTTCAAAAAGGGAGACCCCAGCCGAGTTGAAAATTACAGATCAATCTCTTGATACTGCATCACCTGTAAAGTCATGGGATCAATTATTAACCAATCCATTATCCTCCACTTAGAGACAAACAACCTACTCTCTAATAAACAATTTGGTTTCAGAAAAAACTATCCTGCAATCTGCAACTCTTACACTGCAAAAACATATGGACTACACGACTCGATCAGGCCAAAGCAATTGATACAATTTACATAGACTTCTGTAAAGCCTTTGATTTAGTGGTACACGACAAACTACTACTAAAACTAAAATCTTATGGTATCTCTGGACACCTACATAACTGTATAGAAGCATTCCTGTCAAACAGACAACAAATGGTCAAAATTGGGAGCATCCTATCAAATTCTGTACCTGTCAACAGTGGTGTCCCCCAAAGCAGTGTTATAAGATCAACTCTCTTCATACGCTACATAAATGACATCTGTGATCATATTAAGAGCAACTGCGTTCTCTTTGCTGACGATGTAAGCTATTCAACACCACAGACAATACTGCTACCCTTCAAAAAGACCTTGACTATGTATCAGAATGGTCAAACAAATGGCAACTTCAAATCTCAACAAATAAATGCTCTGTCTTACATATTGGCAAAAAAAATTAGAAAATAAAATACAGGCTGAATAGTCAAGATCTTGTTGATGATCCAAACTCTGTCAAGGATCTTGGAGTACTCATCTCTAATGATCTAACTGCTAGAGCCCACTGTAACTACATAGCCAAAAAGGCGTTAAGAGTTGTTAACCTAATCTTACGTAGCTTTTTCTCTGGTAATATTACACTAATAATTAGAGCATACAAAACATTTGCTAGACCAATACTTGAATACAGCTCATCAGTCTGGAACCCACATTACATATCTGATATTAACACAGTTGAGAAAATCCAGAAATATTTCACAAGAAGAGCTCTCCACTCCTCTACTTGTTGCAGAATACCTTATGCCACCAGACTTGAAATTCTAGACCTGGACAACCTAGAACTACGACACCTTCGGTCCAATCTAAGTATAGTGTATAAAATCATGCATTGCAATGTCCTAACTGTCAATGAATACTTCAGCTTCAACCATAACAATACAAGAGCAAACAATAGATACAAAGTCAAGGTTAATTGTATCAAACTTGGTTGCAGGAAATACGACTTAAGCAACAGAGTGGTCAATGTCTGGAATATTCTACCTGACTCTGTGGTTTCTTCCCCAAACCTCAAAAACTTTAACCTTAGATTTTCTACCATTGACCTCACCCCTTTCCTAAGAGGTCTGTAGGGGGCGTGCATAAGTGCACCAACATGCCTACCGTCCCTGTCCTATTGTTTCTTTTATTTTTCTTATATGTATCCATGTATTCATAACTATGTTTTTACTTATACCTATTATCTTATAAGCAATTGAAAACTAAATAAAATAAAATAAAAATAAAATGAATGTCCTGTTTTGCCATCAGAGTTTAAGTACTTGTTTAGCCCTAATTTCTGCCTTGTTCTTTTACATTGTCTCCTACTTCAGCCTTTGACTTATTCAGAGGCCCTGATTAAAGGCTTCTGTCATAAGCTTTTTATCAGTAATTGTAGCTTACGTGTCTCCCTCAGCTGTCTAATTTAATTGACGAAGGTCTGTCTTTTTCTTTTTTCTGATCAGCTGCTATTTTTATTTTGCTTACTGTATATTTCTTACATTGAGTCATTCAGGATATTTTGTTCATTTATTTTTTAACAACACCAGGCAGGCACCAAGTCCATCTGTTAACTTATATCAGGAAGCCAACTTAAAATATCTTCTTCCAAGAAATCTAGTGTCGGCATACAGTATTATATGTGTGACATGATGAATTATTTATTCATATGTGACCCTTGCAAATATTTTCATTGTTTCTCAATGGAATCTAAGCAGAGACTTTATTTGACAGGCAATCAGTTTTAATGCAAGTTTTTCTTACTCCTTTGACAAAGCTTTCCTTACCAAAAAGAGAATATTCTCCATAAATCATTGGGAAATGCAAAGAGGAAGATATAAAGCATTCTGCTTATAAAATTGACCTCATTGTTTTAAGACGTTAGTGAAAACATGTACTTTTCCAGTAGGGATTAACACAGAATTGATCCCTCTGTTGGATAAACTGCATGTAAGATTTCCACAATACAAGATTTCAAAGATGAAGTGAGGTTCTATTTTGTTGAACATTATTTTTAACTTGAGAATTTGTAAATTATACATTCAAAGAAGATGGTAAATATGGACATATAATACCCCTTTACTAAGTATCTTTAAAACATGGGTTTTAAATAATAAATGCTATCAAAGGAACATAGCCTAGGATAGAGTTTTTGAAATGGCTGTATTTTTTTCAATGTATGTTTCACAATATTTATGCTTGCATGCAGATGTTTCCATCAGGGTATGTATACTAACCAACTGTTCAATATTGTTATCCATGCCACCTTTGACATGTTTTCAAATCCAGGTTTCCAATCCAGATCTTTTATTCAATTAATTTGCAGGATGCTGCATAAATGCCAGACATTCTGTAAGATTTTCACTGTACAGATTACTGTACTTGTTGAAAGGTATGGATTAAGCTTTCCACATATTCAGATGCATCATAGGAATTTGTCCTATCTTAGATTAGTCACTGTAATACTGAGCTTCAGATTTCATCCTCTCTCAAAGGATTATTATTGAATACCACTAAAATCCTGGCAAGTATTGGAATATACCAAGATATTAGGAATTACAAATTCTTAAAATAGGGTTTGACTAAAAGCTTGGTCATATAATGCATTCTTACAGCAATTGATTTTTTGATGTGTGAATTGGATTATTACCTTGGTAACAGTGGCAATGATTATTGTCATGCAGGTTGTATACCTATTGACTTAAAGCACTACCTAATCCTTGAAGGTGTTATTTGAGAAGTATTTATTTATAAGATGCCTTGACAGTTCTAATCTTCAATACTAGCACTATCAAGGAAGGAGTGACTGATTTAAGTTTCTGGAAATGAAATATTAATCCCTGGGGCCTGATCTTGGATGCTTCTCAAGGGACATCACACTCAGGGTGTTGGATGTCTTGTGCCTAAAGATATAATATCAGCTTGAGCTTCCCAGAAAAAGTCGTTTTTAATTATTTTTATGTCAAGCTCAAATGGGTTTGAAGGTGTTCTAAACATTTTGATTTAAAGTACTTTGTAGCATTCTTAAATGTCTGTATTTGCAAGTACAAGCATGTTTATATCGTACAAGCATGTTATATTGTGTAAAATATGATATATAAAATGTAAAATTTGAATTCATAATATTTATGAATATTTAGATTACAGATATAATTTTTGCTTCATTTGTCATAGCCAGGAAATCAGCACTCATTTTAGGTTCTATTTTGGCACTTTATCACTATAGGTTGGATAGTTTGTTTTTTGGCCAAACAATCACAATTTTGCCCACTTATAGAGGCTGTCAGCACATCTACCATGCCCAGTGCAAATTTAGTTCAGTGTTGTCCACACTGGGCTGTGGGCTCAAGTTGACCTTGTAACTTGAAAAAAAACAGGTGCAAGGTGCAAGGTTAACTTCCATATTGAGGTGGGGGAGCAATTTTCTATCCACTTATTATGTATGTCAAAATCATCTTCTATAACAGGGGCGTCAACATTGATTATATAGAGGGTTGCATAAGGTTGTATTTCACCTCAGGGGAGATGGGGTGGGCATGGCCAAGGTAGGCATGGCAGCTCTACATCCCTCATGTCAGGGGCACCTATGATGACTGAGTGCTAAGATAGGACTCCCTACATTATAATCTCCCTCGCTCACACTATAATCTCCTCCCTCCCTCCCTTTTTTTCTTTTTCCTTCCCTCATCATTCTTTTTCCTTCCCTCATCATTCTTGTTTCCTTCTTTTTCCTTCCTTGCTCTCTTCCCATCTTCCCTTCTTTTTTTGTCTTTCCTCTCTTCCTTTCTCTTTTCCAATTCCTGGATGCTCAAATGCAAAAAGAGAAACATTTCTCCTTTTGTTTTATTTTTAGTTTATTATGCTAGCCCTCTGCCAGCAAAAATGAGGCCTGTTAAGTTTGGAGAATGGGCGAGAAAGAATGGAGACGAGCCTCTGGAACAGTGAACTTCAACTCTTCATTTACATGGTGACGGCTCAAAAAACAAGGGCAGCTAAGGCCCTCTTTGTATAAGCAACCCAATAACTATTTAACCAATAACAACCCAGGAGCGCTAGCTCCATTAACCAATACGAAGGCTCCATTAATGGCCAATCAGATTCTGCCATTTAACAGCCAATCAGAAGTGCAGGGCCAGAACCCTGCACTTGACTCCAAGCTCAAAATAACTTTATTAAACCTTATGCATTCACAACACCCCTTCCTCCTGGCTTCTTTTTACAGGGCGCAGTTACATAGTCCTTGAGGTAGGACGGTTGCTTTATTAGTCTGTTTGATTTTCGCTGTTTGTTTTGCATTTGGCTGCAATCTTGCTGAGGTAGATCGTTGTTTAGTGAAGGGGTTTCCTCTGGTTCAGAGTTCACGTTTTCGTCCTCACCAATATTTTCGGTAACTCCCTGAGGTGAACCTACTCCTGTCTCTGGTTCCAGTTCCTGTGTCTCTATTCTGCTATCGTTCCCTTCGAACGGGTTTTCTTCTAGTTGAAATTCGTCTTCTTCTGTATCTCCCCCCCACCTCAGTTTGGTCATAAGGGAGTTCAGAAATGCCTGACCGGAGCCGTGATCGTAATTGATCGATATGGCGTTTCCAAATTCTATCGTCAAGGCATTTTACAACATAGGATCTCAGGCCAATTACACATATTACTGTCGCTTCTACCTACAGTGGATCACCCAATAGGTTTTTAGCGTATAACCAATCGCCTACCTGGAAGGCACGGCATCGACCGCTGGATCCGAGTGGTTTTTCCGGTTCGTAAGCTGGGTGTAACCGATCGAGGTGGGAGCGGAGCCTGCGTCCCATTAGCAATTCGGCGGGAGTTTTGTTGGTGACGCAGTGAGGTGTGATGTGTTGTAGAAAGATGATTCGGTTGATTTTGTCGTCGATGTTATCGTAGTCTAATTTCTGCAAAGTCTTTTTGATGAATTGAACCATGCACTCAGCCCTTCCATTGGTGGCAGGATGCGCAGGCGAGGTGAGCACATGTTGGATGCCATGGTCAGCCAGGTACTGCTCGAAGGACAGCACAGTAAATTGGGGCCCGTTGTCAGATACCAGGACGTCTGGCAGTCCATGGGTTGCAAACAGTCTTTCCAATCTATTGATGACTGCTTCGGTGGTCGTGGTCATCATACGGTGAATCTCGAGCCAATTCGAGAAGGCGTCGATGGTTAGAAGAAAGGTGTGGCCTTTGGTCAGCCCTGCAAAGTCCAGGTGAATACGGGACCAGGGTCCCCGTGGCGTTTCCCACTCGGTCGGAATGGCTTTTGGTGGGGTGTTGCTCACTTCCTGGCATCTATGACAAGCTTTAACCCAATTCTTGATTTACTTGTCGATGCCAGGCCACCATGCATAGCTTCGCGCGAGGGCTTTCATTCGCATGATACCGGGATGGCCATCGTGCAAGGTCCTGAGTTCTGCTTTTTGGAGTCGTTCTGGGATAACGACTCTATCACCCCAGATGACACAGCCCTTTTGAGAAAACAACTCTGTTTGTCGCGTCTTGAATGGTGTGAAGTCATCTGATAACTGGTCCAATGGCCCTCCGCGTTCTACCCAGCTCAGGACTCGCATTAAGGTGGGGTCACGTCTGGTTTCTCTCGCGATATCTCGGGCGGTTAATGGCGGCGCGTGTAGTGTTTCAATCTGTAACGTGGTCACCGTTGGAGCGGGATCATCAAGAGTCTCTGGTAGTGGTGCTCGGCTCAATGCATCGGCATGGGGAATGGCTTTCCCCGGGCGGTATTGCAGCCGATAATTATAAGCAGCCAAGAATTCTGACCAGCAAGTCATCCTGGGGGATAATATGTAAGGCGTCGGCTTATCTCCGGCTATTATCCCCAATAACGGTTTGTGGTCAGTCATGATAGTAAAAGCCCGGCCATACACATACTCGTGAAATCTTTTAACGGCCGATACAATTGCGAGGGCTTCTTTATCGATCTGGCTATAATTACGCTCAGTTTTTGAAAGTGTCTTGGAAAAGTATGCAACGGGGCTTCGTTACCATTCGGCAGTACATGGCTCAAAATTGCGCCTACTCCAAAAGGCGAAGCATCACATGTGATATTTAATGGCAAAGTCTCATTGTACTGCATGAGTACAGCGTCAGAAGTCAGTAGTTTTTTAACATTACAAAATGCATGTTCTTCTTTATGACCCCATAACCAAATTGCTTTTTTATCTAGCAAACGATGTAACAGCTCAGCAACAGTTGCTTTGTGCGGTAGAAATACATTATAGAAGTTGATAAGGCCTAGGAACGCCTGGAGATCGGCCTTGTTTCGAGGCCTGGGAGCGTCTCAATTTACTGTCGGTAGGGTGAATACCCTGACTGTCAATTAGGTACCCTAAAAACTCGACATGATCGGTACACAATTTACACTTGTTCTTTTTTACTTTAAGACCGGTGTTTTGAACTTTTTGTAGGACTAATTTTAAACGATCTCGTAATATTTTCTTTGTTGGTGCAGCAATTAATACATCGTCAAAGTATGGGACCATGCCTTTAATCCCTTGTAGTAACCTCTCCATAAGGCTTTGAAAAATTCCCAGGGCTACACTGACTCCGAATTGGAGCCGGGTACATTTAAAGGCACCTCGGTGCGTCACTATCGTTTGTGCCTGTGCCGTCTTTTCATCAACAGGTAGTTGCTGATATGCCTGAGCTAAGTCTAATTTAGCGAAGACTTTTCCGCCCCCCAGGGAATGAAGGAGATGCTGCACCACCGGCACTGGATATGCGTTCTGCTGTAGGGCGTGGTTCAGGGTGGCCCGGTAGTCCCCACAAATTCGAATTGACCCATCCGGCTTAATTGGCGTTTCCCAGGGAGAGTGATCGGTAGGTTCTAGCACCCCCTGAACTATCAATTTATCGAGCTGTTTGTCGATTTTCAGCTTTAAGGCAAACAGAACTCGACGGGGCTTAAGGCGGATGGGAGCTATCTTTAGATTTAGGCTGAACGATATTGGGGTCCCCTTGTACTCGCCTAATTTTTCCGTGAAGACGTCCCTGAATTCGTGGACGAGGTCCTCCTCCCAGTCACTTCCGCTGACCCGGTTTACACCTGCCACTTCAATGCCAAGTGGCGCAAACCATTGAAGGCCTAGCAGGCTAGGCCGGTGTTTGTTGATCACAGTTAATGGTAAGTACACTGTGCGATTCTTGAATGAGACCCTGACTTGACTGGAACCGACGACAGGGATTCGATTCCCTTGATAGTCCTTAAGAATAAGTCTTTGATAACGGAGGTCTTGGCGCTGGATAGTGGGAATGAGTTGCTTGAGGGTCTTCCAGGACACCATCGAGAGGGATGATCCTGAGTCGACTTCCATTTGGCAGGGCCGGTTCTCGATGACCACAGTAATTCGGATTTTCTTGGCATCTAAGGCAGAGGCGTGACCGATAGTGATAGTATGGTGAGCCTCTTCTCGCTTCGTGGGGCGATTTGAAACTCGGTTTCTGTAGGAGTGGTTTACTGGTTCTCGCCTTACAGGATGGTTTCCTGTCGATTGGCGATAGTTAGCCCCTTTTGAGGCTTGGCCGGGTACTTGGAAACTTCGGCAGACCCATCCGATGTGGCCTCTTTTTCCACACTCATGGCAGAGCGCGTCACGGAATTTGCATTCGGACCTGGCATGGTTGGCTCCACAGCCGGCGCAGGGGTGTGAGGACTTTGGGTAGGGGTCCCGGTCAGACCGCAGTCGATGGACCTCTTCTTCATCGCTGTCTGACGATGAAGAGAGGTCCTCGTGGTGGGCTGTTGAAAACTGCCCTTCTGACTTGGGTAAAATTTCACCTGTCGGTTGATGGACCGGAGCGCGGTTGCATCGAAGTTGTGCAGCTGACTTCCTGGTTGCTTCTGCTGCAGTAGCATCGGTGATGGCATCGGCAAGGCTGATGTTGCCTTTCGCCATCAGCTTACTCTGCACGCCTGGTGCATCTAATCCCAGAACTATTCGATCTCTCAGTGCCTCTTCTAAATTGGCGAATCCACAGAGGCCTCCCAGATTCCGGAGGTCGGCTGTGAAGTCGATGACGCTTTCACCTTTTCGCTGGTTTCTCTGATAGAACTCGTGCCGTCTCACGAGCATGGGCACGGTCGGTGCATAATGAGCTCTCAGTAGGGGTTCGAGGACGTCCCAGTCCATCGCCTTCACTTCTGCAGGTTTGGCTAGTGCTTTAGCCATCTTAAATACGGTTGGACCACAATGAGATAGGAATACCGCCCGTTTCTTCCCAGCTGTGGCATCCTTCAAATTGTTAGTTTCCAAAAACATTTGGAAACGATCCATGTAGGACTCCCAGTCCTCTTGCACTGGATCGAACGGAGCGGTGGTACGACGACGCCGGACATGGTTCCGTTGTGTAGTGTTGTCAGCCACGTGCTTGATGTTTCTTCCTAGTTCAGTCAGCTCTGATGTCTCCACATCCCATCCTCGTCACCAGTGTTAAGTTTGGAGAATGGGCGAGAAAGAATGGATACGAGCCTCTGGAACAGTGAACTTCAACTCTTTATTTACATGGTGACTGCTCAAAAAACAAGGGCAGCTAAGGTCCTCTTTATATAGGCAACCCAATAACTATTTAACCAATAATAACCCAGGAGCGCTAGCTCCATTAACCAATACGAAGGCTCCATTAATGGCCAATCAGATTCTGCCATTTAACAGCCAATCAGAAGTGCAGGGCCAGAACCCTGCACTTGACTCCAAGCTCAAAATAACTTTATTAAACCTTATGCATTCACAACAGGGCCTGGGGGCCATGTGTAGCTCCCTGGGCCCCATTTTGGGTTGTGATGGAATCCTGTAGTCCATGCTAGCAAAAATGGAGTCCAAGGGGGCCCCAAGCTCCATTTTTGCTGGCAGAGCACTGCAGGACGCCATTGCAGCCAAAAATGGAGCCTGTGAGAGCCATGTACGGCTGTCCCGAGCTCCATTTTCCCTGGCAGAGGTATTGCAGCCTGGTCATTTGCTGTTCCCAGGGTGGTTCCATGGGCCAGATCTAAGTACTCTGTGGACCGGATCTGGCCTGCAGGCCTTGAGTTTAACAGGCCTGTTCTTTAAGTACTTTAGCAACATAAATATCTGAATGTCTGGATTTCATCTATTTCGCTCCAGGCAGGCTACATCCCTCAGTATTGGCAACTGGGAGTTACCAATAATCTTCAAATATTCTTGGATGAGGGCAGTTTTTAGTCTTACTTCTGGTAGCTCAAAACAGCCAACGAGTATGTGGTTGTAGATCAGATCATCCCAACTAACAGTGTGCATTGACTCATGCAATTGGGTATCAATTCTATTTGTGTACAGGCTATTAAGCCATACAGGGGAACAAAACTGCTGCTAAATAAACCAATCTGAGTACAGATATCCATAGCATGTCCATTGCCAAACCCCAATTAGTACAGCATAAGTTGTAGAACATGAAACAAAACTATGTTTAAGGAATTTTTTGAATGAATCAGCCTATTGATCTATTTCATGCAAGTAAGTTATGGTAGTTCTGTGCAAGGTCCCTTGCAAGAACAAAAAGAGATAAAGAAATAAGATATAGAAATCATGGGGATAATCCAGAATAAATAGGAAACAATCTTAATAGTTTCCCTGTGATTTATTATAACGTTTGTGGCAGTCAAATGACATGTTAAAAATTGCAGCAGGCCTTGCTAGCTAAGAGATTGTATTTTCCTTCTCTAATATTCTAATTTACGGTTTTAAATGCCAACTGTAACTGTGGCATTTCTTATTGGCTACAAAAACCCAGCATCTGTAGAGATAAGAGTTGTTTTTTAAAAAACTGAACTCTGAAAAATTTAATGCTGAAAAGAGACAATAAATACCATGAATAGAATCTGATTTACACTATGAAAACAGGCAGCATGGCATCCCTACTCAGGGATAAAATACCATGCAAGTGCCATTTTCTTTTAAATAGTTTCATATGAAATCTTTTAAAAAGCTCATTGTGCTAAATAAATACATAGCAGAAACAGCAATATATAGTTTAATTGTTTTCATTTGTTTGCATCCCTATTGCATCCATTCTTTCTGAAGAAAGAAAGTGTTATTTTTATACAGTTCCAATCTATTATTCATGAGTTATGTATCCAATGTGCTCACAAAATCATTTATGTATGTCAGGGACATTATGTATGTCAGGGACCAAAGAAGCCCATTATTGCGAATCATTCACCCCACAGGAAGTAATATATGAAAGCAGAACAGAAACAGTCCAAGATATTCAAATAGAACAGGATATATTTTACTCAGACTGAATAAGAACCCATTTAAAAATAATTTCTACTCTTGTCATAAGCCATAGTGGGAGAGAAAAATAATAAACTTATAACTCTACTATTTGTGCACAGACTGACTGATCAGCTAAACAGGTTTTTCCATCACCTTTATAAAAAAGAAGTTGGCCTGAGTACCAGATCAGTTTCGGTTTTGGAACCAATAAATTTGGAATTGAATCTTAGGTAACCTTTTTATAAAATCTATTGATATTATTTTCCATTTAACAAGTTCCTTGTAATGGGTTTATTTGTTATAAAAACTACAAATATACCTTGATCTGAAGTTTCATGAAATAGTACCTGTTTTCAGTGAATGCTGTTTCCTTTTTAAAAAAAGGATGCATTTCCTCTTTTAAATGCAATAAGAATTCTATATTATCAATAATCTTGAATTAGACCAAATAATAACAGATATCTGAAGATCTATCTGCTACTTCTTTATTTCCTGTAGTTCTCAATGGGAAGCTATGCTAGAACAATACCTGGAGCACATTATGTTGCTTATGTGCAGCTAATTACACAAAGGTAAAAACACTTCTAGGTAGTTAGGTAGATACTGAATAAAATGCCAGGTTTACATATTATTTAAATCAAAATTCATTTTATCAGCCACAAATGATGAGCAAATCCAGTTCCAAACCAATCTATGGTACTTTATGGAAAAAAAAAACCATACCACCCTCTCCTCTCTCTCTTTTTGATATTATAGTACAACCTGACCTCAAACTCTTCAGTCCAAATGAGAAAATATTAAAAGTGTATTTTAAAAATCAGATAAGGTACAGCAGAAATAGAACTTGTGAAAAAAAATCAACATATAACTGAGCCCAGTACTTAGTAATAACGTATGTAATACTAGGGTTCACCTGTAAGTGAAAGAACACATTTCATGTTTATTGGTATAACGAAGTAAGATGTGGTTTAAAAAAAATACTTCAGATTTTTTTTTCTGCTTCTCATTCATTCTGACAAAAGGCAATTTACTTTGAAGAATTCTGTCAATGAAGAAGCAAAGTTTGTGATAATCTCCTGAGTAGAATGTAATATTTTTTATTTAGAGATACCAGATGTAATATCAGTGTTCCAGCAATCCTCCACTCCAACCAATAACTCAGAGACAAACATCTTCTCAAAAGTTCTTTTTATTTGGATAGTAACTGGCACAACTGGGGAATGCTGAATCTGAAAATTCTGAGTTTCCTTGCAATAATTAAAACCACAAATCCAACCCCTACACCCATCATCACATCACATGCCCCATCACAATCCGTTCCAACGTAAGACTTCCCCTCACATATATGCACAATAGCATGACCTTGAACTACAAAAAGAATGTTATTTTATCTACCTACATACCCTCCAAGGAACTCCACCCTCCCACTTTCCCAGGCTCAAAATGTGGCAGCGTGGGAGCATCTGGTTTCAATATGGCTTCCAAAGCTGACATGTATGGTGTGTGGGGGAATGTTTTGCTTTTCTTTGTACAATTGTTCTTACAGGAATCATTTGCCCTTTTGGCCTCCCTTGCCTTAATCCTGTAGGGAAGAAATCATGGGGGAATAATCCTGGTGAGCTTTGTTCAAATTGGGACGTATAAGTATTAAGTTCTGCGCATGGGTGCAAGGAACGGAGACGAGGCAGTGAACAGTGAACTTCAACTCTTTATTAAACATTCTGAACAGAGCAAAAACCTAGGGCAGCAGCAGCCCTTTTATAGGGCAGGCTGCTGATCTAGTTAACCAATGAGAAACGTGGAGTGTTAACCCCTTGAACCAATGAGAGTGGCTCGTTAACAGCCAATCAGATTCTCCTGAACGGACCAATCCGATATCGCTATTATCAGCCAATCAGAAGTGCAGGATTAGAACCCTGCTTTTTCTAAAGGTTTGATGAAACTTTATTTAAGCGTTTTATTAGTTCATAACACCCCTTCCCCCCGGGTTCCATTTAAGGGGTGCGGTGATGTAATCCCTGAGGTATGAAGGTTGTTTTGACTGTCTATTAGATTTACGCTGTCCCACCAGTTCCTGTCTGTAATCCGGTTTCGGTGGGATGTTTTTGAGCAAGTCAGGTACCGGTGGTTCCGTATCCTCATTGGATGACTCAGTGCTGCAAATGTTCTCGTTGTTGTCCTCCGATCTTTGCGGGCTTGCTTCTGTTGAGGTGTACCTCTGTGGCGAGGATACTCCCCTCCCTGATTCTTCTTCATTTGTCATGCCTGATTGCTGACTTCTTTCGCTCCTGCTTTCCACCATCTTGAATTCGATTTCTTTGACATCCCCTCCCCCCTCAGTTTGGGAGTTACCAGAGTCACGGAAACTGGGTTGTAGACTCGAGCGAAGCTGATCAAAATGGCATTTCCATATTTTTCCGTCGCAGGTCTTCACACGGTACGACCTGGGTCTGGTGGCTTGAATTACGGTTGCCTCGACCCACAACGATTCGCCGGAAAGGTTTCTGGTGAAAACTAAGCCGTCTATCTTGAACTCGCGGCATTTTCCGCTGGATCCACAGGGTTTCTCTGGCTCGTAAGACGGGTGAAGCCGGTTGAGGTGGGAACAGAGTTTGCGTCCCATCAATAGTTCAGCTGGAGTCTTGTTGGTGACGCTGTGCAGAGTGATGTGTTGGAGAAGGAGTATTCTGTTTATTTTATCTTCAATGTCCCCATAGCCCATTTTGTAGAGTGTTTTTTTAACAAACTGTACCATACGCTCGGCTCTTCCGTTAGCCGCAGGGTGCACTGGTGAAGTTAGCGCATGGAGAATACCCCAGTCCGCTAAGTATTGTTCAAAGGGTAGAGCGGTAAACTGGGGTCCGTTGTCGGAGACCAGAACGTCTGGCAGTCCATGCGTCCCGAATAGCCTGTTCAATTTCCAGATGACGGACTCAGTTGTAGTACTCTTCATTTTGTGGATCTCGAGCCAGTTGGAATAGGCATCCACTGTTAGGAGGAACGTATGTCCCTTAGTAGGTCCCGCAAAGTCAATGTGGATGCGGGACCACGGCCCCCGGGGTGTTTCCTGTTCTGTTGGAGTTGCTTTAGGTGGGGCACTGCTAACTTCTTGGCATTTTAAACAAGTCTTTACCCAGGCTTCGATCTGTTTGTCGATGCCCGGCCACCATGTGTAGCTTCGTGTGAGCACTTTCATACACACGATGCCGGGGTGACCCTCATGCAGTGTTTTTAATACTGCTCGTTGTAACCGCTCTGGGATGACGACTCTATCCCCCCATAGGATGTAGCCTTTTTGCGAAAAAAGTTCTGTTTGCCGGTTCTTGAAGGGGGTGAAGTCGTCAGGGGTTTGTTCTACTGGCCATCCTCGTTCGACCCAGCTAAGAACTCGCTTTAAAATAGGATCACGTTTTGTTTCGATCACGATATCTCTAGCTGTTAGAGGTGGTGAATGTAGCGTTTCAATCTGGAGTGTAATCAGGGTTGGAGCTGGGTCATCGACAGTTTCCGGAAGTGGTACATGGCTCAGTGTGTCAGCGTGGGGAATGGCTTTCCCCGGGCGGTGTTGCAGTCTATAATTGTACGCAGCCAAAAACTCTGACCAGCGAGTCACTCTAGGTGATAATATATAGGGGTTGGCTTGTCTTCTGCAAAAATCCCCAGCAAAGGTTTGTGGTCAGAAACAATGGTAAAAACTCATCCATATACATATTCATGAAACCATTTCACAGCAGATACAACAGCAAGAGCCTCTTTATCGATTTGACTGTAGTTACGTTCAGCCTTTGATAGGGTCCTTGAAAAATAGGCAATAGGGGCCTCACTACCGTTTGGTAACACATGGCTCAAAATGGCTCCTACTCCAAATGGTGACGCGTCACATGTAATTATTAAAGGCAAAGTCTCATTATACTGCATTAAAACAGCATCTGAGGTTAATAAGTTTTTCACTTATCGGAGCGTGTGCTCCTCTCGGTGCCCCCAGACCCAGGTTGCTTTTTTGTCAAGAAGTCTATGTAGGGGCTCAGCTACGGTCGCTTTGTGGGGCAGGAAGATGTTGTCAAAATGAATGAGCCCCAGAAAAGCTTGGAGATCAGTCTTATTTCTGGGTCTTGGGGCGTTCTTGATTGCTTTTAGTTTGCTATTGGTGGGGTGAATGCCTTGTTTATCGATTAGGTACCCCAGGAACTCTACTTTATCTGTACACAGTTGACATTTATTTTTTTTAACCTTAAGGCCGGAGTCTTTAAATTTCTGGAGATCCAATTTAAGACGCTCTTCTAGTATTTCTCTATTCGGGGCAGCAATTAAAACGTCATCAAAGTATGGTACGACCCCTTTGATCCCCTGCAAGAGTCTCTCCATCAAACTTTGAAAAATCCCTGAGGCTACGCTAACTCTGAATTGGAGTCGGTTGCACTTAAAGGCGCCTCGGTGCATAACGATCGTTTGTGCCTCTGCTGTTTTTTTATCTACAGGCAGTTGTTGGTACGCCTGTGCTAAATCCAATTTAGCGAAGACTTTTCCGCCCCCCAGGGAATGGAGAAGGTGTTGTACCACCGGCACCGGGTAAGCGTTCTGTTGAAGGGCGTGATTCAGGGTGGCTCGGTAGTCCCCACAAATCCTTAACGATCCATCCGGTTTGATGGGTGTTACAATTGGAGTTTCCCAATGAGCGTGGTCTGTTGGTTCTAAAACACCCTGGGCTTTTAATTTATGAAGCTGCTCATCGATCTTTGGTTTAAGGGCAAAAGGTACACGATGAGGCTTAAGGCAGATGGGGGCTACTTCAGGGTTAAGGTTAAATGATATTGGGGTCCCCTTGTACTCGCCTAGTTTGTCTGCAAAGATGTCCTGGAATTCCTGGACGAGGGCCTCCTCCCAGTCGTTGCTTCTGGTTTGGTGAATGCCGGCTACCTCGATCCTGAGTGGGGTGAACCATTGAAGGCCTAACAAGCTAGGCCGATCATGGTCGATGACGGTCAATAGTAAAGATGCAGTACGATTTTTGAATGAGACCTGGACTAGGCTGGATCCAACGACCGGAATTTGGTTTCCTTGATAATCCTTGAGTATGATTCTTTGGGTTCTGAGGTCTTGCCGCCGGACGGCAGGGATTAATTGTTTAAGGGTCTTCCAGGAAACCATCGAGAGGTTCGATCCTGAATCGACTTCCATCACGCAGGGCTGGTTTTCGATGGCGACCTTCACTCAGATCTTCTTTGCATCTAGTGATGAGGCGTGACCAATTGTAATGGTTTGGTGTACCTCTTCTCATTTCGTTGAATTGGCCAGTGGTTTATTTTTGTTGGAGTGGTTGTTCCATTGGTGGTTCAAATGTTCCCGACTCACAGGACAATTCCTTGTGGTTTGGCGATAGTTGGTCCCCCTCTGAAGTGGGCTGGATCCTTGCTTGCTTCTACAGACCTTTCCGATGTGGCCTCTTTTCCCACAAAAGTGGCAGAGCGCGTCAAGGAATTTGCAGTCTGATCGCGGGTGGTTTTCCCCACAACCTGCGCATTGATGCTGTAGTCTTTGATTACGCTGGTGGCGTTGGTCACGTTCAGACCGGAGCTGGTTGACCTCCTCCTCATCACTTTCTGATGACGATTCGAGTTCCTCGTGGTGGGTTGCCATTGTGCGTCTCTCTAGGCGAGGTGAGGTTTCGCTGGCGAGTTGGCGGAGCGGTGCGTTGCTGTGGCGCATTCGGGCAGCTGACTTCCTGGTTGCTTCTGCTGCAGTAGCGTCAGTGATGGGATCTGCAAGGCTGATGTCGCCTTTCGCCATCAGCTTACTTTGCACATGTGGTGCATCTAATCCCAGAATTATTCGGTCTCTCAGAGCTTTTTCGAGGTCAGCGAACCCACAGAGGCCTCCCAGGTTCTGGAGATCCACGATGAAATCTGCAACACTCTCTCCTTTCCGCTGGTCTCTCTGGTAAAATTCATGTCTTCGGACAAGCATTGGTACGGTAGGTGCATAGTGGGCCCGTAGGAGGGGCTCGAGGACGTCCCAGTCCATGGATTTCACCTCAGCCGGTTTCGCCAGTGCCTTGGCCATCTTAAAAATGGCAGGTTCGCAGTGGGTCAGGAATACCGCTCGCTTTTTTCCCATAGTGGCATCCTTCAAGTTGTTTGTCTCCAGAAACATCTGGAACCGGTCCATGTATAAGTCCCAGTCTTCTTGTGCCAGGTCAAATGGAGCGGGTGGTATGGCGCCACCAGACATGGTTTCCACTGTTGATGTGCCTTCAGCCACGTGCTCTGTTTGTTGCTCTGTGGTGTTCAGTCAGCTCTGACGTCTCCGTATCCCACCTTCGTCGCCAGTATTAAGTTCTGTGCATGGGTTCAAGGAACAGAGACGAGGCAGTGAACAGTGAACTTCAACTCTTTATTAAACATTCTGAACAGAGCAAAAACCTAGGGCAGCAGCAGCCCTTTTATAGGGCAGGCTGCTGATCTAGTAACCAATGAGAAACGTGGAGTGTTAACCCCTTGAACCAATGAGAGTGGCTCGTTAACAGCCAATCAGATTCTCCTGAACGGACCAATCCAATATCGCTATTATCAGCCAATCAGAAGTGCAGGATTAGAACCCTGCTTTTTCTAAAGGTTTGATAAAACTTTATTTAAGCGTTTTATTAGTTCATAACAATAAGCATCCAGGTTGAGGTGGTATTCAGCAGGTTCTGACCATTTCTGGAGAACTGGTGGTGGAAATTTTGAGTAGTTCGGAGAACCAGCAAATATCACCTCTGACTGGCCCTGCCCCATCTATTCTCTGCCTCCCGAGTCCCAGCTGGGTCTTCTTGTGTTGCCCTGCACATGGAGATGGAAAGCAGTTTAGTGGGGTGGGGAGGGAATGGAATTTTGCAGTAACCTTCCCCTGACATGCCCACCAAGCCACACCCACAGAACAGGTAGTAAAAAAATTTGAATCCCACCACTGCATCCAGGGAAGTATCAGAAAGATAGAAAAATTGAATCACTAAATAGTGATTCCAACAAAATTGTATTCCAGCACTTCCCACAGTAATATTCTGACCAAGGCTTCCCCAAAAAGCACTAAGCAGAATTCTTTGTTCCATCAAAACCATTTTTATTAAACAAAGGTGAATTTCTTGCATTCACATTCAGCCAAAGGCCTGGCAAACAGTCTTTAAAGGGTGTAATTAGGAGAACAGACCTTATCTAGCTTGGAGAGCTGCCAAGTAAATATTTTCAAACACAGTGCTGACAAGGAATTAATTGGCACAAAGTTTCTGAGAGGCACAGACAGATCTTCACACTGCTACAAGGAATGAATTGTTTCCTGCAAAAGACCCCTCCCCTTTTGCTCCTCTTTTAATCCATGTGGGAGGGACCATTCAACATCCACCTGTAGCTTTACTCCCATGCCGACCCTTAGTTCGTAATTGTTCTTTTTTGGGGGGGCAGCTTGAACAGGCTCCAGCTGCTCCCCCGCCTCACTGCTGCCCAAAGGAGCTGACAACTGCCAGACTGCCCTGGCCCAATTTCTGCCTCTGACGCAGAGCCCTTGTCCAAGCCTTCCTCAGCCTCCAGAACTGGCCCATGTGCCTCCCCAACCTCCTCACTGTCTGACTCTGCTGCCAGCTCCGCTAGCCGCTGGTGGACCAAAACAGTAAAGTCAAAAACATCAACAAGAAGTATTCAAGAAAAATTCTCAAGCATCTTGTGAATAAAATCAACAAAAATGGCAAGGGAGATACTGACTCAGCTGTACTAAAAACATTTTGGATGAAAGAACCTGAATTTGCCTCATAGGACAATAATAGCAGCTGCTATTAATTTGTCTTCCTCCTTATGCTTGGATCAACAAATATGATTAATAAAATTGTTAATTTTATATTTAAAGGTAGAAAAAAATTTCATGGGAATCATAGTATGCTCTAGCACTGAAGTTACAATTTGGGCACAACATCTATGAAAAGTTGGTTTGGAAATCTAATAAAATCAGTCAATGTCAATGTGGTATTCTGGTAAAAGAAAAGGATTGTTTTTGCTAGCACCTTTATTTATTTATTCAAATATCTAAGTGAATACTAACTATTATTTCCTGTGTCACCAATCCAGTAAAATTACTTTTGTTCTGAGACAGACTCCCTTATCTATTTCAGTGTTTCTGCATTTGCAATTAAAGTGAAAAATATGTAAAATATTCTTATTCTACAAATGTAATATTGCATTTCTCTGGTTCTACATCTGTTTGAAAAGAAAGATTCTGCATGTTTCTCTGCTCAAAATCCAAATTTAAGATTACAGTACAGAAGCATATTAAAATTAATTTACCATATCATTGATTTTTCAAGGGCCAGGCACTAGCTTCAACAATTCCTGACAATTAAATAATTATACATTTCCATGTTGTCTAAACAATATATTAAGTGAAAATCAAATTAAAATCTGAAAATCAATTACTAATATCTTAGCTGCCATTGAACAAGCCTTTACTGGAATGAGAAATAGCAAATATTGATATAAATTCTAAATTGCACCACTGGGCCTGCAAATCAGTACAATAGAAATATGATTAACTCAGTTTTCCTCCATAGGAAGAATGTGTATTCTTGCAGTCTCCCTGATTTGGCAGATTCAGAAATATTATAATAAATGTTTAAATGTTTATTGGAAAACATCTTCTGCAACATTAGAGACTGATTGGTATCTATATCATTACCTTGTGTGAATTACTCTCCAAATTTCAGCAAATATATATAAAATTGTGGCTTTAGAGAATTAGCAGTAATTAAGGGATCAGACACTAAACCCTAATTTTAGTGACAGGAGTGAGATGGAATCAGAACTTACTCTGATCAGGCTTCAGTGTCTAAGATTCATAATAAATCTTAGACCACCTGACTTCACATGATTAAATTTAATCACTAGACCATCAGAAGCGTCACAGTTTTTCAATATAAAGATCTATACTGCAATTAGAAAGAAGCCAAACAAAATTGTTTGTTGTCAATAATGTCATCTGTATGAGAGTGCAAATGCCTCTTATTATAAGAGTTGGAGCTGACAAAGCAGGAAAAATAGCTCTAGAATCAAACGGTTATTCTTTAAATACAAGCCACGTGTCAAATTTTAGCAGTGTGGGGAGAAAGACAAAATTTGCAATTAGCTAATTATAAAGCTTGGAAGAACATGCAGAAAGAATTTTAGAATTTAAACCCTTGAATGGAAAATATATATAGAAGAGCCTTGCTGTCTTGTTGAGATGGTTGTTCATCTTTTTAAGGCTAATATTATCTCCAGTAAAGAAAGGGACAGTGTCTTGACATTTATACATACAGATATTCTTTCCATGTTTTTTCTTCCAGTCATTCCCAAAAATTAATTAATTCTTCACCCAGAACTGACTAAATGTTTACATCACTATCAACTGCAGTTTGACAACTATTGACTTTTGGTTTAATTCTCACAAGCTCCTTCTCCTGACGCCTGTGATTCAGACTTTCAAGTCAATGAAAGTAAGTATATTTGTGATTATGAAAACATGTTTAGGGTTCTAAGAAATGGTGCCATAGGAATTGGTTTATTTACAAAATGTCCACAATGCATTGAATAGCCTTTTCCATGCAGGTTGGACATCAGTTTCAAAAAATCCCAGGCATGGAAATTAGGCATGTTTGAAATAAATAATAGGTTGGAGGGAGATGTAATCTATACTTGGGTCACTGAAAAGAATTTTTTTTTCCTACTAAATAGCGTGAAAAATGTATAGAAATAAACTGATAAACAAACAGAAAATAAATAATATTCCTTGCTTTCTACTTTCTAAGGAGTTGTCTAGACTTGACAACTTCTGATGATTAATAATGCTCAGAGAACAGTCCCCAAAAGTAGAGGGCTGAAATGCAAGATGTCAATAGAGAAGCAGGATTAACTTGCTTTTAGTCCAAGGAAGAAAAGACTGACAGCTTGTTGTCAGTTTGTTCAAAGTTGACTTAAAAGGATAATGGCGATCACTGAATGAACTTGATCACATAGAGATCAAATAAAGGATTAATTTAAGAAATAAAATGCAGAATTCATGTGTAGAAGGAAACTGCATTGACAAGTTTGGCACCAAATCTTTTTCCCTATCTAATCAACTATCAAGTGAGTTACCATTCAGAATCTTCTAGCCTTCTCTTTCACAGCTTGCTAGATATTGTTAAGTTACCATTCTAATCAGCATTCCTCACGACCAGTACTATCTGACTAGAATTAAGCCACAATTTCCCAAACTTTTTCAGTTCATGGTACTTTTAGTGTCTTTGTAATTTTTCTCAAGGTGCTCCACAATTTCTAAACTGCACTATAGTGCCAGGGGCCTTCAAGCAACTCACAGGATATTTTAATTTTAAAGGGAAACACATTGACCTCAATATCTGTCAGAAAGTTTGGTGATCCTTTAATGCTGTTTTTTTATCATTGGTTTGTCTAGCACCATAAAATAAAAAATAAGACTATAATTACAGATAAGTGGCTGTGTTAAGACTCACAGTTATAGTCAAGGTGACTGACTTCCAAACAGATCATGTTATTTTATAAATAATGATTTATATATGTTCTTTTTGATGGTAAGTTGTGCATTAAAATTAGATGACTGTGTGTACAAATTATACTAGACCTGAAGTATAATTTATATAGTAATATATAGTAATACTAATATATAGTAATTAGAATCTAAAGATGAATGTTAAAGGAAATTAATTCAGTCATAATTTGCTTTCCAAAGGGTAGAGAAAATTATCGAATGTGCAGGAAAGTATAATATACTCTTATAAAGTGGACTCTGCTACCACTCCAGCTGGGATGTCTTTGAAGTCAGCTACAATCCAGAGTATTTTTGAGAATTTTTTATCTGACCACATGCAGAATAATGGATAAAAAAACCTGTGGGAACCAGTGGTGAGAGGTCAAATTACCTAGAATTGCTGATAATTTATTGGATAACATTCCATATTTATATTTATGGAATTAATCTCCCTGTCCCTCTCCCTCCCTCCCTCCCCCCCCCATGCTGATATGCCCCTTACCTGTGCTTCAATTGTCTTTTAAGCCAGTTTGTCCTCACCTTTCCCATTCCATTTTTGTTGCCTTATTTCAGAGGTGGAATTCAGCATGTTCTGACCAGTTCCGGAGAACTGGTAGGGGAAATTTTGAGTAGTTCGGAGAACAAGCAAATACCACCTCTGACCGGAGATTTTACAGGATCCTTTCCCTGCAACGTCCACCAAGCCACGCCCACAGAACTGGTAGTAAAAATATTTGAATCCCACTGTTAAGTTTTGAGCATGGGCGAGAAAGAATGGAGACAAGCCTCTGAACGGTGAACTTCAGCTCTTTATTTACATTGTGACTTCCTCATTTTAACAGCAGTTAAACCCGCCTTATATAGGCAAACCTTGTAACTTTTAACCAATGACGAGCTAGGAGCGCTAGCTCTTATAACCAATAGGAACTCTCTGTTAAGGGCCAATCGAATTCTCCGGAACGGGCCAATCCGGTCCGGCCGCTTAACAGCCAATCAGAAGTGCAGGGCCAGAACCCTGCACTTACTCCAAGCTCACACTTTATTAATCTTTATGAATACAGAACACCCCTTCACCCTGGCTTCTTATTTGCAGGGCGCAGTTACATAGTCCCTTAGGTAGGATGGTTGTCTTATTAGTCTCTTTGATTTCTGTTGTATCAGCTGGCTGCAATCACGCTGAGGTAGATCGTTGTTTGGCAGCGGGGCTGTTTCTGGTTCAGAGTTCACTTCTACGTCGTTGCCCACATTCTCTGCAATTCCCTGAGGTGCAACCGTTTCTCCCTCCGGCTCCGCTTCCTGAGTTTCTATCAAACCGTCGTTTCCTTCGAACGGGTTTCCTAGGAATTCATCTTCTTCCGTACCTCCCCCCTCCCCCCCAGTTTGGTCATAGGGGAGTTGCGGACTGGCCGCTGGAAGCCGCGATCGTAATTGATCGATATGCCATTTCCAAAGTTTATCGTCAAGGCATTGTACAAGGTAGGATCTGGGGCTGGTTACACGTACTACTGTCACTTCCACCCACAACGGGTCGCCCGATAAGTTTTTAGCATATACCAGGTCTCCTACCTGGAAGGTACGACAAAGCTGCTGGATCCTAGTGGTTTCTCCGGTTCGTAAGCTGGGTGCAAACGGTCGAGGTCGGAGCGGAGCTTTCGTCCCATTAGCAGTTTGGCGGGAGTTTTGTTGGTGACGCTATGTGGGGTGATGTGTTGTAAGAAGAGGATTTGATTGACCTTATCGTCAATGTTGTCGTAGTCTACCTTTTGCAAGGTCTTCTTCACAAATCGGATCATGCGTTCTGCTTTGCCATTGGTCGCAGGGTGCGCAGGCGAGGTGAGCGCATGGCGAATGCCACGGTCAGCGAGGTACTGCTCGAACGCTAGTGTGGTAAATTGAGGGCCATTATCGGATACCAGGACGTCTGGTAATCCGTGGGTTGCAAAGAGTCTGTTTAAGATTTTGATAACCGCCTCGGAGGTCGTAGTCATCATGCGATGGATTTCGAGCCAACTCGAGTAGGCATCGACGGTAAGCAGGAAGGTGTGGCCTTTGGTTGGCCCCGCGAAGTCCAGGTGAATTCAGGACCAGGGTCCACATGGTGTCTCCCATTCAGTCGGCATGGCTTTTGGTGGGGCGTTGCTGACTTCTTGGCATTTGGGACAAGCTTTAACCCACTGTTCGATTTGCTTATCAATGCCCGGCCACCATGCGTAACTTCGCGCAACGACTTTCATTTGCACGATGCCAGGTGGCCATCGTGCAAGGTTCTCAGCAGCGTTTTCTGGAGTCGTTCTGGGATAACGACTCTATCGCCCCAGATGACACAGCCTTTCTGGGAGAAGAGCGCGGTTTGTCGAGTCTTGAATGGTGTGAAGTCATCTGATAACTGGTCCAATGGTCATCTGCGTTCTACCCAGCCTAGGACTCGTGCTAGGGTGTGGTCGTGTTTGGTTTCTCTCACGATATCTCGGGCGGTTAGTGGCAGCGAGTCGAGTGCTTCGATTTGCAACGTGGTTACCGTTGGTGCAGGATTGTCGAGAGTCTCTGGAAGCAGTGCTCGGCTCAATGCGTCGGCGTGGGGAATGGCTTTCCCTGGGCAGTATTGCAGCCGATAGTTATAAGCAGCTAAGAATTCTGACCATTGGGTCATCCTATGTAGGGAGTCGGCTTATCTCCGGCTATTATCCCCAATAATGGTTTGTGGTTAGTCACAATAGTAAAAGCCCGGCCATACACGTATTTGTGGAATCTTTTCACAGCTGAGACAATTGCGAGGGCTTCTTTATCGATTTGTCCATAGTTTCGCTCAGTTTTTGAAAGAGTCTTTGAAAAATATGCAACAGGCGTACTGCCATTAGGCAGTACGTGGCTCAAAATGGTGCCTACCCCGAAAGGCGATGCATCACAGGTTATAACTAACGGCAAAGTCTCGTTATACTGCATGAGTACAGAGTCAGAAGTGAGCAGTTTTTTAACATTTCAGAACGCTTGTTCTTCACGGTAACCCCATAGCCAATTTGCTTTTTTATCTAACAACCGGTGTAACGGTTCAGCGACCGTTGCTTTGTGCGGCAAAAATACATTATAAAAATTGATGAGGCCTAGGAACGCCTGGTGATCGGCCTTGTTTCGTGGCCTGGGAGTGTTTTTTATCGCTTTTAGTTTACTTTCGGTAGGGTGAATGCCCTGGCTATCTATCAGGTACCCTAAAAACTCAACACTGTCAGTACACAATTTACCTTTGTTTTTTTTAACCTTAAGACCGGCCTCTTGGAATTCTTTTAGGACTAATTTTAACCGGTCCTGTAAGATTTTTTTTGTAGGGGCTGCAATTAATACATCGTCAAAATAGGGGACCACGCCCTTAATTCCTTGCAATAACCTTTCCATAAGGCTCTGAAAAATCCCCAGGGCTACACTAACTCCGAATTGCAGCCGGGTACATTTAAAGGCACCTCGGTGCGTCACAATAGTTTGGGCCTGTGCCGTTTTTTCATCTACTGGTAATTGCTGATATGCCTGAGCTAAATCTAATTTAGCGAAAACTTTCCCGCCCCCCCAGGGAATGGAGGAGATGCTGCACCACCGGAACTGGATACGCATTCTGCTGCAGGGCGTGGTTCAAAGTGTCCCGGTAGTCCCCACAAATTCGGATTGACCCGTCTGGCTTAATGGGTGTTACAATAGGGGTTTCCCAAGGGGAGTGATCGATGGGCTCTAACACCCCCTGAGCTATCAGTTTGTCGAGTTGTTCGTCGATTTTCGATTTTAAGGCAAATGGAACTTGACGGGGCTTCAGGCGAATGGGAGCTAGTTTTGGATCTAGGCTGAATGAAATTGGGGTCCCCTTGTACTCGCCTAAGCTGTCCGCGAAGATGTCCCTGAACTCATAGATAAGGTCTTCCTCCCAGTCACCGCCGCTGACTCAGTTTATGCCGGCCACTTCAATGCCGAGTGACGTGAACCATTGGAGGCCTAGTAGGCTAGGCCTATTTCTATCGATGACCGTTAAAGGTAAGTACGCTGTGTGCCTCTTGAAGGAGACTCGGACTCGGCAGGAACCGACGACGGGGATTCGATTCCCTTGGTAGTCCTTGAGGATGAGGCATTGGAAGCGGAGATCTTGGTGTTGAATTGTGGGGATGAGTTGCTTGAGTGTCTTCCAGGACACCATCAAGACGGACGATCCCGAGTCGACCTCCATGTGGCAAGGCTGGTTCTCGATGGCTACCGTGACTCGGATTTTCTTAGTGTCCAAGGCTGAGGCATGACCGATAGTGATAGTATGGTGAGCCTCTTCTCTCTGCAAAGCTCGATTTCTGTAGGAGTAGTTTACTGGCTCTCGCTGTACAGGACGGTTTCCTGTTGATTGGCGATAGTTAGCCCCTTTTGAGGCCTGGTTGGGTCCTGGCAAGCTGTGGCAGACCCATCCGATGTGGCCTCGTTTCCTGCACTCATGACAGAGTGAGTCGCGAAATTTGCATTCAGACCTGGTATGGTTGGCTCCACAGCCAGCGCAAGGGCGTAAGGGCTTCGGGTGAGGGTCCCGGTCGGACCGCAGTCGATGGACCCCTTCTTCGTCATTGTCTGCTGTCCTCGTGGTGCGTCGTTGTAAGCTGTCCTTCCGACTTAGATAAAATGTCGCTTGTCAGTGGAGGTAACGGAGCGCAGTTTCAGCATAGTTGTGCAGCCAACTTCCTGGTTGCTTCTGCTGCAGTAGCATCGGCGATGGCGTCGGCAAGGCTGATGTCGCCTTTCGCCATCAGCTTGCTTTGGACACCTGGTGCATCTAATCCCAGAACTATGCGATCTCTTAGTGCTTCTTCTAAATCCGCAGAGGCCTCCCAGATTTCGGAGGTCTGCTATGAAGTCAGCCACGCTTTCTCCCTTTCGCTGGCTCCTGTGATAAAACTCGTGGCGTCTCACGAGCGTAGGCACGGTCGAGGCATAGTGATCTCGTAGGAGAGGTTCGAGGTCGTCCCAATCCATGGCCTTCACTTCTCGAGATTTGGCTAGTGCTTTAGCCATCTTAAATACGGTTGGACCGCAATGCATTAGGAACACCGCCCGTTTCTTTCCTGGTGTGGCATTCTTTAAGTTGTTGGTTTCTAAGAACATTTGGAAGCGATCCATGTGGGACTCCCAGTCCTCCTGTGCTGGATCGAACGGAGTGGGTGGTACGATGCCGCCGGACTTGGTTCCATTGTTGGCGTCGTCTGTCACGTGCTCGGTGTTCTTCGAAGTTTCGTTGGTTCAGATTTCTCCAAATCCCATCCTCGTCGCCAGTGTTAAGTTTTGAGCATGGGCGAGAAAAAATGGAGACAAGCCTCTGAACGGTGAACTTCAGCTCTTTATTTACATTGTGACTTCCTCATTTTAACAGCAGTTAAACCCGCCTTATATAGGCAAACCTTGTAACTTTTAACCAATAACGAGCTAGGAACGCTAGCTCTTATAACCAACAGGAACTCTCTGTTAAGGGCCAATTGGATTCCCCGGAACGGGCCAATCCAGTCCGGCCGCTTAACAGCCAATCAGAAGTGCAGGGCCAGAACCCTGCACTTACTCCAAGCTCACACTTTATTAATCTTTATGCATACACAACACCCACCACTGCCTTGTTTCATATATTCTGTTTCTGGTTACATGCAGATATGTGGCTATGTATGTTGAATGGATGATAGTGATTAAATAAATAGATGTAGAGAAAAAGAAGATTGCCATAAGAGCAGATGTTTAATCCTTAGGATACCCTTCAAAAAAACTCTATCATTTAGTATTATTTCCATTTCAAAGTATACTCCTTTCTCCCCAATTTCAGTGAGAAGCTGAGTTTCTGTCAAGCATGTTTAGAACGCATCTGTCTGCAAGGAAATAATTTTTTGCCTCGAGCAGGAACAGCTCTTGCCAAATTCTCAGAAAAAGCTTTCTTTAAAAACAATTGAAACTGTCCCTAAAGTTCAAGATATCTTTTATTGTGCTACTGCCTGACCTCCTGGGACCTTCTCAGGTTCAGCTTAATCACAACTGTTCCAAAAGAATTGTATGGCAATCAACGTAAGTATCCTTGTCTTCCCAGCTCTAACCCATCCTCCCACTGTCCCTCATCTTCCTAAATGGAAGATAAAATAGAGGACAATTGGTAAGCAATTTTTTTTCAAAAGCATTCATTACACTGGAAATAAAAGTATCTACAGAATATAACTAAAGAAGTCCTGTTGGTATTCTCTAAATGTGGGCAAAGTTAATATATACCAGCCCTAGCTTTCTTAGGATTTTTTTTTTCCCAGCGAGGTAAGTGGATGATGTTATATCGCCACCTATTGGCAATTCTTCAGTACAGTTTTCTGGGAAGCCGTATTACATGCTGTAAATTTCAAAGGATAATAAATACATTACGATATTGAATTACTTGCTGGATATTTTTGTTGCAGCATTTTAAAATGATTTTAAATGCAGTGAATAGAGGACAGCTTTAAAAGAAAACTAACTATACACTTTTACCACTATATAGAGAAAAATAATGTTTTATGGTTAAAAACTACAGAAATGGATTCTCAAATCCTCAAGCTATGGTTATATTAGGGCCTCGTGGTTGTATGTAATACAATTATAGTAATAATCTACAGGTAGTCCTCGACTTACAACAGTATGCTTAGTGACCATTTGAAATTACAATGCACTAAAAAAAGTGACTTATGACCATTTTTTACATTTATGACTAGTGCAGCATCCCCATGGCCCTGTGCTTTCCATTAAGATGCTTGACAACTGGTTCATATTTATGACAGTTGCATTGTCTCAGGGTAATGTTACAACCTTCTGATCAGCAAAGTAAATGAAGAAGCCACATCTACTTACAACCATTTAACAACTGCAGTGATTCACTTAATGAATGTGGCAAGAAAAGTCATAAAGTGGGTAAAAACTCAATTAGCAACATAATTTTTGGCCTCAATTGTGATCGTAAGTCGAGGACTACCTGTATAGCTTAGTAAGATTTTTAAACAAAAGGAAAGCAAGTATTTGTTCGTTTATTGTCTCTTCTGATACCTACACAGCAGGTATTATGAAATGTTGTAATAAAAATATGTAGAGTTGGATGTTAGTAATAAACTCTGTTTACCAAAACACCTAAATGCTGAATTGATGGTTGTATAGAAGCAGGGATGGGATACCTGGCCAGTTTTACAGAGCCGGTAGCTCTGAAGAGCAACAAACACAGAATCGGTTCTGTGTATGTTGTTGTTTGTTTGACCCACCTGCCCACCCGGGCTCTTACTTGTCCTTTATTTCCTGCTTTTTCACCCTCAGCTGCTTTGCACTGCACAGCTGAGGTTGAAAAACCAGGGAAAAAGAAGCTTTTTGAACTGTGCTCCTGTGCGCGGCACTTTTCAGCTGTCTGGGAGGCAAAGCCTAAGGTTATTTTACATCTGCACACAGCGTAATCACCGATAGCAACACCGGTTGAATCCCACCCCTGGATAGAAGTCACTGTAGGAGCCTATCTAGATACTTTATTGTTAGTGGGGATAATCTCTAAATATAAACTGAATAATTATTACTGGATCCTTCTTTCACAGAGCACTTCGATATCCATTCCATTTTCACTTTCTAAATTTGCTGAAGTAACGTGGAAGTGAACTCTGATTGTGAAGTCTTTCTAATTAGACAGGCTAGGAAAGCTAATCAATGCCAGAAAATGTTAACATTATTAAAGTTAATTGCAGAATGCAGGAAATAAGAGATAGCTTGTCTTTGCTTTTAGCCATCCTTAAATTTAAAGTACATGCATAAAATGTCAGGTAGTGGAGGAGGGATTAAAAAAAGATGGAAATGAAAACAAAACTATTTTGGGGAAGAGACATAAACTAACCAAAACCACAAAAACCTCCATTTTGACAGGGCAAAAAGAGAGGGGGGGGGCGAGAGAGAGTAGGGTATTTTGGGAACCAGTTCTATTCCTTATTACATCCTTACAACCAGTTCTATTCCTTATTACATCCTTTATTCCAGTGGCCCCCAACCTTTTGGGCACCAGGGACTAGTTCTGTGGAGAGAGGTTTTTCCGTGGACCAGAGGGGGTGTGGTTTCATGAGCTGCCTGCATCCTGCAGATGGGGTTTCTCTTTTTTTGTATAGACTAGTTTCTGGCATGCCACGAACCAATGCCAGTCCATGGACCAAGGGTTGGAAACCCCTACTTTATTCCATTGCATGGAAACACATAAACAAACTCTTCTTTCACTGATAATTAATTCAGCATTTATAAGAAAGTGAAAAAAATCTTTTGGAGCTTTAGATTTGTATAGATTTTCTCAAGATTGTAAGGAAATGCAATGCCAAGAAGGAGAGGGAATAAGCACAAAATCTGCATTCTCTCTTACATGACAGATACCGCTACACTTTCATGATTGTTGCAAAGAAGTGTCGGACAAAAAGATAATCACTAGCCCTGTCGTTCTTACTAGTTTGAATAATGCAACATTTGCAAAACAAAAAACAAAAAAACCCTGCAACCAATCTCAAGAGCCACTCAAAAAGATAATACTGGCAATCCAAAATGTATTTTGAAAAATTCCCTTTTGCTGATTTATTTTATCTCACATCTAAGTAATTACTTATCCTGTGCGTCCTAGCTTAAGCAAGATAAATTATTCTTCTCTTATCTTCACTGACTTGTAAATTCCCAGGGGTATGACAAGTGTCAGCATATATGGTCCACTCAAAGCCAATGCAGAAGAATAATGGTTTTCAGCATGCCACTCTGAGGATAGGAACTTATGACCTCCGAATTACTGAGACTGATAGATCAAACCACTTGTGTTCATGGCAAATATCATGTTGTGTGTGGCTGTCATGTCCAATTGTGATGAATATAATTGTGATGAAGCTATTTTTCTAGTGAGTCATGTAGATAGGGTATATGTTGACTTCTTGCTCTCCTCCAGATAAGAGAGAAGGAGTAAGGGAAGGAGATCTGAAGAAAGCAATACAGAAAACAGACACTTGTGTCATGAAATTAATACCCTATAATATAAGAGCTAATGGTTTAAAAAAGGCCAGCAAGTTAGAGGTTTAGATTGTTTAAAGCACTTCACACATGCTATGTCAACTTTCTTTCAACAACTCATAAAAACAAAAGAGTTCTTCCAGATTTGGCCCCAACCTATGCAATCCAGGTTCACCAATGACTTTTGTGGGTTTGTTTTTGTTCAGATATTATATTACCTATGCTCCACAAAAGTAGATCAGTGTAAAGAATAAAGAGTAAAAAAGAATCCCTAATAATCATGTTTGTACACTATTAATAACACATCCTAAAACTTCTAAAAAAGTAGACTTCATTATAGTTTCCTGGTAAAGTTTTTCTTGATTTAAGTACTGCTATGAAAAGTCAAATTCATCTACCCAAAGTTGTCTAGTCTAGAACTTGCTGTAGATATCTAATGCTGAATTTCTAGCACAGAAATGAAGGGTGAGGAAAGGAGCACTAATGATGATCAAACACCCACTGTTATTATGCATATTATATCACTAATCAGTCTACATGTTTTTCAATAAGCTTTAAATTCTACTGTCAATAGTCACTGGTTGCTGTGGAATATTTTACTGAGAACTGAATTCCTAAACTCTGCATGTCAATAATATTTGGGGAGTAGGACAAGTTAATATAGCATGCGATTTTATTTAATCTTTTTTAAAAGTCAAAATGCATTTACATTTTAAAAACACCCTCAGTGGGTGGTTTCATTTCCTGTACGTATGTTTCTTCTCAAACCTGCAAAAAAGAAAGTATAAAAAACATACTGTTGAAGGAGTGAATCTATCCGTTGTTGAATACTGAGACAGACTGTTATTAACAGTATTTATTTTTTTATACAATCGGAAGATGGGATTTCAGGTGTCTTATATACTGATCCTAGTATGTATCCTCCGTGGTAAGTTTTTTTCCATAAAATGATGATATCTAGGTGTATAAATTTGTTTTCTCAGTTCCTTGTTAGAGTGCAAGGTAGTGTACATGGTTATTGTTTTTGTTTAAATACAAAATTATATTTTCCAGCTCAAAGTGTTGGATCTTTGCTCTTATAAGGTGTTTATTCTACTAAGAACCAAAGTAGTTTAGTTGCATTATGATTTTTCTAAAAAGTGAAGAATTAAAAGTTTGCTGGTATTATGGGATTAAACTATAAATGTTCTTAATTAAAGAATGAAATCATCTCATTAGTGGATAACCAAATAAGCTAACAAACTTAGAGTACTTTGAAGATACAATCAGGAAATCTAGTCTGTAGGCTTGATTGGGAAATCCAAAGGAGTTTGGGAGAAAAATAAAATATATATAAACCACCTCTCCCAGGAAAAAAAGGCAAAACTAAATCTGAAGTAAAAATAAGCTGCATGAAGAAGTTCAGGAAGTCATCAGGAATCAAGCTTGACCCTTGATTTACTTAATAATTCAGTAAATACTTGAATTATTTGTTATTTTTTGTGCCCCTATAAGTATAGCTTTTGCCCTAAATGTTAGAAAAAATGTCTTCAAAATGAGGATATGAACTGTCCATCTGTGTTAACTGCATTGTTATAGTGAAGCTTACATGATGTCTCCTTCCCACAATGCAGTTTAATTGAGCATGAACAGCAGATCATTCTGGGATGTGACCTAAATCAATACAAGAAAAAAATGTTTTTGATGCTAACAGTCTGATTTTATCCCCTGCTCATGCATGAGAAGACAAGCAGGTAGTGTAACCAGATGATTCTCTATATAGGATATTAGCCTGATACAGACCAAACAGTTAGACGCCTGCCAGCCAGCCTTAACAACTTTGGCCTGATAATAGAACATTCCTAACTTGAAAGAGAAAGTACAAAGAGTGGCAACACATTTTAAAGTAAAAAAGCTATTAATAAAAGTTACCTATTAAAATATTTATTCTTAATGCCCTGCGTGTTGCACTTTGACCCTCCATATGAACCAGAGATACTTACAAGGAAGAATTGCCTATGCCAAGCATTGTCAAAAATAGAGCAGCTTCCTGAAACTAAGATGCTGAACAAAATAACCATTCTTTGAATTTCCAGGCCTCTTTATACTGCTCTTTTTATATCTTTTTGTTTAGACATATACACCTGCTTGTTTAAATTTCGAGTCAATTCTCAGTCCCACCATGTTAGAGCTCAGAAGAAAGCAGAATTTTATATTAAGAGTACAAAGCCAGTTTGGTTTAATTAAAAGAGGCCAGACTTGAAGGCAGGAAGTTGTGAGATCTAGTGCTGATTTAGGCTATAAGTAGGCTGGATGACTTTCAGCCACTGATTCTTTCTCAGTCTAACCCACCTCCCAGGATTGTTGTTGTGTGGAAAATAAGAGGAAGAAGGAGTACTAGGTAACTGCATTGACCTATTTATACAAATAGCAAAGGTGGCATTTAAAAAAATCTGGGGGGCGGAAATTCCTATTAGGATTGCATGCAGCCTTTTTCAAAATCTTAGTTGTGATAAGGGATGGTATTCTATTGGTTTGGACTGGTTCTATAGAACTGGTTGTTATGATTCTGTGAGTTCAGAGAACTGGCAAATCGTGCCCTTGGTACTGAGCATGCGCAACATCAATGCATGCCCAACATCACTGACTGCGTTCTTCCCTGCCCAGTCATTCCTTAAGGTATTTCTTTTTTCCCCCTTCTGACGATCAGCTGTCCTTAGAATCAGCTGTACCAGGATTTCCCTTGCTGTCTTACTGCTTCACCTAGAAGGCCTCCCTGAGGCCCAGAAGGCCCCAAAATGGAGCATGGGGAGTGCTGCACACCCCCCAGGCTCCATTTTTTTTCCTTCCTGAACCCTAGGGAAGCAAAAACCATCCCCCAGGAGGCTTCCCTGAGTCCCAGAAGGCCCCCAAAACAGGAGGGGCCTGCAAAAAAAGCAAGTCAGATGGCCACGCCCACATAGCAATGCTTACAGAACCAGTTGTTTAAAAATTTGAATCCCACCCCTGGTTGTGACTCCATGACCTGTACAGTTTGCCATAAAAGTTCAAGTCTAATGTGATAGAATGGGGAGGAGCGTTTTAATGAATTGCACTTAAATATTTTAATTTTTATCTAGTTTTTGTCAGGTTTCTACCCATTGTTAGCAGTGCAACCTTTGATAAGGCTCTGAATTAGTTACTCTTTTAGATGGTAACTGGGTGAGTTTGGGCCATTGTCATCTACAGTTATTTCCTCTGTACAGAGCCAAAAATTTTAATATACTTACTTATAAATAATATAAATATTATATGATATTTATTTATGACTGTTTTAAATTATAAATCATAAATATAAGGATATGGAGCTTTTTTTTCAATGAGAGCATCAAACAAGGGAAGGCTAAGTTAATGCAATGGCTATTATACATGATTGCAATAATATGCCCATTATATTGATTTGTAGGTTGTTCTGTGGTTATAATTACAAATGAAGAAACTGTCTTTGCTTTGGCTGGTAGCAATGTGACTCTAAAATGCAGCATCTTGCAAGGAAAAGAAACTCACATAACACAGATTCAGTGGTCTAAATCTGCTGATCGTCAATCAAGAATAATAGCTGTATATAACCCTCTCTATGGTACAAAATATACTGAAGAGGCCTATAACAATATAGCAAGTTTTGAGAAAGGCTTCGGTGATTGTTCAACTGACTTCAGCAGGACTTTCAAAGAGGTTAATTCTGTAGCAAACAACCTAGAATGCAACCACTGGGTTCTACAACTGAAGAATGTCACACTTGAGCTCTCTGGCTCCTATGAATGTATCTTTACCACATATCCAACTGGAACAAGCAGTTCAAAAATACGCCTTTTTGTTAGGAAAAGAGGTAAGTATAGTAATAATTTTTTAAAAAAAAATGAAGAAAAACTATACAAAAAAGTAATGTAGCATAACTCTAAATTGAGGGAGTAAACCTGAATGTGGGCCTCAGAGTTGCCATTATACAAGTCAGATTGTAAATTTATTATCAGCATTGTGTTTTTATATTGTCATTGCTACTGTTTTTCATTTTTCTTAAAACTCATTTGACATCATGTGACTACTCTCAGTAAATGCAACACTTGGATACTAAAAAATTTTAAGCTTTACTCTTTTTATTTTTATGGTCCTACTGATTGTGTGTGAGTTTGTATTATAGCTGTTTTGTTGTAAATGATATAAGCTGATAACTACTGACAAGAATTGGACATGATTCTTATGCAGAAACTATAGAGAGAATGCTACAAGGAGACATTAAGCCAAAACTGGGGTCAGAGGTCTAGTATTAAATGATGCAGTGGTTAGATTGCAGTACTGCAGGCTACTTCTGCTGACTGATTGCTGCCAGCAGTTTGGCCGTTCTATTCCCACTGGCTCAAGGTTGACTCAGCCTTCCATCCTTCTGAAATCAGTAAAATGAGGACCCAGATTGTTGGGGAAAATATGCTGACTCTCTAAATTGCTTAGAGAGAGCTGTAAAGCACTGTGGAGTGGTATGTAAGTCTAAGTGCTATTGCTATTAAGCAAGAGTTCCTACAGTGTGGCAATATCAGATGGTAGTGGGAATGTTATAAAACTGAAGATCAGAATTTATAGTCATTATAACCAGGCATCCAGTTAGATAACTGGGTAAAATGGCTAGTATGAATACCCCCTGAAACATCAACTCTATTACCCACCTTTGTGCCATCAGCAAAAAGATGAACCTTATATAACAATCCTTCTATCACTTATAAATACATGAATAAAATAGAATAGAATAGAATAGAATAGAATGGAATAGAATGGAATAGAATGGAATAGAATTATTTATTGGCCAAGTGTGACTGGACACACAAGGAATTTGTCTTGATGCAAATGCTCTCAGTATACATAAAAGAAAAGATATATTCATCAAGAATCATAAGGTACAACACTTAATAACAGAATCTGGAACAGAACAGGATCTAGGACTGAGTCTTGTGGTACACCATTTGTGACTGATCTTTGTTCAGATAGTGCCCCATTAACAATCACACAATAGGATTTACCCCTTAGCCAACTGCTAGTGCTTATCCACTGGATCACCTAGTAGTTAAGCCCTAGCTTGTACAGCTGTTTTACGAACTCACTATGTGGAACTGAATCAAAAACTTTGCTAAAATCAAGACAGTTTAGCACCACCTTTGTCCAATACATTTAGGACATAGTTTTAAAAAGTCAATCAGATTAATTTGACAATTTTAATTGAGGCACCATATATCATAACCAAGACAGATCTACACATCAAATGGAAACAACACCAGTCTATCTCAGAGCTGAGGTTATTTTTTTTAAATCCAAATATTAATAGAGATAAGTAATCTGAATACTGTGGCACATGTTTTTCCATATGTTAGATGCTACAACAGAGAAGGCATGCTTCCTGCTTAGTTGCTTATGAAATGAGACACAAATCTGCCAAGTTTATGTATTTAGGGTAGCCATAGATGAATGCATGGACTAGTCCACAGTTGCTTTTATACAACATTATTCTTTTGTGATACATCCTTTATCTGATATTGTTGAGGGTTTTTTGGAATTGGTTGTTCAGTTTTTCCACTCAGTTTGTGAGAAAGCATCTTTTTTTGCCATGTTTCTTTTGCTTTTTGGATGTACTATGATCTGCCAATGTTAATTGTGTGCATAATTTATTACAAGTATTGAGATAATTTGGTTAGTCTTTAATGTTTTTAGGATCTCTCTTTCTTCTACCCTGATGGTTCTATGTTGATTTGACCAGGGGTTTAATACATTTTATTGCTTTTTATTGATTGGTTCACTTGTTTTGACTGACACTGTAAATATTCAAAGAATTCCGGTGGTTGACATTCTTTTGTGTTACAATTCAGTGCTTAATTTAGTTTACTTTATTGTCATTGCACCTCCTACAATGAAATTAAATGTCATCTTCAATGTACATTATAACTATAAAAATAAAATACAAATACACATCCTTCACATTCTATACAATTAAATTGAAACCGGATATTGCATTAATATTGCAGTATACAGTAGAATTCAATATAGTTATTGCCCTGGGATAGAAGCTGTTTTTCAGCATATTTGTCCTTGTTTTTATTATCCTGTACCATCTGCCAGATGGTAATAGTTCAAAAAAAGGGTGCCCAGGATGAGTTGGATCTTTAAGAATGTTTTTGGTGGGCGTGGCTTGGTGGTCATGTGACTGGGTGGGAACCGGTGGGAACCAGTTAAATACCACCTCTGACGTGCATGGTTAAGTTAAAATACAGTAAGTTAGTAAGTTAAAATACTCTATGATGCAGCTATAGAAGGTCACCAGAAGTTTTTCATTCAGTTGTTTCCTAAGAAGTCTCAGGTAGTACAATCTATGCTGGGCCCCTTTGATCAGTGCTGCAATGAATATTGCAGAGAATATTCTGGAGAATATTTTGTTCTGAATATTCTTTCTAGAGAATATTCTGTTCTGAAGTATTTAAGAGATGATTGGAGATATTTACCTCCCATTCTAGTTCAGTTTCACCTTCTCTTATTCAGGCTAGCTTCAACAATTTGGTTTAGTTTTGTTTTTCTTCATTTCAATTTGTTTTTGTATACCAATTTTGACGGTAGTTATTAATGTCTTAATGAGTTCTATAGTTGCTCATTTTAATTTCTGCTTTAAGTTATTGATAGTGTGCTGTTATTTATGCAGTCTAAGATGACCATCTGCTCTCAACTGATGTTCCAGTATTTAGTCTGTTTATTCTATTTCCTTTCATGCTGCCTAGTTTATGAGAAGTCTGTTTCTTATGCTAGTAGGCATGACTATGCTCTCATAGGCATTCCTTTAGAAAAAAAAGATAAATGCAATTTTGTTTGTAATATGTATACTTTATGCTGTGATTGCCAAAAACAGCTTGATAGATTGATGTCTATGGAGATTTTCAGTCATCCAGGTCATGGTTGTCCCCAAGATGCTTTTTCAAGAGGCAACTGGACTTTCAGTCAGAACTGAAGAAACTTCTTGGATGAGAAGCAAAACATCTTCAAAGAAAAATAGGAAGGTCCTCTAAAAAAGCACCTTTGGGACGAGATTGATAGATTATAAAAAATAACATCAAGCTGATGGCAACAACTGGGCAAAGATTCTACTGGAATTGGTTAGTGGTCCAAATATATATCTTTCTGCTTCTTAGTTTAGTTTACTTTATTGTCATTGCACCTCGTACAACGAAATCAAACACCATCTTCAGTGAACATCATGAACATGAACATGAAAATAAACACAAACACACATCCTTCACCCTTCACACATTGAACAGGAAACCCCCAACACCACACCAACACTGCACTATACAGCATAATTCAAAAGAGCTACTACCCTGGGATAAAAGTTGTTTTTCAGCCTATTTGTCCTTGTTTTTATTATTCTGTACCATCTGCCAGATGATGGATCTTTGAGAATGTTTTGAACTTTTTTAAGGCAGCAGGAGCTATAAAGCTCTTCCAAAGAGGGGAGAGGGCAGCCAATGATCTTCTGGGCAATGACATTAACCCTCTGGAGTGCTTTTCTATCTGCCACTATGCAATTGGCAAACCATACAAAAGTGCAGTATATTAAAATGCTCTCTATGGTGCAGTGGTAGAAGGTCACCAGCAGTTACTCATTCAGTTGTTGTTTTATGAGAAGCCTCGGGTAGTATAATCTCTGCTGGGCCCTTTTGACTAGGGCTGCAATGCGGGCACCCCAGGTCAGGTCCTCTTTTAGGGTAACACCCAGAAACTTAAAACTGGCCACTTGCTCCACTCAGTCTCCTTTGATTTGGCTGGATGTCTGATCTGTTCCTTCTATAATTCACTATAAGCTCCTTGGTCTTATTGGTGTTGAGGACCAAGTTGTCACCTCCAGACCACGAAAGCAACTGGTCCACCTCATCTCGGTAGGCAGACTCATCCACCCCAGAAATAAGTCCCACCACTGTTGTATCATCTGCAAATTTAGCAATAGTATTACTAACGTGAGTGGGAATGCAGTCATTCACATAAAGAGGATAGAGTAAGGGACTCAACACGCAACCCTGTGGTGTACCAGTGTTAAGAATAAGGGTTGAAGAGGTATGATTACCTAATCTGACCCTCTGTGAGAGGCCAGACAGGAAATCCATAATCCAAAGGCAGATTGAATTAGAAAGCCCAAGGTCCAGAAGTTTAGACACTAGTCTATGTGAAAGAATTGTGTTAAACGCATAACTAAAATCCACACAAAGTGTTACGAACTAAGCAAACTCGTTAGCTTGCGATTCTAGTAGTTTTCTTTCCATGACAGGTTCGTAGCCTGCACTTCTGATTGGCCCGTTGACAGCGGATCGTGATTGGTCAGTTTTGGCTGATAGTGGGTCGCTGCTGATTGGATGCTCTCAGCGCGGCAAACTCAAATCATTGAGTGTTGTGACAGCAGCCAGCTCTATAAAAGGAGCTGCTGCTGCCCTAGTTTTTTGCTCTGTTCTGAAGTCACTAATAAAGAGTTGGAGTCACTATTCGATGCCTCATCTCCATTCCTTGCGCCCACTCTCCCAGATCTAACGAAGGTGGGATGCGGAGACGAGAGAGCTGAATGAACACTCATTGAACACAAACAGAGCACGTGGCTGAGAGCGCACCAATTGCAGCAGAATGACCAGCGGCGTCATACCACCCGCTACATTTGACCCGACTAATGAAGACTGGTACGTATACGGACAGGTTTCAGATGTTCCTGGAGACCAACAACCTGAAGGATGCTACGTCTGGCAAGAAACGAGCTGTATTCCTGACCCATTGTGGGCCCGCCGTTTTTAAGATGGCAAAGGCACTTGCAAAACCAGCTGAAGTAAAGACGATGGACTGGGACAATCCCGCCCCAATCCTCCGGGCCCATTATGCCCCAGCGGTGTCAACACTCATCAGGAGACACGAGTTTTACCAGAGGAACCAACAGGAAAGCGAAAGTGTTGGAGACTTCATCGCAGACCTCAGAAACCTGGGGGGACTCTGTGGTTTCTCAAACCTCGAAGAAGCCATGAGAGATCGAATCGTTCTGGATCTAAAAGACCCCACAACCCAGAGCAAGATTATGGCAAAGGGGGACATCGCCCTCGCAGATGTCATTGCCGATGCTACTGTAGCAGAAGCAACCAGGAGGTCGGCAGCTTGAATGCACTGAGCGAACGCACTGCACCGCCAACTCGCCAGTGACCCTACGGCCCTTTCCGAGAGGCACGCAGTGACTACCCACCATGAAGATCTCAAATCCTCCTCAGAAAGTGAAGAAGAGGAGGTCAACAGACTCAGGTCGGACCAAGATCAGTGAGATCAATGGACTCGTAAGCCCTCATATCAGTGTGCTGGATGCGGGGGAAACCACCCAAGATCAGACTGCAAATTCCTAGATGCCCTCTGCCGCTCCTGTGGAAAGAGGGGCCACATTGCAAAAGTCTGTAGAGGCAAGCGAGGGTCCAGCCCAAACCGAAGAGAAAATAATTTCTGGCAGACAACAGGCACCCCACCAGTAAATCGGGACCACCCAAGCAACCAATGGAACCACTACTACAGAAATCGAGCGCCAGCGACTTCTACAAGACGAGAAGAGGCACACCACACCATCACCATCGGCCATGCTTCATCCCTTGATGCAAGAAAGATCCGAGTAAAGGTCGCCATTGAGAATCGTCCATGTGTTATGGAAGTTGACTCCGGGTCCTCCCTATCAATGGTCTCCTGGAAAACCCTCAAATAGCTGATCCCTGACATCCGTCGCCAGGACCTCAGCCCTCAGATAATTATATTGAAGGACTATCAAGGGGACAGGATCCCGGTCGCCGGCTCCAGCCACGTCCAAGTCTCCTTCAAAGACCACACCGCAACTCTACCACTTACAGTCATCGATAAAGATCAACCCAGCTTATTAGGATTGCAGTGGTTCATGCCACTTGGAATCGAACTGGCGGGCATCAACCAAACCGAAAGCGATGACTGGGAAGCGGCTCTCATCCAAGAATTCAAGGAAATGTTCACTAAGAAGCTAGGCAAGTACAAGGGATCCCTCATATTGTTTAACCTCTGCCCAGATATTGCGCCCATTCGCCTTAAGCCCCGTCGAGTGCCTTTTGCACTCAAACCAAAGATTGATGAACAATTGGACAAATTGATAGCCCAAGGCATGTTGGAACTGATTGACCAAGCCCGATGGGAGACCCCAATAGTAACCCCCATAAAGCCTGACAGATCTCTGATAATTTGTGGGGATTACAAGGCCACCCTAAATCACGCACTTCAGCAGAGCGTTTACCCCGTGCCTGTGGTCCAACACCTACTGCACTCCCTTGGAGGCAGGAAAATATAAAGCCCAGGCATACCAGCAGCTGCCTGTAGATGCAGAGACCGCAGAAGCCCAAACTATAGTCACGCACAGAGGGGCATTTAAATGTAATAGACTCCAGTTTGGAGTGAGCGTGGCACCTGGCATCTTCCAGAGTCTGATGGAGAGATTGCTACAAGGCATAAAAGGGGTCGTGCCATATTTCGATGATGTCTTGATAGCTGCCCCCACTAGAAATATACTAGAAAAGCGGCTAAGAATGGTCCTCCAAAAATTTAAAGACGCTGGCCTGAAGGTCAAGAAGGACAAGTGCCAACTATGTACAGAGAGGGTTGAATTCCTTGGTTACCTTCTTGACAAACAGGGAATTCACCCTACTGAGAAAAAATTGGCTGCAATCAAAAACACCCCAAGACCTAAGAACAAAACAGATCTTCAAACCTTCCTGGGACTTATTAATTTTATAACATCTTCCTACCTCAGAAGGCGACTGTTCCTGAACCCCTGCATAGGCTCCTCGATAAGAAGGCTTCCTGGGTTTGGGGACATCGAGAAGAGTGAGCTTTTCAGCAAGTTAAAGACTTTTTAACATCCGATGCCATATTGATACAATATAATGAAATTTTACCCTTAAACGTCACCTGTGACACCTCACCGTTTGGAGTAGGAGCCATCCTGAGCCACATCCTGCCAAACGGCACTGAGGCACCCATTGCATTTTTTTCCAGAACTTTATCTAAAACTGAAAGAAACTATAGCCAACTAGATAAAGAGGCTCTCGCTATTGTGGCTGCGATCAAACGATTCCATGAGTACGTGTACGGAAGGTCCTTTTCTATAATCACCGATCACAAACCATTACTGGGCATCTTGGCGAGGGATAAACCAACTCCCCATATCTTATCGCCAAGAATGACACGCTGGTCAGAGTTTTTAGCCGCATACAACTATCAACTGCAACACTGACTGGGGAAAGCCATTCCCCACGCTGACACCCTGAGCCACTCACTGCTACCAGAAGTCATAGATGACCCAGCTCCAACCCTAGCTGTACTACAGATCGAGAAACTCCCTTCACCACCATTGAATCCGAAACAAGGAAAGACCCTTATTTAGCACGAGTCCTCAGCTGGGTAGAAAGAGGTTGGCCTGATAACGAACTCAATGACACCTTCAAGCCTTTCAAGCACAGGCAGACAGAACTTTTCACCCAAAAGGGATGTGTGTTATGGGGAGACAAAGTCGTCATCCCAGAAAGACTGCGGCATAAAGTCCTAAAACTATTGCACGATGGACATCCGGGCATCGTGCGGATGAAGGCACTAGCAAGGAGCTACGCTTGGTGGCCAGGTATAGATAAGCAAATAGAGACTTGGGTGGCCACCTGCAACAAGTTCCAAGAAACATGCTCAGCTCCACCGAAAGCACTACCAACTGAATGGAAAGCATCCCGAGGTCCCTGGTCCCGTATCCACATCGATTTTGCGGGACCCACCAAAGGGCATACATTTCTCATAACAGTGGATGCCTATTCCAACTGGCTTGAGGTCCACAAAATGAAGAACACCACCACAGAGGCAGTCGTTAAAAAATTAAACAGACTATTTGCCACACACAGTTTGCCAGACGTCTTGGTTTCAGACAATGGTTCACCGCCGTTGGGATTTGAACCAGTTCACCGCCTTGGGATTTGAACAGTACCTAGCAGACTGGGGGATACACCATGCCTTAACATCACCGGCTCACCCTGCGGCCAATGGTAGGGCTGAACGAATGGTCCAGTTCATAAAGAAAACCTTACACAAGATGGAACAAGGGAACATCCACGACAAAGTAACCAGGATGCTTCTCTTCCAACATATCATTCCAAACAGCACCACAAACAAACCCAGCCGAACTCCTGATGGGCCGGAAACTTCGATCACATCTTGACTGTCTACGCCCTGCCTACATGCTGGAAAAGCCTCTGGGTTCCAGTAGCAAGTATCGCACATTCAAGGTAGGTGACCCGGTCTTTGCAAAAAACCTTACTGGTGACCCTTTGTGGGTCCCTGCTACCATAACATAACTTACAGGTCCCCATTCCTACCGTTTGCAAACTGATGATGGGAGACTGTGGAAGTGCCACATCAACCAATTACGTTCCAGGCTGGCACCTACCCCTTTCACAATCCCTGAACTCCAAACCAGGGGGGAAGGGAAATTGAGGGGGCCGAAAACGAACTAGTACCTGATCCAGTACGCGAGACTCAGCGGCCAGCGCAACCAAGCCTGGAGTGTTCACTTCCTGAAGAGGAGCCGGGACAGATGGTCATCTCACCGCGTAGCAGCACGGTGGCATCAGCAATCCCAGAGAATCCAGATGGCAGCCTTGACGGGAGTAGAGATGACAACCCCAAGTCACCCAACGGAGAAGTCGGATCACCACTACCGCTGAGTCTAACAAACAACCCACCAGAACCAGAGTCCAGCCAAAGACTGATGGAGCAACGTAGATCAGGTAGGCAGGTGAAACGACCTGCCTACCTGCGAGAATACATCACCCCACCCTTGAGACGGAACCTAGGGGGGACGTGTGTTACGAACTAAGCAAACTCGTTAGCTTGCGATTCTAATAGTTTTCTTTCCACGACAGGTTCGTAGCCTGCACTTCTGATTGGCCCGTTGACAGCGAATCGTGATTGGTCAGTTTTGGCTGATCGGATTGGCTGATAGCAGGTCGCTGCTGATTGGATGCTCTCAGCGCAGCAAACTCAAATCATTGGGTGTTGTGACAGCAGCCAGCTCTATAAAAGGAGCTGCTGCTACCCTAGTTTTTCGCTCTGTTCTTAAGTCACTAATAAAGAGTTGGAGTCGCTATTCGATGCCTCGTCTCCGTTCCTTGCACCCACTCTCCCAGATCTAACACAAAGCATCCTCATATAGCCCTCCCACTGTTCTAGATGAGTCAGAGCAGTGTGAAGAGCGATGGCTATAGCGTCCTCTGTAGATTTATTTTTTCTGTATGCAAACTGGTGTTTATCAAATGTGTGCGGAAGACCAGAAATGATGTGCCAGCAGACCAATTTCTCAAAGCAGTTCATGATGATAGGAGTGAGTGCCACTGGTCTGTAATTGTTGAAGTTATTGATAGGGAACTTCTTTGGCAGCGGAACAATGATGGAAGCCTTCAAAAAAGATGGAATAGTGGACTGGGATAAAGACCGATTGAAGATCCTGGTAAAGACTCCAGCCAACTGATCAGCACAGTCTTTAAGCACTCGGCCAGAGATACCGTCAGGACCGGCAGCCTTTCTAGGGTCCATAGCCCTCAGAATGCTCCTCACCTCCTGTTCCTCCACAATGAGGTGGGAGCTACAATTGGCTGGTAGTTGTGTTTTATCTGTCTCTGATGTCTCTACTTCAAAGTGAGCAAAGAAATGATTCAGTTGCTCTGCCAATGAAGCATCCCCCTCAGCAGGGATGACATTGGTCGGTTGATGGTTTGTAATTTGTTGAATCCCTCGCCACACCTGCCTCGTGTTATTGCTATAAAAATTATCCTCAATCTTCCTCTTATAATCAGTCTTGGCCTTCCAAATACCTTTCTTCAGATTAGTTCTGGCAACACTGTATCTTGCCCCATCACTGGACCTAAAAGCCTTAGTCCTGTCATGCAAGAGGTGCTGAACTTCCTTGGTCATCCAGGGTTTCTGATTGGTATAAATCCTAATACATTTATCCACAGTGATAGTATCTGTGCAGTGTTTGATATAGCACACAACAGTTGCAGTGTGTTCCTCTAGGTCAAGGTGGTAAAAGACATCCCAATTTGTGTTCTCAAAACAATCCTGAAGTTGTTGGGAAGCTCTCTGGCCAAGATTTCACTGTCTTTATTATAGGCAGAGCCTGTCTCCTAAGAGGGATGTATGCTGGTGCTAAAAGCAGTGACATATGGTCTGATTGTCCCAAACATGGTAATTGTATAACCTTATAGCCATGTTTGATGTTGGTATATATTTTGTCCAATATGTTTGCTCCTCTAGTAGCATACTTAACATGCTGATAGAATTTAGGGAGCACTTCTTTTAAATCAGCTTGATTAAAGTTCCCCGCTATGATCTGCACAGCATCAGGATATTTATTCTGCTGATTACTAACTATGTTATACAAGAATCTGAAAGCTATGGTAGTAGCTGAATTCCCGCAGAAGATATATCGGTCTACATTTAAGAGTCATATACTCCAGATCCATGGAGCAGTAGTTGTCTACACTGTTTGTATTGATATACCAGCTTTTGTTCACATAAAGGCTTAAACCTCTCCCTTTGATCTTGCCAGAATCTCTACTCCTGTCCTGCCAGTGAGCTATGTAGCATTCCAGCCCAACAGCTGTATCTGGATTGAGTGAATGAAGCCAAGTTTCTGTGATTCGCAAAACACAGCAGTTCTTGATGAATTTAGTCTTTGCAATCTGTAACCTTAATTTATCCTTTTTGTTAGTCAGAGATCTTGTATTGGTAAGAAATATACTTGGAATTGAAGGCTTGTGTGGAAACTTACTCAGCCTAAAGAAAACCCCAGCATGGCATCCTCTCTTCTTCTTCCTGTTCTTCTTTCTCCACCTCTTCCTCCTTCCTACAGGGATAGTGATCCGTGGTTTCCCCAAGGGCCTAGCTGCCTCCTTTGGTATGTTATGAGAATGTGTAAAATCGTCTGTAATAGCCTTTTCACATTTCAGTCCGATTTGTAACAAAGCTTGCCGACTATAGATGTTCTTGTTGTCCTGATCAGCTATGAGATGGGATTAAAATCCTGCCTCATCAGTATCAATTTTGCATTGACAGAGAAAGGCTTTCATTGTGATATTGAACCAACATCTTGCTATTATTACAAGTAAAGCAGTCTTAACACTGCTATTATTACAAGTAAAGCAATGTTGTTCACAAATCATTTATTCCTGTCTGCTGTGTAACATCATTAGATTTCACTTCTCTGTAGCACTTATTGGTAAAAAAAATTGTTTAAAAAATTAAATTCAGATTCATTCAAATTCAGCTTTCCAACCACCTAGAATGGAACACGTTTAAAATTGAATTGGAAGAAGTAGGATACTAAACAGTAAGAAAATATAACATTGTACCAAAGGATAATATACTGTAGGAAGTCTATGATTTATTATCACAATGGAGCCCAAAATTTCCATTGCTAAGGAAGACAGTTGTTACGTGACTTTCAGCCCAGTTTATGATATTTCTTGCCACAGTTATTAAGTAAGTCACTGTAGTTGTTAAGTTAGTGACATGGTTGTTAAGTGAATCTGGCTTCTCCATTGACCTTGCTTATCAGAAGGTCGCAAAAGATGATCTCTGGGCCCTATGACACTGCAACCATCATAAATACATGTCAGTTGTCAAGCATCTGAATTTTGATCAAGTGACCACAGGGTTGCTGTGATAGTCATAAGTTTTGAAAGTGATCATAATTCAGTATTTTCAGTGCTTTTATAACTTCAAATAATCCCTAAAGGGCTACCTGTATGCCAAGGGCTACCTGTATGCCCTACCCCCAGATCTTTAAGGACTGATAACCCAAAGTAAAGGGAAAAAGCATTACCATAAGGTCAACAACAAAAAATGAAGACAACAACAAGGAAAGACAATAACAAGATTTACATGCTATTATGAAAATGCAGGGTTTTCTTAAATATTGAGCCATTTAATCAAGAACTTCCTAACCTTAATGTAAGCCAGTGGTCTTCATTTTCTTCCATTTGTCTGCCTAGAATGTTTGCTAACTAGATGAGGGTTGTTTATAGAATTCTAAATCTTATTTTGCTTCCAAAACAATTTAACACAAAAGCTGGAACAAGCTTAGTAGCTTTTAAATATTACTGTTAGGCATAGAATATTTTCTTTAATCATCTTTCTTATACAATGTAATGGAAGAGAATTAGCTTTGAAATTCCTTTCAAAGAGGACATGAATTTCAGAGGATTCTCATACAAGAAATACTCCTTTGCACTATTTTATTACAGTATGTAATAACGTTTTCCCCTTTAGATGTATGCAGCCCCTTGGACTTCCTATTCAGTCCTAAGGAAGACATTACAAGCAACATTACTGTCAGCACAAAAGAGGAAATCCTACTCTTGATACCTTATACGTTGAAGAAACTTTCTTTCCACTTAATTTCTTTAACTGCCCATTATTATTTTTTTTGGGGGGGGGGATGAAATATTATGTGTACTAACAACATGAAGCATAAAATTGGAAGTAAATATTTTTGATAATTTGACAAATATATTAGAGGAAGGAAAAGGGATTTTTGACATTGCCAAAGTTCATTCCTATAACACTAACTAGACTAAACGAGTGTTACTGTAAATATAATGTCTGACTAGTATTTTGGGTTCTTTTTTATTTATTTATTTATTAAGATAAACATATACAGACAAAACATAAAAACATAAAACCATCTTCCAGTTATTATACATACATGTGTCAGTTGGTTACAAATCTTTTGTGCTATCCTTTCATAGTCCTTACTCACAAGTTGTATAGGTTCTCACATTGTCAATCTAACATATGCTTATATATTTATCAGTTATTAATCATTTATTTGACTCAATTACTATTCCATCATTTTATACAAGATATTCTAGATTTTATTATAAATTTATGTCATAGTATTCTGGGTTCTTATGCTGTTTAATAAACTCTTCTTAAGAAGACTTTTTGCTTTCATTTATCTGTTTCATTGTATGCACAAATCTATTTTAGAGCCTAAAATATGTTTATAATACCAAAATAAACTGTTTAGCTGCTTGTGGCAGTAGCAGATGAAAGAGCTACAAAATTAAAGTTGTTTGTTCTTAGCAAAACATTTTAAATTTTGAAATATCAAGAAATCACTGACTCCTCTGTATCTATGAACTGTTTTTCATCTCTCAGAAAAAGTCTATTCTTATTTTGGAGAACTATTCTTTTATATTCACAATGCGGATGAATGTACTAAACAACAGAGCAGAATTTTACATACACTGTACATTGGTATTGTCTACATAATATTATTCTTTTTATTTTACTTTTTGTAAATAGATTACAAGACTTCTGTGCTACAAGCTTTACACAACCAGTCCTTAGAAATTCCATGTGGGAACAGTATGCCTCATTATATAAACCTAACAAATGCTTCTGTAACGTGGTTATTGGTAAGAAACATTTACTCAATAAAATAAGGGGAGAGGGAGATCTAAGTCCAAAGCTGCTTCACCAAGACTGTCAGAATATATCTTATTTGTTACTTTGCTTTTTAAAATGGCTGAAAAATTATCATTAAAACTTAGTTTGCTCTGAAGACTGTGACTTTGGAAATCTGTATTCTTGAGGATCTCATGTGCCTTCCTAGATTACCCATGTTTAGGAGATATCTGATATGAACCAAAGCATCTCATATTCAAGTAACAGTCATTCTAAACTGCAGATAAAATATTTTCTGCAGATTCTAAACTTCAGATAAAATATTTTCAGTAAACATATTTAGGCAGCACTAAATATGTTTGCTGAAAATATTTTATATAAAGTATCTAACATGTATGTTAGTGCTATATGGATATGGCTGTTTCTAATAGATTTTTATTTTGAGATATCAAATGTATATAAACTTCTTCATTGAACCTCTTGGTTTTTAGAGTTTTTTTAAAAACCCTCCCAATTATTTAAAGGATCAAAAAACTCCAGCTCCATTCTTATTAGCATATAATCATACCACTACCATGATCTGGTCATCCAAAGGATGTGGAGGGGAGGTCAATAGCTTCAAAAAACAAGTGTGTCTAGGCTGTAAAGTATCATCCTTTATTTTATTGTGCATGAAATATGCATCATACTTACATAAAAATGGATGGAGCTTCAATTACTCTGGTCATACCTAATAATTTGATAGCATTGACACATAATATTTGTCCATATGCCCCATATGCCCCTGTCCATGAGCTGGCAATTCTATAATTTCTGTATTTTCTGGGTGAGCATTTTTGGGTGGAAACAACTCAAATATTTTATTCTTGCATTGCAATTCTGCAAATTTCTACTTTATTGCAATATAGTTTTAATATTTACATGAAATTGCTGAATCAAATCATATTGTCATTAGGTCTGATTTGTCCTTTAAACTTTTAGAACTTTAGTAATGCAAAATATGTCTGGGAATTTTCAAATTGGGGCCAACGCCAAGTATTAATATTAGTCATCACTTCAGCCTTTACAGTTTCTGAAGCTTTTTGGAAACCATTAAACCATACACTGACAATTGTATAATTGTGTGGTCTCTGGGTTTGTGGGCATGCACAGAGAGAGAAACACACTGAGACACGGGTTCTCAAGAAAAAAAATATCTTTATGCATTGCTTTAGCAGAGATAGCATTTGCAGACTATTCAGTACTTTTTTGTTAGAGAAGCTTGCTATTTTATTTCTGTTTCTAAATAAACGTTCTAATTGTTGCTCAGAAGATATTAAAAAGAAAAAAAGTTTCCTTTTTTTTATTGTGCAGTCCAAATCTATTTTATACCAGAATTAGTTAACAAAAGAAATATGTCCTAAAGTGAAATTTATAATAAAAAGGGATTGTTCTTGAGACAGATTGTGAAATATATAGTAGATGATGGGAAAGAGAGATAGGCTATCTAATAGCTAATAGCTCTTATAGGAAGGAAGGAAGGAAGAATCTGTGATTCACCAATTCTACTTGTACAATAGCTGTTATATCAGCACCTGCTATTACATTAAAAAGAAAGAAATGATGATAATTCATGCTTTTTCTTGGCAATGCATCATTGACATATCTCCCATTTCTAGCAGAAAGAAAATGGAAATGAAGAGGTCCTAATCAAGAAAACGTCTTATTACCTTCAAGGCTATACAACCAATCTCACTATGTACAAGGACAGAATCCAAATGAGTTCAAAAAATGTATTATTGATTTCTCCAGTGACAGTTATTGATGATGGCAAGAAGTTTGTCTGTTCAATTGCCACTCTTTCTGGAAGAATTCAGGAAAGTGCCACTCAAGTGAAAATATTTGGTGAGGAGGAGCTACTGTAATGGATTAAAAACTTAATCGATACTTTTTTTTCAAATGTTACTTGATAAAATCGACTTGATTCCCTTAAATGCTTGTTTGCTTAAGTAACAGTATTTAACATTTTTTTTATTTTGTACAAAGAAACTTCTTGCCATAATTGGTAGCAGAGCACAATATGTCTCTTACTCATGATATCATGTAATCACCTAAGAGCACTGTCCTGTATATCGTTGATTCACAAAAGTTTGAACATTGGATCAAATCCAACAGGATTATGTTAGATTTGGCCCAATAATATTTTTAGGGTTTTGAATCACAAGTATAAAAAATGTACATAGTTCAAGAACATGAAAACCCATTTGGTGGCAGTGCATATAATGAATATCTGGACCACTAGCTTAATATCAGCTAGTTAAATAGGCCAAGATAATCTTGGACTATATTAATGGAAGAGTGCATCCAGATTTTATACAATTCAATTCTACTCAGCATGTACCCAAGTTAAGCAAGATGCCAGCTTTTAAGTGAAAAAAAGTCAATCCTGGCATTGATGTTTGGCAGATTGCATTGTTTTCCTAAGGGTACTAATTGTTGCTAACTGTGTCCAGTTCTGGGCAAAAGCTGAAATGAATTCAAAGGAAAACCACTAATATATTAAGAGATTTGGAAACCAAGTCTTATGAGGAACAGTTGAAAAAGGATTAGGGCATTATTAACTTGTAATAAAACAAAATGAATAAGGAATATTATTGTGCTCTCGCTTTATCTAAAAAGCTGCCATAAGAAAGAGGAGGCATATTATTTATGTGCTATAAATATCTTTTAATATTACTATCTGTTTCTGATTTTATTCTCACAGTGATTAAGAATGTTATGTTGATTTTTAGTGGTGCTATTACTTGTTTTTGTTTTCTGTTAGCCACCATTTGAATAATACAATGTTGCATCTGATACACATCTTAAACCAGGGGTGTCAAGCTCAAGGCCTGGGGCCAGATCTGGCCCGCGGGGTGATTAGATCTGGCCCGCAGGGCCACCCTGGAAACAGCAAAAGATTGGCCTGCAGTGCCTCTGCCAGTAAAAACAGAACTTGGGCGGGCTGCACACAGCCCTCTTGAGTTCTGTTTTCATTGATAGAGGGCTACTTACAGGAGGCCTTTGCGGCGAAAACAGAGCTCAGGAGCCTGTTTTCTTTGGCTGAGGGCTCGGGCCGCCAAAGGCACCCCTGACATGAGTGATGTTGAGCTGACCATGCCCACTCTGGCCACGCCCACTCTGGCCCTCTGAGGTAAAATACAATCCTGATGCGGCCTTCAATGCAATTGAGTTTGACACCCCTGTCTTAAACAGTGATGAGATTCAAATATTTTTACCACCAGTTTGGTGTGTGTGGCTTATTGGGTATGCTTTGCATGCGTGCACACACTTTGCGCACGTATGCCAAATGTGCACTTTTCACAGGCACAGAGGCATTTTAACTCACTTCCTGCAAACCTGCACTCTCCTGGTCACTTCAGCAGCTGCTGCACAGCACTCTGCTGTGCTGCACAAAACAGCTGCACTTCAAATTCAGAGGATCAAAGTGAGTACGGGAGCCTGGGCTGGCAGGAGAGCCCAACAACAGAGTGATGGAGAGAGAACTGGTTTGGTCTCTGCTGTTCTTCGCCGCTACTGGCTCGGCAGAACCAAGCTGAACTGGTAGAATACCATCACTGATCTTGAAGTATTTCATCTTCAAGATCTTGACAACAGTGTATCTTGATTAATTTATTTAGTAAATATAGATGCAATATGTTTTTTTGAAGAGAGAAGTAATTTATTCATAGACAGAGAAGGATAAGAAGTACAGTGTTTTGATTAAACATGAACAATTCTTTCAATCAACTTCCAGAATGAATTCAATTAGTTCATGCAAATTGAAAATAAAGGTTAATAATATAGATCACTACTAACAAGTGAAGCTAAGCTTGTAGCCAAATTGAACTTCGCTGTGTTTCATGAACAATGATTGCACAGATTTAGCTAAAAAAAAAAAAGATAAAGCAAGAATAATTAAAAGCCATTAAGCAAATGGAGTGTTATGATGTACCTGAAACTTTAGAGAAAGAGGGAAGAAATAGAAACAAAATAAAATTGGAAGAAAGACTAAAGATGCTGTAAACACTTGCCCCTTGTTGGTATTTTTCATTTTGAAAGAAAAACCATAGCTATATAAAAGAGGAAGGAGAATTTAACTATGGAAATATCTGATCCTTCCATAATGACTTTAGTAATATTACAAATTTCATCTTTGGACAGTTCTTTCTTGGGACTGTTGATAGTGCAATCATTTAGATATATAATTTGGAACAAGTTTACTAACCTAAAGTATGTACCAAATAAATTGAGTGGGTCTTTTTCCAAGGAGAGCAATAATTGGGCTTTCAATTTACAAAAAAATGGGAAGCAACACAAGAAATGTCCATTAGTGGACAGCCACTAATTCAGCAATAACTTTCCAGTCCATTGCAGATGTCACCATATAGTCAATTCTGATAGATAATACCAATTCATTATAACTTGCATAACAGCTTTTAGTGGGGGCTGAGGTACAAGATGTGGAAAATCTTGCAAACATACAGAAACCAATGGTCTTGATGGGCCATCAGGGTGGCTTAATGTGATTGGAAGTTAATAATATATAAACCACCTGCAGCAAAGAAGAATATGAGGCAATCAGATTTATTGTGTGAAGTCATTTGGTGTGAACAAGGCAGTGTGGTTTATAAATCATGGTTTTGGCTTAGAAATAATATCTAAAGTTCAAAAAGAGACATTTTCCCCCATAACTCCACAAAAACCTGTAATGCAAACTTAGCATTTTTTTCCTTTCCTTGCAGAGTGGAGAGATTGGAGAAGAAGGGATGATAAGAAAGCAAGCATGTACACAATGGGCAAAACACTAGCTGGTTCACAGCTGCCTGTGCTAGCGAATTCCTTTCAATATGTATTCTCCATATTGTTGTAATCTTGATTAATCCTTCCTGCCCAATGAATGTAAATGCAAACCTTAATTCCCTTCTTGCTAATGAACTCAGAACTTGGTTGAGCATGCCAAAGGGCAAAATGAAAAACTGAAATAAAATCATAAGCAAAGGCCTTAGAATGGAGCCAAATTTTAAGGGCTCATTTAAAAAGGACCAGAGTGATGATAATACCTATCTTGATTTAATATTCTCAGTACTGATAATGCAAGCATTGCAGTTTTATGATCTCTTTCTCTTTCTTCCCTTCTTCAAATTGGAAAAATTCTGTTGATTAAATTGTTTTTTTATCCATATTAGGTTCTGAATGCCAGCTTTAATGTTACTGAATTCCCTTTAACTTTGTGATAGGGGATCAATAGGGGATAAAAATAGGGGATAAATTGCAGACTAAAAATGGCTGCATGAAAAGCAGAACCAATGACCCCAATCAGTGGTGGGATTCAAATTTTTTTACTACCAGTTCTGTGGGTGTGGCTTGGTGGGCGTGGCAGGAAAGAATACTGTAAAATCTCCAGTCAGAGGTGGTATTTGCCAGTTCTCCAAATTACTCCAAATTTCCACTACCAGTTCTCCAGAACTGGTCAGAACTGCTGAATACTATCTCTGAGCCTAATGCAGGAGTGTCAAACTCATGTCATCACACAGCATCACATGATGTATCTGAACTTTTTCCCCCCTTCATTAAACTGGGAATGGCTGGCACATAATGCATCCGGCTTGCAGGACAGGAGTTTGACAGCCCTTCCCCAATGGAAGAGCTGAGAAGTAGACCAATAATTTTTAATAACTATCTTCAATAATTTCACTTTGAGTAAAGAGAGGTATTGAGATCACCCAGAAGAGCCCCAGACAGCTGCTCCTTGTGAGCAGATTACAAGATAGCCATCCCCAGTCAGTTTAGAGATGAGGAAATAAGCACCTTGCTCCAAAGTGGTTAGTGCCTTTGAAAGGATGCTAAGTGTGCATATTTTTTTCTAATCATTTTCAGAAATTGCTTGTTAACTGCTTTTCAGCTATTAGGAACTTTAGAATGAACACGTTTGACAGCACCAGATGACTTTACTTTAATCTTTAGGGTTAGGGCTAGGGTTAGGGTTAAGGCTAGGATTAACTACAAATTTTAAAACATTTTTAAAAATTGTTTTGAAATAAACTACAAAATTTAGACCTTTTTATTTTTAACAGGACCAAGAACAACACAGAATAACCCAGACCTATTTTAAGAGAAAGTGATAAGTTACTAAAAAAATATACTTATTACCATGTTTCCCTGAAAATATGACCTTCTCAAAAAGTAAGTCTTAGCTTGATTTTTACATGTATATCCAATATAAGCCGTACCCCTAAAGTAAGTTCTAATTAAGACTCTGATCACTCCAGGGTGCACAGGTAAAAATTAAGCCAGCATGGGGGTGGGGGGTGGGGTGGAATTACCTTACCACTTACATTTGGATAGTTGCAACCAGGCCTCGCACACCTTGGCCCATTTGTTTTGCTGCAGCCAGCAAGGCTTTCCTGAAGGCCTTACTAGCCGATAACAGAGCTCTGTAATCAATCTGGAGCTCAGATATCGGATGAAGAGGCCTTTCCTAAAGGGCTTTTCTGAAGACTCTCTAGCTGATAAGAGAGCTCCAGATGATCCAGAGCTCTGAATAGGCTGCAGAGTCCTTCAGGAAAGTCTTGCTCACTTTGCTGGACAAAGAAGTTCCTGAAAGCTTCTGATAGTGAAAAAGAGGCCAGGGGCGATGCACGCAAGTGAGGTGAGTCAGTGGACAACTCCCCCCCCTCCTGAAAATAAGATGTGGTCCCTTTTTGGGTGGCAAAAATATAAGACAGGGTCTTATTTTGGGGGAAACACAGGTATAATGAAATAAGTCAGGGTTTTTTTTAAATAAATTTCTTTCCTTTTCTTTACTATGTTCTTATTTTTCTTTCATTTGTATTTTTTCTTTGTTGCAGCATTTTTTTTCTTTTTATCTATTTTTTTAGTTTGTATTGTAATGTTTAGTTTTTAATACTGTCATTATAATGCTTAACAAAATTATTATAAAATTCTGATATAAATAGGCAAATGCACCTACATACATGATACACATACACACATACACACACACAGTATATATGTATATATATTTACATTAAAAAGTACAAATAGATTTCTTAGATGCTAAGCATCCAAGGCGATAGAAACCATAGGGTAGACTGATGAGAGATATTTTTGAAATTTGCTAAAATAACTTAAACTAATCAGATAGTATATGGTATTCCTGATATCGCATACTCTTTAGATATTGATTTCATCTATGTTCTATTATTTTGAACACAAATTGATATTTTCAACTATAAAATAAACTAATGTTTGTTGTACAGAAGGTTGTTGTGTGCTGAATTAAGTCCTGTGTAATTTGTCTTTTCCCCCTCTTTGGTGCTACAGCAAAACCAGAAATCTCTATTGCGTTCCATACAGATTCCAAAGGAAAGGTGGGTTAATTTATGTAAATGTTTGTGCAATTTTATGTTATGCCTTGAAAGGAGAAAAAATTAGTTTTAAATGTTTTAAACTACTTTACAAGTAAATTGAGATTTTGTACATTTTGCTTAATAATCTTTATATGTTTTTCTGAAACTTGCCCTCCAATTTTTAACAGTTTCTTCTGCTGAAAAAAAACAACCCCTTCTGTTTTTTCCCCTCATTCTTAGGATGCTCTAGAAAAGTCAAAAGTTTGTACTTGGCTGAGAAAAGAAAACAGGAAGAAATAGAAGTCCTTCATCTGGTAGTGCCCTAGAAGGAAAAAAATAAAAGTGAAAGAGAGGAGTCTTTTTTTCCCAAAGTTTTTTTTTTTACACATCTCTTCACGTGAGCAACGTGATTCCAGATTACAATATTTATGCATAGTCATAATTACACTTATATAATTTTAATAAATTTTCATTCCCCTGCTTTTGATTATAATATAATTCATTCATTATAAATATTTTACATTCCCACATAATTCCTTCTAGTTCATTATATTTTCTATTTTCTCATATCCTTTGTATAATCAATTGTATTTTCTATTTCATGTATACCACAAAGAAAAATAAAATAAAATAAAAACAGAGTTAATTTCCCCTTTTACTTCCCTTTGACCAATTTCAACCTATAGCATTTATATAACCGTAATTCACACTTTTGTGTGTCTCATCTTCTGTGTGGGCGTGAGTCTGCTTTCTACGTGGAAGTGTGGTGGTGGCATCTTGTGTGGCTCTCAGGGGTGTGGGTCTGGTGTCATTCTTCATGTTAGGTACTCGTCTGTTCATGAGGGCGGGTTTCTAAATGGCTGGTAGGCGGGAGGTATCATCTCATTTATTCATGCTGTGTGGGCGTTTTTCTATCTCTATGGTTTCTCTGATTATTCTGCTGCTGAAGTGTTCGGTTTAGGCGATAGTTCTGGTATTTTTAAAGCCACACAAGATGCCACCACCACACTTCCACGTAGAAAGCAGACTCACACCCACACAGATGAGACACGACCACAGACCAGAAGCCGCACTGCAGCTGCATCACTACCTACTTCAAACCCCTCTGAGCCACACATGAAACGAACTGACCCCACCATGAAGATGCAGCACGACCACGAACTCGTAGCCAAACAGCAAGATCACAGCTCACCAGCTCAAATCCCCCAGCAACTAAGACTAACCTGAGCACAATCAAGCCCCCACCCGAACAGAATACGCCTCCAGCCAATCAGAACACAGCCAACCCCCCAACCAATGAGAACACAACCCCACCCAATCAGAACATAGCCAAGCCCCCACCCAATCAAGTCACGCCCCCACTAGCAGTTAAAAGGAAGAAGCAGCTGCAAGCTCACATCACTCTGAGAAGCACAGAGCTGAAGACCAAGCCTGAAGATGATGAATGAGACTTCATCGAAATATATATATATTAGTTTGGGTATTTTCCCACGTCATTATAGTAGTGCTTTTAAAGTTGTAGCAACGTTTCGGCAGAATCTAATCTGCCATCATCAGGCTTCTGTATAGTGTTCATCTGTGAGTCAGACTTTTACAGTGGTTTCAAATTTTTTTTTAAATTTGGGGAAGCCTATTGTTGTGCCAGAATGGTTTTTTCTTCATCCTGATTGGTTGGGAGTCTTGGTCTGTGTTTATTGGTCTTGGAGTTTGCTGTGTTCTGCTTGATTGGTGTTTCTAATATCTTCTGTCTGTTTTTTGGCTCTTTTTGTATCTTGATTGGCTGGCAACATTGTGTTACTTTATTGGAGGCCTTTAGTGCAGCTTGGCTCTGGGTAAATGGACGGCTATCATTAGTTAGGAAGCTAGGTTTCATCTGGGTGTTTGGTTGGGGTGTGTTTGAGCTGGAGGTATGAGGGGGGATCTGTTTATGCCCAGGTGTTTGCCTGGCTTCTGGTGTGGAGATTTTTTTTGTTTGTGAGTGCAGGCTTCCAAATGATTGACAGTCTAGTGGAGTCATCTCTTCTATCCATGCTTTCTGGTCTTTTTTCAATCTCTATGGCTTCTCTGATGATTCTGTGGCTGGGGTTTTCTATAGTGGCTAGGGTTTTGGTGCCATTGAAGTTGATGCTATGACCTGTGGCTTCCATGTGTTGGACTAGTGAGGAAGTATGTTCCAGCTTTTTGACTGCATTTTTGTGTTCCTCCAGGCGGGTACTTATTCTTCTATTGGTCTGTCCAATATATGTGGCCGGGCATGATGCACAGGGGACTTCATACATGCCTTGGTTTTCCAGGTCAATTTTATCTTTGGGTTTCTAAGGATGGCTGCTATTTTTCTGTCTGTTTTGAAGGCAGTCTTGATGTGATGTCTGTGTAGTACCTTACTAATTTTGTCTGTAATACCTCTTATGTAGGGCAGGACAGCTGTTCCATAGGTCTGTTCATCTTCTGGGTCTCTATTATGTCTCAGTGTGTTTTTGTATATCAAGCCGGTGATTTTGCTTTTGTGGAAGCCGTTGGCTGTCAGTACTTTAGTCAGGGTGCATAGTTCAGTCTTAATGTGTGTCTTGTCTGCCAGGCATTTGGTTCTAGTAATTAGTGTTTATCTGTGCTGGGTGGTAGTGGGATTGGGCTTTGAGGTAGTGGTTAGTGTGTGTTTTCTTCTGGTACATGGTGTGTCCTAGTGTGCCATCTGTTTTTTTGTAGATTAGTACATCTAGGAATGGTAGTTGTTTGTTTCTGTTTCCATGGTGAACTTGATTTTGGGGTGTGTGCTGTTTAGGTGTGTTAGGAAATTGTTTAGGTTTTCTTTTCCATGGGGCCAAATCATGAATGTGTCATCGATGTATCTTAGCCATAGTTTGGGTTTGTGGATGGCATTGGCCAGGGCTCTGGATTTGCATTCTTCCATGAACAGGTTTGCAATGACGGGTGACAGTGGTGATCCCATAGGGGCTCCTTCAATTTGTTTGTATCTTTGTCCTTTGTATATGAAATATGTGTTGGTTAAGCAGTGTTCTGTTAGTTCCATGAGGTATTTAACTGGTTGGTATTTATTTTTGATGATTTCAAAGGTCTCTTTTATCAGGACTTGAGTGAATAGTGAAACCATGTCAAAACTTACAAGCAGATCTTCTTGCTCCACGTGTAGATCTTTGATCATTTCCAAGAAGTGGTATGAGTTTTGTAAATGAGAAGCTGCTGTTTCAGCATCGGACTGTAGCTGTTTTGTTAAGTGTTTCGCTAGGTTTTGTAGTGGTGCTCCTCTGGAGCTGACTATGGGTCTGAGAGGTATGCCATCTTTGTGTATTTTTGGGAGGCCATATAGTTTGGGGCATCTGGAAGATTTTTCTCTGGGTATGATCATGTGTTGGATCTCTTTGCTTATGTGGCTGCTTATAATTTTCTTCTTGGTTAATTTTCCCAGATATATGGTTGGGTCTGTGTTTATGGGTTTGTATGTGGAGTCTTGGAGTAGGTCTGTCAATTTTGTTTCATAGTCTTTTCTGTCTATTACTACAGTGGTATTCCCTTTGTCTGCTGGGAGGATGATTATGCTGCTATCTCTTTTCAGGGTTTGTAGCACTTTAATTTTATTTTTCTGCAAATTGCTTTTGGGTGGTTTGCTTGTGCATAGGATGTTGGTAACTTGGTGTCTTATTTTATCAGCTTCATCTGTATTTAATTTAGTTAGGCTGGATTCTACTGCACATATGATGGATTCTGTGGGGATTTTTTGGGGTGCTATAGCATAATTGAATCCTTTGGTTAGGGTATCTATTTCTGTTTTGGTGAGTTCTCTGTTGGAAACATTGTACACTAATTGTTTCGGGTGTTGTTGTGAGTTGTTGGGGGTTTTCTTGTCATGTTCTAATTTCTTTAATTTTTTCAAGAGTTTTTCCTGTTTGTAAGTGGTTTCAGATTCAGCTCTCCAAGTTGTAAATTGTTTTATCTTGTCCCAAAGTAGAGGGTGGATTTTGCTGCTCAATTCCAGGTGTAGTCTTCAGACCAAGACTCCCAACCAATCAGGATGAAGAAAAAACCATTCTGGCATAGCAATAGGCTGCCCCAAATTTAAATCTGAAACCACTGTAAAAGTCTGACTCACAGATGAACACTATACAGAAGCCTGATGATGGCAGATGAGATTCTGCCAAAACGTTGCTACAACTTTAAAAGCACAACTATAATGACGTGGGGAAATACCCAAACTAAGCTGAATGCCATACATGTAAGTACCCATGAAAACTTAAGAATATATATATATATATATATATATATATATATATATATATATATATATATATATATACACATACATACACATGTGCATATACATATACATACACACACACACACACAAACATATATATATAGCACTCATTCCATTCCAATTCAATTCAATTCTATCATTAATATTTATTAAAATCTTAACATCTTTAACATTTCTTTTCAATTAAATATCATACTTCCTTGGGAACACTTATAAAGTTTCCATAATTCTTAATTCTTTTAATTCTTTTTTTTTCATGTTTCTCTTCACTTATATTCCATAATTCTTAATTCTTCTTAATTTAATTCTTTTTTTTCATGTTTCTCTTCACTTATATTTTATAAATCATTAATAATTAAAATGTTCCCATCTTTTCCTAATTTAATTCTCTCATTCACTTTATTTCATTTATTTATAAATGAACTTTCCACTAGATTACGATCAATATTTTATCCATCATTTTAATCATATTTTCTAAAATTATTTCTATTTGTAATATAACAATACTATCTTATGTATCTTTGCAGAATCCCTTTTACAATTAAGTTTTCATCCATTATCTCTAAACAGGCTTATACTTTCAATTCTTATACCTTTTCCCTGTTTCTCTATATCTTGTTTCTGTCCTTTATAACTTCTTTTCCTTTCCTTCTTCCCCTTCTTTTTCTCCCTCCCCTTTTTACCCCCTTGTCTCTCTATTTCTAATTCTATCTTCTGTAATCCCTTCTTCTGTTGCTTTCTAATAGTATACTCATTTTTCAAACTATTCTCTTTTTTTGGTTGTTTTTTCAAATCTTAAATTTTTCATTCTCTTTTCCCCCTTTTCTTTTTCCTCGCACATAAAATTACTTGATCATTAAAGATGGCTCCTTCCTTGTCCCAGTCTTCTTGTTCTGCAAGCGTTTCTTGTTGTTCCAGATCTCCATTTCTAAGAGTTGAAATACGAAGCCAAAAGAATCTCTCCCTTCTTATGCATCTTCTTTATACTTTTTAAGTTCCATTTTCAGTTCTTCTAAAAGTGGTGCCATTTTAGACACTTTTAAACAAACACCCGATTGATTTTAGTCATTTAAATGCAATAACCAAAAGTCCAAAGATCAACAAATAATCCAAATAATCCAAAGCTATTTCTTCTTACTTCTTTTTTCCACTTTCTCTTCCTGGGGTTCTATTATTTTGTTGCCAAGTTTCAGTGAAATGTATCTTTTAGGAATCTTGTTGAGGTTTCACTGTAAATTCCTTTTAATTCCAGGCAGTCTCCTCCATTTTTCCAGATCCTGCCCTTTTATTCTTTTTCTCTCCTTTCCTGCTTTTAAAAGCTTTTAAATATCCAGAAATCTTTATTATCCCTTTGACATTTTATTTTCAGCTTAAATGCCTATTGATGTCAAAGTGGTTTTTTTTTTCAGTTTCTTGCCTAATTCACACTTTTTAAACATAATGAATACCAAATTTTCACCCAAGTCATCTTATTCTCTGTTTCCTAATATTATTTAAATAGTCACTAGCATATTTTAGAATATATATATATAGCATTTAGCTTAGTTCGGGTATTTTCCCACGTCATAATAGTTGTGCTTTTAAAGTTGTAGCAACGTTTCAGCAACTTTAAAACAACTTTAAAAACTTTAAAACTTTTTAAAAAACTTTAAAACTTTAAAACAACTTTAAAAGCACAATTATTATGACGTGGGAAAATACTCGAACTAAGTTGAATGCCATACATGTAAGTACCCGCGAAAACTTAACACACACACACACACACACACACATATATATATTCTTAAGTTTTCACAGGTATTTTTATGTATGGTATTCAGCTTTGTTCAGGTATTTTCCCACATTATTATAGTTGTGCTTTTAAAGTTGTAGCGACGTTTCATCAGAATCTCATCTGCCATCATCAGGCTTGTGTATTGTGTTCATCTGTGAGTCAGGATTTCACAGCTGTTTCTGTTTTAAATTTGGTGCTAGCCTACTGCTGTGTCAGAATGGTTTTTTCTTCATCCTGATTGGTTGGGAGTCTTGGTCTGTATTTATTGGTCTTGGAGTTTGCTGTGTACTGCTTGATTGGTGTTTCTAATATCTTCTTTCTGTTTTGTAGCATTTTTTTTTTTGTCTTGATTGGCTGGCAACATTGTGTTTCCTGTATTGGAGGCTTTTAGTGTGGCTTGGGTTCGGGTAAACAGATGGCTATCATTTATTAGGAAGCTAGGTTTCATCCATAGAGATTGAAAAAAGACCTGAAAGCATGAATAGAAGATATGATTCCACCAGACTGTCAATTATCTGGAAGCCTTCACTCACAAACAAAAAAATCTCTACACCACCAGCCAGGCAAACACCTGGGCACAAACAGACTCCCCCTGATACCTCCAGCTCAAACACACCCCAACCAGGCATCCAGATGAAACCTAGCTTCCTAATAAATGATAGCCGTCTGTTTACCCAAAGTATTTTGTGCTCCAATAACTATATTTTCTACCTCAGATATCTCAACCAAATATTGCACAGATTTAGTAAGCATGTCTGTTACTGTGACAGTTTCCTTGATATTTCATCTTCACCTAAGCAACAATATCTTACTTGATAAAGAACAAGACTCTTGTGATTTTAAGTTCTGTCACAGAAGCAAAACCACATGGTAGACAGAACCACAGTGCTGTTTTTAATTTCCTTCCTGTTATGAACTATTTAAATATGGCATTTATGTGGCTTGGTTATACACCCAACGCTGCATGTTATATTCAAGAGGATTATGGAACAGGTGGTCAGATTTAATATCTGCAAAGTTTTGTGTCATTCTAACTAGTTCTACTCTTCTTTTCATTGTTATATATTTATGTACATCTGAAAATTTTATACACCATAGTCAATAATTACAACAGAATAGATTGCGATGAATAAACTTCAGAAGGGAAATAGAGGTGGAGGTAACCAGATGGATTGGGATGAACAGGAAAATAATATTTTAGCCTTCCAAATTTGTTGGGATTACAAACTACTTTTCATTGATAAAAGCAAGCCCAAGACTTGGATACAAACAATTTAAAAATTACAATAAAAGCTATTGTGCAATAAAAAATACTCTTTAAAAATCCTTAAAATAATAAAACAGCTCAAAATCCCATAAAGTGAAAAGCCAAGTAGAACAGCCAACCTTGGCAACTTTAAGCCTGGAAAACTTCAACTCCAGAATTCCCCAGCCAGCAAAGCTTGGAGCCCTGAACTAGAACATCGAAACAACAACAAAAACAAAAAAACAATTAAAGAGTAGTTATAGTACCCCAAATAAACTAAAGTGGTGTGACCATGAAGTCAATTCAAAGGAGATTTTCTTTATCAGAGGGATTAACCCAGATAATCAAGCTTAAGACAAAGGCAGACACACTATTTCCTTCTGTATACTATTTGTTTGAACTGCTGATTTCATTTCTGTTTATTTTTACTCAGGCACAATTCACATGTGTGATAAAGAAGGCATATCCAAAGCCAAAACTTATGTGGTACATGGGTGGAAAGATTCTGAATGAAAAATCTGAAGGTAATGCAAAATAAATGTTCTAACTGGCACAACTAATATAAAACAAATGCCCAACTATTAAATGTAGACGTCAACTTCTTCAGGAATAGTATGGGAAATTGTAATCCTTCTATTGGTTATCTCTTCTAATCAGTGCATTTATTGGAGGGGGCAGAGAATATTGTAATAAAAAAGCTGTTGAAAAGCTGCAGGTTCCATACTTATTTTTTAGAACATATTGCATCTATTTTTTATTTCAGGGGATTATACATTTCCAAATATTTGTAATCTATGGATGCAACTTCTGTATACTCCCTACTTGTTAAGGCATTTTACAAATAAAAATGATATATTATCCTGATTATGTAATTAAACATTTTACAGCTTGTTTTCAGGAACTTATTTATTTAATTATTGCTAGAAGAAGGTACATAAAGGAAAACCTGTTTTTAACCCTTTTTTTCTTTCAAAGGTTTATTTTTTATTATTGAAAATAAAAATATTAACCGAGTAGGAAGTTTTTATGAGAAGACATCATTCTTGACACTATGGAATATAACTCATTCATCCATTAATCAAGCCTTCAAATGCATGTCTGCATACCACTTCACTAGAAAGGACAGATGGAATTGTTCATCTAAAGAAATATTTATTCCTCATGGTAAGTCACTTTTGGAAATTAGGGGCCATTTATAATCCAAGTGGTGTCTCATGCATATAAATTCAGTCAAACATGCTTTTGGCAGTGTGAACTCTGCAGAAACAAATAAAAATGCATGTCTTCATAGAAAGTATAGTACATGTGTTTCATCCTATTAAGGGAATTGTTACATATTCAGCAGTTACATTGTTCATTTTTTAATTGAACTGGCAACTATGTAAAGCTGAATTTGGAGGAAGTTTTAACTCTAGAGACTAACAGTTTACTGGAATTTATTTTGCAGTCAACAGCAATCTCAATTAAGCTCTTGCTGATAAATATTATTTCATCCCAGCATATATATAAAGGTTGTGCAATATATGATGGTTGAATAATCTCAATATGTGCTGTGTTCAATGAATGCAAATGCAATTGAGGAATTGAACATAAGAAAACTTCAAGTTGGAAAAATCACAAAACTTCAATTAATCACAAAACCTCCATATTTATAGCTGGAAATCTAAAGGGGGGATGATTAAGTAATTGGCTTGTCTCTAAATTCACCTCTTTATGCAAAAAGGGGCTTATAAATCAGGTTCTTTTAATTGCATGTATAGCTGTAGCTACATTATAACTTCTCTTCAAGTCTCCATTTGAATGCAAACAGATTGAGAAGAAACAGCAAATGTGCTATTGTGCACTTTCTTTTTTCAAGCCATTTTGAACTTTCCATGAGTTCAACTAGAGATCTGAATTTTTATTTTTATTAATCTAGTGCAGGGGTGTCAAACTCATGTTGTCACAGCTGTATCACATGATGTATTGGGACTTTTTTCCCCATTGCTAAACTGGGCATGGGAACGGTCAGCATGTGATACATCTGGTCCATGGGCCAGGAATTTGACAGCTGTGATCTAGTGCATTATAAATTTCCTTGCTCACCTGATGGGTTTCAAAAAAGGCAAGGGAAATTAGCAGTTGTCCCATTAGATAATTTTTAAAGATTGCCCAGATGGTTTTTACTTATAATTCAGCCTAACTTCAAATTAGGTTCCAATGTAGAATTTCTTTAATTGTCCGTCTCTTGTTTGTATACAGCTACACATAAATTTAACCAAATGCAGTTGTTTTATCTGTACCTCAAGTGTTAAGCATTGATCAAATGGTACTTGGTATCAATTTAAATATATATGTAATATTTTAAATTTTTGTTTTAGTAAGTTACACTACTCTGTGTAAAATAGTGTTTCCCTAAAAGCCATCATGCTTTTCTGATTTTAAATTTAAATTGTATTAATTTAATTTAAAATGCATAATATTTCTGGGTTTCCTTGAACAGTAAAGTAATTCTGTATTCCTTCAATTCTATTTTCGTTTCATTATGTTATCTATCAGTGGGAATGCTATATTTAGAATGAAAACCTATGATTTGTAATACTTTATTGGTTTCTATTATTTTATTATTTTATTTTATTTACTTAAAACATTTATATAGCCACCCATCTTATAACCAACAATATCATGATGCTGTTCTTAAGGATTATTCACTCTCTGAATTGGTTATTTTAAACAGGATTTCAGAATACATCATTGGCATACTCAGAATTCATTAGTCACATTCCTGCCATTTCAGATTCACCCACAGAAAGTAAGTAGTTGTTTATTGATTTCTATGAAATATTACCTGTTCTTTAAATATTTACAAAATAATGGTATAAATGTTAACACCAAAACAAAATACAGTAATGAAAAGTGTTCCAACAGTTACAAGTATTATAAATTATTTTATTTTTAAAAAAAGAAACAAAAAGTTGTGATATCTTTATTAGAAAAAAGTATAGAATATATCTATATATTTATCTCATGCCTATATGGCAAATATACAAAATATAGGCACATATGTTACTACTTGCATCATTAAAATGTTGGTATAAAGGCATGTTTATGTCATTGTTTTGGTTGTCCACTGTATTTCAAACCATAGTTATTTTAATCAGGGTTACAGACTACACTTTCTGAAGTCTCAGAAGAAATGCTAGTACCAGATTCCTCTTCAGAAAGTAAGTCAATTATAAATTTTATGTTTCTTTTTCTTCAACATACATTCACAATAAAAATATAGTCATACATGAATCTTTTTTGTCTCAACACTTCTATGTTTCATTTATTGTTAGCTTTATTGCTTCAGGGTCTAACCCTTTGCTATTTATCTATTTATCTTTGCTAGTTATCTAACCCTTTGCTATTTATGGTGAAAGCTCCCACAAGTGCATAAAGAATGGGGAAATCTTTATATTGCTGGAGTCTGTGAGACAAGCCCTTATCTCACATAGGTCCTGTTCTCCAGGACTTGCATATAAGAGAAGGCAGAACAATAATCTGTCATCACAATGCCTCTTCTTTCATTTTTATATTACCATGGCATTTGGCATTTCTTGGCCAAAAAAAGGGATCTATATCTGTTGTTTTATAATCCTTCCACCTTTCTAAATATAATACTTTTAATTAATGTTGTATCATTATGCAGATTTTTATGAGCAATAGCAACGCAATAACGAATGGTTGCATCAAGTTTTATTATATCCTTCAAGGTTCCAAAAGCAAGTTTTGTTTTTGTAGTCTTTTTTTTTTCTCCTTCTAGACAAGTCTCAGATTTGGCAGCCCACTTCTTTCTCAAATTTTCTCATATTTTAATTGCTGTGTGGAGTGGAGTGAAATGAGGTGGGGTGGAGTAAGGTGTGTGGGGAGGGGAGGGGAGGAGAGGAGAGCCATTGTGTACATGTGAAATTATATTAAGAACTGTCATGGTCCAGTTGGAGTATATAGTATAATTATATAATAGGTTTGCTAAACATTTTGGTTCAAACTTTCTTGGAGGCCAATCACTACATATCATAATTTAATTCAGTGGACAAGGGAGACAAAGCTACTGAAAAATCTCCTCCTCTTTCTAGCTGTATTTTTGAAAGGATCTTAATCAACCTTTATTAGAAACTGATAATGGGCATCAGTAAGATTCAAATCGTACTTTTAACTGTGGATATTAAAATAAAATGTATAGAATAATATTATTTTTAATTTAGTTTAGATTTACTAACATCTTTTTCTCATCCAGCATGTGCAAAATGTTACATATATATGGATTGGATTGGATAAGAACCATATACTATAGATTTCAAATCCAATTAAGCATAGTAGATTAGCTGTATCAAGAAGTAGAAAAAATAGTTTTATATAATTTCAAACCGTGTTCTCCTGGTAGAATCAAACTAACAAAACATTGAATAAGGAATTTAAAGACAAATTGTCTTCTACAGAATACTTGCATTCTACTAAAACCCTGCAAAGTGATACTACCACAAAGTTATTCAGTGACTCCACAGTACTGCAAAGTAAGTGATGTACACTTTCCAAATTTTTGGTGTGGAAAGTAGAAACATAATACATTTCAATAATTGTGACTGACTTATCAAGGATTTTATTTAAAAAAAAATCAGCTTTATATACTTTTATATGTACTTTCACCACGTTAAGAGCTGCCATGGGGCAGTGTTTAGAATGCAGTACTGCAGGCTAATTCTGCATAGTAGATTAGCTGTATCAAGAAGTAGAAAAAATAGTTTTATATAATTTCAAACCGTGTTCTCCTGGTAGAATCAAACTAACAAAACATTGAATAAGGAATTTAAAGACAAATTGTCTTCTACAGAATACTTGCATTCTACTAAAACCCTGCAAAGTGATACTACCACAAAGTTATTCAGTGACTCCACAGTACTGCAAAGTAAGTGATGTACACTTTCCAAATTTTTGGTGTGGAAAGTAGAAACATAATACATTTCAATAATTGTGACTGACTTATCAAGGATTTTATTTAAAAAAAAATCAGCTTTATATACTTTTATATGTACTTTCACCACGTTAAGAGCTGCCATGGGGCAGTGTTTAGAATGCAGTACTGCAGGCTAATTCTGCATAGTAGATTAGCTGTATCAAGAAGTAGAAAAAATAGTTTTATATAATTTCAAACCGTGTTCTCCTGGTAGAATCAAACTAACAAAACATTGAATAAGGAATTTAAAGACAAATTGTCTTCTACAGAATACTTGCATTCTACTAAAACCCTGCAAAGTGATACTACCACAAAGTTATTCAGTGACTCCACAGTACTGCAAAGTAAGTGATGTACACTTTCTCAATTTTTGGTGTGGAAAGTAGAAACATAATACATTTCAATAATTGTGACTGACTTATCAAGGATTTTATTTTAAAAAAAATCAGCTTTATATACTTTTATATGTACTTTCACCACGTTAAGAGCTGCCATGGGGCAGTGTTTAGAATGCAGTACTGCAGGCTAATTCTGCTAACTGCCAGCAGTTTGATTCTCATCAGTTCAAGGTTGACTCAGCCTTCCATCCTTCCAAGGTCGGTAAAATGAGGATCCAGATTGTTGGGGGCAATAGGCTGACTATGTAAACTTTGTAGAGAAAGCCATAAAGCACTGTGAAGGGTTATATAAGTTGAAGTGGTATTACTATTGCTATATGTGAGAGTTATTAAGAGAGCCTTTCTGAATATTGTGAAGTTGGCTCTTTTGTTTTCTTTATAGTGCTGAATATGAAGTCTGCATTTTGGTTTTACTTTTCCTAGTGGCAATAGTCAATAAAACATTGAATAGTCATGTTGAACAGGAAATTTATGGGCAATTTGTCTTCTACAGAAATCTTGCATTCTACCAAAACCCTGCAAAGTACTACCACCACTATGTTGCTCCATGATTCCACAGTACCACAAAGTAAGTTATAACACTTCCTAAATTAGTTGTATTTAGTGTGGGGAAAGGTAGTGTCATATTTCTTTCAAATCAAAGGAATAATAATAATAATAATAATACCTTAGAACACGCAGAGGTATAAATATCATTTTATATAATTTCATATTATTCAGTAGTTATTACTATCAGGGAAATCTTTCCAGAAAATAGGAAATGATAGATTTGTTCCTTTAATATTCAATTTATAATATGGAATTTGTATTATCCAAATGAAGTCTACATTTTAGTTTTACCTCTGCTGGTAGCATCTAGCTTACAAAGCACTGAATCATCACATTGTCAAGGAATTTAAAGACAATATGTCTTCCACAGAATCCTTGCATTCTATGCAACCCTGGCAAAATAATGCTATTACTATGATGTCCAGTGAGACCACGGTACCTCAAAGTGACTCCACAATACCACAAAGTAAGTTATAAACATTTTTTAAATTATTTGTATTCAATGTGGGAAAAGCAGAACCACATTTATTTCAAATCCTAAGCATAATCATAATTCAGCTACATAAAAAAGTAGAAATATTCACTTTACATAGGAAAGTTATTCTCGTTAGGAAAACCTTTCCAAATAATATGGAGTGTTAGATGTATTTCTTTACAGGTTCCCTTTATAATATTTCTTGAAAATGAAGGGTCCACTTTTTTTGAGATCAACCAAGTATTGATCTATTGATTGCAATAGAAACTGGCTGTTACCCAAGGCTAACATTATGGGTTAGGAGAGCATAACTGGCCCAAAATTATCCAGCTGGTTTTCATGACAAAGGCGGGACTAGAACTCCTGGTCTTCTGGTTTCTAGCCAAGTACCTTGATCACTAGGCCAACTGGCTATGATATTGTACTTATGGTTCCCATTCAATGGATTCTTTAGGATCCATAATAAAACATATGTATCAATTTGGTTAAATATCAGGAGAATGGTCTTCAAGGGAATTTACTTGGAATGCAATTTACTTGAAGCAGAAAAGCAATGTTTGCAATAAATAACAGGGATCAATATCACTGTTAAACTCATGGACTGCCTATGCCTAATCTCACATTATCAAAGCAATTTGTTTGTTTCTTAAATTAATATAGTTTTTGAACCTGGATTACATATTCGGCTGTCTGATATGCTACACAGCATGAAAGAATTTAATGCTAATGCTAAATTACTCATTGGAGTCTAGAAATTCCATAAATATATTTGACTGGCTAGCAACAAAAGTATCCAATGTATAATCAAAGAACAGAGTTAGATTAAAGAAAGTTGGTTCTTGATATTCATCATCAACAACAAGAATAATAATAATAATGATAGTTTTCACTCCTTGGTTCGTCACAGTATCAAGGAAGCCAAGAGACAAAACTTTTCTTCCCAGTGCTAAATCTTCACCGACCATGGCATAGAACTATATTTCCTTAGATAATCTGATTTTTCTTGCTGCTAAGAATAGTTCTTATTGAGAAACGTATAAGCAGTGACCTGAGGTTTCATGCCTGCTGCCCACAATTACAATCCTCTTAATGTGATCATTTCCCATGTCTAACATCCTTAAAGGGCTGCTGCTTGTTTATGCTGGAGAGGCTTACTTGATTTATAAGCTGTGAAAAGGTATTCCTTCTGGCAAGTCATTCTGTTTTCACATGTACAACACACACACAAATAGAATCAAGCAAAATAATATTGATTACTCATTTTCAAACTGATTTTGACATATATTTCTGAATCTTAAACTTGTAAGATGTAGCTCAAGGTTCTTGTATGAATTTCTGGTAGGAATCCTACTTTTACCATAGCACTGTCCATCTTGTATTAGAGTAAAAAAATTACATTAGTACCACTACCTCCTGGAGCAAAAGTCAGAAGTTCCATGTTTAGATAATAAATAATTATTTCACTGACAGCGTAAGTTGTATGCTTCTTATCCTCTGTAAGCCCTGGATCAAGAAAGCAAAAGTCACATGAAAGTTCAGAATAAAAATAAAATATATTTCAGTACAGAAAAAAGATTTTGTTTTTAACAAAAACTAAGACATTTAATTTATTCTAGCAAAATGTATATACTTCCAAATTATTTCACTATTGTGTATCTGCTGAAAAGCTACAATCATAGATGAAGGTTTTAATGAAAATACCACGGGTTAACATGCAGAATATCTGAGTCAGATTCTATGTCTGGCATTTCCTAATAACAAAAGAAAAATTCCTGCTGAAATGCTGAAAAACTAATGTCCACTGAAGGCTCACAGTTTTTGAATTTTATGGGAATCAAATTGGATAAGGTTAGTTAGATGATATAAAAGACTTCTCAATAGTGATACATCTGTGATGATGTTTTATATATGCAACTGATGATGTGAAATTGCAGACACCAATTAACAATTATGCAGTTCTTAACTAGCTCTTAAATACAGCTACTAGACCTGGGTGAAATCCAGACAGACCTGTTGAAGTCCACAGGTCTTAAAGTTGCCAAGGTTGGAAACCTCTGCTTTAGATCATACTAAAAAGGTAGACTCTTCTGTGTCTCTTTGCTGCCATCTAATGATCACAGGATTTTTTACAGCCCAGATTTAATAAAGTATTACAACCCAAATATTGTTTTTTTTTTCTTTGATTCCCACATTTGTGCTTGAGCAGGGGTTACCTTAATTTATTTTCTGTCATCTTTAAATAAAGTCTAAGGGGTAAATATCCTTTCCAATGAATATTACTCTATTTAAATTGTCATGATCTAATGTCATTATCTTGACAAAGGGCTGAAGAATTCCAGGGTAACAACCCACCAAAATGCTGCCACTGTTACTCATTTCCAGGATAACTCCATACCATCACAACGTAAGTGGATGATGTGAAAGTATTAACATGATTTTTGCATAACTATAAATTAGGATATATTGTCTACATTTTAATTATATGTAAAATTAGGTTTCTTAAGTCAGGATAGATAATTTGGAATTGCTAATGAGAGAGAAAGGGAGAAAGGGGGAGGGAGGGAGGAAGGGGGAAGGAGGGAGAGAGAGAGAAAGGGAGGGAGGGAGAATCAGATTGGATCTGTGGAAAGTCATGCAAGCTATTTTGTGAATGATAAATAACATATTGAGATACACAAACGCCACAGTGCTTCTATACCTAATCCAATCCATTTTGTTTGACTTGGGAAGGTTAAGTAGAATTGGTTCTGGAAAAGAGACCATAAAACCAATTTCTTCAATAAATGTTGCAAACCCCTTAGGGATTACTACCAAGCAAACAACACAAACCTACCTATGAAATTACCTAAGGTATGACTTGAAGAAGAGTTTGCCTTCTACTTTTACCTGTATAGCTGCCTTTTCATATTTCCAATGAAAATACCAAGAAACAGGATACATGGATGTGAGTCCTCTCTTCAGCCTTCTCCACAGAAAGAACAAAGACCTCCTAACTAAAACGTAAGAATTGAAATAAAGAATAACTGAGCATCTAGATCAATACAAAAACAACCAAATAACATTGCCTTGAATTGTTGAATTGAATTGAAGCTTATTCCAAAGAAACTGCTAGCACAGATATTAAAAGATGCCAATGCTGTAATATTAGATATAAGCATCAGCAAGAAATCTCTCTCTCTCTCTCTCTCTCTCTCTCTCTCTCTCTCTCTCTCTCTCTCTCAATCTCTCTCTCTCTCTCTCTCTCTCTGTGTGTGTATGTGTATGTGTAAAATGAGCCAAAATGGAATCAAATTTGAAGTGGACAAATGTGTCACCCTATCAACCTGGGGAAGGGGATAATGAAAATTGAAGGAATCAAGATCCTTATGGAAATAACATCAAGAGTCTTAATGAAAACGATTGTTATAAATATGTGGATATATTTAAGATGACAACATCAAATATACTGAAGTAAAAAAGGAAGAATCAGAAGTAAATATATCATGAGAATTAACAAGATCTTAAAGCCCAAACTTGGTGGAGAAATACTATCAAGGCAGTTAAAATATGGGCAATTTCAGTCATTAGATACACAGCTGGAAGAGTGGACTGGATTAAAGCAGAATTAAAAGATCTGAATAGGAAGACCAGAAAAATAATGACAATGAATTGAATCATGCCGGTCATCCATACAGTGATGTTGACAGATTCTGCTTACCAAGAAAAATAATCGGATGTGGAATATTGCAATAAAATGGAAAACTAACATGCTCTGGGACTTTAGAATTCAAATAGGCAAGCACCTGCTACATAATAAACCTCAGACTAAGCAACTGTCAATAAGAAAGACAAAATAGTTTGGATAGTGGAATTGACACTACTTGGATGAAGTAAAATAGAAAAGAATGAACTGGCGAAATATCACAAATACAAAGATCTGCACATTGAAATAGAATGGTTGTAGCAGGCTGCTGGCCCTGATGGGATACCTGGGAAGGTACTGAAAGCATGTGCTGACCAACTCGCAGGTGTGTTTACAAATATTTTTAACCTTTCTCTTGCACAAGCCATTCTTCCATCTTGTCTCAAAACTTCCATTATTATTCCAGTTCCCCAAAAGCCCTTTCCTGATACTTTAAATGACTATAGACCAGTATCTCTCACACCCATAATTATGAAGTGTTTTGAAAGACTGGTCTTAAAATATATACAGGATTGCCTCCCATCAAATCTTGACCCATACCAGTTTGCTTATCGGAATAACAGATCCACAGAGGATGCTATTGCCATGGCTCTCCACGTTGCACTGAAACATCTGGAGCATAGTGGGAGCTATGTAAGGATGCTTTTTGTTGATTACAGCTCAGCTTTTAATACCATCATTCCAGATATACTGATTAAGAAGTTGCTAGAAATGGGCCTCTCCTCTCACATCTGCTGTTGGATAAAGGACTTTCTTACTAACAGACCCCAAACTGTTAGGATTGGCAGCTATTTTTCTTCCACTCTTGCTCTCAGCACTGGCTCTCCACAGGGCTGTGTGCTGAGCCCCCTTTTGTATTCACTCTACACCTATGATTGCACTCCCTCTTGTCCCACTAACTCTATAATAAAATTTGCAGACGACACCACGTTGGTGGGATTCATATTAGGAAGAGACAAGACGGCCTATAGGTCAGAGGTTCTCAGGCTAGTCTTGTGGTGCAAGAGTCATAACCTCACCCTGAACATCAAAAAGACCAAAGAATGGATTATAGACTTCAGAAGATGCAAAGCAGAGCCTCTCCCACTATATATCAATGGAGTATGTGTGGAAAGAGTTCATAGTTTTAAATTTCTAGGAACTCATATTTCTGACAACCTTACTTGGTCAGTCCACACTATGGCCACTGCAAAGAAGGCCCAACAGCACCTGCACTTTCTGAGGCTGCTGAAAAAGAGTGGTCTGGGTGAGAAGTTGCTGGTTACTTTTTACTGTTCTACCATCGAGAGCATTTTGGCATACTGTGTAACGATGTGGTATGCTGGATGCTCTGTAGTGGATAAGAAGATGCTCCAAAGAGTTATAAACACAGCACAAAAAATCATCGGTTGCTCTCTTTCTTCTTTGGAAGAGATTGCGAAGACCAGACTTCTCTCTAGAGCACTAAAAATCTCCACAGACCATTCTCATCTTGGACATTCATATTTTGAACTATTACCATCAGGGAGGCGTTATAGGTGTCTTAAAATGAGGACTAATAGACTGAGAAACAGTTTCTTTTCCAAGGCAATAATTGTCTTGAATCAAACAATGCATATGTGATTTAGCTCTATGTATATAGTGGCATTTTTAAACTATCTAACTTACTATATGTTTTAAATAGGTTTTAGACTAGGTTTTTAATTATTATTTTAATTTTTAAATACTCTGTAGTGTGATTGTGATGTGGTGTTTGGAATACTGTGCTGGAGTAGCTTTCAAATTTCATTGTATTTGTAGAATGCAATGACCATGAAGGTATTCTATTCTAGGATTAAAAAGATTTATTTCATAGGAGCTCTAACATGTATCATCCTACCTGTATGTGCCATTAAAGAATGAAAAGCTGAAGATATGGTTGTCCATATTCAGAACAGAAGTATTGAGATAATTTACGGTTGTCGGGGAAGCTGATGTGTTGATCCTTGTTAGGATCATTGCAAGATGTCCGGCTTTGTTTATATAGCAGTATAGAGTTTAGACATCTTCATCCTTGGAAATCATGTTTACATCTAAGCAAAGACTCGGTCTTTAAGAAGGGAGGAAAATAGATGGGCTGTACTTCCAGAAATTATTTCAAAAGCTGCACAAACAAAATACAAGTAATCCTCATTTAGTGAATGTCTCATTTAGCAACCATTCACTTATGATGGTTATGAAAAGGGTTAGGGTTAAGTGCTTTTTTGTTTCTAATTCATCTTGTGTCAGTATCTGAGTCCTATTAGAGCCATGGTGGCACAGTGGTTAGAGTGCAGCAGGCTGCTTCTGCTCACTGCCGATTGCCTGGAATTTGGCAGTTCAAATCTCACCAGGCTTGAGGTTGACTCAGCCTTCCATCCTTCCAAGATGGGTAAAATGAAGACCCAAATTCTTGGGGGCAATATGCTGACTCTGTAAATTGCTTAGAGAGGGCTATAAATCACTTAAAGCGGTATATAAATCCAAGTGCTATTGTTGTTAAATTGCAAATACCAATGTGTTACAGTATAATTCTTACCCCTATAAATGCTATCCAATGCCACACAGCATTACAAGACTACAAATAAAAGGTTTTTTTTTAATATCATGCCCCTTACTTATTGAAGTAGCATAAGCCCCAATATATTATTGTAAGAGATATGAAGTGCAATAGGATAACAAGTTGGAAAATAGATCATGTGTTATGTCAGTAAGCTGGACATTAAAGTACCAGGATAAGGCATTAGTTTAAAACTCTTACAAATTTTTCCAACAAGTCAACCCAACAGATATATAGTTATATCCTGTTTTTATAACTGTAGGTATCATTTTTAAAGCTGTTGTGAACAAGACTGGTGGCGAAATATCCTTTTACTGCTGACAATGTGTGTGGTCTCCTTGGTTGTTAAAGACTGCAGCCAGTACAAAGAGCACAAGATGGATTGCATGGCATCCTGCCATCTCTTGCAACATCCAGGGCCTGCCACTAAGATGGCTCCTGGATCCTGTCTAATGTTGACTCCATTATAGTTAATTGCTTTGAATAATTTGTCTCCATGTGATAGTTAAAAAAAAACCCATTCATAATTTAGAGATGTAGAAAGAATAACTGTTCAAAGCTTGCTTATAGTTTTCGTTATAATAATTTTGGTACTATAACCTTTCCAGGTTCTACAATGGTTCCAAAACACAGTACATTTCCCTGGCCAGGAGTTGTGACATTTCTGCTTCTCTTCTGCACATGCCTAATTATTTGTGTGATCAGAAAATGGTGTCAGCATCAAAGAAAAATGTAAGTACACTGTATGCCCCTCAAAATTGCTACTTCATTTTGTGTATCATTGTGAAATTACTCCTATACAAAACAGTGAGATTAATTGCAAAAAGATTTCTTTATATTTAGAATGAAAGAAACCAGCAGGCTTTTTTGTATTTTTAGAAAAGTTATTAATAAGATACAACAAAGAGTTACTATGACAACAAAATATGGCAATGATTGCCCACTAAAAATCCTACATACCTTATAGTTATTTAAATAAGTAAAAAAAACACAGTAAAGTCCATATAATATTAATTATCAGCATGAGACTAAACTATTGAAATCTGGTTCATATTAAGTTATATATTCTCATGTTTAAAGAATGGCATATCTATAATATTTAAAAACTATGTATGTCAGGGCAACTGAATAAACCATTACTGTAATACTTTATTCTTGATTTACTTTGTGATTTCATTATCACAAATCAACCTGGTGGCTTTGATATGCATAGATTTGGTATTACTCAAAAGAACAAAAAGAAATGCAAGTATCTTAGCAATACTTCTACTTTTAATAGTTCAGAAGTTGTGGGAGCATCATCACTTGAGACTTTCAATAAGAGATTGGACTGCCATTTTTAAAAAATGGTGTAGGGTCTCCTGCTTGGGGTTGGAGGGTTGGACTAGATGACCTAACAAGATCCCTTCCAACTACGTTAATCTGTTAACCTTTAATTAAAAGGGTATATTAGGTCCCTGCTTCAATGTAAATTAGTGACAGGATGAACCTATTTTTATGCCTAATTATGTTTTCATGGTATTCATTTGCTTCTTAATTGTATCTAACTATTCTGATTGCTTATTGTGTATGTTCATTTGCTGAACATTTCAAAAAGGATTATTTCCATTATAGTATGAATAAACCTCCGTCTTTCAAGCCACCTCCTCCACCAGTTAAGTATTCCTCCATCCAAGTCTATAATGAAATTTACTCATCCAGTGATGAATTGGAAAATCTGAAATCGGCCTGAAAATCTATTATGATCCAGCATCAAATGGCGTGCTTCTACTGTGTGGCTTTTATAATAAATGGCAAGCGTGGTAGTGACGCACATTCCCATTTGGACTGCTTAATCTTGTATTTCTGCTAAAATATATGACATTTAGCATAGTCACAAACCCAGATTGCCTTTTGTAATTGGCACATAATGAAATCAAACATATGGCAAATGAGAGCTAGTGAGCCTTGGCAGAGGAACACTGAGTCTGTATTCAATATACAAATGTAATTCATTGTTTGAAAGACTATGGATGCATGAAAGACTATATGTATGATATCAATAATCTCAACTATGTTTCTTTACATCTTATAGCTACATGTTTGCTAAAGTGGAGATGCTTGCAAGGGTTACCTGTTTTTCCAGACAGTGGCTTAAAATGAGAAAGCCGCATTACTGTATATGAATAGAAAGAATCGGAAGTGGTATTCAGTAGGTTCTGACCAGTTCTGGAGAACCCGTAGCAGAAATTTTGAGTAATTCAGAGAACTGGCAAATACCACCTCTGACCGGCCCTGCCCCCATCTATTCTCGGCCAAGTCCCAGCTGATTGGCTGGGTCTTCTTTGGTTGCCCTGCACAGGAGAATGGAGCTGGAAAGCAGGTTAGTGGGGTGGGGAGGGAATGGGATTTTGCAATATCCTTTCCCTGCCACGACCACCAAGCCATGCCCACCAAGCCACGACTATAGAACCAGTAATAAAAAATTTCAAATCCCACCACTGGAAAGAATAAATAATAAATTAGGCACAAATTTAAAGATTCCATTAGAGGATTCATTTCCACTAGCTGTATGTACAACTGTGTGTACAAATAAAATTTGGATTTGCAAAAAACTGAAAATGAAAGAACAAACTCCAATAGAAGTGAATATATGTATCTCCAAGTTGAAACGTGGAGTCCTTGGTGCTCTTTGAGTTTGACTGTTTGCTTGCAGATGTCTCCTTACCCTATTCGATAACTTCCTCAACTTACAACAATTCATTTAGTGACCATTCAAAGTTACAGCTGCACTGAAAAAAGTAACATGACTATTTTTCACGTTATCGCTACAGCATCCACATAGTCATGTGATCAAAATTGATGATTTTATGATGGTTGCAGTGTTCCAGGTCATACTATCACCTTTTGCAACCTTCTGATATGCAAAGTCAATGACGAAGCCAGGCTCACTTAACAACCATGTTGCTAACTTAACAGCTGCAGTGATTCATTTAAGAACTGTGGCAAGAAAGGTCATAAAATGAGGCAAAACTCACTTAAAAATGCTTTGCTTAGCAAGAGAAATTTTGGGCTCAGTTGTGGTCATAAGTTGAAGACTACTTGTATGTAATATCCCTGGTGGAGACTGACTTTGAGGGAGAGGAGGAACAGCCAATAGGGAGTGGAAGTGTGGCTCCAGAGGTTGTGGAGGAGGCTGGGAAAGGGCAGAGGCCAGCTGGGCAGTCAGAGGGCCATCCCCTCTCCATCCTAGGGCACACAGGGAGGAGAGGATAAGGGGGAGGAGAGGGCATTGATCCTCTTCATGGGCTGCAGCTGTGACAACTGGATAAGAGGACAGACCTGAGTATGGACGAGTGCTGGAAACAAAGCATGGAAATATGTCTAGTTTATTGTTCCTCTCTGAGTTTGGCATCCTTCCCAGTGTGTGTTCTGATATCTGTGGACATCTTCAAGCCCTTATCTTGCCTAGTTTGTTTTTTTACTCTTTATAATTTAAACAGCATTTCCTCCTTCTTGTAACTGCTTGCGTGGGATTTTTTTGTCTCCAGTCAAGGATATTTGGAGCTTGGAAGCAATGTGAAGCAATAAAAGGGGCTTCATCTGTTTTTTGTGATTGTGTTTATTTTGTGTATCACCCTGGGTCATCACCTTGTAATAATGAATGAGAGCTTTGCTTCCTTGCAAAGCTTTGCAGTAGCTTGCCCTGTCAGTGTTGGTGGGATTGTTTTTCCTTTGCTAATTCCTTAATCAGCATTTTGTTTTCTGCTTGGTTGTTTCCCTGGTGTTAATCCCTGTTTATCTGGGTATTGGCTGCTGGAGTTGATGTATTCTGGTCTTTTTGTTTACTCTGTTGATGGCTGATCTGTCTGAATGTCAAACTTCTTGGAGTTCTCTAACATTTTTGGTTTTAGCTTGATCTAGAATACTTGAAGTTTTACAGTTGAGAACTTGGTTGAATCTGTTGTGAGATTAAGCAGTTTTCATTGTGTCTTCTGACTGCTAGTTGGTGTTCATGGATGGGCTCTGCCAGTTTTCTGCTTGTTTGTCCTACATAATATTGTAGGACTTACATAGTAGGTTGTAGGTGATTCTTGGTTTTTTTCCCCTTCAGCTGCTGGGTCTTTTGATTTACTTATTTTGTTATGGTCTGTTGCACAATCAGCCAGATGTTTAGACTGGCATTTTTATCCACCTATCAAGTTCCTTTCAAGAATAAACAGGTGTTGTTTGTTATATTAAAAATAACACTGCAGTATGTAAGCTGTCCCAAGAAAAGCTGCCTCTTGAAACTGTTGATAATTTTGTCAGGGCTAATGGCGTTCAAGAGGTGCTGCAATTGTTTTGTGATTGCACCGAAGACATCTATTACTATTGGTACCTTTGTTTCTTTTGCCACAATCATTCTATTTCTATGTGAAGGTTTTTGTATGATGTTATGTTCTCCAGTTCTTTCTCCTCTATTCTGCTGTCTCTGGGTTTTGCCATGCAAATTGTCCAGGCTCTTTTTTTTTAATTTTTTGCTTCTTCTCAGTTTTGTATGCTTTTCTTCTTAAAGTTTGGTCTTGTGCAGCAAGAGTTAATCCCTCTGTTTCTTTCTATAACTTTGCTACTGTTAATCAATTTGTCTATTTTATTATCCTATTGGTTCTTGTTTGTGCTGTCTGCTTTGCCTCATGTTTTTTTTTTAGGTATTAGCCATGTAATATTTGTCTTGCCATGTTTCTTTTCTGTTCTTTTTGGTCCTTCCTGCAGTCCATCCATATATCATCCACCTCCCTGTTTGGGGCAACACTGGCCTTTTGGAGGGCTTTACAATATTTATATACTACAGTAATGATATGTGGTCATAATTTTGGGAGGGCATGGTTTCTGTTTGGTAGTATTATCTTTTTCATAGCTTAGGTTGGCTGTGTTGTAGACAGATCAGTGGTTGGGCACTTAAGTTGGGCATCTACTTAGCTAAAAGATGTTGTATAGGCAGTGTGTTTCCTTTTTCTGGTGTTCTGGGTTGCTGCAATGTGTTTGTGTTCATCTGAATAATGTTCTTACATCGCTCTCTTATGGGAAGTTGAGTTGTTATTTTGGTAATGGAGCACTTGGCTACCTACTGTGGTTTGTTTTTCAATAGGCTTGCATTTCTAATCTGCTATTGTATATAAGCAGGAAGCAAACTGCACACACACTTGTTCTAAGGTTGTTACTTAGTTGAGTAGTGAAACATCAGCAAACAAGCCACCAAACTCAAAGAGCACTAAGACCTCCCCAATTAAAGCTGTTCATAATTTCTCATTAAAACATTTTTTTTAGAAAATGCATACTTTCCATATCTTGACTAAACATTGTTCAGGAGAGTATATTTCAGTTGTGGACAAAAAAAAATTGCAGGTACTGATTACCCTGGGGACTAGATAAATGTTTATTTTTTAATGCTTAACTGATGAAACTCTGTTAAACAGATTCATTTCTTTCTAAACCTAAAGCCTAATTTATGTTCAAAATGTTGCTATTATATTGCTCTGTTTATGGCTGCTATCATGCTGTATTATACCCCACTCCAACCCATTACTGAAACAATTTTAAATTCACATAAATCTCTAGAAAAAGATGCTAATTCTGGAAAGATAGAAGGAAAGAGAAGAAGGCAACCAGCAGCAAAGCAGATCAATTCATTTTCTGCAGCAATGTTGGAAGACCTCAAAGTTAGAGATATATATCATTATTGGTGGGGAGGAATCTATCTAAATGGCTGCTAGGAGTCCAAAAGCCCAGTTTTTAAATGGTATTTTCTCTTTTATTTCATCACTGTCCAAGGGCAGACTCAAGATGCATAAAATCTATTTGGCCTTGTGATCTATTATCTTGGGATGAAGTCAGTGCACTGGAAATGACTAGCAACAGTTGCAGTGAAGGTAGGAGAGAGAGCAACAATAGCAGTAACAAATTCTAGACCCACATAATGTTCTGCCAACTCAAAGATGAGTGGATAAAAAAAGCTATGCAACCATCTTGAATTTGAAAGGGAAAGAGGATTGTGAGTGCATATGATATATATGTTGCACTTGTTTTAAATCTAAGACATCTTTCTGTGAGAACACGTGTCTTCTGCTATGTTTTCCTTGCATAGCCTTAGAAGACAGTACTGACTCCTCAATAGGGAAAGCCTCAAAATTAGGTTTAAGTATTTGATTGTTAATTAAGTTTCTTTCAACATTCTTAGGCCAAGCATGTTAAGATCATAAATGTGGCTTAAATGTCCCAGATTTTAGTGGGCCTGGCCTATGTATGACTCACAATGAAACCAATTCTTATTCCCTTCTTAGATAACTAAAAGGGGAAACTAGCAGACTTTCCCACATGCCAAGGACCCCACTTTTAGGAAAGAGATCTGTATAAGCTCACAGAGTGCCCAATTGTGTCCTGATTGGGATGAAGGCTACCCACCCAATAGCAAGTCAACATATTCAATATAGTCACTTTTGCAGGAGTGGGGGGAGTATTCTCTATGCTGAGCAGCATTGGCAAATGATAGAATCACAATTATCGCACCACAAAAAAGAAGATGGGAATTAGGGTTAAGAATATCACTCCCCTCCATTCAACTTTATTCTAAATTAGGTCTCTGGTGCACAAGGATGTTCTCTCCAAAATGGAGAGAGACAGTGACAAACAACTAAATGCTCTAATAGCAGAACATGAAGGATATTACCATTTCATTGTTACCAAATCTTATTTTAATCCCTGATTCATGTTCTAGTTATGATTTTTATGAGCATTGGGCAATGGTTTTTTTCTTTCAGTGTTCACATATAATTCAAATTAGTATTGCATATCCTAAACAGCATTTAGAGATTAATTTGACAATTTATTATTTTGTTATATATGTGTAACTGTTATGTCATAGTCACTTAATTTATATATACATACATACACATTTACACATAAACTGAAGTATATATATTTGGAGCATGGATGGAAAAACTAATAAATTATGATGTTGATGTATGTGTAATAGTGCCTAATCACCACAAGGTGGCTCTATAGTTCAACATTTTATCTTGTTTCAGGCATAATAAAAATAACATATCTTTCAAGGATTTCTGGTGATTTTTATCTACAATCTATATAGTTTTCTTGGTAGCAATTTGGAAGTGATTTGACATTGTGAGCTGCAATTTTCCCCCAGCTTCATTCTCAACATGAAACTCTATAGTTTATTGTAGCATATCTTGAAGATACCCAAACTAAGTATGGAACCAGGCCTAGTCTCAGAAATAGTCAACCACATGTTTTATGATAAGAAATCAGATTAATAGTAGTCACTGGTTTGCTAATGCAGTAAAGTGAAAAATGAATATGTGAGGCTAAAAAAAGATAACCATACAGACAAAATAAACTGAAAATAGTATTTATCAGGGGTTTTATCAAGAGATTTGCGGTTGTTTTCAGATTGATGGTTTGAACAAAAAGTGTGCAATAGCTATTCTGTCTTTCTTAGCAGATTTTAGTAGAAGGAAAAAAGATGGGAAAAGCTGTAGGAGAACATAGGGCATTTACAAGTAAGAAATAGTATTTTCTGGTCACTGTTAAACTTTGTGAATTAACGAGACAGAGCAATGGTGTAATAAAAACTTCCTTGGAAAGCACTTTGTATGATATAGAGCAATTTTTCCCAATGTGGTGTCTCTGAGATTTGGGGAGATGGGGCAAGAGATCAGAAAGACACAAGCTTGAAGAAAAATAATTGGACTAAAGAATCTGCCTGTTACCATTCTGTATATTCTGCAAGAACCATTAGACTCTTGAAAAGTTCATCTTTCATCCATTCAGGTCTCTCAGCTTAAGTTCAACCAACAAGATGCTTTAGGTGTCACTAATGTGCCATCTCAACAAGTAAAATGATCTCCCAATCTTTACAAAATTAAATTGGAAAAAGTATTTTGATGCTTGTGCAAAGTTGTTGAGGAGGATATCAAAAAAATTGTTGCTGTCATCCTAACTTTCATTTTCCCAGAAGCAAGTAATTGGCTACTATGAGAAACAAGATACTGATAAACTCTTGACTTGATCCAACCGGCAACATCCTGTTGATGTATTTGAGCCATGAACTTCTATCCAGTATGATTAACCAGGCATAATTTCATGGCACAAATATATAATCTGGACATTGCTGGTTGGTTCAGATCAACATCTTTGTTTATCAGTATGCTGTTTCATTTGAATTTAAGATAAAAAAATAATTCAAAAGTAAAACATAAATGCCAGAACTTCCAGTTTGTCAGCTTCGCTAGCGGCAGGGTTCCGCGATCCTGTGCGATCCCTGCCTCGCTAGCCGTTTTGGTGCCTCTGATCTGGATGGGTTTAGAGGCTAAGGCTGCCCCACAGAGGCAGCCGAAGATAGGGGGGAGCTGGTGAGGGGTTTGGGGGTATTGCAGACCCCTCCCCAGCCGGCAAAACTCCCTTTTCTCAAGGTGGTCAAGCGGCGGTCTGTAATGGCCGCCACAAAGAAGCTGGCAGCTGGGTAAGACTGAGCAGGAGGAAGAGGGGAGAAAGTTTTCAAGAGAAATTTTTTTGGCTGATCCAGGATTTTAAGAGGCGTTTAATCCTGAGAACTATGACTTTTTGAAAAATACTTGGTTTCCAGAGGAGGATTTCAAGCAGCAAAATTGAGGTGCTGAAAGGAAAGTTTACCCTCCTTCCCTATGGAATCAACAAATGGCCATTGAGAAACCTGTTGTTTTTTATAAAAGGTAAAAACTTGGCTTCTTGTTATAAGTGGGAAGGGAGAGGACAAAAAAAATATATTAAGATTTTGCTGGAGGAGATGCCTTGAAGATCCTGAGACTAGAAATTGATTGGAACAAGGCTGTAAAATACAGATTGGGCTTTTTTTCTTTTCCCTTTTATTGATACCACCCCAGGAAGAGAAAGTGAGAACTTTGTGCATTGTTTGGACTGATTGATGTCTCTGGGACTTTGAGGAATTGTTTTAACTTTTGAAACATTTTGGTTGCTTTAAGAAGAACAAAGAATGGCTTTATCTGATGATGAACTTAGAAATGAATATCAAGAAAGTTAGGACGCTGTGAAAGAAGCTTTCCTTTATTTAGAAATGGCGCTTGCTATTTATCAGCAAACACAACAACAGATGGAGGAAATAGAAGGAGAAGAAGAAAAAGAAGAAGAAGACGCCATCTTCAGTGAATCTAAAAAATTAACTAAGAGAGAAAGGAGAAAGAAAGGAAGGAAAATGAAGAACTTAAGACTTAAAAAAACACTTAAGAAAGGAAAAAATAAGATGCAAAACCAACTCAATGTTACTGAGCAAAAGGAGAAAGGATTACAACAGAGAGGGAAAGCTAAAAAGGCGGAGGTTAGTGGGGGGGGGGGTAAAAAGGCCAGGGGGGATAAGAAAGGAAGGGAAAAGGGAGGGAAAAGCCACAAAGGTATGAAACAAGATGGGAAAAAAGGATTTTTTTTTTAAGGGATAAAGGGTAAGGTATAATTTCTTTAAAAAAGAAGATTCTGCAAGGTACATAAGATGGTATTATGTATTAGAAATAGAAAACTAGAATGTTATAAGAATTGATAAAAGATTAAAATATTGAAATGTTTAGTAATGATAGATTTTAAAATTTAATAAAATTGTAGCACTTGTTTTTTGAAATAGACAATCGGAATGTTATAAGATTTAATATTTAGATTTATTATCTAATTATATTAATTATTATGAATTTATTATTTTTTCTCTTTAAAGGTTATTAGGTAGAATGTACTAAGCAGAATCAGATTGGGTATCAGGTGTTATTTTAAATATTAATTTAGGGGGAGGATAGAAAGGCATCATATTCTGATAAGTGATTTCAGGAGAAATTCTTTTTTTTTTTACTATAGGGAATGAGATAAATGGATAATCTGGAAAGAATGGATAAAAAATACAAATATAATGATTTAAATTAAAATGAATTCAATAAAATAGAAATAAGAAGAACGAGAAGAGGGGAGAAGTTATATAGAAGATATAGAATGATAAATAAGATAGGTAATGGTATATAAGATGAGCATGAATTTAATTGAAGTCCATACAAAGAGAGGTAATCTGGGGCCAAACTACTTTCTTAAAAGAAGTTTTATATTTTTGTGCTTTGTGTGTCTATGTTTTGTTTGAGAATTAATAAAACCTTGGAGGAATGTTGGATGAGAATAATGGTAATCAAGTCAGAGAGGAATGAAGATGATGATTATAAACTGGATAAATATAGAAAATAATAATAATAACAATGAAATTGAATACGAAAAGAGAAATAATGAGAAATTTGTTAAGAGATATTTATATGTTTATTTTGAAATGGTGTAAAACATAATTATGTTGCATAAAATAATATTTTACTTGACTTGTAAAATTAATAATGGAAAGAGGTTTTATGTATTTAATGGTTAATGATGGTTTGTTTGTCTTTAAAATCAATAAAATTTGTTTAAAAAAAAAAAAAGTAAAACATATATGCCAAACAATTCAAATAGATAAATCCATAAAATCATCTGTGAAATGAGCAAACAGCAGCTATTGAAACACTTCTACTTTTGGTTGAATGTTCCACATAAAGGCCTGTTTTCCTGTTATTTTATATATCATTACCTAGATTTTTCTGTATTTTAGTTTTTATTATGGATTTTCAAAGGAAAAAATGGCCCAAGAAGTTAAAATGGCAAAACACTCAGCTGAACTGCCCTAGAAACCTCCTTACAAAATAGATTTTCAGTAAGTTAGCTTCTTTGGCTTCAGAACATCGTGATTTGTGGGTAGCACAAGTCTCCATTTTTATATAAAGGTGAAATAGTAGTTTAGCCACACTGCCAGTTGATTTTATAAGCATGTTATTTTTGTATATATCTTAATGCTACAAATCAGACTTGTATTTGAATATCTGGCTCATGAGATCAGTTTACTACAGTAATAAACTTTAATGTTGATATTTTATTTATCGAATTATTTTAACTGGAATGGGAATCATTTGATGCTGAGTATTTACAACCTATACATAATAGAAACTCCCAAGAGTGGAACACTGAATTAAAATGCCATCTTGGTTTTCAACAGCAGTATTATTTCTCCAATGAATAAAAACTGATTACTATTCCCATGTAAAGCTCCCAAGTGGTTTTTTGGCCATGAGACAAGAGGCTTGCTAATAAGCAATACAGGCAAATGTTTCTACATGTATCATGTACACTGGCACTGAATAATACACCTTAATGGGTTGCACAGGTATCTGTTTCAGCAATGTGGTGAATCTAGTATGTTCTGAAATAAAACTTGCTTCCCTACTTATTGTTTTGTTTATATTTAGAATCGTGTAATTGCAGTCCAAATCAGTCATCTTAATGATGTGGCTAATCTAAAATCAGGTGTTCAAGAACAATGCTGATCATAAAAGTCTTGCCATCACTGAAGAGATAAATTTCTCGGGGAAAGAAGAGGACAGACAATTTAATGTCAACTGTGCCTGAGGCTTGCTCATAGAGTATAAAAATATGCTTTGAATTATGTCATGCAAACGATTACTTTACTCTTGAAGATTCACTCAAGCTTCAGCTAAATGAAGATCTGAATATTTAATCAAGGCATTACATGCTATTTAGAACCAATGCACTTGGCATAAAAATGGAAACCATGTTGTCATTAAAAATTAAAATTAATCAGTGATTTTGATAAGTTCTGGGGGTTTAGACTTAAAGAAAGGGACATAGTTCAATGTGAAATTTCATGTTCAAGTCCTGCCACCTCCAGGAAAGAGTGGAAAGGAAAGAAATCCTGTATAAAATGGAGAGTTGCTGTTATAATAAATTTCCCAGGTTGTGGAATAAAGTCCAATATAGCTAAATGATATCAGACTGGAGAAAGGTGATAAAAGTACTGTACCAAATGAACCAGTATAATATAGCCTCCTATGTATAGGTAGTTGTCAACTTATTTATTAAGTGAGTTTTGCCCCATTTATGACTTTTTGGCCACATTTGTTAAGTGAATCGCTAAAGTTGTTAAGTTAGTAACATCGTTAAGTGAATCTGGCTTCCCCATTGACTTTGCTTGTCAGAAGGTCACAGAAGGTGATCTCGTGACCCAGGCAACCATCATAAATATAAAGCAATTGCCAAACATTTGAATTTTGATCATGTGACCATGGGGATGTTGCTATGGTCAGAAGTTTGAAAATGGTCATAAGTCAATTTTTTCAATCCAATTGTAACTTCAAATGGTCACTAAATGAACTGTTGTAAGTCAAGGACTACCTGTACTATATTATAATTCCTCTGGTCAATATATATGTATGTAGATTTGTATATATGAATGATCATATGCACTCATATATACAGACAGCGGAGAACAGGTTCTGGAGAATTGGTAGCAGAAATTTTGAGTAATTTGGAGAAACAGTAAATACCACCTCTGGTTGGTCCTGTCCCCATCTATTTGCTGCCTCCCAAGTCTCAGCTGATCAGAAACCCAGCTGATCAGCTAGGTCTTATTTTGTTGCCATGCACAGGAGAATTGAGCTGGAAAACAGGTTAGTGGGGTGGGGAGGGATTTTACAATATCCTTCCTCTACTATGCCCACAAAGCCACGCCCACAAAGCTACACCACGCCCCCCCATACCACACCATGCCCACCAAGCCACATTCACAGAACCGGTAGTAAAATAATTTGAATACCACCACTGACAGACAGCTACATGTCTCCTCAAAGATAGACAGATATATATCTCCAACAAAGAGAAGTGATATATATATATCAACTGCAAATTTAAATTAAAAAGTATAGTTGTGTATGATAAGTTTTTAAAGGCCTGTTCTAGAAATAGTCTAACACATTTCAAATCCTGTTGAGTTAATAATATTGAAGAATACTTTTCATACTCATGCAGTTAAGAATTAATGGACTCTGACAACTAGTAAGAGCATTTAGGTAGTTCTCTGATTGATTTCAAATACCACAGCGAGGCAATTTAACCTGCAAATTAACGCTAAGTTGAATTCATAGACTCTTGTGATAGAAGTAATAGGCGAGCATTTAGATGTGAGCATTTAATGTCCTTAAAAGTATAAGAAACAAGAGCTTTCACAGAACTATTTTCAGACATGCAGATATAACCCTGATAAAACTTGTGGTTATGTCACATTGAGGGCCAATGTGTCTATTAATTTGGAGACACTGATATGTAGAAACAAATGCACATTTACATCTTTTATTGTTTGCTTCCTGATTCAAACGTTCTACTCATATACCTCACACCCACACCATGAATATCATTCCAGAAGAACAGGCCAAAGGTCAATACAGAACACTTTTCTCTATGTCCCAAGGATTTCAGATTCCATATGTGCTTATAACTTCCAGAAGATTTGACACTCTATCAAAATTTAGCCGGTCCGACCCTGTGAATTACTACTTCACATTGGCAAATTGTATGTTGAATGTCTGTTTATGAAATAAATGGAAATAGCACAATATTTTGTTCTTATTTGTTCACTCAACTTCTTTATAAGTTGTAGGACCAACCTGAACCTCATCAGATAACATTTAGTGACAAAGATAATACAAGAATTCAGACACTCTGAAAGGGTGTGTGTATGTGTGTGTTTCTTTACAGAACTATACATCTGTTTGACAGCTGAGGTAATTTGGAGTTGTAGAATTCAATGTTGCATGCTGATAAGATGTATTAACACACATTTGCACAACACACTCATGATTATGAAATAAAGATTATTCCACCAAATTTTCAAGGATTGCCATTACACAACAGACTGGATCACACAGACTGGATACATGCAGTAATGACTCAAATATGAATGGCACGGTTTATGTTGTAGGAACACATAGCCCTGATTCTTTCTATAGAAAGAAGGAAAGTGATGGGATATGTAATGGCTGCCCGCCCAAAGTAATGCTATACATGGGAATGTATTCGACTGAATCACTTTTCAAATAAGGCAAAGGCACACTTGAGGGCTCTTATGTTAGAGAAATGTTATTCAACTAATTCTGAATTCTGTAGATGGTTTAGACTCCCTCCATTCTGTCTCGTGGACAGTATCAATAGGACATTGTCCTCATGAACTTAAATTATTTGCATGCTTTTATTATTCTATTGGCCTCCTTTCAGAGTATGTTAAGCTAAACAATATGAGACTCTAATACAGCTAGTCCTTAACTTATGACCACAATTGAGCCCAAAATGTATGTTGTTATGTCAAACATTTGTTGTGAGTTTTGCCCCATTTAACAACCTGTCTTGATGCAATTGTTAAGTCAATCACTGCAGTCGTTAAATTAGGAATGCAGTTAAGTGAATCTGGTTTCCCCGTTGACTTTGCTTATGAGAAGGTCACAAAAGGGGATCGCATGACCCCGGGATGCAACAAATGTCATAAATATGAACCAGTTTCCAAGCATCTGAATTTTGATCATGTGATCATGGGGATTCTGCAATGTTGTATGTGTGAAAAATAGTCATGTCTCTTTTTGCAGTATCGTTGCAACTTCAGTCACTAAATGAACTTTCGCAGGTTGAGGACTACCTGTAGTAAAATTTGTTCAGCTTTTTAAATAGCAATATAATACAATCCATTTGACATCTGATGTGTGCTGGCTACGTGTATTACAACCTTATGATACATTTTAGTAGAGACATAGTCCCACACATAAATATGGGTGCACATACAAATCAGAATGCAATAATTTATTCCACTGATGCACTGACACTTGGAAGAGCGGGAGGAAGTTGCATGGAACTGGGTGAGACCAAATCAGAATGACTCAGGGGAACTTAAATAGCCTGCCATTAGGAATAAGATACTCTTTTTGATGCCTGGGGGGAATGAGATTTCATCTGAACAACAGCTGATACTTTATTGCATACCTAATTTTGTGGATCCACATTCATCTTGCTCACTGAGTTGTTCTCATTCTCCCACAAACAGAGAAACTCTGCCTCAATATGCCTTTTTTGAAAGGTTTAATTGAAAACACTGTTATTCAAAATCAATAGCACCACACGATAAAGTATTTTCAAGGCTGTTTGGTTTTAGAACTTTATTAACATAAAGGATTGATTATTTAAAACCCACTAGAGATCTTGGGATATCACATCAAGACTGAAGCTGGTGTCTGGTACATTACAAAGAAAACAGTACAACAACCCATAGCACCGAGAGCCAGCCCATAAATAATATTGTTTGTTAGGTTTAGCTAAAATGCTGGAAAACAGAATGTGGGGTTTTTTTTAATCTCAGGAATCTTTATCACACTGGAGTAAAAACTCTCCCAAGAAAAGCTAATAATTACATCCAATAATCATATTGAAGTTGTAGAAAGCCACAGCTGACAGACAGACAGTGGTATTTGATCTCTATTACTGGTCAGCAGTGGCTCAGTGAATATAGTATTGCATGCTAATTCAGCTCACTGCCAGAAGTTCGATCCTCACCAGTTTAAGGTTGACTCAGCCTTCCATCCTTTCTAGGTCCGTAAAATGAGGACCCAGATTGTTGGGGGCAATATGCTGACTCTTTAAATTACTTAGAGACAGCTGTAAAAAGCACTGTGAAGCACTATATAAGTCTAATATGTATTGCTATTATAATTGCCTACCTTGAATTTTTCTGTGGAAAGAATGATAATTAACATCACAGAGAAAGCTGCAATTCTGTGAAAAACTTAAATCCTATAGAAATTTGTCATAAGGCTTTGAACAAGTTCAATGCTATATAATATATACTGCACAGAACTAACACTTGAGCATATAGAGAAAATGTTTCAGAGTTTCCTCCCATGGTGCTTGGTGGGGCAAAAACAGATGTTTCTGTTACTCTGCCAGTGCAGTTTTATTTGTGGTGTCCTAGAAAGGAGGTTGTTCAGGAATATGTATATCTAATGGAGGAAAGGGTCATCTGTTCTAAATGTAAAGATGTTTTCTTTCTAACCTCATCCTATCACCAGGTTGGTTTTCCTTTCCCACAAAATGTTTTAGATTGCTGAATGAGTCTAATAATAGGGCAATCATTATGTCAAACAAGCTGAAACAGAACTAACTTCTTCAATATTAAAATTATTTGGGGAATCCTATTGAAAAAATATTGAGTCATAAATTACAAGATTCTTGTAATTTATTGAGAAAGAGAAGCAAAGAGAGGGAAAGTTAAAAAGAGAAAGGAAAGGAAAAAAGGAAAAAGAAAGGGAAGGAAGAAGGGAAGGGAAGATAACCTTTTCATAGAGTAAACTCTTAATCAATTTTTATTATTTCTGAAATTTGCATATATATCACCAAAATTTGGTGGCAAGTGGCTGATTTTCTACACTTGGCCTGCTCAATCTAATAGTGGTCCACACAGTGGTTCATACAAATAGTGAAATACAAATTAAGTCATATGAATTAAACTTAATCAGGATCACTGCTAGTCACTTCAAAACTATCCAGCTTCATACAGTAGGCATAGTGATCATTCAAGAATGAATGAAACCTAAATCTGTCAAATGTTTGATAAAGTACACGTGCCCTTTAGTTCTACAGACAGTGGGCTCTTTTCCAAAGCATTGTGTCTGTCTATTAGTAAACTCTATTATCAGGTTGCAAGTGCAAGAGGATTTTTTGGAAATGACTATGAAACTATGTGATACATCTTATGATGAAAAAGGTTATGAGTATTAAATAAAGCCACCAAATAATTTTCTGGATATTTCAGATTGTGGAATTTTCTGAATGCTTCCATAAATATAATGCAGCTTCATCATAGTGGCAAGACAATGAGTGGGATTATACATAATATTAAGTTGTGGTTCATGGTTTGCTGAATAAAATATAATTGGTAGGTTCACATAACATGTTAAACCATTAAGAAATGGTTAAAACCACAATGGCTGAGTTCATATATATTTTAGGGCTCACATCAGAATGCATTTAAGCAAGACGTTGGTTCCTAGTCACATCATATTCAGAACTTGAGAGTTTTTAAATCTTCAAAGAAATTCTACTTACCAGCCACAAATCTATGTCTTTCCTACCATTTTTAAAAACTTCGTTCTTTTCTTTGATCAAAAGAAAGCTAAAATATAGTCTCCAGTTTGGCTAACCTTAGCTGGGACTAAATTCTGTGATAAAATTTACAGAACTTATTGATTGCAGTTATTTTAATTGCTATTAAGGAAATATTACAGTATCATAGAGTTGGAGCCTGCTCTGTGCAGAATCCACAATGGCATCTCTAAGAGACGACTATCCAGCCTCTGAGCGAAGAACTCTTATGAAGACTATTTTAATCATTTCATGTGGCAGCTTGTTCCATTGGCTGCCACCTTGTACAGTCAAGGAAGTTTCTCCTCATGTACAGTATATCTTGAACATCTTTCACTGATTCTTGTCCTGTCCTCCTTCTGAGTGACAACACTTCTTTGGCAATCACAGAATTGTTTGTCTCCTCTGCTCTACTAATAACATTTGGCTTGAAATCTATATCATGTGGTAACTGTTGGCAATTTCCAGGCCTGGTGATTTCCTACCTACCAGAAATGTGTGCAGGGAAAGATGGGAAAGTGCAAACTTTCACTTTACCATTTAAATCTTGTAATTTAAAAAAACTGAACACTTGACTGTGCATAAGAAGAACTCAATTGGGGGGGATATATGTGCAGACAAAAATTCTTAACTTATACTCAAGTATATATGGTACTCCTTGTAGAATCAGTGGCATTCTGGAGCTGGACCTTAGGAATATAGTTCAGGTTCTTCAATTTATTCAAATCTTTCTTTCATCCTACCCAGTTGGAAAGTGGCAGGAACAGGAATTGGAGACTGAACAATTGCAAACAAGGTATATCATTGTATTATTAACTTCTCATTTTAAATACTTCTCAATCAAGGACTGGCAAACTTGTTCTTTTCACTTAAAACAAATACTTCTATGCAAAAACATACAGACACACCCTTATTGTTCTAAGCAACATGGAACATATGCTAAGTAGTGTTCACAAGATTAAAAAAACACACACAATTATTTCATTAGAAAAATACATAAATTGTTCAATAGCTAGCAAAGACATATTGTGGACATTCTTGTATTTTTTTTACAGAAATTATTCTCTATCACCAATCCAAGATGTTGCAGAAATAGAAACACTTAAAGTAACACTCTAAGATTCCAAGAGAACTATTTAATAATATAGGAATGAACACATGTAGAAATAATTCTGTGACACTTTTACTGTGGCACAAGCTTTTGTAGATTAAAACCAGTTTCATTAAATATTTAAAAAATGAATATTTGGATTGCAATTTCTAGCTTTTTGCCTTCTTCATTTGTAAAGAATGTATACATTATTAAAAGAAAACATAATTAAGAGCATCTCCAGGTAAAAAGTTTTGCTTTGCTATGGAACTACCACTAAATTTGGTTGCTTGTATAATGTCAACTTATTTGAAACATGTAATTTATTTTTTTTTACTTCCACTATATTTTAAGAGGAAAAAAATATTTCTTTCTTTTTAACATTACAGCTCTGGTGGATTTTTCCCCCTACAACTAGCAGGAAATCCTAGTTCATCTCCTTACTTCCCACAGAATAGATTGAAGTCAATCTCCCCCAACACCCACCATCTTGTTTAAAATTTAGAATCATGTTTTTCAAAACTGGCAACTTTAAGATGGGTGAACTTTAACTATCAGCATTTCCCGGTCCACATAATGGCTTGGGAATTCTGGGAATTCATCCATCTTTCAAAGTTGCCAACTTTGAAAATCACTGATTTATATCCTCCACTTCAGCCATCACTAGAACACATCTATAATTTGAAGTATACTGAGGAAAGGACCCTGTCAGCTGGGCTGCTCTCCATTCTAGGTTACAGTTCTCATGGGCTTGTGCAGTGCTGCAGAAGATTGATCACCTGACAACAGCAAAGCTCAGCAGTTTAGCAATCACTCAGATATTTGGCTGGTGGTCAAAAGCATGCAGTATGAACACCAACTACAGGGTGGAATCCAATAATTCATTTTATTTCTGTATTCTGTCATGTGTTGGCCAGACACTGTGTTTCCTAGTTGCAGGAGCTTGACTAAATGCTTTCCCCCCACTAGCCAGTTGGGGGAGGGGAGGAGAGAGAGAGAGAGAGAAAGCTGTGGACTTATATGAGCATCATCAGGAAAACTGAATAGAATAGAATAAAATAAAATTTAGTAAAGCGAGTAGCAGTAGCAAAAGAAAGTTTGAGTTTGAAAAAAGATTGGGTCTGGTTGGGACTGTGGAGAAAAAAACTATTCCAGAAAAATATCCCTCCAGAGCATCCCTTCTTCTATTCCACGTTCCTTCTGTCTTCCTTCCCCAAGAATGACCTAGACTGGAAAAGGTTGGGAAGAAGTCTGCAGCAGTCAATTCTACAGCTTATTTGAACTCCCCTCAGGTCAGCTGGAGAGAGCACAGACTGGTTTCTCTCATTCTCTGCAGCTCCAGGATTTTAAGGATAATAGAGTATGATCACGGGCCAACTTCAACCTGCTTTGGTGGGATGAGATCAAACAATGCCAGTATGGACTTGGCTCCATATGCTGATTTGGCGATTTTGATTTTGGGGGGCGGTCGGTTTTTTTAAAAAAATATAGTCCGATGACCCCATCAACAATTGTGATTCGATCAGGAAATATAATTAATTGACAAAGTCTGCTGTGTTATCATTTTTGGACGATTCTCCGCCCTCAAAGTGTATCACAGAAAACCAAAATTCAGAGTTTCCGTAAGAAACAAGCCGGTGCGGATGAGCTCAGGCGGCTCAGCCGTCCTGTCAGGCCAAATCGCCCTCCGCCACGGCTGTCACGAAAGCAGTGACGCCACGGCTTGATGGCCAGCTGGTGGCGCTGTCGATCAATCCCGGCGCCCAGCTTTGATCAGGCGCGCCAGGATTCGGGGCCGTTTCATTAAAGCCAGAAGGGCGGCGGGAGGGGGGCGAGTCCCCCCCCCTCCAAACCTGGGAGCTCTTCCCGCCGCCCGTGGAGCGAGGTCGGTGTCCTCATCAGGCTGTTTTGCCTTCGCCAGCGGGATGCAGGCGACTTTAAGAGCCAGGCGGCGCGGCGTTCCAGGCAGGGTGAGGCAGTCGCTCTCCCGGTTTGGCTTGTTTCCCGGAGGATGACCGAAGAGGAACCACTGCCGGCGCTGATTCTAATGCGCTGCAGCTAAGTACTAAGAACTGCCGAGGACGGGAGAAGCAGCCGCTCGGCGCACTGGCGTTCCAGAAGCCGGAGCTGAAGGCGAGGAATGGCAACCCAACGCAGCAACGCAGACTGGATGGGCTCCTTGTTGCCCGTCCTCAGCGCCCTGCCGCTTTCCACACTGGCCATTCCAGGTAATCGACGACCCAACCGACCTTGCCTGCCTTTGCGTCCCTCGTTTGAGGGAGGTTACACACCTGACGGGGCTCAGCTTGCATCCCACAAATATGAAACGTGCTTGGCAAATTTTTTTCAGCAAAGGGCACTTCCCTCACGAGAATACCTTCCAGATGTGCTGAGACCCGTGGAGAGGGCAGATAGGAATTGGAGTTTGATACATCTGGAGGACAACAGATTGAGGAAAAAGGCCAGCTGAGTTGTAAAGAATCAGGAAACCAGGGAGTTTTGAAAGTTGTAATTTAAACTATCTGGAGGGTGATGGCGGTTATGATAATGTGAAGGCAGGTGCTATTGATTTAAGTGAAATCCAGAAGTCGGGATATGGGGTTGGGCAGATTAAAAATATACTTATTATCTTGCACTTAAGAAAAAAAATTAAATAACTGGAAAATGAAATGTCATTAGTGATTTGCATCTACTAAATGAGTTTCTTTGAAATGGAGTATAAAACATTTTGTAAATGTTTCCTTCCTTCACAAAATCAAAATGTGTTTTATATATCATTAATAGTCTAAGATTTACAGAATACAGTGTGGGAGGGTTTGAGAAGTTTTATCCCAGAATAAGGATTTGATACATTTCATTGAAAGAATGAATGAATAGTTTATTACAGTCAAAGGACCAATAGCCAAGAAAGAAAACAAGATACATGATGACATTTCATAGAAAATAAACTCATTCAGGAAATAGTTTCCTCCTGCATATAAATCCAGCAGCAACTGAAACTTCGACTACAGACAGACTAACCTTAAGCCTAAATTTGGACAAAAGGAAAATTGCGCATATATAGTTTAAATTAGAGCCAGTTTCATCTAATTGTTAAGGCACCAGGACAGAAAACTGAAGCCATGACTTAATTCCATCTTAACCATGGAAGCCAGCTGGTGACCTTGGGCCAGTCGCACACACGCCCAATTCACCTCACAGGGTTGTTGGGAAAATAGGAGGAGAAAAGTGTCTGGATATGTTTCCTGTCCTAAGTTATTGATAAAAGTAATATAGGTGGGATATAAACAAATAGGTATGGTCAAAAAGTCAATGAAGGGTACATTTAATTTATTTTTCCCAAAGTTAGAAAGCAGTTAAAAGATCAGCCAAAAGAAGAAAAGAAACCCAGAGATTGCAGGCCTGGAACAAGTATCTGCTTGGGAGCATTCCTTTCTCATTGGCATACAAATAACAGATTTGTTTGTTTGTTTGTTTTACTATATCCCAAGAAAGAGTTGTCTGTTATTTCAGAGTCCTATTTGGACAAAACTTTTGTCCATTGCTTCCAAAGTCTGCTAATTGAGAATCTATTAAATCAAGTATTACTATATCTAAATATTCAGTTATATATAGATGATATTAAATATGGAAAATACCTTTTCTGCTTATTAAAATAAATAGATGTGGTTTAATAGTGCTATAAAGGAATGTTTACCCATGATAAAGTATTCAGTAAGACTTATATCTCTTTCATAAAAGCTGATCATTGCAGAGCTCAAACAACATTCCCATATTATATTAGATTGAAAGTATATAATTGCAAATGTAAGCTCATTAGGAGAATTGACCTTTACTTAGCAATAACCATAGTTGACTTCAGTTAATCTCAGAATACCAGATTAGATGAATCATTGTTCTTCTTAAATCTAGTCACCTTAAACAACTGGAAAATCCATAGGTGGCATATGGTGATCTTTGATTTGGGTTTTACTTGCATTTAACAAAGAGAATGTTAGCAGAACCTGCCCTTTCATCTTGCTGCTAAAGATAAAAATGAGGAAATGGGCTAGCAAGTCATAGCAGTAACTAATATGAATGCTTTGTTAAATGTTTGCTCAAAATTCCCATTTGAAATATTATTGACAAACAAATGGGGCTAGAGAATGTATCATGTTAAAAGTAATCTGCATTGTTGCTATAGAGAATCTACATTGTAGAGAATGAAGCGAGAGAGAAAACATTACTTTTAATTCACATATCAATTTTTCTAGATTTAAATCCTGTTATTTTTTTTCCCTCCCAAAGCCTTCTCATTTGAAATGAAATGTAAAACTATTTTTTCTGCAGAATTGCAAAACAGAATGTTTATCTTTATCGCAGATTACAAGGATTTTATTGGTCTACTACTTCATGTAGCTATAAAGTTATTCAATGGATGTAGCAGATGAAATGAACATTAAGACACTGAATATAGAATAAGCCAATTAGAAAGCACCCTTCTGTTTCATGCCTATAAGCATCTACTTAAATTTAATAATTACCACAAGAGCAAGAAGAGTATTTAAGTACTTGACACCAAACGTAATACGTTTTAGTAGGACAAGATATCATAGCATCTACATTCTCTTATGTTCAAGCCATCAAAGGGATGAAATTAATAGGACACTAGAATCGGTTTTAAAAGTTATCAGCAAATCCCAGCACTTGGTTTTTAAAACAATGATTTATCTAATCTGCAATATCTCAAATATCAAATAACATTTTTAAAATTTTTGTAATTTAAATGATTCAAAATAAGCCAGTGGTATGAATATATCCACTGCTGATAAATAATATTTCTAATAAGCAGTATCTCTTTTTAAAAATCTTTTATTAATAAATCCAACAGTAAAAAGCATACATAGACATACAAGTCAATATATTTCTTCCCACCCCATATTCTCCATGTACTCTTTTATTCCTTTATTTAAGAACAATACTTATTGGTTGTTTTTCCTGTTCTAAAGGAAGGCTGATGGTATCCACTATTTTTGTCTCTTTTTACTTTTCTTCTAGTAGTGGTACTGTACTAAATATTGTGTGTGTGTTTGTGTGTGTGTAATTCTGTAAGTGTTTAAGAAATACTGCACATTATGAACTCTTAATATTACATCAGGAAGATTTATTTCTGTTTTGAGTACATTATAATTTACTTCATGTGCTAATTTACCTTGCCTATGATGTAATATGAAAATGTTAGCACATAATGTTCTTATATAATTGAATGTGACTAAGCTGCATATTAATATCTATGAATGTTAACCATGAATCACAGTACACATGGAAGATATCTATCAACCATTAATGGTTTACTATTTGATACTTACGTATTATTTGCTTGCTCATGGATACATTTTTGAGTAATGTTTTAACAATGAAAAAATTGAAATATTGTGACAATTGGCTTCTCCAGTAACCCAAATTACAGAATATCAATAACAAACTGAAGGCAAGGGAAAGGTAATGTTATATTTGTTTTAGTGTTACCAGCTTGTGAATATTTATGGTTTGGTTTTAGGATTCATTGTGAAATATTGTGCTTTGATACTTGTAAAATATATATGAGGGCCTATGAATTTCAGTTTCCAAGTAAATGTATACTTTTCTTAAGTACGTTTTTAAAATATTATTTTTGTCATAGCTATCATACAGTTGAGAGCTATGCTCAAAGCGTTCATGGAAGAGCCACCTGGTGTGCAAATTGTGCACTGCACAAGATTGCCACATGAAGCAGGGCACCACTTGCAACTTTAAAAAAAATACTCAAAAACTGCATGGCATAGTGATATAGAAAGAATGTGTGAGAAAGAGATACAATATTTTAAATATTAAAAAATGGTTAGGGATAGGCAGTTAGTGAATTTCTATACAAGGGGACCTGGTATGCCACCAATGGCCCTACCCAGTTGCATGCAGAATATTTCAGATTAGAATTATTTTGTGTGTGCAGTGCCATTTCATTTTCAAAACATTTTTTTCAAGTGTGAAACATTCCTGTCACGTTACCAATAGGCAGTTTCAGTCATCCTGAAAGTGTTCTGAAATCTGTTTTATGTTTTAAATACTCAAGCTGTTTTATGTTTTAAATACTCAACCTTGTGGTCAAAATACCCCCCCCCCCCGCATACACACACATACATACACAAAATGTTTGAAATAGCCTATTTTTGAATATGGATCATTCTATAAAAAAACTTTTTCCACTACACTCTTTACTGAAATAAATATTTTTAAGACTTCTTAAATCTGTTAATTCTCCTCCATGCTGCATCGAGAGCCCAGGATGGGTTGACTCCTTCCTATGATGTCATTTAGCTGAGTCTGCACTAAGATATAAAAGCCAGCCCCCAGGAGAAACCCCAGCTTTTGACTCAGCTCCTTTCAGTCAGTAACTGTGTCTCTGAAAGTGTTTCTGTTAGATAGCACTCACCAGCGATCTTCAGTACTTTTTTCCTCGCTTCAAGTAGCTCCCAGGGCAGCTGCTCTTCCAGGAGAGCAGGGCTCTCTCTGCTGCAACGTTGGGAGCAACATTACAGCTCTGTGCAGGCAAGCTGGGCAGAGTCTGTAGACCTCCCCCATGCCTGTGGTTTGGAGCGATCGTAAAAATGATCGGCAAACTCATAAGAGCACAAGCCAACTGATTGTGTGGCTGGTTGCTCCGTTTTCCCTTGCTGACTTCGCTCAGGGCTCTGTATAACCTAAGGAGCAATTCTTCAATCTTGGAGTCTGTTTCTTGTAGTCAGTGGCCATCTTTGATTCAAGCCTTCCACCACGAGGTGAGTGGCCATTTTGTAAGCCTGGGGGCCATTTATACCCTAAGGGGCTTAATAGAAAAATTTCTAAAACAGCTTCTTTCCAACTCAAGAGCCTTTATTCTACAAATGGAACAAGATAAGGCTCAGGCAGAGCTCCCCCCCCCCCCCCCCAGTGGAACAGTCTCTTAAGCCCAATAAGAGAAAAAGATGTAGGCAATGCACCCAATCAGTCCAGAGGGAGGTGGCTGCTAAAATCAAAGCTAAGGCTCTAGCCCCTAAGAAGGCAAGTCAGGCTGAATTGAGGGCAGAGAAGCGCAACATGCAGCCCTAGAGAGGCAGTTCAACAGAACTATTTAACAGAAAGGAGTGCAACTACAGCATGTTTCAGGTGATACTCGTGGGCCCCAACCAAGCCCTCCCAGGGGAGGAGAAGTTATCTATGAGCCTTTCCATCCTCCATTCTGGTCTCCTGAGGCTCTTGCAGTACAATCAGATCCTCAGGATTGAAGCAGATCTGGGCCTTATTTCCAACAGGCTTCTGTGCCCTATGCTCCTCCCCCTCTCTCCAGGCCTCGAACCTTTCCTCAATCTAGGCCTGAAGCCACCTTCACTCCCTCAGCAGCAGGCCTTCGGCTTTCTGCCCCTACCTTTGAGCATAGCTATCCAAGATGTTGACTCTTTGGCCATTAGGCAGGGATTGGCTGAAGGCTTCAAGCAAATTCTTCAATCTCTGGAAAGGGTTCAGGCCCTTCTCCCTTCTCAATCTATAAGTTCCTTGCCTCATCATCCTGATTTACACAGGCCCCAAGACCTCAGGGTCCGTTTTTCTCTACCAGAATGGGAGGAGGTTGATGAGGAAGGAAGGCCTTCACCATCTGAACACAGTTACTCTTCTCATTCAGAGTGTGAAGAGGGTGAGATTTTTGACCAAAATCTTTTAGAGGAAAAGGATTCTCACCCAGAGCAGACATCCTCTGCATTGGTCTTCAAACCTACTCTCTTCAGGCCATTACTCAGCAAGGCCTTGGTCACTGCCAGGCTGTCGCCAGAGGAAGTAGCTCCCGAGCCACAAGGAAATCCCTCTAGCCAAGGGGCTTCGCTCTTCTCCAAGCCTGTAGTGCATGCAGAGGTTTTGCCTTCTCCCATTTTGTTCTTGGATATGGACAAGGAATAGTGTGCTTCTCCTTCAGCAGGTCCTCGCCCATCTTCTCTGGATAAGCGTTTCTACAATGTCAGCACAGCTCTGGACAATGCCCTGGCAGTGCCTTCTGTTGACATTCTGGTTCTGGCCTCATTCTCATCTTCTGGCACTCCCACGGAGCCAGAAGATATCCTGAAACTGGATGATAAACACTCCAAACAGACCCTCAAGCACAATCACCAAGCCGCTGCTTGGGCTGTTCGGGCTTCAACAGCAGCATCCTTTTTCATGAGGCATCCATACAGTGGCTGCGCCAACTCCAGAATAGATTGCCTGCTTCTGACTTTCGGTCTCACCAAGACCTTAATAAGATTATTGCAGCGGCGGAATTCACTGTGGATGCCACTCTCAAATCCGCCAAATTTGCATCCAAGGCCATGGCATCTTCTGTAGCAGCAAAAACACTTTTATGGCTCTGAAATTGGCAGGCGGAGTCACACCAAAAATAGAAGCTGGCTTCAGTTCCATTCGCAGGCGGTAAGCTTTTTGGCGATGCTCTGGAACCTTATCTCATCGAAACCAGAGATAAATGTAAAATTCTCTCTTCCTCTGGGAAGAAAGCCGACTATCTTCCTGCTCCTTATCGCCCTCCTGCCTTCTGAGTGGAGACCTCATCTTACTTCCCCAACTCTCACAGGCTGTACTCCCAACACCAAGACCAATGGGCAGAAGCACCTGGCAGGCAACAACCTTCTGCTGGTAAACAGTTCTTTCGGGGGAGAGGGGGTCATTCCTTCCGTCGCTCTAAGTAATCCCTCGTTCTCCCCATCCATCTGAGGTTGCCTAGCCTTCTTTGCCTCTAAATGGGAGGAGTCAACGATGAACACCTGGATGCTCAACACTATTAGGTCAGGGCTACAATTGGAGTTCCTAAGGCCGCCCCCCAAAATTTTTTTGATCTGTCCTGTTTCTCGGGACATTTCCAGGCAAGCCTTCATGAATCAGGCCATTCAGCACCTTCTTGAAATCAGGGCTATTCAACCTGTTCCCCCCCTCAATGGGGACGTGGGCTTTACTCTCCCCTTTTCATCACTGCCAAAGTCTCAGGGGCGTGGCGAGCCATCCTTGATCTAAAATTTCTCAATTTGTAAATACAGGCGATTTAAAATGCAGACTCTGCATTCTATTTTAGAGACCGTTCGGGAGGGTGACCTCCTCTCTTCCATTGATCTCACTCAGGCTTACCTCCACATCCCAATTTGGCCTCACCATCGCCAGTTTCTCCGTTTCTGTTATCAGAATACCTATTACCAGTATCGAGCACTTCCCTTCGGCCTCTCATCGGCTCCAAGGGTCTTCACAAAGGTTCTGGCAGCATTGATGGCATCTCTGCGTTCTATTCCAGTGAGGATCCAATGCAACTTGGATGACATTTTGATTCTATCCTCTTCTATCCATGCGGCCCATCGGGATCTGCAAATTACCCTGTCGTGTCTCCAGAGCCATGGATTTTCCATCAACACCAAAAAGAGCCAGCTTTCTCCCACAACCAAATTGCAACATTTGGGAGCAGTCATTGATACCATGTCATGCCAGGTCTTCCTGTCCCCAGCTCGTGCTAAGAGCCTTGCAGACATCTTCAGCCAGATCCAGCAACATCAACTTTCCCCCTGTCGCTGCTGTCCAAACTTCTGGGGAAGATGGTCTCCTGTATTGGCATCGTTCTGTGGGCTCGGCTCCACTCCCGACCCCTCCAATGGTTCCTGCTTCCCTACCAACGAGCAGGAACCAGCCACTTCTCCATCAAGGTTCCGCGCTCTCCACAAATCTGAAGATCTCTCAATTGGTGGCATTCCCCATCAATCTGGAGGGGACTCTTGTTCAGGGACCCAGACAGGCTAGTGATTACCACCGATGCCAGCCTCCTGGGTTGGGGTTCCCATATGCAGGGCCAGATAGCTCAGGGCATTTGGTCCAGATCAGAGCAGACCCTTCCCATAAATTGGCTAGAGCTCAGAGCCATTTTTCTGGCTTTCAAGCATTTCAGGCAATCAGTGACTGGCTCTCATGTTCTAGTTCTTATAGACAACATGGCCGCAAAGACTCATGTCAACTGGCAAGGGGGGACGAGGTCCAAAGTCCTCACGAGAGAGGCTCTACGATTGGGGCTATAGACAGAGAAACACCTGTTGTCGATCTCGGCGGACCACAACTCGGGGTCGACAACTCCCAGGCTGACTGGCTCAGCAGGAGCCTAGTCGACCAGGCAGAATGGTCCATTCCTCTGTCTCTATTCAGGGATCTTTCCCTCAGATTCGGAGCACCGGAGGTGTATCTCTTCTCCACTCCTCAAAACACCCAAATCACCAGATTCTTCACCAGGTTTCCTTGCCAGGGAGCGGAGGGGACCAATGCTCTTTGGTGCAGATGGGCCAAGGGTCTCCTCTACGCCTTTCCACCACTTCCCATCATTCTGGCAGTAATTCAGAAGATGTTGGAGAAACGTGCGGAGCTCCTCCTCCTGGCACCCTACTGGCCAAGGAGGCCCTGGTTTGCAGAGCTGGTCAACCTATTGGTGGCTTCTCCTTGGAGGATCTCAGCCCATCTAATCTCCCTTCACCAGGGGACCCTGCTCCACCCAGAGCCCCAGTGGTTCAAGCTGACCATGTGGCACTTGAGCGGCAGCGGCTAGAGGAGGCTGATCTTCCAGAAAGGGTCATCCTCACTGTCCTGGCATCTCGCAAATCTTCTACAAAACGCATCTAGGATGCCACCTGGAAGGCTTTTTCCCGATGGTGCCTCAGGGAAGGTCTTTCTCCTGCTTCAGCCCAGTTGGCAGAAGTTCTTAGCTTCCTTCAGCATGGACTGGAGAAAGGTTTGGCCCCCAACACCTTACGCAGGCAGGTTGCGGCCCTCTCCTCAGTCCTTTCATGGGGTTCGCTTCCTTCCTTATCCCATCACACTTCAGTCAGGAGGTTTTTGAAAAGGGCTTCCAACCTGCACCCTCCGGTGGTTCACAGATATCCTTCTTGGGACCTTCATATGTCCATTTTTGTTGTTCAAAAGATACCAGTAAGCTGCTTCCACAGCTTAGAAATTGAGTCGTTTGTTTAATTTTTGAGAACATTCGACATCAACACAATTCCTTGACAGACTTCAGTTCTTCTATCCCTTGAGAAAATGGGCTGTTTATCCTTTTCCTTGCTTTCTGATTTTAGTTGTCAGCAAAGCAGTCAAAGAACCAATCCTCTTATAATTGATCCTTTGATCTTAAGAACTTTTGAGGAGGAATGTTGTCAAATGCCTTTTGAAAATCCTGGTAAATGATGTTGATACAAGATTGCCCCCATTCAGAAGCTTGTAGAAATATTTAAAAATCTACCAAAGATTAGTAGGGTAGAATCTAGGTACATTGTCCTTCCACAAGGTGGCTGCAGTCAGCCAGCTATTTAGACTGGATTTGGCATCTTTAGCCATCTATTAAATCCTTCCCAAGCATTATTATTATTTAAATGTATATGCTACCCAATAGTCTTGCAGCACAAGTCTATCTTCTTCCAGTTTTTGTTGTTGTTTTGCACAGAAGCAACCAATTATTGAAATAGAAAATTTCAAATTAATTATCATACTTTGATATTGCTTGGTATTGGATATTTAATTATATTTATCATATTATTTTAATGAATTAAACCATAATTAGGTAATTGTTAGGATTTAAAGGTTTGCCCTGAATGCAGTCTATAAAATTGCATTTCTGTTAGTTTGTTTTTGGTATACCTGGCAAATTAAACAATCTACATACTGTGTACTTGAATATAATAATAAGACACCATGACATTTGAGGAGCTGCCACAGAGTCATGCTATTTTCCAAAGTACCTGAAGGCTAGACAAGGAATAGTGAATGGAAACTGATCAAGGAGAGATTCAAACTAGAAATAAGGAGAACTTCTCTGACAGTGAGAGCAATCAACCAATGGAACAGCTTGTCTTCAGAAGTTGTGGGAGCTTCATCACTGGAAGCTTTCAAGAAGAGATTGAACTGCCATTTGTGAGAAATGGTGCAGAGCCGTGATGGTGAACCTATGGCACGCGTGCCAGAAGTGGCACGCAAAGCCACTTCTGCTGACACACGAGCCATTGGCTGGAATAGATCCACTGAGCATGCACACATGCGAGCCAGCTGATTGTTGGGTACCTGCCATGCATGCACAGGGGAAGATGTGCACATGGGAAATGCATGCGCATGCGCAGGGGGTGAGGTGCACAGGTGGGTTGCACATACCATGTGTAGAGGTGCAAGGTGCACATGTGGGGAGATGCATGGGCACGCACATACTTTTGGCAGGCGACAACGAAAAAGTTAGCCATCACTGGTGTAGGGTCTCCTGCTTGGGTAGGGGGATTGGACTAGAAGACCTACATGGTCCCTTCTAACTCTGTTAATCTGTGAAATTGTGGTGATGCAGTATCCATTGTAATAATAAACTACTTTGTAAAAGGAGGCTCAAAATATTCAGTATGAGTAGTCCAACCGAGCCCCAAAATTTTATTGTTAAGCAAGATAATGGGTAAGTGAATTTTGCCTTATTTTAAATTAGTAACATGGTTGTTGAGTGAACCTGGCTTCTCCATTGACTTTGCTTGTCAGAAGGTTGCAAGAGGTGATCACATGACCCCAGGACATTGGAACCATCATAAATATGAATCAGTTGCCAAGCGTCCAAATTTTGATCACATAATCATGGCGATGCTGCAACAATGGTTAATGTGGAAAATGGTCATAGGACACTTTTTACAGTGCCATTGTTAACTTTGAATGGTCACTAAACTAATGGTTGTAAGTCAAGGACCACCTATACAAGAAACACATGCCAAAAGAGTTATAATTTGTGGAAGGAGATAAGAAGCTTACCTGAGATCTGTTCTAAAAGGTGTAAAGAGTAGACTTCATAGATCTCTTATGAGATCATTTTTAAGTACATCTGAAATTTGATTTACAGTAAGATTGGATGGAATCATTATATCTAGTAACTGAACTCCATTTTATTTTTTAGCTTGTATGCATTACTGCATATCCATTAGTACATATTTTTAGCACATATACATTATATATATGTAGTATTTATGAGCTACCCATGCTTTGTCCCTTAGTTTAATGAAAATATCAGTATATTCCACTATTTGCTCTGATATTTGTTCCATCTTATTGTCACCTCACACTGGAATAATATAAAATTAGGATCCCATTTGGAAAGGCAAGGATTTTTAAAATTTTGTTTGTGTGTATGTACATGCGTGGTGTGTGTGTGTGTGAAATGTATGTATGTAATGATTCTAACTACTGCTGGTATTCTTCAAATATAGCCCCTCGATATCCAACTTGTTCAGAGATTAGTATCCAGGCAGATTCAGGATTTGTAATAAGCTAGTTCAGTTATTTAAATTCAGTCTCCAAATGTACAGGAGTGCTACATGGTTCTGTTTGCTGTATTTTTGAGCTAGGTTTTCTTTATTTGATCTTGGCAGAGTAAGGTGATCTCCAATATTTTTCCAGAAATTAAATACGCACTGATCAAGAACAGAACACACACACACACACACACACACAGTTTAGTTGAACAGAGTCCCTGAAAAAGGAAGATTTGCAAGAGTAATACATTGCCTTTCTCCCTCCGCATATAGGTTCACATGATTCCTTCAGCTACTGGGTGGATGAGAAATCTCCTGTGGGACCAGATCAAGTCATAGCAATTCGGCGGATAGCTAAAATTCCTTTGGTAAAAAAGCTGATGAAGAAATGGTCAATAACACAAAATCTGACCTTCAAGGAGCAGCTTGATAGTGGAATACGGTATTTTGACCTCCGTGTGTCTTCCAAACCAGGTGAAGCAGGACAGGAAATCTACTTTATACATGGCTTGTTTGGAACCACAGTATGTGATGGACTTGTGGAGATAAACAACTTCTTAACCCATCATCCTAAAGAAGTAATTTTCCTGGATTTCAATCATTTCTATGCTATGAATATGAATCATCATGTGTACCTTATCAGCAAGATTGAAGACATATTTGGATCAAAACTCTGCACAAAAGAATGTGTAGAAAATGTAACACTGCAAAGTCTTTGGGAAAAACAACAGCAGGTATAGATTTTTTTTTATTTTATGTAATGGGATCAGAATCTACCTTTTTATACTTTGAACGACTATTAGATCAGTGGTGGGATGCTGCTGGTTCGCACCGGTTCACCCGAGCCGGTAATAAAATAATCCTCCCATGATCAGCTGAGAAGAGGAAAAAATGCCTCCACAATCAGTTGAGAGGATAAAGAAGAGAAAAAGCGCAGAACCCGCCCTTCCACTTGCCTCTGCACGTTTCTCTTTTTTATCCTCTCAACTGATTGTCACTGCAGGTCTCAGTGGTGTGGGAAAGCTGCACATGGGTGTTAGGCAAAGCATGCCTACCAAGCCACGCCCACCAAACCAGTAGTAAAACAATTTTGAATCCCCCCATTGTATTAGATGGCCTTTGGAAAAGCATTGTTGCAGGTTATGGGATATGTTTGAAGAAGGAAATCTGAAATTGAAGCAGATAGTAGTTTTCAAACATCTATAACTCCCTGGGTTATCTTACTTGCATCTTAGCACAGAATCTCTCTGTAACACTTCTTCCATTCTATAATACCTGTGAGTTCTTCTCTTTCTAGTACAGCTGAACTCCTTTTCAGGTGAATGTTTCACTGAATAGAAATTACCTTGGATCTGTCCCTCTAATGTTTTTTTAAATTCTGTAGCCTTGAATCAAAATTGATATCTCTTGTGGTAAAGCTAATAGAAGATTCTTTTCTATGTCAACCTTACGGGGTAGACTAGATTAAAAAAAAAGTCTACAGATAGTCCTCAACTTATGAGCACAAGACCACAATTGACCCAAACTTTCTGTTGCTAGATGAGACAGTTGTTAAGTGAATTTTGCCCCATTTTATGACTTTTCTTGCCATAGGTGTTGAGTGAATCACTGCAGTTGTTAAGTTAGTAGCATGATTACTAGGTGAAACTGGCTTCCCCATTGAATTTGCTTGTAAGAAGGTCTCAAAAGGTGACTCAGGATTCAAAAAGTGACCCTGGGAGACTGCAGCCGTCATAAATGTAAACCAGCCATCTGAATTTTGATCATGTGACCCTGGGGACGCTGCAATCATTGTAAGTGTAAAAATGGTCATGTTACATTTTTTTTCTGCCATTGAAACTTTGAAGGATCACTAAATGAACTGCTGCAAGTTAAGAACTACCTGTACTGAAAGAAGCTCATGTTGTTGAAATAACTTATAATAACAAAATCATACAAGCTTGATTATGCTTTGCCCAGTCCCCATCCCTAAATCCCAATGAGAACCAAGGAGGAGCTTGCTTGAATCTCTTCTTTATACTGTCATGTTTCCCGGGCCTTAAAGAATGCCCTCCATTTATATAATAATTCTTGTCTATTTCCCTCAAGGCCATCCTCCTAATTCTGTACCTGCTAGCTAAACAAAGTCCTCTTTTTAATAATTGCTTATCTACCTCTGCAATCAGTTCTGTCCCATTTAATTTAATCCATTTTCCACCCTGGTTTTTCCATATTTCATAAAAGCTACATTACCACATTATTGCCTTTCCTATGAACTATGTGCCTTTCCCAATTCTGTCACACTTTCTGTTCCTCCTGGATTATCAAAGTTTGAACTTCTCCAATTCAGTTCTGTGAGGCAGCTATCCTTATTCTTCCTCCTATATTAATATATTCTGAAGAAATACTGTTCTCCAGAGATTTGGTCACTATGCTGTTTCTTTTTCAACTTTAGCCATGTGAATAGCTTTGTTCAGCTCTCTCTCAAAAATAAATTAAACAGCAGCAGATGCCAAAGCTATCCACCAGGTGGCAGTATTTGAATATAGATGCTAGCAGTAGTTTATTTATTCAGTTTGATGCTGCTTAACTGCAAATGACTTTGAGCAACTCACAACATAAATAAAACCAGTATTATAAAAACATTCATCAGAACCAGATTTATACAAGATGGTGAATCTGGCAAACCTCAAAAGTTAGAATGTTGAGGGACTTGCTTCCAAATTAATGTTATGCATTAATTCATAATTTATAGGTGACAATTCAACAATATCCCACTTATTGTGGGACTGCCTTTATGTTCCAGAGAAACAAGAAAAGGATACCCAAATGTGGGAAACCTATAAATAAATTAAACTTTCACAATTCAGCATGGCATAGGAGACGTTATTGTTTTTCCCCTTGTGGATCCAAAAGGAGAGTTGGTAAAATATAATTGCAACAAGTAGAACAAATAATGAGATCCTTATTGTAACCCCATCTATCGTGTGAAAGCTCAACATGGGTGATATTCTTTCTTTTCATTTCTTTAATATATGATGATACTAATTCTGTTCAAGAACAGATTAAGAATTTGAAGGCAGATAGTAATGACTAATTATCCCAGGACTAAAATGGAATGAAGTGGCAACTCATGCAATCCAATTCAGTATGACCTTTGTTGTTGCAAATATAATAGCAAGTTTTATTAAATGTTGAAAGCCCTTCAAATTGTTTCCACAATTTTGGAACGTTCATTAGATGAAAGTGGTAGCAACAAGTTATGAGTTTATCTAGTAAGGTATGACCCAATATTGGCCAGATTTTACTTTTAATATCTTGGTGCTATCTCACAGACAATGATCTTTTCAACTGTTGTATTCTTTTCCTGTTGTTAGAGAGTGATATGAATATAAATGAATTTCACCCAGGAAACAATTTCAGTTGCTTTATTTTTACCTCCATTTTTCAGGTTCTTGTTTTCTACCATCATTCTATATGTGAAATATACCCCGTTCTATGGGCAGGGAATAAAATGCCAGCTCCCTGGGCAAACACAACTAATGTACATAAACTGCTGCAGTTTTTAGAGACTACCCTGAAAGAGCGAGCAAAACATGGAACTTTCCATGTTTCCCAAGCTATTCTCACACCAAGAGTCAAAACTTTTGCATGGCATCTCAGCCGTGGCCTGAAAAACACTCTTGTTCACAGGTAAGTATCTGCTTAAGTTTTCTGTCCAACTATTGATAATTAACTAAATATACCAGCCCACTTTGTAAAGTCATTGAGGGCACAATCCTTTGATTCCTGGGAGATTATTGTAAAGAGTCTTTGGGAACTGATAAACAAAAGTTAGTTACCACGGAAATGAGATGTTTGAGGAAAGCTGCTGAAGTGACCAGAAAAGATAAAATCAGAAATGAGATGATAAGAGAAAGAACTGGCATAGAATCAATCTTAAAAAATCAATCTATAAAAATCTATAGAATCTATCTATAAAAACAGAAAATAAAATGCTTTGCTCACCTGGAGAGCATGTCTTGGGACTCCATGCCGTACAAGGCATATACAAAAGGAGAAGGCCAAACATGAGGTAGACTCAGAAGAAGATGAAGAAACAACATCAAAGACAGACTACAACAGAGTCAAATAACAATGGTTGAGACCTCCAGAAGAGCAAGAACCAAAACTCTGCATTTCCCTCGCCCCCTGAAGTGGTAAAAGAAGTTAAGAAGAAGATTAGGAACTATCCCTCTGGGGATACTTGTAAATTGGGGTTGGGCAGAGAGAATATGCCACCTGCTTTCCTGTTCCATTAGAACCAATTAAAAGAAACAAACAAAAACAGAGAAAAAGTATCATTCTGAAGTTTCAGAAGAATACATTAAGCAGATTTTGTGTTAGGATCTTTTAGAAATAAATTGATGATGTGATGAAAATCCTGTTTAGATTTTATAGAAATGTGCATACATACATCGTAGCGACTCATTAAATGAATGAAATATACACTAATAGCTTTTTAGATTAGGAATTTTTTTTTTGACTGAAACATTTTTTATTTCTGTGTTTCACTATGAATGGAAGGCAATTAGAGGTGGCAAAACTAGTTCTTTCCATTCAAAGATAATGTTCTCTGGTTACCTGGAACTCATACATGATCTTCTATAAAATATAAGCAGACATTATCTTCTGGGTTAAAATAAGGTTCTGTCTTTCCTGCTTCTTTCTGGCTCAAATAGAATTGACCTGACACACCAGAGACATTTCAAAAAGATAGTTTTAAAGCTATCACCAGTCTTGTCTTGAAGAAGAAATGAACACTTGAGTGAGAAAAGATTTCAGAGGTAGAGAACAATTCTTTCCTCTACTATTCAGCAAAGGCTGGAAATGAGGAAAGAAAAGGAAGCTGGCACAGCTGTGAAGTTTCCAGCTCTTTCTAAGTTTTGCCTCTTATGAACAGACATGTAAGACAAGCCATATATCATCCTTAGGCATGAGAGTTTTTTTGCTCAATGATCTTGGCACCCCTGAACCCATTGTGCTATTTAGTGATAAAATCCAATTCCCTTGTTGGCCATTTCTTTCTATGGAGCAGCATAGAAAATAGTTCAGAGAAAAATACACTTCCTATTCCATTCCCCTATGCTCCCTGCTTGAAGAGATATTGGGCTCCACTAGTAAACAAAAAAAGATGAATCTTGTTTATTCCTTCTGGATACTGAAGCAAGAACCAATGAGCAGAAGAGGACTCACTCTAGGAAAAGCCCCTTTGCCTGCTTGTTCATTTACCATTTTGGTCTAATCATTCAATCCATCTAGCTCAATGGGATGGAAGATCAGACTAGGAAAAATAAGAAATTTAAATTTAATAATTGCTCCCATCAGCGGTCTTTTCTTCATTCAAAGTAAAAGTGACAGTGTTTTAAATCTGCATGTTTTCAGTGATGATTTAACGTTACATATAATTTACCTCTTAGTGACAGTTTTTAAGATAATTGTGGAGTTAGTTGAACAGCCCCCCAAAAGACATCTTTGAATGTAAGTATTCCTGGAAGCTGTAAATTGGATATTTACAGCTTCCAGGAATACTTACTGCACCTTTTACACAAATATACAACCACAAAATACAGTGAGAGCAAAAAATAAAATAAACAGAATCATCTTCTGTACCCCTCAAGAAAAATAGTGGTGGATGTAAAAATGAAAACGTATTCCTCGTTAGGAGCTTTCCCCTTGCATGAGTATTATCCTTAAATGAAAACTTGATGAAAAATATGTCATTTTTAAAACTAGAAAATGTTCCTTGAAATCACAATTCAAATGGCCTCAGACATTTTTTGGAGCAGTTCAAAACTCTCTTGGTTTGTTCTAAATGATTTCCAAATAACTCTCATTGTCCACTTCATATCTCTTTTTTTGCACATCCTACGTCCGCGATGGTGAACTTATGGCATGCGAACCTATGCACACAAGCTGCAAGCAAACTTATCTCATTGAACATGTGCACGCCTCACAGCTGATTTTCGGCTGGTTTGAAGCCTTTTTCGGCCCCCCAAAGTCTTGAGGAAGGCTTCTACAAGCTTTGTAGGCCGAAATCTAGCCCCATTTCGTCACTTCCTGTTTTTCCAAAAATACCAGAAGTGACAAAATGGGGCTAGATTTTGGCCTACAAAGCTTGTAAAAGCCTGAAGAAGCCTTCCTCAAGACTTTGGGAGGCCGAAAAAGGCCTCAAACCGGCCAAAAATCAGCTGTGAGGCACAGTGCAGGTAAGGGGGCAGCAGGAAGTGGGTGGGTGGCATTGAGCACGCATGTGTAGGGGGCGTGGGGGAACGCGTCTTGCCTTCTGGGTGCTGAGTGTGCAAGCAAGTGCGCAATTTTTGGCATAGGAGCCCAAAAAGGTTAGCCAGCACTGTCCTATCTTAATTATATCTCTAATAATTATATCTCTAATTATTTCTATAAAATAAGTAATTTCAAATAGTTTCATGTCAACTTCATTAGAATTCAAATATGATTGCTTCACTGTTCAAGCCAACAACAGTTATTACTAACTATAACATAGTTTGTTTGGTTTTGATATAGCAAGATATATAGACTTAGTCAGTACTGGATCATAAGCAATTGGTGCCTTCCAGATATTCAATTCCTATTAGGATCAACAGCATGACTGATAAATAATGAAGAACTTCTGTGCTAATGGATGTATGAATCATCAAAAGCCACTATTGAAGCGAGATTATTATATATAAAGCTAAAATGTAATAATCTTTACTTTTATTCTGAAGATATATTGTCAAATTAATGGTAACAAGGTTCTGTTTTTTCTTCAATTACAGTGCTTAATTTAGTCTACTAACACTTTAATTTCTCATTGCTTTTAACTTATTGCAGTGCTAGATGTGTCAATTATAGTAATATAGCAAGTTACTTACTATAACTTCAGTGGACAGAAAAATAGTCTTAGCAGTGGCAATACTCAAACAAACCTATCTTCATCTTTCTCAGAGTTAAAGATCAATTTCTACAAATTTCTATTTTTGAAAAATAATTGCTATACAGTTATAAGGCACTAGATGGTGCTAAAAAAATTCTCATCTAATTACCAAATGTGTTGTATCTTTATTTTAATAGCAAAAACAATACAACTATGGATAATATTAAAAATTGTGTGATACGGATTAATATTAATTCAGCAAAAAGTAGGCAAATCAATGAAATATTTATTTTGCTTGTATTATCTCATTCCTACTCTCGGGTGAATAGCTGACATAAAATATGACGAAATACGCAAGCTGCATAGATACATAATGAACTAGGCAATGTTTAGTTTGATTGAAAGAGGTTTCTGGATAAAAGAGTGAATTTAAAAAGGCTTGTCATTCTTCACATATCAATTGTATCTCTAATGGCTTGCTTCTCAAATCCAAACTCTTCAAAGCAAAAATTCACTTACAGTGTTCATGATGTTATAGCATCACTTCTCACTTTATTGTAGGGAAGGAGTAAAATAATTACTTTTTTTTTTTTTTTAAAGGCAGGAAAACAGCTTATTTAAATTACACCATCTGCTTAGATGTTTGCCTAGCACCTTTATCTCTCACTAATGTAGTTAACCTATTAGTAACTAATTTAACCAGCTGTTAAACTATTACTTGGCATAGTGTGTGAATAGATCACAGGTTCACAGTATTTATTTTGAATGTTTAAATGTTATTTGGAAGATGTAGATATTAGGTGACATATCAACATTAAAAAGTCAATTTTAGAATTTTAGGGACAATATAAAAACAATGCACAAAAATGTTGATAAACAATGTAATCTGCCTTTAATGTTCATCTATTTTCTGAACGTATACATAACTTTAGAAATGTAAATATTGTTTATCTACTATGTGCCATTAAAAGCCTACTTATGTATGGTGTTGCAATGCATTTGTTAATTTCTTTCCCCATTTTTCACCTATAATATATGATGGCTTCAAATGTAGAATGCTGTTGCTGATATTTTTTAAAATAATAAAGTATAATATGTGGTACAAATTTTCTTATTTCCAAGAAGTGTTGTCGATTATCATATAGACATAGTTTGGACTGGAGAATTTGGTGCTTCTGACTTTGATTATTTTCTTGCAGACATTTCATTACCCAACTAGGTAACATTTTCAGTGCTAGCACAACCTAGCTCAGAGAGCTCCAAGAACTCCCCAGTTCAACCCTGAGATACAAATATTCTCTTCTGTTATGATATAATACACAATATATGTAGATAATATATATTATTCTCTATAGCATAAGATATGTCTCATATATTTTTCTTTATTTCTCATAGAAATCTTCCTTTTATTCTGAACTGGGTGAAGTTACAGAAACCAGGAATCATGGGAGTTAACATTATTACTTCAGACTTTGTGGAACAGGTAGACTTTGCAGCTACCATCATTGGATTAAATAATCTCCTTTTAGAAGGTAAAAAAAAAAAATCATGATTGTTTAAAGGGGGGATTCATTTGTATCGATTACTCACTCTATTTCAACATTCCCAACTGTTTTTCTGTTTGACACAGTATGAAGATAAAATACTTACAATGACCTCAATATATAGAGCTAAACTTGCAGGATAGCACATCCTCTGCTGTACATAGGAACATTCTGCCTGCCTCTATAGAAATACAGGATGTGATGCTGGCTGACCAACTGGAGCTCAGCGCTACAACACATGGAAATTATTAGCAGAGGCCTCTTCATGGACTTGTGGAGTATGTACATCCTGCATATCATGAAACCCGGAACTCTGGCTCAAAGGATAATAATAAATTATAAACTTGATTCATCAGGTTAGCAACAGTTTACCTCTGTGGATACCTCAGGCAGAAATATGTGCTCTGCTTGTTTCATTACTACTGTACAGTCTATATTCTGCTACCTCAATCATTCTTGAGGGAAATATCATTTCTATTGTTTGCTGTGATCTTTAGTAATTATAGTAATGTGTGTGAATGTTTAGAGTTAGATTATGTCTTTAAAACTCCATTTTTTTACTTGAACTTGCATTTTAATTCATTATTTTGGAGTATCCTGACTGGGTACAAAGAGGAATTGTTTTTAATGCAACACTATTTATTTTGTGGATTTTTTTAAAGTCCTAGATTTAGAATCACTTCTGAGAAGTAAAAGGCTAATACCACCTAACCTTTATCTCATTCTGGCATAATTCATTTCTAGCATATTGGAATTTGCACAGAAGAATGTAAATAGGAAATGGCACTCCAGGGTACAACGTATCTGCCATTTTGTAGAATTTATTAATGCAATAATTTTTAAGTTGTAAAAAATATTTATTTATTTATTGTAAAAAAAAGTATGCTATCCTATTTAATAAGTTCTGGGCAGTTCATAGTAATAAAAGTTGCTGGCATGCCATGCAAAGTTATTATTGCTGCAATTTTATATTTATTTCCCCCCCTGAGAATAAGTCCTACTAAACTAAGTGAAATATGTCAAAGTAGGTAATTCTAGAGACCATAACCTACACTGAAAGTTTAGTACTACACAGTTCTTTAATTTAGTCTCTTTCAGTTAAGCCTCTTATAGAGAAGGCAGTCCTGTAAATAGGAACCCACCAAATTTGTATCTTGATCATGGACTTTTTCTAGAGTCTCTGTACATTTTGAATTCCAGCATCGTTTAAATATTTTGTTAGAACTTCTTATGGTAGAAAATTATAATGCTGATTTTTAATAGACAAAAGCAATGTATTGTGTAGTACCAGTCAAAATGCAAGAAAGGCAGGCAGCTAGTTCTTAGTGCCAAGACTGGGCCAGAAGAAGAATCAATGCCAATATTTCTAGAATGGCTATTTTCACTTTTATACCATTTTAATTGAAAGGTTGTAGGAAGAGAATTTATAGTTATTTTCCTCAGTACTGTGTTTGGAAATTTCTCATAATACATTCACAGTAGTTTGCCGAAAATGAGATGTCAGGAAAGAAAAGATTTGAAACAAGTTTGTTTCAAGTTTCAAGCAAACAAGTGTTCTTCAGAAATCTCAGTTGCATATAGGATGTTCTGAGTATCCGGTCTATTTCAGGGATCATTTCAGCCATTGCAACAATGAACAGAAAATGAAGGCAGTATTGATATGTCATCCTAAAAGACTGATTTACATACCGTAGTTTTCTGCAGGGCTGGACTTCTTTTATTTATTTATTTATTTATTTATTTATTATTTATTTATTTATTCATTCATTCATTCATTCATTCATTCATTCATTCATTCATTCATTTATGAAATGCATAGGTGACATAGATATTAGGCAATTTACAACTATGAAAAACAACCAGAACCATACAATATAGAGTTGAAAGGAGGTCTGGAGAAGAATGGCCATCTATTAAGCAAAAGAATCTGCAAACAGATAGACTCCATTCTAATCCAGGCCCTGGGAATAAAGCCAGGTTTTAAGGATTTGGCTAAACAGGATCAGGATGTTTATCATTGTTACAGCCTGAGGAGGAAATCATTGGGTATCCACAGGAAATATCCTAAATCAACCTAAGCCACTTATGGACTTCAGCTTCCAGAATTCCTCAGCCAGCTGACTGGGGAATTCTGGGAGTTGAAGTCCACACATCTTCAAGTGGCTAAAACTCAAAAACACTGTCCTAAGTGATTTAAGTTCTTCTGGTGGTTGATGGGTAAGGGATTCCCCTCAGTTTTTGCTGTATATTTACTTGAATAAAATAATTATTTCCTGTTACATCATGGTAGCAGCCATTTTACAGTTTTTCTTTTGTGTGTCGTTTTAAGGGTTTGCTTTGAAGTTGAAGTTTTAGCATGAAAGAACAATGAAAATATGGTGTGCTTTTTGCCATTGGCATTTAAGAAAAGAAATTAGTGGTTTCAGATAAGGACTTAGAGATTGAAGCTTGCTCTTAAGGAACTTTTATTATCACATGGGGTAGAGATGTTTCACTATAAAGCTCAGAGTTGTTTGCACCCCTCCTCCTCATTAAAATCCCACTTTTAACTTGGGTGAACCATGTTGGTTCAGGAATTTTGGGAGTTGAAGTCCAGAGTTCATAATGTTACCATAGTTGCCCATCCTTTTCTAACTTGTACTATTTATGGCCTAATTTAGAATTTGACAAGAAGTTTCTCTTCTTTGAACTTGAGGTATAATTCATCCATTGGGCTGAAATCATTTTTATAGTCTATGAAAATCACTTCATGTTTGATTATTGATTATTAAATATTGATTAAAATTTAATCCAAAGTAAACCGGTATTAATATTTAATTAAGCTATTATACTAAGCAGGCTCTTTTGGCAATTGCTGATTTCCATACCTGGAAAAGGATACAGAAGAACAAGGCCAGTGTTGTAAGGATTTTGTATGCATTTTCTATTGTTAATTTATTTTACTGTTAATTATTGATAGAGTATTACAAATCATTACATTTACATTCTAGTAGAATATAGGACTTTCTTAGGAAGGGCACTGGAAAGCTGGTGGCTTGCAGCTACTTTTGTGTACTGAAGCTCAGTGCTTGCCTTTATGAACATAATTTATCCATGATTTGCAGACATTTGGACTGTTTGGCATGATTAGTTCCAGTATGATCTGAAAGTCTCACAAAATGCTGTGGTTATCATCACGTAGCAAGACCGCTTTAACAAAACAATTGCTAAATTTATGTTGTAGAATTCCAACCTCACTCATTCACATATTCATGAGGCTCAGCATTAGCAGCCTTCTTCAGGTGACCTTCCTGTCTAGATAGCCAACCATTAATCCACTTTATTTCTCTGAAATCTGTAGAATGTATTTAGGTGCTTCATAATTCCTGTTTTTCAGTTATTCAATTTCTGTTATTTTACCTGACGTGATTGTTAATAGCAGTGTGTTGTTCTTCCCCTACTTAAAGTTCAAGTCTCTCAGATAATTATGCCATGTAAAATAGCCAATTTTATGCACTGTTTTTTTGGTAATGTTTTTTCTTATCATTATTGTTATTATATGTATTTTTAAATACTGTACGATTCTCCCAGTGGTCAAGAAGCAGTGAACTAATCCTCAGAAATATTTGTTTTTATTCAGGAGGATAAATAGGAAATAAAGAAAGCTTTTCTTTTGTGTTTCCAATTTTGTACCCTAAATCATAGTTAATACTGATATTTTGCTTTATATTAATAACAGTGATAGAAGTAGGAGTTTATATGATTGCAAATTAATAAAATGAATAAAATATTAGAATAGTATGTATATTATATTTAAATAGTGTATTTGTTATATTCATTTTATGTGAAATCTGAAAAAACTCAGATTTCTTACTGTTTTGTAGACTTTGATTTTTATTCCTAACATTGTACATATTTCAACTTTTTGTTTAGAATGCCAGTTTTACTATTATATGTTTGTTGCAATTGTTTTGAGTATTGTAAAATGAGAATACCTCATTTATTTGTGCACATAACATCGACAGAATTTTTTGTCTTTCATATTTATTTAATGCTGAAAAGTCTAGATGTAATTGTGCAATCTGGATGAACACCATAGAGTTACTGTATGCACAATAAAAGTTTTTTGATATGAAGTACATTATAGTTTGTTTTATATTTTTTGCTTTTATTTTGAGAAAAGCAATTAGAAAAACATACAAACTTCCTTTGATGATTACTAATATTGGTTTAAAAGAAGTTGTTTTTAAAGAAATGAAAACAAAGTTTAAAAAAAAGCTGTGATTTTTTTTTTCAGTTCCACTACATTGTCTCATTTAGAAGATGGTTCTCTCATCTTTTAAATTACTCAAAAATTGAAAGGTTCTTAATTTCAAGATCTTTATTCTTGAACTATTTGGAACATTTGTATGGTTTTTGAGTGATAACAAGTAAATCTAGTACACAGAGCTTGCACTAATATTTGCTCTTCTGATCTCTTCATAACCAATGTAATAACTCAAACTTCATAACTCAAACTAGGTCTAGAACTTTAAATGTTGTTTGTGAGAGACAAAGAATAACACATAACAGGGGCAGATCTGTTCTTGAGATAACATTTGCAACATTTTACCTGTGAGCAGGGGTGGAATTCAAATTTCTTAACAACTGGTTCTGTGGGTGTGGCCAAATTTGTGGGTGTGGCTTAGTGGTCATGTGACTGGGTGGGCATGGCTTGTATATAAATATTTATGTAATATTGATTTTTTTTATAAAAAAGCAATTTTTACCCCAAAGCAGGCAAGGCAGGCAGGCAGATTGAGTTGCTCACAGAATCACAGATTCACTTAGAGATCTATCTATCTGCAATTGGCTACCTGAGTCTGTCACATAAAATTTGCTTGCAAGCAAACTCACAAAATTAACTCACAACACACGATATATGTAAATATTAAATTTTTTATTTAAAAAAAGAGCAATTTTTAACCAAAAGCAGGCAAAGCAGGCAGGCAGATTGAATTGCTCACAGAATCACAGATTCACTTAGAGATCTATCTATCTGCAATTGGCTACCTGAGTCTGCACTGAAAAGCTTCAATCCTAAGGAAAGTTCAGTTCTGCTTTTAGATTAGCTAGAAAGCAAGAAATCCAAGGATTTCTTGCTTTCTAGCTAATTTAAATCTCCAGGCGGAGCAGAACAGCTGATGGGCAGGCGGGGAAAAAAGGAAAAATAGCAACTTACCAAACCAGGTAAGTTGGATGGTTAGCATGCCAGGTAAGGAGTAAGTGGGTGGGGCATAGCCAGGTAGTGGAGCGATTTGCCAGTTCTCTGAACTGAGGACAACCATGTATGTAGTGTTTGCAAGAAATCATCAGCTGTGCCACCTGGACAGCTGACAAGCACACTCAGGTATGCAGCATTTGAAAATCCTCATTTCCTGCTTTTTCAACCTTAGCTGTGCCGTGCAAAGCAGCTGAGGAGGGAAAAGCAGAGAATAAAGGACAGACTAGAGCCCGGACAGGTAGGTGGGCCAAACACCGAACCAGTTCGGTGTCAACTGCTCTTCGCAGCTACAGGTTCTATAGAACCTGGCCGAACAGTAGCATCCCACCGCTGCCTTTGAGCAAGGATAAGGTGTGCATTAATCTAGAAAAATCCAAACTAGTTGAAAGAAAATTCATACTACTTCTCATTTTATTAGTAGTCATGTGGAATGAAAATGTTGTCTTCAAGTCTTTTAGATAGTCACTCCTGACTTGATCTTCTCATGACTGGATTATGGTAATGCACTCTAGTTAGACTGCCCTTGAGGATTACTCAGAAGCCATAGTTAATCTTAGAATGCCATGGGACTGGCAGTGTTAGGGGTGTTACATTATGCTCATGTGAATTACACTGGTTACCAATTGACTTCAGGTACAATAAAGGTGTTGGTTATCACCTATAAAACCTTTCATGGGATAAAGCTTAGCTCCCTTGCCTTCTATTGTTTTCTGCCCACCTCACATATCAAGCAGACCGGGTCCAGTTAATTAAAGTATTATCTTCTGGGATCCTGGAAGCATGTCTTATCTGTTATGGTGCCTATTCTCTGATAGCATTACCACTGAGATTCATACAGCTCCTCACCACATTCTGAAAAATCATTAGTGGTTTTTTCCCCAGCCCTGAGTTAGGAGGGTTGTGGAATCCCTATATAGCTTTTAAATATTTGAGTTTTTTTTAATGGCTTTCTAGATGATAATGATCCTTTTATCCTTTTATTGTATTGTTTTGTGGGGGTTTTTTTTACATATAAGTTGCCGGAGCACTGAATTAGTGGCCTTAATTAAATAAATAAATATTATTTTAGCCCAATGAACTTCTTAACTCCAAGATATCAAAAAAGTATTGTTCTGGATTTTGCCCCAACACTAAATTTGAATAAAGCATCTAGGAGCTATTTATTTCTGCATACAAAGGCTGTCTTTTGTATGCATTTTATTTGTATTTATATATTTATTTATTGTAAGCACATAGTTTTGTAGTCCAGGACAGGCAATGTTATTGATTCATAATCTAGACTTCCTTTCCTATCATTTAACATTGTTTGAAGATTGCAAAGCAATATACTCTTTTGAGTATATTCTCAATCTTTTTGATTGATGGAGAATAGGATTTAAGGGGGAGGGAATCTTCAGAACAGTTCAAAGTCATACTTATTTATGCAACCATTCCTTTATCTTACAAAAGATCTTTTGACAAAAGTGACAAGCTTATTGCTTCAGCCCAGCCACATTCCTGAATAACTATGACAGAATATTTGCTTCTTATGGAACACATGCATCACAAAACTCTTAGTTGATAACTGAAAACCCAGTTAACTTCTTGAAAGAAAGCCAACTATGACTTTGGAATGTTTTCCAGTTACTTAACATATTTTACCCTAAGCTAGGAAAAACATTTAAACCTAATAAATGTTTAACATTTGTTTAGTTCAACATTCTATGTAATTTAAATTCAAACAAGGATAATGATTCACATGAAAGAAGACTATCTTTCGAAAGCAAAAGAGACAGTGCATGACATGCATTTATATTGGTAAACTTACCAATTCAAACTTGCATACAAGCATTTTATAGTCAGGATAATCCACTGGTTAAGGCATAAAGTAGAGCTTATTTGTAAAACAAAATATGCATATTAAATTAGACTAAGCTAGCAATTATTACTTTTTCTCTATAAGACAGAAGTGTTAACAAAGAATGCTGCTGTATTATTTAAGAATTATGCAGATGTTCAAGAAATCCTGAAAATCAGTCTGGATTGTAAAATCATTATTGAGAGGGGGAATAATTTAAAACATTTATATCTGTACTCCTTTTGTTTATTAGAATTAGAGTTTGAATCCATGACTAACAAATAACAATAAATAGCAGTAAATTAAAGTTTGTAGTACAACACTTCGAACTTGTCTCTTACTGTGGATATTTTTATTCATCCTCACTGGCAATTTTCTTAGTTAAATATTTTTGAAATCCTTGCAATGCTTTATGACTATGTCTATGGAGATTGTCAGTCATCCAGGTTATGGTTGTCCACTTTTTCACTTCTCATCCTCAGAGTTGAAGAAACTAATTGGATAAGTGAAACATCTTCAAAAAAACAAACAAACCAGAAAGTCCAGTTGCCTCTTGAAAAAGCACTTTGGGGACTTTATGATTATGGTAAGCAGTCAGAAAATGAATCTCATATGCTTCTCAGTTAGGGAATCTGAGATTCTCCTGATATTGGAAAACTGCTCCAAGCATCACTTATTGGCCATGTAGCTAGATTCTGTGAAACAGCAGTTAAATAAGGATGTCTATTTGTGTATTTTGTTTCCTGGCTGTTCCTTGCCCATTAGCTGCCTTTCCCATATCATCTTGGCTCTTGTCACCGTTATAAAGTAGATAGAAATTGGATCAAGTCTGTTGTTAAAATCAATAAAACTTTTACAAAAAAAAAAAAAGAAAGAAATTGGATCAATATTGCCCAAGTTGGAGTCTTGCCCTTGGTGAACATGCCAAATATTACTTTCAACACCATTTCTTATCAATTTATAAAGAACTAGCTCTGATTCAAATGATGTTCATTACTTCCAGAAAAAAAAACCTAGAAGTTGTATAAATAAATTGTGCTTTACCTATCCCATGAAAGATCTGTAAATGGAAAGATTACAATATGACAGTCAATCTGAAATGCGTCCATTCCTGTGAAACCTTTCTCACTGAAAAAAAAATCTCTAGCAGGAAGCAGATTGAAATCTTCAGAATTTTGCTTGTAAGAAAAAGTGACATATTTCCTTTTTGTTTTACTTTAACGTATTTGCCATAATTTAACAAACTCATGATTTGGTAAACTGTTTTGCTTAAGATTGCATTGTAATGGGTTATATTGATTTTTTTAAATAAAAAAAACCAAAACAAAACCTTACATTTTTAAAAATTTGATTCTAAATAGGCTGGGCATAGTTCACAATAACTTTTTATGTGTAAGCCACTTAAAACAAATAAGAGGTTAGAGATGTGTAGGTACTGTATTACCTCTTGGAATGTCATGTTATTCAACGAACCTTGTTCAGGAGCAATGTCCACTGGATTAGACATTGGATTCACAGTAAGTACTAGTATGTTTATTTTTTGCTATTGTTTTGCCACAATAGAATGTGTGTGAGTTTTTTTTTAAAAATAAAGTGATTGAATAAAAATTAGTCACCTAAAAAGCAGGAAGTTGATGTAAAAGTCAATACTATCAATACAATCTTTAACCAGAAAACTCAAAGAACAGAAACTGGCTGACATAGAGTCAGATAAGAGGGACTAATCCTGACTGCACAATTATGCATCTCCAAAGGGTGTGCCTATACACCTCACATAAGGTGTGTCTATGCTAAAATGAGTCACAAAATCCACAGGAAAAGAATACAACCAAATGTCCCTGGTACAGGTCTCACATGAGTCATCCCAACTCAGCACCATTTCTATTGGACAAATGTATAGTTTTTCATGATCCAAAACCAGAGGCCCTTTTACTCATATCCCCAAATACCCCAAGGTAAATGACCTAGTGCAAATAGCTGGTAAGGATAAATATAGCATTCTAAATGTTTTTCAAATGCAGGCAAATTTATTTAGGGCCTAGCTAATAATTATGAAGTTTGCAGTAAATTTAGGAGATTGAACTTCTTCCTCTGCTTCAGTTCTCAAGAAAATTCTTCTTCTGTGAAAGAATATTTGACTATGAGGAAGTTTTTGGTTGGTGCCAGAGTACAGATATATTCCACCTCCACTTCTATGTGATCTCAGCCACTTCTGAATTTCCAGTTCATGCCTTTTTAAATTTCAATTAATTTAAAATTTAACATGAACTACAGTTCTGCCCTCACTGAATATTTACTTAAGTAAAATGCACTGAAACTCCCAGTTTGATTTGAAATTTGATCCACTGAAACTCTTCAGTTAAATTCTCAACTGAATGTTTAATAATTTAAAATGTAGAAAGCTTTTGTCTAAACTATGACATTTGACCACAGGTTGTTTGTTGATAATTAACATGGTAAGTCTAAACAGAATAAAACCCTAAGAGATTTCTAGGAGACAGAGAGAGAGAGAGGGAGCGGGAGGGGGGAAGGAGGGGGAGAGACCCCACTTTGTTGTGGGCAAAGGGGTTGAAATGTACACTATGTTATTATCTTAAGGATAATTTCTATACAATGATGTATAAGTGGTATTTATCACCAGAAATATTATCAAAAATGTATATGATTTTAACCATATATTTCAAATGAATACACAAAGAAGGGACCATATCTCCTTTGGAGAACTTGTAAAAAAGCTAAAAATCATTGGAATGAAACATTAATTTTTTAAAAAATCAAGGTTAACATACAATTCAGACCAGATATATTTTTGTTAAAATTGATGGACAAAAGTTTGAAAAACAAAAGGCATTTTGTTCTTGTACACTTTAACAGTAGCAAGGCTTCTGTACCCAGATTTGGAAGGATTTGACAATACCTTTAATGGAAAAGTGATAGTTAAAGCTGATAGAACTGATTAGGCTGGCAAAAATGACAGCTCTGATTTAGAGAAATTGGCTAAACTTAACACCAAATGAAAGCCCTTTTTGGACTTTTTGCACAAACAAAACAAAAAAGAAATGACTTATTGGTTTAAGTGTTAGTAATATTTATAGATTATTTTTTAAAAAATGGAGATTACAATTGTAATTATAGAATGGCAATTGAACTTATGTTTTATCTACATTTGCTATAAATGAAGTCAGAAGTCATTTTTTGTGTCCATTTTTGTTTCTTTCTATATTTTTTAATTTTATTGTGCCTCTATCATTTCTTTATTCTGTCTTCTCTGTACACCCCCCACATTAGTTTTTTTGTTAGTTTTGTTAGCTTTTTCTATTTTTCTTTTTAAAATTAATAAAGTTATATGGAAAAAAGTATGTCATGTGTCACATATGCTTGGAATCCAGGTCAGCTATGGTCTAAATCTCATTTTCAATACTTACTTATTCATTGGTGCCATGCAAGTGAAAATACGCTATTGGAAATTGTTCTAAAATAGTGGAGTTCTACAAAAGGAAAAACCCAGAAATTGACATTAAACAACAGTATGCTATATCGGAGATATGAAGTAGGACTATTTGCTTTTATATATAAAAAGTTCTGGCATTGGCACATAAGTAAGAGCAGGAGTCACCAACCTTTTGGACCTCAGGGATCACCAAACTCATAATTTTAAATCCCGGGGACCACTAATATGAATTTTGACTGAGGGTGGCTTGCTGACATTGGTGGGAGAGAGAGAGAGAGAGATCTGATCCAACCTCTTTCTCTCCCTCTCCCCTCCCTCATACACACACATAAACTCCCAGAGGCAGGGGTGAGATTCAAATTTCTTAACAACCGGTTCTTGGGCATGGCCTAATTTGTGGATGTGGCTTGGTGATCATGTGACTGGCTAGGCATGGCTTGTATGTAAATATTATAAATATTTATGTAAATATTGAAATTTTTATTAAAAAAAAACCCAAAATCAGACAAAGCAGGCAGGCAGGCAGGCAGAGTTGCTTACAGAATCACAGATTCACTTAGAGATCTGTGTTTCTGCCATCGGCTATCTGAGTCTGCACTTAATAATAGAAACTTCAGTCCTAAGGGAAGTTCGGCACTGCTTAAAAGCAGAGCCAAAGATCTAAAGATTAGCTAAAAAGCAAGAAATCCAATGATTTCCTGCTTTCTACCTAATTAAATCTCCGAGTACAGCAGAACAGCTGATGGTCAGGAGAAAAAAAGGAAAAATAGCAACTTAGCAGGCAAGTTTACCAGGTAAGGAATGAGTGGTAGGAGAGATTTCCCGCGGGCCATGTAGTGGGGCAGACATGTGTTCCTGCACAGCCTGTTTTTTTTTTTTTTTTTTTTGAAAACAATTTTATTGATTTTTAAAGACAAACAAAACAAACAAAACATAAAAACATCCAGCTTTCTTTCATATATATATACAAGCAGTGTGTCGGTTGGTTTACCAATTTTTTGTGCAACCATTTCGTAGGCTCAATTACAGTTACATTACATAATAACTCATATTATCAATCAGAAATTAAATACCCTAGTAACAGTCTGGATTAATTGCTTTGGGGTGACATTTCTATGCAGACTACCAAATTTTTCTCAAGGACCACCAGTGGGCCACGGCCCATCAGTTGGCGACCACTGAGTTAGAGGAAGACAGAACAAAGACAATCCAAAGATTTTATACATTGTGAGAAGTTGTGAATATAGGTCTGGGCTTTATTAATTTAAATCAGTGACTTTTTAAATTGATAATTTTAACATGTATGGACATCAACTACCAAGATTACCTAGCCAGCGATGGGTGAAGAATCCATACCTCTTTAAATTGCCAAATTGACACTGGTTTAAGTCATCCTAACATTTACAGAAAAGCAGACTGGATTTTTATAAGAATAATTGTCCTTATTGTTCTGAATTGATCACATCTGGCTACAAACAGTCTATGGTTGCTTTCCTGGCAACTTTCATTTGTTATACTAGCTGGGAATTACAGGAGTCCTGCAATATTAGGTAAAGAAGGTTGGTCACATGGAAGCAATTTTCCACACTATGTTCATAAGTCTTTTGTAAATAGTTTCCTATAGTTTCTTTTTATAGATGCTTCAGGACAAAGACTGAACCCAAGTTGTTTTAGGACAGTTTTTCCCATGCACAGAATTCATTCAATCACAGAACAACATTTTTTCCCCATTGCGTTTAGGAAAAATAATAAATTGTGTCCTGCAAAAGGATTTTTAAAAAGAGCCAGAAATGATGGCATATTCAGGACTCTATTCTCCATGATATTAACATGTTATAGCTATATATTATCTTGTTTCAAAAAGTCTTGGCTTCTGAGGTTACCAATAGACTGTTGTACCTGGTTGAAAAATATCTTCTACTATTATTTACCATTACATTATTCACTTGCTACATCCATGAAAGTATTGTTTAATCCTGAAAAGAAAATTACTAAAGCTGTTGCAGCAATATGAGTTCATGAGAAACTAGAAGCATATGCATTTAAGTGCAAAAATATGTTCATGGATGTAGCAAGTTAATACTGTAATGTAACGGGGCAAATAATGGAGACAAAGGTGGTATTCAGCCAGTTCTGACAGGTTCTGGAGAACCGGTAGCAGAAATTTTGAGTAGTTTGGAGAGGCAAATACCACCTCTGATTGGTCCTGCCCCCTTCTATTCTCTGCCTCCCGAGTCCCAGCTGACCAGCTGGGTCTTCTTTTGTTGCCTTGCACAGGAGAATGGAGCTGGAAATCAGGTTAGTGGGGTGGGGTGGGGAGGGAATGGAGATTTTGCAGTATCCTTCCCCTGCCATGCCCACCAAGCCATGCTCACAGAACTGGTAGTAAAAATTTTAAATCCCACCACTGATAGACAATCTTTTTCAACTAGGTACAACAGTCTACTGGTAACATGAGAAGCCAGACTTTTTGAGGGAAACAAGATAATATAGTTATAACATATTAATATCAAGGAGAATAGTCCTGGATGTGCCTACATCATTTCTGGCTCTTTTTTAAAATTCTTTTGCAGGACACATTTTATTATGTTTACCAGAAATACCTTTTGTCCGAGTTAGGAAGCAGTCTATTTGAGAAGATTCATTCTACAAAATAATCGCATTCCTTTGACTATTCTTTATTCCATATCTGGGCCAAACATTTTTTGTTTTATTTATTAAATTTTTATCCTGCCTTTATTACTTTATAAGGCTATGAATATACCTAATACTCCTTCTATTTTTCCCACAATACTGTGTGATGTGTTGAATTGAGAGAGTGTCATTGGCCCAAAACAACCCAGCTGATTTCAAAACCAAGTGTAAGCCAATACCTATAGGCAACTTGTGGATTCTTCTGATGGCAGAGTCAGGAGGAGTAAGCCATTTATTTTGTTTTCTCCCGGATCAAGATGAATATTGCAATGAACGACTGATCCTTTATTATTATCTACTTTGTTCACACTCCTACCATCTCCCAAAAAGTACATCTGGACTGAAGCATAAGATGTGAGCCACTATTTGGATATTTATCAATTGAGGAGTAAAGATTGGAAGGAAGATACATCTGGACACACTTTAAATAATATAAATTGAGCCCTCAAAGCAACAGGTTGTCATGGGGGATACAGAAACTGGCTCTAAGCTATCTTTATCTTTGCATCTAAATGCAAGGCTTATATAGTTACTAACAAGGCTCTCAGAATTCTGGATTTCATTAAAAAAGGAAAAGAGTTGTTTATTGAGCTGCATAGCCTGAAGGGCATCATTTACCCAATACACACAGGCTCTTCTGGTTTAAATATAGCACCCAGAATTATCCCTGTAGAAGGAAGGGCACTTAAGCTTTGAATATAAGTCCTGTTTTCAGGGTTTTCAAAGGTGCATTATAACTTGAATGATTCATGCCTAACACCAATTTCTAAATCTTTTGAAATTCCTTCAAGAACCCTTGTTATAACAAGCTATAACTCCCCATTTCTTCATCAACATTATGTACAATTTGATTCTGTAAAGTATCTGACCAGACACACAGTTATGTGATGTTTCTTTCTTTGAAATTGAACAGTCTATGCAATGACAGATAAGAATAAAATTTAAAAGCGTAAATGAGGGATGGGAAGGCTGCCAAATTCTCTGCACATTCATAGCTTTGCTGAACACTCTTCAAATCCTACAATGTTTACAGCCACTTTTCTCCTAGATGAACTTCTTTGGACTCCCAGCACGTTACATAAATATTATACTCTATATAGTTGTTAGATTCAACCCAAGTGTTTATTCATTGTATTCATAAAATGATAGTTTTACACATATTTTTGAATTTATCAGACCAATCTAAATGCTTCAGAAAAATTGTCAGCTTTGAAATTCAGCTGCCATTGACAATAATATTAAGATCAGCATCATTCATTCATTCATTTTATATAACCACCCATATCACCCATATCACATTCATGACTGTTACTGACTTACAATTAAACACTATGAAAAAATAACAGAATAAAGCAACCATGTAAGCAATACAAAACATTAAAAAAGAACAATTAGAAACCATATACTATAGTCACTAGAAAAGCAGTCATGCAAGAACAGTACAATCATTTTACGGGCTCCAGCCAATCTCTAGTCCTAAGGCAGATGGTAAAGTCACAGAAGGGAGGATAGATCCTCTTACTGGGCACAGACATTCTCTCAAATAACTTTCTGCATGCCATGTAGGACTTTATAGGTTACCACAGCACCATGCAAATTGAAGCAAATTGATCACCAATGCAGCCCACAGTTCAGAGATGTAATATACATAGATCTAGGTCAGGGGTGCCAAACTCACGGCATCATGTTGTCACATGATGTATCGTGACTTTTTCCCACTTCGCTAAACCAGGGGTGGGCATGACCAGAATGTGATACATCCGGCCCATGGGCCACAAGTTTGACAACCCTGCACTAGGTAACCACTGCGTTTTGCAGCAAATGAACCTTCTGAACACTCTTTAAGGGCAGCCCCTTATAGAGCACATTACAGTAATTCAAATGGGAAGTGACCAGGGCATAGTGACTAACAATAAAGCCTCCTGATGCAGGAAGGGGCATATCTGGAAAAAAAACCCTCTAAACTTGCAAAGGTCCTTCTACCCATGACTGCCACCTGCCCTTCAAGGGTGTGAGTCATGAGATCAGAAAGAGTCCCAGATTATGTACCAAATCTGCAACCTCATCCAGAATCAAAGATAGCAAATTTCTAGATCCAGATGCACTACCCCCAAACCCAACCACACTCTATCTTGCCAGGGTTGAGCCAAAACCTGTTGTTTACCACCCAAACTTTTATAGCCCCCACATACTAAGACATTGGCAGCATTATTTACTTCACCAGGGACATATATGATGGATATCATCAACATATTTATAACTCACCCTATAGCTATGGAAGACTGCACCCAAATCATGTAGGCTTCATATTAAACAGCAGAAATAGTACTGAACCCTGAGGCAATCCCCAATTTAGCTCAGAGCAGAATCTGTTTCCCCCAATCAATACTGACTGAAACTAGCTAATGAAGAAGGAGGAGAACCAGCTCAGAAGTGCTACAGTGCTACCCACTCCCAACCTTCACAACCAGTCCAGAAAGATACCAGGGTTGATGGTACTGAAAGCCATTGAAAGGTCAAGAAGAGCAAGGATGAATGTATTAACTTTATCCTTGCCAGAGGTCGTTAAAAAGCATGGCCAATGCTGTCTTGGTACCATATCCAGGTCTGAAACCCAACTGAAAGTGCTCCATATAATCTGCTTTATCCAGCATCTCAGAAGCTGATTTGCAACCACCTTCTCAAACTAGACAAACATTGTTAAGAATGATAGATCCAGCACTGGCTTCCTGAAGAGATAGTAAACTAATGTCTCTTTAAAGAGTGTTGGAATCATTCACACAGAGAAAATTTTCCAACTGCTGAAGCCGAACCACACTTCACTTTTTGGAAGTATTCACTAGTCAGGAAAACTTCCAAGATAACTCTAATAACAGGTGGCCAAGCTCATAGTCATAAGGATCGTTTCTGCTTTTTCAGACCTAACAGGTTCAAACTCCTCCAAGATAACATGGCAAGAATGTCCACACATCTCTATAGGACATGTACTAAGGCTGGCATCCAGCTGAGAACAAATTTGGGTGGGGTTTTTTTTGTTGAATAGATGTTTTGTAACTCCTCTGCCAGGCCCTGGAAATGTATTCAACAATCCCCTCTACCCCATCCTTACCACCACAAGGTACATCTTAGCAGTTATCAACCATGGTCCAGACTTCTCTCTCAGTTCTTCTGTAAACCACAGGGAATGATGAGATCCAGAAAAGGAGACAAGTCACAGGGGCATTATCTCATCCAGGGTCTCAATCAGAACACAAAGCAGTCACCCAGAAATATTTCCACTCCCCTTTGAAGCTCATCAAGGTCCATTGGTTGCCAGGAGTGGACTAATCAAATATGTCATGCTTCTGTATGGTGGTGGCACTCCTTTTTACCATTTATGCCATTCCATTCCTATCACCATAGAGATCCTTTGACCTGTCCTAAGTGTCCTCCTTAATATCTCACTGTCCTCTCGTCCATACCCTCCAGCTCTCAAGATAGGGATGTCCACATTATTCTCTAACTACCATTTCCAAGGGCGTTTCAGCATTTCTACTTAGAACCATAAGGAATTCAATAAACTTCCTTCCATTCCCATATAGTATCCAACAATAGGAATACCAGGCCTTTCTCACTGGACAGTCAGTGAGCTTATCACCTAACTGCAACATCTCCCCTGCATTACCTCCACCTCTTCCAGGGGAAGGAAGCACCCAAAAACAAGGGCAGGCAATCCATATCAACCCATTATCCACACTTGTGAACAATCTTGATGATACCAGTAGCACTTAAGACTTATATACAACTTCACAATGCTTTACAACCCTTCTAAGCGGTTAACAGAGTCAGCATATTGCCCCCAGCAATCTGAGTCCTCATTTTTCCAGTCTTGGAAGGATGGAAGGCTGAGTCAACCTTGAGCCAGTGAGAATCGTACTGCCAAACTGCAGGCAGACAGCACTCAGCAGAAATAGCCTGCAGTACTACATTCTAACCACTGCACTACCACAGCTCATAATGTGGTAGCATCAAAAATGACTACAAAATGGTTGCAAGTAGATTGTTGTTTTTTTCCTGCATAGGTAGGAAATGTAAAAAATGTCACTAAACATCCACAAAGATCCACAGCTCTATCAAAGCTAAATCTGCTGCAATTAGCCCCCTACCAACTAAGAACTGAAAAGTAAGTCCCAATCTAAAATTACAGTCTGAATTGGAATCTAGGTATCTTTGAACAACAAAAGTTCAACATTTATTTTGAAATTCCATTTGCTGCTGCTGCTGCTGCTAGAATTTTTACCAGCATTATCTTAGCTAGGTTTGTGGCTTTTCAGTTTGTTTGTTTGTTTAAGCAACTGGTGAGCAACACAAAAAGATATCATCAAAGGCAAGCAGCATCTTCAGATATATAACAAAGGTCTTTTAAAGCTAAAAATAACTCCTGGAAAATTTGAGGGTATTCTAAATCAAATTTGCATTTCTTAAATTTTTGTTTTGCCTTATTTGGGCATGCAAAATAGAATCCAGAAGTCTCTGTCTATTGCTCTCTGTATGGTTTGATTCCTGGGATAAAGAAGAAATCTTTTATGCTGCAGATACATTGCTAAATATGGATTGCATTAATAGCAAATGAATCAGTTTGCTGGCACAGCCAAGTCAAGTTTCTCCATCACAGCTAAACTTAAAACATGCAAAATGCTATATGCAACTATTATCCAGAGAGAAATATTGCATACAACAAAAAGATATACTCAGCAGGGACACAAAATCTGTGCTTTATGAAACTTCTTCTAACATTATATTAACAGAGAAATCAAGCTTTTTCTAGATTGTTTTAATGTTGTCCCATGTTTCTATGGGAGTGGAGCACTTGTATATAAAGTTGTCATTCAATTTTTGTCATTGTTTTCCCCACTCCATATGCATGGATGCTTGTGTGGATGTTAATTATAATTTGGAGTGTTAGCCTTATTTTTATTGCTAGTTACCTTGAGCTCCATTTTCACTACTGGGTTATAAAATAAATAAATACATTTCTATGACAAAAGAAGCTGTTCTGTTTATCAGATTAGATTCTATATTGTCTTCAGGTCTTTCCTTGTACTCATTTTTGAGCAAAATATAGCACAATCTGTCAAAAGTGACAAATAGGTGATGTGTATGTTGCAATATCCTCTCAGCTCAATTGATCAGTAAATCCTTTTGCACTGAAAAATCCATTTTATGCTGCAATTACCCTCTTCTCCTTAATCCTCTGAATGATAAGCACACCCTAATTGGCAGAAAATATCATAACATCTTCTGATGCCAGGTTTCCAAATATATATTTATTGAGGAAGGAAGACTTCAAGGCTTGTTTAGCTGCAGGTTCATAAGGTATGCAGAAAGATACAACTAACTTATATATTTATTTATATAAGTAAGTACTTTTATTGAGCTGTTTACTTTGATAGATTTACACATAGTTCATAGGGCTACTTTTAGGTTCTAATGATTTATTCGTGCTGGAGTACAAAATTATGAAGATCAAAAGAAAATAAATATAAGCCTTTGCTCAGAAGGTATCACCATGCTTCCCTCCAATGCTAATTATGGTCCATGATTTCCCATCAAAACTAGATAGCATCATCCAGAGTAGTAAAGTTCATCTCCTTTTAGATGAACTCATTGCTGGTAACTTCATAGATGTACTGATACTCATTTAGTTGCTCATAGAAAAGACGTTTGTTTGCCACTGGTTAATAAAATTAATAATATAATTTTTCATTTACCCGTTTTAAGAGAATAAGTCTATTCTCTTAAGGTATTCTATGAACTCTCATCCAAATATAACTTAAATCTCAACCTATTAAGTTTCAACCCAAACAAGAGCAATCAGTTAGCTCCAAGTGGTGAAATGCCTCTTCGTAATACTGGAATTATTTCTATATTATATTGCCAATATTTCTCTCATTCTTTATTATGTGCTGGCATCCCCTTACAATATTCCTGTTTGTTTAACACATTTTTGTGCTGAAAGCTTGGTGAGTTCCATTAACTTTTAAGTCAGTAGGTGTGCTCTCTTGGCAAGAATATGGTTTGCCATTGATTTCTACAGGAATGTTTCTTTCAAGTGCCTCAATTGCAAGTCCTGTAGCATAGAATCTGCATTGCTATCATAGTTACCTTTGTCCCAGTAATATGGAATGAAACAACTCAAATACATGACATTTTCTGGACAATAAGGACTTATAAAGATTGGAAGTGTTAACAAAGTTGCCGAGTCCCCAAAGATAATATGGTTGGGAATTTTGTGCAAAGAGGCTGAATTACTGGTATACAACTTTTCTTGGACATATCTATGGAAATTCCCAGTCATCCAGGTTATGGTTGTCTTAAAAGTACTTTTACAAAAGGCAACTGGACTTCTTTTTCCTTGGGTATGTTTCACTTCTCACCCAAGAAGCTTCTTCACTTCAGTTTTCTTGAACAGTTCCAGCCACTGATTGGAACTAGACTGACAGAAAAGTTGGAAAATATTTTTAAAATTCTTGAGGACATAAAAATAATGATAAACATTAATGTTATTATCACTTTAACTATTTTACTTTAACTGGAAATGAATATATGAAGACCACTGCTTGAAGAGGAGATTCATTTATTTCAAGAGCACAGCACAGAGGTTGGCTTCCAAAAAGGTAGACTACAAAATCCTAATCCTGGGGTCCCAGATAGGAAAAAATGTGCGTACCTGAGAGAAGGAGTGTGCTTTGTAGAAGAGTTGTATGTGTTTTGTGTTTATCTGATAGCTCTATGATTTCATTGGAAATCCATTTTGACATTTTGGGTATGTGTGAACCATTTGTTTGAGTATGCTGATTCTTTCCCTATACATGTCTGGGAATGAGCTATCAAATATTAGATTTTGTACACTTATGGAATTAAATTTCTTTGGGGATTTCTTTTGTTAATCTGTTTTTGATTTGACTGAATTGCTTCTAGCCCTGCCAGTTCTTTTAGCTATGATGATAATGTTTATTTTGGCCAGTTTTCACAATGTTTCCCACTATTACCGGCAGGTCAAGTTTAGGTTTCTAAATGGGCTTTCTATGAGAGCATAATAAAAAAAAAATCCTACAACTGTGATTTTTTTTAATAAAACACTTATAGTGAATCCTATTCTTTTATATTCATTGAATTATCAGTGTATTGTATCACATATTATTAATATGTGAACAAAACTATTCCATTGTCTCATGCACATAATCTGCCATATATATCCAAACTCTTATGTTTCTAACTCACATTTTGAAATGTGATTTGACAATTGTTTTACCACGTTGCATAAAACTCTGCAATTATTTCATTGACAGCCTGCTTATATAATGTGAAAAAAGATAACATGAAATTTTCATGACTTGACTTTTTCAGCTATTTGTCCACATCTGCAAAGTACGGTTTTCCTCCTGACATCTCTGGGTTTATGGAAGTTGAGGCTTGCAGCTTTAGCAGACCCATAGTAAAGGTTATTTGAAAATCTTGGCCATCATTGTAGTTTTTGATAGAAAGGTTGAAATTATCTATGGATTTTTGGGTGGGCACCACTGGCATTTTTGGTGTCTGAGGATATTAGCCAGACTTCCTCTGTCAAACTCAATATGCCCACACATTGAGATGCTGTGAGACAATGCCTGACTTCATATCTGGAATGTTGAAACATACCATCCAATCCACTCCTACTCTATGTTTGTTTGGAGAACACTCATGTAGACTGAAGAGCCATTCCCTCCCTCTGATAAGCATGCAGGCTAATAGTTTCTATCTAAAATATTTATGGGATGAAATGCACCTTTCCTTTCAAATCTGATCTACGATGAGAGAAACAAAAGAGTGAATTGTATTGGGAGGTAGAATACTATTGCATGCCTGTGCATATCTCAGAGAATATTACAGAGGACCAATTCAATGTTCCTTTATAATAACACTGAAGACACTTTAAAATATTTATTAACTGAATATTGGATCTGGTGTGCAAAAGACCTGACATGAATACCTTTATTTACCACTCTCTGATATCTTGCTAAGTGGAGATTCAACACTTTTAGACTGCAATTCTTTATTTAGAGAAGTCTGAAGGCAACAATCTTACGTATTTTTTCATTTGTTTAGTGGAGGTTATAATTGATATATTGGTGTTAGTCTAGGGATGGTAGTAGCAAGCAAAGATTTGATCTTATTTGATAGGCTTTACACTGAAAGTTGAAAGAAAGTTTCCAGGAAGTCTTCACACAAAGTCCCTGTGTGGTAAAAACAACACAGTAAATAAGTGGCATAAGTGGCATAATGACCAATTTAATTTCCTAAAAAAAAAAAAAAAAATCCCTGTGTACATGCAAAAAGAAATAAATGTGTAATATAATTAAAAGTTTCTGTGCCTAAATTACAAAGAACCCTGCCTATGCATCTATATATTTACAATGTACAATATTTTTGTACAGTACATATAATTGGCTAAATTAACTGCAGAATGATCTTTCAACATAGACTTGATTCTCTAATCAGGAAGCATGCTTTGATCAAATTATTCATGCAAATTATAATGGATAGGACTGTGGTCCCGGTTTGCCCTCGTCAGCGCTGTCTTCCAGGTTCCCTGGATCTGCCTCCGTCGCGGTGTTGTCACGTGGCGAGACCGCTCCCTGGCTCGGTTCTCCCTCGGATGGTGAGTATCCCCTGGGCTGTTGGGTTTCGATTTCTTCTTCATCCTCCTCCATGTTCCTTCCCCCCCCAGCTGGAGGTTCCGGTGCTAATCTGGAACGGAGTTGGTCTATGTGGCCTTTCCACATCTTACCATCTGCCGTTTGTAGGCGATAGGATCGGGATCCTGTAAGTTGTGTTATTGTCGCGGGGACCCACAATGGGTCGCCCGAGAAGTTTTTTGCAAACACAAGGTCCCCTTTCTGGAATGCCCGACACTTGCTGCTGGATCCCGGGGGTTGTTCTGGCGTGTAGTTTCGGTAGAGGCGATCAAGATGTGAGCGAAGTTTCCTGCCCATCAGAAGTTCAGATGGGGTTTTGTTCCTGGTGCTGTTTGGGGTTATGTGTTGGAGAAAAAGCATTCGGTTTATTTTATCGTCAATGTCACCGTGGTCTATTTTGTGCAGGGTCTGTTTTACAAATTGAAATCATTTGCTCAGCCCTGCCATTGGCTGCAGGGTGAGCTGGCGATGTTAAAGCATGGCGGATGCCCCAATCTGCCAGGTATTGTTTGAATGGCAGGGCAGTGAACTGGGGGCCATTATCTGAGACGAGGACATCAGGAAGTCTGTGGGTAGCGAATAGTTTATTCAGTTTTTTAGTGACTGCGTCTGTGGTGGTAGTTTCCATTTTTTGGACTTCAAGCCAGTTTGAATAGGCATCCACTGTTAAGAGAAAAGTGTGTCCTCTTGTGGGTCCCGCAAAATTGATGTGGATACGGGACCAAGGACCTCGAGGCATTTCCCACTGAGTTGGGGGAGTCTTTGGAGGAGCGGAGTGAGTCTCCTGGCATTTACTGCATTTTGCTACCCAAGTCTCTATCTGTCTATCTAAACCAGGCCACCATGCATAACTCCTGGCCAGTGCCTTCATCCGCACGATGCCTGGATGTCCCTCGTGCAGCATTTTCAATACCCTATATTGCAATTTCTCCGGAACTATGACTCTGTCTCCCCATACTATGCGACCTTTCTGAGAGAATAGTTCTGTTTGACGATTCTTAAATGGCTTGAACATGTCATTGGTTGCATTGACCAGCCAACCACGTTCTACCCAGCTGAGGACTTGTGCCAAAACAGGGTCCTTTTTTGTCTCTAAGGCTATGTCTTGAGCAGTTAGTGGCGGCGATTTGAGGGTTTCGATTTGTAATACAGTTACGGTTGGAGCAGGGTCCTCTATAATGTCTGGTAGTGGAGAGCGGCTCAAAGCGTCAGCGTGGGGAATGGTTTTCCCTGGGCAATGTTGCAATCGGTAATCATAGGCGGCTAAAAATTCTGACCAACATGTCATTCTTGGTGATAATATATGGGGAGTTGGTTTGTTTCCCGTCAAAATCCTAAGTAGCGGCTTGTGGTCTGTAATTATGGTAAAGGGTCTTCCATATACATATTCATAGAAGCATTTAATTGCGGATACAATAGTGAGGGCCTCTTTATCAAGTTGACTATAGTTCCTTTCGGTTTTAGACAAAGTTCTCGAAAAGAACGCAATGGGTGCCTCATTTCCATTTGGTAGGACATGACTTAAGATGGCTCCTACTCCAAATGGTGAGGCATCACAGGTAACCGTCAAAGGGAGAGTGTCGTTGTATTGCATTAATATAGCATCAGAGGTTAAAAGGTCTTTTATCTCTTTGAACGCTTTCTCTTCATGCTGTCCCCAAACCCAAGGAGCCTTTTTATTGAGAAGTCTATGTAGGGGTTTGGCTACGGTTGCCTTCTGGGGCAAGAAAATGTTGTAAAAGTTAATGAGTCCCAGGAAGGCTTGAAGGTCTGTCTTATTCCTAGGTCTCGGGGCTTTTTTGATTGCAGTTAGTTTTTTTTTTGGTGGGTGGATTCCCTGTCTGTCGAGAAGGTATCCCAGGAACTCCACTCTCTCCGTACAAAGTTGACAATTGTCTCGTTTTACCTTAAGACCCGCGTCTTTGAATTTCTGCAGGACTTTTCTGAGTCGTTGTACTAATAACTCTTTAGTGGGGGCAGCTATTAGGACATCATCAAAATAAAGCACGACGCCTTTTATGCCTTGTAATAGTCTCTCCATTAAACTTTGGAAAATGCCCGGCGCCACGCTTACTCCGAATTGGAGTCTATTGCACTTAAAAGCACCTCTATGTGTAACTATTGTCTGGGCTTCTGCAGTTGCTGCGTCTCCAGGGAGTTGCTGCTATGGCTGAGCTAAGTCCAATTTCGCAAATATTTTTCCGCCACCCGGGGAATGAAGAAGTTGTTGAACCACCGGTACTGGATAAGCGCTCTGTTGAAGAGCATCATTTAGGGTGGCCCGATAGTCTCCGCAAATTCTTAACGAACCATCTGGCTTCATGGGCGTTACTATCAGGGTTTTCCAACGGGCGTGGTCAATCGGTTCCAATATGCCCTGGGCTATCAGTTTATCTAGCTGCTCATCGATTTTCGGTTTTAAGGCAAAAGGTACTCAACGGGGCTTAAGCCGAATGGGAGCTACATCGGGGCTGAGATTAAACGATATAGGGGTCCCCTTGTACTTGCCTAATGTTCCTGTGAACACGTCCTGGAATTCCTGGATGAGAGTCTCTTCCCAGTTGTCATTTCTGGTATGGTGTATGCCGGCTAGTTCAATTCTGAGTGGGGCGAACCACTGTAACCCTAACAAGCTGGGTCGGTCACGATCGACGACAGTCAGTGGAAGTGTTGCTGTGCGGTCCTTAAAGGATACTTGGACGTTGCTGGAACCGACAACTGGAATTCTGTTTCCCTGATAGTCCTTCAGGATGATTCGCTGCGTGCTGAGGTCCTGGCGGGAAATGGCAGGGATCAGCTGTTTGAAGGTTTTCCAGGATACCATCGATAGGGAAGATCCCGAATCGACTTCCATCACACATGGTCGATTCTCAATAGTAACCTTTACGTGGATCTTTCTTGTATCGAACGATGAAGCGTGGCCGATGATAATGGTTTGGTGGGCCTCTTCTCGTCTCATTGAAGAGGCTGGTGCTTGGTTTCTGTAGTAGTAGTGGTTGTTCCATTGGTGGTTCAGACGGTCCCGGTTCTCAGGAGGTTTGCCTATCTCCTGACGGAGGTTGTTCTCCCTTTGGTTGGGACTGGGCTCTCGTCTGCTTCTGCAGACCTTCGCGATGTGGCCTTTTTTCCCGCCGTTACGGCAGAGTGCATCGAGGAATTTGCAGTCCGATCGCAGGTGGTTTGCCCCGCAACACGTACATTGGCGCGGACATCGCTGGTACCTTTGCTCTCGTTCCGAGCGGAGCCAGTTGACCTCCTCTTCATCACTGTCTGAGGATGACACGAGGTCTTCGTGGTGGGTAGTGGTAGCGTGTTTCTCAGTGGCGAGTGGGATCTCGTTGGCGAGTTGGCGAAGTGGTGCGTTCACTCGGCGCATTCGAGCGACTGACTTCCTGGTTGCTTCTGCGGCAGTAGCGTCAGCTACTTTTTTTTAATCAAACCATTAAAATTGCAGATTAAAATACAACTTTTCCCAGCACAAGAGTCTTCTAAAGCCAAGCTAAACAATTCAGAAGAAACACTCTCAATATAAAGTATAGACTTATAACACACAAAAAGGTCTCCAGCCAGAAACCGTTCAATGGGCAATAAAACATTATGTAATTTAAACATCATCTATTCTATATCTTTCACTTAAAAACAGTTAAAACAAAGTGGTTTTCAAGATAATTGTAAAAACCAAATTCCACATGAATGGAGTCAATTCCTGCTGATAGAAATAAATTTATAATCTAATTTATCTATATAGTTGGGTCTTGGATTAGGGAATCCAAAATTAAAATCTTTCAGCCGTAAAAAATCCCAACTGCTGATTTTAGACCAATCCCCATTTCTCAGTGCAATGTATTTCAGAGACCTGTTATGGAGAAAGGAGCAAATGTGAAACATGAATGTTACTTTAAGATCCAATAGAAGGTGTGGAATAAAAACCTAATGCATTATAAGCAATCACATTTAACACTATTTATTTAAGACTGCAAACCTATATATCTTAGACACTATATTTTTAAGATTGCAAAAACTGAAAGGCACAAGAGAAAATTTCCAGTACCTTTAGTTAAACTATACAATATGAAAAAACAGGGAAGAAAAGAAAAATCCTATAGATTGAACGTTAGTCTGTAGAAATTAGTCAACACATTTAGTACTGATAGCAATAAATCTGAAAATGGAAGATTACCATTTTACATGAAATGATGGAAGCTTTAGGATTCTTCTGATGTACTGATTTTTTGGCCACATTTTCTGTTCAATCTCTTTATAATTTCTTTTCAGTATTCCTAATGTTAAGGTTTCCAACAGCAAAACTAACCAAACTTGGAAGTTGTGGGGAAAAAAACAAAATAGAAAATTCTGCATTCCAGAGTCATAGATCAAACAGCTATCAATCTAATCAATGTCCAATTCTTATTTTGAAAAACTGTCTACTTTCTTGTAAAAAGATAGACCACTTGCTATTGTGCATGCTTTTCTTAATTTATTATTTTTAATTTAATTTAATTCTAATTTAATTTAATTTTAATGTTTTTTCTGTGATTAATCTTTGTGATTCATTTATTTAGCTGTAGCCTGGAAACCAGAAATGTAATGTTAAATAAGGTATATCATTTGAAATTTATGTTGAATAAGAGTTGGTTTTTGCTTTCTATTAAGTTTCAACTTCACAAGTACATTAAAGGAAGTAAATTCTTTGGCCTTTAACATGGGCAAAAAACCCAACCATGCTTAGCAATCTAATACTGAAAAACTTGTTGCTTTAAAAGCACCGGGGAAACAATTGAATACTGCAATATCTATAATCCCATCCATTCCTAAATATGGAATACAAACAACAAGTAATGGCATTGGGGATTTCTCCCTTGAGCCAAAGGATTAGATTGCTGCAGTTAATTTTTGGTTGATGCTGTAGTCTACAGAAATTGTGGAACCATAATAACTGTTTTGGAACAGGCTGGTAGACTGAATTAAATTTCTCAGACTTGAGAAAAGGCATATTGTTCAGGAGAGCCCTGTGTAATCTCAATTTGTGTACCAAATGTTTACTTCAGTGCCAGTCTTCAGATACATAAATGCCTTGCATGGTTCACATGCAAAGAAACATTTTTTTTTCCTCAAGGGAAAGATGCACTGTGAACTTTGATATGAATAGAAACATTTCTGAAGACAGAATTTTTTATTCCTTTTAAAAAGATATAACGAAGATCATTTTTCTTCAGGCCAATTTTTTTTTATTACTTCTCAGTTATATTCTTTGTTGGTAAGGCCAAAAAAAGATAACCTCGAGTATGCATACATGTAAAATGCATAAGAATACACCATATTCAATTGTTAATATATTTCATTTCCAAAGCAAAACATCTAGGGATTTAAGCAAAACATCTAGCTTCTATTCATAATTTCTTTTCTTTTTTTCTTCCAGACCTGGGCTCTGATTCAAGAAAAGCATACCATTCATATCTTCTGTTCCTTTCTTTTTTTTTTCTAAGCAAGAAATAATAATAATAAAGCCCTACAAACATAGCTCACTGCTTTTGAAACTGTACTAAGTACTTTCAATAGCAGCAAGCAATGCAAGGTATTTCCAAACTGGTTATTCCCAATCCTTCAAAAGCAGTTTGAAGATAATGTGCAATATTTTTCACTACTTACTATTTTAGAATACTAATGAAATGAAATGAAAAGCAGCAAAGAATACCATCCAGTAAGTCAGCGTCCCATGAATAGATCTAGATTTATAAAAATCTCATCTTCCCATGCCTTTCCTTGGTTTTTGAATATGGCACATATCCCAAGCATGTAACTTTAACCCATTTTAGAAAACTGGATTAAATAGGATTCACAGAATGTAGGCTTTCATAGCTGCTATTGGTAAAATGATTTCTGACCTTTACCATGTGAGATAATGAATACAATCTCTCTACATCCAACCCCCAATCTATTCAATCTGTTTTATATCTTGGCATAATTTGTGAAAACTAGTCACCACATTTATTATTCAACTTTAGGGCGTGAAAACTGTGGGAACCAGCTGGGGGAACAGAAGTTCAGTTGGTATCAGAAGAGAAAGACCAGTCCAGATGTAGAAGCTGTGGGAAGGAAATGTTTCAAAGAGATTCCACCTTAATTGGCTGCTTCAAGTCTGTCTGGAAATTTACCCTTGCAGATTTTGTTTTCACTTTGACTAGGATTAAAGATGCTTTTTGAAAACCTTTGTGGTTTCGGCTTTTGAGGTTTGCCAATTATGTGAGCTTGCACACCGTGTTAAAAAACTGGACTAAGGCATTAGATAATTTTCTGTTCTGTTGACATCAGAGATGGAACATTTTGTCTTGGTGGGAAAAGCAATGGTTAGTCTCAAAAAAAAAAAAAAAAACCCCTCTGGCTTTATATCACCATATTCCATCAACTGACAATAATGTATAGAGAAGGGGAAAGAAAAAAAATGAATTGTTCCAAACAGATGCTCTCTGTCTAATTTTCCACTGCCCAATAAGCACTACAAATGTTATAATACAAAGTCTTGTTCAAAACAGGAAATACAGAATTAAGTTAGGAAAAATGTATTAATTTTAACTGACATTCTGGGTGATTTCTTTTTTTACTTTGTATTTCCATCCTTCCCAATTTTTTTTAAACTAGGAATTTAGTTTCATTGGTTTTGAAAAGGAATTTTTTCCATTATTTGGCTTAATAGATTTAAAATGGAGATACTCTTACATGTGATTTGTGATTTCAGAATGTTCATAAGATTTTTTTTTTAAGTACTTTAGTTTTTTACTTTGGGCAGGAAGATTTAAACATTGTTCTACTTTGTTTTAAGCAGAGGAAAATCTAGAACTATTAAGAGGTGAATATATGTAAAACTCTTTGGGCTCCAAGACAAACCTCTTAAATGGGACAAAATTATTGATCTGTGTATCTCTTGGTTCCCATCTAAGAATTATCCAGATTTTTGCAGCCTAGACATGGTACATCTCTTCTCTTTAACCCAATTTCTTCACATGCAGAAAAGAGGAGAAGAATGGGAAGAGAATCCAGCAACCATTATACTGTAGAAAACACTGTTAGGAGCAACAAGGGCTTTACTTCTACTGTATTATACGTGGTTGCTATTGAGCAATAGCTGGTCCAGGATGAGCAAGAAAGAAGACAAAATAGCAACAGCAGTTCCCTAGTGAAACAGTCTTTCACTAGGTCTCAATGTGCTTAGGCTACAAAAATCCAGATGATCACAGACACAACAGTTCACATATGGTAGCCCTATAATTCCTGATTTGTGAAAACCTCAGGGCAAGGAGAAGCCAGCCTGGGGAAACCTTGAGGTCTAATAACAGGTTTTCTACTGCCTTCACTACATTTTTACCACTGGGCATTTTCTGGTCATATACAAAGCCAAACCAAACCAAACCAGTAGTTCCTCTGTAAGGGCAGAGGGTGCAAAAATGCCAAGCAATTTTTCCTTTGAAAGACCTTGTAGAATAGCCAAAATCCAGGAGTCTAAAACAGGGTGAGACAAAAATCCCTGCAGATAGGGCAATGTGCATCAGATGCATTTTCCACAAAGCCACAATGCTGATTTTAAATTACAGCTGAATCAATATATTCTCATCCTCCTGAGATCTATTCCCACCTTTTGATTTTTTTAAAGTGCCAAACTAGCCTTGGGCTTCAATGGTAGTGTGGCCCTTTGGAGGTGACTTTGCTCTCTCCATCTCTGCTTAGTTTTATTTTACTTGAATTTTTGCTTAGTTTTATTTTACTTGAATTTTTATATTTAAGATCCTTATTTAGTGTTTGAATGTTTTGTGGTATATTTTATTCACTGTCTGTAAGCTGCTTTTGGCTAGATGGGCAGCATAAAATATAATAAATTAATAAATAAAATATATTATCTCAATTGAGGAATGTAAAAGATAATAAATTTCACAAGTGTAAAACAGATGCTGGAGCAATAGAAAAATTCTTTGTTAAGTTAGTGTCTGTTGGTCTACGTCAAAGTTACAAGAGTCACTTTAAAGAGGAACATATCAAAAGTTGTACTGTGTGAACTTAAATCTTTCTGTGCACATTCCAGAGAAAATCAGATAAACACAATTTAAGCTGGAAGTGGGCTGCCCAAGATTTTAGCAGCCTATAATTTCTTTTTTTGCACCTACCTCAAAAATCACTCTAACCATGCCACATTATTTTGGTGGCATAGCTGCCAAAAATCAAAAACATAGTTCTCTGCCGTTTGTAGCAATACATGAAAACAACAGTGTTTGAGCTCTTGAAACAGGATTAACAGATTTCATTTAAAAGTGACCTTCAACTGTCCTTTCCTCAATGCTGCTGCTTAGCATCTTTGCCTGATCATAACGCTTTTTCATCTGACAAAAATATTGTACAGCTTTTGGCTAGCATAAGTTTTTCCATCTTCTTCCAAACAGTCTCATGTGTGATAAAGACATAGATAATTCTTTTGTTTTTTTAAGAGAACACTTTTGTAATGTATTTCAGGATATCTTTTTCAGGAAGCATAAAAGAAAGGACACGTGGCAAATAATTTTCCATGCCCTACTTTTTACCTTTAAGGGCTTCATATTTCAGGATCACGAGTCAGCTCTTTCAAAAAGAAAACACTGAGAAGATTTAGCAGATATGTTCTGATGAAACAGGGTGCTTTCAACAACAAAGATGCTCCAATTGCAATGGAACATCCAAGATATGTCATCTGAATCCTTATCAAATCCTCTAGACCAGTGCTGGTTAACCTTTTGGCACTGAGTGCCGAAACAGGAGTGCACGTGCACGAGCCGGAAACCAGAACAGCAGCTCCTTGCGCACGCCTGCACGCTTATCACCTAGTCTTCCAGCTTCTAACGTGCTTGCACGCATGAAGACCAGCTGGGCAGTGCGCATGCATGCGCAGGAACCCAAACAGCAACCGTGATAGCTAGCATGCCTGGAGAGATGGATCTGCGTGCCACTTCCGGCATGTGTGGCATCATGGCTCTAGACTGGTGTTTCTCAACTTAGCAACTTAAAAATATTCACTTCAACAATTCCCCAGCCAGTGTGCTAAATTTGCTAAATTTTAAAAACATGTCTAGAACAGTTGGGGGATTCAAAAAAAATTACTACTGGTTCTGTGGATATGGCTTGGTGGATATGGCAGGGAAAGGATACTGTAAAATCTGCAGAGGTGCTATTTGCTGGTTCTCCGAACAACTCAAAATTTCCACTACTAGTTCTCCAGAACTGATCAGAACCTGCTGAATACCACCTCTAGTCTAGAAGCCCAGGATCTAGATTCTTGAAAGCAAGCTATATAACTGGCAAGAGGTCCAGAATCTTAGTTGCCATTAACTATGAAAAATCTTGGGTCCCAGAAGCTACAAGAAACAAGTATGAGAATGCAAAGCCAAACGCAAATGATGTTAGAAGTAAAATTTGTCAATACTGAATCTGGCTGACTGAAAATGCTACAGTATTTCCCAGCATTTCAGTGATTCTGCAGTCCCTGTTTCAGATGGACTAAGTAAAAAACTGTTGATATAGCTTGTGGCCTAAATTATTAATACTAAAAATGAGAGAATAGTGTAAGGCTAAGAATGAGAAATGATACAGTACATAGATCAAGTGGCACATGTCACGTGTTCAAATAGATTCAAGGTAGAGGTAATCATTACAACCATAATTAAGCCCATAATTATGGTTGTAAGTCATTGTGTTTGGAAGTTAGGCCATCATGTGACTGGACCCAATTTTTAGTGGTTTAAATGAACACCATGGGGGTTAAGCCAATGTGGTGGTCTTTGAACAAATCCATTTTTCTTTGCCTATTTTTAATGGTATCTGGTATTTCAAAAGTAGCTATAGGATATAGCTGTAATAAACTCTAAATTGGATTGTAGCTAGCTTTGGGGGAGCAGTTTGATGTAATTTTAAATGGTTGCTAAGTGGCTTCTTATAAGTTCAGAACCACCTGTAAAATCTTTGTATGCTGGAGATCGCTGGTTCGGTCCTTGGCATTTCAGGTAGGACTGGAAAAAATCATATTTGAACCCTTAAAGAACTGATCCAGGCAATGAGCAGTTTTACATCAGTTATATCAGGTGAATTCAGGGGTGGGATTCAAATTTTTAACAACCGGTTCTGTGGGTGTGGCTTAGGTGGTGGTATGGCTTGGTGGTCATGTGACTGGTGGACATGGCTTGGTGGTCATGTTTTTGGCTGGGTGTGGCAAACTCAATATCACTCACATCGAGGCACGCATCTCTTCTCCTGGCCTCTCGTGACTATGGGAATGCTGCAACAGTCACAAGTGTGAAAAATGGTCATAAGTCACTTTTTTCAGTACCATTTTAACTTTGAATGGTCACTCCACACAAGCAAAGTATCAGAAAAGGAGGGGAAAAAATTCCAGAGACGTTCCTGCCAAGAGTGTAATAAGGGTTAATGGAGACACGGTTTCTGTAAACAACACCAAAATGTTTCCTTCCTGCCTTTCTTACAGGATTAGGCCAGTAATTTCTTCTAACAACCGGTTCACCAAACTTCTTAGAATGTTAACAACCCGTTCTAGTGAATAGGTGCAAACTGGTAGAATCCCACCCCTGGGTGAATTGCTTTTTTACAGAGAAGAAAATCTGAAGATCTTTTATGTCGTTAGGTCTCTACAGCAAAACTGTCATGGTGGTAAATTCCGAAATAAAATTTCCATGTGATAAGTGAACAAATGTTTCCCTGAAATGTAGGCCAATCATGTTTCCCTTGGCTAAAATTCCCACTCAGAATACTATACCATCATCAAAGGAACCAACTGTTGAACCAGGGATGTCATGCTCATGTCATCATTTGAAATGTCCCTGACTGCTTAAAGAAAATCACAGTGCTGTGAAAAAGGAAATAATGTCTGTCAGTGAAGATTTAATAAACTATTTTTTAAGTGCCATTCCAAATTCAACTGCAAAGATGGTGAAAACAATATCTACTTCTCCTATTTTCCCCTAGTGGTCAGAAGCCTGCTAGATGTAGCGAGTACCGTATTCTCGTTCATTCTTATATTCTTCACTTTTTCTATACAACAATATGTGACAATAGTTCATATATGTGTTAGCATTTTCATTCATAATTAAACACATATTTGTATTCATCCTCTCCGTTTATCCTAAGCCATTCCACTCATCTTTTCCTTAAGACAGGAAAACCCATTCACTTAGTAAAGTATATGTCAGAAAATAAGGATTACAATGAAATAGCAGGCTTCAGTGGCATCTGCAGCAACATGACAATTTAAATAGCAATATATGTGCAGCAACATAATTTCGAAATTGTTGTGGTTACCTGGCAGCAGGTGTGGACGGCTGAGGAGAGCAAGGACTCAGATAAGGGGCCAGGACCATTAGGGAGTGGACTGCTGCCTTCAGAGATTGTGGGGGCTGGCATCAGCGATGAGGAGGTTCCCAAGGAGTCTGTGCTAATTGCGCGTGTGCTCAGGATTGCTCGCAGGAAAGAGCAGCTGCAACAGCATGGGTGACTCAGGAGTAAGGCTTCAAGGTAATGGCCTCTCCTTCAAGAAAATAAAAGCCAGCTGTGAAGCGAACGTTCTTTGCAGGAAGCAAAGACGTTTTGAAACTCAGCTTCATGGACATTACAGTATTTCAAGTTTGTATTTGAAAACTTTTGTTGTGAAATATTTCTTATCTGTGATTCTTGGCCGTCTCACACAGTTTTAGCAAGATTTGTGTTTATCAAAGTTAATTAGTTTGCAAAAGCCTTTCAACCGGGGATTCATAAGACTCATTAAAAGGTTTCTATTGCCTTTGGTTATTGTTTGTCTTATTGGAAAAGGGTTTGGGTCAGAACAAAAATATCCTGCACTTATGTACTTGTATCCTGACAGCTGAAACAGGTACATGTTGTGACACATATTTCTTCATTCTTCATAGACCTGTATGGTGGGCCTGGTGATGTTTCAGTATTTTTGACTTATTGTTATTGTTCAGATTATCATATTTTTACATGTATTCATGGTCTGAATCATTTACGGAAGGCTAGGCTATTATTGGACTTTCTATTCTAACAGTTCACAGTTTGTGTGACAACATGCCCTTGTAAGAAATGAAGACAGCCATTTTTCCCCTCCTTTTATAATGCTAAATAGTATAGTTCATGAGTTCACCTATATTAATCTTCTGTCTCCAACAGCAACTATTCCTTTGTATGAAACAGGAAGGCCCATCCCACTGTTGTACATACAGAATAAGCAAATCAATTTTTGTTCCAGAGTTACAGTGATTTAGTTATACCACAAGCATGAAATGCAATTACTTATTCAAGGCTAGAACTAAATGGGGTGGATCATTAGGATCATAATTTAAACTAGAACATAAGGGAAACCCTGGGAAAGGAGAAACAGGAACAGATATCATAATTGCAGTGAGCCATCACAAAACTTCCCTAGTATCTTACATTCCTACTGGCCTTTCTCAGAAGTTAATGTTTCATATTTTACTTTGCTTACTGCTTGCTGTTTTCACAATTGCTTACTCTGTTTTTATTCCTCCCTGTAGATAGAGATCTGCCCTAATTAAGTAGTTCACATTAAGTAGTTAATTCACAATAATTTCACAACTTCCTGTATTATCATGAAACACTTAGTAATCTGATCACTCACCACTCATGGCTACATCTTTCATTTCTCATGTTTTGGGGGGAACAGTGGAAGTAGAAGTCCAGAGCAAGTCTTTAAGAGTTCAACTATGGAATCCTTGGTGCTCTCTGAGTGTGGCTCTTTACCAAAATTATCCAAGTTAATAAAATGATTAGTGCAAGAGCTGTTACCTTCTTCAAGCTATTTTATAGATTTCTGGCTAAAGCTTCTACTTTTTTCATTTTGAAATTAGATAGGAAAACAGTTTGCTTTAGCTCAGACTTTGACTACAACTTCTGCTAATTAGTTCCTTCTATTACTCCTCTTTTTGAATATCTAAGACACTCATCTCTATGACAGTCATGGATCTGGATACATTCAGACTAAACCATGAAAATAGCATTTTTTTTCTGAAAATAAGAAAACAGTACCAGATGCAATGCAATTGATTTTGTAAATTGGCAAAAGCTAACTTGACATTTAGTACTGGATTTATTATACATAAATTCATAGTAAACAGTAATAATCAACTGTCCAACCAAAGAACTGAACAAAGCAAACAGAAATAGCAGAATAGAAAATATATATAAATTATAAATACTCCCTAATATAATTTAATGTAATGATATATGTAGTGAACGACTGTAATATATTCCTTTGACCACCCAAATACTACAGATATAAGTAATAGAGAAAGGGCTGTACCACATGATTTGCATACAATTAATTCCAGATTTAATTCCTGGCCCCTGCAATTAAAAAGATGAGACAGCAGGTGACGGAAACAGATTGGAAAAAGCCACTGCTAGTCAAAGTAGACAAAACAAAAAGCCCTGCTCTGTTAAGACAGATGGCAGGCTGAAAGTTTCGTTCTTAATTAGTTCAATTTTAACATCTGTGCCAAACTTTCTCATACAATGGGTTCAGCATCTCTTGGGGGTGTGTGAAAGAGAGAGACAAAGAGAAAGAAAGCAATATAAGGGGGTTGGTTACATTTAAAAAAAAAGAACTGATCAGGCTTGCAGAGGAAATTAGAGCATTATCAAAACTTGCTCAAAATGTTGTTTTTTCTACATAAGCTTGAAAGGGCAATTGCTGTACTGCAAAGTTAGGAAATTCTTCAATTTATAAATTAATATTCAATTGCTAAATGTGCTATATTTAGTTCTTGCCCAATCCTAACATCAACGAAATCATTTGTTTGATTCATGGGGAATCACAACCATTCACTTGCTATTTTAGGAAGTTGAAGTACTACTAAGTTTTTTAAAAAATCACTGTTTTATGCTTCATTTAAACATATCATGAGGAAATATCGCCCATTTTTTCAGTAGAAACAAAAATTGATTTCTTTGGATTTTTCCTTGAATATTTTATTCAAGGACATTTCTCCTTTCAAATTAAATACCCATGTTCACTTAATAAATCTACCTAAGCAGACTGCAGATTGTACAGTACCTACTTTTAGAAACAAACATCACTATCTGTTTTGGTTTCTTTGTACAACTTGTGATCCACTAAACTACATAATAGGCCAGGGACCATAGATTACCAGTCACATGCTCAACAAATCATCCACAGTAGAGGTGTCAAACTCGTGGCATCAGTTGTCACGTGATGTATTGTGACTTTTCCTCCCTTCACTAAAATGGAAGTGGGCATGGCCAGTGCATGACGCATCTGGTTCATGGACCATGAGTTTGACACCCCAATCTACAGGCAAATCAATTTACAAAGCTGAACAAGAATCAAGTTTATTTGGATAACTGATAGGTTATGTATTAGGTTTGTGAGTTCCAAACTAAAACTTTACAGTACAATTTGGAAATTTGATTAAAAAACCCAGAAGCTTCAGAACTTTTATCAAAATTCACAGAATTGCTTTGCAGTGAGAGGATATATAGTATATATTGTTGGCCATAAAACCTCAGACGCCATACCATGCATTTTTAGTACCAAGCCCACTGACCTAATGAAAATGTAACCATAGGCAACATTTTATTCCTTTGGAATAAGAATTACAAAGACTGAACTACTGAATCCTTCCTTTCCCCACTATCCTGTCAGAGCTGAAGAAACTTCTTGGATGAGAAACAAAATGTCTTCAGAGAAAAAACAAGACAGTCCAGTTGCCTCTTGAAAAAGCACTTTTGGGACAACCATTACTTGGAAGACTGAAAAGTCTACAGCCTTTTAACTGAATCAGAAGGTTTCTGTTATAGTTACAAACTGACAAATTAATGATCTAGGGCATCAGCCACTATAATGGCAAGAACAAATCCACAATATTATTTCCGGTCAATTTTTTGCGGGGTTCAAATGTTGATAAGAGTAGGTCCTTAGGATTGCATATGTATGATACCTTCAGTGATAAATCTCTCATTTAGGCATCATACCAACTTGACTGGTGAGAACTAGCCTGTTTATCTTTCAGTTGCAAATTTGTGTCTGCATGACTTCAGATAATACATCTGTTTGAACGGGGAATAGGGAAAAAAAGTTTCTTTAGAGCAACTGGTTATTAACTTCAACCATCCTAGAAGGTTTAATCATATACTGTGTACAAAAGGACAGCTGTGGTTTGAACAGGGAAAATAGCTTTCTGTGTTTGCATATTAACCAAAACCTCCTAAACAGCATTTGTGAACATTAGAGTCACTAGATTTCAGTCAATAATTTTTGTCATGAAACAAGCTGCTTTTAAAGAGATAATATTCAAACTGATGTAACTTGATGTACATATTCTGTGTGGCTTTGTAATATATTCTAAATATATACCTTCATAAAAGGGAGATTAGTAGCTCCACCTCAAGGAACTCTTAACCTTTTCCAAGTATTAGAAACTCTGTAACTAATTGTTGTTGTTTTTAAAAAAGGTATTTGGGAGATTGTTAGAATTCTTAGTTCATTAATGCATAAGAGCATGGCCAAGTCATACCTCCTTTATATCTTAAGCCACCAATGATTATACAGGCGAATTTCCGAAATGGCAGCATCACTGTGGCTGGTTATAATGCATGTGAATGTGAGGCACTACAACAACCTTAACTTCAGAACTGTGTCGTAATTAGCTTTTGGGAGATCCACCATAACTTCTAACATCCAATAAGTAATCAATAATAAGTCAAGGAATAGCAATAGATGGGCATAAGGAGTGTTAGTGGGTGGAAGACTGTCAAATTACTGAGCACACTAATATAGCAAACAAGGTGTTTATTAAGTCTACTTTATGGCATCGGTCATCATCCAATGAATTTTGAGCAGAACTGCAGAATCTGGCAATTTTATATGATGTAGAACAGTTGGTACCTGAAAGCAGCAGGGATGTGTAGAATTGTCCTGGATGTTCTGGGCATTTATGCAGTAAGGGTGAGATGAAGGTAGTATGAGAAGCAAAAATAAACTGCCATTTATGAATCAGAAAATATTGTTATGCATTTAATAAAATTGGAGGTTAAAGTTTCTAAAAGAAAGTGGGTTTAAATTGTCTGTGGACTTTATTGCAAGAAAGTTCCAGAAACATAGGATTGCAGAAGAAGACTAAAAGTCTGGAAACACAGATTACAGTAATCAGTGTTAAATATCTAAGTCTCCTCAAATTCTTTCATCTTGAATTAGCCCATTCCACATTCCAAAAGATCCATTTGTTTGCTTTAAGCCTACTCTCCTCTTCTGTTATATAAACATATATATTTACTAGGAAATAATTAAATGGTTTCCATTCTTTGTGGCAGATGACTCATATTCTCCAGCTGAGTTTGGGGGAAGTATCACTTCCAATGATGTTATGCGGGTTCATTTTTGAATTCTTAGCTTTCTCCTCTTATAAGGATATCAACAATGCATTTTTGGTCTGTATTGTGATCCACAATGCCCTTAGGTTACAAATCAGAAGTTATGTTTATGCCATATTTTTAATACTTCCTGAGATGGTAAATCTGTACATTGTGTGTACTGTTTCTGATTAGGGAGATGTGTATGAATCATAAGGACTAATGAATCCTCAGCCCATGCATTTTAAGATAAAAAAGAAATCTGGATGATATCAAGTTATATTCAAAGCTTCTTTGCCTTTGTTGGAAGCAATCATCTGATGAAATGTATCTTCTTTTAGGACAGAAAGGAAAAACATCCCCTCTTGTAACAGAGGAAAACAATAACTGTGTTGTTTTCTTTATGGATGTATTGTATATTGAGGCATAGCATACATTCCTTCCTTAAACTGTTTAGTACAGGGGTGTCCAACCTTGGCAACTTTAAGACTTGTGGACTTCAACTCCCAGCTGGCTGGCTGAGGAATTCTGGGAGTTGAAGTCCACAAAAAGTTGCCAAGATTGGACACCCCTGGTTTAGTACACTCAAAGCAGGGCTTTGCACCCAACACCTAAGCTTTTAAAGGTAGTGACAAAGGTATAGGGATTTGCAGAGGTGAATCAATGATGTGCATGTATTTGTTCTAAGGCAAACAAATAAATAAAAGGTTTGCAATAGATCATATTACATACATTTCATTACCCGGGTATTCTTGTTAGAAACAGATGCTTATAAGTGCAAGCCTACTATTACACTACGTGTTGCCACACACCACAATCTGCTGTGCTTGCAAGGCTATCCTTTGCTAATGGATAGGAAGCTTTCTTTCCTCCCATCTCACACTGCAGGTAACTTTCTGCATCTTAACTCACTGTCCCCAACAGAGACCTTCAGTTTACCATACCCAACCACGAACATCACAGTTTTGATTGGCATTTTGAAAAAGAAATTTTTGTGTTTCATTCAAAGCAACATTGCCACACTACTGTTCAAAAGAGAGTTATGTTTCTATGTGGCAACTGCATTTTATATGCATTTTGGGCAGAAAAAAAGCTCTTGCGTTTGTGGGAGCAGGGGTGGAATCAGCAAAGAGAACTTATTTAACAAAGAAGCAATTCTTCACTGCAATATCTATAATGTCACATTCAGCTTCAGGCTGAGGAATTAAACAAGGCTTTATTCTAATCAAGTTTGCAAACCAGAATTTTCCAAGTATTTTTTTTTCTGTTAAAATTCTCAGCTGCAGCCATTAGTGAACAAACGAGAATCCAGCTGGATCTCTCTAGTGCACTACTTTGAACATCTAAACATCCACCTTCTGCATGTGTACAACAGATGCATTGGAATTATAACTACAATAATTCCCAAATGGCAAAGAATAATGGGAGTTGAAACCTGAAAACTGTACGTTTAGTGAAGGTAAGACAATTTCTAGAATTTCAGACAGGGGTCATGCATTCTTCTTTCCAGACATGCCAGAACTGTGTCTGTGACTCACATGAAATTGTCCTGGAAGTCTATTGAGAAGGAAGTTTATTATTTCTGTCCACATGTAGTTTCTGTTTTCCTTAAACAGATGCCTAGCTAGCCAAATTAAAAGGATAGTGGAACTGCTAAAACCAATATCCACAAGAGCTACAATGATATAGAGTACTGCTCATATTAAATAAAGTTATCTCCAAAAAGTTGCCAGTATTTTAAAAAGATTGACTATAAGTCTATACCAGGTTTGACCAATGTAATACTTTCTTCAGGAAAACCTTTGTTTGTCATGCTAAAATCGTTGCCAAAAAGGGGATTATATGTTCCTGGAAATAAACCTGATATCAAATAGCAGTGATTGATTTGATGAAAATATCAACACTAGCCTTTGAATTAAATTTTCAGTTCTTTAAAATGAATACTGAACAGTAAGATTCTATGTGGCTAAGGATAAATTTAGAATTTGAAAAGGAAAAAATTAAATAAAGTTTTTGTTTATCTTTTCCATTTATGCTTCAACACTAATATTTTTGTTTAAAAGCTCTTGATTCCTTCTGGATGAAACAACACTGGATCGTGTCTAATAGAAACTTGAGATATTTTTAAACTTCTAACTTCTTTAGATATTTAAATCTAAATTTTTTGTGGGGTTTTGTGTGTTTTTAGATAGATGATGGATAGGTAGGTAAGTTGTCATTATCAATCAGAAGAAAAGCTTTTTGCACATTTGTTATTTTAAGTGCTAAAATGCAAGCAATTTCCCTATGTTTATTACCTTTTTAAATCCATCACTTTTATAACACTTCAGCTTCTCTTGTTTCTCACAGCAGCCCAATCAGGAAACCTGACATAAAAGAAAGATTCAGAATGAGTTACCAGAACTTTGCAGTGTACAGTACCACAATGTTGTGAAATTAAGGCCATTTTTAAAGTTATATACACCAGGACCATCATGATAGTTAATGGAGACAATTTACATTTACATGCAGGAACCAATATGGAGACCAGCCAAATAGTGCTAGTTCATTTTAACTAATAGCTGTTAAAAAGGAGCCCAACAGCATTACATCATTTTAACTAATAGTATAGAGGATTGCCAGCTGCTCAATGCTTAGTTGCTGGCCAATAAGAGTCTACAATATTATGAGAAGAGGCTGTTAAATTAACAAGTTAATGTTAGGGATACACCCTAGCAGAATCTGCACGGCAGTCAGGCAGGCAGGCAAAATATTTGAGATAAACGTTTTTGTAGCTTACACTCAGTAAAACAGATACACTGTGCTAGTTAAATAGTTTATTCTAGTAAGAGTTTTAACATAGTCAAAACAGTCCACATATCATACACTAGTTCAGTCCGTCTGGGGATTATTCAGTTGCAAAATCCAGTGTCGAAAAAGAGGTCAGTAAACTTACAAATATCAGTCCAGTAATAAATCTTCTCACATAGAGATATGAAGAAGTTCAAACCTCCTTTCTTCCTTCAGCAGCAGCAGGAAACCATCAATCCATCATTGTCAGCAAGCAATTCAGTAAGCCAGCAATACAGTAAGCTCTCTTGCTCCCTCTTATGGCGGTTTTACAGCTGCACCCAAAATTACATGCTTTACTTAAAGTGACACACACTTACTTACAATCATAGTTTATATATATTATTTTACCCAAACTACGTTAGGTAACCTTGTTATTCCTAACAGTTAACAGTCATGACATATGTCATAGGGCAAAGAAAGACATCCATAATCCAATCTAATTGCTTCGATTGTTTTGTCTTATTTTGTTATGTGACTATCTCCCACTTAAAATATGCCCTTTCTTTTTGTAAATTTCTATTTGCTATAGCTCCTCAATTTCACATAAGATTTATTTATTTATTTGATTTTTCAGTTGCTTACAAGATAATACGTATAAGTATAAACATGAGTAAGAATACAGGAAATAGGTACGAATAAATGGGGACAATAGTAGGGGACAATAAGATAGGGTGGGACAATAGATTAGGACAATAGATGGCTTACAGAGGATGGAAGCCAGTAATGTACACAGTAAACTTAAAATCCATGGTACCAGTTAAAAAGCTCAATTATGATTAAATAGACCTAGCATGAAATCTTTTTTTTTTTTTTAAAAAAAAAAGAAGAATCAAGAGGGAAAAAGGTCATAGTGAATAATCAAAGACAAATAAGTATTGCATGAATATATTTTCCAGTGAATATGATTCTTAGGTCAAAAGCCTCTCTCTCTCTTTTAAAATCATTCTCATACATTCCCTATACCATTTTATAAGGTCTTTGTTCTACTGTATATCTCTTCATTTTGGTCTAATAATTTCAGATATGTTAAAAATATTTATTTTATATGCCTAAGGAAGATTATATATACATGGATAATTTATCATTTGAAGTGAATCTGTCCTGTCCTGCCCTCCTGTAAAAATAAAAAAGTCAGGCAAAGCTCATGTGTAACAGTACAATAAGAAATATCTTGCAGTCTGCTGGGGTTGTCTAATTCTTGTGGTTATTAAAAACCGCAAGACATCTGGACAGCTTTTTGCTGTGTTTTGGCCTTTTCTGAAAATGCTGATCCTGGAGAATACTGGAAGTAAAGGGGAACATTCAATAATCTTATTTAAATAGATATAAAAGATATAAGTAGCATCCATTAGCTGTTATAGGTAATCACAAAAATATAGTATAAAACAGTTGCTTATTGAGGAAAGATCTATTGATTTATTAGTCTTTATTAATTTAAAGTGAAGAATGAAAAGATTTACAATACCAATGCAATATTTAAACCTCTATTAATAATCTTGAAATGGGAATATAGTTTATATATGTATTCTATTGTTAATTATTCATTTTTTGGGCTATTCCCTAATTAGATTGTAAAGAAGAGATGTCAGCTGATATAAGATTTAGATTTAGCTGATCTAGATTTTGTCTTATGTGCTTTTTTTCTAAGTATGAAACACATGTATTGAATATATATCAACTATAACATAAACAAAATGTGCCTTTTAAATAATTTGATGATTTTAGCTCTTTTTCTAAATTTACATCCTCATTGTCTACAATTTTCTTTCTCTAAACAGGATTTAGCAATAAGCACATACCAGTATCTGGGACTTTATGGGATTTTGTTAGCAGGGAGAAATGTTAAAGCAGTGGTGGGATTCAATTTTTTTTACTACGGGCATGGCTTTGTGGGCGTGGCAGGAGGATTCTGTAAAATCTCCAGTCAGAGGCGGTATTTGCCGGTTTTTCAAACTACTCAAAATTTCTGCTACCGGTTTTCCAGAACTGGTCAGAACCTGCTGAATACCATCTCTGTGTTAAAGGATCCAGTGTAGTATATAAGCAAAAGAACATGAACCCAGATTTAATAAATTGAAAAACAATAAATATGTTAAAGTGACATCCTATTGAAAATGATAAGCTATAATTTCTACAACATGCCATTTTCATTCTTTAGTTCCACAAAAGCAACCTGGAGCGGACTTCTTTCTTTGTTCCCACCCTCCTCCAAAAATATCAGTCACTTCTGCTAATCTTGAAATACTTAGAAGGGAAGAGGGAGAGAGATAACTATAACCCATTCAATTTTCCCTCCAGTTGACTGACCCAGGAATGCTAAAATGGCATCCCAATCAGTTTTCCACCCTCTAGACTACCATAGCTCCTGCAGTAACGGCACTTCCCCCTTAAAACTCACATAGACAATGAAATACATTTGTATCTGTTCTGTCCCTAATTTACATACTCGAAATCCCCGCGCTTTGATTGGCTAAAGCGCGGGGATTTCTAATTGGCCAGGCGAGCCGCGCCGATTGGCCCGTTGAAAGTCTCCCGTGATTGGCTCACTCCAAGAGCAGGAGACTTGAAATGCTGCCATTGGCCGCGGCCGCCGCGGCGAAAAGGATAAAAGCCGTGGGCTTTTTCCTTTTCGCCGGTTCGGTTCTCAACTTTAAAATAAAGAGCTTTAAACTAAGTCACCGACTCCTGGCGTCTTTTGCGGACACGACACTGGCGACGAGGGTGGGATCCAGACCCTGAACCGAACCCCGTGTCCGACAAGAGCCAGACTTAGCACCGACATGGCGAAAATCGCACCGCCCGCCCCCTTCAACCCCGCCACCGAGGACTGGGAATCATTCTCAGACCGATTCCGCATGTACCTCGAGTGCACCGGAATGAAGGACGCCCCAGGCCCGCTAAAACGCGCCGTTTTCCTTACGCATTGCGGAACCGAAGTATTCCAGATGGCCAAAGCATTGGCCAAGCCGGCCGACGCAACCGCCATGGATTGGGACGTCCTCGAACCTATCCTTCGGCGACATTACGCCCCCGAGGTCTCAATCCTGATCCGGCGCAACGAATTCTACCGGCGGGACCAGAAACCAGGCGAAAAACTGAGCGACTTCGTCGCCGAGCTGCGGCGCCTGGGAGGACTCTGCGAATTTGACGGCCTGAATAGCCTTCTAAGAGACCGATTCGTACTCGGCCTATGGGACCCTGCACTCCAGAGCCGGCTTATGGCTAAGGGCGACATCAGCCTAGCAGACGCCCTCACCACAGCCGCAGCCGCAGAAGCGACCCGCACTTCCGCTGATAGCATGTGAAAACCAGATGCAAAGGGCGGAAACAACAACCCGGCGAGGTCGGCCGACTCAAAAAACGAAACGACCGCACACTACGGAGATTTCCATTCTACATCCAGCACGTCCGAAGACGAAGAAGACATACATCGAGTCCAGACGGGGCGCGGCGACCAACGGAACCGGAGAGGTCGTAGGTCGAGGACCAACTGTGCCGGCTGCGGCGGCGACCACCCCAGATCAGAATGCCGATTTTTTGACTCTATCTGTCGGCATTGTGATAAAAGGGGACACATCGCCCGGGTTTGCCGCCAAAAGAAGACTCGCAGTCCACCCAGATGGGACCAACACGATCGTAAGAGAGAAAGCCCACCGCCCAGGACCAGAGATCGCCAATCAGACAGCCGGTGGGACCGAATCCAGCGACCATCGAGAGGCGGCGACAACCGGCGCAAGGAAGAAACCCACCAGACGGTAACCATCGGCCACGCCATCTCCGACGGCGCCAGAAAGGTACACGTAGAGGTCCATATTGAAGGACAACCATGCAAAATGGAGGTGGACTCCGGGTCCTACCTCTCCATGATTGCATGGCACGAGATAAAACGGTTAGTGCCCACCCTCCATAGGAGAAACATAAACGCCCAAAGACTTATTATAAAAGACTACCAGGGAAACCGCGTCCCGGTAGTGGGCACCAAGAACTTTAATGTGACATACAAGGGCCGCACCGAACAACTCCCACTCACAATCGTCGATCGCGACCGCCCAAGCCTGCTGGGCTTACAATGGTTCGCCCCGCTCGACATCGCCCTCACGGGAGTCAACCACGTCACCGACGACGGCTGGGAACAGCGGCTAGCCCAGGAGTTCCGGGAGGTCTTCGACGGAAGCCTGGGCAAGTACCAGGGGCCCCTTATCTCTTTTGATCTAGACCCTAGCGTCCCCCCCAAGCGACTAAAACCTAGGCGGGTACCATTCGCCCTAAAACCTAGGATTGACGAGCAGATTGACAAGCTCGTCAAACAGGGGGTGTTACAACCTATAGACCATGCCAGATGGGAGACCCCAATTGTGACCCCGGTCAAGCCAGACGGGTCAGTGAGAATTTGTGGGGACTATAAGGCCACCCTAAATGGCGCGCTGCAACAAAGCGCTTACCCCGTCCCAATCGTGCAACACCTACTGCACTCACTGGGAGGGGGCAGGGTCTTTGCCAAGCTCGATCTCGCCCAGGCATACCAACAGTTGCCGGTCGATGAAAAAACAGCAGAAGCCCAGACCATCGTTACACATCGGGGGGCTTTCAAGTGCAACCGACTCCAATTCGGAGTCAGCGTGGCACCAGGCATCTTTCAGAGCCTGATGGAACGTTTGCTGCAGGGCATCAAGGGGGTGGTGCCCTATTTCGATGACGTATTAGTAGCGGCGCCAAACGAAGCCGAATTAGAAAACCGACTCAGAGAGGTCTTAACCAAATTTAAAGAAACGGGACTTAAAGTAAAAAGGGAGAAATGCCAACTGTGCACGGAGCGAGTGGAATTCTTGGGCTACCTTCTAGACCGGCACGGCATTCACCCCACAAGTAAAAAAGTAAAAGCTATCAAAGAAGCCCCCACCCCTAGGTCTAAGACGGAACTACAGGCTTTCTTGGGGTTGCTGAACTTTTATAATGTTTTCCTACCCCAAAAGGCAACGGCGGCGGAGCCTTTGCATAGGCTCCTGGATAAGGCGGCAACCTGGACTTGGGGGAAACGGGAGCAAGCCGCCTTCCAAAAAACCAAAGACCTCCTCACCTCCGACGCCGTCCTGATCCAATTCAGCGAAACGTTGCCCCTGGCCGTCACTTGCGACGCATCACCTTTCGGCGTCAGCGCTGTCCTCAGCCATACCCTTCCGGACGGAAAAGAAGCACCCATCGCATTCTTTTCCAGGACCCTAACCAAGTCAGAGCGGAACTATAGCCAGCTGGACAAAGAAGCCTTGGCTATAGTTGCCGCCGTTAAGCGGTTCCACGAATACCTTTATGGCCGCCCATTTACCATTGTGACAGACCATAAGCCGTTGCTGGGATCCTTGCAGGAAATCGAGCCATCCCGAACATTCTGTCTCCCCGGATGACAAGGTGGTCCGAGTTCCTGGCAGCCTACAGCTATGAACTAATACACAAGCCGGGTAAGAAGATTTCGCACGCGGACGCTTTAAGCCGCTCACCGTTACCAGACTCCGACCCTGACCCAGCACCAACGACAAACACCCTGAACATCGAAAACCTGCCCAACCTGCCCATAACCGCGTCGGACATTGCCCGGGAGACTATTAAAGACAGGCGTCTGGCGCGGGTTTTGCATTGGGTGGAAAAAGGTTGGCCAGAAAGGGACAATGACGAATCCATTAAGACATTTAAAAACCGCCAAACCGAACTCTCGCTACTTAAGGGGTGTATCTTATGGGGTGACAGGGTGGTCATCCCGGACAGGCTGCAAAGGAGGGTCTTAGAATTGTTGCATGAGGGGCATCCTGGCATCGTCAGAACTAAAGCCCTGGCCAGAAGTTACGCTTGGTGGCCAGGGATGGACAAACAAATAGAGGCCTGGGTAGCTAGGTGCCAGCGATGCCAGGAGACTAGACCCAGCCCACCCGCAGCACCCATCCTAGAGTGGGAAACACCGAGGGGGCCCTGGTCCAGAATCCATTTGGACTTTGCCGGTCCCACAAATGGGCATACCTTTCTAATAACAGTTGACGCTTACTCCAACTGGCTGGAGGTAAGCGACATGAAATCTACCACCACGGAGGCCGTAATCAAAGAACTTTGCAAACTCTTTGCAACACACGGCCTCCCAGACGTCGTCGTTTCCGACAACGGGCCCCAGTTTACTTCCCTCGACTTCGAGAGATTCCTGGCGGAGAGGGGCATCCGCCACGCATTAACAGCACCGGCGCATCCGGCGGCGAACGGTAGGGCGGAACGGATGGTACAATTTACCAAAAAAACCATCCGGAAAATGGACCACGGGGAGATCCAAGACAAAATTAACAGACTCCTCTTTATACAACACATCACCCCGAACACCACTACCAACAAAAGCCCAGCCGAGTTACTAATGGGTAGGAAGCTGAGGTCCCCACTCGACAGGTTACACCCAACATATAACCCGGAGCGGCCCCCAGACTCAAGTACAAAATACCGAACATTCGCACCCGGAGACCTCGTGTATGCGAAAAACCTGACGGGGGACCCTCTATGGATCCCAGCCGTCATCACCCAAATCACAGGCCCGCGCTCATACCGGCTCCAAACCACAGATGGGCGAGCCTGGAAACGACACATTGACCAACTCAGGTCACGGTCGGCAACAGAATCCACCCCCCAAGAAACAAACCAAGGGGGGAGGGAATACCCGAATAAACAAACGCAAGAAAAAATAAACCAGCAGTACTTGCCGGAACGCAGCCATCGCGATCCCCCACCGGAGAAGAAACACCAAGCCAGCTCAACCGACTCGGAAAGACCAAGCGGGAGCGGCGAGACCCGTAGCTCAACCAACCCGGAAGGCCCAGGTGGGAGCCACGGAGAAAGAACCGGCCCGATCATCCAACCGGTTCGCACAGAAGAGGGAGCGGCCAAAAACTCGACCGCTCCGGTCGAAATCCAGCTTGCAACTGAGTTGCGCAGGTCAAGTAGGACTAGACGGAGCCCCGCCTACCTACGTGACTACGCAACGTAAAGACTGTACCAAGAGGGGAGGGGTGTTTTGTCCCTAATTTACATACTCGAAATCCCCGCGCTTTGATTGGCTAAAGCGCGGGGATTTCTAATTGGCCAGGCGAGCCGCGCTGATTGGCCCGTTGAAAGTCTCCGGTGATTGGCTCACTCCAAGAGCGGGAGAATTGAAACGTTGCCATTGGCCGCGGCCGCCGCGGCCAAAAGGATAAAAGCCGTGGGCTTTTTCCTTTTCGCCGGTTCGGTTCTCAACTTTAAAATAAAGAGCTTTAAACTAAGTCACCAACTCCTGGCGTCTTTTGCGGACACGACAGTATCACCTTGCCATATTTTTGGTACAGGTTCTGTTTATTTGTCAACTATATGTAGATACCATTGGAACCTACCCAGTTGCTAAAGGCTAGAAAATTTATGCTCAAAAACTCAGTGATGCCAAGAATTTTATAGATTAAAATTCAACTGAAACTGGTTTTTTTCCTGTTTAGAAAAGAATTGTGGATGATTGTTTTTCTACACAGTAACTGCAGAGAAATTATTATATGGATAAAAATGGAAATATCTACAATGAAGAATGATTGGTGAAGATAATAGAATTGAAGAGATGGCAACATTGATTTATTTGCTTCAGGAGAAGACAATAACATTTGTTAGTAACTGGAAACTCTTTATGGATTTTTGGTGAAAACTTCTGGTCTATGGATTTGATTATTAAAAAACGACAATATGGAAAGAAGGGAGCCATGATGTAACCTTACAAAGAGGACAAAATATGAATGCATTTATAACTGCTTTAAGGAACATTGGAACCCATTTCTTTACATCTTTCTTTCCCTCTTTCTCTTTCTTTATTTGCTTATCACTTTTCATTGCTCTTTTTTCTTTAAATTTGTATTGTTTTTACTTTGTAAAAGAATCTTTAAAAAAAATAAAGAAATCTCCATTTTTGTGGGCTGTCAGTTTAAGACACAAATTCAATTATTCAGGGTAGGGGCCAAATTCATTAATTTATTTATTTGATTTGTCAATCACTTATAAGGTAATAGATATAAGTATAAACATGAGTAAGAATACAGAAAATAGGTATGAATAAATGGGGACAATAGGACAGGGACAGTAGGCACAATGGTGCACTTATGCACGCCTCTTACAGACCTCTTAGGAATGGGGTAAGGTCAATAGTGGTTAGTTTGAGGTTAAAGGAGTGGGGGTTAGATGATGTAACAACAGAGTCAGGTAGTGCAATCCAGGCATTGACCATTCTGTTGCTGAAGTCGTACTTTCTGCAATCAAGTTTGAAGCGGTTTACATTGAGTTTGTATCTGTTGTGTGCTCTTGTATTGTTGTGGTTGAAGCTGAAGTAGTCATTGACTGGTAGGACATTGAAGCAGATAATTTTGTGTGCTATGCTTAAGTCTAACTGTAGGCGGCGTAGTTCAAGGTTGTTCAAGCCCAAAATCTCAAGCCTGGTGATATAGGGTATTCTGTTGAAAGCAGAAGAGTGTAGTACTCTTCTTATGAAATACTTCTGGACTCGCTCCATTGTATTAATGTCTGATATGCAGTGCGGATTCCAGACTGCTGAGCTGTATCCGAGTACTGGTCTGGCAAAAGTTTTGTATGCTCTAGTTAGCAATTCGATATTTCCGGAGGAGAAGCTTCGTAAGATTCAATTTACAACTTTTAATGCCTTTTTAGCAATGCTGTTACAGTGAGCTCTGGCACTTAGGTCATTTGATATGAGAACTCCAAGGTCCTTGACAGAGTGAGGATCATCAACAAGGTCATATCCACCTAGTTTGTATTTGGTATACTGATTTTTTTAACCAATGTGTAGGACAGAGCATTTGTTGGTCGAGATTTGGAGTTGCCCGATGTTTGACCATTCAGACACATAATCAAGGTCGCTTTGAAGGATAGTAGCATTGTCCGTGGGGTTGAATAGTTTTATGTCATCTGCAAAGAGGATGCAGTTGCTTATAAGGTGATCGCAAAGGTCATTTATATAGAGTATAAAGAATGTGGGTCCTAGAATGCTGCCTTGGGGGACACTGTTGTTAACTGGAGCAGGGTTTGATATAGCGCTCCCTATTTTTACTATTTGTTGCCTGTTTGACAGGAACGCAGTTCTCCACTTATGGAGGGATCTGGAAATTCACATATAATTCACATTATATTCACATATAATTCACATATAAACAGTAAGCCATTAAGAATATCCAAAGTTTTTAACGTTGTTTGAACTTGTCAGTCTGAGTAAAAAAGTTTCAAGAGAATCCTATCAATATTTCTTGAAGGTAGCAGCAGAAGTCTTGTGCTACTGGCAGTTCCAACAATGCAAAGTTTCTGGTCTTATGGAGATGTTCTTTCAAACAACTGAATAGAAACTTTCTTCAAACCATGATACTGTCATTCAGAGTATGGAAGTAACCTGTGTTGCCTTATGCGTAATTCATAGGCTTTTTAGGCTGAACAGAACAAGGCTTTTACCATTTATTGTGTCTTTATCAATTATTTTTCAGCATGTACAATAATACATCATAGGCTATTATCATTCCTATTAAAGGCCTCTGACTGAATAACCACACCTGCTGTAAGAGACAATATTTTTTCTCAGTTTCCTTGTTTCCCCTGTTCCTGACTTCCTTGTGATGTTCCAGAACAGGGGTCCTCAAGCATAGCTGGCTAAGGAATTCTGGGAGTTGAAGTCTACAAGTCTTAAAGTTGACAAGTTTGGAGAGCTCTGTTCCAGATGATCACTAAACTTTCTAGAAGATTTTTGGATGATGGGAAAGAAACTCCAAGGAATTTAAAGCTCAAACTGCTTTGTGTTAAAACGATTCTGATTTATTTTAAAACATTCTAATTTAAATAAACAAAAAAGAGGTAGAGTCATTTAAAGAATCCAAATCTAGAAAAATTCTTACACTTGCTGAAGATGCATCTTGCTGAAGATGCAGTATTGACCATGCGTAAATACTCAAACCCATAAGGTGTAGGAGTTTGCTTTCTCATAGTTCTCTTGAATATATACACATCGTGGGTGTTAAAATATAACTGCACATAAGAACACACAATTATTTAATGTCTCATTTTCGTCATCTGTATCTAGGAAATAGCTGACAGTTGGAGGCAGGAAAATAACCTAAAATAACCCAGTAGTCTATTTTCCCCATGCTTTTAAGTGATCCTAGGTTAAAATCTGCTTCCTGAAGGTGCACCAAACATCCAGGTGTAGGACATGTTAATTATAGATACTCTGACCTCATACATCAGTGAAACTTTTCTTTACTACATGAGCCGGATTTCCCTTCTTATTGCACATACTTTATAAATAGCACTTTACCAAGGCTATTGACTCCTATTAATAAAACAGAGAGACTACTGAACTAAAAATACACATATAATAAACATGGAACCCTGCCTGGCAACCGGAATCAAACTTTGCAACTCAAGAGTTATATTTCTCTCATTATTGGGAATACAATTAGAACTCTTCCTTTCATAGATTCTGCTTCCTATGTAGGTGCATGCAGAGAACCTGAAACAGCTTTTCACAGTTTGCTTAACTAAACAATTGCATACATTAAGAATATTACAAGGCTTTTGCAATTGTGAAATCTGGATTCCATTTATATGTTTATTTGTTTTATTTTAAATTTCCATTTTTGTTTCCAAAGAATCTCTAAAGAAACTTAAAACATATTGTAATTCAATATTATAACTCTGAGGCCACTTCTGCATTGACCATTCCTCGATTCCCTCAAACTAAGCTGAAACTGATCTGCAACTTTTTTTAAGCGTCTGCTTATTTTAAAACACTAGGATTATTTGTTTTTGTTTGTCACATTTATATTCCTCCCAACTCACTCTACAAAGCAATTCTGGGTTCCTTATAATTAAAATCGTAAGTATTAAATATTTACAAGATTAAAGTCAAAACTAGATAGCCAAAATCAAGAGAGGCACATTGCCCCATAGAACTGTGCTGCTTCCAAACCCCATCGGTAAAGAGAAACATTATTTTTTAATATCCAAGGTATACAGACCACAATAGTGAAAGCCTTTTTGTTGCACAGCATGCCTACAGGTCTGGTTTTATTCACAATAAAATGCAAGCCAAATGGAAATCCTGTACCAACATGGTAATGAGGAGAACAACTGTGGAGAAAATTTTGCTGGTGCTGCTGCTTATGTTGTTATCCAGTGAATGACTTGTTGTTTCTGTTGCAATCAGATGAAGTGGCAGAGAACACTTGTTTGTCTACCTGTAGAAAAGACTGGGGCATATTTTCAACGAACACTTTGACCTTGTTTTAAATCATGTTTTCCTTGTTTCATTTTATTTCTGTTTGCTGTCTTTATCATCCTGTGGGATAACATTAAGTAGAAAAACAGACTGACAGGCTTGAAATTCCATTATGTCCACTATCCCACTGCAAGGCCAAGAGAGAGCAGAAACACATTTATCAGGAATTAATGGGGGTACATACAATAAATAATGTAAATTGCTATTGTGTGACTGAGGCAGCAGCTAGAATGAAAGGAAGGAGAAAGAGATTAAGATTTCCTTTAAAATTCAGCAAGACTTAATTATAACTATTTCAAGCACTGGATGGAAAAATGATTCAAGAACAAAAGGATGAGAATCTGAGATAGGTCACATATCTACCTTCTTCACTTTATGAAGCTGAGAGATTAAATCCATCTCCCTTTTTTATTATCAGTCTAGCTCTTATTACAGCTGAGAATCAGTATTGGAATTTTGATCTCTACATATCATATCACCATATTATTGAAGTTTTCAGCCAGGTTGTTGGGCAGTGCATAACAAACATGTACTGTATATCAAAGAGCATTCTAACAGCAAGGTCCTCTGCTAGTTCCAGAGTCTATTTTCCATCAAGGGACAGACTAAAACTATTGTCATGTATTTGTTTTTTCAAAGTAATCAAGTAAAGAACTAGCCTGAAGAAAACTGAAGAAAATCATAGATTGCATTTCTTTCATAGCTCTTTGCATTAATAGAAACCCCTTCCCCAGTAGTCGTTTACAGTTGCTAATTAAAACACTGATGAGAAAAGCTTTTTATGAAGAGAACTGATATATAAGTTGTGGAAGGAGATGCATAGAAAAATGCTTTCTTGGAGTATGCCTCCAACATACTATATAAGGACTGCAACAGCCACTATGTAGGACTGAGACTCAGAAAACTAGCAAAGCGCATCACGAACACCAACTAGCAATCAGAAACATAATAAAAACTCATTAATTTCACAACATATGGACAGACTCAACCATGGTTTTAATTGGAAAACTGTAAGTAGCCTAGACCAATTTAAATCTCAAAATGCTAGAAAATTCCTGAAAGCATGGCATGTGGACAAATCAACCATCGGTAGACACATAAACTACATTTACACAACATTCAAAAAAAGACAATAAAAAAGTAAGAAGGAAATCATTAATTACAATGATTTCCAGAGAAATACTTTATGACCGAATAAGTGGCTTCTCAATATGACAAAATGTATTGTCCACAGTATTTAAAAAAAAAAATAGTGTTATTTTGACTGGAAAAAACTCTCCAAAATGCCTTGCAATTATGCATTCCAATCACACTTGTCTAAATAATGTTCAATTCAATTTAATTCAATTTCAGAAGGTCCAGAAAGTTTGTTATGCCAGCCTGGTCATTGAAAGGCTAAACGGTGATGTTGGATTGTATCAAGCCTGTTTTTTATTGCTGTTGCTTGCAAAACTGTAGAATAGTGAATAATTGTTTGTGTTCATCCATATGTTGTCCATCCCTATAAAACAAAATGTTTATCAGCTTGGAAAATTTACATACATACACACACACTTACTTTATACATATAGCAATAGGTCACTTTTCTTAAAAAAAAATCCATTAAATAAAATCTGCAGGAGAAATCACTGCAATTATTTTGTATTTTACTGATTTCTGATCTAAAGACAAACAGCCAATTCACAAAAACTAAGTTGATTGTTATTTAACATAGTTGTGTTCAAAGTATGCTATGGGTAAAAAGTATTATTTATCTTCATATCTATTTTTCCAAACATAGGTAAATTAGCAATGTTTGGATCATTTTATCATACATATTTCCTTTAATTTATCTGAAGCATACCTACCCCACTATATATAGTGCAATTTTAATGCTAGGATAGACAGTTGAATTTGCATTGCTCATTGCTCTGCATTCATTCTAGTTAGTGTCCCAAAATCAACACAAAAATAGTAACAGTAATTATACTGTTCATGTAATTAGAAATGGAACAAGATTATATGATGAAGTAGAGTGTAAGTTCTGTGAATGTATCAGTAGTGACCTCGTTTGGCACCTGCTAAAGACCTAGCACCATGGCAAACCCAACCAGTGATTGCAGCCACAGTACCCATTAATTATTTCCTGTATTCCAACTGTCTAAGCAGCACTTTGTTCTCAGAACAAAGAAAGCTGCAAAATGGAAAAGCCACAGATAAGTTTCTTGTAGATGCAAAGGCCTTTTGGCCAACTTAGATCAAACTATCCAACATGTCTCTTGTAAAATCATGCCATTGATCATTATTTTGATGTGTAAAGACTGACAAACAAAAAAAAAATTAACTGCTACAAGAAAAATCAGATTATTCAAAAATTATATTTATTTGTCCTGCTATCTGAAAGATTGTGTATATCTTACGTGGTGTGGTGTATATGCTACTTAAGTACTATAAGATAATTCATAGATAAAAATGATTGGAGTGGCACATAACCTGTTTATCAGATCTTGCATCCAATGTTGTCAAATAAAGTTTAAATAATAATAAATAGGTTATTTATTATAAGATGCTATAAGATTTGTTGCTACTGCTTTTATTTCAATCTTTAATTAATTAAACATAACAGGAAAAAAAGGAGCTAATGGTTAAGGCTCTAGATTAGAGACTGGGAATTTTGGTCCTGCTTAGGACTAGATCAGTTGGGTAACTTGGCTCAGTCAGTCTCTCAGCCCTTGGAAGAAGGCAATGGCAATCTTTCCAAAACTTTGCCAAGAAAATTGCAGGAATTAAGCAGTCACAGGAGTCAGCAATCATACAAAAGAAAATGAAAAGAAAAAGAAGAAATATAACAAAACAGCATATTAACTGTTCATAAGATGATCTAATTTCAGTTCTTCAATCCACTGAGTAATTTATCTTTTGAAGGACCCTTTTCCACTGTTGTCAAATTCCATATAATATATATGCAGGTTCAAAAGACATCCCAGAATGGTAAATCCAATCTCAAAAACAGAATAACGTGTGTCATTACTTCTTATCACAACATAACAAAACTGGCAAAAACTGGTAATACAAAGCATTACCGTCAGTGCATGTTGGATTCTTGCTGTTTATGCTGCAATGTGTTAACATATCTACCTTTTTGGAAGATGTTTTTATATGCCTGTGGTAAAAAGTGACCATTTCAAAAATTTATTTCATTAAAACCTGTGAAGGCATCCAGATAAAAAAACTGAGGAAGGCTAATGTCCTCTGCCATCCTTGCTCTTTTCTATGTAGCTTTACATATTTTGCTCTTCACTCTTTATAGTTTATGGACCTTTTCTCCTAGTTCCTAGTTTGAAGCAACCCAAGGTGAAACTGATTGCCTCAATTTTCACATTACAAACTCAAAGCAAATCAGGTCCTCTTTGCTCATCAAATCTCCAATTTGAATGTAATCAGGACTGATTTCCCCAGGAACTGTTTATAATTATGCAAAAATCTCCTGCGTTTTAAGGTACATTCTTAGCCCATTTCACCAAACAATCCAGTGAGACTTTAATATTGGTATCTATTCATGGCATTATAACTAATACTTGCAGCAGCATTATTTTAATGTATCTGCTGCTGACAATACTTCCTTTCATAACAAGGCTAGATGCTAAAGCAGGTTGTTTCATTTTTTAAGATTCCTTCACACCCTGGCACAAATAGAAGTAATTTCCTGGAAGTTAAAAACAAAAATGATCAATTTCATTTCTTCTCACAGATCCATCTTCTTTCTTACAATATAATAGCCTTACATTACTATGCTTGGTGATTACATCCTCTGATACTATGTTCAAAAATTGGGGGGAGATGAAGGAGCCTCTATCTGTAGAAGAGACAATGTAAAACTGCAGATAATAAGCCTTATTAAAAGCAGTAAATCAAAAATGACCATTGTAAAAACAGGTAGAATGTAAAATGTACAGGCACATTAGGCAAGCATGCAATAGAAGTAGTGAAAAGTTTTTTCACTTGATGGATAGAAATAACAATATGTCACATGCAAATAAAGCATCAACCTTAACACACATGTCACCCTGGGGAGTTGGAGATTTTGAGATAAGATATTGGGAACAACATACTGTCTGCCAGCATTAAATTCTACATGTTACCTTTCCCCAGGCCTCCAAGTACTTATCTCGAGTGGTGATAAAAGGTAAATAGTAAAAATAGGGTAGAAAAACAAATTAGAATAAGAAAAATTCCAATGAGGCAGGACATATTCATGTAATACAAAGTCAGACTGAATTTTCACAGTGATGGTAGAGCTAAGGAGAAAAATGGAAGTTTAACTTCTATATATTAAGCACCTATATTCCTATCTTGTATGGACTTTGGTTAGTAAAATTCAAAACATTTTCCGCTCTCTTGCAGAATGGTGGAATAATTCCTTGTGTTATCAAAAATGTGCCCAGAGGTTCAGCAATCTTTATAAATATCTTTTACTGGTAAGCCTTGGAAGAAGTAATTTGCCAGGGATATTTAATTACCCTCTAGTAATGGGTAATAACTCTTAGAGCCAGTTTGGTTAAGTTACCCAGCTAGAAATCAGGAGACTGTAAGACTCTCTATATATTTAAAATTACGAGCATGAGCGCCCCAATATAGTTGACTTTCTTGATCATGTATGTGAGAGTAACCCAATCTTTAAATGTTTAATGTTGCAGAATCAGCAATCTCAACTAAAATAAACATAAAATTATAAAGTTTTAAAAACAGGCAGGCACCAACCTATGATAATAAATCTGAGCTTAATTCTAGAGAAAAGGTAAGTGCAAGTGTTAACCATATTTATTAAAAAGGAAAACTCATCTAAGTTAGTATGATTTTATCCTGACTAAACATGTTAGAACTAGCCAGTCAATTATTTGAATTAATCAAGCGTCTGTCTGAAGGCTGTGCAGATTGTATTTTCAGGAAGCTATGAAATGTAAGCAACATAAAAAGTGCTGTAGTAGAGTAAGGCTGGTCTGATGGGGCTGCAAAGTTGTTCTGCAAAGCTGCAGCATAATCAGTTTAGGTTAATAGGTAAGTTAAATTTTTGCAGAATCCAGGGGCAACAATTTACAGGATTTAATTTGTTAAATTTCCTCTATAATAGAGTATTTCTCTGTTCTCTTATTATCAATTCAAAACCTGTTTTTCCATATAATATTTAAATGTATCATTTAGGGTTATCATGAACAGAGAATGAATCCCGGCCTCATCCAATGCCTTTTCTGTGATCCCCCATTGCTGCTTCAGCTAATGCTAATGTTGACCTTGGCTGATCCTGAAAAAGGAAACATGGTGAGAGAATATGAAGCTAATAATGTAGTACCCTTCTATGTTTGTCTAAACTAGAAAATCACATGGAGAAAACATGATAGCAAAGTTCCTCTACAATCATAAGCAAAGTATTTGGAAACAGAATGACTTGTCTCCTTGAGTCCTAGGCCCCACACTAATTCTGGATGTTTTAGTGACATGTCATATTTAATAAGTGCCCAAACATGTACTAGAAAGAACCCAGTGAAAAGGTGGAATATAAATCAGCTGAAAGAGCAAATAAATTAAAATATCCTATGATCTAATTTTGAGTGCTAGTGACTTCATAGACATGTCTGTACAATTTCATTTGCAACAGTATGGAAGCCTTTCACTATTGCCTTCATCTGGGAGATATATAGGATGTACCATAAGCCAAGCTCCTGATTTATTATTTATATAATAAATTGTCTGTAGGTCCTGGCTTTTGGTATATCATACATATAAATACAATTTCTAGTGTGATGAACATCCACAGTAGTTTTCCATCCCAGGAATGCATTATGTTTCATACTTAAACTGAAACTAGACACGTTCAACCAATTGCTTCATTTGTTATCATGTAACAGCAAATGTTTTTCCACATATTTTATTTTGAGATGAAATAAAACTTAAAGGAAAAAAATTAATGTTCTGCTCTTGAGTTTGAGCAGTTCCTACGCATTACAAGACTCTGAGACTTCTTCTTTTCTCCCTGACTGTTCCCTCAAAAAAGTAAAGGAGAAAAAATGTGCCATTTTAGTCATGGATAACAATGTGATATTACCCTGCATTAGGTAGAAGAATACTGGAACATGAAAAGTGAATGGGAAGCACTGAATTATGATTATGATTATTGTTGTTGTTGTTGTTGTTACAGTTAGGCAGATGTTCAGACTGGCTTTGGCATTTTTGTCTACCCATCGAATCCTTACCGAGAACCTGGGCTAGGCAAATCTGGATGTTTGATGCTGTTGTTGTTGTCGTTATTATTATTATCTCTTTTATTCATTAATCATGAAACTCATTCAACTGAATATTTAAAAATATATCACAAATATAATTGACTGGCGCTAATATTTGATACGAGTTGCTGCCAGCATCTTAAGTATCAACCATGCTAATTACTATTATATAAACTTTTATTCATTAAATATGAAACTCAGTCAACTGAGTTAAAAATCAACTATTATGATTGTAGAGGAACTTTGCTACCATGTTTTCTCCATGTGATTTTCTAGTTTAGACAAACATAGAAGGGTACTACATTATTAGCTTCATATTCTCTCACCATGTTTCCTTTTTCAGTCAACTATTAAAAATGTATCACAGATATCATTGACTGGCACTGATGGTTGATACAGATTGCTTATTATTATTATCTCTTTTATTAATTAAACATGAAACTCAATCAACTGAACTTGTGCTTTTGTTCCAGTCACTTTACAGTTGCATGTCCTGGTTTCCTAGCAATAGCAGCTGAACCCTGTAGCCCATTTTTTGACAGATGTTCAGAAGCCACAGCATCTGATGCGGTCCTCGTTGACCTGGGCGACGACTGATCCGGTATGGAATTTTGTTGATTTTTTCTCATAATTAGTGCTGGTAGGTGTTTGGGTTGGTTCACGGTGGCTAAGCCACTACCAATCCGAAAACCAGTAATCTCATAACCTGATAGCCATCTAGGTTCAGCCATGGGTATTACTATTACTATTACTGTTATTATTGTTGTTGTTGTTATCATCATCATTATTTACTAAATTTATGCAGTATGCCATATGACTTTAGGCTGTTTAAAATTATTTAAAACATAAAAATAAGATAGAAAAAACAACCAGAAACAAAAAGAAAGTGTAGAGATTGCAGAATCACAAATTAAATGAAACTAATATACCTGTATTAAATGGAAGCTTCAGTCACTTTCACCAAAGGCCTAGGTGGAGAGCCAGGTCTTCAGTCCCCTTAGAAATACTAGTAGGATGGGAGCATCCTTTAACATCCTAAATGCCAACAGAAACTTAGCACAGTACATAAAATCATATGTTACAACATCTTACCAGTTTATGAATATTTCAACTTTAACAACAACAACACAAGAGCACACAACAGATATAAACTAAATGTAAACCATTTCAAACTCGATTGCAGGAAGTACGATTTCAGCAACATGTCTGGAACTCAATACCTGATTCTGTTGTCACCTGCTCAAACCCCCACTCCTTTACCCTCAAACTCTATTGACCTCACCTCATTCCTAAGAGGTCTGTAAGGGATGCGGATAAGCGCACAATCGTGCCTACCATCCCTGTCCTATTGTCCCCAATTATTAGTTCCTATTTCCTGTATTTAAACTTATGTTTATTCTTGTTTCTGTTATATTGTAAGTTTTTGACAAATAAATAAATAAATAAATAAAATATAAACTTATTCTCCGAATGAGTATCCTTATACTGTCAAAATGCACAAATAAGAAGGGAAAAAAAGATTTAGAGAAATTGCAAAGTTTGCAGAAGACGTAGGTAACATCTACGAGTTGGGACGCCCATTCTCAAGATGGAAGAGTAGAGAAGGGCTACATGGATAGTCATTGGCATCCAGTGCTAATTAAATAATAGACACTTCTGGATGTCATTTTGTATAAATCTATATCAATATCAATATATTATGGCCATGTGCTATGTGGCAAACTGCCTGCTAGTCTTCATCAGACCTTTCATTGGCTGTGTTAGGAATAGTGGTACTGACTGCCTTAAACAAAGGGCTATCATTCCCATTCCCCAGACACAACACTTAGAAAACAAGCACAGGCAGCACAGAAACTGACTGACTTGAACATGGAGACAAGTGAACGCAATATCCTTCACTTATTCCAGCTGCCTGCCTGGAATCCTAGTTTAGAAAGTTAGCACCCACCCCTCTCCTAGAAAAATGAAACATCCTAGGAACTATTAAAAAGGCAGAATATTTCCCCTAAAAAGAGTAGAAACTCAGAAGCAGAAACTCATCTCAGAAGCAGAAGCTCACCCCCACCTTTGTAAATGGATAGGCCATTAAGGCCTGGGCCAGAATATTCTACATAACAAAGGCTTCTGCCCATCTCACTACCTGGCCTGGGAAGATTGCATCAGCCAGCACTCAGGTGAAACCAGACAAAGCCTACAAAGTTAACTAAGACTCCCACCCCTGGGAATGTAACAGCCAATGGGATACATTTCTTACACAGGAACAGGAAACACTAAGGTGGGGCCCAACAGAGGTTATAAAACAATTGCACTTTCAGCATCTTGCCTTTTTTCTCCTTCTACTTTTCCTTCACTCAACATATGATCATCCTTTTTACTTTGGAGCTCCAAGCCATGTGGTCCTGTTCACCATTAAAACATTTTTCCAAACAGCCTCCATGTTTCCAGCGTCTTTTTCCCCACTTGGAACTGAACCCAGAAGGATAATTCTTCCAACACTAGTAAGAACACTCCATATTGAAATTATTTTGCTGTGGTCCCAACTGTATTATACTGATATCATTAATGTTTACATCTTACCTTTTTTATTATAGAACCCCAGGGCACATGCATAGCATTCCCATATAGTTTTCAACATAGACTGCATAGATAAAGCACAAGTATATGGGCTTCATCAGAATTGTTGTCATTTGTTTCTTTATGATAATCTGACACCCAAGGTAATTATCCTTAGCATGCATATGGATTTCATTGCATCAAACTAATGGACCAGCTATTTAAAAGCTAGTTCTGCCAGAACACTGTTTCCTATTTAAGGGAATTTATAATATATATGATACTGTAAATATGGCATTTGTCAAAGCAAAACTGGATAATGTATTCTTATGAAATCCAGGCAAATTTCTGTTTCTTCCTCTGTAGACAGAATTTGCAAGAGCTATGCTATAGAATTCTCACTATTAACAGAATCAACTGATCATGTACCATATATGCCCATACACAACATAAAACATTTCTTACAATTAAAAAACACAACTCGCTCATCAAACTTTATGGAAAACAGCCATCTTAAAAATGATCATGATGTTTCTTCTTGGATTGATATGAAATTACTATATTAGTAGTAGATAAGGTATTATATCACTTAATATGGTTGAAGTTCTTTTGTCTTTGGAGTAAGCTAGACATTAGGAATTATATTAATTGGTTTAGATATTAATGTTGTATTATACTGTATATTGCTCCTATCTAAATTAAATATTGGTTTAGTTGCAATTAACTTACAAATTAGGAATACATTACAAGACACTGACTTAAACATAAAATCATATTTTCAAGAAATATCTAAATAGATTTTTACATTAACTTTACATTGAGTGCAGCATGATATGGTTCTGACTGAAACTGCTGTGTTGCAAATATTTGCAGCGCTGAATAAAAACTAAAAACTCCAGACTACATCAAGTTGAAGATAATATATCAAAATAGGTTGTAGCATAAAACCGGAGGAACTGAGAGGCAGGGGTAGAATCTGATAATCTAAGAAAAAAAAAAAGAGTCCATGGCAAGTTCTGGCATGCTTTCACCAAGTAATACACATTTCTTGATAAATCCACCCAAGGACAAGCAGTAACTGGAAGCAGAGCAATGCGAACTATATTCACCAGTGCAGGGATAGATTGAACAGACTGTTATATTCGTCTTAAATAAATTTGTGCAGTATATTAATTTGTATAAAAAGAAACAAATAGAATAAATTAAAGGTTCCAGAACAAAATTGAATTACTGTAATTCCTTTGTTAAATGAACTTGCTTAGCAGTTGTTACATTAATTTGAATGTCCGCAGAACAAATTTCTGCATAACATTTTAAAACTGTAACTTCATGCAGCCTCTGCCCTATTTTTTCTACAATTTAGTTCAAAATGATAGTTTTGACCTTTAAAATCCTTCATGGCATGGGGCCCGGTTATCTGAGGGACTGCTTCTTCTTGGTTATGAGCCCATACCATCAGATCCAGCAGAAAGAGTATGCTATGGGACCTGTCTCTGTTGTGGTGACCACTTTCTGTGGGGATGCCTGCCCTATGGAATATTACTTCCCCCCCCACCTGTCCCTGGTGTGGTTGGTTTCATCTCTGTTGGTTTTTTGGAATTCTCCCTGTTCTGTCCTAATTTACATACTCGAAATCCCCGCGCTTTGATTGGCCAAAGCACGGGGCTTTCTAATTGGTCAGGCGAGCCGCGCCAATTGGCTCGTTAAGAATCTCCCGCGATTGGCTCGTTCAGAGCGCGGGAGATTCGAAGCGCTGCCATTGGCCGCGGCCGCGGCGGCGAAAGGAATAAAAGCCGCGGGCTTTTTTCCTTTCGCCGGTTCGGTTCCAGTTTTCCTAATAAAGAGCATTGCATGAAATCACCGACTCCTGGCGTCATTTTGCGGACACGACACTGGCGACGAGGATGGGATACAGACCCTGAACCGAACCCCGTGTCCGACGGAAGCCAGACAAAGCACCGAGATGGCAAAAATCGCACCAACTGTGCCGGTTGCGGCGGCGACCACCCCAGGTCGGAATGCCGGTTTTTCGATTCCATCTGCCGGCATTGCGACAAAAAGGGGCACATCGCCCGGGTTTGCTGCCAAAAGAAAAACCGCAGTCCAACTCGATGGGACCAGAACGACCGGAGAAGGGAAAGCTCACCGCCCCGGCCCAGAGATCGCCACTCGGACAGCCGATGGGACCGGACCGGATGATCCTCGCGAGGCGGCGACAACCGGCGGAGAGAGGAGACCCACCAGACGGTAACCATCGGCCACGCCGTCACCGACGACGCCCGAAAAATCCACGTCGAGGTTCACATCGAGGGCCAGCCGTGCAAAATGGAGGTAGACTCCGGGTCCTACCTCTCCATGATTGCATGGCACGAGATAAAGCGGTTGGTGCCTACCCTCCAAAGGAGGAACGTAGACAGCCAAAGACTTATTGTAAAGGACTACCAGGGAAACCGCATCCCGGTAGTCGGCACCAAAAACTTTAACGTAACATATAAGGGGCGCACCGAACAACTCCCCCTCACGATCATCGATCGCGACCGCCCAAGCCTGCTGGGACTACAATGGTTCGCCCCGCTCGACATCACTCTCACGGGGGTCAACCACGTCGCCGACGACGGTTGGGAACAGCGATTAGCCCAGGAGTTCCGAGAAGTCTTCGACGGAAGCCTGGGCAACGGCGGCGGAGTCTTTGCATAGGCTCCTGGACAAGGCGGCTACCTGGACTTGGGGGAAACGGGAGCAAGCCGCCTTCCAAAAAACTAAAGACCGTCTCACCTCCGACGCCGTCCTCATACAATTCAACGAGACCCTGCCTCTGGCCGTCACTTGCGATGCATCACCTTTCGGCGTCGGCGCCGTCCTCAGGCATACCCTTCCTGACAGAAAAGAAGCACCCATCGCGTTCTTTTCGAGGACCCTAACCAAACCAGAGCGGAACTATAGCCAACTGGACAAAGAGGCTCTGGCTATAGTTGCCGCCATAAAACGGTTCCATGAATATCTCTACGGCCGACCTTTCACCATTATAACGGACCATAAGCCGTTGCTGGGCATCCTTGCAGGAAACCGGGCCACCCCGAACATTCTGTCTCCCCGAATGACAAGGTGGTCCGAGTTCCTGGCGGCCTACAGCTACGAACTCATACACAGACCGGGTAAGACGATCTCGCATGCGGACGCATTGAGTCGCTCGCCGCTACCGGAATCCGACTCTGACCCAGCACCAACGACGACCACCCTCAGCATCGAGACCCTACCCAACCTACCCATAACCGCGTCAGACATTGCCCGGGAAACTATTAAAGACAGGTGTCTGGCGCGGATTTTGCATTGGGTAGAAAAAGGGTGGCCGGAAAAAGACAACGACGAGTCCGTCAAGACATTTCGCAACCGCCAAACCGAACTCTCGTTGTTAAAAGGGTGCATCTTATGGGGTGACAGGGTGGTCATTCCGGACAAACTACAGGGGAAGGTTTTGGAAATGTTGCACGAGGGGCACCCTGGCATCGTAAGAACTAAAGCCCTGGCCAGAAGTTACGCTTGGTGGCCAGGGATGGACAAGCAGATAGAGGCCTGGGTAGCTAGGTGCCAGCGATGCCAGGAGACTAGGCCCAGCCCACCCACAGCGCCCATCCTAGAGTGGGAAACCCCAAGGGGACCCTGGTCCAGAATCCATTTAGACTTCACCGGTCCCACGAATGGACACACCTTCCTCATAACAGTTGACGCTTACTCCAACTGGCTGGAGGTAAGCGACATGAAGACAACAACCACGGAGGCCGTGACCAAAGAACTTTGCAAACTCTTTGCAACACACGGCCTCCCAGACGTCGTCGTCTCCGACAACGGGCCCCAGTTTACCTCCCTGGAGTTCGAGAAATTCCTGGCGGAAAGGGGCATCCGCCACGCACTAACAGCACCGGCGCATCCGGCGGCGAACGGTAGGGCGGAACGGATGGTCCAATTTACCAAAAAAACCATCCGGAAAATGGACCACGGGGAGATCCAAGAGAAACTCAACAGACTCCTCTTTACACAACACATAACCCCGAATACCACTACCAACAAAAGCCCAGCCGAACTGCTAATGGGTAGAAAGCTGAGATCCCCACTCGACAGGTTAAACCCTACGTATAACCCGGAGCGGCCCCCAGACTCAAGCACGAAGTACCGAACGTTCGCACCCGGGGACCTCGTATATGCCAAAAACCTGACGGGGGACCCCCTATGGATCCCAGCCGTCATCACCCAAACCACAGGCCCACGCTCATACCGGCTTCAAACAACAGACGGCCGAGCGTGGAAATGGCACATCGACCAACTTAGGTCGAGGACAGCAAACGAACCCACCTCCCAAAACGCAAACCAAGGGGGGAGGGAATACCCGGGTGACCGATTACAAGACAAAATAAACCAGCAGTACTTACCGAGACGCAGCCATCGCGACCCCTCGCCGAATAAGAACAGCCAAGCCAGCTTGACCGACCCGGAAAGACCGAGCGGGAGCGGCGAAACCCGTAGTTCAACCAACCCAGAGGGCCCAGGTGGGAGCCACGGAGAAAGAACCGGCCCGATCGACCAGCCGGTTCGCACAGGAACAAGAGCAACCAAAAACCCGACCGAACAGGCCGGGATCCCGCTTACGACTGAGTTGCGCAGGTCAAGTAGGACCAGACGGAGCCCCGCCTACCTACGTGACTACGCAACGTAAGGACTGAACCAAGAGGGGAGGGGTGTTCTGTCCTCATTTACATACTCGAAATCCCCGCGCTTTGATTGGCCAAAGCGCGGGGCTTTCTAATTGGTCAGGCGAGCCGCGCCGATTGGCTCGTTAAGAATCTCCCGCAATTGGCTCGTTCAGAGCGCGGGAGATTCGAAGCGCTGCCATTGGCCGCGGCCGCGGCGGCGAAAGGAATAAAAGCCGCGGGCTTTTTTCCTTTCGCCGGTTCGGTTCCAGTTTTCCTAATAAAGAGCATTGCATGAAATCACCGACTCCTGGCGTCATTTTGCGGACACGACACTCCCCAAACCAGTTATGTTATCAGACTTGAGTGTCCTGGTCCTGGGGACTTGTGAGATCTTGAGGTGGCTTCATATTGCTAATACTGTTCTGTCTTAGCCTTATTTAAAAAAAATATTTTTAAACATTTGCAGTTTTATAAGTTGTTCATCATCCAGAGTTACCTTCTGTGAGATGGGTGACCAAGACAAATTCCTTGTGTGCCCAACCACATTTGGCCAATAAAGAATTCTATTCTATTCTATGTAAATTTTATAAACAAACAAATATTTTATCTTTCCTTTCTTGCTCTGTGAATAGCTCTTCCAGGTTTATCTTACAATGCCCAAGTTATAGCAGTACAAGACAGAAATGTTGTACTGTATAAAACTCTGAACCTAAATTTGGCAAAGTGTTCAGATGACATTATTTTATTGGGTTCATGATGCATTTGTCTGGAACGGAATTTTCCAGGGTGCCCAACAAAATAATTTGAGGAGTTTTGACCTAGAGGAGCCCAAAGAGAGTAGTCATGTTAACTGAGTCTGTCTACATTCTTGCAGCCTCTGTGAAGACTGCCGAAAAAGTACAGCTGGATTTATGTGGGAGTGGGGCTCCAGCAGACATCCTTTTCCTGTCAGTCTGAGCGTCGTCCAACTTCTGGACTGGAGAACAAGGAGGGGAAGGAAAAGCCAAGCATTTTCTCTCTCGTCCCCCCATCCCGCTTTCTGGCTCGCCTTTCTTAAAACCCAGGTCTATTTTTCTGCTGATGTCAGAGCGATAGGAAGCTGACTCAGGGTGAAAAACTGTTTGCTCTTTTCCTAGCCTGCGCTTTGCAGAAAATCAGTCCAAAGTTTACGGGATAAATTTGTCAAGCTGAAAGCGACACCCTTCACCCCGCACCGGGTGCATTTTTCCGAGAGATTTGTTGCATGATGTCACCGGAGAGAAATTCTGGCGGGGATTTTTTTTTTTTTTTAAATCACCAACCAGGAGCTGTGCCTTTACAGTAAATCAACTCTCTGTTTGCAATGCGCCCTCCAGCAGTCGGGTAAACAGAAGGTACAAGTGGTGGCTGATAAGCATGTCGCGTAGGAGGTATTGCACCTTTAAAGTCAGTTCCAGGAGGTCTGAATTAAAGGCTGCCCACCGGACCGAACGATCCTTCCCATGACAGAGCTGAACACAAAGACAATGGTCTTTCTTTGCCACTAAAAAACTTTAGCCAAACTTAGATACCGGCTATAAAAGCGCAGTTGTATTTTCTGGAGTGCTTGGATGGAATTTGAAGTTAGTGTAAAACGTTCCAAGATATTACCTCTCTTGTTTGGGATCACTGTTCGGGGCACATAAAACGGATGTAGAGCGATCCGCTGAAAACCTTTTCAAACGCCAGGAGAATATGAGCATAACATTACAGTTTCTCTCCCCACCCCCCTTCTTTTTAATGTTCTTCAGTCCTGCCTTCTAACACTTTTCCCGAAGGGAACGAACCATTCTAAGAGCGGGAGGGGTGCTGGCTTGCTTCTTCTGTTGGAAAACGGAGGTGGGCTACCCTAATGGGCGGGACTGATTGTTGCTTCGGTTAAACTAGGGAGAGGAGAAGGAGCCTGTCCGGCTCGGAAGGAGAGACTCCGCTGAAGCAAGTGACGGAAAGCGAGTTTCTGGAGGGGCTCGAAGAGAGAAGGATGTAGAACAAGGTCGAGGACGAAGAGGTGAGTCGTGGGCCGACGCTGGGAGACCCAGGCAGCTTTTGTCCTGCGAGCGAGAGCCAGCGGAGGATCCGACGAGGTGGGAAGGCAGAGAAAGAGGCATCGCTTGAGAAAGGATTCTCTCGCTTGAGTCCCTGGAGTCCGGAAATCGAGCAAGCAGTGCCGGAGGAAATATTTAACACTGGTCCCTTGTTTCTCCCCCTCCCCCCCTCTATTTACCCTCGAGTATTACTATTTTAAAGCTCAGACCCTTCGCACTTTCCCCGCTTTGCTTTTATTTTCAGGAGGCAGCCTGTTTTGCCTGAAGTGGGGTGAATGTTTAGCTGGGCGGTGCTTTCCGTGGATTAAAAAGGAAAAGGATCTTTCCGTCCTTTTCTTCAGCAATCCGGGATGTTTTCCCCTTCCCAGTTCCGCACATGTGCGCTACCGGATTGCTTACATTAGGTTTCCAAGCTTTCGGATTAAAATGGGACAGTCAGAGTTTGAAAACCGAAGTACTGCTGACTTGGTGTAACTGTTCCCCTTCACTGGGAATAATGTGCTAAGCAAAAGATTTGGCTGGATCCCCTGGAATTGAGATTAGCGCTTGCCTTGAGACAGATTTTATGAAAATACAGAACTAAGTAAATTTCTTTCAGCCAGGTAGTATTTCATTTTTTTTAAGTACTGGTACTTCTTCTCCCTGGGATTCTTTACTTGCTAGGTATTCCTTTATTAGTTGTGCTTGGAAAAAACAAAGCTTTTTTAAATACTTTATTGCTTTTCCCTTTGGGAATTTTTAATACAGCAAAGTAGGTTTTCCAATAGTGGAAATTAAATTAGAGCAGGGGACATTGTTCTACAAGAAACCAGCAAATGAAGATGTATATTTACTGTTTGTAGGCAAACGGGTGCATTGATTTGTTTGTTAAATTTATATGACCACCCATCTCGTTCAAAGGGACTCTGGATGGTGTACAATAAAGCCAACAATCAAAACATTCTGCAAAACCACCTACAATGTATGAAAGATAAGAAAGAAGAGATAGAGGCATCTCTTTCATATTGCCTAAGAGCTAAAAGGCAGCAGTTTCAGGCTCAATCTATTCTAAGTCATAATAGGTTTTGGTGCTCTTTTAGAAGGGCTGTGGAAGGAAGCTTTTTGACTTTCTCCAGTGATATCAGTCTACAAATCCATCAGAATTTCCCCACTTTGCCAAGTGATTCTTTGGCACAGTGGGAGAAAGATAATTTGAGGGAACAAAAAGACGGATCACATCTTTACTTTGTGTATTTAAATTTTTTTTGCTCCATTGGCCTAACATTGTATCATGCTGACCTCCATGGAGCTTTAAAGAAGGCTCCCTACATTTCTTCTAAGTCCAACATGTCATTTGTTGAAAGCATGCCTGCCATGATAATTCCTGTTAAATTATAAATCTGTAGAAAATAATAAATCTGTTGTTCTTGAAGGTGCTGTAGATGGAATTAAGCAATGTGGGATAAAAATGGGGGTCTGCATCTAGTCTAATAGATGGGTTATAAGAGCTGGGAGGCAGACCTTTAAATCTTATGACTGTATAAGGTTATTTTCCTAAACAAATTCATAAGAACTGGTTATTGGAGGGTTTTTTAGGCTATTGCATTTTATAAATGGGAATGTGCAGTAGAGATGCTGAAATAACTTCATTTTCCTATGGAAGAAGTGCAGAGAAGTGTGAGGAATTTCAAACATGATTACTATTGATGTTATCCACAGTTGTTTTAGTGACATCTAAACAACTATATGTGTAAAAAGAATGGAAAACATTCTGTATTTTGCAAAGTAGTGGACAGAATAGCAGTTATATATGAAAGCTGTTATTATGTCACTGTTAGATTCCCTTAACTATTGTTCCAGTCCAGTGTTTTGTAGGTGACTGATTTGGTAATGCTGGTCACATGTACTGAGCAGAGTTTTAAATATACACATAATAATTAAGTGCTTTGCAGAGCTATGTTAAGTGCCATGGAAAGCAAGTTACAGAGCTTTGATGTCAGCTTGATTCTTGTTTCTACTTTGACACAACTAAATGGGAGGTTGAGAGTGCTTCTTTCTTGGAATAAGTTCTTGAAGTTTTCTAAAATCAAAAATTGAGCAAGTCTTTCTTCAAAGAGTGGGTGGGTAGGGGGAGATGGGCTTAAATATTCTGAATCAAGGAAAAACTTACCTTGAGCCCGGCCTAGTTTAGAAGATGATAAGTTGACCCAAGATTGCATGGGAAGCACATCTTGTTCTGTAGCCTGTGCCCGAGGCACTGGTAGCCTATTATACATATAATTGCCCTACTGATAAGGAAATAAATGTTACAAATACTTTCAGCAACATATTTAAAATGCTGACAAGAGTTTTACACATTTCAAGGACCAGACATATGCAACTAGAAATCAGCATGCCATCAATATCTTTTTTTATTGTACATTTGTGTCTTTCATTCTTATCAACCTTTCAGATGACAAATGAAACTGGAAAGCTATAACAGCACTGAAAAAAGTGACTTATGACCGTTTTTCACACAACCATTGCAGCTTCCATTGCAGGTTCAATTCTGCTCCTTAGTCAAGGAGTATCTGTAATATGTGTCCACAACTTGCTTTGTTAAATACATGTTTAAGAACTAATGGATTTAAAGAATTACTCATGACTAGAAAACCCCGTGACTCATTGGGTTATCCTTTGAGACAAAGCTATACAGTGCAGTCTGATATGATCAGAATGAATATTAACTTTTAAGTCAGCCACATTTTTTACTCCAGTGCTGCATCCCATGATCATTTAAGAAAAGTATATATCATAAGTATAAAAATAATTGTAGTGGCAAACAAACTTTGAGTAAGTCAGTATTTACTTATCAACAAAATGATCATGTGTGGGCAAAAAAATAGTGGGAACATGAATGATCTCCACATTCTAACTGCTTCCCTATTCATTTTGCTTATGGAAAGATAGAAAAATCATATTGGTGTGATTGTGAGATGCTGCAATGGCCGTAACTTTGTAAATAAAATGTCTGAACATGGAAATACCAATTCTATAAGAGAAGTAAAGCCCCTATTTTTTGTGCATGATTTAATTTAGCAGCCTGGATTCAAAAATTATGTAATGCACCATTTGGAATAACTTAAGGGGACAAACAAGAAAACAAACAAATAAACAGGTTTAGTGTAGGTAGGTAGGTAGGTATGTAGGTACAATGCAAAAAAAATTCTATTGCAATAAGTTTTACTGATCACAAAGGGGCTTGTTTCTGATATATTGCTATTCAAGCCTGCCTTCATAAAAATGCATAGGATGGAAGGAGAGTCAAGCCCTCTAGAATTGTTTACTTCAATTGTCTACGACTTTAAGGTTGGAATATTTTAAAGAATATTTAATATTAATATTGAATTAAACATAACTTGCTGTGTCGTCTCAATCCTGGTAAAAAAGTTAAACTCAATTCTGGATAATGGACGCACTAGCAAACCAATTAGCAATAGTTGAGAAACTGCCTGACTATAGTTAAAATCAATCACAATTTAGAGTTCAGATGAAACACTTGCAATCTGGCTGTCACCTCGAAAGGAAGAGAGAATTAGGTTTAGACCTGCATGAGAAATTATATAGGCTTTGGTTGTTCTCTTTCCCTTGCTTCATCATATTGTACAACAGACAGAAAACTCTTGCAGCCCACATGGTTCTTCTTCTCATATTTGCTGCATTCCATCCTCTGAAAATGTGCCTTTAATAACAAAATAGAGATAGTAACTTTTCCTCAATCTTAAAGCGTGGTCACTCTTCAGGAGAAAATGGTTCACCTTCCACTTTAAAGTGTTCTGACTGTTCATTGAATAATCACTTCAGGCTTTGAAATAATTTTAGATATTGTGAATGAAGGCAATGTTTCTGTACATGAAAGTGAATATGATATGAGTTTGAGAAGGTTGACGGGCTGTTTGTATATCTGAGCCACTTTATTGGTGGCATCACACCTCATTGCATGCTGGTCTAGTTCCTCCTTCGAGCTGAAACAAGAGTCCATCATTTATAAATAATGTGTATAATCCCTATTGAGTGTATGCAACTTTTTCAGTTATGGTTGATTTTATTATTTACATGTTGCTAGACGCTTATTTTTTTTTACCCTTTAAGGCAATAAAACAGTATGCTTGTTTTAAAACTTCTTATTCCTTTGAATTTTATTTTCCTTAGAAAGTTCAAATGCAAATTATTATCATTATCTTTCAGAGAAACTTTATTGATAGCATTTTTTTGATAAATATTTATAAAGCTATGGGAGTTAAACTGTCTTGTTTTCTACTAAATATTCTATGTATGAGCAAAAATATGTTTAGACGAAGTGCTCTATGAACTCATGAGCCTTTTGAAGGGGGAACATGAATAGGCCTTTTAGCATTTGTTATACTTTCAATTATTTATGCCTAGATCACTCATCTATGGCATATATTTTCAATGCAGCAGACAAAAAGTGGAGTTGTTTAATAATCTTTGGTGAGAACACACTTCAACACTGCATAATAACGTGAAGAAGATGGGAGTGTAGACATGTGCAGGAGGCCCCACAGAATTCATTTGGCTTTGGTCCTAATTAAATGAATATAAGGTTGTAACCACATGTTAATAATATGTTCCTGTGATCTTCCCTGTAGTCCTTTCAGATGATTCAGTAGCAATTTTTTTTGCTTTTGTTTTCATCCAGGGTCATTTAACATATTTGTTGTTGCATATAGAACAAGTTTGCATGTATGTATGTATGCATGTATGCCATCCATCTCACTGATACTGCAACTTTGGGCCACTTATAATAAAATAAAAAGTTAAAAAGTGCTAAAAAAATTAAAAATTGAATAGAGAAGTTAAAAGTTAAAAACCAACATCATAAACATTCTGGGAGATGAGAAACTTCTTTAGTTTCCATCAGCCAACCCCAACGTAACAGGTTCTTTTGGGGCTTTAGGCCAAATAGCACAGTTGTAGCTCTTCCAAAAGGCCAGGAATGTGAGGTCGAACTTCACTTCTAATGACAGAATATTCCAGAGGGTGGGGCCACAACAGAAAAGGCTCTTCTGGATCTTGCCAGTCAAAATTCTTTGGATCTGAAATAGGCCTTTTCCTCTGGAATGAGCAAGGTGGGTTAATCCCATTGGAGTGAGACATTTCCTAAGAGTCCCTGAACTCATGCCATAAAGAACTTTAAAAGTAAAGACCAATATCTTGAATTAGACATTTAAAAATTAAAATTAAGCAAAATGACAACCAGTACAACTCATATAACAGTAGTGTAAGATGTGCCACTGATAGCCTCCAAAACAGTACACACGCTATCACTACATTCTGTATCAAAAGTAGCTTTCGAACACTCTTCAAGGATAGCTCCATGTAGAACATGTTGTGGTAATCTAATTGGGAGATGACCAGGACATAAATGATTGTTTGTAGGGCCTCGTGATCCAGGAAAGGACACAGCTGCACAGCTGGTTTACAACATTAAGTTTCACAATGGCTCTGATAGGCATGACGGCTACCTATCCTTCGAGCAGGAATTGTGAATCTAGGATCTAGATTTTACAACTGGGTATATCTGTGACAGCAACCCCATCCAAAACTAAGGATGATAAATCTCAGGTCTTGAAGTCCTTGAACAGCTGAATCCTCCCACCCACCCACCCCCATCCAAGTTGTATTCCATTATAACTAGAGATTATCAAATTTGAGGTTTCTATAATCCCCTACTGTTTAATAAAAGGAAGAGCTGACCATTAATAAATAGAACCAAAAGAAAATGCAAAGCAATGGCCAAAGCAGATTTGACATTTATTAAAACTGAGATGATTGCATGGACACAAGTATTGTAGGTAACATTTTAAGTTGCCTTTTAGATTCAATTCTATACTGTAGAAACACTGAAAGTATATTTATTCGATTATGCATCTCTTCTGTCTTCCTCACATTCCCTGCTTAAATTGTTGGCTATTTCCAGTCTCACTTATGAGATTTATTTGTTTTGGGGTTTTTTTGTGGTTTGTGTGTGTGTGTGTGTGATGACTTTTGGATTTTAAACATTGTACATGAACTGTAGCATATTTTAGTTTAGAAAGCAAACTGTAATATTTTAATACTTAGTTTTTAAAGATATTGCATTTCAAAGTATTGTTTATTATGAGCTTATTGTTTTTGGGTTTTTACAGGTGTCAGAATTTATCTGTTTTCATCTAATTTGGTTGTAATAATCCTCTTTTGGTGAGCAGCAACATGATGTCAAATAGAAATAATCTTGCTTACCACAGTCTTAGAACAGGTATGTAATTCATTACTTATAGTAATGTTTCTTTAGCATTTAATGACCTAGAACTATTGACGAATTATGATGCAGTCTAAGTTAGACTAGACTGGGTGCATGCTGTCTCAAATGATCAAAATAACTTATTCACCTGTAAAATGTTTAGAATTGTAATAGCTACAGGAGTCATTGTTTGAATATATTCTACACAAAATTTTGGTTTCCTATTTTCCTCAGTAATGTTGAATCTCTAGTTTTCTGCCTGTGTAAGAAACTAACAAGACAGCAAATACATTGTTTCAGTATAACAATAATTAGCAAGTACTTGTTTACTAACATATGAAATAGCTACTGTACAGAGAAAGTTAATCAATTTCCACTCTAGTTGACCTACAGATCTTCTTTCCAAAATAAAGCTGTTATGTTTGTATTAACCTGGAAGTGCCAATTAGGGCATAACAGAAATCATATTTATGACAATATAAATAAGACATCCTTTTTAAAAATATTGTGGCTGAGTAAAATTAGCACTATTCATATTTTGCTTCTACACTTGCTATGTTATTTTTTGAAATGAAAAATAATAATTATAAAGAGCTGGTTGTTAAGTTCCATATTTCCCTTGTATTTTGGTTATGATGATGTACTATGGATATTTTTTTGCTTATTATGGATGGCTATATTTATTGGACTGCTGTAAATTAATGTTAGTCTTTATTGATTCATTGGTATATAAATTATATAAATAAATAATTTCCCCTATTCTTTTATCTCTATTGAAATCAATGGATTAAAGTATTGCATGTAAATACAAAATGCTGAAAATAACTCTTGGAATTAATTACATTTGAAACACATGCAAATATTTTCAATCTCTAGAATTTCCCAGATGATTTAAAGAGCTGCTGCTAATCAAGATAGACAATAGCGAGAAAGATTATTGCTTCCCCCTCTAAACCTCTTTTAAGATTCCACATTTCTCCTGAGAGCCGGTCAGATCATCCAGAGTGGGAGGTGCTTCAGTCTGCGTTGTTGAAGGCTGAGCTTAATTACTGAGGAATGCTCCTCCCTCCGTCATGTGCTCCCTTGCATTCCTCAGTTTACGCTCAGCTTTCGTGAGAGTAGACTGTGTATTTCACCACTCCTTGGCCGATTCAAGAGCTTTATTCATCAGGTTTGATTATCATTGCCCCGGTTCTCATTAGCCTCTAAGCGCATTGGGTTAGTGATTAAACAGGGGAGCGCGTTTCTTCGCCCCTGGGCGGGCTGCACAGCAGGCGGCTTCCGCGCTCCGGTGCCAATCCCCCCCCAATTCGATCCTCTTCCTGCCGCTTTTCTACGCTGCACTCGTAGCGGCTTTATTTGATCGCGCTGTAATAGCGCAGCTGGTGTTCCCCCCCACCGTAAACGCCGATCGCCCCAGGAAGGGGCGAAAATCACCTGGCTGCCTCTCTTGGTCCCTAGACGTGCCGGAGAGGCTGATTTTGGCCCTGAGCAGCCCGTGAGTAAGGGAGCGTGGGCAACCGCCATTTTGGGCGCCGCCGCATGTCGGGCGCCGCTTTTAGAGGCCTCATTGAGCTTTTAGAGGCCTTCCAGCCTGTGAGAGCTATTAAATATTCAGGGGAATTGGCAAACTTGTTGGCTTTCCGCAGCACGCTCAGGGCAGGGAATAGCAGCCTATCCCTCCCGGTTGTTGCCTGGGAGCTCCAGCTGCCAGAGGCCTCACTCCAGCCTCAGGCGTTTTATTTGGCATATTGGCATATTAAAAGTAATTCCTGGGGTCACTCCTTCCTGGGAGCTCCAACCAGACCTTGGATTAAATATTGTAAATAATAATATACTAATAGTAATATTTATCATTACATAGAGATCTAAATATATTTAGATACACAATTATATACATACATATATACATATACATATACATATAGACAGACAGACAGACAGATATACATATTTTCATATATATATATTTACATCTTATCAATATTTGGCTATTTCACGTTGCCAATACTGGTTGGATTATATATCTTGATTGTACGCTTAGGTATAAAGATATTAATAATTATATTAGTTTATAAACATTTAAAATTCCAAAAGGGGGTGCGGGCCAGCGAAAGGACACCCGGCCTTTGTTGTAGGTTGAACCCTTGGCAAGCCAACCGCCTTTACATTTGTATTACAGTCCTTTCCTCTACAATGGCAGATGACAATTCCGCTAAAGGCCCTTCTTTGAAGGCCAAATCTAAATCCTACCATCTGCGCAAACAGGCTAAGGAAGCCCCTAAAGAAACTTCCAAAGCTTCTCAGAGGGACGCTCTAAGACGTCATAGGGCACTGGAGAAAGAATTTGACAGACGATCTAGAGAGACACAACCGGTATTTCCAGCCCCCCCACCCTCTGCTTCCTCTACCTCCAGACACCCCCCCTCCTCCAGATTGCTCTTCCCTCTCCAGGCGCAGCCCATCCCAGGGACACCAGGTTCCCGGACCAACGACCAGGCGGATGCCGGAAGCAACATTTACGCCCACGGTTGCTGGTCTGCGCCATGAGGAGGTCGCTACAGTTGAGATCCCTGCGCACATGCAGGCATGGATGGAACGGGCTATTCGCCAGGGGATTGCAGAGGGCCTGCAACAGATGTCCAGGTCTGGCACCCTCGATGGCGCCCGAACATGACTCGCCATCAGTCAGGTCCTCGCCTAGACCGGACCTCACTCTTGGTCAGGTACCTTTACAGGAGGGCAGTCCTCTCCCAGAAAGGGATCTGGAGGAGGCCATGGAGGACCTAGATCGGTTCAGGGAGGAGGAGGAATTGGAATGGGAGTCTACGCACCAAGGGGAGCCCCTATCGTAGATAGACCCTATGGAGGGGGACATGTCCGAGGACGAGGGCCTCACCCTGGATCAACCCACCTTTGTGGGTATGTTCAAGCCGCACATGTTTAAATCACTTCTATTTAAGGCCAGGAACATTTCTGGCCTGTCTGTACAGTCCTCCTCGGCTCTCCCTTCCCCAGCAGAGGGACAGGAGGACACCATCTTTAGGCAGCCCGTGGTGGAGGCGGAGGTGATCCCGGCCCCGCCCATTTTTCATGACTTAGTCTCAAACCAGTTAGACTCCACAAGGGCCCCCCCTGCCCCATCCAGCCAGGACAGGAGGTTCTTTAACCTTGAGTCGAGCTTCTGCAACCTGCTTAACACTCCCGAGGTAGATGAGCCCATCGTTGGTTTGGCATCCTCGTCCTCCCCCAGTGATCCCCTGGAGGTCCTGAAGCCCGAGGACAAGAGGTCCGAGCTTGCTTTACGTAGGGCTCACCAAGCGGACACCTGGGCCATTAGATCGGCCACTGCCGCTTCCTTCTTCACCAGGTCTTCAATCCAGTGGCTCCGTCAACTGAGGCAGCATGTCCCCCCCCAACACAAGGGCACACCAGAACATAGCAAAATTGACGGCTGCGGCAGAATTCTCGGCCGACGCCACATACCACGTGGTTAAGTTCTCTGCCCGAGCAATATCCTCTCATGTTACAGCTCACTGCCTGCTCTGGCTCAAGCACTGGCAGGCGGACGTAAAAAACAAGGTTAAGCTGGCCACCGCCCCCATAAAAGGGGACAAATTATTCGGCACCGTCCTGGAGCCATTTCTATCAGAAACCAGAAGCAAGAAAAAATTTCTTCCCCCCCTTTTCCGTAGGTCCGAGTCAAGAGCACAGCCCTTTCGGAGAGGTTCCTCATGACCTTTCTACCAGTTTCCTTTCCCTCCCAGGTACCCAAGACTCCCCTCCTTCCAGCCTTTCCAGCCCCAGGATCGAGCCAATCCGGGTGAAAGCAGGAGGGGCGGCAGCTACAGGCGCCCCTTCAGGGGTTCAGGAGGGAAGCCCTTCTGGCGCAACAGATAGACCCCGTCCACCCCTCCCCATCGGTGGATGCCTCAAGCATTTCACCAACCGATGGGACTCTTCCACCTCCGATGCCTGGGTCAGGGAGACCATCAGACTGGGCCTCGTGCTTGAATTTCAGCACGCCCCCCCTGAATTTTTTATGGCATCCCCCCCCTCCTAGGATCTCACCAAATGCAACCTAATGGATTCAGCTATCCGCCATCTCCTCTCCATACAGGCCATACAACCTGTACCACCATCCTAGCGGAGGCAGGGGTTTTACTCTCACCTCTTCGTGGTCCCCAAATCCTCAGGGGGATGGAGGGCTATTCTAGACCTGAAACGCCTTAACCGTTACCTGACCTACCGCAGGTTTAAGATGCACACCCTACAATCCATTCTACTAGGCATCAGGCAGGGGGACTGGCTATCCTCCATAGACCTTTCAGAGGCGTACCTTCACATCCCAATCCGGCCCTCCCATTCCAAATTCCTCAGGTTCTGCTACAACCATCGCCACTTCCAATATGTGGCACTTCCCTTTGGATTGGCCTCTGCCCCGAGAACCTTCACTAAGGTCCTCGCGGCCCTAGCAGCCCACCTCAGGGACCTCCCGGTTCGTCTCTACTGTTACCTGGATGACATCCTCATCCTGTCTCACTCCAGACTCCAAGCAGAAAAGGATATCAGAGCTACTCTTTCTGCCCTCCAAGATCATGGGTTCCTAGTAAACTGGCAAAAGAATCTGTTACCATCTACACGGATCACCCACTTGGGGTCCGTCATTGACTCGATTCAGGGAAAGGTTTTCCTTTCCTCTGAGAGATTCCGTAGCATCCAGGAGACTGTCAAACATATCAGACGATCAAGAAAGGTAACACTTTTAGAATTGTCTAAATTACTCGGTAAAATGGTCTCATGTATTTCCATTGTTCCCTGGGCCCGTTTACACGCTAGATCCCTACAATGGTTCCTGCTCCCGTTCCAAAGGACCGGCAGAAGCAATTCAAAGGCCGCGGTCAAGGTGCCTTCAAGGGTCCTCACGTCTCTCCTCTGGTGGACCAGTCCCGCCATCAACAAGGGACATTGCTTCAAGGAACCCCAACGCCTCATCCTCACCACAGACGCCAGCCTGTCTGGATGGGGCGCTCACACCCACTCGCTCTCGACACAGGGCAAATAGTCACAGGCAGAACGCACACGCAGTATAAACTGGTTAGAACTTCGTGCCATCCACCTGGCCCTGCGCAATTTCCTTCCCCACGTACGCGGGCGGCATGTCCTGATACTCATGGACAATGTCACCACCAAGGCTCACGTCAACCGACGGGGGCACCCAGTCCATAAGTTTGATGAGAGAGGCCGAGCGCCTCTGCCGTTGGGTGGAGCGCAATCTCCTCTCCCTCAAAACCGAGCACATCTCAAGGGTCTCAAACACCCAAGCAGATTGGCTGAGCAGGACCACGGTGGACCAGTCCGAGTGGCGCATTCACCCGTCACTGTTCAGGGAAGCGACCGTGATGTTCGGTCTCCCGTCAGTAGACCTCTTCGCATCCCCGCTCAACACCCAACTCCCCAGGTTTTTCTCGAGGTATCCCTCCCACAGGGCCAAGAATCACAACGCCCTCCGTTGACCCTGGCCCACAGGGCTTCTATATGCATTCCCTCCGTTGGCCCTGGTCCCCAGATTCATCCAGAAGCTCATCTCCAAGAAAGCAGAGCTGATTTTAGTGGCACCCTACTGGCCCAGGCGCCCATGGTTTGCGGACCTCCGCTATCTATCGGTGGCCCCCCCCTTGGAAAATTCCCCCGCACAGGATATCCCTTTCCCAGGGGCCCCTCCAACACCCGGACCCTCAGTGGCTCCAGATAGCCATTTGGAGGTTGAACGGGAACGTCTAAGGAAGGAGCAGTTCTCTGACCAGGTTATTGATACCATTTTAGCCACAAGGCGGCCCTTAACAACCCGAATATACAATGCCACTTGGAATAGCTTCTGCAAGTGGTGCCATAATTTCCAGATCAACCCTCTTTCACCCTCCATTGCTCAAGTTTTGGAATTCCTCCAAGAAGGTCTGAGGAAGGGACTCTCTCCGAACACCCTGAGGCGTCAGGTAGCAGCCCTTTCAACTGTGATTATTTGCGACAATCTGGGTACCCTCTCCCTCCACCCTCGCATTAGGGCATTCCTTAGGGGAGCAACTAACTTGTGTCCCCCAACTGTATACAGATGCCCTACCTGGGATCTCAACAAGGTCCTGACGTCCCTTACTAAACATCCCTTTGAGCCTCTCAGGGAATCCTCACTCCAGTTCCTAACTTTCAAAGTCGTATTCCTGGTGGCCATTACTTTGGTTCGCCCAATATCGGAGATAGCCGCCTTGTTGGTGAGGAAAGACTTTTGCATCTTCCATGCTGACTGGGTGGTTCTATGGCCGGACCCTACCTTCTTGCCTAAGGTCAATTCAGCCTTCCACAGGGCACAGGAACTCACACTTCCGAACTTCTGCCCAAATCCCTTGCGGGAAAGGGAGAAGCTTTGGCACACCCTGGACGTACGACGGGCCCTCCGCATTTACATTAAACATACCCAGCCCTTTAGGAAGTCCGAATCCTTATTCCTTTCCTTTCAACCTAAATCCTTAGGACACAAAGTGTCCCCGGCAACCATCGGCCGCTGGATTAGAGCTACTATTTCCAAAGCGTACTTGTCCCAGGCTCTGCCGGTGCCCAGCGGCATAACGGCACACTCCACCAGAAGTACAGCCACCTCGGCAGCTTGGGCCACCCAGGCTCCAATTGCTGATATTTGTCGGGCGGCCACCTGGGCCTCCCCATCTCCCTTCATTAGGCATTATAAGATTGACATATTTGCCTCGGTGGAGGCTTCGTTTGGGAGACGAGTTCTCCAGCGAGTCCTCAAGGAACCGCAGGGACTTCAGAACCAGATGGAGTCCCTCCCGTAGGACAGCCAAGCTTTGGTATGTCCCACTCTCTGGAGGATCCGACCGGCTCTCAGGAGAATGGGCGTTGGTCCTTACCTGACACGCCATTTCTCTGGAGCCGGGAGGATCATCCAGCCCCACCCTTTTAAGTTCACCGTCTGGTGGGGTCTTGTTTCGGCCAAGGAACCACTTAGCATAGTAAGATGAGAGCACGATCTTCTCTTCACTCTCGTCTTCACATAAACTGGGGAATTCAAGGGAGCCATGTGACAGAGGGAGGAGCATTCCTCAGTAATTAAGCTCAGCCTTCAACAACGCAGACTGAAGCACCTCCCACTCTCTGGATGATCCTTCCGGCTCCAGAGAAATGGCGTGTCAGGTAAGGACCAACACCCAATTTAACAAGAACCAGATTTGCAGATGCTTAAAATCTGCTTTCAACAGCTTAATTTAGCAGTTTAGAATATTGTACGTGTTAGCACTTTAATCAAAATATTCTTGCATATGCTGGGTGGAGTAATACAAAGTTCTTGCTAATGCACAATATTTTCCATGCTTTGTTCCCTCCCTCTTGTATGTATTCTTTTTTATAAATTACCACTGATAATTTGAAATATATTTCAAGGAAATAATGCTGTGGTTTTCATTAAAGACCTGCAAAATGGAGAAATTCTCTCCAGTATCTTCTCCAAAGTTAAAAATGATCAAAAGTAAAGACAGAGGATTTGAAGATGAATATATTTCACCTTGAAATTACAACCTGACTCTGCTAGCTTGATTAAATTATTTCTATATTGGTAGTAGGAAATTATTGATATCTAATAATTTGATTGCAGTAGGAAGTTTTGATATTGTGAATTGACCATGCAATAAACCTTAAGACTATATAGTCTTCAATATATGTACATAAGAATTAATTTGTTGGACCTATTGGAATATACTTCTAAAAAGTATAAATTTGCCAAATTAACATATTTATACCTTTATTTTTATGAATGCTGTCATGGGTTTTATCCAGGTCCTGAGAAATTCTCAACTGAGTTTTACTAACTTTAATTGGTAATGGGGATTAAAAGAAATGAGCCTAGGACAGTGTTGGTGAAATGGGAGTGCACGCACGGGGGAGCGCTGGAAACCAGAAGAGCAGCTCTTCAACACGCATGCGTGCACCAGGAAACTGAGCTTTTGGTTTCCGGTATGCACATGTGCACTGGCCACTTGGTCTTCCTGTTTCTGGTGCACATACACATGCAAAGACCACATGTGCAGAGGAACCTGGAAGAGCAACAGGGGATGACCGGCATGCCACGGTCGCCATCATGGGCCTAGGATGGTATGTTGTCTAGGGTTTTGGCATCAGAGAACTATTGCATTTTATTATTTTTCTTAAATCAGCATAAATTATTCTAGATCATGTGTTAGAAATAATGTTTATCGATCTGGTAACTATGATGAAAATGATCCAGTTGAATAATGCCCCCTTGTAGATTGAAAAAAATCCTTTTCATGTTATGCATTGTTTTAAAAGAGGTTTCTATTTGCTAGCAAAATTTCCCAATGAATCCAGTGAGCTTTGGAACAGGGAGAGAGATTGGAAAGCAATACTCAAATTTATTCAGGAATCCTCTCCTAATTGCATAAATGAGATGGTACACTATCACACATGCCCCTTCCTTCAGTTACATACTTCTATACATTGGAGTGTAAAGTTATTTGTCAGAGTTCCCATCTACAATTTTGAACTCATATTTTTCAGGGTTTTGTACAACAAGAATGTGGGTTGTTGAAAAGGTGCAAATAAATATAAAGTAGGACAAAGTTTTCCCCTAAAAGGGAAGTGTTTGTGACTATGTGACTCTGAATATTATATTATCACTAATATGATGTCAACCCATTGCTTGTTGGGGGGGCAAAATGAGAGAGACCATTATAAGAATAAATTTAAGTGGCAAGAGTTCACTTAACTTAATGCATAAATAAATTATTCTTGAAACCGAGACAGCTATATCAGACTGTTTCTGCCTTTTATCCAATGCAATCTATTACCTACTTGTAAGTAAGGATCTTGACCTTTCCGCCATCCATTCATTTTTTTTTCTCTCTTTGCAGGCAATTAAGATAAATAACTTATACAGGAAATTTGTTTCTGGTGTACCACTAACATCATTGATTTGGTGGCGTCTTATCTCGCACAGGTCTATCTTGATTCTTTTTGTATAACAGGGCTGTTTAAAACAGGAATACTTTTTTAATCCTCTGATTTGAAAATAGTTTCTAAAATTATTCATCTTTACATTCACTGTAATCAATGTTGTTACAAATTTTTTGTTGAGTTCAAGTTGCATGAAGTATGAATTGTGAAAGTACTGCAAGCTAGGAAAAGAGTGATTCACTTATTAAAACTCTTTCCTCTTTTCTCTCTTTTTTTTTTTTACAGATTCCAACAAAATGTTGGAAGAATATGGCCATATGCAAAGCCAGGCGGAATTACAAAATACCAGTTTGGGAAAAGAGGTAGTTATGAATTCTCTTGAAACTGATCTCCAGCATATAATGGACAAACTCAACCAGAAAAAATACTCATCAAGTCTGAAATTAAAAACAAATGAAGACTACTCTGGTTCTTATTTAACACTCTCCCAGCCTCTGGCACCTAAATTGAGCCCTGCATCCAGTGTTAAAAGTATGCCATCTGTTTCCAAAATTCAGGGAATCAAATCTTTGGCTTGTGAGAACTCTTATCTTTCAGACAAAAATGCTTCTCGAAAGCATATGGGTCCCATTTCAGGCACATTTTCATCGTTAAGTGGGTGCAGCCTTGGAAAGAAAGACTTTGATGTTTATGCTACCAGGGAAAATGAAAAGCAGTTTGAACATCTGAGTAAATTTCCCTATTCAAAGTACAGTCAGAAGAATAAATCTCATGATAGTGTCTATTTCCCAGGAGTACTGGATGGGTGGAAAAACTCTGGATCTCTTCTTACAATGTGGAATGGGAATTCAGGAAATGATATCATTATTTCACCATTCGGCAGCTCTGGAGCTGCCAGTATGCCCTCTAGTCCAAAACAAAGCAGGAAAATGAATATACATGACATTATATCTGTTCAGGCTAGGTCAGCTAAACAAAAGAATCCAGTAATGGAAGCTCAGGGGCCTAGAACCAGAAAATATCCGGGCGGTTCATTGAGCCACATGGGAGTTTATAGTCGGTCATTGCCCAGGCTTTACAAATCAACAGAAAACCAACTCACACCACTGAGTTTACCACCCAGAAACTCTTTTGGGAATTCCAAAAGAAAAAAGACTATTGAAAAAGACCTTCTACCTCAAAATATACTGGATGCCGACAATTACCTTCATTTTTCTTCTTGCACTTCAGGAGTATTGCCATACACAAACTTTCCACCTGAAGTGAATTCCTATGTAAATTCAACTCTCAGTGTTCCTGCAAGCCCCCGGATAGCTAGGAAAATGCTTCTGGCATCTACTTCCTCATATGCATCTGATGACTTTGATAGGGTTGGATTGTCAGAAACAAGCCCTAATAATTCATTTATTCCCTTTGATGCTGAGAGAGGGTTTCCTGCAAGAAGAAGAATTTCCAATAGCTCCATGGAGTTTGATGAAACAGATTTGGAGAGCCATAGGCCTTCCATTCGAGAGAGAAAGAGCAGCATTAGTTCTGTTTCTGGAAGAGAAGACCTAATGGACTACCACAGGAGGCAAAGAGAAGAAAGGCTGAAAGAACAGGAAATGGAGAGACTGGTAAAAAAAATTTCCAGTTAATTTTTAACAGTGTTTGCTATTATCATATCAAATGTTACCCTTAAAGTTACTTATTATTTGTGCAGCTGTTGTAGTAGTTTACAATTCAGGTGTTTGATTTTTCATGTGCGTCAGTGTTTGCCATCACACAAAAACTGATCAAATCACATCCTGTTTTAAAATCTAAGCAGTGCAATGAAGCCATCTATACAGGGTAGGAAACTGAAAGAAATTTATGGTACTTTGACTTGTGAGTTCTGACAAAATGATCAGGTATCCACAAATTATATCCTGCAGGTATCCAGTCCTTCAGAAAAGAAATGTTGATGACACTGTTGTTTGCAGTGGTAAGATATGTACAACATGTTTCCCACCTAAGTTCTATAAATTATAGTCATAGGTATTACTTTAACAGAGAATATTTCTGTTTTGGCTTAAATGGTATTTATTTTCAAAAGCAGTATATATAGATAAAATTTAGGCCAGCTCTATACAGTTTGTAATTGCATGTGCATTTTTTTCCTATGCCATTATGATTGTCATCAGTTTGCTTTTAAATTATCTAACATTAATATACATAATGTTCTTAACTATAAAAATTTTCTTTCTTTTTTGTTTAAGATGAAGTGATATTCATTATTTTAAAAAACTCTGGAAAACCTATTAATTTGAACACATTGAATAGTTTTCATATCTTAGAGAAAAACTTTAAGTCATCTGTGATATTTTTTCAAATCTGAAACATTTTACAGTAGGGAAGCATAATTTCAAGAATACATCAGAAATTAATGTACATCTTAAAAATGAAATTTTGATAATGGAAATTCGCTAGTCATTTCATTGTATGGGTGTAATACATGAATACTTCACCTTGACTTATTCCCACTTAATTGAGTGACACTTGCAGACAAGGACTTCTTTGTCTGGAATCGTTCCCATTGTCTTTTGTTTGTGGAAAAAATGGCAATCAGCTAAGCAAAAGTTGAGTGCATGTGCCAAATATAGTAGCAGTTTATTTGCTCTGAAGAAATTTTCTTTTCAACCTCATCTAATTAAACAGATAAAGTGCACATTGCATTGAAAAATAACTAATTAGTGTCAGAAAAAAGGAAAGAGAAAATTGGAGAAAGAAAACCACACTTTTAAACATAGGCAGAATCTAGTTTAGTCTTCTGCTGCAATTAGGTTGGAACTATAAATTCCAAAACTTCTAGGTCTGATAGAGCAGATACAATAAGGATCTGTCTCCAGTTTAAAAGACACAAGTACAGTATGGGAAAATTCTGAATTCTTAGGTTCCAGTTCACCCCTGATTCATGTGTGTACAGTTTACAGTTTTCCTTTTTAAAAATAACTTTGTCTTTTATATATGCTTGAATTAGAAAAACCTCTAATATGAAACTACTTGGGACACATTAGAGATGGACAGGAATGAAAACCATAGATGGGTATAAAACTGATATAAATTGTCTCATAATTAGTCCCTAATATTAGGCTGCCAAATATCACTTTGTATAGATTTTGATGGAAAGAGGGAGAATATTCTGTATCTACTGTTTCCATCTACCGTAGTAATTGTCTGGCTGTTGTATCCAAGAACTTTATCCTACCTAACTTGTAAAAATTTAGTCATTAAAGAGTACTGAAAATGGTTTTAATTTCACAATTCTCATTTAAGTCAGTAGAGGCTGATCTATGTACCCTGGGAAACAATATAAACCCAAAATATTTTATTTCCTAAGAATCAACAGTATACCTTCTTTTTTTTATTAATAAAGTTTTATTTGGGTTTTCACACATACAAGTAAAACATCTTTTTTGAAAATAGCATGGTCCTGGGTTGAACTTCTTTATACAGACATAAAACTCAATTTCATGCTCCTTTTTGTATTTTATTCCATATCTTATACTATTTTACATTTTCTATATAGTTTCCCCCTCTTTTAATTTTCTCAATTTTATTTTGATTATCTCATCTCAATTCAAATCATTATATTTATACTTTTGTCTGTTCTGTTTCAATTTCATATTATCTTTTCTCATTAAACAAATTTTCTCCTGTAGTTACCCTGTTTCTCCAACAATACAGCCTCCCCCAATAGGAAGTCCCAGCATGTTTTATAGGTATGAAATGAAATTAAGCCCCTCCCCCCAAATTAAGGCCTATATTAAAACATGCGAAATGGGGGGAAATGGTGGGGGGCTTGCCATTAGGAAGTACTTTTGTTGCACACCCTGATATGCTGCTGCCTGCGTTGACCCCAATATGAAGTGCCCCACCAATGCCAAGGTCAACATCCAAGCCATCGCTGCCCGCCCGCCTGAAGATGCAAGGGGGAAAATTAAGTCACCCCCGAAAAGACGGCCTAGCTATTTTTTCAGGGCTCAAAAAAAAAAAAAAGACCCGGCCTTATTATATGAGAAACACGGTACTAATTGGAGTATGACACCTCTATATCTTTTAATTAAATCCATTCAAATCTTATTTAAACTTCAATGTATACCTTAATTTTATGACCTTCAATATAATACATAATACATAACTTCCAATCGAATTCTGCTTGGTACATTCTTATAATACACACTATATTCTTTAAAAAAAAAGGGAAAGAAAGAAAGATTGTAAATATATGTAATTATAAACCCTAATTCCATTCCAGTTCAGTTCTATCATTAATAATCATTAAAATCTTAACATTCTTAACACTTCTTTTCAATGAAATATCATACTTCCTTAAAAATACATATAATCTCCATAATTAATTTTTCCCTTATTTCTCTTCACATATGTTTTATAAATCATTATATATCTTTTGTTACATTTATTGACAAGCATTCCACTAAATTACGATAGCTATTTTATCAGACATTTTAATCATACATTGTTTCATATTTTCTAAAATTATTTCTGCTTCTCATATAACCATACTATCTTATGTACCTTTGCAGAATCCCTTTTTCCATTAAATTTTCACTCATTATCTCTAAATAGGCCCTGTTTCTCTATATTTTGCTTCTCTCCTTTATAACTTCTTTTCCTTTCTTTCTTCCCTCTCATCTTCTCCCTCCCCTTTTTACCCCCTTGTCTCTCTAGTTCTAATTCTCTTTTAATCATAAGTTTGATTTTCTGCATTTCCCTCTTCTGTTGCTTTCTGATTTTATACTTATTTTTCACTCTATTTTTTGAGTTGTTTTTCCCAATCTTAAACTTTCCATTCTCTTTCCCCCGTTTCCTTCCCCCCCCCATCTAAGATTACTTGTTCATTAAAGATGGCTTCTTCTTTGTCGCAATCTTCTTGTTCTGCAGGCAAATCTCATAATTCCAAATCTCCATTTCTAAAAACTGAAATACGAAGCCAAAAGAACCTCTCCCTTCTTGTGCATCTTCTTTGTACTTTTTAAGTTCCATTTTAGCAGTCAGTAGAGGGAAAGGAGAAAACCAAATCTTTTCCCTTTTCTCTCTCCTTCTCAGCTTAAAAATCTTCTTAGGGAACAATGTTATTGTTTTTTAATAGTTTCAATTCCAGAGTACCTTATTTGTTGCTTTTGCTGTTTGACCCGGTCAACCAAAACTTTCTCCTTATTTTCCTCCTGTACATTCTTTTCCGGTCGAGTTCTTCTGTGTGGTGGCCATTTCTGACCACCGCTGCAACCGCCTTCGGGAAAGGGAGTAAAAATGGAGCCATTTTAAACAACTGCCTGATTGATTTTAATCATTAAAAACAATAACCAAGAATCCAAAAATCATCAAGTAATCCAGATAGTCCCGAGTTATATCTTCTTATTTCTTTTTCAACTTTCTTTTCCTGGGGTTTTTGTTGCGATATTTCAGTTAGAATGTATCTTTTGGAAGTCTTGTTGAGATTTTGCTGTAAGTTCTTTTTTAATTCCAGGCAGTCTCCTCCCTTCCAGATCCTACCCTTTTGTTCTTTTTCTCTCCTTTCCCCATTTTCAAAAGCTTTTAATTATCCAGAAATCTTTATTATCCCTTTGACTTTTTATTTTCAGCATTAAATGCCTATTGATGTCAAAGTGGATTTTTTTCCAATTTCTTGCTTAAATCTCTTAGCAGTCAGTAGAGGGAAAGGAGAAAACCAAATCTTTTCCCTTTTCTCTCTCCTTCTCAGCTTAAAAATCTTCTTAGGGAACAATGTTATTGTTTTTTAATAGTTTCAATTCCAGAGTACCTTATTTGTTGCTTTTGCTGTTTGACCCGGTCAACCAAAACTTTCTCCTTATTTTCCTCCTGTACATTCTTTTCCGGTCGAGTTCTTCTGTGTGGTGGCCATTTCTGACCACCGCTGCAACCGCCTTCGGGAAAGGGAGTAATGGCCAGCTGGGGAGGAGAGATGCGGATCTCCTCAACCCTGCTGGCAGTCTCCCCCCTCTTCACCACCTCTATGGGGTGGCTTAGTCCCGAAACCAGCCGGCTCGGGGAGCTCCAGCGGCAAGCAGGGATCGAAGCCTCGCAGAGACGAGGTTTCGGTTTGTCGCTGAAGAATCTCAAACCGGAAGCCCCAGTATACCTTCTTTAGCCAATATATATATATTACCCAAAACTGATTATGTTACTTTTATTTTCCCTCAAAGGAGGGGCATAGAAGAGGTAGAATGATTTATTTCACACTGTATTATAACAAATTTTAAAACATTTAATAACAAATTAATGATCTTTCATTACATTTTTATCATATGCTTGATGGGGCTACTTTAAACAGTGATGAATAGTCTTTTTGGGATAAAGACCATATGCTTTGGTCATATAGTATACTGGGGATTAAGTGGGTACAGCATAGAACAGAATTTTAAAATTAAAATTAGATTTACAAATTTAATTCCTTCCAAAAATATGTCTTTTGAACATCTTATGAAATTGCATACGAGTTTGATATTTTTGCATGATTTCTTAAGCAAGAATGATGAAATATATGGAAACTATATGAGATTCTATTTTATTATCATAAAATATTTTTATTTTAATTTATTATTCAGATTTCAGGGCTTGACGGCCATTGATGAAAATGGACAAATGCATGCTTTTTGAATTGCATACAATCATTTGCAACAATTAATCTGATACTGACAGGATTGTTGTTATGGAAAAATAGGAGGTTAAGGTGTATTAGATATATTCATTGCCTTATTTATAAAATAATGAAGGTGGGATATAAATAAATAAATAAATGTTTGAAAAATAGGAAAAGCAGAAGCAAAATATAACTTTTGAGAAAGATGTCCTAAAACCCTAAAAGTAATCTGAAATATTCATATATTGTTAAAGGCTCTTGATATTAGTGTAAAAATTAAGGAGAAAAATATGGAATGAATTATTCTGATGACTTCTTCCATTATACCTTTATAAAGGCTGAAAGAAACCATTTTCTGTTTAGAGACAGGACAAAAAAAAAAATTCCAATTTATTTGACAGCTGTTTCCTTTGTACAAATAGTTTTGTTTTTCTGAACAGGATATGAGTTCATTTGCTTTGAAACATGTTAAAAAGTTAAAGTGAGTGCATGTTTATACATAAAGGAATTTCCTCCCACTTGATTGGTTTTCTCTTTTAGCATCCTGTGCATTCAAACATTGTGGAGGCATTCACAAGTAGAATAATGCATCTAATTTATAAATGTTTTGAAGGTCAACTCACTTGTACTAGTTCAGTTGTCCTTTCAAGAAGCTCCTTGAGGTTGTGATTTAGTTAAAACTGTTGGTTGCAGTGCTACAACCAACTTTTTGATTCAGCTGTGCTTGGAGAGGAGTAATCAGAACAAAGGAAAACCCAAATTCTATTGAATTGAAGTCAATTTGACATTTTATTCCTTTGAAAAAAAATATACATTCTATATTCCAAATTCTGATTTTAAAATTCTAAATTTAAAATTAACAGTGGTGAATATCCAGATAGGCAAGCAGTTGAATGGAAAAATATCTTTAGAGGAGAAAAAATAAGCATCTTTAAAAAACATAGAGATATGAAAAATAGTAAGATTTGTCTGGGAATAAACCTCATTAAACTCACTGTGATCTGACTTTATGCAGCAAATGAAAGATGGATGGAAAGAGAGAAATGGACAGACAGACAGATACACAAACACCCACACTTATTCACTAACTGGGTCTATTTGTGCTGTAAAAATGCAGACCACTGGAAAGAATAAGAATTTAAGAGTTTTCTGCATGTGACATTTAATGTTTCTCTGACTCAACTTTCAATACCCTGGAGGCAGGCAGGCAGTATTATATACATATTTTAAATGTTTGAAATATGTGAAAATTCTGAATCATTTTGTCAGGCAGAGAAAAAGAAAGAAAGAAAGAAAGAAAGAAAGAAAGAAAGAAAGAAAGAAAGAAAGAAAGAAAGAAAGAAAGAAAATATTAATATGAAAGCAAACACTTGAGTGCAAAGTTATGGTTCTGTTTTCTCTGAACTAAACTACAAAGGCCATTTCTAGTAAAGCAGGTAAATAACAAGTTATATGTCAAAGGTGAATCAGTATTTATACTTAAAAACCTTGAATAAACATATTTCTCAGTAAATAACATTTACAGAATAACTATTTATTAGGAAATGCATTTCAATTCCGGTTTTCATATCCAGTGCTGGAGGGTTGAAATTAAACAAGTGCTTCTGCAGAAAAGCAGTAACTTTTGGTTACTGGAGAAAAAGAGAACAAGAGAGTTTGATAACTTTGCCTCTAGTGCCTAAGCTGAGAATTTCATGTTCAGTTTTTTAAAGAAATTCACACTTTTACCTCTAGATGGTAGTCTTAAATTAAAAATAATTGATTTCCATTCATATAGTCACATAGATACTTGGTTTTATTTATTTCATACACAGCAATGAATAAACTATAGATGAGTCAATATACTTACATTCTAGTCCAGTAATCCTTTAATATTCTGGTGGCCATGTGTACGTGTGTATAAGTGTGTAGAATGTATGTATTAATTCCATATTCCTTAAGATGCTTTTTTTAAAAGAGAAAAATCTATTTATTTTCATTAGTAAAGTTATGTATTTATTACATAACTTATAGAAATATGTTCTTCTGTATCTCAGTAAGAATAGTGACTATTAAACAATTTTTAACAAAATGTTATTGCAAAATGGCTTTAACTATATATTGAGCTTATGGATGTATCATTATTACCTAGTTTTTTTTAACTGCCTAGAATCTTAAAATCAAAGAAACCAGTGATATTTGTTAATATATAATAAGAAGTTGCAGTCAGTTATCAGGATAGGTATACATAGGACAGTTGGGATTTTTAAATAGGTACCATGTGATAGCAGCCATGTAATTTTATTGTGTATTACATTATTGTAATAATCCAGACAGCTCCTGGATTACTGTGTCCACTTTTGACAACACACTTTCAGAATGTCAGAGGACAGCATCCAGGATGGTAAGTGGCATGGAATAATAATAATAAAGTAATGATTGCAGGTTTGGAGTTTATTTTGGCTGGCAAATAAGACTCTGAGGAAACAATAGCTATCTTCACATTGATGATTTAACAATGAAAAATTATCTTGAGGTTGTTTAAATAGGATGACCATTTAGCAGAAGGTTGAAAGAATGGATTTCACTGAAAGATGATTGAATTAGATGATCCAAGGTCCCAAGATAATTTTAATTGTTAAATAGCTTTTACTGATATGATTTTTCCCAATGGTCCTTTCCAATATTTTATGATTCTATTAATAAAAAAGAAAAAGGGGTTTAAAATTCTGTTGGAGTACATCTCTCATATTTGACTCTATTATTTGAAAGTTATTTTCCTATGACTTTTATTGAAAACAAGAAACTGAGTGGTGACCAACCACTCAGGTCAGCTATCTGTATTTTAAAATACAATACTTTACATAAAGATAAACTGTTGGTTATGTATTTACACACACACACACACACACACATATATATTTGAATTGGCTTGAAAAATAGTTTACTGTACATTTGTAGAATGAAAGTGCAGTGAAATAAGGAATAGCTGGAGTCCTGTGGTGAAAATAGATGCCACAAAATAGCAGCCCAAAGAATTTCCTGAACATAAATTCTCTGATATCACGTTGTGCACTTTGAAATAGAAATGATGTAATGTAATATGTTACCCAATTACCAGTGTAGTAGTGATCAAAGCCAAGGGAGGTATATTTCTTGCTTAAAGGTAGAAGCATTTTTGTAAAAATGGGGTAAGCAGCAAGAATTTGTCGTTTCTTACTATGGTCAGTTCTGTGTGTGTGTGTGAGAGAGAGAGAGTGAGTGTGTGTGTGTTCATTCTCTGTGTCTCTGCAAGAGACAGAGAGAAGAAACTTCCTTTTACCAATTTGTGTTTTTAACTGTTGGTAATGGTAGATTTTTTTTCCTCTCAAAGAATAGAAATATGTATAATGCTAAGATAGCATTCTGTCCAAAAGTAGGAGTTTGGTACATATCATTGTCAAACTACACCTCGGCTGCATTCATTTGGAACTGGGCAGGGGAAAATATTTGTGTGTGGGCTACTATTTGATACATCCTGCATTCTGAAGGGTGAGTGGGGGAAAAGAGACCAAATTGAACATATCCTGTCACTATACGTGCAGGTTGGCTCAAAGAGGAAGCACTGTTTATTTCAATTCTTAATTACTGCAGTGAAGGTAGCATTAAAGTCAGCAAGTCATGGCTGAATGTTGGTGTTCCTGGCCAGCAGTCAGACGGAGCTTTCAGAAATGGGTTGGGTACTCCAAGGACTCAGGTTTAAGAGGAAGAGAACAAACACTGTTTAAGCAAAAGAAGAGAGAACTGAAGGCTTACGGTGAAAATGCTTTGAGGGAAGAAAAGAGTTTTAAGGTGCAAGGATTTCATTGTCATTTTGTCTTCCTAATTTAACGTTTTGTTTGAAAAGAGGAAGGAAAGGAATTTAAATTAAGGGATAATTTAAAAGTATAAACTTAATTTTTAATGCCACATTTGAGCTTTTCTACATAGGTTAGGCAGATTTAAAAATCAACTGTGAATTGGATAGTCAAGAGACTAGTTTTTCTTGTAATAAAGAAGTTTCTGCATTAATTTCATGGATATGCAAACATGATTATTGAACTTGACACTCTCCAATTCCTGCTAAAACAAAGGGTTAACCAGGCTTCAGTACTTATTATGTGCATTTATTAGGATTATATCCTTTGAATTCAACAGGTTTTTCTAAGTAATTAAACAAAAGCTTTGATTACATCTAATGTCTATATCTTTGCTTTCTCTTACCTTTGCACTTAAGAAAAGCAGAATTTGAATTTATTGTTTTGGGTTTTCTTGAGAAATGAACACCACTATCAAATACTATGAAGAATATGTATCTTCAAATGAAGTTTCTCAGTATTTGTGTTCATTGTTACTGCTTTTTAATGCAGAGTAATCTTCTAAGGCACCTTAGCTTACAGATTGAAAAATACATTGTCTTAAAATTGTGACATATTTCACTTAAAGATAGAAAACTCTTGAGTTAGCAATAGATTTTGTAATATTGTTATGTTGTAAAATAGACTAGACTTTCTCAATAGGTATGAATCAGCAATTCAGTAAGATGTTAGTAAAGTGAAATTATCATACAGTTTGTTGTTTATGTTTGTTTATGCTAATATAATTTTTACCATCGTCTTAATTGCTTTTAGACGAATTATGGAAACTCAAGAAATTCCAAGGGGTAGAATATAAGGATATTGCTTTTTTTAAAATTATCTATACTTTTTCTTTAAAAAAAATATGTCTTACATGCAGAAGACTTATGAAAGACATAATCTTTGAAGGCTTCTTTATTTGTAGGTAGCCACCAATAGAAATATAGAACAAAGCTTATTGCAGGCTTGAAATACAAAAGTGTAACTATCCAAGCTTGCATTAGATAATACTCATTAGAGTATTATGTAATGATACATTCCCATATTAAAGCATTGAAGCTGAAACTATAGATATTTATTTATTTAAACAAATTTATAGGCCACCCAATTCACACACGTTGACTCTGGGTTATTTACAACATTAAAATATAAAAGTGTAAAATTTCCTTTCCATACTCACTCCAGCCACTTGATTGACTCTGTATCAGTGAAGGGTCCCCAGATCTGCTGACAAAACCACATATTTAAGGTCTTCCAGAAAAGTAACAAGGTTTTACTTTGTTAAGTAACTTCGTTATGTAATTCGGTCATTGGGAGAATGATATTCCAAAGGGAAGCAAGCACCATAGAGAAGGACTTTTCCTTGGTCCTACAAGTTTTGCCGCTATAATGGATGGGTCTCTAACATACAGTTTTCTTCCTGCTCTGGTGGGCTGGGGAGATGTGGTCCTTCAAAAGAACTCATTGGAAAAAGAAATATAGGGAAAGCAAGGGAAGACAAAAGCAGACACAGAAGTTCAAAGCAAAATCAATAGTCAGCATAGTAAAACTAGTTATTTCCTTGAATAGTCTTGACTTTTAGTTAATGCTCAGGGTTTATTGTGGACTTGGAAGAGATAGTCTTTGTTATTTCCTTGGATGCCATGAGATAGGCTTTTTTTTCTTTTGTATTTCTTTTTTATGTTGAGAAATGTCTTCAGTTTTAAAGACTACAAGAAAATGAAAGCCATCATTTCACTGTCAATTTTGCACAAAATTGTATCTGTCTGTCTGTCTATCAATTATTTGCTGCCCATCTCATAGTTCAAGGTGACTCTTGAATGCCTTCAACCGCAAATTATATTCAATTTCTGATTTTATGAGTTTTATGAGAAATTGCCTTTCTTAAGGCCTTGTGATTGAATGGTAAAGTGCTAGCCAATTTTCACTGATGGTGCCATTCTGATTATTCATTGGATTTTGATTCTGAATTTCTAAATTCTGAAGTTCTCCTTTAATTTGTATATTTAATATAAATATTCATAATTTAGAATAAAGTTTGATTGACATGCCTGAAAAAATTATGATGCCCACAAAATATGTGAAACTGTGATATATATTCTATTTTTAATTATTTGTTTCGATATTAGGAGCGCCAGAGACTAGAGACCATTCTTAATCTATGTGCAGAATATTCCAAGACTGACAATGAACCTGCCACAGTCACTACCGTAGCTGATGTTCAGAAAATTAATAAAGAACTTGAAAAACTCCAGTTGTCTGATGAAGATTCGGTCTTTGAAGATTCTCAGATAATAGCAGACTCAAGATTCAGAGATCATTTGCAGCTTCCAGCTGAAGATTCTGATTTCTCTGAATTCAATGATCTTGGACAAAATTCTATGGGTTTCTTTTCTTCAAGAGGAACAAATAAACATTTAAATGGCAACAGGACAAGTTCACCTTTATCTTCTGCTTTCCTTAAGGATGTCACTGAATCTCCCTATCTAAGCATTATGTCAAAGGTAAATAGAATACTTTTCTGGTGGAAGGTTCATAAATATATTTTAACTGTAGGTACATTTTGCCAAACAGCAATTCCAGACATACTTACTTTTTTCTTTTTAGGACTGTTCCAAAGCCTCTTTTTGTGGAGGATGGGTGGGAGAGGGAAAGACAATTCTTTTCTGGAGGCAGAAACAGATTGCAGTGTAGTTTGTGATTATCATTACCAATACACAAAAGAAAGCTGTAATTTTCAGGTGTGGTGTCTTTTCAGCAAAAACTGCTTTCCAAAAAATGTATCTTCCTTTGATATGACAGGAAGGAATTATAGGCATAATCACACAGATTGCAGTTATATCAGTAGTCAAAAGTAAAGAGGGCAGCATTTTAATTTCATGTATAGACATCTAGTTCAAACAGACTATCTTCAAAACTTACAGATAAAATGACCAAGAGATGTTATCAGTAAGGGAAAAACATATCTCAAAGGGAGAATATATCTTTTCTTCCTTTCTTTTTTTCCTGTTCGAATCTGTGTTGAGTCTTAATGACTGTCTGGTTAAGGGTTTTTTTTGGCAAGATTTTTGGAAGTAGTTTGCTGTTTTTTGCCTTATTCCTAGGCTGAGAGAATGTGACTGTGTAATCAAGGTTGCACAATTGCCTAACGTGGAGCTAGAACTCATTGCCTCCCACTTTCAAGCCTGATTCCTTTAACCAAAACACTGTAGGAAACATGCTAAATAGGATTTATAGAATTACACTTTGAAGAACTTTCGTACCAAACTTTGAAATAATTTAACAATAATTATGCTTTCTGCGTGCTTTTTGTGTTTGTGCTTATTTTGTTTATAGAAAAAAATATATGAAAATGAATGATTATTCTAGAATGTACTGTAACAGATTACTTAATTATTAAGTTATTATTATTAATTTTTTAGTTGTTTTTAAGAAAAGAAAGAAAAATGATAAGACATGTTCTTCCTTTAAAAGCTCTTCTTTTTAAAAAAGGCAATTGTTGATTTGTTACAGTCACCAGAATGCATAAGCAATGAACAAATAACATCAGAACTTAATCAAATGGAAGAACAGCGCATTATAATACTAAATAACTTGGAAGAACTTGAACAAAAGATCAAAGACTTAAATGATCAGATGGATGAATCCTCCAGAGAGGTATAAGATCTCTTTTTTATTTCTGAATGATGGATTTTCATTTTTAAATATGCTATAAATTCTTGTTCTGGAATTCATACTTAGTTTCAAGACATTTATACAGATAATTAAAATGGTATTTCTTATAAAAAAAACATTTCATGACCACAAATAAAGTGAAGGAAGGAAGAAATAATTATACCTTTTAACTCCACTTACAATATTAGCTAACTCTTTTAGCACTTTCCTACATGGAATTAGTCCTAGACATTAATATAATTCAGATGCAAAACTAAGATAGAGTAGGATAATTAGATTTAGTAGTTATAATCTAGACTGTAAATTGGATACTGGTAAATTAGGACTTAATTCAAGAATCTCAGAGTTCTTTCCTGTAGAGATGAGCAGCAAACAAATTAATTAATTGAATAAATAAATAATTTGTTGGGATTTATTCTGTACTACATCTTTAAAGAATTATATCCGTGATGATTAATCTGGCAGAATATTACAATATGTTGTACTTTATATAAGAATATTGCAGATAGATAATCAATTTGAATAGATTACTGGTGGCAGTGATACCCAATATAACAATTGCTCTGGATCCTATATGATGTTCAGTAAATTGTACTTCTGAAAGCCCAGAGCATTCAAAGGCGTGAGCTGTGATGATGCAGTGGTCAGAATGCAGTATTGCAGGCTAATTCAGCTCACTGTCAGGAGTTCAATCCTCATCAGTTCAAGGTTGACACAGACTTCCAGCCTTCTGAGGTTGGTAATATGAGGACTGAGATTGTGAGGGGCAATATGCTTACTCTATAAACTTCTTAAAGAGTGCTGTAAAGCATTATGCAGTGGCATATAAGTCTAAATGCTATTTGTAAAGAATCCTCTCAATACATTCCTACTAATTTCAGCCCAATTATATACATTTCCATTTTATTTTTTTGCAATCTTATTTTTCCTCCAATGTGCCAGTGCAATGATTTGTCACAAGGAAGTTCTTAAACTACAAGCCAAAAGAGCTAGACATTTTGTGAAAATAAGCTTGTAGTAGTTGATTTATGCATTCAATATTTTGCAGCATTTTCTGTTTGTTTAGGTATGCTTATCTATTTAAACCATTGTTTCTTTCTAAGGACAGTGTTTGTGTTCAATGTATATCATATGTAAGTAAACTTTCAAGATATACTGTGTGTTGGAATTACTCTATGAAGGAGATTGAGGTTGAGAAATTTTTTATGTTCTTAGATGGATATGGAATGTGCCCTATTGGAAGCAGAGCAGAAATCTGAAACAGCTGAACTGCTCAAGGAGAAGGAAATAGTAGATCATTTGAACAGGAAGATAGCAGAGTTGGAGAGAAATGTCATTGGTGAAAAGGCCAAGGTAAATAAGTGGATGATATCACATTTTTCCCATAGTGTTGGAATTTTAGAGAGAAGATACATTGTTTAAAATTAAAGGAAGAATACATTGATACATTGTTTAAAATTAAAGGCAGAAAAAAAGTGTTGCAACTAATTAAAAGACAATTGCTTATTTTCCAAGTTTGTGGAAAATAAAATAGAAGTTTTAATTGATACTGATATCAGATAATTAAGAAAATAAATAGTATGTTGAATTATAAAAATCCAATACTTTTATAATTATATAAGAATGAAAGAAAATCTTTAATACATCTTAAAAATATATTCATTTCATATTTGTATCAATTCTGTCTGTCTCTCATAATGAACATATATGCATTAAATAGTTTATTTTGCATTCTCTAGCCAATTATTTAACAATCTTATACTTTAGGAGACTTTGTCATAACCTTTTAACATTTCAGACAGAACTATCTGATGGAGATGATTAGATGGAATTCCTGCACTAAGCAATAGGATTGGACTCAATGTTTTTAAATAGCTACCTCCTACTACTTATTTCTATTTCTAAGTGATGCACATTAATTACATGTGTGATATATTCATATAGCCATTATTCTGGCAATAATGTAATACTAGTTACAGTATGTAAACAGGGAAAACTCCCACAATCTAAGTGATAAATGAGCATCAGCTGTTTAACTGCTTACAATTAAATATTTGTAAACTTGAAGAAGAGCAAAAATATCAAAACACTGCATGTATTTTATAGGCTCATTATATCATATATGGCTGTTAATTGGACTACCTACAGTACCTTCGGAGGAAAAAGATATATAGGGTATTATTAAATTTTAATGGATTATCTTAGGGTTAAAGAGATATGCAGTTAGAATGTTACTTCTATAATAAAGAGTATCTAAAGGAAAACACAATATGAGGATATGCTTTTCTCTTCCTACTGTAGTTTTGATAACTCTATAGCACTTGCATTTCTAAGCAAGTTCCATGGCTTCTTTTGAAAAGCAAACAGCTGAGAAAAATAATTTTGGGAGATCGGCGATCAAGGGTGGATGGCCCCTCTCCTAATTTTTACAAATAGGATCAAGTAATTATATATCAAATGTTGTACAATCTAACAGATAACAGATAATCAGACTTAGAAGGGACTTTGTAGGTCATCTAGTCCAACCCCCTCCCAAGCGGGAGACCCTACACCATTTCTGACGAATGACAGTCCAATCTCTTCTTGAAAGTCTCAAGTGATGGTGCTCCCACAACTTCCCAGGGCAAGCTGTTCCATTGTTTGATTGTTTTCATAGTCAGAAAATTTCTCCTTATTTCCAGGTTCATTTTCCATCCATTATTCCTTGTCTGGCCTACAGATGCTTTAGAAAATAGCTTGAGCCACTCCTCTCTGTGGCACCCCTCAAATATTGAAACACTGTTAATCTAATTGCTTTCATATACAATGAAGTTTACTCTGGTCCTAATTCAGGTCTGATGCATACTAATCTACTAGTTCCTTATTTGATATACTGTATCTTTTATTTCAGGATCTTCCCCATTCACTTCATAGAGAGAAACAATATAATTTCATAGCAATAGCGTTGGTTTATAGATTTATATATTGGATTACCAATAGAAAAGAAGATTGAATTATCTTGTACCTTCTAGAAACTCATTAGAATGTCCATACTATTCTGATTAGAGAGTCAAGGTTACATTTGTAATTGTTTCTTATGTTTATGTTTAAATCTGTTCTGAAGGCTTTCAGCATATTTTTAAAACAGAAAAAATACCTCTGCTTCAGTTAGGCATTTTTGTTAATCTCCAGTTAGTGAGGCATGTGCCATTCTATACATCACATATAACTAACTGGTGGGAGGATGTAAAGGCAGAAGATATGCTAGTTTGAATCTCCTAACTCCCTTGTCTCCTGTTACTTAATACAGCTCATGAACTGTATTCATTCATTAGTGATAAATGAATTTTGTTGGCTTCCATTTCAGTTCCAGGAACAATTTAAAGTTTTAATGTGAATAATAAAATATAATTTTGTCATATCCTATTGCTTATTCTTTAGAGGTTAGTTTTCAACATTATGCTCAGCAATTAAATTGCAAAAGTATTTTCCCCCATGGACTTTTGTAGAGAAAGATCTCAAATAATTTTGGTAATTTATTTTATATTTTTGTAATTTCTAAAAAGAATTATTAATTTCAAACAATAGTGCAGTCTTTCAGTATACATTTGTTTCTTTTAGATTGAAAATGTCTACTTCCTTGAAATAAACACAGCTGAATTCACTGGAGCTGTTTGTTACCCTGTTTCTCCAACAATAGGGCATCCCCCAATAGGAAGTCCCAGCATGTTTTATAGGCATGAAATGAAGCCCTTCCCCTCAAATTAAGGCCTATATTAAAACATGCGAAATGGGGGGGGGAGAAATGGCGGGGGGGGCTTGCTGTTAGGAAGTACTTTTGTTGCACACCCGGATATGGTGCTGCCTGCATTGACCGTGATACAAAATGCCCCACCAGCGCCAAGGTCAACATCCAAGCCGTCGCCGCCCACCTGCCCGAAGATACAAGGAGAGGGAATTAAGTCACCCCTGAAAAGGCGGCCTAGCCATTTTTTCGGGACACAAAGAGAGGGAATTAAGTCACCCCTGAAAAGACGGCCTAGCCATTTTTTCGGGACTCAAAAAAAAAAAAAGACCCGGCCTTATTATATGAGAAACATGGTAGTAAAACTATATAATTTATACTGAATATTATCCTGAAACTGACATCACATTTCTATCTATTTCCATTTTATGGTTTTGCTTTTCATTTCTTTTTTATAGTAAAGTTATAATTAATTATTATAGGTACAACAATAAAAATAGAAACTAAAAAAGAAAAAGAGCAGACGGTGTAGAAAAGAAAGAATAAAATGGAGAAGAAAGAAAAGTACAAATAAAAAAAGAAAAATATACAAAGAAGTGACTTACAATCTGCATCACAAATATAAATATTAGTAATTTATCATGTCCTCTTAAAATACAACAAATTGTCTATTTTTCCCAGATCTTATTTCCATAAACAAATCCATAAAGCATTGTCATTTCAGTTTTGGTCAAAGTTAAAGTCCATTAAAGGTTACCAGAAATAATAAGACATTGATTGTAACCTTGATCAAATAAACAACTTTATATCCCCTTCTTTTATAACAGTCTTCTTACATTTATAATCTTTAAGGTTGTCAGCTCTTTTTTTCATAGAGCCTCTTCAATCTCCCATTTTTTTTCCTCCAGAAGCAGCTCTTATTTTCTTAAAAGTTGTGATGTTTAATAGCAATTGGATGTTCATGAAAAGTGAACTATTAGATCGTATGAAAGATAAAACACTTTCGCTCATTAAAATGTAGCAGTTGTATTTGTACATTTGATAGCCTTGTGTTTAGGAAAAGGGTTAAGAACCTCTATGAAGTCTTGATCTGAACACCTGCTTGATAGGAAATCTCGTTCGTATTTGTATGATGGTTGTAAAGCATGTGTTTCTAGGGCTTGTGAAATTCTGAAAAAGCAATGCTATGAATGAAAATGTAACCAGATTTCCATCTAATTGATCAGCAGCTGCACTGGCTTCCTCTTTCACATGATTATCATTAATGGCAGTTTCAAAGTGACTGCATTTATGAGCAATTTTATCTGTAAAACATTAAAGTCTTTATAGTACACTGTCAAGGCAAGGACACTTTTTACAACTCTTAAATCTGGGTTTATGAATTATTTTGAATTAGAAATAGTCAATAGTTTGATATTATGACTGTTTAGACAATAAACTTAAGTATGGCTTGTGAAGTTATAGGTATATTTCTCTCTTGTCCTCTCTATCTTTATTCTGTTGTGCAGTATTTTGGCACAACATTAATCCAGAGATAAAGTATAATATCAAAAATCAGGAAATCAGTGTGAAGATATTTTGTTCTGTTGTGTGTTAATACTTTGGAACAATTTAGTTTACACAAATTTGACTATTCATTGTAAAGCCACGATGTGACCAAGATTATGACCAATATATTTGCCCATTGCCTTGTTTTACAAAGCCTTGCAATATTGTCCAAATGAGGTCTATTTGGGATATAATTCTGGCATTCTGGTATTTTATGGAAAGCATTGAATCATTTTCTAATTGGAATTTATAATTTTTGAGGTATTTGAAGTTCAGCTGGTTCAGTTTTTTTCAGTTATACTTCTGGCTTAACAAACGTTTTTTAAATTAAGCAAGTTTGAAGACTTGCGAGAGGGAGGACTAGATTTTTCAGAACTATTTTGCAGTTCAGAATGTTAATACTTGGGAAACTGCAACATTAAATTTTACAGTTTGGAATTTGTTGCTTCTTGTGTAAAATATGTCTTTGTCCTCCCTAACAGATTAATTATTTTCACAGTAGAAGAAGCTTTCATATAAGCTGAGACAAATAAAACAGATGTTTCAAGTTGAATTTTCTCCAGAGAAAGAGATTCCTTGCTTTGTTTATGTGAAGCAGACAGGGTTTATAGGTTCCTGCCACAGCTGGGAATCCAAGCAGGATTTGAATTTTGTTGATGATATTTGATACAGTCACAGCTGTCCAAGAGAAAAGGACATATATATATTCAGGATGGATTGGGACTTCTCCTTTCTTCCTGCCTTAGGACTTCAGCAGGCTTCATTTCTCTTTTGCTGTTTATCTCCTGGTCAGGATGCTCAAAACTTCCTAAGAGCAAAATTCCAGTAGAAAGGCAAACAGATAGCTACATTCAATCATGCATGTTCATCTGGGTGGAAAAAGGCCTACTATGAAGAGGGAAAGGAAATGGAGAATGATAGCTGCAGCACTAAGAAGCAGGAGTTTGTTCTGGGCCAGTTCCCAGTTGAATACTTGGCTAAGCTTGTGGCTTCCTTTGAGATATCAAAGGGTATGTAGAGAGATAAGTTGTTCCGTTATACCCTTTAGATTATGCATGTGGATATCTCTAGGATTTCCTAACTATTAGAGAAAATAACCCAGCTCCCTTCTAGCATCACAAACTATTTGATTTCTGATATTTTTTTAGTTATAGATTTTTGTGTTATAAACAAGTGTTCATAGCTGCATGCATTATTTTAGGCATGGTTTTTTTAATAAATGAAATACATTTTGGGGTTTGTATATAATAAGATATAAGTTGCTGTTTTTAAAAACAAAGTACAAAGTGCTTGAAACCAATGACAGGAATAAAATGGCATATAAATATTTTCTTTTGTGAAAAATAAATTGCAAATATAATCAATGTAATTGTATATGTATGGAAGGGATATACATGATTATGTTCTGTACTATCTAGAAATTGTGACTAATTTTTAGGGATAAGAGACCTAGGCAGTTGTCTATTCCTTTTTCCTCCTTTTGTTCTGTTTTATGGACATTCCATTTATAACAAAGTTTTAAAATAAATGTATTAAATTAATTGTATAGGCGCACAGCATGCATACATGTGGATTACAAAGTTTGTTTAATATATCTACTGAATTTTTAAAAGAATACTTTGAAAATTCTTTCCAAGGTATTTGCTGTTTTAAATCCAAGTATCCATATGAAAACTTTTAATAACTTTTTTTGTAAACAGAGAACAATAAACAATTATATTTGTGTCTAGATACAATTCTGGCCAATGTACACTTTTATATGTAAAATTAATACTTATTAAGTAACCCCTTAATCCTGAAAGAGTTTGCTGGAAATTGTACAATTTACAGAATTTAGTCTTTTACAAAACAAATATGTCTTGTGTGCCATAACATTTTATTCAGAAAAAAAATTCCCATTATATCTGTCTGTAGCACATAATACAGTAAGTGTATTATAGGGTAGTGGAATAAATCTTCAATATTCATGTTTATACGGTGATCACTGTTCAAGATAGTGCCCCCTTTTTTAAAAAAACAAACACCCCTATTCTTTATGCATTGCTGTTGTATAAAAGACATTACTTCTGATCTAACAAAATGCATGTCTCCAGTCTTAAGAAAAATAGGAAATGGCTCTTCCATTTGGCATTATATTTCCTTGTCTATCCATTACATGCAGCTGTTAACCTTCCAAATTAATGACTTCCCTTGTAAGATGAGCTCAATGACATCCTTGTATTTAGTATCACTGAACAACAGAAGATGCTAACTTTTCTCTTTAGCTTCCTTGTTACCCTAGCAAATGAACGTGTTTGAATGAGAAAAAGCTCTAAGAATTCATAAAAGTACCAAGAGAAGTTTATAGGATTTCTTTTTGTTTTTGAAAGGCTCAGTAACCTCCTAGCAGATTAAGATTATTTCAGTTTTCATTGCCAGTGGAACAGATATAGATATTTAATTTTTCATGAAACAAAAATTGACTAAACAATTTTTAAACTTGTAGCTGTAGAAAACTAGCTTTACAATGGATTTTTTAAAAAGGGATCCAAGAACATCTGATAAGTTATTAAGCCAGTAAGCTTAACAGTCTGTTTATGTGCAAACTGATAGAAATAATTGTCAAAGAAATGTAACTAAGCATGTAGATAAACACACCTTAAAATCAGCATGGGTTCTGTGCAATCAACCTACTTAAAAACATTTAGATAGGCTAAGGTGAGATTTAGTATGATTCAGCAGGGTTTTTAATATGCTCTTCCGTTCATCAGTACTGCTACAATGTAAACTGAAACTTAACAGTATGGCAATGCCATGGAGTCCTAGAAACTCTTAAATTAAATATTGAGTCAATGAGCTTTACATTATAGAAGTTTTCTTGTAAATCAGAGAAAGAGAATGGTTTTTTCTTGATGATTTAGAATGTTCCAGAGTATTTTTCTTTTCAGTATACCATAAAAATAAACAGTTCTCATTGATAGGCCAGCTGTGGAAGTGTGTGAAACTCTGGTAGACAGCTGTGACATATTGGCTTACCTCTTCTTTGTATGAAGTTCTCTGTTCCCAAAACGTTCTCTTGCTTTATATGAGAACATGAAGATATATTGTGATGCCCCATACCTGTTTTCTTGGGAAATATGAAAGTAAAGGATGAAAGGGAGATTTAGCTATGAACAAGGAAATTCTGTGACTCCTAATGTAATTTAGGATCAAAAGGAGAAAATTGGGGGGGAAAAGATAAAGCAGCCCAGTGAAAAGTTAAGAAAGATGCTTCTTAGAAACCTAGCAGATTGAAATAAAAATATTTTATTCTTCCAATTAGAGTTGAACCATCAGCAAACCTATTGCAAAAATCATAGTATTATTCAGAAAAAAAAACCTTTAGTTATAAGATTGGTCATTTTGTGCAATAATTCTATTCAATTTTAGTAATCTTACTTGCCAGTGGAAGTTAAGCCTACAAGGATATGGAATAACACAAAATATCTGGTATATTGTTGATGAAATGTCACGTTTTTATGCATTTGTAATCTTTTTTTTCTTCAAAACCAAACCAAAAACTTTATGAGAAATTTGTAAAGTAGTGTAACATTAACATTTAGTCTGCTTTGATTTGGGGTAAAAGAAATCTACATGAATATGGAAAATGTTTTGCCATATTTGAAACAGGAGCTAATTGGCTTAGAATTTGTGTTATCTGATCAGGATAGGATTCCTTCAGCTAAACTAGATTTTTCCCCAGCATGTTTGATCACTGAAACAGAATTTCCTGCCCCAACCACTTATTGTTGAATGATCTCTCTTTTTTTCTGCTTATACACTGACTTAAGAACTACTTATCTCTTTGTCTGTTATCTTTATGTCATTGCGATTAATACCTATTTTCTTTACACTGGAGAGCATGATTGTCCAACCTTCTGGTTTGCCTGGGTCACATTGTGTGATGAGGAATAGTCTTGGGCTGCATATAAAATATATAATTAATGTATATAAATAACAAACTTCCTTTATTTTTTAAATATTTTTATCATCTTGTTGGACTGCATTACTAGCTCTTCAAGGCTACATACAGCCAATGGGCCGCAGGTTGGACATATCTGCTGTAAAGCCTTTGCCTTATTTTCCTTCTATCATTAGGAAATTAACATGTTACCATTTCTGTTTCATCGTAGCTAATGTATCATTGAACCTGAAAGCATTAAAGGTAACATTCATCTGGAACAAAACCCCAGAAATAATATGATAGCTCCGGGAGTATAATTACAAATCTAACTGTGACTTTGTTTCTGCTAATTAAGAATACATACAGAGAATGAAAATTAATAAAGTTTATACTGGGAACATACATGTTCTCAAATCTGAGTATGGCTTTGTTACAGATACAAGACATTGTACAGTAATGTTTTATCTTCATTAATGTAAAGATAAGCTTGAAGAATATGGAACTAATAAAATCCCCATGATAAGATTCTTCACATATGTTGTGATTATGACTTCCACAATTCCTGTTCCCCATGCTAAGAGCTGTGACCCCCAATACATCTACAGGGAGCTAGGTTGCTGAAGATAGCCTTACATCACACAACATGTAGTATGATTTATGACAATTCTTATTTATGTAATATTGTAACATAGAATTAGCATATGTTCCAAACTACAAGGCAATTTCTCTTTGGTTATCATAAAGGTCCGTATCTTCTGAATATACCTAAGAATTTTTTTATTATATGAGATTAATTTTTTCGTATATGATGTTAAATAGCAGAATATATACTGACAAGCATCTATAACAGGTTGACTAAACCACCTTTTGGATATTCCCAGGTTGTTAAAATTATGCTCAGAATATTGCACTAATATGCAAAATAGCTACAGCCTACCAGCATGCAAAGCATTCTTTTGAAGCATTTAGCTCATTCCTTCAGTTTCACCTCTTTGCCCTTTGCCATTCAGAATCACTAACTACTGCTTGGGTTTAAAGGTAATTCTGTTGTTTATTTTTATGGCTCAAACTCCAGGAAAAAATAAAGCTTGATGCTGAGAGGGAAAAACTAGAAAAGCTTCAGGAGCTTTACTCCGAGCAGAAGACTCAGCTTGATAATTGCCCCGAGTCCATGAGGGAACAATTACAGCAGCAGCTTAACAGGGTCAGTAGCATGGATGTGGTGTTTTTTTAGTGATTGTAATCAGATCAAGCCCAAAGATTTCTAACCAACTCTTTTTCATGGCTTCAGTGCTGATTTTCTATATTGCTGTTAAGAACGTAAGTGCATGGTGACAACTAAACAGAATGTCAAAAGCTGGATTAACAATGTATGTGCACTACATGCTTCAAAAGTTATCAGTCATCTAAGGCTTAGCACTCTGTGACATTGAACACTAAAGTATGACTGATTATGAGTGGAATTTTGATGTTTAATCAGATTAGGAATAGATAAGATCTATCTGTCTAAAGATGGAAAGAATTCTCAATTAGGCATGAAGGATTACTTATTTAATTCTTACTGCAGCATTATTAATCTTAAATGTGCATATTCACTTCGAAAATTAATGGATAAACTAAGCCTTCCCCAAATTATTCTTTTCTATTGGATTGTATTTTGATCATTCCATGTAATTTGATGACTGCTTTGTTTTAATATTACAACCGTTGTAAATATAAATTTATAACACAATAAAAAAGAAATATAGGAAATAGTGGGAGATTTGGGAATATGGAAAGTTCATCCACACTAGAATCATCAAACATTTCCAGATCAGATGATTATGAAAGCAAAACCTATTTTTTTCTTTCCTGAAAAAGAAAAAATTTAAAGTGAAATTTGGTAAAAATAAATAAATAAATAAATCTGAGGCATGTAGCTGAAGTGAAACAGGCTACAAACAGTTTATTTATGATCTAAGCCATAATCATGCCCATTCTAAACTGCAACAGTTCTTCATATTGGCACCCCTTTTAATATAATTTAAAGATTTGTTTTCTTTTTTTGAAGTGCATATTTAGCATCTAAATACCTTTGTTCGTGATGGCTAGGCTAAAATAAAACAATGGATCTGTTGTCATTGATTAATTTGAGGGTGTACATGATAATTTTAATTTCAGGTTAACAGGTATTTTAAAATCATGCTTAAATAGACTTCTCTAGGATGTAATTTATTTTTATTTATTTATTTTTTATTTTGCTTTATGTCAGCTTTCACAAGCACAAGTCTTTAAAACTGATACATTTATTTTTTTTTCCTTATTGAAGGATGCAGACTTGTTGGAGGTAGAAAGCAAACATTTTGAAGATTTGGAATTTCAGCAGCTTGAAAATGAGAGCAGATTAGATGAAGAAAAAGAGAATTTAACACAACAGCTTCTGCGTGAAGTTGCTGAATATCAGCGTAGCATTGTTAACAGAAAGGTAATTTTTTAAAAAGAAAAATGATCAGATCATTATCTTTGAATATTTCAGTGCCAGCTGATTGCAGTTGTTAATCTAGCCAATAACTAGCAATTTAACTAACAATTCAGTTAATCATTAATTTCTGGATATGCCCACTAAGGTTTAGTAATTACTTAACATATGAAAAATAATCTAAAGTATTATATTTTCATTTCTTTGTTTCTTAACAAGAACATTTTTTTTATTTTTAAGAGAGATGGTACCTTTCCGAGAAACTTATTTGTCTTTGTACACATGTTCTATAACATTCATATATACCTATTCTTCCATAATTCTTCTCTTTCTATTTACTCTTCTATTTTGGAGTAGTAGTAGAGGAATATTGATAGTGCCATCTATTAGTGCTGCTGGAATATGCAAGCATGTGAAGTCCAATCACAGGACTTCTACCCAATACAAAGAAAAAAAAAATAAAGTGAGATGTTACTTCTGTAATCTTCTCTGTAAATTTGTGTAAATTTGACTTTCAGTTGGGTAGGAACTGTATGAACAATACTCTAAAGCTCATGTTAAGTATGTGTTAACATTATCTTTATGATAGGAAAAGGTTTCTGCTCTCAAAAAACAAGCCAATCACATTGTACAACAAGCACAAAGGGAACAAGATCATTTTGTGAAAGAAAAAAACAATTTACTAATGATGTTGCAGAGGGTAAGCAATTCTTCCTTGTTCTTCCAAGAACTTAATTAAATGTTACAAATACAGATATTATGTGGCTCAACTTCCTCTTTTTTTAAAAAAATGTAAACACAGGTAGTTAGTATAATACCACCATGTATCATAGAGAGGTCTGTAATACATACAGTCCAATGAAGAAGTGAATAATGTATATAGTGAAGCCAATTGGAACTGTATTTTCCATAACACTGGAATGAATATGAATCTTTACATTAACGTGCAATGGATTTGTTAAATTTTCCTCAGCAGGTGTATCAGGAAAAGTATAAGTATATTTGTGTATATCATCTAGTGTTTGCTGAGGGAAATTTTGGTATTAAAACCAATCCAGCAAACAAATTAGGAAGGAGATCTGTATTGTCTATACTGTGAAGATAGAACAAAAATTTTAAAAATGCATTTGTAAAAAATATTCAGTTGAAACATCTTAAAAGTTTTTTTTAACAAATCTAGTTACATTTGAAAGAAAAGAAATACAGTTTAGACATTTGTATAACATCTGTCTCAAATATAACTTATTTTTTACAGGAGAAAGAAAATCTTTGCAATTTAGAGAAGAAGTATTCCTCACGATCCGGAGGCAAAGGATTTCCTCTGAGTCCCAGCAGTCTAAAAGAGGTAGTGTGAGATTTGGGAGAAAGGGTTTGTAACCGCCTTATTTTCCATATTATTGCAACCAAAGTTCAATGAAAAATGACTTGTATTTCACTACTTCTATAAAAGGACTCATTAATATTAATTGCTAATATTTTGAGGGTGGTCAGTTATTGTAATATTTTGAGGGTGGTCAGTTATTTTCTAATAAAACGCGACATAGACATGTGCACTAAAAGGAAATATGTATTGTTTTGAAGCACAAACATTACATTCATTACAAGCATTACATTCCAGACGTTCAGCTTAAGCTTTTGGATCAAGGATGGTTGGGTAAGTTCTAGGGTTTGAATGAAACAAATCCAGAGGAATCAAAGATTATTTTAACAGGGCATGTAGTGTGGTGCTGAAATAATTGATCTTCCAAATGGTCTTCAGTTTTCTTAGATTCCGTGTCCTTTTTTTTCATCTTATTCCATTTGCATGCAAACTTCAGTGATCTTTTTTTATTATGCAGACATATATTTCAGTGTTAGTAGAGTTGTAAAAAATGTGACATATTAGAAAGGAAAAAATCAGATTCTTTGAGCGCATCCTTTCAGTTCTTGCTTGTGCCTAAAACTTTTCTGCTACTATTGCTGCTGCTCTAACGACTTTCTTATTTTTATAGAGAATTGCAGCTGTTATAATCCTTGTATAAAGAATATTAGAATAAAGAATTATTAGAGTATTCTGCAAAATATTTGATTTCAAACATATCTCTGGTTCATGAATTTATTTTGATAGAATTGAAAAAGTAAGATTCTGTCATATTTTTGTTTCTTCTAGTGAGCTTCATATTTTAAAAGACTTTTAAGTGTTTGCTTGCTTTAAAAAGCAGCTAAATTCCCATTCTTTATAGGGATCGTGCTTGAAAATAGTCAAGCATGACTATTCAAATAGTCAAATTTTCAGAGTGCTACATAAAGTCTTTCTAGAATATGGTAGTGTTTTATTTAAGCACTTATTATTTTATTTAAGCACTTATTATATTTACCTGAGATAATATGAAAATTGTAAATTTAAAGCATGGTGAGTTCAGCATAGATGATTGAAAAAGTATGTCAAGAAAACAGTTTTGTAATATCACAGCATTGGCTGTATCACTCTAAACTAACTTTCACAGATAATTTCAAATTTTAATATTCTTGCATGCCTTTTGACTTTTGCTTTTGTATGTTTAACCTCTGAATTCCTCCTTTTAGGATTTTGTGAATGTAAATGACATTAGTGACCCGCATGGCAATTCCACGAATATCTCCCCTTCCACTCAGCCCCCCTCTGCTGCTGCTGCTGCTGTTCCCACTGAACCTTCCACAGCTGGCCTGATAAGCCAGTCACAAAATAAAGAGGTTTGTTGGAGAGATGTTTCCCATGTGTAAACATTATGCTTTCAAATTTGGTGTTCACAGGTTGTAGTAAACCTTTTTATCAGTTAAAAAGTTGGGTAGGGAGATGAGTTAATTTTTCTCCTATGGGTCTCTTTCAGGAGCAGATGTTGTGTGTATGTTTATTTGTCTTGGGTGTATCTTGTGTCTTCCGTTCTTTTCCAGAGTCCTGATAAAGTAACTGGGATTTTGTTATATTCTCATTGAACCCTTATGTTTACACCACCCATTTTAATTTCCAGAAAAAACAGCAAAGCAAGGTCTATTTTCCCTAATAGGATATCATAAACCCAGTATCAAAATATTAGGTGTGGTGAAAGAAAAATACCATTTGTTTTTTTCTGTAAACTGTTGATCACACTTCATGCATCTGATAAAGTGAGCTCTGGCTTTAAAAAGCTTTTCCTATAATAAACTTCTTGGTAGTATTTGCATCCTGTATGTATGTTTAAAACTCTCATACCATTTCTTTTTTTTCTATAAAGCTAAGATCACCTTTCTGTTATGGATCTGTGATTCCTCACTTTCTCTCTCCTCGCCCTCTTGCACAACTCTCACCAGCCGACTGGCCTGAGGTCAGGGCTGCCAATATAGAGTCTTTTACTTTATCTGATACACCACCTCCTCTACCAGCTAAGAAAAACCGAAGGGAACCCCAGGTAACATGCCAGAAGGCAGGCTGACTTGGTAATGATATGATTATCATTGCATGCCACAATTTGAAAAAGTGCATGGAAAATAACCATTAGTAAGCTCTCCAGAACCCTAAAGGTCTGAATGTATGGTTCTTTCCCTTAAAACTGACTGATGGAATTCTAACATTTTGCACACAGAGTTCTATGTAGATTAGTTGAGAAAATGTGTACATGCATCTTGTTAAGGACCACCCACTTAAACATCATCTTACGCATGCACAATTTCTTTATTGAGACCAATATCTTTACTCTTAACAGTTTTATGTCACACTGACATATACAGTGCTGGTTAGTAATATTACAACCCTTTTTCTATAAAAGTAGGAGTTGAAGAGAGGATTTGAAAATAATTGTTTATCTTCATTAACATTTTGAATGGCTATTGTTCAGTGGTGAGTTTCAAAGTGGTTTACCACCAGTTTAGTGGGTATGGCTTGGTGGGCGCGCTTTGTGTGCATGCGCACACTTTGTGTGTGCGCCAAACATGCGCTTTGTGCACCGCAGAGGCTTTCCTACTCACCTCCTGCAATCCTGCACTCTTCCTGTAGTTTTAACAGCTGATGCGCGGCAATCTGCTATGCCACGCAAAGCAGCTGTGCTTCAAAACCAGGGAATAAAGGTCAGTATGGGAGAGCAGGCAGGTGGGCCCAACAGCAGTTCATCAGAGAGTTCAATCTCCGTGCTGATCTTCGATGCTACCAGTATACCAGAACCAGGACAAACTGGTAGAATAGCACCACTGCTATTGTCTCATTCTGATATTGGCATAGACTTATATGTATGGTATGAAGCATTAAGAATGCTTTCAAAATAACTCTGAAGCCACATTCACAGTTTACAAGCAAAGCACTCCGAAATCTGTTCCAAATATGAGATTATATTTCAGTGAAGAATTCATTTATAGATCTCCTGTATTTGTAGCCACAAGTTGTTTCCTTTGAGTAGATACTACATCCATAAAAGTTACATTTTTATTACATGGTAAACTTTCCTGGTCTCCCTGTGTGTTACTGAGGAATAAATCAATTTTAGACCACATTCTTTAGCTTCTTCTGGATAAAACAGCTTCAGAACCCTTAATCCAGAGGTGGGCTGCTGCCAGTTTGCACTGGCTTGGCCAAATCAGTAGTTAAGATTGTGCACAGTTTAGCGAACTGACAAATCCCATCACTGATGGGTCCCGCCTCCACTCGGTTCATTTTGGGGGGCCAAAAACAGCCTGAAAATGGCGGGGGTGGGACCAGCCAGTGGTGGGATTAGCCCCAACTGTCTGAATCCTACCCCTGTCTTTGAAGCGAGTGGACAGGAGGCATAGCTGGGTGTGATAAGTGATGTCACCCACCCAGTCATATAACCAACTGGCCACGCCTACCCAGCCAGAGAACTGGTTGTTAAGTAGTCCAGTCACACCACTGCCTTATTCTTTATAGTATGGCAAGACAAATTAAACAACTCCACAATAACTAATCAGTTTTACCTTTATATGGAAGGAATGAGGTATTTCAAGTTGGTACATTGATTGGGTAAGCTGTAAAATCGGTTAACAGGACTTAGATTTACGCATTAAGAGATTATCATTTAGCATGCAGTTGGCAATAATACATTTCATTAACATTAAACTAACTTTGAGAAACATCATCCCTATGCAATCTTCCTTTCTTATTAATAAATGATTACTTCTATTATACTTTGCATTTAAAACAAATTAGAGCAAATAAAATCACCAATAAAGACCAGTGTAACCTTTTTGTCTTTTTGTTAATAATATATGTGGCATTGTTCTTGTTCAAAAACATTTTTGGTATTTAAAATCACAGTGAAAATATATTATATTATATTATTGCTTATATTCAGCAATTATTAAATAGAACAGGATTTATGACAAGTATAGAAGTATCAGTATCAAGTATTAGAAAACACTTAAATGTAACATATTTATTCCTTTAATATAAAGATGTATTACTGCAGTATGTTTACATTAAAATTAGTTTTCTTGTGGAAATCATTCATGTAACAGTAAATTATTTAAAATTTTAATTATTTAAAATTTACTCTAATTTTTGGGAATCTGAAGACGTCTTGATTTTTTACCTTTTACCTTTGGCAATTTTCAGTTGTTTTAAAATTAAATTATGACTTTTCAGAAACATTAACATTCATAGCATGTCATCACACTAGAATTTTACACATTATTTATTTTAAGCATTTCCGAAATTTGGAAGAGAGAAAGAAGCAGCACAAAGAAGGCCTGTACATGAGTGATACTTTGCCTCGCAAGAAAACAGCTCCTCCCATATCACCTCATTTCAGTAGTTCTACTCTTGGACGAACTGTTAAGGTAAGCAATTGTACTGCTCCATTTCAAATTTCAAGAATTTCTCTGAATTTTGAGTTAATGAAGTTGAGTAGAAACTTATTCAGCTTGAATGATGGCTTTCTCTTCACACATGCACATGTACATTATCAATATTTACATGATATAATAATATAAAATTGTATTACTTTAATCCTCAAATAAAAGTTTTGGGTAGCAAATCTGAAACATAATTCCCGTGCAATTTCCCACCTGTGAGAGAAAGTAGTTGATTTCAGGCTGCCAAGCTATTTCAGAGCTGAACTAAATTTGACCTTAGAGTGTCTTGTTAAAGGACCAGTCAGATAATCACTATGTATTTATGGCATGGTGAAATTCAAAATATTTTATATTTATATAGCCCCTGCAGGGACTCATTTTGTTTTAGACTCCATCTTCCATAAATAAGGTGAATTAATTTTAAGAGGAACACCCTAATGTGTTTTGCTGAGGATAAACCATAGTTAATGTCATCAAATACTTGTCTTGTATTTATGCTGGATTAAAAACCCCAGAATGTGCGCCGGTTGTGTTTTAAACTGGATTGCCTTAAGCTACTTTAAATAAAAAGTAATATTTCAGTTATACATGAAGCTCATTTGAAAAATTTATACATAAAAAGTAGTAGCTCTAAATGATTTTTGTTTTGTTTTTTTGACAGGGTCACCTGCCACTTGGACAAAGCAGTAGCTGTGGCAGCATACTTCCTCATTGTTCAGGATCTATGACCAAAGATTTGGAGACAAGGAAAACACATAAAGGTAATGATATTTAGAATTATTCCATATATTTACACTCAATAATATCTAATATAAATCATATTCACATTAACATTAAGTACATATTTACTTTAATTGAATAAATACCCAAATTAATTCAGCTTCATTTAGCTTTAGTTGTTTTAAATGGATACTTAAATTTTCTCATGCAAAATTGAAGTGTCTTTATTTGTATACTTCATTGTTGCACATTCTTAATAATTTCTTACAGCAAGATTCCAGTTAAGACATTGTCTGTGTTGAATTTATTAAACCTTGACTCAACTCAGTACGCATTTATTTTCAGATTGATCATAAACAGAACAGTTTTTTCTTGAAAGTGAAGTCCTTCAATGCTTTTTTTATGTTTTGTTTATTATTTGAATAGTGCCTAAAAATTACAACCATGCTAAATCTCATTTGCATTGTAGTTTGGAAATCAAGGGAACATTCCCAATCAAGGGCGTACACACCTTCTGTAACTATATAGAGTAAAATACACTGGGAATATATTTATAGATGCTCACATTCAATCTTCCTGCACTTGGAACCTTTAGATATCAGAGGAAAACTAGAAGGTTTCCTTCCCAAGACATGCCTAATTTTATTTGGCCTATTGAGTGAGCATTTGGTATCTAGCCAAATCTGTGACTACACTGTTGGATTAGAAGTCATATATAAGAAGGGATACACACTGTCATTTTAAACTATTTCTAATATTTAAGACAAAGTACAAAATAATTAATTTAAAGTATTACAGTATAATACTTATGCTTATTAATGTCCATAACAGCAACAGAAAACATAGACAAATAAAAATATACTTTCAGTTGCCTTCTCTAATTATAAAATTAGATAGTACAGCCTAACATTACTTAATTAAAAGTAATATCCACTACATTTAAAAGGATTCTGTGCGATTACCTAACCTGTTTAAAATACAGGTAGTCCTCAACTTACAACAGTTCATTTAGTGACTTTCTAAGTTCTGACAGCACTGACTTTTTCACACAACACTGCAGCATCATCCCCATGGTCACATGATCAAAATTCAGACTCTGGGCAACTGGTTCATATTTATGATGGTTTCAGAGTCCCAGGGACATGTCATCGCCTTTTGTGACTTTCTGACAAGTAAATCAATGAGAAAGCCAGATTTATTTAACAGCATTGTTACTAACTTAATGACTTCAGTGATTAATTCAACAACTGTGGCAAGAAAGTTTGTAAAATGGGACAAAACTTACTTAACTGTCTCATTTAGCAACAGAAATTTTGGGCTCAATTGTGATCGTAAGTCAAGGACTAGTTGTAGTTGAATTTTTATTTTTTAATTTATTATGTGTACTTCCTGGAGAGGCGACTTTAATTCTTAGAACACTTATACTTGGTATCTTAAATACGCTAAATGAAATAACATATTTTGATAAAAACTGAAATCCAAAATATTTTGAAGAAAAAAATCGTATAAGAGAAACTGTCAGCCTTTTTTCCCCAGTTCTTTTTTTTCTACAATTACATTTCTTTCTACATTTGTTTGATTTGTGCATCTCAGTAAGAATATTTGTTTTTAAAGATTTAGTATTTTAAAATAATTATATATATATATATCTTTGGTTATTCGGGTTTTCTCCCGCGTAAGATTGGAAGTATCTAGGCAACGTTTCGATGAAGTCTCATTCATCATCTTCAGGCTTGGTCTTCAGCTCTGTGCTTCTCAGAGTGATGTGAGCTTGCAGCTGCTTCTTCCTTTTAACTGCTCCTGGGGGTGTGACTTGATTGGCTGGGGGCTTGGCTGTGTTCTGATTGGATGGGGGGGGGGTTCTCATTGGTTGGGGGTTTGGTTGTGTTCTGATTGGTTGGGGGGTTGGCTGTGTTCTGATTGGCTGGAGGCGTGTCCTGTTCAGGTGGGGGCTTGATTGTGCTCAGGTTAGTCTTAGTTGCTGGAGGGTTTGAGCTGGTGAGCTGTGATCTTGCTGTTTGGCTTCGAGTTCGTGGTCGTGCTGCATCTTCATGGTGGGGGTCAGTTCGCTTCATGTATGGCTCAGAGGGGTTTGAGGTGGGTAGTGATGTAGCTGCAGTGCGGCTTCTGGTCCGTGGTCGTTTTTCATCTTCTGTGTGGGTGTGAGTCTGCTTTCTACGTGGAAGTGTGGTGGTGGCATCTTGTGTGGCTCTCAGGGGTGTGGGTCTGGTGTCATTTTTCATGTTAGGTACGCGTCTGTTCATGAGGGCGGGTTTCCAAATGGCTGGTAGGCGGGAGGCATCTCGTTTATTCATGCTGTGTGGGCGTTTTTCTATCTCTATGGCTTCTCTGATGATTCTGCTGCTGAAGTGTTCGGTTTTGGCGATAGTTCTGGTATTTTTAAAGTCAATCTCATGTCCTGTGGCTTTGAGGTGTTGGACCAGGGAAGAGGTCGATTCTTCCTTTTTGATTGATTTCTTATGTTCTTCAATGCGTGCACCTATTCTTCTGTTAGTCTGTCCAATGTATGTGGTGGGGCAGGCAGTGCAAGGGATTTCGTATACTCCTTGATTTTCTAACTCGATTCTGTCCTTAGGGTTTCTTAGGATGGTGGATATCTTTCTGTTTGTGCAGAATGCTGTCTTAATGTTGTGTTTTTGGAGGATCTTGCTGATTTTGTCCGTAGTGCCTTTTATATATGGGAGGAGGGCTTTGCCATTCTCTTGTTCTTTGTCTTGGATTTTGGCTGGGGTTTCTTTTTGGATTAGGTGGGTGATCTTCTTTCTTTGGAATCCATTGGCTGTCAGCACGCCGGTGAGAGTGTGTAGTTCGGTCTCTAGGTGTTGTTCATCGGCTAAGCATTTTGTTCTGGAGATGAGTGTCTCAGCTACGGAATTGATCTGTGCTGGGTGGTGGTGTGAGAGTGCGTGTAGATAGCGGTTTGTATGTGTTTTCTTCTGGTAGATGGTGCGTCCTAGGGAGCCATTGCATTTTTTGTATACCAAGACATCTAGGAAGGGAAGTTGGTTGTTAGCTTCTGTTTCCATGGTGAATTGTATTTTGGGGTGTTGGCTGTTGAGGTGTGTGAGGAAGTTGTTTAGTTTTTCTTTCCCGTGTGGCCAGATTATGAAGGTGTCATCTACGTATCTGAGCCAGAGTTTGGGTTTGTGATCATATTTTTCTAGAGCTTGTGTTTCAAAGTGTTCCATGTAGAGGTTAGCGATGACAGGTGAGAGGGGTGATCCCATGGGTGCTCCTTCTATTTGTTTGTATTTTTGTCCGTTGTAGGTGAAGTACGTATTGGATAGGCAGTGGTTGGTCAGATCTAGGATGTGCTTGGGGGGGTTGTATTTGTTTTGGATGGCTGTCAAGGCTTCTTTTATTGGCACTTGGGTGAAGAGGGATATGACATCGAAGCTCACTAGTAGGTCACTGGGTTGTAAGTTTTGCTTCTTTATGATCTCGATGAACTGGAATGAGTTTCTTACGTGTGAGTTGATGGATTCTGCATAGGGCTGTAGTTGTTTGGCGAGAAATTTGGCTAGGTTTTGTAGAGGTGAGCCTATGGAGCTGACTATTGGTCTAAGTGGGGTTCCTTCTTTGTGTATCTTGGGGAGACCATAAAGTTTAGGGCATCTGGATGATTTCTCTCTGGGTATGATTCTTTGCTGGATTTCTTCACTGATGGGGGAGGCTTTTATTTTGGATCTGGTGGTTTTTTCTAGGTAGGTGGTGGGGTCTGTCTTTAGGGGTTTGTATGTGGGGTCTTGGAGTAGGTTGGTTAACTTGGATTGGTAGTCAGATGTGTTCATAACCACTGTCGCGTTTCCCTTGTCTGCTGGTAGGATTATTATGCTGGTGTCTTCTTTCAGGTTAAGTAGTGCAGTTTGTTCTTCTTTGGATAAGTTGCTTTTGGGTGGTTTGCTAGTGCGGAGGATGTTGGTGATTTCGAGTCTGATTCTATTAGCATCATCAGGGTTGGTTTTGGTCAGGCTGGTTTCAACTCCGCATATGATGGTTTCTATGGGGATGTGTTTGGGAGCGACAGCAAAGTTGAATCCTTTAGAAAGGACCTTGGTTTCGGCTTCGGTGAGGATCTTGTCTGAGATGTTGTGCACTGTTTGTTTCATGCCCTAAACTTTATGGTCTCCCCAAGATACACAAAGAAGGAACCCCACTTAGACCAATAGTCAGCTCCATAGGCTCACCTCTACAAAACCTAGCCAAATTTCTTGCCAAACAACTACAGCCCTATGCAGAATCCATCAACTCACACGTAAGAAACTCATTCCAGTTCATCGAGATCATAAAGAAGCAAAACTTACAACCCAGTGACCTACTAGTGAGCTTCGATGTCATGTCCCTCTTCACCCAAGTGCCAATAAAAGAAGCCTTGACAGCCATCCAAAACAAATACAACCCCCCCAAGCACATCCTAGATCTGACCAACCACTGCCTATCCAATACATACTTCACCTACAACAGACAAAAATACAAACAAATAGAAGGAGCACCCATGGGATCACCCCTCTCACCTGTCATCGCTAACCTCTACATGGAACACTTTGAAACACAAGCTCTAGAAAAATATGATCACAAACCCAAACTCTGGCTCAGATACGTAGATGACACCTTCATAATCTGGCCACACGGGAAAGAAAAACTGAACAACTTCCTCACACACCTCAACAGCCAACACCCCAAAATACAATTCACCATGGAAACAGAAGCTAACAACCAACTTCCCTTCCTAGATGTCTTGGTATACAAAAAATCCAATGGCTCCCTAGGACACACCATCTACCAGAAGAAAACACATACAAACCGCTATCTACACGCACTCTCACACCACCACCCAGCACAGATCAATTCCGTAGCTGAGACACTCATCTCCAGAACAAAATGCTTAGCCGATGAACAACACCTAGAGACCGAACTACACACTCTCACCGGCGTGCTGACAGCCAATGGATTCCAAAGAAAGAAGATCACCCACCTAATCCAAAAAGAAACCCCAGCCAAAATCCAAGACAAAGAACAAGAGAATGGCAAAGCTCTCCTCCCATATATAAAAGGCACTACGGACAAAATTAGCAAGATCCTCCAAAAACACAACATTAAGACAGCATTCTGCACAAACAGAAAGATATCCACCATCCTAAGAAACCCTAAGGACAGAATCGAGTTAGAAAATCAAGGAGTATACGAAATCCCTTGCACTGCCTGCCCCACCACATACATTGGACAGACTAACAGAAGAATAGGTGCACGCATTGAAGAACATAAGAACTCAATCAAAAAGGAAGAACCGACCTCTTCCCTGGTCCAACACCTCAAAGCCACAGGACATGAGATTGACTTTAAAAATACCAGAACTATCGCCAAAACCGAACACTTCAGCAGCAGAATCATCAGAGAAGCCATAGAGATAGAAAAACGCCCACACAGCATGAATAAACGAGATGATGCCTCCCGCCTACCAGCCATTTGAAAACCCGCCCTCATGAACAGACGCGTACCTAACATGAAAAATGACACCAGACCGACACCCCTGAGAACCACACAAGATGCCACCACCACACTTCCACGTAGAAAGCAGACTCACACCCATACAGAAGATGAAACACGACCACGGACCAGAAGCCGCACTGCAGCTACATCACTACCCACCTCAAACCCCTCTGAGCCATACATGAAGCGAACTGACCCCCACCATGAAGATGCAGCACGACCACGAACTCGAAGCCAAACAGCAAGATCACAGCTCACCAGCTCAAACCCTCCAGCAACTAAGACTAACCTGAGCACAATCAAGCCCCCACCTGAACAGGACACGCCTCCAGCCAATCAGAACACAGCCAACCCCCCAACCAATCAGAACACAACCAAACCCCCAACCAATGAGGACCCCCCCCATCCAATCAGAACACAGCCAAGCCCCCAGCCAATCAAGTCACACCCCCAGGAGCAGTTAAAAGGAAGAAGCAGCTGCAAGCTCACATCACTCTGAGAAGCACAGAGCTGAAGACCAAGCCTGAAGATGATGAATGAGACTTCATCGAAACGTTGCCTAGATACTTCCAATCTTACGCGGGAGAAAACCCGAATAACCAAAGATCCACATACAAATACCCGCGAGAACCTCAGAAAATATATATATATATATATATTCCTTTCTACTGTTTGTGTCATTAAAATCAGGTAAAAGCAAAAAAGGTATGAAAAACATTTTTCTGTGTTGTTACATGCTTGATTTTACAGTAATAATGACAGAGAGGACACTGTCAAGTTGTTCAGAATCAATATGTGTGGAAATTTTAAATTTCCTATTCAAAAACTTAAGAAAGGTATTAGGATTTAAACAATCCCATGTTTAAATCATACAAACTCTCTCATATAATTAAAAATGGCATCAGATTGAAAACAAGACTATGCCCACAGGTTTTTACCCTCAAATCTGTGGCGACAGAGAGGAATACTGCAGTAGGGGAGTTTGTTGAGATTGATGCCACCACTGACAGCACTTATTTAGTAAATTCATTTTCCTGATACGTTTGAAGATAATGAATCCAATATTGAAGCTAGATCAGTTGAAACATCCTTCTCTTTTCTGTCTGTATTTATTAATCACTTGGGTATAATGTAAAGACAGCATACAAACAAATTCTTCAGGTTTATGTCAATTAATCTAGCTTGGATTTGCAAATACAACAAGCCAGGTTCATACAATGCAGCTAGGTCTTGCAAAATATGTTGACAAATCTAAACAGCTGTGGCTTAGTCACATTGTTACTGCAACTGATATCACAAAAATATTGACATCTATGTAAAAACCAATATTAATTTTCAGGAATATGCAGACACTGGTTAAACTAAATATTTGCTTAATTTTGAAGAGAAGATATAAATATATAATATGCACACAATTATAGCCTGGCATAGAATAAAAGTAGCATTTGTAGTGAGCTGTTTGTCCATATATGTATGTATAAAATATGCGTAAAATATGTATACACATGTTAATTTTTTAGAAATTTGGTTTTCTTCCAGCTCTTTTTTCTGAAAATCACTGTTATTCATAAAAGAAAAATTAATGTTTGCCTGTCTAAATAAAAGGAAGAAAGTTTTCTTGTGAGTTCTGTTAAAGCCCTGTGGAAAGAAAAATGACTTTAAAATATCCCGTCTTTCCTTCTCTTGTTACCCTATAGCACACAAGGATACTGTGAGCTTTGTCCTCGTTTAATTGACTCATCTTTTTTCCATGTTTTCTTTAAAATATAAGCATTCTTGAGATGATAACAGGAAACTATTATTTGACTATTGCAATCATGCATGTAGAAGAATGAGCTGAGGTGACAACTACTGATTTTCTGGATTGACAAAACTATTTAAAATTATTTCTATTAGCATATTAAAAGCATCTCTGATTCACCATAAACAGAAACAGACTCTTGACTGTATTCTTTGGTGTGGTTTGTACTTTTTTGGGGTGATTTCAACTCTTGTTCTGTTGTGATGTTAATAACAACAATATAACAGATTTCTTACAACTGTTTTTCTGCTTATTATTATTTATGATACTTTCAATTAACTTGGCTTGCTTGGTTTTTTTCTTTTTGCAAAACATTTCCATACAGTGCTTTGAATGAGACATTAATTTGAGTTTTTCATTGTCATGCCAGTATTTACTTTTTGTAAATTTATTCATATTTTTAGTAAGACATAATATATGGATATTTATCTTACCTAGGATGGCAGACTAAGTAAAAATTAAAAATGTGGACTTCACCCAGTTTATCAAACTCTAAAAAAAATTTGCCTACCAAAATATATTCTTCTGGCAAATGTAGTAGTCTCCTGAATCAGTATTAGATATGTCATTGCTTCCTAAAATATATAATTTAAAGAATTGTTGTCCAAATATACAACTGATACTATTACCACAGAACTCTTTAAAACATCACGTAAATTCAAGGGATGCAGGTCTGTTCCACATTTATTGCCCTAGTTATTTAAATGAAAAATCCCTTATCAAAAGCAAAATTCTTTTGAATATTGGATATTACAGAAGACCAATAGAACAGTGATTAACATTGCAACCTTACAGATATATACAAAAGAAATAATCCCAGATCCTTTATTTCTATAGTTTTGAATTAATAAAAGTTACAAAACTGTACAGATTTTTTTCTCTCTGCTTCCTTGACTTAACCCATTTTAAAGTTATCCACCACCACATGCTATGTAACATAAAATAAATGTGTGTGTGTTGGTGGATAGATAGATTAGATTAGATACTATAGATATAGATCAGTTTATATTTTAATTTTACATAACATGAAATAATACCCTGGGCTGAGTCAAGGTAGCAAAGAGAAGAAAGATCTCATTATATGTATATACTATTTGAGAATAGAGTTTTTACTTATAAGAATCCTTATTAACAAAATTTCCAGTATCTAAAATAGAATGTATATCTCATTTTTAATGACCATTGTTTCAAATCCAGAGATAAGTACTGAATAAAAATAAAAACAGATTTTAGTTTAATGTATTTGTGTTCACTATCAATATTGTATTAACCCAGCTTATAAAACAGAAATGACTTTCCTTCTTTTTCTAGGTTATAATCATCAGCATCTCCGTGAGGATCAAAGCCAGAAGTCTCCTGAATTCTACAGCAGAACTGCCTCAGAATCAAATGTGTATCTGAATACCTTTCATTATCCTAATCCTAATCTGAAAGACCACACCTTTGATACTCTTAGTTTAGATAGCACAGACAGTATGGAGACAAGTATATCTGCCTGTTCCCCAGATAATATTTCCAGGTATATTGTGACTCTGTTCAATTTTTCAAGAAAATACAACACAATAATTAAACATACCAGCATATTTGATTATTAAATATGAGTTTATTGAAATGTAGTTTTGTAGATCTTAGCCAGAGCAAGAAAAACATTTTATTTTTAGAAATACCCAGTCAATAGAGAGAAATATTTATGTAAGTATATATATATTTATATAATTTTTGTAATTGAGAAGATAGGAAATTGGGAATATTACATCTCTTCTGTCTATTTAATGACCAGTTAATTCTGGTATTTCATTAATTGTTAATTAGCAGCAGTGGTGGGATTCAACCGGTTTGCACCATTTTAGCCAAACCGGCTGACCCCATCCCACCCCTTCTAGAAGGCCCCACACGCCCCGTTTTGCTCCCAGGTAAGTGCAGGGAGGCCTACTAAGTCCAAAACAGTTTGCAGAGAGTTGTGGCGCCTCCCCGTGGCCCGTTTTTGCTCCCACGGGAATCAGGAGGCCAAATGCTGTCTGTTACATCCCCTGGCTACGCTCATCATGGCCATACCCACCCAGCCAATCATTAGAGAAACAGTGGTTAAATTATTTGAATCCCACCAGTAGTTAGCAGCCATTTCATCAGAGTACCTGAAATGTTTTCATCTTGACTGATTAAGTCACTTTAAGTGCTAGCATTTTTTTCTTCCTTCCATTTCTTATTCTGTGTCACATTTCCCTGTGTATAATTTCAATGGAAATCCTTTTAGCTGAAGAGTAATAAGATTAAATAATACATAAATAATAATTTAACTTGACACTTACCACAAATTGTATTCTTAATGATAATTTTGCTAGAAACAGCATTTTATCTACAGTACCGATTTATTTGGAAGCTTCTGAGATCATGTTGTCTATAACTAAAATCTTGGTCTACTTGAACACCCATTAGATTAATCTGACAAAAATTGTTCTGCATTTTTGCTCTTTGTTTTAGGTATTTTTGCTGATTGATTGATTCTTTGCTTTTTTGTACTTGAGTGGAAAAATACGAAGTTGGCTAAACAGTTCCTTTTGATCAGTAATTCCACTGAAGGAAATACATAGAAAACAAAAAAAGCCTAGAAATGTATTTTAATGGATTGAAATATTTTTTCAAATATTTCAGTTATTATTACTGGTTTTTGTTACAGTGCTAGTACTGCAAATGTGGCAAGAATAGAAGAGATGGAAAGACTTTTAAAACAAGCTCATGCTGAGAAGACACGGTTGCTTGAATCCAGGGTAATGATATACATAGAAACTTCAAAGATATTCAGTTGTTGAAGTTGTATGTTCATTCGATTTTGAAATTAGTATGTTTTGATAGAAGTTGATAGGACTTGCATTGTAATTAATTTCAATATCATCAGCCAACACAGATTTAAAAGTGTACAGATACCCAGGTTTATTTATTATAGATTAATAAAAAATATGCAATATAACCCAAAACTAGTCTGTAAAATAAGCAAATTAAGTTGTTGCTTGAGATAATCTTATTTTTAAAGACATGAATAATAAAGCTTCTGGTCTAAAAGAGATATCTATAATAACACGTGCATTGCAGAGAAAGGAATCAATCTCCTATATTTGCTGTGGTGGTTGGAATACTGGTTTGGAACCAGAAATATTCAGGTCATAACGACTTTCTGTCAGTGCAGTATACCGTATAAAGTTATTTTGAGAATAAAAGAGAGAGACAATGATGCTTATCTTGCTTTGAACTTTTTGGAAAAGGAGTTTTGAAGTTTTTTGAATTTATGGAACTTGTTAGTTACAAAAAAGAGGTAAAGAAAATTCCTGGAAAATTCTCGTAATAGAAAATTGCCTGCATCCAAGTGAAGTTTAACAAAATGGTTTTTGCCCTTAATCTTTCATATAATCCCATCAGTATAATTGGAAAACTTATAAAAAGTAAATATAACAAATATGATTAAACAAATAAATGTTGAGTCTGCTTTTCTAAACCAACACAACTCCCCCTATCTAGCTACATACATGTTTTAGATAATAAATCCTATGGCCTCAGACAGTCTGAATATTCAGGACATTAAATTTGGATAATGTTTTAAGAGAAACAGTAACTTGCTCTATATTTGGAAGTCTTTAAATAACCTGGCTTAATACAATATTGATACTGAACTTGAATATATTAATCCTAAATCTGCTTTAACAGCTATTTTTATTGAATCCTATTGTGTTATTCAACTATCATTACAAGGAGGATGCAAACTATATGTTATCAAGACTCCAAAATTAAAGTTTTGATGGCTATCTGTAATGCCTAATGATAATTGTAAACCTGAGTATTATACATGTAGATATATATCCTTAATTGTACCATAGATCCATCCAGTATTTATCTTTGTATTTAAACCACAGCTTCAATAGATTTTATTTTTAAAAATAAACATCTCAATAGATTTTACAATCGGTATTATAATCCAGTGATTCTCCAAAATGTTGACAGAAATAAAACTTTATGATTCGGGCAAAACCACCCCAGGCCCTAAGGCAGAGTGGGTATTTTTGCATTTCAGATGTTTGCTAATTTTCTATTTTTATTTGTTTTTACTAAGTGTCAAAGACAAGCCATGATTGCTGTCATTTTTATCGTAAAAATAAATGCAACTCAGTGCCTTGCCCCAAGCTGAAGCAAGAATATCCAACTCCACACAATCAGAAAGGATATAGGAGACATGTACATATACAGAGATAGACAGGAAATAATCATCCAAATCTGAGGAGGACGAAAAAGTGGCAAAACTCTTACCACTTTCACTTGTTCCATTTACTGGGACTCAGAAACTGGAAGGTAGATTAGCAAACAGTACATTTAAATTAGATCAACTTGTATTAAAACTATTTTTTTTAAAAAAGTGGAGAATGTTCATTTATGTTAGATTGCCTGTATTCCTTTAGGAACGAGAAATGGAAGTTAAAAAAAAGGCCCTAGAAGAAGAAAAGCGTCGCAGAGAACAGTTAGAAAAAAGGTTACAAGAAGAAACTAGTCAGCGACAAAAACTAATTGAAAAAGAAGTTAAGATACGTGAAAAACAGAGAAGCCAGGTATGTAATATCTTGAAATAGAGAAAATACAGCTGTTTGAAGGAAGAGAAGAAGTTCCTATGTATGAATAGATCATTTTGTTGGACCAAGATGAGAAAGACCTTGGTACAAGTCTACACTTATCAAACTTATCAAAGACCAGCATAGCTATTTTTATTAAAAAGTAGAGATAACATTGCAGGTTATATACAAGTGATGAAAATGTAGGGCAAATAGATGATTTCTATCCTGAAAAGATAGAAAATTGATTTTTTAAAATGTGCAAATGTAAATAATTAGTGGATAACATGCTGTCTGTTGTGAGGATTGTACTTTTATTAAAATAAGCTAAAATGGCACTCTATAGACCATACTTCTCATTTTGTTAGATGAAACATGAAGAGGAGATAGATGTCAGGAGAAACCTAAGCTAAATGCAGTTGAAGTGGTTCTTTAAGAACACACATCTTTTTTCCTACACTTTGCATAACATTTTTATGCTAAAAGGGAAGAATTGTAATGCCATGCATTGAAAAAAACTGGACTAATAATAATGAAAACAGAAAATTGTAATAACAATATTAATTGTATCTTTATTTTAGTCTCGTCCCCTGACTCGTTATTTGCCAGTCAGAAAGGAAGATTTTGATCTGCGTGGCCACATAGAGACAGCTGGCCATAATATAGAGACTTGTTACCATGTCTCACTCACTGAGAAGACTTGCCGGGGCTTTCTTGTTAAGATGGGAGGAAAAATTAAAACATGGAAAAAAAGATGGTTTGTGTTTGATAGAAACAAAAGAACATTTTCTTATTATGCAGGTGAGTTATGGTCTTAGTTTTGCCATGGCATTCTTCCTGTTGCTGTATTAAATTTATTACATTCATAAATTCTATTTTTTAACTTAAAAATGTTTATCTTATTGCTTACCAGTCTTGTATGTTTACATCTTGGAATGAAGTTAAAGGTTAGAATTAATGTTTGTACCTCATGTTCTGGTTCTGTAAAAGCAAATAAATGCCCAATATAACTGTGTGTAGATGGAATCAAAACTGATGAACTTGTTTGCATAAACTATGAATCAATATTCTTCAAATTACGGACCTGGTCATTTATTGTTTTCTAAGAATTTTTGTTACAAGTTATCATTATTTGGAAACATATGCATTTTTAAGGCTAGAAAATTAGGACTTACAATCTGGAGAATCTCACATTGCCAAAAGCTGGGTCTTTTTGTGCTTGTTTTCTGTAATTGACTATCCTGCACTGGGCATTTTACATTAGCTGATATTATAGCAAACCAATAAGATTGACAAGGAGGCAACAGGAGGTTTAACAGCAAGGAATGCAAAGGCAGGGGTGGGTTGCTGCGGATTCACATGGGTTCAGGAGATTCTCTAGCTAAGATTCTGCGGAGTTCAGTGAACCCACAAATCCCACCCCTGGCTGGCCACGCCCGCCCCTCCCAGAATTCCCCCATGCAGCCCATTTTGAATGCCAGGTAAGTACAGGGTCCGCACAGAGGCTCGGCGAGGGCGAAAGATGGACCTCCTGGAAGATCCGGAAGGCCAGAAACAGGCTTTTCCCAGCCTCCAGAGCCTGAGTAAAGGTGTTTTTGCCTTCCTGGAGGTCAAAGAAAGTCTCCAGAGCCCGGGGAGGGTGAAATGCCCTCCCGTCATGGTGCAGGAGGCCGATTAGGCCACGCCTACCATGGCCATGCCCACCCAACAACCAGACAGAGAATCGGTTGCTGATATTTTTGAAGCCCACCTCTGTGCAAAGGCAAATGTAGCCTAAAGAAATATAGTTTGTGTGACTGACTTTTGTTCCTGTGCTATCTCTCTTGAAAGATTAATAATGGCCTTCTTCACCTTTTGTTCTACCATCAGCAATCTCTCTCTACCTAGTATTTCAACTCACAGCTAAAAGCTTTTATTAGGTTTGAAATAGAGAAAATAAAAAATACAGTTGTGTGCCAAATGGTTAATAATTTTGGGAATCAACTACAGACAAACTGGCTGATCCATTGGTTAGTTGATGGAGTGATAGATTCATCTTGGGACACAGTAAATATGTGTTCCAGATAAAAATACCGTACCTTATAGTGAGTATGTGAGTGTGAGTATGCCTCGATATTCTGATGTGGGTATGCCTCGTTGATATTCTGATGTGTTAATGTATTGTCAAATCAAATTGGTATCCAAGTAAAACACCAGTTTATTTTAAATCAAATAGAGGTCTTAATGGTAATCTGTAATCTCTATGATGGCTTGTTTGTTTCAACCCAGTTTTTTTTTTTACTCTAGACAAACATGAAACTAAATTAAAAGGAGTAATTTATTTCCAAGCCATTGAAGAAGTTTATTATGATCATTTAAAGAATGCTTGCAAGGTAAGAAAAGATGCATATCTTGCTTTTCTTAAAATATATTTTTAATGTTTAGATGAAATAGACACTATTATTATATATAGACAATAATAGAAAAGGTGACTTAATAGCAAAAAGCTGATGGGTTGAAGAAAAGTTTATGAAAATATAAGAGAAAATCGAGGAAAATTAATAAATCCTTTGAAATGAAATGTACTATCCAGATTGTAAGAAATTTTAAATATCAATACTTTCTTACCATTAATTAAAAATTAATTTACAAATAAATGTTATATTTGGATCAAGTTCATGATTATGCTTAGGTTGTATAGTATCCACATTTAAATAAGCTTTTTACTGTAATGAAACTGAGGCAAAAATATGTTCAAAAAACTTAATGAGACTATAGATCCTATACACATTCTGATTTTGACAGTTTATAAAGATCATGGCATTGTGCTAGTTTCTTTGCTTCCCTGCCTACATATAGAAATTTATAGCTAATACAATAAATGCAATTACAATAGAGAACTAGTATTTCATCACAGAAATATGCAGTGATGACAAACTGTTTGGGCTCAGCATATCTAAAATTTAGAAACTTGACTACTGGTGTATCACAAGCACTTCATCCCCATCCTGGACAAAAAAGGATTGCCTCTGGATTGCCTCTGGAGCCAGAATGTTTGCACAATTTTCAAATGCCTCAGAGGTTGTGCCAGGCCCTCTCGCAGAACTTCCAAAGGGTTAAAAGGCTTGGTATGTCATCAAAAATAGCATGGTGTGTCATCTGTGACACACATATCATAAGTTCACTGTCACTAGAAAAGTATTATATTTTTACCTGGAATCTGTTCAAAATCCTACTTTGAAATCTAAAATGTATAAAATCTGAGCAGCAAAAACTACAACTGCCAGCCAACATAACCAGTAATGTTGGGACATATTCCCTTTTTACCCAAAAATAAGATAATTTTGATTTTAAATTAGTTCCTCACCACAAAATAACAAACAGTATACAGAAAGGAAAGCTAGATAAATAAACAATACAAATAGTGTAGAGTAATGTTTATATGACACATTATATGTCACATGTATTTGTATTTGTGTGTATCTGTGTGTGAGACAGTGTGTTCGTTGACTGCCATTAGCCACATTCCTAAGAGGGCAGAGCCAGGATTAAAATAAATGTTTATTTTAACGAAATCAATAACTAGTAATGAAAATGGCACATACAATTATGCACTCAATTTATATTTCAACTCAGCTACATTCTTTATTTCACAATTATTCAAGAAAAAGAGTAAAAATGTAACATTCAATATTACATTTCCATCTGTTTCAGAATGTATAATAACAATAATTATATAAACTTCTACTTTCTTTCCAGAGCCCTAATCCATTACTTACCTTCAGCGTTAAAACTCATGACAGAATATATTATATGGTGGCCCCATCACCAGAAGCTATGCGAATATGGATGGATGTAATAGTTACAGGAGCAGAAGGATACACACACTTCATGTTGTAGTAATATAGTGCAAAGTTTCGACAATAGGGCATAATGCAATAATAGCTGTGTTTGTGAGAGTGGAAAGCCATTGACAAGTCATATGTATAAAATTCTATCAACAGAACTAATCTTAATCTCAAAAGGAAATGCATCATATGTAAGGAAACATGAAATTCTGGTGGGACTTTATTTTGTTATGTATTCAATTCATTAGATGTTGACTGAACACAAAAAACTCTCTACTTAAAAGATAAGAACCCTGCAAAAATGAAAAACCGGACAGCCATAAGCCAATTTATGGCATTTTCTTACAAATTCTACCATGCTGAACTTTCCTTATGGAAAAAAAATGTCATTAACAGTGTTGCTGTACTTTTAAGTATAGTATTTTGTATTAAGAAGTGAAAGAGAAAGATATGATGCCTCTATATTTAATGTACAGGGTTTATGAACAATTTTATGTTCTTTTCCTTACAAGTATTTTATAGCAAATTTTAAACTACTGTTTGCAGTGTTTTTTGTCTTAAAACACAACCAAAGATTCATATTCCGTGTGTAGAGATTTAATTTTATGTAATAGAACAGTTTTTAAATTCTTTTATATATACTAGTGTTTTAAAAATCTTTCTATCTGTATCTTTGAAATGCTGGCTGTTATTTTGAATGTTAACAAAATTGATATCTTTAGGTATTTTAGCTTTCTTCTTTAGAGGATAGAATCAGATAAAAATCTATAGTGAGCAATTATGTCTGCATTTCTACTGAGGCTATTGCTTATTTTCTTCGCAAATTACAATTTCTTTAGAAAAGTATTCCTTCATCATACAGCGTAATAGAATTAAGAACCAAAATTAAAAAGCCATAACCATGTAAGGACCTCCCCAAATAACTTGGTTTTTGTGTGTAAAATTACAATCTTTGGAACAACTATTCACAACTTTCCCATATAAAATAAATATTTGAATATAATTGAATATTCTCCCAGCCTAAATTGGCTTATAAACTAGAATGAAAAATTTCTTAGGATATTCTGTACTTAAGATCAATCATGAAGAAAAATCTTCAAATCTTTTCTGAATTATATTTCCATTGATGATGAAGCATTTCTTTCTGGCACACAGACATATTTTGCAGCTAATTTGATAGGTGTCTGAATAGAAGCCATGAAAACTTATTTTGCATCATAAACAAAATTGCAACAGTTCTACTACATATTCATTTTAGTGCTATGTTTCAGATTTCATATTCTAGATCACGCTTTATGTTGTTAACATAGAAAAAAACGTTTCACTAATGTACTGAGGAAACTATCACAGCATTTCTCTTGAATAAAGTGCAGTACGGTCCTTCTTTCTGTTCCTCATGTCTGAAGAAATGTATGGGGACCATAATTCAGTTAACAGAGCATGTGCATTATGCAAATACTTCCAGGTTTAAGCTCAGGCAACTCTAATCAAAAAATTATTTAGTGCTGATTATAAGAAAGATAATCTTAGAGGGATACTGGACTAAATCACTAACCACTGATTCCAGACTCAGTGGGTAAATTAATTGATGGTCTGGAGCCTATATCTAGCACTTGCCATACCATGTTTTTAAAAAATTATGCATTCAAGGGATCACCATGTTATGTTCTTAAGATTATATATTCCTTAAAGATCATTTCATTTAAGATAATCTTATCGTCTTTAAGTACTGTATTCAGAGGAAGTTTGGATTTTGAATCATGCTTGTATTTGATGTTGCCTTTTAATACTTTGATTTTATACATGCCATATTTTCAGTGCACTAAATGAAAAATCTTAAATCTCATTAAAGAAATTATAAATAAACCACTTTCAAAAATAGTTATTGAAATATACTGAATTTAGTATAGTGTATGGTGCCAAGTAGCATGATAACAGTAGTTCAGAAATGCCACATATCTTTTAATCAGGGCTTAAAGTTGTTTTTCTTTTAATTAAATGCAAATAAATAAAGAAGTATTAAACTTTAATTGTATATACACTGTGTAATATATGTTATTTAACTTACTGGTATTTACTTGTGTTTTTGTTCACCAGAAAAAGGCATTAAGTTTAATTCAGACTTAATCATATTAAAGTAAGCCCATTGAAATCTATCAAAATTAAGTTTGTATTAATAGAAAGATGGATTGCTTCCAGAATTTTGTTCTCGACACAATTCATCTAGATCCATCCCACACTAAAAAATAAAAAATACAAAAGAAAAACTTAAATTTGTGTCTTCTGAAGGAAAAGGAGCTTGAAAATTTTGCTTCACCAATGTTATAGGATATTTTCCAAAAATTAATGCCATTGGTTTCACTGTTTCTAATGAATATTTTAATTTTACTTCTATATAAATTTTACAGGTTTTCTATTTTTTTGTATCTTGCATGTTGTAATGGCAACATTTAAATAAATGTTAAAACATTTTCAAATTCAAGTCTGATTTTTCAATAATTTTCTGGGAACCTAAGAGATTTGAGATTCCCTGTAGCTGTTAATGCAGTTACAGAATGGACTGAGCTAAATATCCTAAATATCTACAATATAGAAGTAGTTGAAGGTTAGTTGGTTAGTTGAAGGTGCACTGCCATCTGATTTCATTTCAAAGTTAGCTTTTATTAAATACTTATTTATTGTATACAGTAGTAACTCATTAAATGTTATATGCAGCTGAACTCTGAGTGACTCAAATTTCTTTAAAAACAACAGAAAAAAGACAAAACCATCACAAAACAAAGCTAACAAAGTTGGTAGAAAATTTATAATGGAGACAAAGGAAAAGAAGAAAAGGTGTGGGGAAAAGAGTTTCAGAGACTTTCCAAATGCCAGTAAGGTAGGAGTTGTTACAGAAAAGGCACAGTTCAAATAGACAACATTGTTTAAGGAACTCAGTGCACCAATTCAGCCAGATTAGAATAGGTTTGTTTCTAAAAATGTTTACTGTTAAAATAATAAAATAGACATACACTGAATAGTATAATATAGTGAGAAAAACAAAACATGAAAATCCACATGATAAATTTAAAAATGTGTACTAAATTAATTCAGTTAAATCTATTATTAAATCTGAATTATTTAGCAATCTAACATGGCGTATCTGGAATACATTCATTAAATTCAAGATTACTTTTTTGCCAATTACAAAAAAATATCCTTTTTGAGTACCAAGACTTGGAGATCTCTGAAAGCTAATATACCGTATATGTTATCTAAACTATAGAGGACTATGAATTTAATTCATGCTAAAGGATTGAGCCCCACAGAATAACATCTGGCTGCCTATGACTGAAAAGTCTCAGTAAAAGGATGTAATGACTCATGTAGCCTCCTAGTGGTCAACATCACACCATATTTTTTTTCCCCCTCCTTCAATCATGTCCAATTCTCGGAGACTGCCCAGACAAGTCCTTGCAGTTTTCTCAGCAAGGTTTTTCAGATGTGGTTTGCCATTGCTTCTTTCCCAGAGCTGAAAGTGACTAGTCTAAGGTCCACCCAACTGGGATCTGAGACTTATAAGCAATAGCACTTAGATTTATATACCACTTCATGGTGCTTTACAGCCCTCTCAATAGTTTACATCAGGGGTGTCAAACACACACTGTCAAGGCAGCGTCACATGATGTATCGGGACTTTTGCCAGTCACTAAACCGGGCGTGGGTATGGCCAGTGCGTGATGCATCCGGCCTATGGACCGGGAGTTTGACAGCCCTGGTTTACAGAGTCAGCATATTGCCCCAAGCAATCTGGGTCCTCATTTTAATGACATTGGAAGAATGGAAAGTGGAGTCAACCTTCAGCTGGTCAGAATCAAATTGGAGTGAGTGGTGAATTAGCTATGCAGTACTACATTCTAACCATTCTTGCAGTTTCTTTCCTGCTACCTGATCCTCTACACCAAACTGGCTCTCATATTGGTAAAAAGAAAAGAAATTCCATCCATCAATATAGGAAGGGGAGGAGGGGTAAACATCAAGCAAAATGCCTTATAAATAGGAACATGATAGAATTATCTCTGACAACTTTAAGAAAGACTAGCATTTTTCCAACTAACAAATTTGATTAAAGTTTATATGAAATTGCAGTTCATTACATGCATTGAGTGGCTTGATTATAGGGGAAGTTAGGGTAGTTATCCAGATTACACATTGCAACTACCTTATCAATAATTAGTGCTTTTTATAATCCACTGTTTGTTGAAACGTTCTGGAATTGCCTGAATCAACTGATGCATGTGAGTTCAACAACCTCTTGTTCAAAAACAGGCAGTAATCGGAATGGCCTGGACTACTGAAATGCTCTGACAATTTGCTAGTTGAAAAATCAGCAGTCGTCCGTTTTTGTTTCAATAGACAAACACAGCAAGATAATAATGTATTAGTGAAATGTATTAGTAATACATTTCACGTCATGTTCTGTTTTATTTGTGTTTTCAAAGTACACCAGTCTAACATAGATCACGGTCTTCAGACTAGTTTTTATTTAAATCCAGTTCTTAAACCACGTTTCATCAATAAATGTATAAATGAGGGGTTTCTTGGTGTTCAGCTGTCAGCTATTACAAAAAACAGGAAAGAAAAAAAAAACCTAACGTAAACAACCCATCCGCCAGTAAAATTTGCAAGGAACAGACTTATCAGTGTAAATGTATAAATCTCTCACTTGGAAGAGATACTATAGAGAAACCAGGCTTGATGCTCTATTGTATCTTATAGAGAGATGCACTCGAACCAGTTTTCGTTGTTCTATACTGTACAGCAAGAGTTGGCGCAGGCGCACGCCTAATCGAAGCGTCCCTTTCCCCCCCCTTTTGCGCATGCTCTGTCGCTGGCAAAGCAGCCGAAGGAAAAGGCGTGTGCCAGTTCCGCCTCGGGCAGGAGGGACATGGCAGTAGCGGGCGTTACGAGAGTGTTTTCGCGGGGAAAGCAGAAATGGGGTTCATCTCTCGCCCATAGGACAGGTTTAGGCTTCCCTCAGTTGCTGGGTAAGTGCGGAGTGGATGAGGTCTGCTGCGTCCCGCCGGCCGAAAAAGGCAGCGATGGAGGAGATGCCTCCACTTAACGCTAATTTGTAATTAAGATTGGGATACGATTGATGCAGATTAGCACTTGAACGAAAATGCACATGCATTTTACACATCAGTGGAAAAGAATATATCTTATTTTCCTTCTGCCATAGTGGCTTTCCCCCAAAAAATCACAAGCAGAATTTTTTCCAAATATTGAGCTTGGTTTACTAAGTTCTTTCAATCGAATCTAAATTCCTTTTTAATCCCCTTTCAATTGAGTAGAATCTTCAAGATTGAACGTGTTAAAGAATGCTATTTGTGTGTGTGCATTATATAGACAAGCTACCCAAATACATGAGTAATGCTGAATTATGTTGTGCGGTTATTTTAAGTCTGAGTCTTATCTGCTAGGCTATTTTATTGTTAACAGCAAACATCAGTAATACATATATTTTGAGTGCTGTAAGCCTGTTTATTGAATAAAGGGCTTTCTGATGTATTTTGCCTGCAATATTCAGAATAGTGGTCACACTTGCTGAAGGTGATCAAGTGATTGTATTTCCAGAAGGGAAGGAAAAATATTGAAATTAGAAAGAGCCATCATAACATTACCATCAGTATCCCTTCCCCTGTAAAACCCTGCAACCTTGAAAAATAGTTTACAAATACATTATAAAACTATTACAAATCACTTTTTATTTTCTCATCTGAAATTGTAATTCCATCCTTTGCATGTTAAGTGTTAAAAATTTAAATCATAAAAACAGATTTTTTATTTCTGTTTTTGCCTCAACCAGTGAAATAAATAAACGTTTTACGTGTGAATTGTGTCTCTTTTTATGTAGACTAATAAATCTGTAACCCACAGGTTCACTAATAAGTAACCCAGGTTCACTTAATAAAGGAATACCTCTTTATTGTGAGCTAGTTAGCTTTTAGTCTAGGGCAAAAGGTTATTGGACATTCACAGATCTTCTATTACAAGTGTTGTTTTGGTAGATTCCACACTTGATTATTTTGTGACTGTGTTAGGATGTGAACCAAAGCAGCTCTAACCTTTGTTTTTCTGTGATGAATGGGAGGGCGCTGGTTAAGTAGTTTTTACTGCCTCGATTTTAAAGATTTTTTAAAAAATATATATTTTATAATGTATACATAGTTTCAAGCCAGACATTAGCACATGAACTTCCTCCCACAAATACACTTTTGTATTTGTATTTTGTATTTGAGATTTGTGAAAGAGTGAAATAGGTGGAAATTGTAAAATTAGGAGTTGAACATCATATAAAATTAATAAAATGTTATAAACCAGAATCATTTTTTCAAATTTCTTAGAGTCAACCATGTCATTTCAAAGTGTTTGGGATCCCAAAACATTCCCCAAACTTTATGTAATGACTGCATATCTAAAAGTCGTGAATCTCAGCTTTAATACATGGATTTAACAGTGTCAGTTTCTTTTTATTTGCATAAAATTATTTTAATGCTGTCATCAAAATATGAATGGTTTGTTTATTTTTTGGTTAGGTTGTAAACAGAAATCATCACACAGTTTGCTTAACCGGTCTGATCAACCCAAACTCGCTTATAATAAGCTGAAAGGCAGGAATCCAGGGGTTGTCTTCCTGCCCGGTATTTTTTCAAATATGAATGGTGTAAAGGCGCTTGCATTAGAAGATTTCTGCAAATCAGTTGGTCATGCTTTTGTAAGGTATGTTTTTTAAAAATTTACTGTTGATTGGTGATATGTAATTAATTTATATATGACTTTATAAATTGTTGCTTTGTTGTTAAATTTATAAATCCTATATTTGCTGTCTGTTGGTTATCTTAATGTTATATATAAATTAACAATACTGCTAAAAACACAAGCATGATAATCCATTAAATTGGCAAAAACTAGTATAGAATTTTATGATCCTCTGAAGTGGAACTGATAATTATTATTTTCTGCTATGTGGCTTTCTTTATCCAAACCTATCCTCTATGGCGGGGTCGCCAATCTTTTGGACCTCAGGGACCACCAAACTCATAATTTTAGATCCCAGAGATCACTAACTAGTTCTGTGGGTGTGGCCTAATTTGTGGGTGTGGCTTGGTGGTCATGTGACTGGCTGAGCATGGCTTGCTTATAAATATATAAATATTGAATTTTTTTAATAAAAAGAGCAACTTTATCCAAAATCAGGCAAGGCAGGCAGGCAGATTGAGTTGCTCACAGAATCACAGATTCATTCAGAAATCTGTCTATCTGCCATTGGCTAGCTCAGTCTGTCACATAAAATTTGCTTGCAAGCAAACTCATAAAATTAACTCACAACACACCATGCATATAAATATTGCATTTTTTATTTTAAAAAAGAGCAACTTTTACCCAAAATCAGGCAAAGCAAGCAGGCAGATTGAGTTGCTCACGGAATCATTCAGTGATCTATCTATCTGCCATTGGCTAGCTCAGTCTCTTAAATTGGCTTGCCATGAGTCTACACTGAATTTGCTTGCAAGCAAACCTTCAGACCTAAGGGAGGTTCAGCTGTACTTAAAAGCAGAGCTGAAGATCTAAAGACTTGCTAGAAAGCAAGAAATCCAACCATTTCCTACTTCCTAGCTAATCTAAATCTCCCGGTACAGCAGAACAGATGATGGTCGGAAAAAGGAAAAATAGCAATTTAGCAGGCAAGTTTACTGGGTAAGGAGTGAGTAGGCAGGCCATGTGGGTGGCTCAGCCTTGTGTTTCTGTGCAGCCTGGATTAATTGCTTTGGGGGGTGCTCTGGGGGTGAGATTTCTCTGCAGCCCACCAAAATTTTGCCATGGCCCACCAGTGGGCCATGGCCCACCAGTTGGCGACCACTGCTCTATAGAAAGTGTGGCATATAATTGTATGTCTTTAGCAATTATGAGAGTGAAGTCTAAAGGTAGGATCAACAAGGACCTAGTTTTACAAGGGACCATCTCCCATTGTATCTGCCATTTGATACATTCAGACAGAGTGAGCAAACTCCAAATGCTTTCTCAGCTACCATTTTGTAGAACCTAGGAAGCTTGCTTTCTTTTTATTGCTCCCACCTTCTTCAATAGGACTTCTCCAGATATATAGATAGCATCCACTCTCCTCAGGTGCTGAAAAACCCTTAAAACCTGGCTGTGTGGTCAATGTGTTTGGCAGCAGGGAAGGGGCTGTCACACTGTATTTTAATGCCTATTTTTAATCCAAGCTATTTTGTTTGTCAACTTTCATTCTTATAACTTATTTTTAGATTTTATGATATACCAGAATTTGTTGAAGTGGGAAGCTATCATTAATGTAATGAACAAAAATAAAATCATAGAATATAAAAAATATCAAAGCAAAAATATCAAAATACCATAACATGAATCAGCACATCATAATCATCCAAATAAGAAATTATAAGGGCATAAATTGTAGTAATTATCTCCCAAAAATACATTATAGCTATATAAAGCATTCCTGGCCACTAATGAAATGTAATCTTCTAGTACTGGATCTATGAGTATCTCCAGAAGTTTCAGAAACACTACTCCAGAGCAAGTGGTTATACTTGTAAAATTCTTCATCTGCTTGTCAGAACTGTTTCTGTTTTGACAATCCAGCATTTACATGTCAAATTATCTGCAGTATATATAACATAAACCATAGGTGCAAACTAGGGCCCTGACAAAAGAGATCATGCCATATGCTACACTGTAAGAAAGTATTCAGCCAGTTAGGACTGGGAGTTGCATAATAACATATTCCCCATATCAACCATATATTCCAAGAGATAATATGGTTGATAGTACTGAGACGGTGGTGAAAGGATAATCAGACATGCACTTCACTTGTAAGTATGTACCAAGCATCAGAATGGTTGAGAATATTTCTGTTGCAATTCTTGCATGAACAGAAATTATAACAACTTTATTATAACAACTTTATTATAACAACTTTATTATAACTATTTGGTAGCCTCATTGAGTGCTGCTTGTAAAACCCTAACTTTATTTGGACTCTGTTTTTTTTTTTAAAAAATTATTTCACAGGTTTGATTACAGAGGCTGTGGGAGTTCAGAAGGCAGTATAAAAGATTGTACTTTAGGAAAGTGGCGGAAAGATGTGCTTTCAGTACTGGATGAACTCACAGAGGGACCACAGGTTGGCTAGTTTTATTTTTAAACAAAGCATAGTGTTTACTCAACTTTTACTATGTGTGTGGTTTTTTGTTTTAATAGAAGTATGAATATATTCATAGCTGCTGTTTTAGAGAAGCTGGTATAAAGACTGTTCAACTATCCACGCTTAAAAAAGAAAAGATGGTTTAGAACTTGCCTAAGCTTACTGATAGCACTTTTTAGCATTCCTTCTATTCAAACAGTGCTTCTACATAAGCTTAGGAAGAGACATACATCCTTTCAGGAATTGCTGATAGTGGAATGTAGGCACTTTTGTACAATCCAGATTGCTTTATTTCTATTGAACCTGGATCACTGTGAAATCCTGGCAAATATAATCTTGATTTGTAAAATACTTTAATAAAATTAACTTTTGATTGATGATGGTTATTGTGTTAGTATTGTTGCTTATAATACTTATCTACAAAATTACCTTTTAAATCAGGGGTCTCCAACCTTGGCCCCTGGAAGCCTGGTGGACTTCAACTCCCAGAATTCCACAGCCAGCTTTGCTGGCTGTGGAACTCTGGGAGTTGAAGTCCGCCAGGCTTCCAGGAGCCAAGGTTGGAGACCCCTGTTTTAAATCAAACTGCTTTGAGAACACAATCAGAAAAGTTTGAAGCTATGCTAAATAATAAGAGCCTTAGAGATACAAGTTCTAGTTTAACGACTGTGCTATTGTTTATCTCCAAATGAGCCAGCATGGATGAATGAATATCATGATATTATGCAGTTTTTGCTTACATGAAGAACGAATCATGGAGTCTTGGGTTAATTTTAATTTTTTATTACAACTCTTCTGTGTGACACTAGGAGTTAAAAATGATTTGATGGCACATAATAAAAATCTCCTTAAAAATAGCTCACATTGTCAAAATAAGCAAGGTTTTTGAACTATAGTTTAAAATTATATGGTGCTGTGAACTGGCATACTATATATTAACTTATTAAAAAGAAGAGATATGTAAAATACTGTGAATCAATACGGTTCCATGTTCAATGACACTTATTTTTAATAGGCAGTTCTATCATCTTATTAATTTGCTTCATTATTATACTGATGTACATGTCTGTGAGCTATTTCTTAATAAAAGTGCTATTAATATTTTTATCTTAAGATTTTAGTTGGTTCCAGTTTGGGTGGATGGTTGATGCTTCATGCTGCAATTGCCCGTCCAGAAAAAATAGCTGCACTAGTTGGAATAGCTGTAGCTGCAGACCATATTGTATCAACTTTTCAACAACTTTCTGTAGAGGTAAGGACCAATATAGATCTGATATTCAAATGTTTATTGAATATATAATCCTAGATAAGGACCTGGGATAGATTGTGATGTCAGCTGGAAACATGAGTTTTACTTGAGAATTAGAAAGAGTAATAGTATTTTATTATTTAAAGTATTTGTGGTAATGTTTTAAAAAGCTCTTTTTTAAAATACTTAGTTAACTGAACCAACTTAGGGTTATCACAACAAACCAAGTTAAAAATACCGAAGCCAAGAACTGTTGTTTCATCCTGCTTCAGGGTTTACAAAATTTCATTTAATTTCAGCTTATCAAAATTAATTTTTACTGCAATCATTGTTTACTTTCTGTTTTGTATGAGTCAGATGAGGACCAAAGGATTGAACTGGTGTGAGGTCAATGAAAAATCTAAGCCAGTGAATAAAAGATAAAACATGATGATTTAAAGCTTATTAGAAAATGTTGAGCAGAAAGAAAGTAGTGGAACTTTTTTGTGATAAAACTCTCAATGCAATGTAATTTGATATAGTTTCTGGAGCCACAACCTGCAATATTATCTGCTTATGTTTTCAACAAGTGGACTCCAATGAAACAAAAAGCCTTCTTTCTTAAATCAGTTCCATCATTTTATCTATGTCCCTTTCTGCTGTCTTGAAAAACCAGAGCAAAAGTTGGTTCCATGGAATAGCAATAGCACTTATATACTGCTTCACAGTGCTTTACAGCCTTCTCTAAGCAGTTTACAGAGTCAGCACATTGCCCTCAACAATCTGGGTCCTCATTTTACCGACCTCAGAAAGATGGAAGGCTGAGTCAAGTGAGACTCGAGACTGCAATACCACTGTTCGATCACAGCTCTTGAATAGAACACTTCATTGGAAGAAGGGATGTTTCTGTGAGCCTTAAAAGAGCAGCAGAGCCATTCAAGTCATTAGGGTGGAACCTAATGTTCCTAATAGCATAATTTAAGGCAAATCTGTGAAAGGCAAGTGAAAAGGAACATTCATTTTTGCAATTTTTTTTCCATGTTATGTACATGCTTCCTCTCTAGATTAGATTGGCACCCTCATTGTTAGCCTTCTAGAATATGTTTTTTAAAAAACCAACTGAAATAATTGGTTTCTGGTTTATTTCCTGCTTTTATGGTTTGCATGTGTTTTTGTTGGCTTTTATTGCATTTTTCTTGCTGTAAACATTGAGGAATAAATAAGCAGCCAAATATATAAATAAATAATTCTTCAGTTCCTGAGATGTGACATTAAGTATAGATAGGTTTGTGATAGGTATAATGGGTCTCCTAGAGTTTATATTAAATAATAATTTATGTGAACCAGAACCCTCTTTCAGAAAGAGAAATTTTTAGTTATTCATGCTCAGTTATTCATGCTAAGAAGTATTCAGATTAAAGGATCTTCATGCATTGTACATCAGTGTGTTTCGAATATTGTTTGGAACTTCAGTAGGCAGTGTAAATAATGTACATTTTCAGCCAAAGTATAATAATGTTGACATTTTGACATACTTTGACATAATTTTGACATACTTTTGTAAAATGGTTGCTTGGGGGGTAAGTCTCAAAGCACTCATTTATAAAATTACCGCCCATCCTTTATAGAGTGCCATTCCTGCATTTTTGCCTTTCTTTCCAGTATATCAACCTTACACATGTTTAACATCTTAGGCAAAAAAAGAAATAGAAGAAAAGGGTGAATGGAAATTCCCAACCAAATACAGTGAAGAAGGATTTTACTCTGTGCCATATGAACTCATTCAGGAAGCAGAAAATCACTGTGTGTTGAGCAGTCCACTACCTATTAAGTGTCCTGTAAGATTTATCCATGGCTTAAAGGATGAAGATGTTCCATGGCAGATTTCTATGAAAGTTGCAGAGAATATTGTGAGTGGCGATGTGGATGTTATTCTCCGCAAATCTGGCCAACATCGGATGAAAGAGAAAGATGATATCAAAGTTATTGTGTATACTGTGGAAGACTTAATTGAGCAGCTAAGTACTTAACATGAATTGTGTTGTACATAAGTTTATATATGGCTGTAGAAGAGAAAAAGAAAATAATTTCAAAAGGGTGACTGGTCAACTAGAACAAGCTGGAGCTTTAAAATTATTTCTTTTTTTTTTTAATTTATTTTTTTCTCTGTAAATACAGTTATTTCTTTAATGCTGCATTTGCACAATACAATGTGAAGAAATGCTACTGTTAATTACACTTTACCACATCACTATGCATTTCTAATATTTTGCACTCTGATATATTAATGTCAATAAATAATATGCTTTTTCTCTTTGGGTGCAGCGTGACTTTTTTCCCTTTTTATACCTTAAATACAAACTACACTGTTCTTCCAACTGATTTGTAAAATATAAGTTTTCTGTGCATGTTAGAATTTTAGCTAAAATTATTTCTTATGTGTGTTTATGTGTATACACATACAATTGGGTATTTTTAGCATTGGGGAATATTAAAAACTAGGGGTAAGTATGCTCCCTATTGAATTAATTTATATAATGTATTAATTTTTATTTCTATGTTCCTGTTCTGACCAAGCCTTAGCAGAACCAAGAAACAGATTCCTTGTCCCAAAAAAAACCCTCTTTATTTAGTGACTGTGAATTCATGGCAATAATCCTTCCAAGAGTTAATTGCAAAAACAGACCTTATCAGTCCTTGCATAATTGCAAGGCTGAGAGCTTCCAGTCGCAAAGCTGTAAATTAATTCCTAGAAAGAAGTGAAGCAAGAACCACAATAAGCAAATTTTACAAAAGAAATATGGAATTATTTTCTCCTGCAACCACCATTCCCCTTTTGCTTCTATTTATTCCCCAGGAAGGGGCTATTCAGCATCCCAGTATGTCTTTATTCCCTGGTTGGCTCCTGTTCCTCAGTTCTCTCCTGACACCTCTGTGCATATGCGCATCTGGAACCAGCTTTTCTTCTTTCCCACTTATCTCCAATGGTAACCGGGAAATGTCAGACAACCTTGGCCCTACCTCTGCTTCCGATGCAGAACATCCAACAGAGCCTTCCCCAGACTCCAGGACTGTCCCACGTTCCTCCCCAACCACCTCATTGCCCAAGTCTGCCGCCAGTTCCAAGTCTGCCGCCAGTTCCTACCTTTTTACCTGTATTCAGAACAGATTGCTTTGAAATACTGGTTCTTTTCAGGAAATAGAAATTTATGAAACAGTTTGGTTACAATTTGCGTCGAAGAAGTAACTTTCAATAACAAATTCCTTTGATAACATTACATCCTAAGCAGAATTATTCATACAGATTTCAGTGAAGCTTTCTTCTAAATACATTGCCTGCATAGTGTTAGAAATGTTGCATTAAATCAGTTGCAAAAACATCAAATTGTTGCTTATTAAAACAAGCAAAAGAGAAAAGAATCACATTATTAGTATTTGCTGATTATTATTTAAGGTTACAGAAGATTTTAAGATTTATTTTCCTGTATAATGTGGTTCCAATTTGGACGGGAATGACCTTGCTGGGTGAGACTACCTGATCGTTGACAACAATGCATTTCTTGTAAGAAGTTGAATTCTGAGTCATATAGAACAGGGGTCACCAGCCCCCCGGCAATGGCCCATACTGGACTGTGGCCTATTCAGGACAGGGCCACACAAGCAGCAGCCCAGCACATGTGCACATGCACACATAGCTCAACTTATGCAAGTTGAACTGCGCACAGATGTGCATATGTGCCTTACTTGTAAATGGTCTAACTCTGTTTGGGACTACTTCTACTGGTAGTTTTAAAGTTTGTAATACAAACTTTAAAACTACCATTCATTCTTAGGAAACATTGTTCAACATTTTTTTTATTTATTAATTTGATTTATCAATTGCTTACAAGATAATAGGTATAAGTATAAAAATAGTTATGAATACATGGATACATGTAAGAAAATAAAAGACAATAGGATAGGGACGGTAGGCACTTTGGTGCGCTTATGCACGCCCCTACAGACCTCTTAGGAAAGGGATGAGATCAATAGTAGACATTCAAAGTTTTATTTCTTACAAAAGCTATGTATATGCAAGATTATTTTTCCTTAATTGAACAGAAAATAAATTCAGGTACCATTAAAAGTCAGCCATAACAGCAGGAGTTTAGTAAATTACTAACATCCTGTTGTTAATGGCTGACTTTGTATGTTGCAAGACAAACATTGAATCCATTTCTGCTGCAAAACTGAGGTGACATGTAATTAAAGATTCAAATATTCAGGAGCTAACTGTATGGCAGTTTGTAGTTATCTTGTTGCTATTGCAAATATAATTACCTAAGCACATAGTTTTTTTAAGGACTTTGAACTACAGGTGGAACTCGAAAAATTAGAATATCGTGCAAAAGTTCATTTATTTCAGTAATGCAACTTAAAAGGTGAAACTAATATATGAGATAGACTCATTACATGCAGAGCAAGATAGTTCAAGCCATGATTTGTCATAATTATGATGATGTCTTACAGCTCATGAAAACCCCAAATTCACAATCTCAGATTATTAGAATATTACATGGAATCAAAACAAGGATTGCACATAGAACAATATCGGACCTCTGAAAAGTATAAGCATGCATATGTACTCAGTACTTGGTTTGGGTTCCTTTTGCAGCAATTACTGCCTCAATGTGGTGTAGCATGGAAGCTATTAGCCTGTGACACTACTAAGGTGTTATGGAAGACCAGGATGCTTCAATAGCGGCCTTCAGCTCTTCTGCATTGTTCAGTCTCATGTCTCTCATCTTTCTCTTGGCAATGCCCAATAGATTATGGGGTTCAGGTCAGGCGAGTTTGCTGGACAATCAAGCACAGTAATCCCACAGTCATTGAACCAGGTTTTGGTGCTTTTGGCAGTGTGGGCAGGTGCCAAGTCCTGCTGGAAAATGAAGTCAGCATCCCCATAAAGCTCGTCTGCGAAAGGAAGCATGAAGTGTTCCAAAATCTGGTTGGTGGCTGCGTTGACCCTGGACTTAATGAAGCACAGTGGACCAACACCAGCAGATGACATGGCTCCCCAAATCAACACAGACTGTGGAAACTTCACACTGGACTTCAAGCATCTTGCAGTGTGCGCCTCTCCATTCTTCCTCCAGACTCTGGGACCTTGGCTTCCAAATGATATGCAAAAGTTGCTCTCATCAGAAAAAAGGACTTTGGATCATTAAGCAACAGACCAGTTCTGTTTTTCTTAAGCCCAGGTAAGACACTTCTGACATTTGTTATTCAGGAGCGGCTTGACAAGAGGAATATGACATTTGAAGCCCATGTCCAGGATCCGTCTATGTGTGGTGGCTCTTGATGCACTGATTCCAGCCTCAGTCCACTCCTTGTGAAAGTCCCCAACACTTTTGAATGGCCTTTTCCTGACAATCCTCTCCAGGCTGCAGTCATCCCTGTTGCTTGTGCACCTTTTTCTTCCACAGTTTTCCCTTCCACAAAACTTTCTATTAATGTGCTTTGATGCAGCACTTTGGGAACATCCAACTTCTTTTGCAATTGCCTTCTGAGGCTTTCCCTCCTTAGGGAGGGTGTCAGTGATGGTTTTCTGCACAACTGTCAGGTCAGCAGTCTTTCCCATGATTGTGATTCCTACTGAACCAGACTGAGAGACCATTTAAAGGCTCAGGAACCCTTTGCAGGTGTTATGGCTTAATTAGCTGATTAGAGTGGGACACTTTGAGCCTAGAATATTGAACCTTTTCACAATATTCTAATTTTCTGAGATTGTGGATTTGGGGTTTTCGTGAGCTGTAAGCCATAATCATCTCAATTATGATAAATCACAGCTTGAACTATCTTGCTTTGCAGCTAGTGAGTCTATCTCATATATTAGGTTCACCTTTTAAGTTGCATTACTGAAATAAATAAACTTTTGCATGATATTCTAATTTTTTGAGTTTCACCTGTAGTATGAAAGAAGTGGACCTAAATTCATCATAAGTTATTAATCATGAAGTATTGACAAGACTGGAATAGCTTTCAATCTCAAATTTGTTATAAAAAGAAAATTTCTAGCTTAAAACAAAGTCCCAATAGCTTGTTTTCCAGAAATCAAACATTAGCAGGAAATGAGGGCAATACAAAACTAATGTTATACAGATCTAATTATTTCAGTATTTTGACGTTGGTTCTATCTTGGCTGTTAAGCAGTAAATTTGAAAGCAGAATCTAGAGCAAGTAATGTCTTCCTTTTTTCTATATGCACAAACACACACAGACACATATAATGCAAAAATGCCTGAAAGCCAAGAATGTTCCTTTCAGCTGAGTGAGCCAGAGAGATGGCCTTTGAAATCTTGTTGCATTCATAGTTACAATTGAACAAATGGCTGTAATTATTTTTTGTACATCCAGTGGTAGGATTCAAATTTTTTCACTACCGATTCTTTGGGTGTGGCTTGGCGGGCGCAGCAGGGAAAAGATACTGTAAAATCTCCAGTCAGACGTGGTATTTGCCGGCTCTCTGAACTACTCAAAATTTCCATTCTCCAGAACTGGTCAGAACCTGCTGAATACTACTTCTGTGTACATCTCAACACTAAAATGTATGAAAGTGACTAGGGGCATTTATTTGCTTATTTAACCAATCTCATTCATCTCCAATTATAGCCTTTGAAAGACCCATTTTAAAATGTAGAATTATATAAGTAATAAAGAATAGCATTCTGTGATAAAAAAGTCACACTTTAAATCACAGCAACAGAATAAATATGTAGCAGCTATCATATTTAAGAATATACCCACTGAAATCCTGTTAGAGTCAGTCTTCACCAGATGAACAGTCTCTATCCAGGAATGCACAATCCCAGTCAGATGCTGATCTGTACCTCAAACCAGCCTTAATGAGTATTTAACTTGTCGTTAAGAATGTTTGCATTATGATAGATTAATTAGCCATATACAAACTTTTATGCTTTCCTGTCATTAATTTCTTTTAACTTCTTTTATAGTTTTGTTTTTGTGTTTAACTTTTAAAATGTTTTAACTTCTTGTGTTTTATATTTTTTAAAAATTCCTAATTATGTGTTATTTTTCTTATACTGGAATATAACCATAATAAATATTTTATTAATTGATATTTTGAATTGTACTTACTGGCAACAAATGGAGCACCTGCAATATACAGTACGTTTTCTGGTGCATTATTCCTGCTCAACAGCAAGTAGCTGCATTTAGAATCAGTTGCATTTATTGGAGTTTTCAAACTCCAGCGCAAGTGGAACACAATATTGTCTCCTCCTTAGTAGGGGAAAGAAACCAGGAGAGGAACCCAACTCTTAGAAGGCTAAGCTTACTTTGCTCATACTATTATTATTACTATTATGGGATTACTGTCAATTTGTCAAATTTGAAAGTTTCAACAGAACCCAATATGCAAGATGTTGGCCCATGTTTTTTATTAGTGTCTCCCTATGTGATGTGTCTAGTTCTAAGTGAATATGAATGAATTTATCCTTATGGACAAATTTATCCATAAAACCTCTTATAAACTTGCTCATGGTGCTTAAACCTACATTAAGATTGCATAAACTTGCTGGTCATTTTCCATCAAAGACTGGTAACCTTAAATAGTGCCTCAATTCAATATTGCATGGTTTTAGTAAGAACAGGAAAGCACTGAGTTTCACCATCCTTATTATCACAGTGTACATTCAGATGTGGGCTTGTATCTGTGATCACATTCATTGGTAAATAGATATTATGTTGGTTTCTCTACCAAAATTACTCTGGATATCGTAAATCTGAGGCCAGAGAGAAACTATTTGGCTAATTGTACTAGTACTTTTGCCTATTTAGTGTCGAAGAGATCAACCAGCTATACCTAGAATTGCTCATCAGAAATTCCCCAACTAATTTAATCCAGAACATGCCTAGGGCAGGGCATCTTGATCATTTTTTCCCTTGTGAAATTCAGAAATCAGTAGCTCTAATCACCATCAGCTGTCCAAATTCGATCAAAATTTAAAAACCTAAATCTTGTCAGGGAGAATTCTTTTGAACATCTGAATATGGCATTTTGCATTTATCCAGGCAAGCACTACTTTGGAACAAGCTCAGTGGAAAATGGTGGTCTTTTGATCTGACATCAAGGGTTGTTAGAAAACAGAGCATTCAATCGTGTTCATGTCACTGCTAGATGACATGGTTATAACACCCTGGAAGCATCAAACAGGCTCAAGTCAACTGTTCAAACATTCTTCTGTTATAACACCTCAAAGAGCTTTTTCACAGTTATCTCTGCAATAATAACAAAGACTATTCTTACAGTAGATTTCCTTAATCACAAAGAATCCTGTAAGTTCACACATAAAAGCTACCAGCCCCAAAATTGGAAGGGGTGATCATGGATAAAATATAACAAGCAACTTTATCCTCAACAGCTGCATTCTCAAATGGCAAAATAGACAGTGCATATATTAGTGTGGAATTACAGTACATTATATCATACCATAACATAAGCCTTAATAAGTTTGCATTTTTGTATTTGAATTTATTAGCAACCCAGCTAAAATGGACTTTAATATATAGTTTGCTAATTACTATATTGTGCATTATATACTTATACTTGGTTCAAATATTTATTTTTATGAATCAATTTATTTCTGCTTTCCAATGAACTTTATCTCATGATTTTTCTTCTGTGTATGTGCACTAATCTATTCAGTTCATCAAAACTGGTAGAAACCCAGATCCATTAGCTTGTCCATCATATGTCAGCTGCTATACTGAAACACCCTGTCTACTATGTAACTTATTGCTTTGGATAGCAAGATGGGTGGTATTATAAATTTAATAATAACTAAATAAATATCCAAAAAATATCATGGTTCTTGTAATCATTAAAAAGTGGAGCTAGAAGAGATGTATTATTAGTGTTTAACCTATAGCATCCTGAATGTAGCCATTAGATTCTGGATTCTTTTAGTCTTACTGAAATACTAAAAATATTAAAAATTCGTTGGAGGCTCAGGTTTTTAATAAACTCTGTGTTATCAATCAGTCTGCTATTTGCACTATCTCCATATGTCTACTAAACAAAAGACACTGTCCCAGGGGAATTGTTCTGAATAGCTACCTTTGGTTCTATATCACAGAATGAAAAAACAATGACAAAATAGTAGCAATTTATTATTAAAGAAATTCTTAAGGAGTGCCTATACATACTGAATGTCATTTTGAATAAATCAATGCAAATATGTGTTTAATTTTTATTCAAGTATATTAAAACATGGAATTAAAGACCATAAGCAGTATAAATGTCAAGTTTCTTTTAAAAAAACATGCACGTATCTGTGGCATGTGGCTAGACAGAATAGATGCACAATATTTGCCTGATTCTAAGAACTTTCCATCTTTGAAACAGATAACTTCTAGCTTCTGTAGTTGTTGCCATGGAAGCTATCAAGAAATTCAAATGAAGTGTGCTAAAATCTTGTTTTTGGTATTTTCTTTAAACTGATTGTGAATCATAACAATTGTTTCAATGTTTTCTATTCTAGAATAATGAAAGTTAAACTGTGTGACTGTGTTCATTGGAAATTTTATTTTTTTTATAAATTATTTTTTCTCAAGAACTATTTCATACCCACAGCATGTTGGATACAGGGGAGACAACCTCTAAGAGAAGTAGATTTCAGGCTTTAAAAAATAAAAATAAATCAGTGCACAGTACAGAAGACTGACAGGAAAATGAGGTCACCTATTGAATTTTTCATGCATTCAAGTCCAGGGGAATCTGAGATTTATATAAAGCAGCGAGCTCATTATTTGCATCAGAACTCAATAACAAGGGGGAGGGAATAACATGAGGAAAAATGTTGACTATCCAAATGTCGAAAGTAGCATGATGGAATCTGCTCTTTTTTGTTACAGGGACCATGAAGAATTCACATTGAAATTAAAAGGTGTTCTAGGGATTTATATTTATTCAAATGTAAGCTTCCAACTATGCAACTGTGCTTAGCTTTTCAGCCTAAACCATTTGTGTTTTGATGTCATTAAAAGGATGGGCCATGAGAGAGAGATGAAAATGTCAGCTTTCTTATCTAGGTGATGAACAATACCTCTTGGCTGTTTGCAAGTAACTGGACAAATAAGTTTCTTTGCTGAAGAAAAAAAATCCTCAGACATGCAAAAATTAACATAAAAATACTCTTTTTGTAAAGCTTTTTGTAAGCTTTTTGTGAAAAGGATATTCAAAACAACTTTCTGTCTGAAATGGTGCAGACCTCCAAGGAAAGGCTACATTATTCCTGAAAAAAAAACTGAACTTTTCCAAGAAAGTCTTGACTTAATGTGCTCAAAGAAAAGAATGATCAAAGCAATGTACTGCATCATCATAGTATCTGCACACAAAGCTTATGTCACACTAGGGAAAATAATGACCCAACCTTAAAAAGTTAATATTTTTAGGAGTTTAACTTTCTTTCCAAAGAAATGCAATCAATGTATAATAACAAATGGTTAAATTCATTCATTATATATCCACTGAGGCTTACATGGTATAATTTACTGTTCTATCCAAGAAAGCATAATCTCTTGGGCAAGTCCTGAAAAATCCATATTAACTCCATTTGCTTATCAAGTACAGTTCAGCAAATAACAGCTGTGATTTGGCATGAATTTGGAAAAGTGCTTTAGAATTTGAAGCTTTCTGCACTGCATTGCAGATCTACTGGTTTGAGATGGGATGCTGAAAAATCTAGTTTTTTGCTAACATATTTATTTAGAAACGGAAGTATTTTTTTTTCATTTTCAGTGCATCTTTTAACAACTATCAGATGCCAACCTACTCAGCCTCCACATTTCCAGATTTTACATCATTGCTGTAGGTGCAGGATTGTCTTCAGTTCAATAAAATTCCACTGTTGTCTCTGATTCTGAGAGTATTTGAAACAGCTAAGTTCTTGGGCGCTATGACAACGGCTGCAGCATAAGAGCATTGCACAGAATAACAGTCTGACAGCAGCGGAAGTGTGTGCAGAGAAGCTGGTTGCAGCTGATTGAGTTGAATAGGACTCCTTCTCTAGCTATGAGGGAATAGGAGTGCCTCTTTGATAGCTCTTAGCAACGCCCTTGCTTTGACCCTACTCTACTGTGAGGGAAATCAAATCAATACAACCTCCTCTGAATCACAATGCTTCCACAGCAGCAGGACCACGACCAGCAGATCATCACAGCTGCCTTTGTCTCTTCTTAAATTTGATCAAGATTTCTTCCTTTGAATTGGATTTTTGGATACAGTTAATTGCTGAAAAATCTTCACGTGCCTCGCTGAAAGGATTTTCTAAATTGTTCTGTATGAATGCTTTTAATACTTCTGGCTTTGGTGGCTTGCTGTTGTTCATTAAAGAGAGAACTTTGAATTTGCAATGTTAATTTGAAATTTAATTAGCAACTTCTAATGCTGATGGTAATTGTATGTGGAAATTTAAAATATGCACTGTAATAGCAAAAATTCACACTCTTATGATCATGAGAGCTTGTTTTGGAGCACATTTTTAAAAAGGTTCACTCACCTTTTTAAAAGATGTTTTGATGTTATCTTTATCTTTAGTAAGATGTTTAATAATAGTTGATCGATAATTCGTAGCTTTTAAAAGTTAATGTGTTTTTTCTCTCCTTCCTTCCTAGAGATGGCCAATAGAGGACCAAGCTATGGCTTAAGCCGAGAAGTTCAAGAAAAGATTGAACAGAAATATGATCCAGAACTGGAAAGTCGTTTAGTGGATTGGATTATTATGCAATGTGGCGAAAATATAGAGCACCCCCCTCCCGGAAAACAACATTTTCAGAAATGGCTAATGGATGGAATAGTAAGTAATAATCTGATATGTAAATGTAACATTGTTGAATAATATCATTTGCTCCTAAATTTCTACCATTTCAGAAATATATCAAGTAATCAATTAACTTTGCAATGCATTCCTGACCTCATTAGGTAGCATGTCCTATAAAATCAATAAGTAACAAAGTATTGTTTCAGAGATTACAAAGTATATTTGATTTGTTTAACTTAAGAGCAATTATTATCTCCATCTGTAAACTGCTTTTCTCTAGATTCCAACAAAATAATTAAAACATTGAAGGTGATTGCTCTTATGAGCAGTATGAAAAACAGTGTACAGAGACAGATGGAACAATGGGTATGTAATATGAGGAATATAAATTACAATCTTTGACAGTTAATTACAGATCCTTTACAACCCTGAGCTTTTGCATAATAGCATTATCTTCCTTAAAAATGGGTTAGTTGTGAATATTCGTTTATGAAATGCCACAATATTGTTTTTTTCCCAAGGAATAAGCAATTCTAAGTCTTTAAGTGTTAATTTATTCATTTACTGAAAAAGCAGCACAAAGATGCTTTCATTTATATGGAAGACTTGGCAAAATTATTAAATGTAGTGATTGTGTTTTTATCAGCTTACTACTTGATACTACTTACAATTGAGCTAAAGCTGTGTTTTGCTCTTCCATGTGACTATCAATTGTTATATAATCTGAAGTGACTAATTTGATTTTGCCTGCTTCATTACAGCATATGTATGTTTTATCTGTAGAAGGGGAAGCTTTGCCAAGCATTTTTAATGTGTTTAGCCCAAATGCATCCATAATAAATGCTGTCAGTAGCATACACTTATGTTTGTATTATGTATTTCATTTGAGGAGCAGAGAGCCAGGGGACTCTTTCTAAGTGGCATTAGAATATCTATGTTATAAACAGAGTAATATACACCTACTGTGTTGCCTTTAGTTGGTGGAATTAATTGATTTTGTCTCTTTCAATTCTGCTTTTAATGGTCAATCTCCCAGCTGCTCTGCAAGTTAATAAACAATCTTCATCCCAAGGGAAAAGAACCTATTGCAAGGATCACAGAATCAAAGATGGCTTTCAAACAAATGGAACAAATTTCTCAGTTCTTGAAAGCTGCTGAAATCTATGGAGTACGAACAACAGATATCTTCCAGACAGTAGATTTATGGGAAGGTAGAGACTTATTTATATATGAGGGTGTTGTTGTTTTTTTTACTGTAAAACTGTTTAATCTGCTATTTACTATATATTTCTTTATGAGAAAATCCCCAAATGCCATTACAATTATTTCTGATTTGCATTGCCTTTAAGCACTGTTCTCTCCAGTAATTATTTTCTGGAAATTTATTTTCTCTGCAAGAGTTAATGAAATATTTTGTATTTATATCCAATTGAAAGATCTGGTTCTTTTTTTTTTTTTTACAGAAGAACATCAAAACTAAGAAAATAGAGGTTTTATTATAGCAGATATTTCAGCAAAATAACAACTTATCATTTTAAGGATAGTGAAATGTAATTAGTTTTCATTTAAATGTAGACATAAACCAGTTCTCATTTTCTACATTTAGCTTGGAACAAAGTTAGTAAGTATATCAATACTTTCTGAATTTCATTATCTAATTTTAACAAGTATGTATGGAAAACATGCACAGAAATTTAAAAATGTACATATTAGGAGAAAGTCCAAACAGAAATTAATTATATTAGGGGAACCCATTACCAAAATTAATACATTAAGAAAGATGCACATAGAAAGAGTATATACTAGAAGAAATATATAGCTATTTGCTAGTATCTTGGAAATTTGGTGGGAAAAAATCATGATGGGACATTCATAGTACGGGATTTATCCAATTTCAGATTGGGAAAACATACTTGACAAGTTCAGTCATTGATTGTAGTGCATGAAATTAATCATTCCATAAATAATAACCACTCTCTTTAATGAAAGAAAACTCAGGGAAAATAGTCTGAAACCTGATGATAATAATGTTTAAATTGAGTTTATATTGGATGAAGCTTCAAATGTGTATATGTTGTCATTTCACCTCTGGAAATGGGCCTTATTCAAGTAGTACCTTTATGATTTATGGAAATGGGCCTTATTCAAGTAGTACCTTTATGATTTATGCAAATCCTACAAAAAGGTGTTTTGAAGCATAGCTGAAGTTTCAGCTGGTAGAAGACAATGGAAAAAGCAGATTAATCTTTTACCAAGTTCTCAATAATGTTTTAGAAGCTGTTCTTGACTATCCCAATGAGAATGTACAGCATATGCACAGTCACTGCTCCACATTTTGCTCAATAAAAAGGTGAAGTAATTTTATATGCCCCTCTTTTTATTATACTCTGGAATAAAGAACATTCCATGTATGTCTCTTAGCATCAGGAAAGACTTGGTTTAATGGAAATAAAATACTAATATCTACTCTGATATTCTGATATTCTGATAACTTAGTCCAGTGCCTAAATTCAGGCCTTTTTTTTTCAACAGCTCTCTTCCTAGTATTAGAAGAATCCATATAAATAATAATATTGTCCTTGTAATGATGAATTTGATATTTCCTTATATGTATCCTTTATGAGTATCTGATGGAAGTCATGTATATGAGTCAAAATAAATTCTTGCACTCTCCATTTAAAACAATTGTCCATTCTTATTATGTTCATTTTTCCTCTCCATTTCCTAGTCTTGTGCAGCAACTGTAGGAGTTCTGCTTTCCCTTTTATATTTATTTTGTGCTTTAAATTAAATTATGAGCCTGAAGGCTTGCCTAATCCATTTACAGGGACTTTTGTATCTAAAGAACATTTTTTAGATGTGAATTGATAATAATACTCAGGAAACAATGAAAAGCTCCTGCTAAAAGTCCTGCCTGATGTGACTACTGGCTCTGGGGAGGAAAGGATAAAGCAATATTTTCTTTCTATTACTAATCACATCTCAGATGTTTCCAAGAAAAGTTAGGCAGGATAAAAGCCAGTAATCCCCATATCAAAAACTGTCAAGTCATGAGAGAAGATTCTGGATTTTGACCAAGAAAAGTGATCTTTACAATTCAAAAGGCATTCCTTTGAAGTTTTAATCAGAAACTGAATGAAGGTATTGAAGCTTTCCCAATTCTACTAATGTCTAGTTGCTTACAGCTGTATTCCCAGAAGGGGAATTTTGGGAACTGCACTTCCCTCTCAGCTGCAGGGCATCAAGTTGGAGAAGGTTTACATGTACCACGACCCTGGGTTACACTGAGATTATCTACTTGGATAGCCATTTACAGACTTCACAGTTTAAATCTGTATTATGCTAAGGTTAGGAATAGGAACAGAGAAACCCAAGCTCTCATGACATTGACTAAAATATCAGTGTTGTTGTGAAGGAAAAAAAATGATTAGTACGCTTAAGCGCATACCAAATAAAAATACTAAAAATCTGTAACTAGGTAGTGAGCAAAAACTGTCAAAAATGTTCATCTGATATATCATGTCTTTTCAAGGGTGCAAATAATGAATAATTAAATGTGGATGACAGGGGTAGGAGCACAACAGTAGCTATCTTAATAATGCTTCATGCTAATTAAGACACCAAACTTGTCCCCAAATTGGAAAGCAGGATTTTGTATTGTGATTGTCCCACCAAAGTAATGAGAAACAATTCTTGATTATCAAGTCATAGATGGCTTCTTCTGAATTAATAAAACAGTTCTATTCAAATCGGCATGCCTTAAAATTACAGAAGGTATATGTGTGTGGGAGGGAAACTAGCATACAAAATTGAGTTATTATGTAATATCTTATAAATATTATTTCTACATTTAAAAAAAACAATAAACCTTTGGTTTGCCATGGGGCTACCTAGTCTCTTGAGAGCCCCTCTGGCCTGTAATAATCCAACATTAAACGACCATCTTAGAATTCCCTGCCTTTTGTTGTTTAATTGTTATTATTCTATAATTTTTAAAAGTTTAACCCTAATTTAATTTTTCATTTGTAATGTTATTTTTTATATGTTGTTTTATTTATTGGTTATATTATAATGCATAATGCCCAGAGCCACTCTTTAGGGAAAGGGTGGTTTAGAAATATGAAATATAAATAAATAAATCTCATAAAAAGACATGCAACAGAGGTACTTAGAAATAGCACATCAAATTAACACATTAAATATTTGACCAGAATATCCAATAGACCTGAGAAGACTATCATTTTCTTTATTAATAGAACTTTAAAAGGTTTTTAAAAGGTTCTGTTCATCACTGGCTACATTTTATTTATGTTTTATTTGTTCCATAGATGTTATACGCAATACTGCTAATTATTCAACTTATTTTAAAATTATTTATTTAGGGCATTCCCATTAAATATGTAAATATGTTCATTTTTAACTTGGAAGTTATCATAATATTATAAAATATTAAGAAGGTTGTACTTTCTGGTCCAAAGCCCCTTTTAAGTAAGTTCTGATATTGAAGTCTTTGAGATTTCATTTCCAAGGTTATCATATGACAGTTGAGAAATATTTGTGATTCTTCATTTCCTTCATCTAATGCGAATTGTAAAAAGCTAGTAGTTAATTTTTTAAAAAAAAAACTTTCACTTCCAATGCAAGCTGGACTAGATACTTCTGTTTTCAAACATCCACACCTATGAACATGGCATAAGACCAAGGACCTGTAGAATGTTAACCTTCTCCTTCCAGCTTGCCCTTTGCCAAGCACTTCTTTCCTTCGTTAGAATATCACATTATCATAAAGCACTGACCTCAGATTTCCTTTTCCAAAACTGGAGCCTTTGTTTTGACTATGACTTAAAAGGGAGTGGCCTGAGATCTATGCTCTGGTATCAGCATCTTTTAATAGACTTAAACTAAGTTTAAAAATTAATGGGAGTAAAAAGGGGGAAAGATGGCTTCTAAATCCTTTCATTGCCTTATGGATGTTACCATTGCATTTTTACTTCACCCATGCAGTCCTCAATAGATACAAACAGTAATTTTTAAAATGTGACTTTTAAAAGCAACTTTTAAAATATGACATTGTCACGAAATTAACAGATGTTCCTTATTACAATGAGCCAGGGCTGTATGACTCACAATCCCCCGTTAATATTAACTTTTCTGTAGCCTTAGTCAATTTAAACACTTTGTCTTTTTTAAGTAAAGATAGTAAAATTAATTCATGCTGCTGCTTAGGAACAAAATAAGGACTGCTCTGAAAACAGTGCTGGGCAATTTTCGTAATGATATTACTTGTTAGCCTAGGCCATGACAACTTAATATCTGAGGATTCTTTTATGTGATTTTTCATGTTGTCTTGTCACCTAGGGTTTGATTTATGATGTGGCTTTGTGAGTGTAGAGGGAGATTAACTCATTAGTGTTCAATATTTTGCTGCCAAAATAAAGATTACTTAAAGCTTCCTTCAGCAATTCTCAGAGTGTATGTTGTCAATGCAAAGAATGGTGGTGATGAGAATGAAAATGAAAATAGCACTATAGTCCATCATATTGCCTTCTATTTGCAAAGGATGAATTATATGCAAAGGAAAACATCCTGCATCTATAGAGATGTGTCACATAATTTAAATCTCTGAAATTATAGAGACTGTCCTCTAGAGTGTCTACGGAGATTCTCAGTCAGCCGGGTCATAGTTGGCCCAAAGCAGAGATGGTATTCAGCAGGTTCTAACCAATTCTGGAGAACTGGTAGCAGAAATTTTGAGTAGTTTGGAGAACTGGCAAATACCACCTCTGACTGTAGGTTTTACAGCATCCTTTCCCTGCCATGCCCACCAAGCCATGCCCACAGGACCGATAGTAAAAAAAAAATTGAATCCCACCACTGGTCCAAAGGTGCTTTTTCAAGAGGCAACTGGAGTTTTTGGTTGACTGAGAATCTCCATAGACATTTAGCTATGTATTTTGGGATTAACACCCTTCGAATGGTGTGGGAGTATGAATGGATATCAGAAAATCCAGTTGCCTCTTCAAAAAGTACCTTTGGGATGTCAGTGATACCAGTGTTTTCAATCTGGACATCTCCAGATGTATGGACTTCCAAAACTCTCAGCTAGCTACATGAGAAGCCCAGATAGGCACATGAAACTGACAAGAAAGATAATACATTGAGGCAAAACCAACACTCTTTTGCTTTTATCCTGCAATCTCCCCCACATACATATATGTTCACATTTGTAGTGGGAAAATTGAAGAAGGTTTAAAAGAAATATCAGGAGACTGAAAGAAAAAACAAAGTGGTTGATATAAGAAGAGGCAAGCTAAAATGACCAAAAGCTTGATATATCTATAATAGAGGAAGGCCAATGAGTTATAAAAGACATAGATGAAAACAGCCTGAACTTATGTGGGCTGTATTCCCTCATAATATCATGTTTTGGAGCCTATATGCAGCTTATGCTGGTGAAACTTGCAGCAAACTATTCATTTATTTCTGGCCATCATATTTTACTTCATTTGTTGGAAGTTAGGGGGAAAAATAGGGGGAAAAATCCTAACTCCAGCCCCCAAAAGCTACTTTTTTCTCCACAAAATTTTGCCAAACCTGATTAGAAAGATACAGTTTACTGAAAAGTATAGCCTCTAGTACAATCTCATAGAGATCAAACATATGGGCAGGTTTCCTAAATCTCCAAAACTTTTTATAGTTATACACTGACAGTCATGCAGCAGTTTGCAAGCTAAAGGTAGGAAGAGTTCTATCAAGGAAAATTCCCTTGAGACCAAAATAAAAACAGAAAACATAATGTAATAATAAAAGCTCTGGGGATTTTGAGGTTAAACAGGTGTCTATGTAATGCTGTTGAAGTACAACCAAACAATTTGACAAATGAATAATTCTTTTTAGGAAAAGACATGGCTGCCGTGCAAAGGACTCTAATGGCTTTAGGCAGTGAAGCTGTTACAAGGGATGATGGCTGTTACAAAGGGGATCCCTCCTGGTTTCACAGGTAAGAAAACATTTGTTGTTTCCATTTTCAAACATAGACCTGAAAAATAAACGTACTTGGTTAATGAAAAACAAATCTTAGACAGAAGAAAAATGTATTTTTTTAAAGCAAGACACCTTAATTTTGGCCCTTTTCAGCTGTCAATTAAAGAGCTAATGATCTTTTTAGAAATATCCAAAATTTTCCATTTATAATAAATGAATTATGCTAATGCAGAATGGTCTAACCAGGAGTGCATAAATTTCTTCACTTACTGACCTAGAGCTATTGAAAATGAAAAGTATAGAATTCCACTATTTTCAGACAGGAAATATGCAAATCTTTAGTATAAATTATAAATGCATACACAGCTTTTTAAAAAGGGAAAAGAACAAAAATATCCCAAATCCTTCCCTACTCCAATATGTGATTTTTTTGGGGAGGGGGGAGAGAAAGGTAAAGGAGTCCCTGCAGATTTGATTGCACAGGTCATTGCTGACTATAGGGGGCAGTGCTCATATCCATTTCAAGGTCATTGAGCTTCCACTGTCTGAAGGCATTTCTGTGGTCATGTGGCCAGCATGACATCGTGGAGTGCTGTTACCTAATCATCAAAGTGGTACCTATTTATCTATGTGCATTTACTTACTTTGAAACTGCTAGGTTGGCAGCAGCTGGGGCGAGAATGGAAGCTCACTCCATCACATGGTGCTCAAGTCTCGAACTTGGGCTGCCAGCTTTCCAGCTGACAAGCCCAGTGTCTTAACCGCTGAGCCATCGCATTGACTTCAAGTATATGATATGGCCCTATATATTTTGTCTTTTCCCTGACAAGCAGATCTCAGACCTTTGATCTCCAAAACATTAGGTGAGCGCTCAGCTATTGAATGCTTGCCCACCCCAGTATATAATTTGTGTATCAAGAAGTCTTCTCTTGTTTGTGCAGCTAATAGATCAGGTAGTATGTCTTGCTAAAAGTATTTGAGTCATTCTTTCTAGAAATGACTCAGATATCTGTAGAAGTAATTGTCCAAGCATTAATAGAAATACAAAACGTAATTTGCAATTCATTACTAGCTGCTTAGATGGTTCTGAAACTATACTTCCTTAGAATTTTGCTCTACTTCATGATTGTTGATAAAGGTATATATATTTAAGAAAGCTGCTTAACAGTTCTGAAGCAATTTTCTCAAACTGATATTTGATACATTTTGTTACATCAACCTCTGAAGAAATAGTGCTTAATCTTGCACGCTCTTGTCTTAGTAAAGCAGAACATCTACTTAAGTGTTTTTCTGGATGGTGGCCAGATAATATAAAACCAACACTATCAAGAAAGTGGCTGGCTGATTTTCTATTTGATAATAATATTTCTACTCTTTCCCAAATATGGCTTATCCATATATAGAAAAATACTAGGTTGGTTTAGTTTTTTTATATTGAGGTGTTGAATGAGGTTACTCCAATAAAGGAGTATCCATCACTATAAATTATTTGATAATAATTTTTATTTTTTTAATTGTTTTGAATGAGGCCATGGCACCTACGAGCTTCCAAGAGGGGGCTGTATCATTTGTTGGATGAGGGTGAACAGTTTCCCTAAAATGTCCCTGTAATTAATGCTACTTTCAACATGCCATATTGGCTGAGATGCTTTCTATCTCCTTGTGTTTAATATTTTTTGGAAGGAAAAGAAATGCAAGGTAATGCATTTTTTTCAGAGTGGCTAAATATATTCAGGAAATAGAGTAGAATTTTAGAAAGCCTTTATATATAAGTTATTCATATTTCAAGCCCCTAATGCCCCCTTAAAGAGATCCCTAGGGTCCTTAGGACTTGCTGGATTCCATTATCTTATGACAAAGACACACTTACAACTTCAGAAATGGGAATTCAGTGTTAGAAACATTTTCTTGTCTTCGAAAACAGCTTATGTTCTCAAAATCAAGGCAGTACTAACCTTATACTGTAGGGCTGTGGCAGTCAATTTGATAAACATTTGAGAATTTAAAATAGAACAAACATGTCACTTTTAAAACAGAATCATTTTCACAGGAAAGCACAGAAGAACCAGCGAGGATTTTCTGAAGAGCAGCTTCGCCAAGGTCAGAATGTCATCGGTCTTCAAATGGGAAGTAACAAGGGAGCATCCCAGTCAGGGATGACAGGATACGGAATGCCAAGACAGATCATATAGTTTAAAACCACCTTTAAACTCTCACTTACTCACTTGGTAGCATGGCCTGACTGAAAAACACATAGCTAGTTAATGTTCATGCTGAGATCTGCTTCTAGGTTTTCTCTCTAAGATTATGTATGTGTGTGTATATGCATATGCATATGTATACATACACACATATATATACAATCTTTCAACTGAAATTGTGGATCTGTGTGCTTGTTGCGTGTTAGTTCACATAGCACGCTGACACCATATGATGTTCATTTTTGAACTATGCAAAGACTATTTTTCTGTATTTATTTGCAATTTGTTATTTTCTGTACCCTTGTCTTATTGAACTGCCTATAACTTCTCAGTCCTTTTCTTCTCTACTCTATTCTATTCTCCTCTTCTAAAAATAAAATGGGATAAATAACTGGAAAGATTTAGGCTGGATATATCTTTTGCAGTATCTCTATGCTCTGAAATAAATGTTTTAAAAGAAGAATGATTATGATTTACCATACTTTATAGAAACAATTGAGTTCATTATGATCCTTGTCAAGCATATATGCAGACACACACACCTAGAGAGAGAGAGACAACGTTTAGCTGATCGAACGTGACTGGGTAAAAGGTGCCCCAGATCAATAAGATTGTAACCTAATGAGGCAGGAAGATCCCCAATCCACGAAAAATCATTCCAAAAAAAAACAGTGGCATCAGAGGAACAATTTGGACAATCAAAAGAGGACACTGGTAGGAAGTATGATGTTTATTGGTTCCAATCATCTTCTGCCTTCAACTGTTGACAGCCAGTCTTTCACAAGTAGACAAAGGCCTGATCTATTGTAAGGTGTTTTTTTTTCTTAGTATCCCTTTAAACTTTGCTGACATGCTGAACCCAACTACAGTACTTTCTCCTGAATACACTTACCAATGTTTACTTAATCAAGTAATATATGATTTGGTTTTTGACATGGAAAAAGCAAAACATTTCATTTAAATCATAACCTTCTCGATCATTATGGGTAAGGGACACATATCCTACCATTAGACTTCAGTCCAAGCATCTTCAGGTACCTTTCATTTAAAGTTGAAGGAAATTTCAAATATTAAAATGAATAGGATTTTTGCATAATTTATTCTATATTATTTTGCCATTGAATTCACATGTTGTAGCTTTATTACTATCCACTAAAAGGACTAACCTTTCCCCTTCCTTTCATAAACTAAAATTAAGGATTCATCTTTAAATCAGAATTAGGCTGATTTGTTCAAGGCTTTTAGTTGGAATGGGCTTCTCAAGTTCTTCATTGGTTCTCCAACCATTTTCTATGCCCTCTGGTTTTCTTCTTGTATCAGAAATGCCAAACTTAAGGGGGCTGTTATTTGGGGAACGGAGAAACACATTGTAATGTACACTGCCCAAATGTTTAACATAGTAATTCAAAAAAGAACACATGTACACATGAAAAATACAAAAAATCCTCACCTTATTTGTATTTGACAAGACTCTATTCCATGTAATTCTCCTACTCTCTGTTATCCTTTGTCTACCCAAAATATTAACTACATACAATGAAGTTGGACTATCTGTGGTTTAAATACATTCAGAAAATTATAATGTACTCAGTGTTTAATAAAACCTGCATCAAGGTTGATTAAAATAAAGAGTTAACTTTTATAAGAGAAATTGGATCTTTACTATTGAGGGAAGATGAGTTCAGAATGCTTTACTATGATTATCTCATTTTATGCTTCGCTTTGTGATTGTTTAAGTTGATGTTACTTGTCTTATCAACTTACCTTCTGTAGCAGTTTTATATTGATGCTCAGGTACTCTCATTGTTTTCTCTGGAAACTGAAAGAATGATGAAGAGAAAAATCTCCATTCCAGCAGTACCTTTTCCCAGCCAAGTTAAGGTATGGGATGTGTTTCGCTTTTTGCATCAAGAATATGACTATTATGGCAACAGGATCAGGACATTTATACCTGTTTCTAATTATTTGTGGCTGTAGGATGCTTTCACCTACTTTTTCACTTACTTTTGTCTGCTATCAGCTCAACTCATCTACAATTATATCAGGCTGGAAATATAATGACAGAAATTCAAGATATACAGTTAGCCAGTGCACCCCTGGAATAGGTGCTCAGGAATACAATATTAAATTGGTATATCATTATCAAACCTTACTGATGTTTGATTATAGTTGCTTCTGCTGATATTAAATGAGTGACAAAAATATCATTAAAGTTCTTCATTCTGATCCTGGTTATACTTTCCCACTCAAAGTAATGTTGGAAAGTAAGTAAAGGAGCCCAGAAATCATCCATCTGTCAATCCATCATTGTGAGATTTTGCTGAAAACTGAATCCAACGGAAGCAAATTTGGTGTAGGAGAGAAGCTGGGAAAAGAAATTATGTCCAAATGTGTACCAAATCTGGCTGGGGACTCTGGAAAAATCTTTTATCATTATCGCTATCATCATCATCATCATCATCATCAATAACAACAACATCTTCATAATACATAAAAAGAAAACCTTTCAGTGCAACAGTACAATAGAGCTAAACGCCTCAAATTCTATTAAATTGTTTACTCTTAGTCCTCATCCTTTCTTCCTCCTGGCTATGTGACTCAAGAGCCAAGCCTTTGTGATTTATCACATGCTGTTCACCACACCACACACATGATGAAATATGGATGGAATGCACACAGAGAAATATAATATATTGCATGTACCTCCCTTGGCCACTGCTGGTTGAGAAGTTGAAAATAATTCCAAAAGCCATACCTTGAAGCTGGATTGAATTCCACACACATCAAAGTTTTCTCTTCCCTTCCCAGAACTTAACCCTAACTCTAACTCTAACCTCAGCCCTAACACTAACCCTAATGGCTCAATACCATTTATTCATGTCAGTTAACAAATTTAATATAGTTAACTAACCTATGGAAATATAAGCAGCTCTTTGATAAACTGTTCACTAAGACGAAATATTTCCCTTCTGTTTACCTTTGCCAAAGTAGTTAGAAATACCTAAAAACATAGTAGACAAGTGCAACATTCGTATTTTATATGCAACAGTCTTATTTGATGAGGAACTTCATTTTAAAGTAGAGCAAAAAAAGATACTCTTGCACTTCTCCCAGGAAGAAGTTTCTTAACTTGTACTAATAGACCCAGTCTTTCTTCTGAGTAAACTAAGAAAGAATTCCTCAAACTGGATTCTGCTCCTGGAGAGAACTTGGACAGTTTTATGTATTTATCTTAGCCTTGTGGAACACTTTATCATCACCTTCTGTGATTTTACTTTTTTTTTTTTAGTAATAACTATTTTTAAAATAGATGGATAATAACTTTGCTTTGTTTTTCCCTTCAATATCAAAGATAGGGATCTGATTTCAAAGGAAGAAAACTGGCATGTATTTGCCACTTTATCAGATTTTGCATTGAGTTAAATAAGTTTGAATGTTTCAAGTTGTATTTTGGATTCCCTATGAATTAAAATTCTATTAGATTATCCTATTTAATTGGTTACCACATTTTAGGTACGGCCAACCGGAGTTCCGATTGAGCATTTGTAATTTCTAGGAAATACTCCCTTAGAAGAAAGTGATGTGAACGAACTATTGAAAAGTTAGGCTTATCATTTCCATTGTTGGAACTGTTGGTATTTTAAAAATTTTATCCAGTGTAAGCTCACTATAGCAAGAAAGGTGATCTAAATTTATTTTCTTGTACTTCTAAAAATAAGCAACTCTTAAATATGCTCTGACTTTATTATTGCATAATTTTAAAGATTCACTAGATTAATACCAATAATGCAAGAATACAATAACTGGAAAGTCCAATTTATAGCAGCCTGGTGTGTGTGGCAACAGGCACACTGGACCTAGTTATGAAATAAATGACAAATATGAGATTTTTATTTTATCAAATATTTTGCAAATCTAGCAGAATAGTCAATTTAGGTTCAATTTCAATATTCTGAGTTTCTTCACAAAATGGATTTTTCACTACCACAAACTGAACTGCACAAATATAAGAATCGAGCAATAAATGAGGTTTTGAAACTATTTTAAAACTTTTACTGCATAGCTTATTAGCAAATTTTACTTAGTTTTACTTAGATAATTACTTAGTTTTACTTAGATAATTATTTCACCCATTCGTCCATATGAATGGATATGGTAATGTTTATGATTAGACATGTGGTTTGTGTCCTCACCACAATATAGTTGTTTGGGGCAATAACCTTGGCTCTCTATGAATGCATCATCTGTGACCTTCAATAATGTTATAAAATAAAGATCTGATCCTATGTTCAAGCAGCAGAAGTAATAGATATAGTTGTGATTAATTTAATGGTATGATATGACCTTTGTTTCTAATTAGATTTGTCTGGCAGGACTCCTTTGCTGGAAATATCTTCCAGATGTTCTTGTAATTTATTAGTTCTAATAGAAAGGATAGTAGCAGAAAATGCATTATGTTTCATAGTTGAGGCCTGTTATGTAGCTTTCTCGGATGAATGTTTTCTGTGTAAGCCGACTTCTTAGTGCCATATTTCATAAACAACATGGGTGCATTGGTTGACAAATAAAGCTATCAGGCTTAATCTAAACATTTCACTTTTACAAAGCCTGTCATAATGTTATTATTCATGGAATATATCTGTTTAAAATCAAATTCTAGAATAAGCATACAATATCTGGGCTATAGACATATGGATGGCCACTATATGGTGGCAAAGGCTATAGCTTTCTATATCAATGGCTGGAATCTAATCAGAAGGAGTCTGGAGGCAACTTTTTCAGCTAAGAAATTTTATCTTTATCAGTGCATTCTATGCCTCTGATGAATTGAACTTCAGGTCATAAAAGCTTATATCTTTCAATAAAATTAGTTTTAAAAGATGCTATGAGGCTCCTGATGTTTTGCCATAACAGACTAACACAACTCTCCTACAACTGCTAACATCCAATGGTTCTCTATATTTTTGCACCAGAGATAAGGTACAGATAGTCCTTGACTTATGACCACAATTGAACCCCAAATTTCTGTTACTAAATGAGACAGTTGTTAAGTGATTTTCCTCCCCATTTTATGGCATTTCTTGCCACAGCGGTTAAAGGTATCACCGCAATTGTTAAGTTAGTCGCACAGTTGTTAGTAGCTGGCTTCCCCATTTACGTTGCTTGTCAGAAGGTGGCAAAAGGGGATCCCATGACCTCAGGACACTGCAACAGTCATAAATATGAGTCACTTGCCAACGGTTTGAAGTTTGATCACATGACTACAGGCCTGCTCATAAGTGTCATAAGTATGAAAAAGGTTGTAAGTCTAAACTTTTGTTTAGTGTCATCCTAACTCCAAACAGTCACTAAACAAACTGTTGTATGCTGAGAACTGCCTGTATACCCATTCTGAAATGGATAGTAAGTACTCCTTGGTTGAAAGCAGAGGTGAACCCCAAACCTAGCACAACAATTAGCTGTCTTGCAGCCAGTAGTGCAGTGGCAGCAATGGAGCTGAAAGAGGTAGTTCTTAAATATTTAGTGGTACACCACTGTTTATAGACAAGTTGCACTAATGCTGCTGCCCCTAGCATTTCTCAGAACAATATGTCTAGATAGATAGATAGAATTCTTTATTGGCCAAGTGTGATTGGACACACAAGGAATTTGTCTTGGTGCAAATGCTCTCATAGTACATAAAAGAAAAAAGATAAAAGAAAAGATACGTATGTCAAGAGTCAAGAATCATAAGGTACAACACTTAATAATAGGCATAGGGTACAATAAGCAATCAAATCATACTAGAAAACAATCAATATAAATCATAAGCATAAAAAAAATCATCTAATTGGTCGATAGCATTTCTTAAGTCTTAAAAACTGTTTTTCAAGACATTTGAGGGAACAGTAACAGAGGTGGTATTCAGCGGGTTCTGACCAGTTCTGGAGAACCGGTAGCAGAAATTTTGAGTAGTTCGGAGAACCAGAAAATACCACCTCTGACTGGGTCTATCCAATCTATTCTCTGCTTCCTGGGTCCCAGCTGATTGGCTGGGTCTTCTTTTGTTGCCCTGAACAGGAGAACGGAGGTGGAAAGCAGGTTAGTGGGGTGGGGAGGGAATGGAGATTTTACAGTATCCTTCCCCTGCCATGCCCACCAAGCCATGCCATGCCCACCAAGCCATGCCATGCCCACCAAGCCACGCCCATAGAACCGGTAGTAAAAAAAAATTGAATCCCACCACTGAACAGTAAGGATATAGCACCTTTCCTTTTATAATCCAGAGATTTAAAGCAGGGGAAGATGTTCTTTGGTGCATAGAGACATATTTAATGGTGCTTGAGAAGTCTTGACACTGCAAGCTGCTCACCTTAGTATTAAGAAAAAAAAATACTACAGTATGTGAAAGAGTCTCCATAAAGGTATGTTCAACTCCAGCTGACTATATGGATATATTCATGTACATCTATGGAAGTAGCTTGCTTTTGTTCTATTTTAGGATGTTTGTTTGTTTGGATTTCTCATTAGACTTAGATCTAAATAATAATCAGGCCCAGACATGGCAAACTGCTGAGACCTCAATTAGATATATTTCCTTTGTCTTGTTAATTTGTGTACATCTTTCTCCTTTCCACCCTCCCTAGAGACAGATTTTCTAGGATGTAAAATGTTCATTTAGTAGATGTATCAAAGAATGAATTGATAGTACCATGAAAAACTTGCCATGTTTCCACATAGGTTGTAAATGTAGAAATATGCAATCTTTTTATACTATTGTAAACTAATTAATGCTTCCATTAAAATAGTTTTACAATTACTTATTCAATTACTATGGGTTATTTTCCCTTTTGAAAATCGTGCTTCAGAAAAGAGTAATGTTTGAAATAGGATGAGTTGGCAAATATGCCTTTGAGTTTTGTTGCTTGAGGGAGGGAGAGGGAATGAGATAGCATAATTAGAAACCTCAATGCTAGTACAGTATAACTGATGTTTACCAAGATTTGGAAATTACTTGACTCCTTTATAAAAGGGACTGAATTCTTCTTCATCTTCAGTTTCTGAATATGGCAAAGGATAAATTCTGTTTGTTTGCAATTATTTTGATCTTGAGCAATAAGAAATTGAAATGATATCCCAAATCTTAGCAGATGTATTGGTTCACTCAATAATATTAGATTTACTTTGAATAGAATGACTGCTAGAGTCCTGCTTCTACATAGGGCTGACAAATAATCAATAAGTCTGAAAGGACAGCAAAGATGAAGTTAAAGTGGCTTCATGTACAGAAACATAACTTCATTTCTATTTCTCCCTTATTTTCATCATGCCACTAAAAAGGATCCTTATGCATCAACCTTTAATTTTAAGAAAGTAACCAGCTGAGTTAAAACATTGAGGAACACAGAATTACAAAATAGCAGAGTTGGAAGGGACCTTGGAGGTCTTCTAGTCCAACTCTCTGCTAAAGCAGGAAATCCTATAACATTCTGGACAAATGGCTTTCCAATCTGTTCTTAATAACCTCTACTGGTAGTGATGGAATACTCACAACTTTTGGCTGTTCCACTAATTAATTGTTCTCATTAACAGGACATTCTTCTTTAATTCTACACTGGATCTTGTTCTGTCCTTAATTTACATACTCGAAATCCCCGCGCTTTGATTGGCCAAAGCGCGGGGATTTCTGATTGGCCAGGCGAGCCGCGCCGATTGGCCCGTTTTAAATCTCCCGCGATTGGCTCACTCCAAGAGCGGGAGACTTGAATCGCTGCCATTGGCCGCGGCCGCCGCAGCGAAAAGGATAAAAGCCGCGGGCTTTTTCCTTTTCGCCGGTTCGGTTCACAACTGTTAAATAAAGAGCTTGAAACGTAGTCACCGACTCCTGGCGTCTTTTTGTGGACACGACACTGGAGACGAGGGTGGGATCCCGACCCTGAACCGAACCCCGTGTCCAACAAGAGCCAGTTTCAGCACCGAAATGGCAAAAATCGCACCGCCCGCCCCCTTCAACCCCGCCACCGAGGACTGGGAATCGTTCTCAGACCGTTTCCGCATGTACCTCGAGTGCACCGGAATGAAGGATGCCCCGGGCCCGCTAAAACGCGCCGTTTTCCTCACCCATTGCGGAACCGAAGTTTTCCAGATGGCCAAAGCATTGGCCAAGCCGGCCGACGCAACCGCCATGGACTGGGACGTCCTCGAACCTATCATGCGGCGCCATTACGCCCCCGAGGTCCCCATCCTGATCCGGCGCAACGAATTTTACCGGCGGGACCAGAAACCGGGCGAAAAACTGAGCGATTTCGTCGCCGAGCTGCGGCACCTAGGAGGACTCTGCGAATTTGAAGGTCTGAACAGCCTCCTAAGAGACCGATTCGTACTCGGCCTATGGGACCCTGCACTCCAGAGCCGGCTTATGGCTAAGGGCGACATCAGCCTAGCAGACGCCCTCACCGCAGCCGCAGCCGCAGAAGCAACCCGCACTTCTGCTGACAGCATGCGAAAATCAGACGCGAAGGGCGGAAACAACAACCCGGCAAGGTCGGCCGACCCAAAAAACGAATCAACCGCACACTACGGAGAATTCCAGTCTGCATCCAGCACGTCAGAAGACGAGGAGGACATACATCGCGTGCAGACGGGGCGCGGCGACCAACGGAACCGAAGAGGTCGTAGGTCGAGGACCAACTGTGCCGGTTGCGGCGGCGACCACCCCAGATCAGAATGCCGATTTTTTGACTCTATCTGTCGGCATTGTGAAAAAAGGGGACACATCGCTCGGGTTTGCCGCCAAAAGAAGACTCGCAGTCCACCCAGATGGGACCAACACGATCGTAAAAAGGAAAGCCCCCCCGCCCAGGACCAGAGATCACCAATCGGACGGCCGGTGGGACCGAATCCAGCGACCCTCAAGAGGCGGTGACAGTCGGCGCAAGGAAGAAACCCACCAGACGGTAACCATCGGCCACGCCATCTCCGACGGCGCCAGAAAGGTACACGTAGAAGTCCATATTGAGGGCCAACCATGCAAGATGGAGGTGGACTCCGGGTCCTACCTCTCCATGATTGCATGGCACGAGATAAAACGGTTAGTGCCCACCCTCCATAAGAGGAACATAAATGCCCAAAGACTTATTATAAGAGACTACCAGGGAAACCGCGTCCCGGTAGTGGGCACCAAGAACTTTAATGTGACTTACAAGGGCCGCACCGAACAACTCCCACTCACAATCGTCGATCGCGACCGCCCAAGCCTGCTGGGCCTACAATGGTTCGCCCCGCTCAACATCGCGCTAACGGGAGTCAACCACGTCGCCGACGACGGCTGGGAACAGCGGCTAGCCCAGGAGTTCCGGGAGGTCTTCGACGGAAGCCTGGGCAAGTACCAGGGGCCCCTTATCTCATTTGACCTAGACCCTAGGGTTCCCCCCAAGCGACTAAAACCTAGGCGGGTACCATTCGCCCTAAAACCTAAGATTGACGAGCAGATTGACAAGCTCGTCGAACAGGGGGTGTTGCAGCCGATAGACCATGCCCGATGGGAGACCCCTATAGTGACCCCGGTCAAGCCAGACGGGTCCGTGAGAATTTGTGGGGACTATAAGGCCACCCTAAATGGCGCGTTGCAACAAAGCGCCTACCCCGTCCCAATCGTGCAACACCTACTGCACTCACTGGGAGGGGGCAGGGTCTTTGCCAAGCTCGATCTCGCCCAGGCATACCAACAGTTGCCGGTCGACGAAAAAACAGTGGAAGCCCAGACCATCGTTACCCATCGGGGGGCCTTCAAGTGCAACCGACTCCAGTTCGGAGTCAGCGTGGCACCAGGCATCTTTCAGAGCCTGATGGAACGTTTGCTGCAGGGCATCAAGGGGGTGGTGCCCTATTTCGATGACGTATTAGTGGCGGCGCCAAACGAAGCCGAATTAGAAAACCGACTCAGAGAGGTCTTAACAAAATTTAAAGTAACGGGACTTAAAGTAAAACGGGAAAAATGCCAACTGTGCACGGAGCGAGTGGAATTCTTGGGCTACCTTCTAGACCGGCATGGCATTCACCCTACAATTAAAAAAGTGAAAGCCATCAAAGAGGCCCCCACCCCTAGGTCTAAGACTGAATTACAGGCTTTCTTGGGGTTGCTGAACTTTTATAATGTTTTCCTACCCCAAAAGGCAACGGCGGCGGAGCCTTTGCATAGGCTCCTGGATAAGGCGGCAACCTGGACTTGGGGAAGACGGGAGCAAGCCGCCTTCCAAAAAACTAAAGACCTCCTCACCTCCAACGCCGTCCTGATCCAATTCAGCGAAACCTTGCCCCTGGCCGTCACTTGCGACGCATCACCTTTCGGCGTCGGCGCTGTCCTCAGCCATACCCTCCCTGACAAAAGAGAAGCACCCATCGCGTTCTTTTCCAGGACTCTAACCAAACCGGAGCGGAACTATAGCCAGCTGGACAAAGAAGCATTGGCTATAGTTGCCGCCGTTAAGCGGTTCCACGAATACCTTTACGGCCGCCCTTTTATCATTGTGACAGACCATAAGCCGTTGCTGGGCATCCTTGCAGGAAATCGAGCCACCCCGAACATTTTGTCGCCCTGGATGACAAGGTGGTCCGAGTTCCTGGCAGCCTACAGCTACGAACTGATACACAAGCCGGGTAAGAAAATTTCGCACGCGGACGCTTTAAGCCGCTCGCCTTTACCAGACTCTGATCCTGACCCAGCACCAATGACAAACACCCTTAACATCAAAAACCTGCCCAACCTACCCATTACCGCGTCAGACATTGCCCGGGAAACTATTAGAGACAGGCGTCTGGCGCGGATTTTACATTGGGTGGAAAAAGGTTGGCCTGAAAGGGACAATGACGAATCCGTTAAGACATTCAGAAACCGCCAGACCGAACTCTCGCTACTTAAGGGATGTATCTTATGGGGTGACAGGGTGGTCATCCCGGACAGGCTGCAAGGGAAGGTTTTAGAGATGTTGCATGAGGGGCATCCTGGCATCGTCAGAACTAAAGCCCTGGCCAGGAGTTACGCTTGGTGGCCAGGGATGGACAAGCAGATAGAGGCATGGGTAGCTAGGTGCCAACGATGCCAGGAGACCAGACCCAGCCCACCCGCAGCACCCATCCTGGAGTGGGAAACACCAAGGGGGCCCTGGTCCAGAATCCATTTAGACTTTGCCGGTCCCACGAATGGGCATACCTTTCTAATAACTGGTTGGAGGTAAGCGACATGAAATCTACTACCACGGAGGCCGTAATCAAAGAACTTTGCAAACTCTTTGCAACACACGGCCTCCCAGACGTCGTCGTCTCAGACAACGGGCCCCAGTTTACTTCCCTCGATTTCGAGAGATTTCTGGCGGAGAGGGGCATCCGCCACGCATTAACAGCACCGGCGCATCCGGCGGCGAACGGTAGGGCGGAACGGATGGTACAATTTACCAAAAAAACCATCCGGAAAATGGACCACGGGGAGATCAACGACAAAATCAATAAACTCCTCTTTATACAACATATCACCCCGAACACCACTACCAACAAAAGCCCAGCCGAGTTACTAATGGGAAGGAAGCTGAGGTCCCCACTCGACAGGTTACACCCAACATATAACCCGGAGCGGCCCCCAGACTCAAGTACAAAATACCGAACATTCGCACCCGGCGACTTAGTGTACGCGAAAAACCTGACGGGGGACCCCCTATGGATCCCAGCCGTCATCACCCAAATCACAGGCCCACGATCATACCGGCTCCAAACCACAGATGGGCGAGCCTGGAAACGGCACATTGACCAGCTCAGGTCACGAACAGCAACAGAGCTCAACCCCCAAAACACGAACCAAGGGGGGAGGGAATACCCGAATAAGCAAACGCAAGAAAAAATAAACCAGCGGTACTTACCGGAACGCAGCCATCGCGATCCCCCACCGGAGAAGAACCACCTAGCCAGCTCAACCAACTCGGAGAAACCAAGCGGGAGCGGCGAAACCCGTAGCTCAGCCAACCCGGAAGGCCCAGGTGGGAGCCACGGAGAAGGAACCGGCCCGATCATCCAACCGGTTCGCACAGAAGAGGGAGCAGCCAAAAACATGACCGCTCCGGCCGAAATCCAGCTTGCAACTGAGTTGCGCAGGTCAAGTAGGACTAGACGGAGCCCCGCCTACCTACGTGACTACGCAACGTAAGGACTATACCAAGAGGGGAGGGGTGTTCTGTCCTTAATTTACATACTCGAAATCCCCGCGCTTTGATTGGCTAAAGCGCGGGGATTTCTGATTGGCCAGGCGAGCCGTGCCGATTGGCCCGTTTTAAGTCTCCCGCGATTGGCTCACTCCAAGAGCGGGAGACTTGAATCGCTGCCATTGGCCGCGGCCGCCGCAGCGAAAAGGATAAAAGCCGCGGGCTTTTTCCTTTTCGCCGGTTCGGTTCACAACTGTTAAATAAAGAGCTTGAAACGTAGTCACCGACTCCTGGCGTCTTTTTGCGGACACGACAGATCTCTCTTTGATAAGCTACCATCTGTTCTTCTTATGTTGCTCTCAAGTGCTTTGGAGAATAGGTTGACCCCCTCCTGTCTACGACAGCCCTTCAAATGTTAGAAAGACTGCTATTATGTCATGCCTAGTCCTTCTTTTTGTTAGATGAATATACTCAGTTCCCGCAACTGTTCATCATACGCTTTAGGCTCCAGTTCCCTAATCATCTTTGTTGTTCTTTTCTGCATGCTTTCTGTATTTTTGTATTCTAGTGACCGAGACTGTATTCCAGTGCAGTATAAAATAGTATTAACAGTTCATGTGATTTTGATATTATTCCTCTGTTGATGCAACCTATGACTGCATACTTAAGATATTATCCACTAGGACTCCTACATTCCTTCCACAGTTACCTCTGTTGAGCCAGGTATCATCTATTCCAAGGGTCTTCAAAGTTGGCAAGTATAAGACTTGTGGACTTCAACTTCTAGAATTCCTGAACTAACATGACTGGAGAAGGAATTCTGGGAGTTGAAGTCCACAAGTCTTAAAACTGTATTAAAGGCAGTCTCCTTTCATGCTTTCAGTTGTTAAGAATATGAGAGTTTTGAATGAAAGGGTAGAAAGGGTATGACAGATTGTAAAAATTAAAAGGATAAAATACTGCAATGGTTTGTGAAGAGAAAGAAAAATTACTAGTAGTGAATTTATCAAAAGAATGCAGAAAAATTAAAAATACTATAATCATAAATATATTCATAATGTAAATATAATTAGAAATAACCAACTCAAAAATTTCAATCTGCCTCTAAGAATTCATTGAGTTATAAAAGCAATCCTGTCTGATTATATGAAGGGCACCACATTTGATCTCTGGGAAATGCTGAGTTGTCCTACTTAAAGCATTATGATTTGTACTCAGATGACTAAAGAATTATGCTAAGCATCTGCATGACTTGGAAAGATTCAGCTTGTTTTACTTCTTATATTTATTATGCAGCAATTACAGGCAAAGGAACAGTGCCAATGCCAATGCCAAATGGTATTTCAGCAAAATCATAGATTGGTAGGAAAATATTTATTTGCTGAATGAGGAAAAGCTCAAATGTAAGGAAATTTAGCTTAACATCCACAGAAATTAAATACTGATCAGTACTGCCATTTTGAATTGAATATGGAAACAAATGGAAGCCAGTGAAGTTGTCAACATCTAACAAAGCAGGTATTTAGTCTTTTAAACAATTTTGTCTTCTAAACCAGTGATCCCCAACCTTTGCGGCTTGCCACTCAGCTAGGAGGGGCAGACGGCAACCAAACTACACGAGTGGCAGGTCAGTGTGCACACGCGTAGTTCAACATGCAGGCCAGCATGAATGTGCATGCACATGCAGCTCCACTACAAGTGGAGCTGTGTGTGCATGCGTGCTGGCCCACCACTTGTGTGATTTCAGCTGCGCTTACACATGCCCACTGGGCCGCCTCTCATGCAACCCAGTTCCAAATAGGCAATGGCCTAGTAGTACACTGAAGCCTGGGGGTTGGGGACCCCTATTCGAACAAACTATTTAGCCTAGATAAATATAATTGGTGCATTGGCCTGAAAAAGCCAGCATGGGGAATTCTAGGAGTTGACATCCACACATTCAACAACAAAGTTGCCAAGTTTGAGAATTATGAGGCTAAAGAAATATTTCCTACATTGTACTCACAGAGATGTTAGGTCTCTAATTCTGAGAATCGTTCCAAATGGTTCCCAAACAAATGAAAGATTCAAGATTGGAGCAAGCAAACCCTTATTGATAAAAGGCATTCTTCCTTCTAAGAATTTAATCCATATAGGGAATAGAGACCCTTCCAACAAGAGTCTTCAGCCAGTGTATCACTGAATCCTGGAGTTGTGTTTTTTAGTGATCGCTTCACAGCACTGACACCTGACTCTGCATGCTTGTATTACTGCAACTTGATTTGTTTCAGGAGAAATCTTTTTTTTTTTTCTATTATAGGGAATGAGATAAATGGGTAATTGGACAAAAGATACAAGTATAAGGATGTAAATTAAGATGAAATAAATAAAATATAATTAAGAAGAGTGGAAAGTGGGGAGAAGTTATAATGAATATATAGAATGGTAAATAAAATAGGAAATGGTATATAAGATGAGCATAAATTTAATTGAAGTCCATATAAAGAAAGGTAATCCGGTGCCAAGCTACTTTCTAAAAAGAAGTTTTATGTTTTGTGTTTTGTGTGTTTATGTTTTTTTGAGATTTAATAAAACCTTGGAGGAAAGCTAGATGAGGATAATAGACAAAACAGAGGGAAATATGAATATGATGATTATAAAATGGATAAATATAGAAAAGAAACGTAATTGAATAAGAGTAAAGAGAAATAATGAGAAAGATATGCTAAAAGATATTTAAGTGGAAAATCAGCAGGATGCAGGTAACATGAGAAACCACATCTTCTGCAGTTCATGAAAAACGTTTCTCCATGGAACCAGGTCCTGGTGCCCAAAAGGTTGGGGGCTGCTTCCATAATGTAACTACTGTAACCTATTGCATCTAAACAAAATCAAGTATATGACATTATTGCTTAGTATATATTGTAAGTAATTTTATGCAGTAAACTTTCCAAATTATTAAATCACAACTCAGTCATGGTAATGCCTACTTTAAAATACACTTAGATTCACTTTGAGATCCAGGAAAGTGTTTTAATATTTCTTAAAGAGACATGGTGGTGCAATGATTAGGATGCAGTACTGCAGGCTATTTCTGCTGATTGCTGGCTGCCAGCAGTTCAGCAGTTTGAGTCTCATCAGCTCAAGGTTGACTCAGCCTTCCATCCTTCCAAGGTCGGTAAAATGAGGTCGGTAAAATGTTGGAGGCAACACGCTGACTCTGTAAACCACTTAGAGAGGGCTGTAAAGTCTAAGTCTAAGTGCTATTGCTACTGCTATTAAAATTAACATAAATGTTGAGGATACTACCTGATGATTAACCAGCCTTTAATCAATGGCTACAACATTTACATTGTTTGTAACTTGAGAGAACTTAGCTCCTAGTTCATTCGTTTATGAATTTCACTTGTGAATACTAATATTACAATGGTAAAATTTGGCATGACAAAGCCATGCAAAAGCCTAAATACTTATGAAATATTTAAGTTCAATTTTATATATCACAGGATGATGATCTTAAAACTGTAATTCCATATGCATTTACTGAAATACCTATCCCCTTAATTTCATAAGGTTTATGCAAACTTAAGTGGGCAGAGGATTATGGTTTATGCCTGTCTGCAGAATGGAGAACTCTTCCTTGACTCTAACTGTTCCATATGATACAATCAAAATTGTACTCTTGATAATCATTTCTTCTCCTGTGTTGGGCATATGGCAGAAGCCCTCCAGAGAAAAAGAGTGAGGGACCAGGTGTTCTGTGAAAAGATCTACCTGTTTGTTATGACAAATGCTCATCTAAACAGAAGCATAAAGCTTTTCAGACAGAGCTATGTTGCGACAGAAATACATTACAAGACTTTTTAATTCAATTTAGCTTCAAACCAGGAGTGGGATTCTACTGGTTCAGACTGGTTCGGGCAAACCCCTTGTTCTGATGATCGCTGTCTCTGAACCGGTTCACTGCAACAAGCATGTGGGCCTATCTTCCCACCACTGCTCTTTCCTGTCCTTTATTTCCTTTGTTTAGAACATAGCTGATTTGCATGGCAGAGTGTTTTGCCGTGTGTCTCAGCTGTTTTATTCACAGAAACTGCAGTTGAAGGTAACTATGGGCTTTTTCAAATGAAAAGCACATTTGCAGAGCATGCACTGCGCGCATTTGGCAAAAACATGCCTGAACATTCCCAGAACCAGTTGTTATACCTGTGGAATCCCACCCCTGTTTCAAGCAATACATTATCTTATCCTCCTGGATTTGAATGTTCTGTGTGATTACTCTTCCTTGGGCCATCATATATTCTAAATTATTTGATGAAACTGTAACTAATGAAAGAAGGACAATCGTGCCATCAGGCCAATGGAAATCGCACATACTCTAGATTCAGTCTGGACCAAGCAGCCATCACAACATTTGCTTGAATCAAGTGTTTTTATAGCTCTGCCCTGCATCATCTGACATCCGATCAAGACTTCCTATTTTAGGCTCAAACGAATCCTTGGTCTTACCTCATCCTAAGTATATTAGGGAAAAGAAAAAGTAGGCTACATAAAAATTTTCCAGTGAGTTTTATTACTGGTGAGTTTTGGTTGTATTGTAACCTGGCAGTTACAATGCAGTGGATTCTGTTTGAATTCTAGGGCAAAAATACTTCTTAACAATAAGAGCAGTTTGACAGTTCAACCAATTTTCAAAGAAGTGGTAAGCAAATCTTCCTTGGATCTATTCAAATAGAAGCTGGACATTACTCTGTTGCGGATGCTTTAATTTTGACAGAGCTGTAATTTGAATCAGTGAGCTACACGGCCCCTTCAAGCTCTATAATTCTATGTAACAAACCATACTGTTTCATCTCTGGACAGATGCTATATATAGCTGCTTCCCTGAGGAATGATAGATGCAGTGCAGTGATGCTATAAGAGAAGTATTTAAATCTACCCTTTAGCTGCTTGCTAGCCACTGAAGAGATTGCTAATCTGTAGAAAGAAAATCAGTGAGGGTTTTTAGCTGATCATTTGGATGAAGGACTAATTAAATAACCTTTTAGCTAAAAGGAATTGCTCTGTTTCCATGGTTAATAAATTACCAGTGTGAAAGGAAAGGATTATTAGTAACAATAGATGCTAGGCTCAGCTTTCTATATTCATTACAGTTTTAGTAAAGAAATATGCAAGCTGCATTTTCAATTTATGTGAAATCACTTCAGTTTCCAGAACAATTCTGATTGCAACTGCATTAGGATCAGATGCTTGCTAAAGATTTTTTCTCCTGATAGTTATAAATTGAGTGTGGATCCTTAGGAATATTTTTTAAGACTTTAATTCTTAGTATCATATTTTTTTTTGAAACAAATTTTATTAATTTTAAAAACATTAAACATAGAACACATAAAATCTCTTTCCATTATAAATTTTTACAAGACAGATAAAACATTATTTTATTTTATACAACATAATTCTAATATATCCCATTTTCCACTTAAATATCTTTTAGCATATCTTTCTCATTATTTCTCTTTACTCTTATTCAATTACGTTTCTTTTCTATATTTATCCATTTTATAATCATCATATTCATATTTCCCTCTGTTTTGTCTATTATCCTCATCTAGCTTTCCTCCAAGGTTTTATTAAATCTCAAAAAAACATAAACACACAAAACACAAAACATAAAACTTCTTTTTAGAAAGTAGCTTGGCACCGGATTACCTTTCTTTATATGGACTTCAATTAAATTTATGCTCATCTTATATACCATTTCCTATTTTATTTACCATTCTATATATTCATTATAACTTCTCCCCACTTTCCACTCTTCTTAATTATATTTTATTTATTTCATCTTAATTTACATCCTTATACTTGTATCTTTTGTCCAATTACCCATTTATCTCATTCCCTATAATAGAAAAAAAAAAAAGATTTCTCCTGAAATCACTAATCAAAGTATGATGCCTTTCCATCACTCCCCTAAATTAACATTTAAGGTAACACCTGGTTCCCCATCTGATTCTGCTTAGTACATTCTACCTACTAATTTTTAAAAGGAAGAGAAAATAGTAAATCTATAAAGTAATTAAATACATAATTAAACATTGAATCTTATAACATTCCAATTATATATTTCAAAGTCAAATGCTGCCATAATAAATTTAGTCATTAAATCTTAAAATCTATCATTGTTAAACATTTAATATTTCTATCTTTACCTAATTCTTATAAAATTCTAATTTTCTATTTCTAATACAAATACTACAATACTATCTTATGTACCTTGCAGAATCCTTTTAAGAAAAATTTTACATTACCCTTTATCCCTAAAAAAAATTTCTTTTTCCCATCTTGTTTCATACCTTTGTGGCTTTTTCCCCCCTTTTCCCTTCCTTTTTTATCCCACCTGGTCTTTTTACACCCCCTTCTCCAAACCTCTGCCTTTTTAACTTCCCCTCTCTGTTGTATTTCTCTTTTCTTTTGCTTTCTAACATTGTATTGATTTTGCATCTTGTTTTTCTCTTTCTTGGATGTTTTTTTAAGTCTTAAGTCCTTTTTCCTTCCTCTCTTTCTCTTTCCTTCCTTAATCAACTTTTTGGATTCATTAAAGATGGCTTTTCCTTCTTCTTCTTCTTCCTCTGCTCCTCCTTCAATTGTTGTATTTGCTGGTAAGTAGCAAGCGCCATTTCTAAAAAGCGAATAGTTTCTCTCCAAGTGTCCTTGCCATCTTTCTTTATTTTTCCATATTCCTCTCTTAGTTCATCAACAAATAAAGCCATTATAAACCTTTTCTTCTTTTCTCTTCTTCTTCTTAAGACAACCAAGATATTTCAAAGCTTAGAACATTTCCCCAAAATCCCAAAGTCATCAAACAGTCCAAACAGTGCACAAGATTCTTCCCTTCGCACTTTTTCTTCCTGGGGTAATATCAATTGGAAAGGGAAGAAAAAGCCCAATCTGTATTTAAAAGTCTTATTGCAATTAACTTCCAATCTCAAAGTCTTCCAGGCATCTCCTCCAACAAAATCTTAATATAAATTTCTCCTTTGTCCTCTCCATCCCCACTTGTCACAAAGAGCTTTAAATTTTTACCTTCTATAAAAAAGCAGGCTTTTCAATGTCCATTTAAATGTTGATTCCATAGGGAAGGAGAGTAAACTTTCTCTTTCAGCACTTTCACTCGCCGCTTATAAATCTCTTCTGGAAACAAAGTATCATTCAAAAATCAAGGTTTTCAGGATATTAAATGCATCTTATGCTCCTGGATCAACCAAAAAACTTTCGCTTCAAAACTTTCTCCTTCTTCCTCCAGCACAATCTTGTCCAGCTGCTGGCTTCTTTGTGGCGGCCATTGCTGACCGCCGCTCCACCGCCTTGAGAAAAGGGGGTTATGCCGGGTGGGGAGGGGGTCTGCAAAACCCCCAAACCCCTGTCCAGATCCCCCCTGTCTTCGGCTGCCTCTATGGGGCAGCCTTATCCTCCAGACCCATCAGGATCGGAGGCACCAAGGCAGCTAGCGCAACAGGGATCGTGCAGGATCGCGAAACCCCACCGCCGCCGAAGCCTGGCAAACCAGAAGTCAATTCTTTGTATCATATTTTTAAAATACATATAATTAAATCATTTCAGCTATCATTTATTTGTTTTAATCTGTTGACAGATGTAATATGCATTAGACGTCCATGAGTGAAGTTGAGAAATGTCCCTCAAGAAAGGACATAAAATTTAGATTCATGGAGCAAGAATCTTAACAGAAACTTCTGCTTTGAAGCAGAAACTCATATTCCAAGTTAGTAGAATAAGCAGCTCGCTTTTAATATTTTGAATAATTAGAGCAATATACATAGCCATTATGTTATAACTGGGAGATCGGTCCCGGGTAGATCGGTCCCGGGTAGATCAGATCGGACAGAGACGCGAGACTCAAAAGTGACATTCAGCTCTTTATTGAGTATACAGTTCAGTCCAGGACCTGCGCTCACGGCTGCCCTTCATATAGGAGCTGTCCACGGTGCGGTGGCCAATGACAGCACTTTGAATCTCCCGCGATCGGCTAGACCAATCGCGGTGGAGTCTAAACACGCCAATCATGGCCGTTTAGTCAACCAATCCGGTTGCGGCCGATGAGGGCCAATCAGATTTAAGGGTTTGGAGTATATTAATACAGAACACATTATATGTCCTTAAGAAGAACATATCTAACATTCTCACTATATTCGAAGAATTAGAACTCTGATTATCATGGAAATATTTATATTATATTTATTCTTCATCTCATTTAGAGTTTTATGATTTCTATAGGTTACCTGACCTAGGGTATCTGTTGCACACACATCTGTTGAACAACCTTTTTTTGGTTATAGCCATATTCCTTCAGAAGTGGATCAGGACCATATATAACTGGTGATAATCAGGGAGGGTTTTTTTTTTTTAAATTACCTTTTTTTCTCACGTTTGCTTTCTGACAACATCTTCTGCTCTTTTCAAGCATAAGACTTGGGATGGAACAAATTGTTCTTGCAATACTCTAAACTGATTTCTTGTACACAGATTTTATGGAAAGCTTTTCAATTTAAGCCAAGGCTCCTTGAAAATAGACCAAAGGACACATGTCTCTCTGGGTTGCAACATATTTAGCTCATTGTGTTAAAGTGAATTCCATGTAGACATACTTATGAATTAACCTCAAATAATCTTATATCCAGTGAAATATGTAGATTTTTCATGTTACTTCTGGTTATTAATGCTCTTTCCTATTTCTTCTAAAACAAGGATTAATTGATTATGTGTCATCAAATTGTTGTCAACTCCTAGGGTGATCACATGAATAGATTTTTTAAAAATATAAATAATTTAAACAGTCATTTAGAAAAGTAAAACTAGGCAACCTAATTTGGAATGCAGTGCTGCTTACAATGCTTTTCTGAATGTTCACTGCAACAGAAGGATAGAAGTGGATGAAATTACCAATGGAAATTCTTGAATGTAAATTGATGCCCTGCTTGTGAATCCACAAAGACACTGTTAGCAGACTTTTCTTCAAGTACAGTATCAACTTTTCCTGTGGTGCTTTGAGTAAAATTTCTGTAACTGTCAATTTTGTATCTTTTAATGGATGATCAAAGAAGTGACAGATCTATTAACCCTGAAGATGAATTAAGTGTAAGTAAGGAAACATAGAGTACACTGCAATGTTAAGACTGGGTTATATTCATTTGTCATGTTCTAACTTATGGAAGACCTTTATTGGATTGTATAGCCATTGTAAATGCAGTGGATATATTGTCTTTAACTGTAAACAATATTTTCATGTCTTTGTGTTTCCAGAATGATGGGACACAATATTATGGGATGATTGTTTAGAAAATCCGAAATGTATGGAGATATTGAATATAAATAGTTTTAAAAACTAGATTTCTATGTGAGAAAAAGAAGTAAAATCAAAAGCGAAGCAGTGCATCTAAATATAGTCAGCTTTCAACTAGTTGGCATAGTAACCGTTATCCTGAAGAACTAACATGTAATAAAAAAGGAAAAAACAATTTAAATAATTAATTGTGTGGTGGTGCTTAAATTACTTCACTGATGGGGATGAATTTCATAATGCTTAACTATAACTAGTATAAGAAATATATATATATATATATATATTCATTGTTTTAATGCATATTAGAAAATTATTTGGAATATTAAACCCTAACAGTAACTATATATGTCATTGTTTCTTGAGATAGTGAGACATAAAATGTATGGTTTTGCTCATAGTATAGATAAAATCAAGCATCTTATACATTATACGGAAGTCTAAAAAGCTTAAGGAAAGAAAGGTTTGATCATAAATAAGTGAAATTTAGATCTATATTTATAACATGGTACAATGCAATAATATACTTAGATTCTTCTAAGATGAATACTAGTAAGAAGAAACTAATTATAATGGTATTACTAACTTTTGTCTCTAACTACTTAGGGTTGACAAATTAATTATCTGTTCAGCAAAAAAAAAAAAAAAGTAGCAAAAAACCCCATCGCAGATTAATTGAATGAGAATTGTTAAAAAAGTAAACAGCAATTCAACTTCCATCCCAATATGGAATACTATCCACCACAATTGTATTGTTCTTGGAACATGGTGCCCAGATCACATATGATTATTTGTTGGGTATTTTTTTGAGAGAGAGAGTGATGAATCATATGAAATTTGACTTCACACCTTCTTATCAGGCTAATTGTTGGATTTATCTAAAATCAAGAAGAAATGTTTTCTTTTCCAGGAAAATGAGATCACTCCCTGCCCATCGTGCTTTCAAATCTTAACAGAAAAAAATACTAATTTTTTTCTATTTCATTGCTTTATTATAAAGCTATATATTTCATGTACAGCTAGTAAAACACTCCAATTCTACCTTCCTTGTTAGTTTCATCTAAAAATACTTGTATTATGGGTCATGTTTGTAAAACAATGGAAAAAGTCTTCATTTAATGTAATAGAACAAGGAAACCATACCCTTATCTATCAGCCTTAAAACTGAAATGGGAGTTTCTCACCTTCTAAATGTTCTTGAATTCTTCAGACCTTCAACTTGATTATTATGTTTGGCAAATACACATGGAATGCAACTGAATATCCCAAAGTTCTCATCTCTGTCTTTCAAATGAAAGCTCTGAACATATTTACCTTCAGGTGAAAAGTCAACTTTGAAATAAAAAAAAAAAATTAGCCTTTGTCTTCTTGAAACTCTTTTATTTTCCATTTTAAGGTATCAAATATATCAGTTCAAAGATCAGATTCTGAAGAAAAGTGGGAAAGACTCACAAAAAAACTCAACAAGATATCAAAATCCAAAAGGAAAGCTAAAAGGGACAGGTCTGCCTGGAATTTTCAGAATAAAATAATCTTGTTTACAATAGTTCTCTTCATTATTGGTGTTATAAGTTGGACGTTATTGTGGCTTTTTATTGGTGAGTTTTTTCCTACATCGCTCATCTATGCTTTGTATTCCAAAGACTTTTTATCATATTTTCAAATCCTTGACATATGCTAAACTGCTTGAGAAAAGTGTTTATAGGTAATGGGATTTTTTAAATGGTCTCCTTAATGGCAGACCAGATCTGTAGGCTATATAGAAAAATTATCCTGGCAAATCAGTTCTGAACTGTTTATGTGAAAATTATAGTGATGTTTCCATGCAGGAGAAAACAAGCTGAATTCAAAGGAGACTTAATTTTTTTACAATGGTAAACTAAAAGGCTGAAACAGTGGGTACACAAGCCAGGAAACTCCCTTACAAGGGGGAATGAAATAAAGCTTTCTCTAGTTCTGCTTTAGACAAGCAGCAAGTCACAGGTATAGTTTACAAAAGAGATGCTTTCCAGAGAAGTTAGGAAGCTGGGTTCTCTTTGCAGGAGGGTTGTGGATGTTATTAAGAAGGTCATGATAGACTTAGCGCTTTTCTAGTCGCAGAGATCTTTTACTGTCAACTTTTTATTTCAATATGGAAAGAGAAAGAAAAATAGCATATACTCATGTTGCCCATTCTGTTTTACAGTTGAGGCAGAAAACAAAGATGCTTTGTATTTTGTTGGACTGTTTCGTGTTGCCAACATTGAATTTCTTCCAGAATATCGTCAGAAAGAATCTAGGGAGTTCCTTTCAGTAGCACAGAATGTGCAACAAGTGGTAAGGAAACCAATATACAATGGCACACCATTTTTATCAGTAAATTTGACAAAATAATTATGAATGCATGCATTCACCAGTTTTGTGTGTTCCAACGAGACAATGAGTAAAGGCCCAGGCTACAATATGCCTTTCTCAGGTTGCTTTGCTGGAGGTTATTATATAAATGAGTTTTTTTCCCCAAAGATGGGGGAAGCCTGTTTCAAATGAATACTGTTGTTGACAGGACAATACCTGCTGCTATTTATCAGTTTTTCTCCAGTCAAGAGAATTTGGAATAGCACAAAGGAAAACGAGAAAGGAGTCCTGATCTTCAATAATGAAAGGATTATCTATATGATGGATACATTCATGAGTCGATCCCATGGCACAATCTGTCCTGTTCCTAAAATACTGTAGCTATATCATTTATTTATTTTCAATGTAGCCTCCTTTTCTCTTTTTTAACCTGGTCCTATTTATACTATGTTAAATATGCACCTGAAAGCCATGGCTGATATCCATCACTCCAGATGTTCTTTTATCCATGAATGTGTTTACATAGGTCAACTTTAGAAAAAAAAAAATCACTGTATGGCAGTATTTCTCATTTGGAAACCCTACATTTGAATCTGTGCTCATTGCCTCGTATTATTTTCTCATTGGCAATCCCTGGATTTTTTACAATATACTTAGTCTCATGCTACTTAATTGGCCCATTTTGAATATTTCCCAATGTAGTTTATGGCAGACATTAATCTCATCCAGATTACTGAAGGCCTAATGTACAGTGGAGGTCACAGTTCAGATCTGCTTTTTATTTGGGGGACAGGGATAACATGATGTGGAATTGAGGAATGCTTACCATCAACTCCTTTTCAGGGTCAAATCACTCCCTGTTGGTACTGGAGTTTTCTGGGGCTACCCTCTGCCTTCAAAAGAAGGATCTATTTGATCATTTTGTCTCAGGCACTTGATTGCCTTTGTTGGTGTCCCTGAAGCTCTATAGTACAGTTTTAACTGGGGCTTTAGTTGTTGCTTGGAATGAGAAGGCAACAGCACAGCAGCCTTGGATTGGATTGTGCCTGTGCAGATTCTGCAGCCTATGCGCATTGATCCTGGAGGGAGCCTGGTTTTCAAAGGAAGTTTGGGAGATAAAATGGCACTAGAGCACTACCAAAGGAAAACAAGGAGAAAATCCAACTAAATACAGGTAAGACCCTTTACTGTTAAGGAATACCCTGTGTCAAGAAGAGTAAAGAGTAAAACCTAAGTATTTTTTCCTCTCTGATTACCTTCACAGATAAATTTCTTATGACTCTAGTTAAGGTGACTTGTCTCCTGGGACAGGAAGAGCCAAGGAAATTATCAGAGTCTCTTTGAGGACTGTGTAAGTCCCATGAAACTGACTGAGAAATAGCTCTGTTTTGTTATCTGTGAAGAATCTGAGGTTACTAAAATGCAGTCCTTGGGCTTTGAGTTCTGACGTTTATGTTTTAGATTCATGTCCCTTCTGGTTAATCAAGGCTCCTCGGAAACAACACATGGTGGGATACATGTGGTGGTAAGTGCTTGCTTGAGGGAGGGGATTGTTTTATCACTTTTGAAGAAATGGTGATCGACCCTCTCCCCAAGAAGCTGCTGCTGGATCCAACAGAGTTGGATCATTTCCATCCAGTCTCCAAATTTCTCCTTTGTGGGAAAGTTACTGCAAAACTGGTAAAGTTACAGCTGTAGAGGATCTCTGGAGGAAGCAAATTATTTGGATCCCTTTTGGTGGGACTGTGGCTGCTGGATCTCATTTCTTCTTCTACTGGTTGCAGCAGACCATGGCTTAAGCACCCCCCCGACTCTCATCCTACAAGCCAGGATGGGATGGTTTTCAGCAACGGGACCGAAGGCCCATGCTCCTGGCTCAGATCTCAGATCCTGAATTTCCCAGCTGCTAAAAACCACGTCGTTCTTTCGAGATGCTCCGCTTGAATTCCCAGGATATCCGTCAGCTACTACACAACAAGTTTGTGGTCATCTTGGGAGACTCAATCCAGCGATTGATCTGCAAGGATCTCATTCAGTTGCTCCAAAGGGACTCCTTACTCACTTCATCCCAAATGAAGTTTAAGGGGGAATTCAGTTTCGAAAACGACCATTTAATTGAAGGCGTTGTGCTGGATGGCCTACACAATGGAATCCGTTATTGGGAAGTATGCCAATATTGCACCCGTTATCACCTCGTCCGCTTCTACTTCCTGATGCGGATCTACTCGGAATATTTTGAAAGCATCCTGGAGGATTTCTGAGTTGGCCCACAGCCAGATGTTTTGATCCTCAATTCTTGCGTTTGGGATGTTTCCAGATATGGCCCGTCTTCCATGATGGAATACCGCAGACATTTGGAGATAGCCTTCAACAACTTGGATGCTGATCTCCCTCCTTCCTGTTTGGTCATCTGGTACATGACCATGCTTCTAGGCCCCAGGATCAAAGGTGGCTTCCTTATACCAGAGCTGCAGCACCTGAGCCAAACTCTCCCCCAGGACATCATGAAAGGCAACTTCTATGGGGCCACCCTGGCTGACCTCCACTTCTTTGATGTGGTGGACCTCCACTTCCACTGCCGCTTCGATGTGGGGAACCATGTCAAGGATGGAATCCATTGCAACAATGTGGTGCATCGCCGGATCACCAACCTTCTCCTGACCTATTTGGCCGATGCCTGGGGGGTGGCAATCCCAGAGAAGAATCTCTGGGGGGAACAAAGGCAGGACATCAGGTTCCAAGCTGCCCCTGAGGACATTATAGGATACGGCAAAAGGTGCAGGTGGGATGATGAAGACACAAAGGCTTCCTGGAGCATCCCATGCCCACAACTGGATGGCTCTACAAAGAACGTCAAGTGTCCTTTGCTGACCATTTTGAAGCCAACTGGCATTACCCACAGTGCCCCAGTTTCTATGACAACTTTTTACTCATTCCCAAGGATGCGGGGTCACTGTTAAGCCTGGTTTCCCCAACCAGGGTTAGGGAGACAAGCTAAACAGAATGTGCAACGTTAGTCAGATAGGCACACAGATAAATGAGTGAGCTAAGCTTGTATGTTTATTAACATACAGTAAAAATAACAGATACGCTTGTGCTATCAAAAATATAGTTTATTTCATTATGAGTTCATAGCATAGTCAAAATAACAGTCCAATAGTCATGTATCATTTAGTCAGTCCATTCAGGGATATTCAGTTAGTAAAGTCCGTGTTGAATATCCTTTGTCAGTTCACTTACAAATCAGTCCTTTGTTTTCTCTCCCGTTCGAGCAATGCAGTCTTGAGTCCTTGCAGTAATCAGGGATCATCAAAGCCAGAGAGAGAGCAAGCTGTCGTCTTGCTTCTTTTAAAGTGCTTTCACAACCACTCCCTTAATTACATTCCCTATATTTAAAGCTGCAGACACTTTAACATACAAACTATGATTACATATTATTATTTACCTAAACCAGTTAGGGTAAAACAATGTTATCCCTAACATTCTCCCCTTTTAGGAAATAATAATATAACTATTTACATCTTTAAATCATATTTGTTACAACTTTCTTTAAACTTAGTTACTCCTTGAGCTTTTGTAAATTGGTCTGCAATGTTTTCTTCTCTCATGCAGTATTCCAATTTAATTAGCCCATTCTTTACAGATTCTCTAACATTTAAGTATCTTAAATCAGTATGCTTTGATCTAGTTTTTACAGCAATACTAGTAGCTAACTTTATGGCTGCTTGGTTATCCTCGTACACAATAATGGAATCTTTTACAGTTATACCCATGTCTAATAATAACTGTTTGTACAAAATCAAATCAGTGCATAGTAATGACAGACATGAAAATTCCGCTTCCATTGTGGACAAGCTAATATGCTGTTGTCTGATTGACCTCCACCCTATTAGTGTCTTACCAAATAATATAGCCATCCCAGATGTTGATTTTCTAGTGTTTATATCAGTTGCAAAACTTGCATCTGCATAGGCACTAAGACTCAAATCACCCTTTGGTTCTATATACAATGCATGGTTCATTGTTCCTTTAAGATATCTTAAAATTCTCTTGAATGATTGCCAATGACATTGATGTGGATCTGAATTAAAACGTGCCAGCTGATTAACACTATAAGCTATATCTGGCCTAGACCAATTGCTTATATATGATAAGCTGCCAATCAAAGATTGATATATTGACTTATCAAATTTGGGACTTTGATCATCAGTTTGGCAAACTTCCTGACTCATTGGAGTCTTTGCCGGTTTACAAAGGTCCATTTTAAACGTTTTAATTAATTGGCAAATTTTATCTTCTTGAGATATCTTAAAACCATTATTTGTTTTGTTAATTGTCAATCCTAGATACTTTTTAATTTCACCTAAATGCTTTAATTTTATCTTTTTAGCTAATAATGATATAATCTCATTAGCTTCATTATTAGTCTTAGTTATCAAAGCAATATCATCTGTAAATAATAACAATAATGACACCGTTCCATTATTTTCTCTTTTAAACACACATGGATCTGCTAAACCAGATTTAAAACCTATATTGTTTAACTCTTTCACAATATATTGGTTCCACTCAAACCCAGATTGTTTCAACCCGTAAAGACTCTTTTTGAGTTTCCAACAATCATTACTATTTACTTTATTGTCTTTTATACCTACTGGTTTTCTTAAATATATAGTGTGCTGCAATGGTGCATGCAGGTAGGCAGTTTCTACATCTAAATGGTTAATGACATAGTTTTTCTTAGCTGCCCACACTAATGCTGCTCTTAAAGATGTTGCTTTAAGACTTGGTGCAAAAACTTCATCGTAATCAGATGCAGTTTGATTAAATCCTTGAGCTACTAACCTAGCTTTATGGGTAACAGTCCCATCATTTCCAGTTTTTACTTTAAATATCCATTTGCACCCAATGGATTTTTCTCCTGGAGGTAATTTAGCATCTTCATAAACTTTCATTACCTTTAATGAATTTAGTTCCTTTTCCATTGCCTTTTGCCAATTCTCCTGATCCTTAGCAGGATACATCCGAAGTTCATCTACACTAGTTGGAACTTTAGTTACTTGGCAAACTATACTTGCTTGATACCTATCAGGTGGTCTAGTTACACGTGTAGTACGTCTAGGTAATACAGGACTTACAGGTAGACTTTCATTTATTAACTCCTCTTGATTATCTAACTCTTCCTGATCAACTGTTTCCTCTTGTTCTGGTCCTATTTGCTCTTCGTGGACTTCTTCTTTAATTGGACTCTTCTTATAACTAGTCTGATCTTTCTGCCTTTTGTAGGGTTCAATAATTACTTCATTATTTAAATCTTGCTCTAATCTATTCCATCCTACATGTTCTAGGAATTTAGCACTGGCACTGGTGTAAACTCTAGATGTACCTGGTTCCCAGAATCTATAAGATCTATGATTAGATGTATATCCTACAAAATATAATCTTTTAGCTCTATGTTGTCCTTTGTGTCTAAGTTGTGAAGGGATATGCACCCATGCTGGTGCTCCAAATGTGTGCATGTAACTTAAATCAGGTTTTGTACCATGCCACAGTGTGAATGGTAATTCACCTGTTGTTGAATTAACAACATTATTTAATATATGATTACCACACATTATTGCTTCTCCCCATAAATTGTCAGGTAATTCTGAATCAGACATCATAGTTCGTGTCATTGATTGTAATGTTTGGCCTCTTCTCTCTATAAAGGCATTATGTTGTGGCCTATATGGTGCAGACATTTTATGTTGAATACCTAACATTCTTAGTCTGTTCTGGAATTTATTATTTGTAAATTCTGTACCATTATCTGTTATAAGAGTTACTAATTTCTTTTTAGTTTTCCTTTCAGCAAATTTTATCCAATTAAAGAGATTTTGATACGTTTCAGTTTTGCTCTTCATTAAATAGCAAAACCCATATCTAGAATAGTGGTCCATTATACTTAATATGTAACGAGCTCCTCCTACACTTGGTTTTTTCAGACCCATTAAATCTGCAAATACTACCTCTAAAGGCTCTTTAGTAGTAAATCCATCAACTCTATTAGCCGGTGTGACCCTGCTCTTACTTTGATTACAGGCATTACATTGCAAATACTTATTACAAGGTTTCAAACTTATTCCCTTAGATAATTCAACAGTTTTCTTAAGCATTTTAAAATTTAAATGCCCTAGCCTTCGGTGTAATAAGTGAATACATTCATCATGAGGTTTCTTATTTTCATAAATTGTGTTAGCCACCTTTAAACCATTATCATTTAACACATATAATTCACCTCTTAAAGATGCAGTAATTTATCTTCTTTTTCAATTATGCAATTATCTCTCCTAAATGTAACTACATATCCTAGTTTAACCAAAATTCTAACTGAAATTAAATTAAACTTAAGTTGTGGTATATATAACATTTTTACATTCTCTTTTATAAAAGAACAATATGCTATACCTTGACCTTTAGCTTTCAGTTTCCAGCCATTGGCTAATGATATCTGCTGTGTACTCTTGGATATTTTAATAAAATTTTTGTTATCATTTGTTATACAGTGGGATGCTCCACTGTCAACCACCCATAAATTATTTTTTACAGCTCCGTTAGTATACATGGCTAACTCTAAATTTTTATTTATCTTTTGATGACTTTTAGTATTCTGGCCAGCGTTCTGGCGCTTTGCTTTTTTACAAAATCTTGCCAAATGTCCTCTTCCTCCACAATTAAAGCACTTTTTAATTGCGTATGCAGTAGGAGATTCATTATCTTCTTTTTGAGGTTGCTCCCTCCTTAACTCATCTCTTTCAAGCCTTCTTCTGGCCTCTTCAATCAATCTGCCAGTTATATCAGTTAAAGTTAAACTTTCCTTTGGCAATATTTCAAGGGAAGTTACGTAGTTGTCATAACTTTCATCAAGGGAAGATAGAATTATGTAGACTTGGTGTTGTTCAGAGAAAATAAGCTCTTTCTCGTGCAGTTCTTGAAAAATGCTTTGCATAGTTTTCAAATGACTCAGCATATCACCATTCATCTGGAGATGCATCCTGAAAAGCTTCCGTGTTAGATTTATGTGAGCACCAACATTATCTCGAACATAAATCCTCTTCAGCTTCTGCCAACACCCAACAGCCGTTTTCTCTCCGTGGATATAAACAAGTTGCTGATCAGTTAAGGTTAACCCAATTATGCAAATAGCTTGTTGATTTTTATGCATAAATTCTTCTATCTTTAGTTTATCTTCCTCATCCTCTGGATCCCATTCTTCTACGTTTGGTGGATTTTCAATTATGTTCCACAAACCTTCTCTTCGTAGAAGCAGACTACATTTCATAGACCATGATACATAGTTTGTTCCATCCAACTTGGATATAAGGGACAAACTTTGTAAATTGACTTGTGCCATGTTTTCTTATATGGATATAAAACTATAATTAATAAAACACAGCTGTCTGTTTACTGTAATGTATAACAACACAAACTCTCACTTTTAACATAAATCTGTTTTATCCTAGTTAAACTGACTTTGCAGCCTCTGGGCCCATAACCAGTGTTAAGCCTGGTTTCCCCAACCAGGGTTAGGGAGACAAGCTAAACAGAATGTGCAGCGTTAGTCAGATAGGCACACAGATAAATGAGTGAGCTAAGCTTGTATGTTTATTAACATACAGTAAAAATAACAGATACGCTTGTGCTATCAAAAATATAGTTTATTCCATTATGAGTTCATAGCATAGTCAAAATAACAGTCCAATAGTCATGTATCATTTAGTCAGTCCATTCAGGGATATTCAGTTAGCAAAGTCCGTGTTGAATATCCTTTGTCAGTTCACTTACAAATCAGTCCTTTGTTTTCTCTCCCGTTCGAGCAATGCAGTCTTGAGTCCTTGCAGTAATCAGGGATCATCAAAGCCAGAGAGAGAGCAAGCTGTTGTCTTGCTTCTTTTAAAGTGCTTTCACAACCACTCCCTTAATTACATTCCCTATATTTAAAGCTGCAGACACTTTAACATACAAACTATGATTACATATTATTATTTACCAAAACCAGTTAGGTAAAACAATGTTATCCCTAACAGTCACCAACGCCTTTCTCTCAGGATCCCTTTTCATTATGTACTAGATCAGGTTAAGAAGATATCAGTTACACTTGTCAATGATCTTTTATGGTGTCAGGATTTTTGTGATATACCTATCCTGACCCATCTGGTTTTCATTTGATATGATTACTCATTGTATCATTCTGAACAGCAGAGGAGGTTGGGAATGAAAGGGAGGCATGGTTGTAAGATATTCTCCTATTTCTTTTGAAAACAGTTCCAGTTGGTATCAAGAAGGTGAAGTTATAGACTCCATAGTATTTCAGAAAGTACTTTCTTTCCCTACCCCTATTTAACATATACAAGAAACCAATAGGCAACTGGCTTTGAAGGATAATTTAAAGATTCACGAACACAGCAATAATTGTAATTATTATTGCTTATTAAAATATGTAATTTCTGGATACTACTTTAGAATTAAACAGTTTGCTGAACCCATGTGAACTAGACCACGGACACTCCAAGAAAAAATACATAGTTGTAAAATGTGTACATCTCTCTCTGAATAACTCTTGATAAGCTTCCATTTTTAACTAGTGAAAAATAATGGAAAATAGCTTTATTGAACTTTATTCCTGGATTAACTTATTGTCATGCTTTTTTCCTGAAGTATTTTTTTTTATTGTAGAGAATCCTGAATGTTTCTGGAAACTCTTAAGTTGTACAAAATTGCAACTGGTTGAAGATCCTATCTGTCTGAAGAAATGACTCTTGGACTAAAATTTAATTAATAATGGATTCCCACTTCATTTCCATTAAATCATGAACCTTTATTTTATTTTAGGCTGGTACAACTTCATTTGGCTTTCCAAATATAGATTTAAGTCACATATAATTAAAAGTTGGCAGAGGAGGGTGGCAACTTTTACAACCAGGCAAACAAAAGCTGTGATAAGGGTTGTTCTTTACTTTCATAAATTAATTCAGTACACTGTTATAAAAATATTTAATTATTCTTAGAAATCATCACTAATTTTTGTTAAGAATCTACAATTTAGACTGTTCTCAGTAAAATTAAATTGATTTCATGCAAGACAGTCAAACAAGTCTGTAAATGTTCTCTTTCAGATGAATCTGGTGTATACTAAATCTGCTTTCTCAAAATTTTACAAACAATCCATTGTCTCTGATGTCAGGTGGGACACAATTTATACTTTGTTTTTTATCCTGTAATGATAAATACATTTTATCTTGTTGCAAGTCAAGTTATCTTGTAAGTCAAACACAACTTTATAAAATGATTGAATGCCAGCATAAATGTTTCCATCCAGTTAATACATTGTATATTTCAAAAGCTATTAGCATTTCCTTTGAATAATGATAGGAGGTTAAATTTTTTAAGTTTATCAGTTTTTTAATGTAAGCCAATAAAGTTCTGGGTGGATATCACATATAAAGTCCTAAGTAGCTTGGCATTCAGATAAATACAGGACATTTCTCCTGTCCAACTTTAGCCCAGTATATGCATTGCTAGTGTCCTGAAAATATCTAGATGATTCCAGTAGTGGGATTCAATTTTTTTTACTTCTGCTTCTGTGGGCGTGGCTTGCTGAACATGGCAGGGGAAGATTACTGCAAAATCTCCATTTCTAACCTCCTTTCCATCTCCGTTCTCCTATGCAAGACAACAAAAAAAGATCCAGCCAATCATCTGGGACTCAGGAGGCAGAGAATAGATGGGGGCAGGGCCAGTCAGAGGTAGTATTTGCCTGTTCTCTGAACTACTCAAAATTTCCGCTACCAGTTCTCCAGAACTGGTCAAAACATGCTGAATACCACCTCTGACTGATTCCCAATTTCTGTGACATGATAAAACAGTGGCCTCAACGTTATACTTATCAATGGCAGCTCACACAGCATGGGATACATTGCTCCTTGACATTTGTTGGGGCCTCATTTTGCTCCACATTACAAGGTTTTTAAAACTGTATTATCCTGAGGATCATTCAGTCCAGAAGATAGACCTGGGCTTCTTCAGTGGATAATCTTTGTTAACTTAGTAAATTAGTTTTATTCCTTATTTTCTTTGTTTGGAAATTGCCTCAGGCCCTTAAAAATAGAATTATACAAGCCACCAGATAAATCAATGAAATAAATACAATTTGTTTTGTACTTTCAGCAATAACAACAATGGGGGACTTCTTGTCCATTTCTGGATCGTGTTTGTGGTACCACAGGCAAAAGGCCAAGTATTTTGTGAAGACTGTGTTGCAGCTATTTTAAAAAATTCAATTCATACAAGCATCACTAATCGAACCTCAGTAGGGAATCTTCAAGGCCTTGCGGTGGATATGGATTCCATTGTGCTCAATGGTTGGTATTTCTTTTTCTTTTTTAAATAAAGTTATATTTGGGTTTTCACACATACAAAATACAAGTAAAACATCTTTTTTGAAAATAGCATGGTTCCGGGTTGAACTTCTTTATACAGACACAAAACTCAATTTCATGCTCCTTTTTGTATTCTATTCCATATTATCATAAATTCAGGCATGGGTAGAATGAATGGAGACAGTCTTAGTTGGTGACTTTCAACTCTTTATTGCATAGTGACTTCTAACTTCTATAACAACAACTCTACTTATATAGGTAATGCTAATGTTAAATAACCAATAGGAGCTTGTGAAATGCTAGCTCCAGTACCAATAAGAGTCCTTCATTAAGGGCCAATCAGATTCTCAGAACCCGACCAATCTGATCTAGCCGCTTAACACCCAATCAGAAGTGCAGGGCCAGAACTTTACCTCAAGCTTGCCTTTATTCAACTATTTACATACATAACACATATCTTATACTATTTTACATTTTCTATATAGTTTTTTCCCTCTTTTAATTTTCTCAATTTTATTTTGATTATCTCATCTCAATTCAAATCATTATATTTATACTTTTGTCTGTTCTGTTTCAATTTCATATTGTCTTTTCTCATTAAACAAATTTTCTCCTGTAGTTACTAATTGGAGTATGACACCTTTATATCTTTTAATTACATCCATTCAACTCTTATTCAAACTTCAATATATACCTTAAGGTTATGACCTTCAATATAATACATAATACATAACTTCCAATCAAATACACACTATATTCTTTAAAAAAAAGAAAGAAAGATTGTAAATATCTGTAATTATAAACCCCATTCCATTCGTTCGGTTCTATCAACAATCATTAAAATCTTAACATCTTTAACACTTCTTTTCAATTAAATATCATACTTCCTTAAAAACATATATAATCTCCATAATTAATTTTTCCCTTATTTCTCTTCACATGTTTTGTAAATCATTAAATATACCTTTTGTTACATTTATTTATTGACAAGCATTCCACTGAATTATGATAGCTATTTTATCAGACATTTTAATCATACATTGTTTCATATTTTCTAAAATTATTTCTGCTTCTAATATAACCATACTATCTTATGTACCTTTGCAGAATCCCTTTTTCCATTACATTTTCACCCATTATTTCTAAATAGGCCCTGTTTCTCTATATTTTGCTTCTGTCCTTCATAACTTCTTTTCCTTTCTTTCTTCCCTCTCATCTTCTACCCCCCTTTTTATCGCCTTGTCTCTCTACTTCTAATTCTCTCTTCTGCATTTACCTCTTCTGTTGCTTTCTGATTTTATACTTATTTTTCACTCTATTTTTTTTAGTTGTTTTTCCTAATCTTAAACTTTCCATTCTCTTTCCCCCCTTTCCTTTCCCCCCCCATCTAAGATTACTTGTTCATTAAAGATGGCTTCTTCTTTGTCGCAATCTTCTTGTTCTGCAGGCATTTCTTGTTGTTTCTCATAATTCCAAATCTCTATTTCTAAAAACTGAAATACGAAGCCAAAAGAACCTCTCCCTTCTTGTGCATCTTCTTTGTACTTTTTAAGTTCCATTTTCAGTTCTTCTAAAAGTGGAGCCATTTTAAACAGTTTTAAACAACGACCCGATTGATTTTAGTCATTCAAAACAAAAACCAAGAATCCAGAAATCATCAAGTAATCCAGATAGTCCCGAGTTATATCGTCTTATTTCTTTTTCGGCTTTCTCTTCCTGGAGTTTTTGTTGCGATATTTCAGTTAGAATGTGTTGTGTATGCATAAAGTTTAATAAAGTGTGAGCTTGGAGTAAGTGCAGGGTTCTAGCCCTGCACTTCTGATTGGCTGTTAAGCGGCCGGACCGGATTGGTCCGTTCTGGGGAATCCAATTGGCCCTTAACAGAGAGTTCCTATTGGTTATAACAGCTAGCGCTCCTAGCTCGTTATTGGTTAAAAGTTACAGGGTTTGCCTATATAAGGCGGGTTTAACTGCTATTGAATTGAGGAAGTCACAATGTAAATAAAGAGCTGAAGTTCACTGTTCAGAGGCTTGTCTCCATTCTTTCTCGCCCATGCTCAAAACATAACACTGGCGACGAAGGTGGGATTTGGAGAAATCTGAACCAACGAAACTTCGAAGAACACCGAGCACATGACAGACGATGCCAACAACGGAACCATGTCAGGCAGCATCGTACCACCCGCTCCTTTCGATCCAGCACAGGAGGACTGGGAGTACTACATGGATCGCTTCCAAATGTTCTTAGAAACCAACAACTTAAAGGACGCCACACCAGGAAAGAAACGGGCGGTGTTCCTAACGCATTGCAGTCCAACTGTATTTAAGATGGCTAAAGCACTAGCCAAACCTCGAGAAGTGAAGGCCATGGATTTGGACTACCTCGAACCTCTCCTACGAGATCACTACGCCCCGAACGTGCCTACGCTCGTGAGACGCCACGAGTTTTATCAGAGGAGCCAGCGAAAGGGAGAAAGCATGGCCAACTTCATAGCAGACCTCCGAAATCTGGGAGGCCTCTGCGGATTCGCTGATTTAGAAGAAGCACTAAGAGATCGCATAGTTCTGGGACTATATGCACCAGGCGTCCAAAGCAAGCTGATGGCGAAAGGCGACATCAGCCTTGCCAATGCCATCGCTGATGCTACTGCAGCAGAAGCAACCAGGAAGTCAGCTGCACAACAACACCGAAACCGCGCTCTGGTACCCCCACCGACAAGCGACATTTTATCCAGGTCTGAAGGACAGCTTACAATGACGCACCACGAGGACCTCTCTTCGTCGTCAGACAGTGACGAAGAAGGGGTCCATCGACTGCGGTCCGATCGGGACCCTCACCTGAAGCCCTTACGCCCTTGCGCTGGCTGTGGAGCCAACCATGCCAGGTCTGAATGCAAATTCCACGACGCACTCTGCCATGAGTGCAGGAAACGAGGCCACATTGGATGGGTCTGGCGCAGTTTGCCAGGACCCAGCCAGGCCTCAAAAGGGGCTAACCATCGCCAATCGACAGGAAACCGTCCTGTATGGCGAGAGCCAGTAAACTACTCCTACAGAAATCGAGCTTTGCAGAGAGAAGAGGCTCACAATACTATCACTATCGGTCACGCCTCAGCCTTGGACACTAAGAAAGTCCGAGTCACAGTAGCCATCGAGAACCAGCCTTGCCACATGGAGGTCGACTTGGGATCATCCCTCTTGATGGTGTCCTGGAAGACACTCAAGCAACTCATCCCCACAATTCAACGCCAAGATCTCCGCTCCCAACGCCTCATCATCAAGGACTACCAAGGGAATCGAATCCCTGTCGTCGGTTCCTGCCGAGTCCGAGTCTCCTTCAAGAGGCACACAGCGTACTTACCTTTAACGGTCATCAATAGAGATAGGCCTAGCCTACTAGGCCTCCAATGGTTCACGCCCCTCGGCATTGAAGTGGCCGGCATAAACCGAGTCAGCGGCGGTGACTGGGAGGAAGACCTTATATATGAGTTCAGGGACGTCTTTGCGGACAGCTTAGGTGAGTACAAGGGGACCCCAATTTCATTCAGCCTAGATCCAAAAATAGCTCCCATTCGCCTAAAGCCCCGTCGAGTTCCGTTTGCCTTAAAATCGAAAATCGACGAACAACTCGACAAACTGATAGCTCAGGGGGTGTTAGAGCCCATCGATCACTCCCCTTGGGAAACCCCTATTGTAACACCCATTAAGCCAGACGGGTCAATCCGAATTTGTGGGGACTACCGGGCCACTTTGAACCACGCCCTGCAGCAGAACGCATATCCAGTTCTGGTGGTGCAGCATCTCCTCCATTCCCTGGGGGGCGGGAAAGTTTTCGCTAAATTAGATTTAGCTCAGGCATATCAGCAATTACCAGTAGATGAAAAAACGGCACAGGCCCAAACTATTGTGACGCACCGAAGTGCCTTTAAATGTACCCGGCTTCAATTCGGAGTTAGTGTAGCCCCAGGGATTTTTCAGAGCCTTATGGAAAGGTTATTGCAAGGAATTAAGGGCGTGGTCCCCTATTTTGACGATGTATTAATTGCAGCCCCTACAAAAAAAATCTTACAGGACCGGTTAAAATTAGTCCTAAAAAAATTCCAAGAGGCCGGTCTTAAGGTTAAAAAAAAACAAATGTAAATTGTGTACTGACAGTGTTGAGTTTTTAGGGTACCTGATTGATAGCCAGGGCATTCACCCTACCGAAAGTAAACTAAAAGTGATAAAAAACACTCCAAATCCACGAAACAAGGCCAATCTCCAGGCGTTCCTAGGCCTCATCAATTTTTATAATGTATTTTTGCCGCACAAAGCAACGGTCGCTGAACCGTTACACCAGTTGTTCGATAAAAAAGCAAATTGGCGGGCTTCCGGTTTCGCGTGGCTTCGGGGCAGCAGGAATTCGCGACAGCTCGCGATTCCTGCTGTGCTAGCCGTCGAGGTACCCCCGATCCAGATGGGTCAGGGGGATATGGCTGCCCTGTAGGGACAGCTGAAGAGAGAGGGGAGTCGGATAGGGGGGTGGGGGTGTCGCAGACCCCCCCCTTCACCGGAAAAACCCCTTTTTCCCAAGGCGGTGGAGCAGCGGTCAGCAATGGCCGCCACGAAGAAGCCAGCAACCGGGTAAGATTGCGCTGGAGGAGAAGAGTGAAAGTGATGTCTGAGCCGGGTCAAGTAACATCCTTTAAATTGCCTGGAACTGAGCTGTTTGAATTGCTGGAGGATACATTGTATCCCTAAGAAGAGCAAAAGCGGCGGAGAAGCTGTTAAAGGGAACTTTTTTTTTTTTTTTTTTCTTCACTCTCCCACCCCATGGAAACAGCAGAAATGTTTGGATATATTGGACATTGAAAGTGAATTGTTTTGAGAGTTGAAGCTAAGGAACAAAAGGATTTTTGGACATTGAAAAATTTAAGAAATTGGAAACCCTTGTTGGAGGTATGGATTTTTGATTATTTAAAATTGATATTGCAAGTGGGAAGGGAGAGGAGAAAAAATTGGAGCAGAAGCTGAAAAAGGAGGAGATTGCCTAGAATCCCAAAGAAAGATATATGGTAATTGGACCTCTTTGATTAAACATTAACCCCAGAAAGAGAAAGAGAAGAAGGAAGAAAAGTATTAACTTTTGGAACTTTTTTTTGAATTGTTTTTGATTCAAAATACTTGTGGTTGTTTTGGGAAAAGCTTCTCTTTTCATAATGGCATCGCTTGTGGATGAATTAAAGACTGAATATCAAAAATATAAAAAGGAAGATACTTTGGGCGCTTTGTTTCAATTTTTAGAAATGGCGTTATGTACTTATGAAAAGTTGATTACGCAGCAGAAGGACTGGGACAAGGAAGAAGAGGAAGAAGAAGCCATCTTTGATGAACAATGGGTCCTTTCCGAAGAGGAGGAGAAAAAGGATAAGAAAAAGGGGATTTTAAGAATTATAAAAACAACCAAAGAAGAGAAAAATGAGCGAAAAGGTGGAGGCAAGGTTAGAAAGCAAAGGAAAAGGAGTAAGAAAAGGGAGGAGGAAAAACAAAGGGGTAAAAAGGGCAAGGAGAAGAATAAGCAAGAGAGAAAGGGGGGGAGGAGAAGCCTCAATGGGGGGAAGCAAGATCTAAAGAAAAAAAGTTTATTTAGAGACAATGGGTGAATTTAATTTAGGATAAAAGAGGGATTCTGGAGGGTACATAAGATTGTGTTTTTATATGTGTATTTAGAGTATAAAATTCATTATGTAATTTTAGAATCTTTTAAACAGAATCCCAAGAAAAATTGTTATACGAAGTACTTTTAAGTTAGGGTAATGAGTTATATACTCCAATTGGTGTATAGGAGAAGTATAGTAAAAGAAAAAAGATGAATGGATAGTTGGAAATAGAATAGACAAAGAATGTTATTGAAAATGGTAATAAGATATGAAAAGATATATAAAGGTTTTGTTATGGTTTTTTTTTTTTGGATTTTGTATATTGATAAAAGGCAATAAAATTTTAATTAACAAGAAATAATTTGGATGAAAAGGAGAAGTAGGGATAAGATATGAAGTTAAATAGATAAAGTATTGATACTATAATTTGGAATTGTTATGTTCTATTGGTTTTTTATTATTATTTTTTCCTAGAAAAGAATTTATAAGCTGTTATGCCTTGATTTTTTGTGCATTGTTTTTATAAAATTGATAAAAATGGTTTATATATATATATATAAAAAGAAAATGATAATAAGATATGGAAGAATATACAAAGTGAATATGATGTTTGAAAAAAAAAAAAAAAAAGCAAATTGGCTATGGGGGTACCGTGAAGAACAGGCATTCCGAAATGTTAAAAAACTGCTCACTTCTGACTCTGTACTCATGCAGTATTATGAGACTTTGCCGTTAGTTATAACCTGTGATGCATCACCTTTCGGGGTAGGCGCCATTTTGAGCCATGTACTGCCTAATGGGAATGAAGCCCCTGTTGCATATTTTTCAAAGACTCTTTCAAAAACTGAGCGAAACTATGGACAAATTGATAAAGAAGCCCTCGCAATTGTCTCAGCTGTGAAAAGATTCCACGAATACGTGTATGGCTGGGCTTTTACTATTGTGACTGACCACAAACCATTATTGGGGATAATAGCCGGAGATAAGCCGACTCCCTACATATTATCCCCTAGGATGACTCGATGGTCAGAATTCTTAGCTGCTTATAACTATCGGCTGCAATACCGCCCGGGGAAAGCCATTCCCCACACTAACGCATTGAGCCGAGCACTGCTTCCAGAGACTCTCGACGATCCTGTACCAACGGTAACCACGTTGCAAATTGAAGCACTCAACTCGCCGCTACTAACCGCCTGAGATATTGCGAGAGAAACCAAACACAACCACACCCTAGCACGAGTCCTAGGCTGGGTAGAACGCAGATGGCCATTGGACCAGTTATCAGATGACTTCACACCATTCAAGACTCAACAAACCGAGCTCTTCTCCCAGAAAGGCTGTGTCATCTGGAGCGATAGAGTCGTTATCCCAGAATGACTCCAGAAAGCGCTGCTGAGAACCTTGCACGATGGCCACCCCAGCATCATGCGAATGAAAGCCCTTGCGTGAAGCTACGCATGGTGGCCAGGCATTGATAAGCAAATCGAACAGTGGGTTAAAGCTTGTCCCAAATGCCAAGAAGTCAGCAATGCCCCACCAAAAGCCATGCCTACTGAATGGGAGACACCACGTGGACCTTGGTCCCGAATTCACCTGGACTTCGTAGGGCCAACCAAAGACCACACCTTCCTGCTTACCGTCGATGCCTACTCGAATTGGCTCGAAATCCATCGCATGACGACTACAACCTCCGAGGTGGTTATCAAAATCTTAAACAGATTCTTTGCAACCCACGGATTACCAGACATCCTGGTATCCGATAACGGCCCTCAATTTACCACACTAGCGTTCGAGCAGTACCTCACTGACCGCAGCATTCGCCATGCGCTCACCTCGCCTGCGCACCCTGCGACCAATGGCAAAGCAGAACGCATGGTCCAATTTGTGAAAAAAACCTTGCAAAAGGTAGACTACGACAACATTGACGACAAGGTCAATCAAATCCTCTTCTTGCAACACATCACCCCACATAGCGTCACCAACAAAACTCCCGCCGAACTGCTAATGGGACGAAAGCTCTGCTCCCACCTCGACTGGTTGCACCCAGCTTACGAACCAGAGAAACCACTAGGATCCAGCAGCCGCTGTCGTACCTTCCAGGTAGGAGACCTGGTATATGCTAAAAACCTATCGGGCGACCCGTTGTGGGTGGAAGCGACAGTAGTACGTATAACCGGCCCCAGATCCTACCTTGTACAATGCCTTGACGATAACTTTGGAAACGGCATATCGATCAATTACGATCGCGGCTTCCAGCAGCCAGTCCGCAACTCCCCTATGACCAAACTGAGGGGGAGGGAGGTACGGAAGAAGATGAATTCCTAGGAAACCCGTTCGAAGGAAACGACGGTTTGATAGAAACTTAGGAAGCGGAGCCGGAGGGAGAAACGGTTGCACCTCAGGGAATTGCAGAGAATGTGGGCAACGACGTAGAAGTGAACTCTGAACCAGAAACAGCCCCACTGCCAAACAACGATCTACCTCAGCGTGATTGCAACCAGCTGATACAACGGAAATCAAAGAGAGTAATAAGACAACCGTCCTACCTAAGGGACTATGTAACTGCGCCCTGAAATAAGAAGCCAGGGGGAAGGGGTGTTGTGTATGCATAAAGTTTAATAAAGTGTGAGCTTGGAGTAAGTGCAGGGTTCTGGCCCTGCACTTCTGATTGGCTGTTAAGCGGCCGGACCGGATTGGTCCATTCCGGGGAATCCAATTGGCCCTTAACAGAGAGTTCCTATTGGTTATAAGAGCTTGCGCTCCTAGCTCGTTATTGGTTAAAAGTTACAGGGTGTGCTTATATAAGGCGGGTTTAACTGCTATTGAATTGAGGAAGTCACAATGTAAATAAAGAGCTGAAGTTCACCGTTCAGAGGCTTGTCTCCATTCTTTTTCGCCCATGCTCAAAACATAGCAAAATGTGTTGTGTTTGAAAGGATCGATCCTGCTGTGACTTTTGACTCTGATGAATCTGATAATGAAAGACTGGAGCCTGCTGAGATTTTGGAGTCTGAATTGTTGGAGAGATTGTCACACCCATCTAGGTGGTTTACGGAAACAAACTCAGTTAGAAGGGAGGGTGAGCCTAATTAGTAATTAGCACGTTGCCTCAAGGATTATAAAAGGACACAGCTGTGTGGGAGAAGTTTGTCAGGAATAAAGTGTTTGATTACGTGCAGAGGTTTTCGGCAGAGACTCAGAGCTTGGAGAATTTATGCCTGAACTGTTGTGATAACAGGGCGTGTGGAATATAATCTTGTAAGACTTCTTTCTGTTGGATTTGAGTTTTGGGGCAGCTGCCTTTGATTTTGTTTTGTTGGAATTTTGAAGGGGGAGCCATAACAAGAATGTATCTTTTGGAAGTCTTGTTGAGATTTTGCTGTAAGTTCTTTTTTAATTCCAGGCAGTCTCCCCCCTTCCAGATCCTACCCTTTTATTCTTTTTCTCTCCTTTCCTGTTGGTTGGTTGCTATTTCTAAATCAAGAATTTGTATGTAGTATCCATTGTATCTGAAGATTTCCTTTTTCTGAGTGCACAACATTTTTATTCATGGATTGATAGAACACAAATATGCATGAAAATCATAAGTTCAGAGGAATAAAAATTTCAGCCTGCTTCTTAATTTTAAATTATTATGAACATTTATGGCTGTTACTCAAAACAGATCTGATAAGTCTCCTAGATACTTAAACATGTGTAACTGAAGGCTCACTTTTGTTTCAAAAATATAATAATGCTGAAAAATTTGCTGCTAAATATTAGCTGCCAAATATTGAGAGCTTTTGAAAATTGCAGACATTGAGCTTGTTTTGTTTGCATTGCCCACTTCTCTTCTGATGGAAAGAACTTCCCTTTTTCCAGAGATGATAAATAAATAATTTCTTATGCAAGAACAACTGAATTCTTCACAGTTATACAAGAATTCACTTACTGCAATATATATTCTTTTTAGCCGCCAAATTTTAAAAAATAATGTGTGTATTTTTCCTGTTTCCTGGGAATTTTAAAAATTACTAAGAAATATTTTCCAACTCTTATCTTACAACTTATAAATGAGAAAAGAAAGACAAATGTATTTCAGAATAGAAATACAAATAATTAATTACAGATCTCTTTGACATCAATGCTTGGAAATATTTTAAAATAGATATAAAAGTTTTAAAGCAAACTGAAAACAATGTAGTAACTATCATAAATGAGTATTCTTTGTCAACAATACATTGGATTTTGAGTGGATAACTCTCTTAGTTGGTTCTGGGAATAGTGTGTATATACTATATCTCGATTTCATGAAAGAATTTTAAAAGTCACTGTAACATTCTGATTATCAAACTAGTTAACTGGAAATCCTATCTCAATGGACCAGTGGAGAAATGTCACAATATTGGGTCTGGGCCCTGTAATCTTTAATAATTAGCAAAAACAGGTTGCATTATAAATTAGGTACAGATAGTACCATAAACATAGAAATAATCATGACTGCCTATAGAAATGGGCTAAAAATAAACCAATAGAATTTAACAGCATGAAATGGAAAATGCTTCACTTTTTAAGAATTTTTTTTAGAAGAAAGCAAAGACATTTTTTAGAATGAACCAATATAATGGAATATCAAGGGTGATAGTAGAATGGGCTAGCCATGAGTGAAGGCAATGGGGATGCCAGAAATGACAAAGAAGCTATTGGCCGTTGACTTGCTGCTCTCTCTATACCAGTTAGTTCTTTGATAGTTAGTGGTATAGTGTGGTAATACAGAGGTCCTTTATTCCAACCCTTTGCTCAGGCAGAAAACATCTATACCATTTCAGAGAAACTGTTGTCAATCTCTTCTTAAAAAGTATTGGAGCATCCACAACTTCTTGAGGCAAGTCATTCCACTGATTAATTGTTCTAAGTATCAGAAAATTCTCTCCAAGTTTTAGGTTGGTTCTTTCCTTGATTGTTTTCTAATCCACTGCTTGTTGTCCTGCCTTCAGGTGCTTTGGAGAATAGGTTGACCCTTTCTTCTCTGTGGCAGCTGCTTCAATATTGGAACACTGCTATCATGTCACACCTGTATGCCAGTCAATGTCTGGAATACTCTACCTGACTCTGGTTTCTTCCCCAAACCCCCAAAACTTTAACCTTAGACTGTCTACTATTGACCTCACCCTTTCCTAAGAGATTTGTAGGGGGCGTGCATAAGCGCACCAACGTGCCTACCATCCCTGTCCTATTCTTTCTTTTATTTTTCTTATATGTACCCATTTTATGTATTTATAACTATGTATATACTTATACCTATTATCTTGTAAGCGCTTGACAAATCAAATAAATAAAATAGTTCTTATTTTCATTGAAGTAGACATACCCAGTTCCTGCAACTGTTTTTCATATGTTTTAGCCTCCAGACTCAGGCAATTAAAGAGTAATATGTTTTTGGTTTTAAATATGTTTAGAAACTGAGTTCTACCAAGTGAAATGAAAGGAATTGGGAATGAAACACTACTATGAAATTATTACAGAAAACAAGGCCAGGACTGGATCTCTTTTGGTACAAAATGCAGGGTATGTTTTACTGAGTATAAAAAAATGGAAATCAAATTCCAAATTAATTTAGAAAAAATAGTCCTAATCCTAATATACAGTGGAGCCAAACACAAAATTTATGGGCTTCTCTTTACTGAGTGGGTTCAAATGGCATCATAAATTCTTATGTGATAGTACAAAATACATTTTCTTGGCTTCTCAAGTTCCAAATCTATAACATTATATACATACGGTATGTATTGTCAACTGACTATTGCAAACTTTGCTTAAATATAAGCATATTTATTAGGTTTTTTTTCCCCCCCAATGTAGTTGGGCTTCGATCGGATTACTCTTCAACAACAGGAACAGGTACATTACTGGGTTTCCTGTCTTAAGTATTGTTCTTAACCTCCTTTTAACTGAGAAGTGTATGTTAAAATTACAATTGCAGTGATTTACTTACCAAAACACTATTTTTCTTTATGGTTTATTTATTAATCTTTATATTTTCATAATGCTTTTGATTGTCCAAAGTACTTTACAAAGCATAATCCTTATAAAGATGCTAGAGATTTGATGTTTTAAAATATAATTTATATTGTGTGTTAAACCTGACCACAGTATAAAGAGACAATCAACAGAAACAGCAGCATATGCAGTCTGAACAGATACCAGTTCTCCACAGTATATCATTAGAGGCGTTCAATAATTCAGAATTTCCCCATTTCCACCATTCCTGTTCCCCAAGGTGCTTTTTCAACAGGCAACTGGATTTCCTTGTTTTTCTTTGAAGACATTTCACTTCTCGACCAAAAAGTTTCTTCATTTCTGATTGGATGGTGGGGAATGGAAGGATTTATATTCCTTGCAGACAGCTGGTCATATGCACTCTTAAAAGGAGTAGTAACTGAAGATCAATATTAATCTACATAAATCATTCATGCCTTTGGAGCACAATTGTGAAAGCCAATGTTTTGATTTCCTTTTATATTGAGGCAGGATATGCATGACAACTAGATTAAAATACAGGTACTCCTTGATTTATGACAACCACTGGGAACAGAATTTCATGGCAAGGCAGTTATTAAGTGAGTCACATTTATTTTATGAACTTTTTTTACTATAGTTGTTAAGCGAATCACTGCATTTGTTAAATTAATCATGCATTTATTAAATTAATCATGCATTTATTAAGTGAATCCTGCTTCCTCCATTGACTTTGCTTGTGGAAAACTGAATGGAAAGGTTGCAAATAGCAAACATGTGACCTCAGAACACTTATAGTGCAATATTTCTTCTGCCATCTTGATAATTTTGGCTGTGTCCCACATAGACACTCATATCTATATGACAGTGGTGCAATTCAAATTTTTTTACTACCGGTTCTGTGTGCGTGGCTTGGTAGTCCTGGCAGGTGAAAGATATTGTAAAAACTCCAGTGAGGGGTGGTATTTGCCAGTTCTCCGAACTACTCAAAATTTCCACTACCGGTTCTCTAGAACTGGTCAGAACTTGCTGAATATTACCTCTGTCATATGAGTATATTCTAATTATGTGTACCCCTTTCCTCTCTTTTCCTTTCCCCACTTCTCCCCTCCTCACTCTCCTTTCCCTTTTTCTCCTCCCTTCCTCTCATCCCCTCCTTCCCTCCCCTCTCCTCTTTCTCAAAATCAAAATGGTAAACATCAAGAATACTTCAATTATTTTTGCAATCAATCTGATCTTGTGATCAGCCAAACTTTTATAAAGAAAAATTGTTAATGGAAGTAGTTACACTGTCATTTTTATCAGTGACATAAGAAATTCTATGTAAAATGTGGGTTGTGCATAGTATTTGTAGTGGAGCAATTGGTAAATGAAATGAGCATGAACTCTTTCTGCAGGTGCAAACTGCATCTATGATCTGCATGCAGATCGCTTGCATCAACATTTTCCATTGGACTTTTTGGAAACATCAGGAAGGATGATCTGTTATTTTAAACTGATTGCATTGGTTGGCTACTTAATTCGCCTTTCTATAACATCCATTCAGATTGAAGCAGACAACTGTATTAGTGATTCATTGACCATTTATGACTCCCTAATGCCAATAAAGAGTAAGATATTATATCGGTAAGTAGGCTTTTCTAATAAGGATTTTTAAAAAATTGCTAAGATTTTTAAAAAATCAACAACCTCAGAATTTCTGCACTTCATATTCTGTGGTAATAAATAACTGTCTCCACTGCAATTAGATTAAATGTTTAAAAATTCACAATGTATTAAAACTATAGTTGGCTTCATGAGTGAATTTATTTATTAATATATATTAGTTTTTTACCCTGCCTTTATTACTTTGTTAGTAAGTCAAGGCAGGGCACATACTTCCTTTCTCTATTTGCCTGTAACAACCCTCTGAGGTGAATTGGGCTGAGAGAGTGATTTAGAAGCTCTTAAGCCACTGTCAAGTCAAATATATCTGTTATATCATCTGTAATATTTTTTCTAACATATGTAGTTCAGAACTATAAGGATTCTATATTTGTTTTTATGAAAAATGTATTTTTATCAATTAGCACAATTAATTAACCAACAAAGCAGGGGGGAATTTTCTAGGATAGGTGTGAAAGGTATTTAATAATTTCTCTAATATTTATACATTTATAACAAATTGTTTTATTTCAGAATATGTGAACCTTCCAATTCACTGGTATCTTTTGTTTCTACAAATAATATGATGTTGGTTATGCTGAAGTCCACACAAGTGAGGCAAATGAAAGAATTTCATGGCTACTTTGAGATCGTTCCACAAGAAAGTGGGTATTTTGTTTCTTTTTTTAAAAAAAAGAATATGGAAGTGTGGTCATATTACTTAAATTATGTTGACCTTGAAAGTAGTGCATTATTCATGACAATTTATTTTATAATGTCTGGCATACATTTAGTTCCTCTCCAACTTTTTTCGTGTATTCTTTTCCTTGCTTCGTTTTCAATGAGTTTTTCTGCTTATAACTTCAATAACCTAGCTGCACTTACACCCATAACTCATCCATGTCATGCTACATTATCCCACTAGATGGAGGAGTTTTCATATATACCCAGTACCAGATTAATTTGTCTACTGACATCACTGAAAGCTGATCCATATCAGATCAGACCTGGTTAGGATTTTAAAATAATATAAGTAGGAAAAGCATGGCTCAATAGAGAATACTGGGAACTGAAGACAGAAATATAGAAACAGATTGAGAAAACTGACCATGTCATAATAGAGGCAGAGCTTGAATTAAGAGAGTATTGATCTTTAAACACTTGCTTTATTCAATTGCTTATTGGTAGTTTAATACCAATAAACTAATTCTGCCATGCTATCTTTAGCAATGGTGATTTTCCAACATAGCATAGGAAGTCAGATAGCTTTGGGTATCTTTTTTCTATTACATTAATCAATGACTCCTCCTTAAGTCTTGTAATTTCTTTATTTTCCTTACTGTCACTTCCTTTAAAAAAAAGTATGGTATTTAGCAGCTTAAGAGATCTTTTTATTGTGATTACAAAACTATGGATGTTATGTCTTTCATATTTTTTCATAACCCGGGTAAAGGCAGTTCTTAGTTTTCAACAGCATTTATTTAAGATACTGTGTTGCATTTGGTCTATCCTTAACCTTGCGGAACAACTAAGTGTTGTTTGTTGCTGTCTTAATTCTTCTACTGGACTTTTTCCTGTTTTTATTATTTCCATTCTTTATCATACCGAAATCTATGTAAAACAGTAGAGAATCAAATCAATAATTTAAAAAATAGTAGTGTAACAGTGGCTCTTTTGGGAAGCTAATTCTTGGTTTTCCAACCGTATAATAATAAACATTGTCTCTTTTTTTTCCAGAATGTGGAAACACTATATTAGCATTAGGAAGTTCTGGATTTGAAGGGAGAATCATAAGTCCCTATTATCCCAGCTATTACCCTCCAAAATGCATTTGCATGTGGACTTTTCAGGTAATTTAAAATCTCATCCTTAGAGGACTTTCCCAAACACACTTCCCCATGTTTGGTATCAATTGGAAATAGAACACTCTGTCTCTTTAGTGAGATAAAGTTGCAAGTCTGATCTCTTTGATCTCTACACAAAGCTTTAATGTCTCTCCCACTCTGGGTTTTTTTGTGGTCAAATAGCTGTGATGGGAGATGAAAGGTTTCTTTATGAATGAGGAAAACTGCACCTGTTCTTTAATTCTGCCAGTTTAACTTCTCTCTTTAAGCACTCAGAGCTGGCTGATTAAATTAAGCTTCTGCCTTAGGGTATTGTTATATTTAAAGTATGCATGTATGTTGTGTTGGTCGAAAATCCTCCTGAGCTTTTCAGATATTCCTGCTACATATGGAACAACAAAAGTTGCTTCATTTGTTGTTTTCTTCTTTGTGTGTTTTGGAGGAGCTCTTACTGGGTCTTTTTCTGGATTTGATGAAGGCCCAGTCGGGATAGCCACAAGTTCTGAGGGCTTCCTTGATGTCTTTTAGCTATTTTTCTTTTCTCTCTTTGCTAGTAGGCAAACCTTCAGCCCACTCAAGGTCACTGCTATGTATAAGACTCCGAAAAAAGATCCTACTAGCAGTTATAAAAAAAAAGGTCATTGATTTCCTGCAACAACTACTGAAGGATAACGCTATTGACAAGCCACAATACTTGCAACATTGCAACACTGTCATTTTATATGTTTCAGGCATATCTGAAAAGTTCGGGAAGATTTTTAATCAACACAACATACATGCATATCAGTGGTGGGATTCAATTTTTTTTTTCTGCCGGTTCTGTGGGCATGGCCTGGTGGGTTTGGCAGGGGAAGGATACTGTAAAATCTCCAGTCAGAGGTGGTATTTGCCAGTTCTCCAAACTACTCAAAATTTATGCTACTGGTTCTCCAGAACTAGTCAGAACCTGCTGAATACTACCTCTGATGCACACTTTAAACCCAAGAATACACTAAGGCAGAAGCTTGTCTACCCTAAGGATAAAATACCCAGACAGAAAGTGAATAATGTGATTTATGCAATACAATGCAATGAGACATGTGCAGATCTGTGCACTGAAAAACAAAACAATCACTTTACAAATGCATGACACAACATAGGGGTACAAACCCATCAGGACAAGATTCAGCAGCCACATTTGAAAGATAAAACATCTACTTTTGAAGACAGCAAAGTCCACATTCTGGACAGAGAGGACCACTGGTTTGAAAGATGAATAAAAGAGGCCAATTTTGTTAAAACTGAACAGCCCTCTCTCAATAGAGAGGGACCACTATCTTTTGTTGATGACACAAGTCCTTTCAGTAGCTCCAAGAAAACACTTCTCTGATTCCCATGATCCTGAGGACACAGATACAACCCCCAAGGGGCCTCAATGACTCTCAGAGAACTTAATGGCCCACCTTCAATGTTTAACACCCTGATGACTGCAAGGAATATAAATCCTTCCATTTCCCCATTTCCTTCCATTTTTGGATGGGAAGCAAAATGTCTTTAAAAAAAAAAAAAAAGCCCAGTTGCCTTTAAAAAAAGCACCTTTGGGACAACCATGACCTGAATGACTGAGAATCTCCATAGGCATTGAGTGGCTCAAAGTCAACCGGTTGGCTTCATGCCCAGGGTTGAACTAGAATTCATTATTTCCTGGATTCTATCTTGATGCCTTAATACTACACCACATTGGCTTTCTATATTCTTTCATAGACATGTGGAAATAATATGGAACAACAAAAGGCTGGCAAAATATAAATGGAGACAGAACATTTTCCCCATTACACACTGGGACTTTTTGTTCCAAGCACATTAAAGCTTAGCTCTCACTCCCTTTTAATCTTCACTGCAGCCATTGCTAATAGATACATACAATGATGTTATATATCTTCTAACTTATCCCCATTTTATTCTTATGGTATATAAAATAAACTTCTGATAAAAAGTATTATTTCTACACAGTAAAAGTTGCCAGAAAATTGATTCCCTTTTGTAAAAAAAAAAAGACAGATTTTTAAAAATTCTTTCTTAAAACCAGGCTCCTCAGAAGAATTTGGGTATTGCACTGATGTTTCATAATTATATGATCAGTGAAAAAAGCATTAAAGGCTGTGAACATGGATGGTGGAAAATTAATGAGCTAATGTAAGTGTATTCATATACTGTGAGTAGTTTAATGGTGCAGGAATGAAAAGCAATGAAGAACTTGGCATATGAAATAATACACTTAATGAGTTTTTAATGTTACAGTTATAAAGACATAGTTTGGCAGATAAGGAAGGGTCAGTATGTCCCTGTGTGATATTTGTGTAGAGAAATTTAAATTAGTCTTATGAACCCTTAGAAGCATGTTCTATTGTACAAGAAAGGAAACTATTATATATTAAAACCTATAATTATTCTGATTTAATTATTTATCAAGCAAAGTATTGTTTGTCCCAATAGATAAGTTAAGTAAGACATGTATAAAACACAAAAACACTTTGGGGAAAAATGCTAGGTAAAAGATAAGAATTTGATTCTTATTGATTTCTCATCCATACATTAAGACAGCAGGAAAATGAAAGAAAGTGGGCGCAGACTTGAAGTGGAATAGAATAAAAAGCTGTCTTCAGTTAGGGAAATACAGAAGAGAGGACTTATGGTGATTACAAAGGAGAATGATGGAAACCTTTAGGGAATAAAATAGAGCACTGCAGAGAACAGTCTACAGCTAGGTGAAGTTCTTGGCATGTAGACTTAGAAATGAGGTAATGCAAAATCATACTGTAACTATATTTTACTGTTCACCTGTTCACAAGAGATGGTCTGCATAAGTTTATATAATCCATTTTGCAGGTATTGTGGCTACTACATTGATCATCAAACAATATTCCGTGTGGCAAACTCGGTGGTTAATGTGGAATTTCAGTGCAGCTCCAAGTTTTCTGAACAGCCTTTTCTTGTGGAATATGGAAGTTACAATATTAGCCAGTGTAAGACTGACTGTAAAAATTATTAGAAACCTTTACTAGCCTGCAGAGGTTGTATACAGCTGTAAAGATAATATCTTTTCTTAGCTTCTACTCAGTAACTAGCACTTATAATTAAGAAAACTTGATATGATAGAGACAAAAGATGTGTAACTGTATATGGCAGCAAATTGTCATTTCAAAAATTAATCTGCTAATATTGGGATGATTTGATGATCTGGTGGAAGGTTTTGATTCATTTGTGTTAGTCCTAATGCATGTACCTCAATTATAGCTGCACTCCTAGATAGTTTAAAAATCTAGCACAGCATGAGAACTAAAACTGTAACATATAGTGGGTATAAAATCAAATTGCATGTTAATAATAAAAATATAAATAATTAGTTCATTTGAGATGATTATTAACTTGTATTTTTCTTTAATATATTTTCATTGACATGTGGACAGATGAGCCGAGTAATGTTGCTAGATGTGCTGAATAATTGGGAAAAGAAATCCCACTCTTGCTTTTTTCACAATGAGGAAGAAGATCTCTCAGTCTAAAATAGATAGATGAATAGAAAAAAAATGATTTTCATGTCAGTCATGATCTTTTGCAGAACTCAAGTGACCCCACTTGAGAATGGCCACTCTAATAATACTAAATTAGTTTTGTGATTCTTTGAATATCTATTAGTGTACCCATAGAAAGATATAAAATGTATTACTGAGATTATATTAGAGCAGGGGTGTCATATTCAAGGCCTGGGGGTCAGATCCGGCCCATGGAGTGTTTTGATCTATCCTGTGGGGCCACCCTGGAAACAACCACCAGCTTCTACCAGCCTGTAGCCCTCCCAAGCTCCATTTTCGCTGGCAAAAGGTTGCAGGAGGCTGTGGCATCCTAAAATGGAGCTCAAGAGCCCATTTTCACTGGCAGAGTGCTCAGGCTACCACGGGCACCCCCAACACGAATGATGGCTGCATCCACCCTGACCATGTCCCCTGATGTCTCCCCTCCGAGGACAAACACAACCTTGATGTGGCTCTCAATGAAATTGAATTTGACACCCATGGATAAGAGCATAGAAATGGAGATCAGAAAGCTACAGAGAGAAGAAAATTGGAAATAGATACTACTAAGAGAGACATACTTGATCTACAGACATTTCTTCAATACATTGGGCTTCTTCATACCAAAAATCAAGTTCCATATAGTGTATATATATGAGGAAAGGTGAATTACAAATGAATCCTGAAAATAAATGTTTCAGCTTCTACTACTATGTTCTGTTATCTCATTTTTACAGCAAGTTAGAAGTAATATTACTACAACTTTATTAAAAGGAATATTCAGGAGGACAATTTCTCCTTTGAAATTAACAACAATAGTCCTAGAATACTATTCAATCATGTCTATATTTGGTGTTATTTTCTTAAAGCTCCTGCTTGCTTTCTCATAACTTGAACTTTAATATGAGAACAGGAAGTTTATAAAAAGTCTGAAATCACTGTTGTTCTGTCTTTTATAATTACTGACTGAATGTATAAAGACAGACAACTCTACAAAATCTTCCATACAAAGTTTCTTTTTGGGTCACCAGGCATCCTCAAATATAACTCATAGTTACGCTGAGATCCATCTAATGTCCAATTCTTTGCAGAGCTGACTTCATAGTGTAAAAAGACAGTTCTCTTCATCCCATAATAAAGGAGCCAAGGGAGCCAGCATGCAAGGAAAGGGAACAAAGGGCTTCCCCCAACCCAACCAAGGATCAATTCAGTGACCAATCAGGATTACAGATGTGATCACATGACATGGACTATATTTCCCATGATGCCTTAACTACATTTCCCATGATGCATTCCGTTAAGGGGACAGCTCCCAATTCCTAACTAACTATCCCACTTCCCAAATAACTATACACTGTCTGGATAGCACAACTGTCTTTTTTTTCTTTGCCTTTTAGCTTGTGCACTTGGGTCTTTTGAATGCCACAGTGGGTTATGTATCCAACAAATTCAGCTTTGTGATGGAATCAATGACTGCTTTGATGAAAGTGACGAATTGTTTTGTGGTTAAGTATCTGCAGTATGCAACAACTAAAATATAGTAATAATTCTAGTTGGCTACTTTTTTTGTATTGCTTATGCAAGTGGTTTGTTGCTTATCTTTCTTTAGACATACCCCCCAAAAATTGTAGTAGCAACTTCTTAACACAGCACCATTCTTTTATCTGCGATGGAATAAATAACTGTAAAGATGGTCAGGATGAATTACATTGCACAGAAAGTAAGTCTCATCTCACAAACAATTAATCATTCTCCATCCTGTAGCAGATTAGAAATTAAATTTGTAGGCAAATGTATCTATAATTGGAGCAAGCAAAATGGCGGGTACAACTATAGACTGAAACCCCATCATTTTCCACATACATAGATATTGTACATATACACAAATGATACACCTTTTTAGTAGCCTTTGGTTCAAATTTTGTCTTTGGAATTCATTGGTAGGTTCAAGTTGCTCAATGTTGTTTCTTTAACATATCAATCTTATCCTGATATACAAAGTAATAGAGATTGCCTACCACTTTCTAAGAACTAAGCATGTTTTGATCTAGTCAGTTATGCAAATGTGTGGAAAACCAACAGGAAATATAAGAGCAACAAAGTTGGAAGATTAAAAAATATTCTGAAGAAAGGAAATAGAAATCATTCCTGTATTGATGCCAAGAAAACTATGTGGGCATCGCAGCATTTGGGGTAGTTTAGTTTCATTATATTTACATGTATACATTTATACCAAGGGTGAGGGGTTTTTACAAAAAACAATCTTGAATGACTGTTCTGACTTCTAGAGATTGAGATTGCTTGAACATTACAGTTGTTGCTTTTTAGGCATTCCCTGTACCAGCGCTACTTTTAAATGCAACAATGGTATTTGCTTAAGGAAACAAAATGCAAGGTGTGATGGAATCATGGACTGCCTTGATCGAAGTGATGAAAACAATTGTAGTAAGTATATTTGAAGGATATTTACAAGTATATTGATATAATATATATTCATAGCTGTTTTGATCAATTATTTTTCTAGAACATACATAATTTTATTTATATTAATTTTTAATATTTAAATTGGTAGATTTTGCCCATCAAACAAAGTTTGGAATTGACTACCTTCCTTTTCATTATTTCATTAAGATAAAAAAAGTTTTTAGCTTTCAACCTCACAAGAATACTTCATTACTAAATAATGTATTTTGCAGCTCTATAAAGAAGTAACAGCACTAGGACAGAGATCATCTGGGCCATAATTAAAATTAATCAGATATGAAGATAATTTCCTTTATAAAATGGTTGCCTGTTCACACAGTAATTTTCTTACTTTCAAATTATTCTCGGTGCATAAATTTACTTCTGGTCATATATACTAGAGCAGTGATTCTCAATATGGGCCATATGATCTCAAGGGAAGCATGCAAATTTCAAGGAGACCACAATCTTTATATGATTCAGTTTACAGTGGGGTGTCCAACTTTGGTAACTTTAAGACTTGTGGACTTCAACTCTTAGACTTGTCCAGCCAGATGAATTGAAGTCCACAAGTCTTAAAAGTTGTCAAGGCAGGATACCCCTGGTTTAGATTAATAAACAGTACAGATGGTAAAGTGCCTTTTTCCAGCTAATAACCAGCTAACAGCAACAATGAGGGGACATCACAGTGATAAATGAGGTTCAGAAGATAGTGACAAGCAAAAAAGGCCAAAAATTCCTGTACTAGATTACCCAAATGAAACATAATACATGTATTTTGCTATTATAATATATTATTACGTGTGAATTTTTATGGGATTGCTGCTAGGTAGCTGTCTTCTGTAAAATCAAATCATTTTCTAAAGTGTACAACTACCTTGCTAGGCAGTGAATCCCAGTAAAGCTGCAGGTCCAGATGGGGTGCTAGGGATAGTGGTAAAGACTTGTGCCAATCAATTATCAGGGGTCCTGACAAAGACCTTTAACTTCTCCTTGCAAACGGCCTGTGTTCCATCATGCTTGAAAACAGCCACTATTGTCCCAGTCCCCAAGAAAATAATTAACTATCTAATTGACTACAGATCTATCGTGTTAACATCAGTAGTGATGAAATGCTTCAATAGACTGTTTCTCCAACACCTTAGGACATGCATCCCAGCAGACTTTGACAAACATCAGTTTGCCTACAGGGGGAACAGGTCGATAGATGACGCCATAGCTACTGCCTTCCATTCTCTATCTGGAGAAACCCAGAAATTATGTCAGGATGCTTTTCATTGACTACAGTTCAGCCTTCAATACTATTCTGCTGAGCAACCTTATTGAAAAGCTGACTGACTTGGATTTTCCCTCTTCTATCTGCGACTGGATCAAAACTTTCTGAGGGGCCAATCACAAACAGTAAGGTCTGGGTCTGTCACATCCACCTCCCTGAAGCTTAGCACTGGTTCCCCAAAGGGTTGTGTGCTCAGTCCCCACCTGTACTCACTGTATACACATGATTGTGTATTGTCTGACCCATCCACTGTGATACATTAAGTTCGCAGATGATACTACCCTATTGGGTCTCATTACAGGTAGAGATGAAACAGCGTATAGGGGGAGGTTCAAAAATTATCCTCATGGTGCCTAGAAAACAACCTGCACCTAAACATCAGCAAGACAAAGGAGATGGTGTTAGACTTCCGGAAGAAGAGAAAGGAACCTGCTCCACTTTACAACAAGGGGGGCTCTGTGGAGAGAATTTCCTCCTTTAAATTCCTGGGAGTCTACCTCAGTGAAGATCTTATCTGGAAAATCAACACAACCCAGGTGGCCAGAAAGGCCCAACAGAGACTCCATTTCCTTAGGGTCTTGCGAAAGAATAAAATGGAACAATGACTGATGACCTCCTTTTACCGGTCCACAATAGAAAGCATCCTCACATATTGCATTAAGGTGTGGTATGCTGGTCTGACAGCCACAGATAGAAAGACATTACAGAGGGTGGTGAGCACAGCACAAAACATTGTGGGCTGTTTCCTGATATTATTAGATGACATCGCTAGGGCTCTCTGCCTTAGAAGAGTGAGGAAAATTCTCAGGGTTGACTCACATCCTGGTCAGCACGTCCTCACTCTCCTATCATCAGCTAGGAAATGTAGAAGCATAGCCAGCCATACCAACAGGCTGAAGAACAGCTTCCACCTGTGAGCTGTCAGACTTCTGAACAGAAAATAACTTCATATCAACATAGTATGATAGACTTGCAGGGCCCACACGTCGTGCAATAAGGTCACATAGTGTAATAAGATTGGGAGTGGATTAAGGACTTCTGTCCTCACTGTGAATTGTGTTGAGCGGGGTGCACGAAGGGAGGCTCAGTCAATCTCATTGGACAGATGTTGTACTCTGACAATAAAGGTAAACAGTGGCTTTCTATAGAATTCCACCCCCCCCCAGGGATTATTAGTTCTTTAATACATGTTCTTTAGATATGTCACATAGCTGAAATGTGGCAGGATAATGCTTGGAGTAGAGACCAATGCCCATACATTAGAGTTTATAAGATGAGATTCCAGAGCTGCTTGTTAGGGTAAGGTTTTAGAGCTCTTTTGAAACATGTAATTTTTAGTGAGACAAAGGAGGATTATTAAACACATAGAGTAATAAATAATGTCAATTTAATTTTAACTGATTATAATTTGTAGCAGCTGGGACTTTTTGTCCTGGCACAAGTACTTTCTTGTCCCTTTCCCATTTATCACAGACTCTGGCAAAGGTCAGCTCCTGCCATTAGCCTGAAAAGATTGGATATCCTTCTGGATATGCTGTGTGGCATTTCCCAAAACAAATAAAATAGGATTGATTCCATTTAAATAAGTAGATAAAACCAGTTGCTAGGCAAAAGCCATGCTAAATGTTACATTCTCTCAAAAGGCTGTGGCAGTGCTAGATACAGCAACACTCACAACCGGATTGTTGGGGGTTCTGAGACCCATGAAGGGGAATGGCCCTGGCAAGCCAGCTTGCATTTTGCTGGAGTTGCTTATTGTGGAGCCTCTGTGATATCAAAGGAGTGGCTTCTCTCTGCTGCCCATTGTTTTCAGGGGAACAGGTAAGTAGATAAAATTAATATAATTTAGAGAACCTTGTTTAATATCATGTCACATCATGATCTCTTGTAGAGAACAATGGATATATTATTTTTCTCTTAATCTGCAACAATAACCCATTCAACATAATTAGAACATTACCAATATCCAATTATAAAATTGGTTTAATAAGCAGTACATAAGATTCTGCCCTGTTCTTAGCCTTTCAATATCTCCCTTTCTTAGGGCTATCTACTTCTTCCTGGATGCAAAAATCCAGATGGCCACTTGATGAGAGCAAAGAAATATAGAAAATGTTAACTACTGGTTGACATCTAGTGGTGGAACCTATTTTTGAAACCTGGATGTGGTAGTCTTAACTCTTCCACACTAGCTTGTAGTAGTTCTCTGGGGCTCATGGGTTATTTAGTTTCTTCAGTGCAAATTTAAGAATTTTCCCCACCCCATATTCCAGATTCATTGTCACAAGGAAATGGCAGAGACTTAAAAAAAAGAAAAGGGCAGCAAGAATCACAAGAATGAAGCCATGTATATTAACTCTAAAAGTTTTTCAGAAGCCAGTGCAGTCTGCAAATCTGTGTATCTAATAAATCAACATATGCCCCCTTTTTTCCCAATGTGAAAAGGGCATCACACCGGCATAACAGAATACAAACAAGTATAGTAACATTGTACACATGTATATACATTCAAGTGTATTCTTGAATACACTTGAATGAATAGAATCTGGAGAAACCTGGAGAATTGAATCGAATAGAATAGAATAGAATCTTTGGTGCATATGCTCTCAGTGTATGAAAAAATAATATACATTCATCAAGAATCATAAAATGCAACACTTAGTGATAGTCATAGATTACTAATAAGCAATCAGATCATACTAGGAAACAAATAGAACAATATAAATTGTAAAGGTACAAGCAACATGGTTACAGTCATAAGTGGGAAGAGATAGAAATCCACACGCACACAGATAACTTTATATTGGCCTGCACACAAATTTTCCCCACATGTCAATATCTGTCAAAGGCCTTTGATACTTTCATATTTTCTTGCTCATTTACTAAAGCAAATGTCAAATTTCAAGAAGTTTTTGTTCCTGCAAGGCTAAGGACTAGAGTCTTGTCTATATAGGAGACAGGTTGTCCATTGAAAGGACTCCACTATCACAGGCCTTAGCATAAAAGGACTTTCTACAGAATCAGCAGGGTAAGTCCATTGTCATAGGAAGGAAGACAAATAGTGTCTTGGGTGCAAATCAAATGTTTCTCCAAAGATCCCAAGTGGAAGTGAAACTTCCAATTACTTCTCTAATTGTTTAGTTACTTAGAAACAGTAAAGAGCTCTCTAAGTTGTCCAAGTCCTAATTTCTCTGTTTCTTTGTGTTCTGTGTCTTAGAAAGTCTTCCCCTTTGTTGTTTCTACTTCCTCTCCCCTCAGTTGCAATTTTTTCTGAAGCAGATAGATATGGATTGAAAGCTCTCAAAAATTGTATTGTACTCTTAGTATTTCAATTAACTTGTTTATCAGTTTTGTTACAACAGTAGTCACTTAAAGTGGAATAGATCTCAATCTCTCTACTACCTTGCTCAAACAATTCATTTCATTTAAATTATTTCTCAGCGTCTGCAACTCTGGGTGGCTAAGAATAACTAAAAACATAACTATAAGGTAACAATAACCACAATACTGTAATGTTAATCAGGGGTGGGATTCAAAATTTTTAACAACTGGTTCTGTGGGCATGGTTTAGTTGGTGGGCATAGTTTGGTGGTCATATGACTGGGTGGACATGGCTTGGTGGTCATGTTATTGGCTGGGCATGGCCAATTCAATATCACTTACATCGAGGCATGCATCTCCTTGCCTGGCATCTCATGACTGTGGGGATGCTGCGACAATCATAAGTGTGAAAAATGGTCATGTCACTTTTTTCAATGCCCCTGTAACTTTGAATGGTCGCTCCACATAAGCAAAGTACCATCAAAGGAGGGGGAAAAAACTCCAGAGACATTCCTGAGAGAGGAAGTCTAGTCCTGCCAAGAATGTAATAAGGTCTAACGGAGAGGCAGTTTCTGTAAGCAACAGCAGAATGTTTCCTTCCTGCCTTTCTTACAGGATTAGGCCAGTAATTTCTTCTAACAACTGGTTCTCCGAACTGCTTAGAATGTTAACAACTGGTTCTAGTGAATAGGTGCAAACTGTTAGAATCCCACCCATGATGTTAATACAATGCAGCTGAGACTCTCAGGAAGTTTACATTCTTCAACTACACAGTGGTACAATTAGCTCACTTGATGTGCTAGTTCAATGCCTGAGGGAAGAGCCATGTTTTACAATCTTTTCAGAACACTCACAGGGTTGAGCCCTCCAAATCTCAGGGGGATTCTGTAGGGCAGGCACAGATATTGAAGCTAATTTCATTCTCCATTCCTGTTAGCTGTTATACAACCCATTTTAAAAAATGGATTTGGAACTTTTCTAGAATAATGTTAGTCTACAGTAATGCTAAACTATATTCCAAAGAATAAAGCACAACCATTGAAAACCCTTGTGCAAAACCACATTTAGCCATTTGCCTCCTCCCTAGTTAAAGAGAGAGAGACAGGTGATTCTTCCCCTTCTTCTTAAGAACAAGATCTCTTCTTAACTTACTCAGAATATCATACAAACATAATAATGCTATTTTTCATTTGTTAGCATTGTGCCTGTTATTAATTAGAGGTCACTAATAAGGAACAATACTAATATGTAGGTATACATTTCTGTTAGTTCAAGCATAATGATAACTTTTTATTTTGATTGCATGTCATAGATATCATATTTGAATGTTCAGTCATATATATTTGAATGTTCTGTTTTCATTTAGGTTAACAGATCCTAGAATTTGGACAGCTTACTTGGGAATGCACACTCAAGGAAAAGCCAAATTTGTGTCTACTTTGAAGAGAATCATTGTCCATGAATATTATAACAGTCAAAATTATGATTATGACATTGCTCTGCTACAATTAAGCACCCCATGGCTTGAGACAATGAGATGGTCAGTTGGGCCAATTTGCTTACCTCCCACCATACACAATGTGTACACTGGAGAAAAATGCTGGGTAACAGGCTGGGGACAGAAGCAGGAAACAAGTAAGCCTAGTGCATTGTATCATTCATTAATTTGTTGCCAATAAACAAAGGACTTGCATAAAAATAAGTAGTCATCAACATTAGAAAGAAGTGGTGCTTTCATGATTAGAGGGTCAGAACATTATATGGTGAGTTCTGCCCTTTTTGTCTTTATTACAACAATACTTAGAACAAAAGGAGGAAGGCTTGTTTCAATTTCTTTAAAAATATTTATTATTAAAAAGAGGGAATCTAGATGAAATTTAGACACATGAGCTAAAACTAAATCTCTGGGCTTTTTAAAGTGTCCAAAACAGCAAATACTGAAATCAGTGTTCAGTTTCATTGTATCCATGTTACGGGTGTAAATCCTATTCGTTTTATTGCCCACTTTATAGAACGGCAATTGGTTTGTTATATAATTTGCATCAGCAATGTTTTAAGATTCTATTCTGATATCTTGATATCCATATCCTGATATGTATTTATCTATTTATATTTCATATTTCTTAACTACCTATCTTCCTCAAATGTATTTGTATGTGTCTGAACATATATACGACAAACCATCAGATCATAATATACATTTTCTTAATTTATCAATTTACTTAATCATAAAAAGCTTTCCCATTTTGTACAGTAAATTTCTCAAGAAACTTATTTTAAATAGATTTCTCTGGTAAGTCCTCTATTCTCCAGTGCAGCATTTTTAATCTAAACTTTCATGTCTGAATCTATGCAATTTTCAGAAAAAAAAATATTCTTGCATTTCTTATTTTTAAAAAAAGAAATTGGGAGTGGGCAAGCAGATTTAAAACCGGAGTAAGATATGCAATGTACTTGCAAATTATGTTCAGTATTATCTGCTGTAAAAGCATCCAATTCTCTCATAATTAATATATACAGATGTCATATACAGATATATCAGTGTTTCCAAGTATCTGTTCTGTTCTTGAAAATTCAGGTGTAAAAATTTAATGAATACCATTTTAAAGATTCTTTGTAAATTGGGAATACTGAGAGTTAAGTGTGGAGCATGGGTGCGAAGAATGGAGGCGAGCCAGTGAAAACAGTGAACTTCAACTCTTTATTTACATGGTATGACAGCTCAGCTCAATGGCTCCTTATATAGGCAACCTATTAACTATTCAACCATGAAAACCTGGGAGCGCTAGCTCCGTTTACCAATGAGAACGGCTTGCTTCTCCTGAACGGACCAATCTGATCTCGCCATTTAACAGCCAATCAGAAGTGCAGGGCCAGAACCCTGCACTTGACTTCAAGCTCTAGATAACTTTATTAACATTTATTCATTCACAACACTGAGGGAAAAAACATAAAACATTTATAATAATCTAATTTCTTAAACATTCTGACCAAATAATTGTTTTTTTCAAGAAATACTGATAATGCAGAGTTAGGAAAATCTTTGCAGTCTAAGGAGTGATATTAGGTTAATCACAGGTGAACATGCTCATGTGTGCGTATACAAATACATGCGTGCGCACACACACATACACCATTCAGCAATTCTTAAATATGATTAGTAGCCAAAATTAAAACTTATTTTTAAAGATTGCTTTTAATAGCCAAAATCTTATATGATGATCAAATTTCAGCCTTCTTAGTATTTTTAAGAGGTCTTCATTTAAAATTCCTGGCAAATCTGTGAAATTCTTGTAAATTTTATCAATATTCTATAATATCAAAAAGTGGAATGCATTGTAATTTTTTTTACTGAATTTGGTAAACTTGTACAATTGGGACATTCCAAACAGAGGAAACCAGACACAGTAAACAGTGGTAGTGTACACCTGCAACATTTGCCAGCTTCTCTACATATGACATGGATATAGTTTACTTTTTTTACAAACCACAACCTGGGCCAACCAAATGTTTCAATTTAAGCAGTATCTGAAATCTGGAAAGCAGAATGATATTTTGGAAATCACACAATAGATTCATTATCATTAATAATGTGAATAGTTTAGACTGCCTTATAGCGTGGTCTTCTAATTCATCTTCAATTATCTACAATATAAGTTTACTTCTGCTCTCTTACAACAGGGGGTTATTGCATGGATTAATGTAACAATCTTAGAGTGCTCTAAAGCAGTGCTTCTCAAACTATGGTCTGGAGACCCAAGGGTCACGAGACATTTCAAGGGATCTACAAAGTTAAAATAAATAAATATGTTTAAATGTCTCAATTTTTATTTCTAATACGTTTAAATATCAATAAAAATAACACACATAAACCAAAGTTCTTTGAGTGTCCTCAATCATTTTTAAGAAGGTAAAGAGAATCTGAAACCAAAGCACTCAAGAATTACTAGTCTAAAGTATGTTATTAATTTCTTGGAACATAGCTCTTCAGACTTCAAAGGATGTTATTCTTAAGAAACAGTAAGTTAATAGCTAAATTCCAAGCATACATAAAAACATAATTTTGTTCATCTCTCGTACTGCGTGCTTTTAAAATAGCAATAGCATTTAGACTTATATACCGCTTCACAGTGCTTTACAGCCTTCTCTAAGTAGTTTACAGAATCAGCCTATTGCCTCCAACAATCTGGCTCGTCATTTTACCCACCTTGGAAGGGTGAAAAGCTGAGTCAATCTTGAGCCACTCAGGATCAAACTCCTGGCAGTGGGCAGAATCAGCCTGCAATACTGCATCTTAACCACTGCACCACCTTGGCTCTTTAAATAATTAATTGCTCTGTTATTTTATATTTTGATCCACATTTTATGTTGTTTCTGTGAATTATACACTATGCTGCATTTTGCTGTGCCCTACAAAATACATAAATACATATGAAATAGTTTGTTGGTTCATGAAAATGGTGCTATAAAGTATCATCAGGGTCAATGATGAGGTACTGGAAATGCATTTTCTTGCTTTTCCTTGATCCAGATGATGACACACCAACAATTTTACAGAAAGCAGAGGTGGAAATTGTGGATCAGACAGTTTGTCATTCAACATATGGACTTATCACAAGTCGCATGCTGTGTGCTGGAATAATGTCTGGAAAAAGGGATAGCTGCAAAGTAAGGATTTCACTTTTTTGCCATGCATACTTGCTGCTCCTCCCAAATAATCATAGACTTGGGAACCACCTAGAATTCATGGTTATAGGGAAGCTGGAAAAAAAAAAAGACATATCATTTCCATAAAATAATGAGAGGTGAACTCATCAAATATTAATTTAAAAAAATAAGAATATTTAATCTGGTTTCTCTCTCTCTCTCTCTCTCTCTCTCTCTCTCTCTCTCTCTCTCTCTCTCTCTCTCTCTCTCTCTCTCTCTCGTCATAATGAACATTTGCTCAGAACACTTGGGACTACAACTTCTAGAATGAATGAACCCAGTCAAGATAAATTTAATGAGGCCAATAAAATTATAGGTTTTTCAAGGAATATATGAATCATATATCCCACTGAGTAATTTTCATATTGGAGGAAGAAATTGTCCCATAATCTTTGATGAACTATACTGTTTCACATTATAAACTGAGTTGCCATAAAAATAAAATTTAAGTATAGAAAATTAGTAGTTGATAGAAAAATTCTAGATTAATTTATAGTCTGATCTATTTTAATGACATTTGGTTTTTTTTCTTGTCAATTAAACCATTTCCATTATTAGTTTTATCAATAATCTTAGTACTAAAATAATACTATCGTGCATACTATCTAGAGAAACATTGCTGTCTAAATATTGTTAACTTTTTAAAATAATGTCTTTTTAGGGAGATTCTGGAGGACCTCTATCATGTCGAAATAAAGTTGACGGAAAATGGTTTTTGATGGGAATTGTTAGTTGGGGCTATGGTTGTGGAAGACCCAATTTCCCGGGAGTGTACACAAGAGTGTCAAAGTTTTCTACATGGATACAAAAATACATGCCTTCAGTTTTTAGTTAGTATTGATTATATTCCAGAGGTTATGAAACATCTTTATTAAAACCATATTTAATAAATAATTGTGTTTTAATTGCATTGTGAATTTAATCTCCATGACTATAAAACCTATAGTACACCATGTGTCTTTGTGAAATACATATTATACCGTTCATCTTAAAAACATATATTGTATTAACATACTGCAATATCCAGAGGCAGAATTGGTACAATCTTAGCTTCCTCCCTCCTTCCTTCTTGCCTTTCCAGGATATGTCTAGATTGAGCTGTCTTTGAGGATAGTTTAGAGGACAACTAGTACAAAATGTGATGGTTACATTATTAGTCAGGACAACCAATTATTCAATCAGTAGGACTGAACCTTTTGTAGGGTTGCTGTTTTGTATACAGTTCAGTTCCAGGCCCCATTCAAAATGATTATTACCACCTACAAAGTTTTATATATAGTGTGTGATACAGTACTATGATATATCAGACACTGCCTTGCCAATCATGATCTATCTTTTGGATATCATGAAGTGGACAATATATGGGCACTTCATTTTGCATCAATTACAGTTTCTGGATAGTCTTCAAATGTAATGTCATATAGAGCACATTGAAGAATCAACCTAGAACTTAGGAGAAATTTCCTAACAGAACAATTAATCGGTGGAATAACTTGCTTCCAGAAGTTGTGAATGCTCCAACACTAGAAGTTTTTAAGAAGAGATTTGGCTGAAATAGTATAGGGTTTCCTGCCTGAGCAGAGGATTAGAAGACATCCAAGGATCCTTCCAACTCTGTTCTGTTCTGATTCTAGTGACTCACCAGAAAGAGCAATTTTGTAAGCAAGAAACATTTGACAGACAGCTTCAAACTGAGAAAATGGTAGTCATGTGCCTGTTAACTAAAAAAAGCAGGAGTGACCAGCCCAGAATTTGAACCTGAAGATGAACATGCAAATGCACCATTTTCATTAGATATGCCACTTGCAGAATTCTTTCTATAGTTTCCTAGAAGCTCGTGTTAAAGGGATAATGCCAAGGTTTCCCAATTAAAGTGATTTTATTGTTGGATCTTTGTGGATAAGACCATCTGAACACTTGTGATGAAAAAATTAACTGTTGATGGGAGTAGAAGCAAAGTGACTTATTGGTACAAATAAAATATTCTAATGGCACACCTATATACAGGTAAATTTACATAGGATAGGAAAAATAACCTTGTATGTGGCATTAAGAGATGATATATATGTATCAAGAAGGTTTTGTTATTCACCTTTCGTACATAAAACTAAGTTTCTCATTACATTTATCAGATAACAGAGTAGTTAATTCTTCTAAATTAGATAAAATGGAAAACATTGGTAATGACATCAGAGAATATTGATTAATTGATGGTGTTGTCATTGAAATAATTACAATAATGTGGACTGGGAATGTGATTGAAGTGCTGTAATATTTTTATTTTGTTTGTCTTATGGATTGGAGAAATTATTTAAGGAACTCAATATTGATTGAGAACTTTATCCAAAATTACTTTTTACTTCCACACTTTATTCTGTTTAAATTCAATTGCTTTTTAGTTCCATTTCAATAAAAATTATAAATTTATCACCAGTTCCCTTTTTCGAATGACAAATTTGATTTATATGGGAACTCAGTGATTCCAAAGTCTGCCTTGAATCTACATCAGGTAGATACAGTCACAAATTGTTGAAAAGTATACCACCTCTCATAAATTCACAGCATATTTTGGAATGCCTATTTGAAATCTTGGAGAAAAAAGTACAAAGTTAAAAAAAATACTTGGATCAAGTATGTATTTTGATGCACATTATAAAAGTAAATGCACAATTGAAACCAAAAGATACGTCTTATGGAACATTGTTTTTATGTGTGACAATGGCAGCAAGACTTTTATATGCCAAAAGTGGAAGCACATACAAATATCTAAAATAGAAGAATGGATGAAGCTGAAGGAATTGGCAGAGATGGTGAAATGGGCAGCCTTGATGAAAGAAAAAAGTTTGATCACTTGAAAAAAAGTTTTATTTTCACTTGGAAACCAGTTTTGGACTTCTTGCAAGAAACTGAAACAAATGAATAATCAATTTTGAGATATAATGATTAGAATTATATTATATAGCTTATATATTATTTACTTGTATCAAAGAAAGTGAGAAGTAACTTTCCTTCCTTCCTTCCTTCCTTCCTTCCTTCCTTCCTTCCTTCCTTCCTTCCTTCCTTCCTTCCTTCCTTCCTTCCTTCCTTCCTTCCTTCCTCTTTTACTTTTTTCTTTCTGAGTTTTTCTTTTTTCAATTCTTATTTTCTGTTTCTTTATCTTCTAACTGTAATTTTTTTGAAAATCAAAGTTAATAAAAATCATTTTCAAAAATAGATACAACTGTTACAGTAACAGTTACAGATCTAGTTAAACCATTAATTCTGGATTCCTATAGTTGAATTACATGTATTGCAAGTATACATGTAATTAAACTATATGAATGACACGTACAACTGATTCCTCCTCCGTTACATGAACAAACTAACACAGATCAATGCAGTACATTCAGATCTGTTGATCTTAAATACAAAGGGGTTGAATCAAAGGGGGTGAATCACATAATTATGTTTCAGTAATAAGAGTAATAAAGAGCAGAAAATTCTTCATATGCTGTTGTCACTGGCCCTCTGTTCAATACTTAGTAATATTCATGCCTTTCTTATATTCATCTAGATCTCTGCCTGCTGCTACTGTAAGTTGCTAATAATTAACCTCAGCCTTATAGTACATTTGTAGGTGCCTTCTTTCTATTCTTGAATGGTCATGGTCTACCTTGTATCTGACATCCATGACCCCATAATTTTCTAATCCAGATGTGATTTTTATAAGGTGCACTGAATGCAATTTGCCTTCATTCTTGAATGCAGTTTTCTTTAAGGTTGCCTATAATCTTATTCTATTCTAAATGAAAAGCAATGGTTGTAGTTAGTAGCACCAAGTGTGGGCTCTTATGCTGTGAATTTGTTCATATAAACAGTTATGTCAAGCACTGTAGAGTGAGTCATCACAAGAAAAATACTGATTGCCTAGATACTAAAGCATCTTCCGTTTATATTCTAGCATCTCGGAAACAATTCATTGGATCATATATGAGAATTCTTTATTTTTTAAAAAACAAATACATGCATATCCAGAATTTTCTAAGTGTTGTTCCTATACTTTGGATAAGAATATATATTTTTATGCTCAGATTATAAATATTTTATGTAATAGCAATAGAACTTTTATACTGCTTCATAGTGCTTTACAGCCCTCTCTAAGCAGTTTACTGAGGAAGCATCTTGTCCCCAACAATCTGGGTCCTCATTTTACCAATCTCAGAAGGATTTGCTTTATTAAGGCTAGTCTGGTCTAGCCTAACCATTAGGAAGCAGGAGACCATGAGTTCAAATCCTGCCTTGGCCATGAAAACCAGCTGGATTACTTTGGGCCAGTCACTTTCAGGCCAACCCACTACACAAGGTTGTTGTTGTGGGAAAATAAGAGGAGGAAGGTGTGTTGGATATGTTTGCTGCCTTGAATTATTTATAAAAATAGTAAGGTGGGAAATAAATAAATAAATAAAAATTTTATGGAAATATATACTAGTAAAAGAATTTTTCCCCAAACTAGTACTATTTTAGGCTTTAAAATAATTAAAAAGTGTTGTGATAAGAAAAGAAAAAAATAAAGACATTCATTTGAAAAAAAGAGCAACATTATTTACAGTGTTTACAAAAGAGCAATTAATACATATGCCATCTTACATATGGATAGAGTAGTGTTATCTGAATACCTGAGGGTTTCTCTCACACAAGCATTTTTATGTGTCTCCTGATTGTATCTAGCCAACTGGAAAAGAAAGAGTTACACTATTGTACACGAAGTGTATTTTCTTTCTCACCACTTAAGCTCTCTGTGGATATTCAGACAGATTTTTAGTCATAGAGCAAAGAAAAATCAAGGTGTACAGCTATTACTTTTTTGCTCATCTTTAACTACTCCAAGTTCCTTCAAGATTCAGATATAAAGAACTACACAGGACAAGTCAACAAAATACTATAATGAAAATTAACCCTTCCAGGCTCTCCTCTATTATATACAGCATACCAACTCCCAGTGGCTCACACTTTCATGCTGGATTGGTAAGCTATTGCAATTTTTCTTCCTATCATTCATATTTGCATTTTAAAGCTCATAATTGTCCAAAATTAAGCTATGTATTTGCATTTTTCCAGTAAAAAACAATAAATGTAGAATAAAATAAGAAAAAGACAGTATATCTTGCTTTGTCTGAATGACTTTTCTTTCTTTTGTCCTTTCAGCAAAATATTTCTCCTCAGATCCAGAATTCAAAAAATGTTACATACCTAAAACATCTGGGTAGAAACTTGAGTATGCAGTTCTGGAAAAAATGCCTTTTAAACATATTGCCTACAGCTGCCTTAGTTACCATTGTAATTATTTTGGTTATGTACTATATTTTATGTAAGTGCATGCTTTTCAGAGAAAAATTGAATTGATTTCCAATAATGCATAACATTCTGACCCTTACAACAATGTCAGAATATTTGTTTTTGCAAGCATTAGAACAATATTATTAACATTTCTCTTATTAGGGAAATCCAGCAGAATCAACACCACTTTCCTTTAATAGTTCCATCTTAACTCCCTATATTTACATTATTGGGGAGGTAATAGAGTGGCAAGCAGAACAAACAATCTAAGTAATTAAATATTGATAATTTGTTATGAATTTCCCACAACTTTTTTGAATCTTTCCAATTTAAACAAAACTAAATATATTTAGAAATCCCACTTTAATACAATGAATGTAAGAAAACATCTTAATCACCTTAATTGCTGCAAAATATTATCCATATTTTAATCTCAAGTACATTCACTGACAATTTTCCTCATTCAGTCTTTTGAACATTTTGATTGTTTACAAGTATGTGATCCTATGGTTTCAGCTCCAACTTTCTCTTACTTCTATATTGGTGGAAGTGTGGAAATTCCTAACCTGACTTACACAAATGATCTCATGAATCCCAAGTCTCATGCATTTATATTGCAAGCTGAAGCACTACAGAATTATGTAAGTTTGGTTATGGAATATATATATGTGTATATATAATATATATATATATAATTTTGTTTTACAGTTCATTTAATAGCTCTATTTTTACTCAATTTACATTTTAAAAACATTAAAAGCAAATATTAATATATGATAAATCTAAAACATAAGAATACTTGTTTGTTGGAAATTGAAGGCTGTTATTTATGAAACTTTCAGTGTATTATTAAATATAGAGGGAAGACTGCTCCAGACTGCAAATTTTGGGCAAAAAGTGGTTCCTTAGTTCTATTTTTATTAGTGGGCAAGGATGTCACTTTGATGAATCTGAAATGGCAACATATTTCTAACCAGTACAAGGCTGGTATTGTACAATATAAGCTTATTTTTAAAAAATTCTTTCAATCTGACACCCTTTCAATCTGACACCATTAGGATTGGCAGCTATTCTTCCTCCACTCTTGCTCTCAACACTGGCTCTCCATAGGGCTGTGTACTGAGTCCCCTTTTGTATTCACTCAACACCTACGACTGCCCATTAACTCTCTAATAAAATTTGCAGACGACACCACGTTGGTGGGACTCATATCAGGAAGAGAGAGGTTCTCAGACTGGTCTTGTGGTGTAAGAGTCATAACCTTGCCCTGAACATCAAAAAGACTGAAGAATTGATTATAGACTTCAGAAGATGCAAAGCAGAGCCTCTCCCACTATATATCAATGGAGACTATATGGAAAGAGTTCATAGTTTTAAATTTCTAGGAACTCATATTTCCGACAACCTTACTTGGTCGGTCCACACTATGGCCACTGCAAAGAAAGCCCAACAGCGCTTGCATTTTCTGAGATTGCTGAAAAAGAGTGGTCTGGGTGAGAAGTTGCTGGTTACTTTTTACCGGTCTACCATTGAGAGCATTTTGACATACTGTGTAACGGTGTGGTATGCTGGATGCTCTGCAATGGATAAGAAGATGCTCCAGAGAGTTATAAACATAGCACAAAAAATCATCGGTTGCTCTCTCTCTTCTTTGGAAGAGATTGCAAAGACCAGAGTCCTCTGTAGAACACTAAAAATCTCCACAGACTGTTCTCATCCTTGACATTCATATTTTGATTTGTTACCACCAGGGAGGCATTATAAGTGTTTTAAAATGAGGACTAATAGATTGAGAAAGAATTTCTTTTCCAAGGCAGTAATTGTCTTGAATCAGTGCATTTGTGATTTAGTCCTATTATTATTCTAATTATTTTAATTTTTAAAAACTCTGTAGTGTGATTGTGATATGGTGTTTGGAGCACTGTGGTGGAGTAGCTTTCAAATTTTATTGTATTCGTGGAATGCAATGACAATAAAGGTATTCTATTCTATTTTCACAACACTTTCTATTATTTGCTTTCATAGAATAATTCTGGTGAAATGGACTGCAATCTATGTAATTTTAGATAGATTTGATATATGTTGTTGTAAGTATTGTACAATTAATGCGGACCATATTCTACAAAGTAACTTCATTCTAATGACAAAACTCTCTGAATACATTATTAAAATAAATCACAATTGTAATTCCTTCTTTATAAAAACTTTTATTCATAGTTTACCTGTTTATGGAGTCTTGTATTATGATTTTATTTTTACAATAAACACACTCACGCACTCACAAACACATTCATTTTAATTTCTTCTTCAGTATAATAATACTGGCTTTCTTGCTCTTTCTCCCAATTTAATTTTATTAGTGAGATCAATATACTTTTCTGGCCCTTTGTTAACAGAAAAAGGTTTGAAAGCACAAAGCACCTTTCTGTTAAGTTTGCATTTCCCAGATGAATTGGTTGTGAGCCTCAAAGCTGTTTTGTACATGGACAACACAGGATCCCTTTGAAAGAATCAGTAGCTGAAATTTATACTGATTGTTTTATTTGGTCATGTCTACTTGGTAAAGAAACAGCTTTATGTCACCTTATAAAAGATATCACTTTAATAGAAATTTATGTTGAATTATTTGTGATCTCATGTCTACTATGCTTGGGGCTGGAAATAAACAATAAAAATGACAGTTATACAGGATTTAATAAATTTTCCCCATGTTCTTTATATTTAGCTTTCTAATTGTTTAATTGTCAGTTTGCAGAAATATACGGGTCTTCTGCTATAGGCAAATATTACTTGAAATCTGTTATTGCTGCATTCAGGTAAGTCATGCTTAAATTATGTAACTTTATAAATATAATATAAATATAATATTTTATAAATAAATTATGTCTGCTTATTTTCTACTCATGTTCTCAGGGAAGGAATAATGTTCAATAAAGTAGATACTATCAGAAGGGATTTAAACATTGACAAAATTGATAAATATTAAAATACTGCAAAGACTTATGATAATCATAATGTATGTTGAAAATTCCATATTCTATTATGGTAATAAGTTGAGGATTATCTGTATGCTTATATTTATATTTATTTCTCCCTAATATGAATACTTGTTGACATATTCTTCTATGAGGTCATTTAGGAACCAATTGCAGTCCTCTGATCTCTACCAAAAGGCATAGATGTATGTTCAAATAAAATCTGATTGTATATTTCAAACAAAGTTTATTTTTTTATCTTCTTCCAGTGATGGAAAAAGTGGTGCTCGAGCATATTACTGGAGCACATTTTGGGCCCCCACAAATATTGTTCTTCCTATCAAAAACCTATTCTCAGCATATCTGAAGCAAATCAATTTTAAAAGAATACCTGCAATAGCTAATAACACCACTGAAACATTTCCTTTAGAAGAAGACTTTGATATAATTACCATGGAGCTTTTTGGTAAGGTGATGCTTTATATATATATTTAATAAATTCAGAAATGTTTGGACTTGCATATATATAATTATTTATTGAAGCATTTATTGTCTTGGGTTTCAGAACCTGATTCTATGGCCTATGACACAACGCTGAAATCAGGTAACGGCTATTCTACCCTGACCCATTGTGTAGCCTTGAGACTTGAAAAAAGAAGGAAAATTGTTTTTATCATTGTCTTGAGCTGAATTTGAAGGGTAGAGAATTATTTCGTTAAAAATTATTGCAAAGAATAGGAACGGCTTAATGATATGTTCATTTGAAAGTGCTTGAATAAGACATATTGTCTGATTTAGTTAGTTTAGATACCACCTAACTCCAACCAATCTGGATGGCCCAGTTTAATACCAATAAAATGCAATATGAAAAACCAGAAACAAAATAAAGAAGAACAAAATAAACACTAAATCCAAATCAAGAATAAAATGGCAGTGTCAGGGCTCCAACAAATCCACCCATTCAAATCATAAGTCTCTAGCTGCATCTCTCAGAGTAAAAAAAAATTATTTATTTAGTGTTTAGTATTTATTTGATTTGTCAATCGCTTACATAATACAGGTATAAAAATAAATATAGTTTTGAATATATGAAATAGATACATAAGAAGAATAAAAAACAATAGGACAGGGACAGTAGGCATGATTGGTGCGCTTATTATTATTATTATTATTATTATTATTATTATTATTATTATTATTGGCCATGTTGGCATTAGGTGGGTGCAGCTGATACTAAAATACATCATTCATTTCCCCCTTGGCCCTGGTCTTCTCCCCCCCGATGTATATGCTCCAATGGGACACATCCATTGCCAAGAGTCATCAATCATGCTCTCCAGTAATATTCTTGCGCTCCAACAGCTTTGGGCTGCCAAGGTGATTATCTGAGGCATTTAAGGAATGCACTGCTTTCCCCCACTCCCTTTCTGCTGGCAACTAAAAAGACCAAAGGAGTATTTTTTAGTTGACAGGCAGTTTGCTTCAATAGTGGGTTTCATGACACACTTCCTGGATCTTGAAATATGACACTAATAGAAAGAATCCAGACCATGTTAATCTTACTAGCTGGGCAGATACAGTCTGTCTTCTACTTTAAGATAGACCATAATAGGAATTAGTCATGCTTTTATAAGAAGATTACAGTAATTGAATCTTGCAATTCTTGCTTCACCCTCTTTCCCTTTACCTTCATGAAAACTATGGAAATTCTTGTCTGAGATGCTTAATTGGATTAATCCTAAACTGGACTCAGATTTCTTTTTATCTGGATCTTCCTCTTATTCCTCCCTTCTGTCCATAACATCCTGTTTAACATCTACATGAATCTGTTGGAGGAGGTCATCTATTAGTTTAGGATTTTGCATTATCAATATGCAGCAGATACCCAGCTGTACATCTTGACCTTAAACTGAATGATGTTTTCAACATATTGTCCATTATCTGAAAGCTGTAGAACTCTGGATGGTGAAGAACAGGCTCAAGCTCACCTCTGACAAAATCAAGTGGCAGTGAATATAAGGTCACCTGGGCATAGGAATATTCCATTTTTAAACTTGAGTGGGGTTGCACTTCTCTATTCAAGCATGCAACCTTTGGGTCACCTTGGATTCACAGTTCCAGACCTGATGGCAGCTAAAGTTAAGAGTGCCTTTGCATAACTTCCCCTGGTCCATCAGTTGTACCTGTTCCTTGATGGAAAGGCTCTCCATGCCTCCATGCACCCCAAAAGCCCTTAATGATATAAGGCCAGGTTATTTGAGAAACCACACATTTTGCATTATTTCTGCCTGTTGGTTTTATTGGTCCATTTTTTGTTTTGTTGATCAACCAATGTCATCTTTTGATATTCAAGAAGTGCGTTTTCTCTTTCATAGCACCTAACCTCCACTGGGTATCCATTCCCCACCCTGAAGATATTCCTAGCCTCTTACAAACTTGGTTCTCTTCCTAAATCTTGGGGTAGATAGTTGGGACCCTTTTATGACATAGAGCCTGTGGTTTGTCCAAATATACATTATCTTTTTCTTATTGTTTTAAATCTTTTTAAAACTTAAGCTGCCCAGCATCCTTCTGGAATCATGCAGCTTCAAAATTAATTATAGACAGACATATAGAAAAGGCATGCTTAGCAAAGATGTTGATTGGCTCTTTAAGTATTGGAGAAAGGGAATGTGATGTTCAGTATTGCTTGCTCATTTACTTCAGAACTTGAAACTTCAATTATGCTGTGTTTGATGGCATTTCTGTTCTTTCTGCTGAAAGGAAAACTTGACTTTTAGTCCAGTTTTATCTGATGGCGCCTCTGAAAAGTGAGATCAGCAACTGTGGATTGGTTCCCAAAGCTCATATTCCATTATCTTCATATATGCCATGTGAAGAGAACAAAAAGAGCAGCGTTCTCTGCTTCAACACCCCCGCCCTAGCAATGATAAGAACCAGAATTTCCTTCTCACTTGAGAATTGCTGCCATGCCTTGAAGCATGTTGCTAAAAGATTATAGCATGATAGTAGCAAATCTCTTCTAAGTTGTTTTGTTCATCTAGGATTCTGTAATTAATTATATGATATGTGAGAACAGGCATTACTTAATATGACCAGCTGCATGCATCATGACCTTGGTATTTGACTAAAAAACTAGATTGATTGTTCTAAGACGTTTTACTGATAGGGTGCAGTTTTGAGTCAATTTAATTTAATGAAATTCCATTTATCAGAGGCAGCCTTAGAAAAGTGAATCTTGATTGTTCATGCATAAAGATAGCAGGAATGACCTTATCTGTCGTGTCCGCGAAAAAAAAGGTTCTGAGTCGGTGACTATCATTAACAGCTCTTTATTTCAACCATTGAACCGAACCGGCAAAAGGCAAAAAGCCTCCGGCTTTTATACCTTTTGCCGCGGCAGCCGCGGCCAATGGCAGCGATTCAAGTCTCCCGCTCTTGGTTTGAACCAATCGCGGGAGACTTCAATCGGGCCAATCGGCGCGGCTCGCCTGGCCAATCAGAAATCCCTGCGCCTTAGCCAATCAAGGCGCAGGGATTTCGAGTAGTCCATTTTGATACATAACACCCCTCCCCTCTTGGTACGGTCTTTCACGTGGTGTAATCACGCAGGTAGGCGGGGCTCCGTCGGGTCCTAGTTGACCTGCGCAGCTCACTTCCTTGTTGTAACTCGGCCGGAGCGGTCATCTTTTTGGCTGCTCCTGGCTCTGTGAGAACCGGCTGGATGGTCGGGCCGGTTCTCTCGCCGTGGCTCCCGCCTGGGCCTACCGGGTCGGTTGAGTCACGGATTTTGCCGCTCCCGCTTGGCTTCTCCGAGTCGGTAGAGTTGGCTGGACGGCTCTTCTCCGGATGGGACTCGCGGGGGCTGCGTTCTGGTGAGTTTTTGAATTTAATTTTTTCCTGCGTTTCTCTTATCGGGTATTCCCTCCCCCCTTGGTTCGTGTCTTGGGGGTTGAGGTTAGTCTTTGCTCGCGACCGGAGTTGGTCGATGTGTCGTTTCCAGGCTCGCCCATCGATGGTTTGGAGCCGGTACGACCGTGGGCCCGTGATTTGAGTTATGACGGCTGGGATCCATAGGGGGTCCCCCGTCATGTTTTTTGCGTAAACCCAGTCGCCTGGTTCGAAGGTTCGGTACCTGGAGCTTGAGTCTGGGGGTCGCTCCGGGTTGTAGGTGGGGTGCAGACGATCGAGTGGGGACCTCAGCTTCCTGCCCATCAGGAGCTCTGCAGGGCTTTTGTTGGTTGTGGTATTGGGTGTGATGTGCTGTATGAAAAGCAGTTTATTGATTTTTTCGTTGATCTCCTCGTGGTCCATTTTCCGGAGGGTCTTTTTTGTAAACTGGACCATCCGTTCCGCCCTACCGTTCGCCGCCGGATGCGCCGGTGCTGTCAATGCGTGGCGGATACCTTTCTCGGCCAGGAAACGTTCGAATTCGATGGATGTGAATTGGGGCCCATTGTCTGAGACAACGACGTCTGGGAGGCCATGTGTGGTGAACAGTTTACACAGCTCTTTAATGACAGCCTCTGTGGTGGTGGATTTCATGTCAGCCACCTCTAACCAGTTTGAGTATGCATCTACTGTGATTAGAAAAGTGTGTCCATTTGTGGGGCCGACAAAGTCTAAGTGGATTCTGGACCAGGGTCCCCGTGGTATTTCCCAGTCTCGGATGGGCGCTGTGGGTGGGCTGGACCTGGTTTCCTGGCACCGGTGGCATTTGGCGACCCATGCTTCAATTTGTTTATCCATCCCTGGCCACCAAGCGTAACTCCTGGCCAGGGCTTTTGTCCTGACGATGCCAGGATGCCCCTCATGTAACATCTCTAGGACCCTGTTTTGCAATTTGCACGGAATTACCACCCGATCTCCCCACAGGATGCAACCCCTTAACAGTGAAAGTTCAGTCTGGCGCTGCCGGAATTTTTTAAAAGTCTCGTCAATGTCTTTTTCCGGCCAACCTTTTTCTAACCAATGTAAGACTTGCGCCAATTGTTTGTCCCTAATGGTTTCTCTGGCAATATCAGACGCGGTTATGGGCAGGCTCTCGATACTCAGGGTGTTTGTTGTTGGTGCGGGGTCAGGTTCAGAGTCCGGCAAGGGCGAGCGGCTTAAAGCGTCCGCGTGTGAGATTTTCTTACCTGGCTTGTGTAATAGTTCGTAGCTGTAGGCTGCCAGGAATTCAGACCATCTAGTCATGCGTGGTGACAAGATGTTTGGCGTAGCCCGGTTTCCCGCGAGGATGCCCAGCAGTGGCTTATGGTCAGTGATTATTTTGAAAGGGCGGCCGTACAGGTACTCATGGAAACGCTTTATGGCGGCAACTATAGCCAAAGCTTCTTTGTCCAGCTGGCTATAGTTCCGTTCCGGTTTTGTCAGTGTTCTGGAAAAAAATGCAATAGGCGCTTCTCTCTGGTCTGGGAGGGTATGGCTGAGGACAGCGCCGACGCCGTAGGGCGATGCGTCGCAAGTGACAGCTAAGGGCAAAGTCTCACTGAACTGCATTAGGACGGCGTCGGAGGTGAGGAGGTCTTTGGTTTTCTGAAAAGCGGCCTGTTCTCGGCTCCCCCATGTCCATGCTGCCTTCTTATCTAGGAGTCTATGCAAGGGCTCCGCCGCCGTTGCCTTCTGAGGTAGGAAGACATTATAAAAATTTAGTAAGCCTAGGAATGCTTGTAGTTCTGTTTTGGACTTCGGGGTGGGGGCTTCCTTGATGGCTTTAACTTTTTTAGTTGTAGGGTGGATGCCCTGTCTGTCTAGGAGGTAACCCAGAAATTCTATTTGTTTTGTACAAAGTTGGCATTTTTCGCGTTTGACTTTAAGTCCTGTTTCTTTAAATTTTGTTAAGACTTGTCTTAAACGGTTCTCTAATTCGGCTTCGTTTGGCGCCGCTATTAATACGTCATCGAAATAGGGCACCACCCCCTTGATGCCCTGTAGTAAACGTTCCATCAGGCTCTGGAAAATGCCTGGTGCCACGCTGACTCCAAATTGGAGTCTGTTACATTTGAAAGCCCCCCGGTGTGTTACAATTGTCTGGGCTTCTGCCGTTTCTTCGTCCACAGGCAATTGCTGGTATGCCTGGGCGAGGTCGAGCTTGGCAAAAAATTTTCCCCCTCCTAATGAGTGCAGTAAATGTTGCACTATAGGCACTGGGTAGGCGCTTTGCTGTAGCGCGCTGTTTAGGGTGGCCTTGTAGTCCCCGCAAATTCTCACGGACCCGTCTGGCTTTACTGGGGTCACTATCGGGGTCTCCCATCTGGCGTGGTCTATCGGTTTTAATACCCCTTGTTTGACGAGTTTGTTGATCTGCTCGTCAATTTTTGGTTTTAAAGCAAAGGGCACCCTCCTAGGTTTAAGCCGCTTGGGGGAAACCTTTGGGTCTAAGTCAAATGAAATAGGGGGCCCCTTGTACTTGCCCAATCCTCCATCGAAGACTTCCTGGAACTCCTGGACTAGCCGCTGTTCCCAGGCTTCAATGGAGACTTGGTTGACACCTGTCAGTGCGATGTTTAGCGGGGCGAACCATTGCAGTCCCAACAGGCTCGGGCGGTTACGATCGACTATTGTGAGTGGTAGTTGTTCGGTGTGGCCTTTGTAGGTTATGTTAAAGTTCTTGGTGCCCACTACTGGAACGCGATTACCTTGGTAGTCTTTTATGATGATTCTCTGGGCGGCCACGTCTTTTCTTTGCAGAGTAGGCACTAGTTTTTTTATTTCGTGCCATGCAATCATGGAAAGGTAGGACCCGGAGTCCACTTCCATTTTGCATGGCCGGCCTTCGATGTGGACTTCTACGTGGACCTTTCTGGCGCCGTCGGAGATGGCGTGGCCGATTGTCACCGTCTGGTGGGTTTCTTCTTTCCGCCGACCGTCGCCGCTTCTTTGGGGTCGTTGCTTCTGGTCCCATCTACCTGTTGGCTGGCGCTCTCTGGCTCTGGGCGGGGAGTTCTCTCTCCTTCTATCCTGCTGTTCCCATTTTGGCGGGCTGCGGGCCTTTTTTTGGCGGCAAACTCGGGCGATGTGGCCCCTTCGGTCACAATGCCTACAGACAGCGTCGAAGAAACGGCATTCCGACCTGGGGTGGTTGCCGCCGCACCCGGCGCAATTAGTCCTCGACCTACGACTATATTGGCCTCGTTGGTTTCCGCGTCCCGTCTGCACGCGATGTATGTCCTCCTCATCATCTGACGTGCTGGAGGTTGACTGGTAGTCGCCGTAGTGTGCGGTTGCTTCGTTTCGTGCGTCGGCCGACCTCGCGGGGTTGTTGTTTGTGCTCTTTGCCTCGGACCTTCGCATGGTGTCTGCTGACGTGCGGGTTGCTTCTGCGGCTGCGGCTGCGGTGAGGGCGTCGGCCAGGCTGATGTCGCCTTTGGCCATAAGTCGGCTCTGGAGTGTCGGATCCCATAGTCCGAGCACGAAACGGTCTCTTATGAGACTGTTCAATCCCTCAAACTCACAGAGTCCGCCTAGGCGCCTTAATTCAGCGACAAAGTCGCTCAGCTTTTCGTCTGGTCTCTGGCTTCTTCGGTAAAATTCATTTCGCCGTATTAGGATGGGGACCTCGGGGGCGTAATGGCGCCTCAATATGGGTTCGAGGACGTCCCAATCCATGGCAGTCGCGTCTGCCGGTTTGGCCAATGCCTTGGCCATCTGGAAAACCTCTGGTCCACAATGCGTCAGGAAGACGGCGCGCTTTAGCGGGCCCGGGGCGTCCTTCATGCTGGCGCATTCTAGGTACATACGGAATCTGTCTGAGTATGATTCCCAGTCTTCGGCGGCAGGGTTGAAGGGGGCGGGCGGTGCTATTTTCGCCATTATGTTGTCGCTAGTTCGTTTATGGACACGGGGTTCGGTTCAGGGGCGAGATCCCATCCTCGTTGCCAGTGTCGTGTCCGCGAAAAAAAAGGTTCTGAGTCGGTGACTATCATTAACAGCTCTTTATTTCAACCATTGAACCGAACCGGCAAAAGGCAAAAAGCCTCCGGCTTTTATACCTTTTGCCGCGGCAGCCGCGGCCAATGGCAGCGATTCAAGTCTCCCGCTCTTGGTTTGAACCAATCGCGGGAGACTTCAATCGGGCCAATCGGCGCGGCTCGCCTGGCCAATCAGAAATCCCTGCGCCTTAGCCAATCAAGGCGCAGGGATTTCGAGTAGTCCATTTTGATACATAACATTATCCTTATCCCATTTTTTAAGAGCAGAGGATATTAGAATTTAAAGGATCATCTATCAACAACAAATGATTTACTAATAGCAGTAAATTTAAATTTTAAAAAAATTAACCTCCCAAGCACAATACTGTCCAAAGAATTTACCTCTCAACAACAAGATTACTATATTGAATTTGTAGTACAAAAAAGATTGATTCAAGCAGTTTCCACTTAATCAGATGCATTTCACTTAGAGACACCATTGGCTGATAAGTTTAGAATGAGATTGCATTGTACAGGTTTGTGAAAGATGCTGGGTTCCTTCTAGAATTTCAGGCCTTCCAGTCATAAATCAGATATGTGAAAAAGATCTGTTGTCACAGCTTTTATGTCTCAGTCCTATCCCCAAAGGGACAACTTTATAGGATAAAAACAGTACTGCCTCACAGCATACACAGCCCTGGCTGATGAGATAGACAAAGCTGCCTTTTTAAATGTAAATGCCTGTTCTCTGGGATCTGCACCATGGGGTTGGGATTAATTTCTCTTTCATTCTTCCTAGTTTTCAGCCACTGATTTGTCTTGGTTTTATCTACCAGCAGCCTTTGACCTTTATGCAAAGCCTGGTAATAATAGGACATTAACTCTGTGGAATCCCAAGAAATCTTTTTATCAATGGAGGCTACGTGTTCCATCTGAATGTGTTGTGAGATTGGTAGTTGTAACTTCATATGATGTGGTTCCTGGGAGTTGTGCAACACACAGGCTATCTGCATATGATTTTCTTCTTCCATTGCAGAACAAGATCATTACCAGGTAGGGAATACATTAAGGAAGATTTTTTTTTTGAATAGGCACAATAAAAAGATAAATCCTATGCTTGTGTAACATGCAGCTCAGTGACAGAAAGACCGAGAATCAGACTCTGACAGTCGTTAGTTAAGGAATCGTGCAAGACATTCATAGGTAGCAAAAGATTTTCCCCTAATTTCTAGAATAAGCACTCAACTTACATAAATATATGCATATGCTCTTTGATTTTTTTTGTGGAAGAAAATTGATGAATTATTAAGAATTTACTCAGCTAACTGGAAATTGTAGGAATTGACATTCAATATATATAGAAGGTGTCTGATTATGATGAACAGCTGAATATTCTATGGGTATATCATTGTACAAAAATCTTTTTTTGATTCTAGCAAATATGTAAAGAATTATATTTTATTACTATGTCCCAATTTGTATTTCAGGTGGTGTGGAATGTCAGGAGCCTGGAAACCTCCAGTTATATGTTTAACTTCATCCAGTAATGTAATGCTGGTCACTTTTTCACTGGATCGACGACATAAGAGTAATATATTGAAAGCATATTTCCAGGCTGTTCCTAAAATTGGTATGTAGTGTTGAAAGGCTGGAAAATGCCTTTCTTCTGAGGGTTCGATTTTCCTGCTGGGAGAACTCCAGTGCAAGGATTCAGACAACTGCTTGGAAGCTGTTTCTTTTTATTTTTCAGGAAGGCGAGAGATAGCAAGAAGTCTGCGTTCCTGGGGCTTAGCTTGCTTTGTATGATAAGCCCCTGATTTTTTATACCCTTTTCTCATTTTGTGTGTGTGTGCTTGTGCTTGTGTTTCTTAATGTTTTAAATCCTGTCAGGGGTTGTCTTCATTTCCGACGGAGGGTAAACTCCGTGGGGTGCAGAAGGCAAACTTTGCAGGGTGGTTTGATTGGATTATCAGTTTCGTCCTAATGTTTTCTTATATTTGTTTTGTGGCAATCTCCTGTCTGTCTCCTTTGCAATATATTTTGTGTCTTTTGTCTGTTTGTTTAGCTTATTTGGCATGTCTTGTGTAGGGATTTTCTTTTCTTTTTTCCCTAGCTTTCTTAATTACTTGGCTTTTGTCTAGGGGGCTTCTTTCAATACCTTTTATTAAATCTCTTTTCCTAAGCAAGTTTGTTTTATGGTTGGCCTGATGTTCCCTTTGGGCTTTTCCTGCTTGGGTGTCACCACTGTCCTCATGAAGTTCCCTTTCCACAGTAGTTATCAGAACTTCTATTAATTCTCTCATGTTCATTATTATTGATGTTCCATTCAGAATTGTAAACTACTACATGTGAAAATCATTTTTGCTTGGTTGATTTAGGACATCTTGAATATGACATTTTGACATATAAGTACTAACAATGCCACTATCCTAGTTGATGATATATGAAGAGCACTATGATGGATTGTGGGTCTATAATTTATTATTTTTTATTTATTTATTTTTGTCAATTGCTTACAAGATAATAGGTATAAGTAAAAACATAGTTATGATTACATGGATACATATAAGAAAAATAAAAGAAACAATAGGACAGGTGTGCTATACACGTCCCCTACAGACCTCTTAGGAAAGGGGTGAGGTCAACAGTAGACAGTCTAAGGTTAAAGTTTTTGGGGTTTGGAGAAGAAATCACAGAGTCAGGTAGAGTATTCCAGACATTGACCACTCTGTTGCTGAAATTATATTTCCTGCAATCAAGTTTGGTGCAATTAACCTTGAGTTTGTATCTATTGTTTGCTCTTGTTTTGTTATGGTTGAAGTTGAAATATTCATTGACAGGTAGGAGATTGCAATACATGATTTTATATACTATACTTAGATCGGACCGAAGGCAGCATAATTATAGGTTTTCTAGGTCTAGAATTTCAAGTCTGGTGGCATAAGGTATTTTGCAACGAGTAGAGGAGTGGAGAACTCTTCTTGTGAAATATTTCTGGACTTTCTCAACTGTGTTAATATCAAATATGCAATGTGGGTTCCAGACTGATGAGCTTTATTTGAGTATTGGTCTAGCAAATGTTTTATATGCTCTAGTTAGTAGAATAATATTACTGGAGAAAAAGCTATGCAGGATTAGTTTAACAACTCTTAATGCCTTTTTGGCTATGCAGTTACAGTGGGCTCTAGCACTTAGATCATTAGAGATGAGTACTCCAAGATCCTTGACAAAGTTTGGATCATCAACAAGGTCTTCACTATTCAGCCTGTATTTTATTTTCTGATTTTTTTTTTTGCCAATATGTAAGACAGAGCATTTATTTATTGAGATTTGAAGTTGCCATTTGTTTGACCAATAGATTGCATGACATTAAACTTTGGTGAAAAGTATGGCCTACTGAGCCAAATATGCCAAAACTGATTGGTAATGTCCTTAACATTGGCACAGAATTCTGCACATGGCACAGATACAACTAAGATTTTTAACTTAGTCTACAATTTTTCTGTCTTACTAAAAAGAGTTTTTATGAAGATTTCAGTGACTAATACTGTGATGGTTTCAGTATTTAGTATCTATGGACTTATCTGTTGATCACCCATGACATATAGAAGATTACAACTTAGAATATAAGAGGAGTAAATGATATAGAACATGCACTAATTAATTAATTGAATGAATGAATGAATGAAAAAGAAATGTGGATCTGTGTAGTCAAAGGAATGTGATACAATAGAGTTCATGATCATATGCAGGGTAGCGTAAGTGTAGGTTTAATTATGAATTAAAGGACATAGAGTGTTTGCCAGAAAATTAAAATTGGTGCTGCAATAGGCATAAAAGCAGGAATCCAAAAATAAATAATAGTTGCATGTTACATTCTATTAAATGATGATAATTGAATAACCAGAGATAAGTTTTGGGAAATATTAGGTAAAATTCTGAATTAATATGATCCAGGGCAAAAATATTCTAGTTGATAATATTGAGTGAGAATAATTTAATACAATGCCTACACATGGTAAAGGAATGGATATAAATCTAAAATTATGAGTTATTATTTATATGAGTCAATTGTTTATCATCAGACACTGAGGAAAAACAGTGAGGGTTACATGAGTCTTGATAGGCAGGATATGTAGAATTTTTTGGTCAGCATTAAGAGTATATCACAGGAGAAAAGGGAACATGGAAGAAAAAGGAAGGAAATGAAGATAATCTGCAATATAGGAGTTATAGGAAAAGATACAAATCTTTCTGAAAAAGTATTGCACAATTGATTAATACACAACAAAATACATAAAAAATGAATGAAGTGAAAAATGACCTTGAAAGTGTATGGAATAGAATGAAAAGGATTGTATGGCATAATGTCACTGGAATGTCTGGAACTGGGCAGTATGAAAAAAGGAATACATAGTGGGTGATAAAGTAAAAGAAGTTGTGGATGATAGAAAGTGTTAAGTCCTGAGCATGGGCGCAAGGAATGGAGACGAGACATCGAACGGTGACTTCAACTCTTTATTGTGAAATAAGAACAGAGCGAATACTTGGGCAGCAGCTGGCTGCTGTCAAAACAACCAATGATTTGAGTTTACCGCTCTAACAAGCGTCCAATCAGAGAGGCCCTCTAACAGCCAATTGGACTGGCAAGAAACGACCAATCACGACTCGCTATTCGCGGGCCAATGAGAAGTGCAGGATTACGAGCCTGCTGCAAAGTAAAGCTATTTAGGGTTGTTACTGATGCAATGGCTTAGTCCATAACACCCCTCCCCCCTAGGTTCCGTCTGAGGGGTGGGGTGACGTATTCTCGTAAATAGGCAGGTCGCTTCACCTGTCTGCTTGATCTGCGCTGTTCCACCGGTTCCTGTCCTGGCTCTGGTTCCGGTGGGCTGCTAGCTGAGCTGGATGGTGAAAACGGTCCTACTGTTCCGTCGAATGGCTCTGGGCTGTTCTCTCTGCTTTCGCCAGTGCTGTCTTCCGGGTTCCCTGGATCTGTTTCCATCACAGTGCTGTCACGCGGTGAGGCCACTCCCCGGCTCGGTTCTCCTTCTGGCAGTGAGTATCCCCTGGTTGGTTGTGTAGACTGCTGGGTTTCGATTGTTAAGTCATCTGTTATTTCTTTTTCGGCCTCCTCAATGTTCCTTCCCTCCCCCCAGTTTGAGATTCAGGGGCTGAGATGGGAATAGGTGCTAGTCTGGAACGGAGTTGGTCTATGTGGCGCTTCCACATTTTATCATCTGCAGTTTGTAGACGATAGGATCGGGGTCCCGTAAGTTGCGTTATGGTAGCGGGGACCAACAACGGGCCGCCCGAGAAGTTTTTCGCAAACACAGGGTCACCTCCTGGAATGATCGACACTTGCTGCTGGATCCTGGGGGTTGTTCAAGCGTGTAATTAGGGTGGAGGCGATTGAGATGCGAGTGAAGTTTCCGGCCTATCAGGAGTTCAGCTGGGTTTCTGTTTGTGGTGCTGCTTGGGGTTATGTGCTGGAGGAGAAGCATCCGGGTTATTTTGTCGTCAATGTCGTCGTGGTCCATTTTGTGTAAAGTCTTTTTTACAAATTGAACCATTCGCTCAGTCCTACCATTGGCCGCAGGGTGAACTGGCAATGTTAAGGCATGGAGGATGCCACGGTCTGCTAGGTACTGTTCGAATGCCAGGGCAGTGAATTGCCATTATTGGAGCCATTATTGGAGCCCAGGACATCCGGCAATCCATGGGTAGTGAATAGCTTATTCAGTTTTTTAGTGACCGCCTCCGTGGTAGTGCTTTTCACCTTGTGGACCTCAAGCCAGTTAGAATAGGCATCCACTCTTAGAAGGAAAGTGTGTCCTCTTGTAGGTCCCGCAAAATCAATGTGGATTCGCGACCAAGGACCTCAAGGCGTTTCCCACTGAGTTGGGGGAGTTTTTGGAGGAATAGAGTGAGTCTCCTGGCATTTGCTGCACTTTGCTACCCAGGTCTCTATCTGTTTGTCTAACCCAGGCCACCATGTGTAACTCCTGGCCAATGCCTTCATCCGCACGATGCCTGGATGTCCATCGTGCAACATTTTAAAAACTTTATGTTGCAATTTCTCTGGGATTACAACTCTGTCTCCCCACAAGATGCAGCCCTTTTGGGAGAATAGTTCTGTCTGTCGATTTCTGAATGGCTTGAAAGTGTCGTTGGGTGCGTTGTCCAGCCAACCCCGTTCCACCCAGCTGAGGACTCATGCCAAAAAAGGGTCCTTTTTTGTTTCTGAGGCGATGTCTTGAGCGGTCAGCGGCGGCGATTTAAGGGTTTCGATTTGCAATACTGCTAAGGTTGGAGCTGGGTCCTCTATGATGTCTGGTAGTGGAGAGCAGCTCAAAGCGTCAGCTTGGGAAATGGTTTTCCCTGGGCGGTGTTGCAATAGGTAATTGTAGGCGGCTAAAAATTCCGACCAACGTGTCATTCTTGGTGATAATATGTGGGGAGTTGGTTTGTTTCCCACCAAAATACCAAGTAGTGACTTGTGGTCTGTAATTATGGCAAAGGGTCTCCCATACACATATTCATGGAAATGTTTAATTGCGGATACAATAGCGAGAGCCTCTTTATCAAGTTGGCTATAGTTCCTTTCAGTTTTAGACAAAGTTCTTGAAAAGAAAGCAATAGGTGCCTCATTCCCATTTGGCAGGACATGGCTTAAAATGGCTCCCACTCCGAATGGTGAGGTGTCACAGGTAACCGTTAAGGGTATAGTCTTGTTATATTGTATCAATACAGCATCGGAAGTTAAGAGGTCCTTTATTTGTTGGAATGCCTGTTCACACTGTCCCCAGACCAGGGAAGCCTTTTTGTCGAGGAGTCTATGTAGGGGCTCGGCTACGGTTGTCTTCTAGGGCAAGAAAATGTTTTAAAAGTTAATGAGTCCCAGGAAGGCTTGGAGATCTGTCTTATTTCTAGGTCTCGGGGCGTTTTTGATTGCAGTTAGTTTTTTTTTGATGGGGTGGATTCCCTGTCTGTCGAGAAGGTATCCCAGGAACTCCACTCTCTCCGTACAAAGTTGACACTTGTCCCTTTTTACAAGCGTCTTTAAATTTCTGAAGAACCTTTCTGAGTCGTTGTACTTGTTAAGCCTGGGTTCCCCAACCAGTGTTAAGGAGACTAGCTGAACAGAATGTGCAGCGTTAGTCAGGTAGCACACAGATAAATGAGTGAGATAAGTTTGTAAGTTTGTTAACATACAGTAAAAATAACAGATATGCTTGTGCTATCAAAAATATAGTTTATTCCATTTAGAGTTTATAGCATAGTCAAAATAACAGTCCATTAGTCATGTATCGTTTTAGTCAGTCCATTCAAGGATATTCAATTAGCAAAGTCCGTGTAGAATATCCAATATCAGTTCACTTATAATAAATCAGTCTTTTCTCACAGTTGATAAATCAACAGTTCTTTATCTCTCCCGTTCTAGTAGGGAAAAACGCAGTCTTCAGTAATTAGGGATTATCAAGCCAGAGAGAGAGCAAGCTTCCGTGCCTTGCTTCTTTTATGGTGCTTTTACAAGCACTCCCTTAATTACATTCTTACAGTTAAAGTTACAGACACTTTAACTAACAAACCATGACAACATATTTATTATTTTACCTAAACCAGTTAGGGTAAACAATGTTATCCCTAACATTCTCCCCTTTTAGGTAATAATAATACTATAACTATTTACATCTTTAAATCATATTTGTTACAACTCTCTTTAAACTTAATTACTCCTTGAACTTTTGTAAATTGGTCTGCAATGTTTTCTTCCGTCATGCAGAATTCCAATTTAATTAGCCCATTCTTTACAGATTCTCTAACATTTAAGTTTCTTAAATCAGTATGCTTTGATCTAGTTTTTACAGCAATATTAGTAGCTAACTTTATGGCTGCCTGGTTGTCCTTGTACACAATAATGGAATCTTTAACAGTTACACCCATGTCTAATAATAACTGTTTGTACAGAATTAAGTCAGTGCATAGTAATGACAGACATGAAAATTCCGCTTCCATCGTGGACAAGCTGATATGCTGTTGTCTGATTGACCTCCACCCTATTAGTGTCTTACCAAATAATATAGCCATCCCAGATGTTGATTTTCTAGTGTTTATGTCAGTTGCAAAACTTGCATCTGCATAGGCACTAAGACTCAAATCACCCTTTGGTTCTATATACAATGCATGGTTCATTGTTCCTTTAAGATATCTTAAAATTCTCTTGAATGATTGCCAATGACATTGATGTGGATCTGAATTAAAACGTGCCAGCTGATTAACACTATAAGCTATATCTGGCCTTGACCAATTGCTTATATATGATAAGCTACCAATCAAAGATTGATACATGGACTTATCAAATTTGGGACTTTGATCATCAGTTTGGCAAACTTCCTGACACATTGGAGTCTTTGCCGGTTTACAAAGTTCCATTTTATACGTTTTAATTAATTGGCAAATTTTATCTTCTTGAGATATCTTAAATCCATTTTTTGTTTTGTTAATTGTCAATCCTAGATACCTTTTAATTTCACCTAAATATTTTAATTTTATCTTTTTGACTAATAATGATATAATCTCATTAGCTTCATTATTAGTCTTAGTTATCAAAGCAATATCATCTGTAAATAATAACAATAATGACACCGTTCCATTATTTTCTCTTTTAAACACACATGGATCTGCTAAACCAGATTTAAAACCTATATTGTTTAACTCTTTCACAATATATTGGTTCCACTGGTTTTGTACCATGCCACAGTGTGAATGGTAATTCACCTGTTGTTGAATTAACAACATTATTTAATATATGATTACCACACATTATTGCTTCTCCCCATAAATTGTCAGGTAATTCTGAATCAGACTACATAGTACGTGCCATTGATTGTAGTGTTTGGCCTCGTCTCTCTGTAAAGGCATTATGTTGTGGCCTATATGGTGCAGACTTTTTATGTTGAATACCTAACATTCTAAGTCTATTCTGGAATTTATTATTTGTAAATTCTGTACCATTATCTGTTATAAGAGTTACTAATTTCTTTTTAATTTTTCTTTCTGCAAATTTTATCCAATTAAAGAGATTTAGATACGTTTCAGTTTTGCTCTTCATTAAATAGCAGAACCCATATCTAGAATCGTGGTCCATTATACTTAATATGTATCGAGCTCCTCCTACACTTGGTTTTTTCGGACCTATTAAATCAGCAAATACTACTTCTAAAGGCTCTTTGGTAGTAAATCCATCAACTCTATTAGCTGGTATGACCTTGCCTTTGCTTTGATTACAAGCATAACATTTCAAATAATTATTACAAGGTTTCAAACTTATTCCTTTAGATAATTGAACAGTTCTCTTAAGCATTTTAAAATTTAAATGCCCTAGTCATCGGTGTAACAAGTGAATATATTCATCATGAGGTTTCTTATTATCATAAACCGTGTTAGCCACCTCTAAACCATTATCATTTAACACATATAATTCACCTCTTAAAGATGCAGTAATTTTCTTATCTTCTTTTTCAATTATGCAGTTATCTCCCCTAAAGGTAACTACATATCCTAGTTTAACCAAAATTCTAACTGAAATTAAATTAAACTTAAGTTGTGGTACATATAACATTTTTACATTCTCTTTTATGAAAGAACAATATGCTATACCTTGACCTTTAGCTTTCAGTTTCCAGCCATTGGCTAACGATATCTGCTGTGTACTCTTGGACATTTTAATAAAATTTCTGTTATCATTTGTTATACAGTGGGATGCTCCACTGTCAACCACCCATAAATTATTTTTTACAGCTCCGTTAATATACATGGCTAACTCTCAATTTTTATTTATCTTTTGATGACTTTTAGTATTCTGGCCAGCATTCTGGCGCTTTGCTTTTTTACAAAATCTTGCCAAATGTCCTCTTCCTCCACAATTAAAACACTTTTTAATTGCGTATGCAGTAGGAGATTCATTATCTTTTTTTTGAGGTTGCTCCCTCCTTAACTGATCTCTATCAAGTCTTCTTCTTGCCTCTTCAATCAATCTGCCACTTATATCAATTAAAGTTAAACTTTCTTTAGGCAAAATTTCAAGGGAAGTGACGTAGTTATCATAATTTACATCTAGTGAAGATAGAATTATGTAAACTTGGTGTAGTTCAGAGAAAATAAGTTCTTTCTCGTGCAGTTGTTGAAAAATGCTTTTTATAGAATTCAAATGACTCAGCATATCACCATTCGTCTGGAGATCCTGAAAAGCTTCCGTGTTAGATTTATGTGAGCACCAATGTTATCTTGGACATAAATCCTCTTCAGCTTCTGCCAACACCCAACAGCCGTTTGCTCTCTGCAGATATGAACAAGTTGCTGGTCAGACAGTGTTAGTCCTATTATACAAAGAGCTTTTTCATTCTTCTGTTTAAAATCTTCTATTTTTTGTCTATCTTCCTCAATCTCTGGATCCCATTTCTCTACATTTGGTGGGTTTTCAATTATGTTCCACAGACCTTCTCTTCGTAGAAGTAGACTACATTTCATAGACCATGAAACATAGTTTGTTCCATCTAACTTGGATATAAGGGACAAACTTTGTAGATTGACTTGTGCCATGTTTTCTTTATGGATATAAAACTATAATTAATAAAACACAGCTGTTTACTGTAACGTATAACAACACAAACTCTCACTTTTTACATAAATCAGTTTTATCCTAGTTAAACTGACTTTGCAGCCTCTGGGCCCATAACCAGTGTTAAGCCTGGGTTCCCCAAACAGTGTTAAGGAGACTAGCTAAACAGAATATGCAGTGTTAGTCAGATAGGCACACAGATAAATGAGTGAGGTTAGTTTGTATGTTTGTTAACATACAGTAAAAATAACAGATATGCTTGTGCTATCAAAAATATAATTTATCCCATTTAGAGTTTATAGCATAGTCAAAATAACAGTCCATTAGTCATGTATCATTTTAGTCAGTCCATTCAAGGATATTCAATTAGTAAAGTCCGTGTAGAATATCCAATGTCAGTTCACTTACAATAAATCAGTCTTTTCTCACAGTTGATAAATCAACAGTTCTTTATCTCTCCCGTTCTAGTAGGGAAAAACGCAGTCTTCAGTAATTAGGGATTATCAAGCCAGAGAGAGAGCAAGCTTCCATGCCTTGCTTCTTTTATGGTGCTTTTACAACCACTCCCTTAATTACATTCTTACAGTTAAAGTTACAGACACTTTAACTAACAAACCATGACAACATATTTATTATTTTACCTAAACTAGTTAGGGTAAACAATGTTATCCCTAACAGTACTAATAACTGTTTAGTAGGGGCAGCTATTAAGACGTCATCAAAATAAGGCACAACGCCTTTTATGCCTTGTAATAGTCTCTCCATCAAACTTTGGAAAATGCCAGGCGCCACGCTTACTCCGAATTGGAGTTTATTGCACTTGAAGTCACCTCTATGTGTAACTATTGTCTGGGCTTCTGCAGTCGTCGTGTCTACAGGTAGTTGTTGGTATGCCTGAGCTAAGTCCAATTTCACAAATATTTTTCTGCCACCCAGGGAGTGAAGAAGGTGTTGGACTACCGGTACTGGGTAAGCACTCTGTTGAAGAGCATGATTTAGGGTGACCCGGTAATCCCCCAAATTCTTAACGAGCCAGCTGGCTTCATGGGCATTACTATTGGAGTTTCCCAACGGGCATGGTCAATCAGTTCCAACATGCCCTGGGCTATTAGTTTATCTAGCTGCTCGTCGATCTTCGGCTTGAGGGCAAAAGGCACCTGAGGCTTAAGACAAATGGGAGCTACATTGGGGCTGAGATTAAACGATATAGGGGTCCCCTTGTACTTGCCTAATGTTCCTGTGAACACATCCTGGAATTCCTGGATGAGGGCCTCTTCCCAGTCATCGCTTCTGATTTGGTGTATGCCGGCTAGTTCAATCCCGAGTGGAGCGAACCACTGTAATCCTAACAAGCTGGGCTGGTCACGATCGACGACAGTCAGGGGAAGTGTCACGGTGCGGTCCTTAAAGGATACTTGGACGTGGCTGGAACCGACAACTGGAATTCTGTTTCCCTGGTAATCTTTTAGGATGATTCTTTGAGTGCTGAGGTCCTGGCGGCAGATGGCAGGGATCAGCTGTTTGAGGGTTTTCCAGGATACCATCGATAGGGATGACCCCAAATCGACTTCCATCACGCACGGTCGATTTTCAATAGTAACCGTTACGCGGATCTTTCTTGCATCTAGCGATGAAGCGTGGCCAATGATAATGGTTTGGTGCGCCTCTTCTCGTCTCATTGAAGAGGCAGGTGCTCGATTTCTGTAGTAGTAGTGGTTGTTCCATTGGTGGTTCAAGTGGTCCCGATTCCCAGATGGTTTGTCTGTCTCCCGATGGAGGTTGTTCTCCCTTCGGCTTGGACTGGACTCTCACTTGCTTCTGCAGACCTTCGCAATGTGGCCTCTTTTCCTGCAGGAGCGGCAGAGTGCGTCGAGGAATTTGCAGTCTGATCACGGGTGGTTTGCCCCGCAACCAGCACATTGGCGTGGAAGTCTCTGGTTCCTTTGCTCTCGTTCCGAGTGGAGCCAGTTGACCTCCTCTTCCTCACTGTCTGAGGATGACTCGAGGTCTTCGTGGTGGGCGGTAATAGCGTGCTTCTCAGCGGAGAGAGGGCTGTCATTAGCGAGTTGGCGATGCGGTGCGTTCGCTTGGCGCATTCGAGCAGCTGACTTCCTGGTTGTTTCTGCGGCAGTAGCGTCGGTGATGACATCTGCAAGGCTGATGTCTCCTTTCGCTATGAGTTTACTCTGCACAGTGTGGTCATCTAAACCCAGAACTATGTGGTCTCTCAGGGCTTCCTCGAGGTTTGCAAAACCACAGAGGCCTCCTAGGTTCCGTAGGTCAGCTACGAAGTCCCCAATGCTCTCGTTCTTTTGTTGGTCCCTCTGGTAAAACTCGTGTCTTCATATCAGTGTAGGTACTGCGGGTGCGTAATGGGCCCGGAGGATTGGCGTGAGGTTATCCCAATCCATGGTCTTCACTTCCGCCAGTTTGGCAAGTGCTTTAGCCATTTTGAAAACGGCAGGGCGGCAGTGAGTCAGGAACACCGCTCGTTTCTTGCCAGGTGTAGCATCTTTTAAATTGTTGGTCTCTAGGAACATCTGGAAACGATCTATATACGAGTCCCAGTCTTCGTTTGCTGGGTCAAATGGAGCGGGTGGTATGACGCCGCTGGTCATTCTGCCGTCCGTTGCGTGCGCTCTTCAGCCATGTGCTCTGTCTTGTTCGATGAGTACTTAGTCAGCTCTATCGTCTCTGAATACCACCTTCGTCGCCAGTGTTAAGTCCTGAGCATGGGCGCAAGGAACAGAGATGAGACATCGAACGGTGACTTCAACTCTTTATTGTGAAATAAGAACAGAGCGAATACTTGGGCAGCAGCAGCTCTTTTATAGAGCTGGCTGCTGTCAAAACAACCAATGATTTGAGTTTACCGCTCTAACAAGCATCCAATCAGAGAGGCCCGTTAACAGCCAATTGGACTGGCCAGAAACGACCAATCACGACTCGCTATTCACGGGCCAATGAGAAGTGCAGGATTACGAGCCTGCTGCAAAATAAAGCTATTTAGGGTTGTTACTGATGCGATGGCTTAGTCCATAACAGAAAGAAATGTAGGTAAGGAAAAAAAAACCACTTTAAAAATGAAGATGATAGAAAAGGGTGTAGCCAAAATGCAAATTGCTATATTTAAAAGAGAAAGAGAAAAGGTGAAACGATTTTGATCGACTGTGTGTCAAAATAGTGTGATTAAAATAAAAGTAATTAAATTTAGCGGCAGGGAGTGATGGTTGAAACTAAACCTAAAGTGAGGGAATTCTAGAATGAGTGTTTTTTTAAAATTCTCTTAATTTTTTTTGTTTTACGGCTTCTTATATCTTTTATCTGCCTTGCATACTATTGCAGATAAAAGTTGTTGAAAGATGTTGAATGTTGAAAGATGAGTTTCATCTGCACACTTGGAGCAATGTATATTAACTGTTGTATTGTTTTTTCCTCCCTCTCTTAGTTTGCGGTGGCTGGTATGTTTCCTGGAATGGCAGTGTAATTTCACCTTATTATCCTAGTTACTATCCACCAAACATTGATTGCCACTGGATTATCAGGGTATGTACTCTTACAGTCAGCAATCCATCAAGGGCTATGGGTGGGCACTGAAGAGTCGAGGTAGGATGATGGAAGCCACAGAGAATGCTGTGGACCACCATACAATAAAGAGTGTGTCTATGTGAGGGGGTGCTATGGAGTATAAGATCCCTGGGAATGGGTATCTGTGTGAGAAAAAGCAGTGGGAGTGACTTACAGGGGTAACTTCTGACATTTCCTGCTGACTTCCCCATTGACTATGCTTGTGGAAATCAGGCAGGGAAGGTTGCGTGTGGCAATCATTTGAATGCAGGGTGATCATGTAAAAATTGCAATCTTGTGGATCAGTTGTAAGTCCTCCTTGTTTGAAAAGTTGCTGAACAAATGGTCATAACTCAAGGACTACCTATAGCTGATTAGAAGGCAAGCTCACAGGGGTGGAATTCAGCCAGTTTGGACCAGTTCAGAGGGAACTGGTTCAGGGGGTGTTAAATTTATATCTGGCTCACCGAACCAGTAGTTGAACCGATCAGCTGGCCCCACCCACTCCTCCCAGGAGTCTCCATGCGACCCATTTTGAATGCAGATAAGTGCAGGGTCCACGCAGAGGCTCTGGAAGGGCATAAAACAGGTCTCCCGGAAGTTCCAGAAATGGGCCTGTTTCCTGCTTCCAAAGGACTTCTGGAGCCCAAGGGAGGCCATTTTCGCCCTCCCAGAGGCTCAAGGGAAGCTTCTGGAGCCTGGGGAAGGCAAAAAACGGCCCTCCTGGTAGTTCTGGATATCCAGAAATGCCTTGTTTCTGGCTTCCAGACAGCCTCCAGAGCCCAGGGGAGGCCATTTTCACCCTCCCAGAGGCGAGGGAAAGTGAAAAACAGCCCTCTCGGAAATTCAAAAGTCCAGAAACAGACCTGTTTCCAGCTTCTGGGGGGCCTCTGGAGCCCGCGAGAGGCCTTTTTCACCCTCCTGGAAGCCCGAGGAAAGCCTCCAAAGCATGGGGAGAGTGAAAATGAGCCTCCTGGAAGTTCCAGTAGGCCACACCCACCATGGTCATCCCACCCAACAACCGTGCAGCAAACCAATTGCTGGGATTTTTGAATCCCATCCCTGCAAGCTCATACGAGGAAATAAAATTAGTGTTATATGTAGGTATTGCAATAGGCATGAAAGCTCATTCCAAGAAAGAAATAAAGACAAAAATAGATGGTATGCCCTTCATGCTGATTAAACAATAACCATCCATATTGTGGCTTAGTGTTATACAGTATATGAACCATTTCTTTGCATAAACCTATGTTCTAAATTGAATTGTACTGTGATACAACTTCACAGTACCTGACATGGACTGATGCATAGTCCAAACGACTACTACTCTGTAATATTTGTATTCTTGATAAACAGCAAAGAAAATTACTTTAAAATGGTAAATGCTTTTTACAACAAATATTGAGAAAGAATCTCGTGAATGATAACTCTTTTGATGAAAACTGTACAGTTTCTGGAATGCATGAATGGATGGATGAGTAGAGATTACAAATCTATGCTGACAGAAAGAAACATCACGTTTCATCTTGTATCCAGTAACCAGGCAGTAAGTTCCACTGATGTCAATGGGATTCTTAGTAAACCAGCATAGCATTTGTTTCGCTGCAGTATACATAATAGATAATGATATATAAACCTTATAACAAATGTAGTTTTCAAATTTTTGTTTTTAAAATTCTTTTCTATTTGAAAAAAACACCTTAGGCTCCACTACCTGGATATAGATTGATGTTAAAAATTATTGTAATACAAATTCAGGAACAATCTCCTGGATCCAAGAAATGTGATAAAGATTGGTTGGCAATTGATGGAGTAAGGTGAGCTACAGCTCTATTGTGAAGCTTTCATTTTATACATTGCTTTTATGCTTTTCATTAAGTATTTAAAAATAAAACAGATAAATAATTGACCACTTCTCTAATTATCTTATTGTGTGGAACCCATAGAATAATAAAGGATATAAACAAAATATAAAAACCTAAAAACAAAATATAACAAGAAAAAATACTTTTCTGAATTAAGCTACATTTACAGTTATTAATTCTTTGAAATGATTAAAAATTAGAAATTCCGTTGTCTGTTTTACTTAATTAAATAAAATTATCAGTTAGTGGAAGAATGTACTCAGTAATGCAAAGATGTTCTTACTCCTACTCTGCTTAATGAGTAACTCCTACTAAACACAGACTGTGGTGCTTAACTAGGAAAAAAAACTTTGCTGAGCAACTTGTAGTCATTCAGTGTTCCTTCTACATATCTCAGTGTAGAAAAGATATAAAAGATAAAAAGATTTATATATATTCTTTTCAGATATTGCAAAGCTATTTCAGAAGAAAACAGGGTCAAGGAATATGGCTATTCCATTTCTATTAGCTTCCATTCTGATGAACTGGTCACACACAAAGGTTTTTATATAGAATTTAGAGCCTTCAGCCATACTGATCGTAAGTATTACATGCCTGTTATTAACAAAAGGGTGCAATTTTGTAAAATTGTTTAAAGGCTTATTAAGTTTAATTTGTGTATGACTAATTATTAATTACTATTAGTTTATATTTAATATGCTTAAAGACTGATCATACAGGTAGTCCTTGACTTACAACCACAATTGAGCCCAAAAAATTGGTTGCTAAGTGAGACATTTGTTAAGTGAGTTTTGCCCCATTTTTATGACTTTTCTTGCCATAGTTTTAATAGAATCAGTGCAATTGTTAAATTAGTACCATGGTTGTTAAGTGAATCTGGCTTCCCCATTGACTTTGTCAGAAGGTTGCAAAAGGTGGCCACATGATATCGGGACACTGCAATGGTTATAAATATGAGTCAGTTGACAGTGACCATGGTCATAAATGGTCATAAATGTGAAAATGTGAAATGTGAAATAAATCATTTTTTGAATGAATAAATGAAATCTTTATTGACCAAGTGTGAATAGACACCCAAGGAATTTGTCTTGGTGCATATGCTCTTAGTGTACTTAAAAAGAAAAGATGCATTTGTCAAGAATCATGAGGTACAACACTAAACGATAGTCATACAGTACAAATAAGCAATTAAATCATACTAGGAAACAGTCCATATAAATCGTGAGGATACAAGCGACAAAGTTACAGTCAGAGATGGGCAATAAGGAGTGATGAGAAGATTAATAGTAATAGTAGTGCAGACTTTGTAAATAGTTGGACAGTGTTGAGGGAATTGTTTAGCAGAGTGATGACATTTGGGGAAAAACTATTCTTGTGTCTAGTTGTTCGGGTGTGCAGTGCTCTATAGGGTTTTGAGGGTAGGAGTTGAAGCAGTTTATGGCCAGGATGTGAGGGATCTGTAAATATTTTTGCAGCCCTCTTTTTGATTTGTGCAGTATACAGGTCCTCGACTGAAGGCAGGTTGATAGTAATTGTTTTTCTGCAGTCCTAATTATCCTCTGAAGTCTGTGTCTGTCTTGTTGGGTTGCAGTGCTGTTGTAACTTTAAACGGTCACTAAATGAACTGTTGTAAGTCAAGGACAACCTGTATTGTAACACATATTGTTACTGCTCTGATGAAAACTCCTTCTATGCATTCTGTGCTATGCATAAAAGATAAAGAACTTTGAAAAGGCAGCGAGAAGCTTCCTTCCATATTCAAAACTTTCTTATTTGGAAAATTTAGAAGGCTTTTCAAAAGAGGGGGAAAATAAAAACATGTCGCAGATAAATAAAAAATATATTCTGCACAACAAGCATTCAATGATGATTAGATTGGTCTGTTATACAATGTCTTTCACAACAGCAATAGTCTTAAACATTATGTTCTTTTAGCTTGTCCAAGGCAGTTTAAATGTTCTGACCGATCATGCGTTCCTTTAAATAGTAAATGTGATGGATGGAATGACTGCACAGATGGAAGTGATGAAATGAATTGTGGTAAGTTATTTGTAAGCTAAAATTAACATTTTAAATAATGCTTGGTATTTGCTGGGTTAGATAATAATTGGATTCCTATGGTAAATCTCTAAATTGTATTAATATATATAACAAAAATGTTAATCTTTGATTTTGTCAAATATTGCTACACTTGATAACAAAAACTAATTAAAGTTGTTTCTGGCTGGCATTTGAATGAAAGATATCAGGAAGTACAGAAATATTAACTAAGCCGGAAGGTTCGAACAAACTAACAACCTCCCTGATAAAGTAATGGGAAACCACTTTCATACTTTTATCAACAAAAACAATTTAAAATTCATTAGAGGCCAAAACTCAGGTTGGAAACTTTACCATTAACTTTCTTAACAAATGTTAGCAATTCTTTATATAACCGAGCTTTGCTTCATATAAAACATTTGAAGAAAACAGGCAAAATCAGTGCTACATAAAGTAAAAATATTTAATTAAATATTTTATGAAGTGGGTACTTTTATTTGGTATTTTTGTCACAATAAAATGATTTTCCTTGTTACTTCTATTGCATAAACAACTATGATGCTTAAAACGCTTATTAAAATATACAGAACACCTAACTAAGCACCCTTTGCTCTGTATAGGCTAATTTCCTCTGATTATTTTTTCCTTCAACATTCAGGATATTGAATTCCATGATTGAGCAAATCAGCCTACCCAACCCTAGCAGAATTCTAAGGATGATTTGAGAGGCCATTATTTTAACTTATGATAATACAGGTTGTCCTCGACTTATAACAGTTCATTTAGTGACTGTTTGAAGTTACAACAAGATTGGCAAAAGTGACTTACGACCGTTTTTCATACTTATGACCATTACAGCATCCTCATGATCATGTGATCAAAATTCAGATGCTTTGGAACTGATTCATATTTATGACGATTGCAGTGTCCTGGGATCATGTGATCACTTTCTGTGACCTGCTGACAAGCAAAGTCAATGGGGAAGCCACATTTCACTTAACTTCTTTGCTGTTACTAACTTCTTAACAACTTCAGTGATTCCCTGAACAACTGTGGCAAGAAAGTCATAAAATAAGCCAAAGCTCATTTAACAAAGGTTTCATTTAACAACAGAAATGTTGGGCTTAATTGTGGTCGTAAACTGAGGACTATCTGTAATGGGTTCACATGTCACATAAAAGCCAAAACTGGACATAAGGCTGAACATAATTCTTTTTTCTTCCAAAAAAGAACTGTGCATGGTTTTCTTTTTCCCAAATAATTGCCTTTCAGTTTTATTATGAATTATAAATGCATTAAATCTGAACCCAGGTCTTGTCTAATTGTAGATTTACTTTTTTTAATGCCAATTTTTTTCTGGCGTCCAGCATAAACAATATAGGTGTCCTTGTCAAATGACACAACTGGGACTGGCAACTCTGTTACTAAGTGACATGGTTGTTTAGCAAGATATCACATAACTACAACTTGTGATTTTACTGATAGCTATTCCATTGATTCTTGTTGGAAGCTGTCATGAAACATGCAAATGACTATTGCTTGACTCCAGGACGATGCAACAGTCATAAATGCAAACTGATTGTGAAATACTTGAATCTTGATCACTTGTTTATAGGGATGCTGTGATGGTCATAACTGTGAGGACTGGTCATAAAGCTTCTTTTTTGGCACCACTAAAAGGGGCAATACCTGTAATCAAAACAATCCTAGACTTTGCTTGAATGAGCTATGATTACTCAGCTACTTCCTACAGTATCTTTAATCACAAACTTTGATGCAACAAGTCTGGAATATCATATGAAAATTAACCAAAATAGATTTGGGTTATGTGAATATGCTTTCTATAAAAATGCTACAGTTGAATGCTGCAGTTTGACTGTATTAAGACTTCTCTAGATTGCAATACGGTTAAATTATAGTACTGCAAAGTGTAAACCACGTTCCCAGTCTTGCAAAGAAGATAGCAACAATAAGAATGCAGGCCTGAGAGGGAGGATTTGATAAATAAATAAAACAGGCCCCATAAGTGTTTGCATGCACACACAGAGAAGCCTAAGTGAAGACATGGGATATTTAAGCGCAAAATCAGATCAAGCAATATACTGATAGAATTGGATTCTATGAGGATTGCTTATCCTATATACCCAGAGGTGGTATTCAGTAAGTTCTGACCAGTTCTAGAGAACTGGTAGCGGAAATTTTGAGTAGTTTGGAGAATTGGCAAATACCACTTCTGACTTGAGAATTTATAGTATCCTTCCCCTGCTATGCCCACAGAAACGGTAGTAAAAAAAAATTGAATCCACTACTGCATATACCTAGGGCATACCATGTTTACCCAACCAGAATGATGGCGTTATATTGTCATTTTGTAAAATTAAATATGTAACCTATCTGAGAAACTTTAAATTTGGGCCAGTCACCATCTTTCAGCCTATCCTACCTCACAAATCTGCTGGGTAAGTAAGTGAGGATAGAATGTTAAATGTACCCTGGAAGAAATGTCAAGCAGAAATCTAAAAAACTGCAAACAAACAAACAAACAAAAAAATACTGACCATTTTTTCACCTGTCATTTCATCTTTTCAGCATATAAAAGATGTCTACCTCATTCATATAAATGTCTAAATGGGAAATGTCCAAAAAAATTAAATCCAGAATGTGATAGTGTAAAAAACTGTGAAGATGGATTTGATGAAATGAATTGTGGTATGTAATTAATGTGTGAATATCTGAAAAGAGCTGTAATCATGACAGGGGGAGTTCTACATTTTTTTGAGATGAAAATCAAAGTCTCTATGTGCTCAGGATTGTACTGCACAATTCATAGGAAGTAATCAGCACCTCTCTTTTAGCATGTGGAAGAAGTCAGATAACGAAACTCAGAATTGTTGGTGGTGAAGAATCAAAGCCTGGAAAGTGGCCTTGGCAAGCAAGCTTACAACTGGGAAAATCTGGTCATGTATGTGGTGCCTCTCTAATTTCAAATCGATGGTTGGTATCAGCTGCACATTGCTTTCAGGACCCCGAGTCTATAAGGTATGCATTATGTAATGCAAAGCATATATTACTGACAATAGACATTCAGACTATTGCAGTTTGTTTAAGTATCATTTAGCTCAAAGGCATCATAATCATATCTGCCTATTTCCTTTCTCAATCTTTATTTTAAACAAAAATTAATAGGAGGTTGAATATGGCAGCTCACAACAATAATAAAATTAAAAATAAGAAAAAATGAGAAAACTCAGAGGCCTAAGCCATCATCGCCATCTATTCATCTATACAATTCCCAGTTTCCAACCTTATTATCCTATAACATAATGGCAGCCTTAATAGCTTAACAACGCTATAGGGCACTGCACACCAGAACAACTAGACACAAGGAGTTTTTCCCTGAACGCCATCACTCTGCTAAACAAATAATTCCCTCAACACTGTCCAACTATTTACAAAGTTTGCATTACTATTAATCTTCTCATCACTCCTTATCATCCATTCCCTCCCACTTGTGACTGTATGACTGTAACTTTGTCACTTGTATCCTTATAGGGTATATTGACTGTTTCCTAGTATGATTTGACTACATTGTATCCTATGACTATTATTAAGCGATGCACCTGATGATTCTTGACTCTTGACGAATGTATCTTTTGGACAATAAAGAATTCTATCTATCCATCCATCATCTGTCTGTCTATCTATCTATCTATCTATCTATCCATCCATCTTCATGAAAGGCTAAAAGTGTGAAGGCCTGCTAGATCCCAGGAGAAAGTTGTTCCACGGGGCAGGGCTTACTGCAAAACAAAGGCATGTTTCCTAAATCCCCTGATGACAACATTTACTAGGAGAATTGCAATCTTTGTTTTTCAGATACTCCATAGCATCCAGCTGGACAGCATACATGGGTATAAAAAGCATAAACAAATACAGCAATAATCAAGCAATGATGAGATCAATCAAAAGGATAATAGTACATCCAAATTATGACCAATACATCTCAGATTATGACATTGCGCTCTTGGAAATGGAGGCACCAGTATTTTTCACTGAGCTGGTACAGCCCATATGTTTACTGAGCAGTCCTAGAGTATTTATTTATGGAACTGTCTGCTATGTAACTGGCTGGGGAGCTGTAAAAGAAAATAGTATGTTCATTTCAAATTGCAAATACTCTAATCTGTTGTACATTTTTGTGAATCATAACTATCAGCTACTGTGGAAATCAATTTCAGCTATAATGTTATGGATCTAATTAAACTTAATAGGTTTAAGGAAAATCTGTTGCAATTCTGAAAACATATTTTTAGTTGATGGAGATTTTTAATTTCATAAAGTTCTTAGCATTACATTACTTGTACCAGTTGGAAGTCATATCTTTCAATTTGAAGAAATGTACAATTTTATTTATATTTCATTTATTTAATGTGCCAATAGCTATGTAAATTACTATAAAGAGATGTAACATATGAGCTAGTAAAATTTCAAAGATATAGGCCAGACCTTGACAGTTTTCATTGCAATTTATGTTACAAAATATGCTTTAATTAAACAAACTGTAATATCATTCCAGGGGAGTGAAGAAAGACCATCAACCACTTTCAAATATATTCTGAATCACAATAACCAGTATCAGTGATCAATTTCCAACTCCCTTTTTAAAAACAATTGGTACAAGTGTCAATCTAACTTTCAAGTGGCAATTCTAGCTTTTGATGTTTTAGAGGAACATCAAAAATAGTTGATGTTCCTTACCTTTTGGAATGATCCATTTTGGGTTTTACCATTGTTGAAACATTGGGCATGCCTTGGATGCTTCTACTCTCTTTCAACAGATGGGTTTACTCTCTGGTAAATTTATACTAGCTATCACTTGCAAATGTGAGGATGGCATAGCAAATGTTATACTTACACAATGTTTCTATAAATTTAGGTCAGCTTACAAAAACTCTACAGGAAGCCAAAGTGAAAATCATTAACCAAAGTATTTGCAACAAACTTTATGATTATCTAATTACATCTCAAATGCTATGTGCTGGGAACTTAAATGGTGGCATTGATGCATGTCAGGTAAAGCAAAAAATAAAACTGTAAAAAGAAAACATGATTTATATGACTGCTTTTTAAATGAAATGATCAAAGAATACTTTTCATATATCTGTTTTGTAAGGAGAGGAAGAAAACATAAGTCCTATGACTTGTCTATTAGTAATATTTGTCCAAAAGAGTATTAGTAGAAGTTAAAATGTGATGAATAAGTTCAGTAATATTATGTTAATAAATATACAAAATAATGGTTTCCTAATTTCAAAAAATTAGGAAAAATGCATACAGTTGCCATCTAAATATAAGATGTTGATCATTATTTATAGAAATAAATGAAATACATTAGAAAGATAGCTTTTGCAATTTCAGTTTGTGTGAAAAAGAGTAGAGTAAGTCATCAGGATCAATAGTTTTCTTGTGTTCCAGACAGATTATATTTGAAATATTGGGTCAATTCTGAGCACTTTTTGAGATCATCAGTGAGAAGTTGGACTGCATGTGGAAAACCACAAAGATTATGAAAAACTAGAAACCAAATTAGATGAGAAATGGCTGTAAGATCTGTGTTTATTAATTTTGACTGAGAGATGAAAAGGTGAAAAGAGATGGCCTTCAAAGATCTGAAAAGCAATTGTACCAAAAAATGAACTTTATTTATTTATTTATATATTTGTTTGTTTGTTACTTTCTGTTGTTTCAAAAGCCAGTAGTGGTTTTTCTTTTCATCCAGAGCTAATAGATGAAAATATAAAATAAAAGGAACTTTAGGCCAAACTTTAGAAACATAGTGTCGTATCCGCAATCAAGACTCGTAGTCGGTGACTTTCAATTCAAGCTCTTTATTAACACTGGTGGAACCGAACCGCCAAAGACAAAAAGCTTGCGGCTTTTATATCTTTGGCTTCGGCGGCCGCGGCCAATGGCAGCGATTCAAGTCTCCCGCTCTCGGCTTAAACCAATCGCGGGAGACTCCAATCGGGCCAATCAGGCGCGGCTCGCCTGGCCAATCAGAAATCCCCGCGCCTTAGCCAATCAAGGCACGGGGATTTCGAGTAGTCCATTTGCATACATGACACCCCTCCCCTCTTGGTTTGGTCTTCTCACGTGGTGTAGTCACGCAGGTAGGCGGGGCTCCGTCGAGTCCTAGATGACCTGCGCAATTCATTTTCTTGTTGTATCTCGGTAGGGGCGGTCATCTTTTTGGCTGCTCCTGCCTCTGAGCGAACCGGCTGGATGATCGGGCCGGTTCCTTCGCCGCGGCTCCCGCCTGGGCCTACCGGGTCGGTTGAGTCGCGGATTCCGCCGCTCCCGCTTGGCTTCTCCGGGTCGGTAGAGCTGGCCAGACGGTTCTTCTCTGGCTGTGACTCGTGAAGGCTGCGTTCTGGTGAGTTTTTAATTTTTACTTGTTCTTGCGGTTGTTTAACCGGGTGTTCCCTCCCCCCTTGGTTCGTGTCTTGGGGGTTGAGGTTAGTCAATGTTCGTGATCGGAGCTGGTCGATATGTCGTTTCCAGGCTCGCCCGTCGGTGGTTTGGAGCCGGTACGACTTTGGACCAGTGATCTGAGTTATGACGGCTGGGATCCATAGGGGGTCCCCCGTCATGTTTTTGGCGTATACTAGGTCGCCTGGTTCAAATGTCCGATACCTGGAGCTGGAGTCTGGGGGCTGTTCCGGGTTGTAGGTTGGGTGTAGGCGGTCGAGTGGGGATCGCAGCTTCCTGCCCATCAGGAGCTCAGCAGGGCTCTTGTTGGTGGTTGTATTTGGCGTGATGTGCTGTATGAAGAGCAGCCTGTTGATCTTGTCGTTGATCTCCCCGTGGTCCATTTTCCGGAGGGTCTTTTTTGTAAACTGGACCATCCGCTCCGCCCTACCGTTCGCCGCCGGATGCGCCGGTGCCGTTAACGCGTGGCGGATGCCTTTTTCTGCCAGGAATCGTTCAAAATCGATGGATGTAAACTGTGGTCCGTTGTCCGAGACAACGACGTCTGGGAGGCCGTGGGTGGCAAATAGCTTACACAGTTCTTTAATGACGGCCTCCGTGGTGGTGGATTTCATGTCGGCCACCTCTAGCCAGTTTGAGTATGCGTCAACTGTGATTAAAAAGGTGTGGCCATTTGTGGGGCCGGCAAAGTCTAAATGTATTCTGGACCAGGGTCCCCGAGGTGTCTCCCAGTCCCGGATAGGTGCCGCGGGTGGGCTGGATCTGGTCTCCTGGCACCGGTGGCATTTGGCGACCCATGTTTCAATTTGTCTGTCCATGCCAGGCCACCAAGCGTAACTCCTGGCCAGGGCTTTGGTCCTGACGATGCCAGGATGACCCTCGTGCAACATCTCTAGGACCCTGTTCTGTAATTTAGTCGGAATTACCACCCTGTCTCCCCAAAGGATACATCCTCTCAGTAGTGAAAGTTCCGTCTGGCGCTGGCGGAAAGGTTTAAAAGTCTCGTTATCGTCTTTTTCCGGCCAGCCTTTTTGCAGCCAATGTAAGATTGGCGCTAAGTGTTTGTCCTTAACCGTTTCCCTCGCTATGTCCGATGCGGTAATGGGTAAACACTCGATGGACAGGGTATTTGTTGTTGGTGCAGGGTCAGGGTCAGAGTCAGGTAAGGGGGAACGGCTTAAAGCGTCCGCGTGCGATATCTTCTTACCTGGCTTGTGTAGCAGTTCATAGTTGTATGCTGCCAGGAATTCAGACCATCTTGTCATCCGGGGTGACAAGATGTTTGGTGTGGGACGGTTTCCCGCGAGAATGCCCAGCAACGGTTTATGGTCAGTCACTATTTTGAATGGGCGGCCATAAAGGTACTCGTGGAAACGCTTAACGGCGGCCACTATAGCCAAAGCTTCTTTGTCCAGCTGGCTATAGTTCCGCTCTGGTTTAGTCAGAGTTCTCGAGAAAAATGCGATAGGTGCTTCTCTCTGGTCTGGGAGGGTATGGCTGAGGACAGCGCCGACGCCGAAGGGTGATGCGTCGCAAGTGACAGCTACAGGTAGGGTTTCGCAGAATTGCATTAGGACGGCATCAGAGGTGAGGAGGTCTTTGGTCTTTTGAAAAGCTGTTTGTTCCCGTCTCCCCCAAGTCCAGGCTGCCTTCTTGTCCAGGAGTCTATGTAAAGGTTCCGCTGCCGTAGCCTTTTGAGGTAGGAAGACATTATAGAAGTTTAGTAAACCTAAGAACGCTTGCAGCTCTAATTTGGACTTTGGGGTGGGGGCTTCTTTGATGGCCTTTACTTTTTTCGTTGTGGGGTGGATGCCCTGCTGGTCTAGGAGGTAGCCCAGAAACTCTACTTGTTTTGTACAAAGTTGGCATTTTTCGCGTTTGACTTTAAGTCCTGTTTCTTTAAATTTCGTTAAGACTTGTCTTAAACGGTTTTCTAGTTCAGCTTCATTTGGCGCCGCCACTAATACGTCATCGAAGTAGGGCACCACCCCCTTGATGCCTTGCAGCAAGCGTTCCATCAGGCTCTGGAAGATGCCTGGTGCCACGCTGACCCCAAATTGAAGTCTGTTACATTTAAAAGCCCCCCGGTGGGTCACTATTGTTTGGGCCTCTGCCGTTTCCTCGTCCACAGGTAGTTGTTGATAGGCTTGTGCGAGGTCGAGCTTAGCAAAAACTTTGCCCCCTCCCAGTGAGTGCAGTAAATGTTGCACTACCGGGACTGGGTAGGCGCTTTGCTGCAACGCGCCATTTAGAGTGGCCTTATAGTCCCCGCAGATTCTCACGGACCCGTCTGGTTTTATTGGGGTCACTATAGGGGTTTCCCATCTGGCGTGATCTGTCGGTTGTAACACCCCTTGTCTGACGAGCTTGTCTAGCTGCTCGTCGATTTTGGGCTTTAATGCAAAGGGTACCCTTCTAGGCTTAAGCCGCTTCGGGGGAACCCTTGGGTCTAAATCAAATGAAATAAGGGGCCCCTGGTACTTGCCCAATTCTCCATTGAAGACCTCCTGGAATTCTTCGGTTAGCCGCTGTTCCCAAGCTTCAATGGATACGTGGTTGACACCTGTCAGCGCGATGTTAAGCGGAGCAAACCATTGTAACCCCAGCAGGCTAGGGCGGTCGCGGTCGACTATTGTGAGTGGAAGTTGTTCTGTATGGCCTTTGTAGGTTATGTTAAAGTTCTTGGTGCCCACTACCGGAACGCGATTACCTTGATAGTCTTTTATGATGATTTTTTGGGCAGGTACGTTTCTTCTTTGTAGTGTAGGCACTAGTTGCTTGATTTCGCGCCAAGCAATCATAGAAAGGTAGGAACCGGAGTCCACTTCCATCTTACATGGTCGACCCTCTATGTGAACTTCTACGTGAACCTTTCTAGCTCCGTCGGAAATGGCGTGGCCAATGGTCACCGTCTGGTGGGTTTCCTCTTTGCGCCGGCTGTCACTGCTTCTTTGCGATCGTTGTCTCTGGTCCCATCGACCCGTTGGCTGGCGCTCTCTGGCTCTGGGCGGGGAGTTTTCTCTCTTCCTGTCAAGTTGTTCTCGTTTGGGCGGGCTGCGAGGTTTTTTCTGGCGGCAAACTCGAGCGATGTGGCCTCGTCGGTCACAATGCCTGCAGATAGCGTCGAAGAATCGGCATTCTGACCTGGGGTGGTCGCCGCCGCAACCGGCGCAGTTGGTCCTCGACCTGCGACCTCTTTGGCTTCGCTGTTCGCCTCGTCCCATTTGTACACGGTGTATGTCCTCCTCGTCATCTGATGCGCTGGAGGTTGATTGGTATTCACCGTAGTGTGCGGTCGCTTCGCTTCTGGTGTCGGCCGGCCTCGCGGGGTTGTTGTTCCCGCCCTTCGCGTCAGATCTTCGCATGGTGTCTGCTGACGTGCGGGTGGCTTCTGCTGCTGCGGCCGCAGTGAGGGCATCGGCTAGGCTGATGTCGCCTTTTGCCATGAGACGGCTCTGGAGTGTCGGATCCCATAGCCCGAGCACGAAGCGGTCTCTGATGAGACTATTAAGCCCTTCAAACTCACAGAGTCCTCCCAGGCGCCGTAATTCAGCGACAAAGTCGCTTAATTTCTCGTTCGGTTTCTGGTTTCTGCGGTAGAACTCGTTTCGCCGTATCAGGATGGGGACCTCGGGGGCGTAATGGCGTCTCAGTATGGGCTCGAGGACGTCCCAGTCTATGGCGGTTGCGTCTGCTGGTTTGGCCAATGCCTTGGCCATCTGGAAGACTTCTGGTCCGCAGTGTGTGAGAAAGACGGCGCGTTTTAGCGGGCCCGGGGCGTCCTTCATGCCGGCGCATTCCAGATACATCCGGAATCGATCCGAGTACGATTCCCAGTCCTCGGCGGCGGGGTTGAAGGGAGCGGGCGGTGCTATTTTCGCCATCTTCGCTGTCGCTGGTTCTTAAACGGATACGGGGTTCGGTTCAAAGGCGAGATCCCACCCTCGTCGCCAGTGTCGTATCCGCAATCAAGACTCGTAGTCGGTGACTTTCAATTCAAGCTCTTTATTAACACTGGTGGAACCGAACCGCCAAAGACAAAAAGCTTGCGGCTTTTATATCTTTGGCTTCGGCGGCCGCGGCCAATGGCAGCGATTCAAGTCTCCCGCTCTCGGCTTAAACCAATCGCGGGAGACTCCAATCGGGCCAATCAGGCGCGGCTCGCCTGGCCAATCAGAAATCCCCGCGCCTTAGCCAATCAAGGCACGGGGATTTCGAGTAGTCCATTTGCATACATGACACATAGCAAATTTGTAATGCTGACAGCAGTTTACTATAATAAACTGCCTGTTGAAGAGGCTATTCTGTGCTAGACTTATCTGTAAGAATGCCATAGGATATCTTTCAATGTTGGGGAAGTTGTATGAGGTAATCTTCAGTAGAATTTCCCATTCTGTTAGTCAGTAATAAATGCCACTATTTTTAGAATGCAATGAAACTATTTTTTTTTTCTAATAGCAATACTTCCACTTTTCCTTTTAGGGTGATTCTGGAGGACCATTAGCCTGTTTAGGAAAAGGAAACAGATGGTACCTTACAGGCATTGTCAGCTGGGGTGAAGGATGTGCTCGAAGGAACCGCCCTGGAGTTTATACTAAAGTCACATCATTTTATGAATGGATCCATCAATATATAAACTAACACATGACTTAAAAGAAAGCTCAAAGCATTCATACGTCCTTCAATTACTTCGTACAAAACAAACTGTACAAAACAATTTTAAAAAGCAATTTGGAAGTTTTTGTTTAATTTTTTTGAAAAAAATTACCTTTTTGCACTAAATAATTATTAAATTAAGCACGAGTAATTTTCACTATGTGGGTGTTCGTGGTATTCTATCAGCAAATATGGAAAAGGGGAATAAGATTTTGTTTAATATGTCTTGGCTTGATTCATCATCTTATTTTAATCTATTTTCATTTTGTTTTTGCTATTTTCTCCTAAGATGCATATCAGTAGTCAATTTTTCAGATGTATATAGAACTTTGCAATTATGCTAAAAATGAAGATCAATTTCTTTGGCACAGATGTTGGATACTGCTGACATCTCAGCATTCAGCCAGAGTTCCTTTTAGTAAATTTTAGTTGGCTTGAACCTTGTTTTCTTTAATTCCCTGGTAGATTTTTCTTGCTATTTCTCCTCTATTCCGCATTGCATGTTGTTAATATGTGAATGCTACCTAACAAAATATGAACTGGACAGAAATCCCCAAAATTGGAGCAATAGCTCAAGTGCATATCCATGAACCTACAGATAGTCCTTGATTAATTTAATGACAGTTCAAAGTTACGATGGCCTAGAAAAAGTGACTTATGATCCATCATCAAAGTTACGACAATCACACCACCTGCAGTCATGTGATCACAATTTGGGCACTTGACAACCAGTATGTATTTACATCAGTCGCAGCATGTTGTAGTCATGTGATCACAATTTGCAACCTTTGCATCATCAAGCAAAGACAATTGAAGAAGTCGGATTCATGTAACAATCATGTGATTTGCTAGCAACTGCACTAAAAATAGTAAGAAAATTGGGTCTGGTTATGTGAATATTCATTTAATTACTGCATCATTTAGTGACTGAAATTACAGTCCTGTTTATGGTTATAAGTTGAGGACTACCTGTATACATGAATTGTTCCTTATATTTTTTATATATAAAAACATTGTTAAAGACGATTCTGATGAGTGAATCAACTCACTTTTTTTTCTGAGGCAGTTCATATGATATGGCTGCAGTTCTGATAAGTATCATATGTCAATGACCAATAAACAGAAGAATGTGTGACACTGGAAAATTATACTGGTCTGGATTTTCAGGAGGAAGAGAGTGCATTCAGAGGAGTAGGAGACAGCCCAGTTCAGATAGTATGTATGAGAAAGACCTACTTTCCTGAAAGTTCTTTTGAGTATAGACTTGTGTAGATAGAACAGTGGTTTATTATAACAAAATTCTGTCTATAAGTGTAGAACAATAAACATCTATTTAGAAAAATCACCACATGTCTTTCCTGCTTTGGGAGGGGTGAGGCTGAGGGACTATATGTCAGGCATATAACCACGTATATGCAGAAACTCAGGAAGTCTGATTACAGATGACACTGCTTAGGAATTCGTAAATAAATTGCTTTGAGTGCTATAATCACAAATAGACAGGATATAAATCCCAAAACCATTTTTAAGGTCTACAACATGTCAGAAATAAGTTGGTTTGTTAATGAATCACAGAAAAGTAATATGTTGATAAGAATTCCAAGACAGTTCTTCTGAATCATCTGTATAGCCTTAGCATTTTAATTTTATGCAGGCAGACAGGCAGGCAGGCATGTGTAGCAATTGTTATTTTAATATATAATATAATACATTATATATTTTGCTAATATAAGCTATATTAGCAAAATTATATTAAAAATAATAAAAGGAATAATGAACCAGTGGCTAGATTGAGAGTCTATTTATTTATATCATACATCAAGTAAGACTTACCATAATGTTAGAATTGTTCTGTTAGCTACTGCAAAGCTTTGTTCTTTTATTATCATCATCTTCTTAGCTGTTAAATGCAACTAACACCATTGAATGAATTCTTAGTTTCATACAGACCCAGAGAAATTCAGATGCTATTAATTCATACTTTTGTCTTAATTAAACTTCCAACTACATTTCCATATATGTATGTATCAAGAGCTGCAGTTCTATTTGCAGGAATATTTTGCTAAAGTAACTCTCATGGACTCATGTTTAGTTGGTTAGACTGCTGAAATGTGCTATCTTCAAAGGCATCCCAGAACTTACAGTTGGGATAAAATGCAGTTGCCTGCATGCCAACTGGCATAACATGACAGGAACAGATAACAACTGTGCTGCACGCCATATATTTGTCTGTTTCTGAATATAATCTGAAATGTTTGGTTGATTAAGTGCCAAAATGTTTAGAGGGCCACCTTTTGAAAACCACAATCAGCATTCCTCTCTCTCTCTCTCTCTCTCCCCCTCCCTCCCTTCCTCTCTCTCCCCTCTCTTTCTCTCCTCTCTTTATTAGGGAACAGTATTTCCTTAGTGGTTGGACTTGCCCTGACTTTGATTATCATCTAGAAGCTGGTCAAGATGAACTATTCTGGAGAGCTTGTTTTCAACTGTTCCCTGTGGGAACTATGATTCTTTGTTCTTTGTGTATGTGCCAGGACAATGGAGCCTTCTGGTGGTTGGCTGGAACATGGAGCAAGGAGCAAGGACAAATTGTTGCCATTTCTTAACCAGAACTGTAGCAAACTTAAACTTTGCAGCCTTGTATGCTTATGCGAATGATCAGTGCATGTTGTATGATGTAATGCATTTGTGATAGGATGTTAACAAAAATTGCTACGTTTAACAAAGATTGCTTCTAATAAAAGAGGGTTTCGGAGTTTGCTCTGAGCTCTCATCCCGATACAACTTTGCGTTGTGTCTTCTTTTCATGAAAGACCACCACAGTTCCCTAATGAGAAAAAGCTTCACTTCTAGTCTATCTCTAAATCAATCATTTATATGGCCATCCACCTTGCAAATTTGACTCTGGGTGGCTAAGCAAGTTTTAAAAAGTCAAAGAGTCAAATTCAATCAATAAGAGAGAGAGGGAGAGAGAGAGGACAAGAACAATCAACATACTACAGCAATTAAAAAAAATACTTAGCAATTAACCCACTTACATCAGTTAATATCCCAACCCCCAACCTGGAAATAATAGCTTGGTCTTGACAGTTTTCAATTTGCTTCATGAAAGGAAAGAAAGAAAAGAAATACAATATTTCATAATGTTGTCAATCCAAGATTAGGATCTTTTATCTCTTTTTGTGCAAATTGCTGATGGTAGAAACTGAGCAATTCTGCTACAAATGGAAAGGTTTCAATTTGTGAGAACAACATCTCCTTAATTATAAATGTATTTATTGTTATGAAGCAGTAACAGTATGCTTGCATGTAAGTTGACATAGAAAAGGCAATAGGAAAATAGGAGTCCCTTTGTGTAATAAGATGGTTGGTATTTAAATTTAATTGAAAAAATGGAAAAATACACTCAGAAAGATCTTACATATTCTGACCATAAAGACAACACCTGTCAGGGAATTGGTCCTATTGTATCTCCTATTTAAGTACTGCTGATAAGGCTGTACAATATGCTGAACAAGTAAGGTTGAGTATAATGGTTTCCAAGCTGGAACTCAGACGGGAAAGTAGACCACAGATTTGACAAATTTCATATTTTTCTCTCTATAAACCTATGAACCTTGAGACAACAGAAAGATGATAGAAAGGCTGCAATAACACAGGTCTGCTGAGATATTTTTCTTCACAGCTTAATGAAAAGCCATCAAAGAGAAATGATAGGGCTAATGAACCAGGGGAAAACAAAAACTGAAGGTAAAAGGAGGCTTAGCAATACAGAATCACATTTCCAGTGAATCATACCTGTTTCCATGCAGATTAAAGCATTCAAAATACAGCTTGAAATGAGGAAGAATGGTTATAAAACTTAAATGTCCAAGAAGTTTGAATCAAATAGGCCCAAGTCTACACAGAGTATATTATTTGGGATAAAGTTTAAGCTTTAAAAGTCTTTGTGGCGGTAGCTATTCATTTCCTCAATTTAGATTTTTTTTTTATTGCCTAGCACTATTAGCTTGACAGAAATGGTTCTAATTTGTTCCCATGGAACTCTGGAACCTTGTAAAATTAAACCAATATATTTTATAGATGGCATTATTCACTTTTATTTTTTCCAAATTTTGCCACTGATGTTTGTAACAACTAGATCTTTCCATGAAACCCATAATTTTGTTCTGATTGATTGTAAATCCAAATAATTTAAGAGTAATTTCCAAATTCCAAGTAATTTGTCCACAGGATTTTAGCCAAACTCATGCATGGCTTTCCAAGCAAGCGCCATCGAGTTTAAGAAACTGTGTCACATAAATGCAGGGAATCAGTTAATAAAAGTTGGTGTAGAATTTCATATCCTCCTTAGGGGAAAAAGAACCCATTAAATTGCTGAGTTTGTTCTGACTGAATGTTCTGACTGAATGGGGAATAGGAGAGCCAACTACGAATGCTAATGACCAGGTGACTGCAAAGAATATAATTTTTTCCCATTCCTTACCATTCAGTCAGGACTGAGTAAACTCTTTTTTGATGAGAAGCCAAACATTTTCAAGGGAAAAAATCAGGAAACTCCAGTTGACTTTGGGGGGAAAAAAACTTTGGGCTTGAGTTTGTCTACTTTTAAGCTGCAGTCTATAGATCCTTGCTTCTAAGTTTTTATTTCTAATATTAAAATTATTCCTTTTCAGTGCTTTTGTTTTAGCCTAGCAAAGGCATAACCTTTTCATTTGTCATTCCACTAAAGACTGAGTTGTTTGGATTAAAGTACCTGCTGTATAGAAGGCGGTCAAACCGGAAAATTCAGTCTTGTGCAACTTTGGAATGAAAGGTTGCTTTTTGGACTCGATAAAAACAGTTAGAGCTTCCTTCTTCCCTTATTAATTTGTTTTTGTTACCGGCATCTTGGAAAACGTTTATCAGACATTGCATCGTTTTATTTGTTTTACTACAAAAATCATCCTTATTCATGGCAACATTGGAGCCCAACGCTATTTTTTGCTTTTGTTTCCTTCCACTTTCTCTATCGGCGCAATCGAATATGGGCATGTAAAGGAACTCCGTTATTTCCCTGTTCCCATTGCCTTTGATCTGGAAAAACTAGTCAGCCATGAACGCAGAAAACGGTCAAGTTCCCGCGCAAAATCAGCCAGGCATTGAGTTAAGCCGAATAGACGAGGAAAGAGGAGAAGGAAGCGAGCTTCTTCAGGAAGAAGCCTCTCGTGCCACCGCCGCGGTAAGCCACTACATGCCTTTTTTCTATTTTGAGAGAGGCTTGTTTTATTCCCAGCATATGAAAACAGAAATTACTTGATCAGCGTCCCTTTTAGCGCATGAAGGAATTTACTCGAAGTTGTTAAACCTGGGAACTTTACAGTAATTCTAATGCAATTGGGGGTGGGGGGGAAAGTTATGAAATCTACTGGGGGAAAAACAGGGTGTGAATGAGTCAACTATGTGCAGTATCGATGCAGCTCTCTACGTGGCTGTTTATGTTTGGCGTCTCCTTCATTTGTAGTCAGAAGGTGTGCATTTATTTCGCTAGTAGAATAGTGCACCTCTTTGTTAACAAGGGGCACTTTTCTGAGCTCTAGCATTTTAACTGTTGGACTGTGTGGTCCTGTCCAAGAGATTCTCTCATCTTCCAATAAGCCAGAAGACAAGCAACTATTCTCGTTCTTTCCCACATCTGTCATAATAGTAATTATTTAACTTATAGGTTTAGAAAGATGATATGAACATATCCAACGTTTATGCCCCTTTTTATCTGAGGTTCAAGATAGCTTCACAGACTTGTTTTATCTTATAAAACTAACCCTATAAGGTAGGCAGGCTGAGAATGGGCAACTGGTCCAAAGTTACCAGAAAACTGCAAGACAAGAGTCAAGACTTCTATTTCAGCCCTTTGCTGGTTCAAGCCACAATATGTGATCCTGGTTCAAAATCAGGTGCCAGCTTACAAAGCAGGAGGACTGCTAGTCCTGCCTTAGGCTTGAAAGCTGAGTGACGTTGGGCCAGTTACTCTTTCTCAGCCTAACCCACCTCACAGTTTAAAACCTTAGAGTTCATATCAGTCTGCAAAGATGTGTGCAGACATGTGGAACAATGGTGTAGTGAAAACACACCTTCCTTTGTTACATCAAGATTATTGAATGTGTTGGTTTAAATATTTTATATTTAAGAATATAAACTTGCTTTTCATTTTTTAATTCCTTGTGTCTTTAGGAGACAAGCTGCTTAAAATCATGTTCTTCAATTATTTTTTGGAAATGCACACTCTGGATGGTTATAACATCTGTTTTTCTACTGTTGATCCTTGTGATCACTTTAAGTTTAATTTTGTACTCAGGTTTGTATTCTTTATGGATGCGATTTTTTTAGTGTGTATAATTGGGTCAAAAGATTGGGGGACTGAATGAATGAATGTATGTTTTTATTATGGTTACTGACATAATTGTAAAGAAACTTTAATAATAAATTAAATACAAAACAAAATATTATAATTGGTGGTGGATTTGTCAATGGCTAGTAAATGTTTACCTAATTTTACAGGCAATATAAGAAAATGTATCTACCCTCAAAGAGATTTAATCATATTGGTATGATAACAACAGATCTACATAGGAAAGAGCAGAAATTCCTAGGTGTTTGACCAGAGAAATACTTATAAGTCCTTCTAGAAGGTACAGTATAGCAGGAGATGAGCTATTCTGTAATTTTATCAGCCCCTTGTCCACAAGTGTATAGTCTCAACTCTTAGGGAACTTTTTTGTATTGGCTATGGGAAGAACATTGATGCATCCTAAAGTTAATGATTCTTAGAATTTGGAAATAGTTATGTGGTGTAAGATAACAGATAAATAACAGATAACAGACAATCAGAGTCGGAAGGGACCTTGTAGGTCATCTAGTCCAACCCCCTGCCCAAGCAGGAGACCCTACACCATTTCTGACAAATGACAGTCCAATCTCTTCTTGAAAGTCTCAAGTGATGGCTCTCCCACAACTTCCGAGGGCAAGCTGTTCCATTGGTTGATTGTTCTCACTGTCAGAAAGTTTCTCCTTATTTCCAGGTTAAATCTCTCCATTGTTCCTTGTCTGTCCTACAGATGCTTTAGAAAATAGCTTGACCCCTTCCTCTCTGTGGCAGCCCCTCAAATATTGGAACACTGCTATCATGTCTCCCCTGGTCCTTCTCTTCTCTAGACTAGCCAAACCCAGTTCCTTCATATGTTTTAGTCTCCAGGTCTATATAAACAGGTCTTGCTGTTTATATAAAGGGGCTTGTCTGCTTAGAAAAACATTCTTAAGTAGAACAGACTGGTCATATAGGTCCTTTTAGGCCTTTTGATATATCATTTAAATGAGATGAATGCATGCTCAAAATCTATCATTAAGTTTGGGGGATGGTTTTCCTAATTTGGTCTGGTGCCCCGCTCTGGCAAAAGATTGAATCTTACTGATGTTCATCGGACAGTGGAATTAAAAAAGAAATACACTTTGTAAGGTATTTTCTTTTTTCTAACAGTGACACGTATTATCCAAACATAAAACACAAACTCCTTAATTAAGTAAAACAACAATAAAAGCAAAAATGAAGAGAAAAGAACACACACACCCATATATAAAATAACACTAGTGCAAAGACTGAAGCGAAAATGTTATTTTTAAAGAAGTTTAAAAGGCAAAACAATTTTGTATCTTGATTGGCTGGCAACATTGTGTTACTTTATTGGAGGCCTTTAGTGCAGCTTGGCTTTGGGTAAATGGACGGCTATCATTAGTTAGGAAGCTGGGTTTCATCTGGGTGCCTGGTTGGGGTGTGTTTGAGCTGGAGGTATCAGGGGGGATCTGTTTGTGCCCAGGTGTTTGCCTGGCTTGTGGTGTGGAGATTTTTTTGTTTGTGAGTGCAGGCTTCCAAATGATTGACAGCCTGGTGGAATCATCTCTTCTGTTCATGCTTTCTGGTCTTTTTTCAATCTCTATGGCTTCTGTTCATGGAAGAATCCAGAGCCCTGGCCAATGCCATCCTCAGTACCCGCGAAAACTTTAGAAAACACACACATATATATATATATATATATATATATATATATATTCATATTCTTAAGTTTTTGCGGGTACTTACATGTATGGTATTCAGCTTTGTTCAGGTATTTTCCCACGTCATTGTAGTTGTGCTTTTAAAGTTGTAGCAACGTTTTAGCAGAATCTCATCTGCCATCATTAAAAGAGCAGGAAAAGAGAAAATGATGGCAGATGAGATTCTGCTGAAACGTTGCTACAACTTTAAAAACAGAACTATAATGAGGTGGGAAAATACCCAAACAAAGCTGAATACCATGCATATAAATACCCTCAAAAACTTAAGAAAACATATATATACCCAAACAAAGCTGAATACCATACATAATAGTTGTGCTTTTAAAGTTATAGAGACATTTCAGCAGAATCTCATTTGCCATCTTCACATATTGGGTTTTTCTTAATCGTGTGTGTCAGGCTTTGGCAGCCATTTCAAATAAAGCACGAAGCCAGCACCAAATTCAAACAGAAATGGCTGCCAAAGCCTGACACACACGATTAAGAAAAAACCCAATGCACAAGCCTGAGGATGGCAGATGAGATTTTGCCGAAACATCACTATAACTTTAAATGCACAACTATTAAGACATGGCAAAATACCTGCAGAAACCTAAATACCATACATACACACACACATACATACATACATACATACATACATTTTGCACATGTATTCATGTGTATGTTTATATGAGAAAACATTCTGATACCATCCTATCTTTTTTAATTAACATTAAACTGATCCAATGGTACCAATTACTTTTAAGTATTTATAAGTTACTCATTATTTGCTGGGAGATCAAGTTCTATTCTCAGCTCTCCCATCATTTTGTTATATTTATCCCATAACACAAAATCATTATTAATAAAACCAGAAAAGAAAAGTTTCTTACCCATTAAAATTATTTTTTATTTAGAACCCACACTTCAACAGAACACAGTCCAGCCATAATAAAATAAAAATGAATCCTTGCAGATTTTACTCTGCTAATCATTGCCAATTTTAGGGGGCAGTCTTATCTCTATTTCAAGGCCATTGAGCCAGTGCTTTCTGAAGACATTTCCGCATTCATGTGGCCAGCATGATATCATTGACATCATGCTGCTACCTTCCCACTGAAGTGGTACTTATTTATCTACTGTCATTTGCATGCTTTCAAACTGTTAGGGCAGGCAGGAGCTGGAACAGGAACAGGAATTCACTCCGCCACCTGGCACTTGGGTCTTGAACCTTTCTAGCTGACAAGCCCACTGTCTTAATCACTGAGCCACTGTGCTGCCTCTCACCAGCTATATAATAATATTTATTAAATCATAATAAAATAATACTGTTCAGTTATAATTTCTTAAGTTTTTCAATGTCCAAAAACCCTTTTGTCCCTTAGTTTCAACTCTCAAAACAATTCACTTTCAATGTCCAATATGTCCAAACATATCTGCTGTTTCCATGGGGTGGGAGAGTGAAGAAAAAAAAAAGTTCCCTTTAACAGCTTCTCCGCCGCTTTCAATCTTCTTAGGGATACAATTCAATTCAAACAGCTAAGTTCCAACAAATTTGAAAGATGTTACTTGACCCGGCTCAGACAGCACTTTCACTCTTCTTACTTCCTCCAGCGCAATCTTACCCGGTTGCTGGCTTCTTCGTGGCGGCCATTGCTGACCGCCGCTCCACTGCCTTGGGAAAAAGGGGTTTTTCCGGAGGAGGAGGGGGTCTGCGACACCCCCAACCCCCTGTCCGACTCCCCTCTCTCTTCACCCTTGTTGGAGGTATGGATTTCTGATTATTTAAAATTGATATTGCAAGTGGGAAGGGAGAGGAAAAAAAATTGGAGCAGAAGCTGAAAAAGGAGGAGATTGCCTAGAATCCCAAAGAAAGGTATATGGTAATTGGACCTCTTTGATTAAACATTAACCCCAGAAAGAGAAAGAGAAGAAGGAAGAAAAGTATTAATTTTTGGAATTTTTTTTGGAATTATTCTTGATTAAAAATATTTGTGGTTGTTTTGGGAAAAGTTTCTTTTTTCATAATGGCATCGCTTGTGGATGAACTAAAGACTGAATATCAAAAATATAAAAAAGAAGATACTTTGGGCACTTTGTTTCAATTCTTAGAAATGGCGTTATGTACTTATGAAAAGTTGACTATGCAGCAGAAGGACTGGGACAAAGAAGAAGAGGAAGAAGAAGCCATCTTTGATGAACAATGGGTTCTTTCCGGGGAAGAGGAGAAAAAGGATAAGAAAAAGGGGATTTTAAGAATTATAAAAACAACCAAAGAAGAGAAAAATGAGCGGAAAGGTGGAGGCAAGATTAGAAAGCAAAGGAAAGGGAGTAAGAAAAGGGAGGAGGAAAGACAAAGGGGTAAAAAGGGCAAGGAGAAGAATAAGCAAGAGAGAAAGGGGGGGAGGAGAAGCCTCAATGGGGGGAAGAAAGATCTAAAGAAAGTTTATTCAGAGACAATGGGTGAATTTAATTTAGGATAAAAGAGGGATTCTGGAGGGTACATAAGATTGTGTTTTTTATATGTGTATTTAGAGTATAAAATTCATTGTGTAATTTTAGAATCTATTAAACAGAATCCCAAGAAAAATTGTTATATGAAGTACTTTTAAGTTAGGGTAATGAGTTATAGACGTTACTCCAATGGGTGTATAGGAGAAGTATAATAAAAGAAAAAAGATGAATAGATAGTTGGAAATAGAACAGACAAAGAATATTATTGAAAATGGTAATAAGATATGAAAGGATATATAAAGGTTTTGTTATGTTTTTTTTTTTTGGATGTTGTATATTGAAAAAAAGGCAAAAAATTTTTTTTAATTAATAAGAAATAATTCGGATGAAAAGGAGAAGTTGGGATAAGATATGAAGTTAAATAGACAAAGTATTGATACTATAATTTGGAATTGTTATGTACTATTGGTTTTCTTCTTTTATTATTTTTTCTTAGAAAAGAACTTATAAGCTGTTATGCCTTGTGCATTGTTTATATAAAATTGATAAAAATGGTTTATATATATATATATAAAAGAAAATGATAATAAGATATGGAAGGATATATAAAGTGAATATGATGTTTGAATTTGTGTCTGTGTGAAGAGTTTCAACCCGGGATCAGACAACCTTCAGAAAAGATCTTTTAGTTTTGTTTATGTTTTATTGTGTTCTTTGTAAAATTAATAAAATTTGTTTAAAAAAAAAATACTGTTCAGTTATAAAAGCTTAAAGCTACTTATGTATCAACTAACTTTACTAGATTATATTTGCAATATAGAAGTCCTACAATCATCATCGGTATCTGCTCACAATTACTTCCACTAGCCACTTTTACAGAAAAAGAATAAGGTTTTCAAATCCTCAAATAGATCCAAGAATGTGTGGAATCTTAAGTGTGGAGGGAAACCCAATTCAAATCAAGAACCCAAATTGTGAAATATATACAAATGAGTAAGGGTAACAATAAAAAAGAAATGAAAAGAAGCCTTTGTATATAAATAGAATCATTCCAAGACAGGAAGTGGGAAAGGTAATGGGAAACAGTTAAGCACACAAAGACCACCTTCCAATTCATTATGAAGTCAGATAGATTAAGTTACCTTGAAGATATGAAAAGAGATAATGGGCAGTTATTATCTATACTGGCTTCTCATCCAGTTACTAATTATTTAGACAATGGGCAAGGTCTTCTCCACATGGCAATTTTTACTTGTTCTCCAAATTCTAACTTTAAAAAAAGTGTTGACTTCTGGTCTGGATGAAATAAGACTCTGAGTTCCTGTAGTAATACTGTGTTTCTCCAACAATATGGCCTCCACCAATAGGAAGGCCCAGCATGATTTCTAGGCATGAGGTGAAATTAAGCCCCGCCCCCAAAATTTAGGTCTATTCAAACTATGCGTTTCCCCACCATTTCTCATATCGTTCGTTAGAACTGCATGAGGTGAAGAGAAATGGGGGGGAAGGGTGGGGGGGATGGGGAGAAAACTTGCCTTTAGGAGTGCCCTGTAGGTAGCCTAGGCTAGAATACCCCGATAGCTGATAGAAGCTCCCTGAAGGCAGAGTCCCCAGCCGCTTCAGGGCGAGGCGTGGCTCCCCATGTCCCCTCACCTTTAGGCAGTCTTTTTCGGATGATGGAAGCTCCCCAAGTGCAGTCACCAGCCACTTCGATTGGCCGGTAGAAGCGGCCTTGCGGCAAGGGGAGTGTGTGTGTGTGTGCTTGCCCCAAGGCCGCTTCTACTGGTCGATCGAAGTGGCTGGTGACTGCACTTGGGAAGCTTCCATCGCCTGAAAGAGACTGCCGAAAGGCGACGGGACATGGGCAGCCACGCCTCACCCCAAAGCGGCTGGGGACTCTGCCTTCAAGGGAGCTTTCATCTGCCAATAGAAGCGGCCTCATGGTGAGCCACGCCTCACCCTGAAGCAGCTGGAGACTCTGCCTTCGTTGGCTGATAGAAGCAGCCTCGCAGCAAGGTATGTGTGTATGGGCCACTCTCGGTGGGGGAGGAAATTAAGTCACCCCCGAAAAGACAGCCTACCCGTTTTTTCAGGGGTCAAAAAAAAAAAAAAGCTTGGCCTTATTTTGTGAGAAACATGGTATTTAGGCTATATGTCTGAAAAATAACTAATTTTATTCCCTTTTGTTATTTTAGTGGTTCACATAGATGAAGATGAATATTGGGATTCTGAATTAATTGCAAGTGGTAAACAACACAATTTCTCGGGAATAGTAAACATTAAATGTCCAAATCCTAATGCGCTTCTCTCAGAATCTGCATATGACGTGTTTTCTACAAATCTTAATAAGAGGGTAAGTTCGTTTTAGTTATGTAGAACTGCCTGATGATGATTGTGAAGTAAAAACATTGGTGGAATGGTCTCCCCCTAGACTTATCATTGGAGATACTGTATATAAAAGAATTTGTTTTCCTTGAATATTTTCTTTCACTATTAAATCAGACAGCTATTCTTTTCTATTATTAGACAGCTAAGACTTATCTGTAGCCTGGAATGTAATATATTTGGGTTAGAAATGTTTTCCCTATGAGCATAAGGCACTTATGATAAATAAAGGGGGATAGCATTTTACTTATTAAGAAGCTGAAGCTCTTAATAAGAATACCTAGTTTCCTTTTGTAGCATTCTGCTAGAGAATCACCTGCAATAGTCAAGGGAATTTTTGCCTTAGGAAAAGAAAACCAGGTTTTAGTCTAGTAAAAAGAAAAAGAAAACCAGGTTTTAGTCTTGTAAAAAGAAAAAGAAAACCAGGTTTTAGTCTTGTAAAAAGAACAAGAAAACTAGATTTTTCAAATTAATTAAAAGTGTACATAGCTGTAAGTTAGTTGCAAACCAATTGAGAAGGTTTTTTCTATATTGTCTAAGACTGATGATTAATTTTTTTCTCTCAAGCTTAAGGATGTATACAGTTACTCACCTGCATTGGGGAGATATTTTACCTCATCTGAAGTTACTTCTTTCAGGTATGAAGGGTGACAAAACCCCATATATTTAATTTTGTAATTTTATGGAAAGGAATTTCCTCTTAGTTGTCATTTGTGGGCTGGGGAAGTAAAGATGGAATGAAAGAAAAAGAACTTTCTATGCAGCTTGTAGTATGTTGAAATGCAATTATTACGTATGATAATGAGCATTTTATTTCAGCCATACCATACTTTCAGAACACATAATATATTGAAATGATACAGGCTATCCTCACTTGTATCCTGTTCATGACTAAAGTCATCATAGTATTCTACATGAGTCTGTAAATTGTAAAGAATTCTAGCAGTGTTTAGTGGTTATTGAACTTGTTCAGTCTTTTTTACATTTTAACTGAACAATATGAACAAATAAGAAATGTCTCTAATATGAAAGATTTAAAGAATCCAATGTCCTGCTAAGTTGCTCCAAGAAATAAATTAGGCATTTTTAAAAAATAAATAAATTTTTTTTTAGCTTTTCCATCCTACTTGTATAGTGAGAAGGAATACAATATATATTTGTTCCACATATGGTACTTACTAGATATTATTTGAAGCCATAACTGTGAGAAAATGCTTTTAGTTCATGCAGAACTACAGGCAGAACTTTGATTCTGAAATAATGTCAGAGGGTCTGGATCTGAGAGACTTCAAACTTGCAGGCTTACCCTACTAGACCTTCTTTTGACTATGAACAAAAAAGTTGAGTTTTGGTGTTAAAAATCATGGGTATTGGAAGCTACTGTAAGAATCAGGTTGTTTGAAGTTTCTGAAATCAAATTGTATATCTTGTATAAATGAACTGGGTCCATATTCCAGAGACATACTGTACATTGGTAACTGTAGCATCAGCTGTGGAGAGTAAGGAAAATGACGGCAGACATAAACCAAATCCATTAGTTAAGTGATGAGAAGAAGAACATATTTTAAGTCAAAAACTACCCACTGGGACATATAGCAACATGTTTTTGAAAAACAGCTAAAATAAAGCCTTAGAAACATGTTTTTTAACTGAGGGATCCTTGGTGATTCCTGAACTTGGTTGTTTTCTTGTAGATATTTCATTACCAAATCTGGTAACATCATTATGATGAAATTGCCTAGCTTGGTAATGAAACATTTATAAGAAAACAACCAAGCTCAGAGAAGACCAAGAGCCCCATATATCCTGAGCTACAAGTATTCTCTTCCATTGTTTTCTAACCATTTTGCATTTGATTCTCACTTCCTATTATTCCTTCAGTGGAGAAAATAATACAGTATCATACTACTTGCAATTCTTGGTGCCACCTGAGAGTGCAGACTTCATGAAGTATAGAATGAGTAAAGAGTTTGTAATGAATATTTTAAGACAAAATATATATGACAAGCAAAACATCTCTGATTTGGATATACCTGAATGTACAGATATCATACTTGATCCATCTTCTGTTACAATAAAATGTAAGTGCTTAACAAAGTGAATAATAAGTTCATATTCGTTCTTGAAAGAAAATTAAAAGACATTGCTAATTCATGACCTCTGGTCCAACATCTTAGAAACTATAAATTTGTTCCTTCGAGCTTGGTAACAGGTTCTAAACAATGAGACAATCAGTTCCCCTCCTGGCATTCATATTTATGACTAAGCTTTCAAATGCCAGTATTTGAGACCTTTAAAAAATGTGAAGGCAGGGAAGGGAGTTTTGGATCCTGAGTGCCAAGATAACCTGTAGTAAAGAAAATCTACCTAGACCTGTTCACACCTCTCTTGCAAGGGAAATTTAAACCAGTCTTGCTTGACTAATAATAGAAGGGGAAAATTTAAAAGAAAGGCATCATTAAAAGCACTGAAACTTTGCCTCCTTTACTTGTCACTTATATTATTGTAATTGGTTTGATTTATCTTACTTACTTGCTGAGAAATACTTATAAATGAATTCCTAATACATAAAACAATATTCTAATTTGTTCCTTTTAATGGTTATAATTGCTGATTTAAATTACTAAATAATATTTTATAAACCTGAGTAGTTTTTATCTTAGTGATAAGGATCTATACCTAACATTTACATAATAATTGGTATAATATATAAATATATCTAGTGTGTATGTAATTTATGTGATATAAAATATTAATAATGAATAATTGCAGAAGTGTTTTTTTCATTTTTTTGAAATGTTTATTTTTTTTTTGTTTTAAAGTAATATAAACCATCAATACGGGAGGAAGAACTGGAGACAGATTTCAAGAGTGACTTTGGAGGACTCCTTTGATCTTTGATCAATTTTTTAATATTGCAACAGCAGAGAAAATTGCTGTATCAAGTAATTGCATACTTACAAATTCAAATTTAGAACAACAGTATAAACTCCGTGAACAGCAATCAAAGCATAATATAGTACAAGAAACTGAAGCAACAATTTTGATAAGAGGGTGAATGGTCCAGATCTCAGATAAGTAAAATCCTATTCAGTATAAAGACTCCTTTTTGTGTAATAATGTAGAACATTTTCTACATTTTTTTAATCAGATCAAGTTTCTACAGAAAGGTATATTTAAAAAAAAAACACACCCACAACTGTATACAAATATTGCTTTTATTATTGCTTATTATTTTTGTTACAATGTATGTTGCTTTGAGAGTGTTAGCTTTAATAATTCATAACAAAATTGATTACTAGTCATATACAGTAAAGATGGACAATTCTGTCAGTTTTACTTTCATTTGTGTACATTTTACAGTAATTCCAATTTCTTTTTGAATGAAAAAGTTAATTCCCTAGGAAATATAGCTATCACTATCTTTAAGTTACATAATTCTCAGTTGTTTTACCAGAGAAATTATTAGGAACAAGTTATTTCTCTTTTGGAAGGACTTTTTTTTATCTTCTTCCCTATCAATGTTAAAGATGAAAAGCTTGGTTTGCAATTTTTTAAAAGTGAAAACTCCCTAATTCAGCAATATAAATATTGTATACAGTATGTGCAAGCATTTAAAGTCTGAAGCCTTCAGTTAGAATTTTAAAAAATGCCAGTTTTGCTTTTGAATCTTAGATGACATTTTGTAGCAACTGTATCTTTGTAAAATTTATTCTTTGAAAGATAAAATATACTTTGATTTTTTTCTGAAGCACTTTTTTAAAAATCAAATGCTATTTTAGCTTTTCATATAAATACAGTCTCTTTGGAAAGTTCTTATTTAAAAAGTAATTAGTTAAAATTGAGTTATGCTCCTGCATTCTGAACTATTTGAAACTGAAAGATACATAGGAAGTTATAAGGGATAGTGGTTGTTTCCTAAACAGGCTGACACATTACTAAACATTACCAAAATTTCTCAGTCTGGGTTTATGGTTGAATCTAAGGATATTCTTAAACTACAAATATATCCAAAGATGCCACATTGCACACATTCGTCAGATTGACACTGCAAGAGTTGTTGTAACTGGCATTGCAGCATTTATGTCATCAAAAGTAAGGTGTCCACAGCAATCACACCATCCTTGCATCAGAAGATGTCAATAGTTTAAGACCCCCTGCCAGAGAAAAAAATTGGCTACATTGTTTTCCCAGTTGCATGAATATTGCTTGATGTTCTTCCCACCACCCTCATCCCCATATATATTGTGTATTCATGTTTCTCTTGCTATTCCCAATGTTGTGTGACTCTTCCCAGCTATTGTTGAAGCCTGTCTTTACGATTCTGTTATATTAGTTCAGAAATCTTTGAATGACACCATTATTGCTACTGAGAAACTGGCTTCTCTTTCTATTCTGGTCTTACGTTTGTATCTGGTTTTGTGGTACTTTGTATATCTATGTTTGCTTTTACTTTTGTTATCTCTTATATTTCATCAGACTTCATCCTTTTTTCAGTAAAGCTGTAGAGAAATTTTATTTCAGTGCAAATGTTTTACTCTGGGTGGATTTCCATAGATGGGAGTTTCCTCTCAGTGCAAATTCTTCAGAATGGGGGCTTTCCTTCTATTGCAGCAGGTGAAACAAATGATAATTCCTCCCTTCCCCATCTCCTGTAAGCTTAGTAACACCCTTGGCTGAAGCAATCTGCATTTTCAAAAGCTGCATTTTCAAGTCAAGGGCACACCTATTATATGCAACAATCCTGAGAACCTGAAAAGTACCTCCAAACTCTGGCCAATTTTATAGCCAATCCTTCCCTACTCAGAATATCAAGCCCTGGGGTTACTATTCATCTGAGATAGCAGAGGCTCCCTGCTAAAGTAAGGGAAGCTATCCTGCTTCAATGGACAGCCTTCTAACCCACCAAAGGATGGTGGAGGTTGCTTGTGATGGATCTGCCTGAGCCTAAGAATAATGAAAATGAACATTTCCAAAACTTTCCAGAATAGGATGACAGGATGTTTTTGTTGGAAATTAGTGTTTTTCCCCAATAATTTTGAAGCTCCATCTTAATGTAGTTCTTGATAGATGAGGATCAAAATATACATACCTCATTTTCAGGATTCTATAACCTAACCCTTTGCTCATTGCAATAAATATGCTATTTTGAATCTGCTTGAATCTTGGTTACCTGACTGTGAACTGCTGTAACAGATCAATGCTGCCTAGTAAAGTATGTAGATAGATGGATTTTTATCCACCAGTGCTCTGATTCTGCAGGCAAAGTGTATGTCTCCCAAATTCTGCTAGGGTTGAAGGAGTGGAAGTGGATGATTCTCAAAATTCCCCTCTGCAAAAAAGTGCTGACAGCGGCTGGAAGAATAACAGAGATTGCCTTCACCAAACACTACACAACCACAAACACAATATCTATTGTGAGATTCGGGCTGATTTTAAATCTTTAATGGTCTTTAAATAAAAGACCTGCTTTTGAATATGGATCTGGAGTACTGAGCTGTACATAAAAATAGTTCAACTAACAATGGATGGTTACTCAGTGCTGTGGGATAATTATCTTTTCACTTCACATGTTAACTACCAGCTCCCTATCATTTCTGAAAGCTAGGTTTTTTTTAAAAAAAAAAAGCTTTTATTTATTTTAATTGTAAAATTTTACTAGCTACCTATCTTGCCACACAGTAACTAACCATAGGTTTAGCATTCTTCTAAAAAAAAATCCTCCTTTACCATGTAGCTAACCCAGCACCTACCAACTGTTTTTCTAGATGATTGATGGGTTCTGATAGGTCAGGACTGAATGAGGTCACAGAAGAAGTGGTGAAAGACAACTCTTTATCCCCGTGATCACCAGACACCTGGTGGGTAAAGTGTCATCTCTCCCAGATTTCCCTGCAACTGAAAGCCTGGCACATAAGTTATTGTTCATATTGAACATTTTATATTAATAACTCATTGTGCAGTGGTGTAGTTACATGTGAAGGCTGCTGTTTGGACTGTGAAGGCTGCTGTTTGGACTGATTCAGATGGCCTGGTAGGAATAGAAGGGGAACTGACTAAATTTGCAGATGATACTAAGCTGGCAGGAATAGCTAACACCCAAGAAGATAGGCTCAAGATCCAGATGGATCTTGACAGACTGGAACACTGGGCTGTATCTAACAAAATGAAATTCAATGTAGAGAAAAGTAAAGTCCTATACTTAGGAAAGAAAAACCAAAAGTATACATATAGACTGGGTGAAACCAGACTCAATAGCAGTAACTGTGAGAGGGATCTTGGAGTCTTAGTGGACAATTAGCTAAATATGAGCTAGCAGTGTGCAGCAGCAGCCAAAAAAGCTAATGCAATCCTAAATTGCATTAACAGAGGGATACAACTGAGATCAAGTGAGGTACTAATACCACTCTATAAAGCCTTAGTAAGACCACGCCTAGAGTACTGCATCCAGTTTTGGTCACCACATTATAAAAAAGATGTTGAGACTCTAGAAAAAGTACAGAGAAGAGCAACCAGCATGATTAGAGGACTGGAGACTAAAACATAAGAATGGTTACAGGAACTGGGCATGGCTAGTCTAGTGAAGAGAAGGACCAGGGAAGACATGATAGCAGTCTTCCAATCTTTGAGGGGCTGCCACAGAGAGGAAGGGGTCAATCTATTTTCTAAAGTGCCTGTAGGACAGACAAGGAATAATGGATGGAAAATGAACAAGGAGAGATTTAACCTAGAAATAAGAAGAAACTTTCTGACAGTGAGAACAATCAACCAATGGAACAGCTTGCCCTCAGAAGTTGTGGGAGTGTCATTACTTGAGACTTTCAAAAAGAGATTGGACTGCCATTTGTTAGAAATGGTGTAGGGTCTCCCACTTGGGTGGTGGTTGGACTAGATGACCTACAAGATCTCTTCCAACTCTGATTATCTGTTATCTGTACCAAAGGATAGCTTGGTTTGAGCAGCACTTTGAGGTAGTATAAATATCACCATAGAACACCAGCAAACATTGAAGATCCCAGAAACTGTTCTAGCTGTTTGAGAGAGAACATTATTGACTGTACCCACATATATATCTTACAATGCAAATATTATTACTATCCAGGGGTGCCAAACTCTCTTGCATTGCGGGCCATATTGTGATGTATCACAATGTTTTTTGCCTTTGTGGAGCCAGGGTGGCCATGGTCTGTGTGGGCCATATCCGACCCACAGATCACCAGTTTGACAGGCCTGCTGTACACCATATAGTATGATTTTAAAAATGCTATCAAAATGGCTTTTACAAAGAAAACAACACTAAGCAGACAATATAAAGCAATTCCTAATTTATTAGTACATCATCATAATCATTGCTGTCTTGCTGGCCAGCAGGAATCACTGTTTTTGAAATAATGATGATATCATCATAGTCAGTCATAGTGCTTGATGTGTTAATGTTGCTGCTGGCATTTTCTGCAAAGTCAATAGTAGTATAATGTAATTCAGAATGGCTGTCTGGTATTTTGTAAACTGTGTCCTCCTGATAAAAAGAGATTAATGTTATTTTTCCTTTAATAATACATATGTTTCCTACACCTTAATTTAATGACTATTCTTAATTTGGTTAATAACATGTGACTAGGTTTGTTCCCTAACTACAGTTCTTCCAATAATGTGACTACCTTTATATTGGCTAGTCAAGTAATTAAACCTCAAATGTTAGTTAGATCTAGACTTGATTAGTGTTAATTAATGTAAAACTAAAGCCAATCAAAATAAATTGTAAGCTATGTGTACAAATCTTCATAGTACAGATGCATTAATTTCATTATGCTTTAAACTTGAAAAACAACAGTAGTCCCAGTTGGGCATTTTAATGTGTACAACTGTCATTGAAAGTGTGGATAAATATCTTTTTTTTCTTCGTAGAATATGAGACTCAAAAATATTGCTCACACACCAAGTCTAATTGAGTCACAAGATAAAGGAATCAGTTATCTGATGTCATTAAATTATTCTGTTGAATCCTGGGCTTCAATCCCAGAGATTACTATTTTCAACACTATGTTGTCCAAGTGGCTGTTAGATTCATTAGATGTGGGTTTTTACAACCTCCTCTGCCTTTGATAAGAGTCCTAGGAAGGTACTGTTTAGACATCTCTGTGGTCTATCACTCTTCCTCTTTCTCTTACAGTTGTAGCAATGCAACCATGTTAAAAGGCAGCAGAAATGGATAAGGTGAGAATGCTGATTCTGTTTTGCTGATTCACTGCTGAAAGGAGCAGAGGGGAAACCAAGAAATGGAAAAAAAAACAAGTCCAGCTCTTCTATTTTCCTTCACAATAGTTGGGGTGGCTGTAAAAACATGTAAAAACAGCTGTCGCAAACAGTTTATTGTGCTAGCAGTGCAAAAAATAGATAAGGAACAGGCAAGGAGACATCAGTTCTCCAGAAGAAAGGTGATCCAGAGGAACATCCTTCCTGGTAACATTGTCGTGATAATTCAGGAGCCATTCTTAATAAAATTTCCAATTGAATTGGAAATGACAATTAAATAGATTCAGGGCAGAGGTTAGATACACAATAAACCTCTTGTTCTCACAAAATTGTTCCCGTGCTTAGAAATAAATTTTCATATAAAACACAGTTTTATTGTACCCTAAAGAAAGTTGACTTTTTAAAACAGTTCCAATATTAAAGGCTAAAAAAAAAAAAGGGTACCTTGTACCAACATGTAATAACAGTAATAAAACAAATAATTCAAAACTAAAAGGGGAGGGTTGAATGAGAAAATGTAAAGCTTGCCAGCGAATGGAAGTCAAATGAATAAATCATAACTTTTCAGTCTTTCAATCTTAAAATTCATTTATTTAATCAGAAAGTAAGGAAACATTTTCAATCTTTATTGGAAATAAAATGAGAAATCCAAGCAAAACACTGTCCTATATTTGAGCAATTTATTTTTTACTTGCACTCAAAAATATGTAAGGGAGAAGAGTGGTGACAATAGGTGCAGCACCAAGCTGACTTTGCTGATTTTGAAAAGGTAAGTAGATGACCACTTGGCTATGATATCTTAGGAAAATCAAACTTCATAGACTGAAAAATGAAATACTCCCAGAAGAAGGCAAAAGCTAACCACTTCTCTTTTATGGTTAAAAGAAAGCACCATAAAGCTGCAACAGATTCACAGGAGACCTGACTTTAAGGGAGGACAGAAGGGTATAACACCTTCTTGGTTAAGCACTTTGGAAGTTCTGCAAAAAGTAACTTTTCTGGAGCCTTTTTAAAACACTGGATTGGCCAAAGGCAGAATTTGTGTAATCCTTCCAGACTATCATTTTCATCAATTTATTCTTCAATTTACAGAAGGCTGCAAAAGGAAGTTGACTTGTTGTAGAGTGGCAGATTTGCTGCCCTATTAGACTTAATACATAAAAAGGTAATAATCAGAGAAATAGAAATGTGATAAAATTAGACTATGAAAAGTATGAAAAACTATAACTATAACGAAAACACTTGTATTAGCTGCAACAATGATAAACATTACTGATTCTGGAGCTTCCTTCTTTTAAATTGTTCCTTCCATTTCTCAACAAACCACTCCACATCTTTCATTTTTATAAAACCATAAAATATCAGGATTGGAAAGAATTGTAGACACTCTGAATTCCAACTCTAAGTTTAGTCATTTTCTGAAACAACACCAATTGTGCTTTGTCTTTACATGAAGGCCTTCAGTTAGGTAAAGACAGCTGTTGTGTCTCTTACAGTGTTCCAACTATTCATATGTTTTCCTTTCAGGCCGCTTCTCATCTTGTTTGTTCTAATCTGGATATATTTCAGTGTATGTATCATTTTCTTTCATAAATATTGCAATATTTTTGTAATAAAAGAATATGCTAAGTAGGATCTGATTAAAACAGAATAAAGAAGCATTGAACTGCATTTACTAATTTTTGATTCATATTTAATTTGTAAGACACTAAGGTAACCATACATTTCATGCATGTCCAGCTGCCCACAACCTCAAATTTCTAGTGTTTTCTTACCAAATTGAAAGATTCTGCATTTGTCTCTGATAAAATTCATCTTGTTGGACTTTATTTGAATTTGCCAATCTGAATCTTGGTGCTGTTCTCCAGTACCTTTGTTATGACGCAGTGGTGTGTCATTAGTTGTAAAATTGTTTTATAACAAAAAAAAGTTTTAATTCATATTATATCCATCGGGGGGGGGAATGTTGTTGATCCTTATATATTTTTTAAAATAAAAATCCCATTTGTCCTAGTAAAATATAGATATTGTTTTATGGATAGTATGATTGGTTGTACAGTCAGCCAGATGTTTAGACTAGATTTGACATTTTTATCCACCTATCCAGTCCTTCAAAAGGACCTTGGAGAAGTATGTTGTTTGATAGTATTAGAGATGTCATTGTAGGATATCTGCAATGTTCCAAATTAGCTGTTCAAGTGTTATTCTAGTTGCTTTAGGATTGCATCGAGGGAACCTATCACTTATTGGTACTATCTTTGCTGTCTTTTGCCACAGTTGTTCGATTTGTATTTGCAGGTCTTTATATTTTGTGATTTTCTCATTCTTTTTCTTCTAATCTGTTCTTTCCAGATACTGCAATATCCATTATCTAGTCTTTTTTTGCCTTTCATATTAACATTTGTTAAGTTGGGGTGTTATGTGGCAGATGCTTGTCTGTTTGAATTCTAAAGCCCAGAGTACTTTTAAGTTTTTGATTTTCTATTACTTTGTCTATTTTATGGTCCCACCAGTTTTTCTTTCAGGCAAATTTCTTGCAGAGTTTCCAAAGCACCATTGCTGCTACTATTGTTTGTAGTCAGTCTGTGTGACTTTTTAGCATGGCAGTTTACATGGGAATTCCATTTTACCCATACAATACCAGCCTGTAAAATAGATTGTACTGGTCCAAAATCACTCCCTGAATTTCCATGATTGGGATAGATTGAACCTGAGTTTCTCAATTCCTACTACAAATCCTAACCAAGCAACAGTATCTTCAGATAATTCACTTTATAGATTCTTGTGCTGGTATATACCTCAGCCACATTCCCTTACCAAGCAAGCTTGGAACCAAAAAGTTAAACAAAATAGAAGACTACTTACATCTTTTCTCACTGCATGTCTTCTTCTAAAATGAGACCAAGGTTTTTTGCTGCAATAGAAATATTAAAGAAACAGCTAAAGGGTTGAACAGCCACAGTATTAATGATTTCATTATTTGAATCGGCATATTTATCACTTTTCTGAATGTTTTCTTTATGAATTTTTCTTTTAGTTTTTGTTTGCTTTTGGTTTTTGACTATTTTAGATTTCTTTACTATCGTGACCTTTGTTAGTTTTATTATGGTGCCATTTAAATATGGTACCATTGTTTATTTCTCCTTCTGCAATGTTCTGCAGTTAAAATCAAGACAAAACCAGTACCAATATTCTACACAATTTATTTCCTCTTTTGTCTTCACTAACTTTCTTTCTGCTTTGACTTTACTGTGCAATTTGTTCCTATCTTTTCTTCAATGATTACAGTTTCTACTCTTGTTAGAAGGCACGTACAGTATTTTGATTAGGTTCTCAAAGCCTTACAGAATAATAAGCATATTTTGAGCCCACTGGTGATAATCATTGCTAATGATGGAAGGTCCAGAAGGGGGAGATCAGATGACTAGTTAACTTTAACTAGTTGTTAAAGGCACAAACTCTGTTGTTACATACATTGTAAGATAATAAACGGTAAGTTATATTGCAATCCTATACTTATGTAGTAGAGTCTCCTTCAAATGGAATTTTCCTCCTGCTGACTGCATAAACATATTCATAGATGCTTTTTGGTAATGGTGAGGTATCTTACCATTGTCTTGTTTTTGGACATTTTTCCACTTCATATGGTAGCTTATGGTATTCCTTGGTAACCTCCATCCACGGATCAACCAGAACAAACTTTCACTTTCAATCCCAGGCAACATCAGGGGATGAATCAAGGACCTCATTTCTCATCTTTGTCCATTCATTCATCAATCATTCAGACATTTACACAAATGTAGAATTTACAACATTGACTACGTGAAAAGCATAATAAGCTGCACTTACTTCTATTGGAACATAAAAATAATGACTGTCTATTTTCAAAATTATCTAGCAGTTATTCATAGGAAACATAGTTATTATGAGTAAGGGTTATTTTCCATATTAGAAAAAATGAAATAAATGAAATACATTTCCAGCAAGTAATAAACAAATCATCACAATAGGAGAACATGTGACCTTGGCAATTGGCCAGATTGTGGGAAACTTGATCTTGGCATTAATTATAGTATGTGTAAGGACTCAAGCTTAAAGTGAAACATTAACCTTGAAACAATTTGGAACTTACCTTTTTTTAACTATTTTGTTTCCCATGTCTTCTGTTCTGATAACACTAAATTAACTTCCCCTTTCTTCTGTCTTCTTTGGACCAGTTATTACAGTTGTACTGTTGGCTGGAAAGACCAAAAGAAAACTCCTGTCAGAAAGTCACAAGCATTCTTCCACAAGTTTGTTAGAATCAAAGTATCATCATGTTGCAATGTGGGGAAAAACTTCCGTATCATCTCTGGGGGTGTTGTTACCAAACAAATGACATCATTTCCCAACAGTATAAGAGAAACAGACTGTAATACATACTTAAATCTTGACTTTCTATTAACCCTACTAACATATCAGCTAAAAGTTTTGCAGGAATCACAAGACAGAAACCTCAACCAGGATTTGTTTAGTAATCTCATAATCATAACAAGAAGATATGAATTCCTTAGTTTTTGCATAGAACATGACAAACTACAGATCCACACTTATTCCAACAAAGCCAAAAATTCTGAAGAAATTGAAAAGCAGCTATTATTCAGGAAATACATGTAAATATAATGAACTAACGTTTCAGTCAAAATAACTTGTATTCATATAGCAGCAGCACAAACTTTTATCCTTTCAGGTAGTGGTTAGCAAGGTAACCACATCTTTCTTCTTATAGAATTTCTTGTCAACTGACAGCATGCGGTTTTAAAGGAAAATGGGCCTCATACCTAGTAGTAAACTAAAGTTGTCATATTGCTCAGTAAACCATCTCTTTGAAAGAAGTGGAATAGTGAGGCCAGTGATTCTTTGTAACATGGGATTTTGCAATTGGCTTCAAGTGTTTTGTTTCCATTTATATTAAAACACTGGGAAATTCAGAGTAAACTCTGAGTGATCAAAAACATATGACCAAGTTGGACTACCCTATAGTGTACATCTACAGTTACCCTAGATTGTGGAAAATTCAAACTGGATCCTGCTTTTGAGTTAGTAAATATAGGATTGAGTATATATATAAAAAAATCAAGTGTCATAGAATTCCCCTTGATGTGATTTTTTAAAGGACTTCCCCAAAATAATAAAACCAGCTTTCAGTTCTCTTTAAATGCTCTGTAATAAGTTAAGATTCTCCACATAACTTATCAGTGCCTTAACATCACACAGAGTTAAAATGATCTCTGTATTCCTTGTTATCTGTATTCTCTGGACTCAATACTCTGTAGGTGAGTTTTGGACAAATTTTTCAGATGCTGTAGTCAACCTGGTGCCCTCCAGATATTTTGGACTACAACTTCCACAGTTCCTTGCACCTGATCCAACAGACTGAATCTAATGTAATTCAAAGTAGCCAGAGGAGAGCAATTTGTTTGCTAGTTGATTAGCTTTATTGCATGTTAATATTACGTACAAAGCTATGTGATTAAAAGACTTTCAGTGTTATTTCTCTGAGATATGATAAACTCAACTGTTAATTTCAATATTTTTCTTGTATGATGCCAATGATAACAGAATGGATTGAATGATAATGCCAGATTCAGATAAGGTAGAGAAAAAATATTGGCAGCAGGGCAATATCAGATTGTGGTATGTTACTAGGGCTTGCTAAATTATCTGATAAACTAATGCATGACTTTGACATAAAATATGGCTATCGCAAGTTAGAATGCAAAAGCTATTCTTCCAGGACACCCTATCTATGCTGGTTTGTCTCCATTACTACTGCTACTAGGCTAGAGGGTTATATCATGTATTTATTTTTATTTATTACTATTTCTAACTGCACCTAGAGGAGGGCTTAATTAAATAATCTTAAGGTTTGGGTAAGTACAATATTCAGAACACTGTGGATATGATGATATAAACTTAACTTATTTGCTCATTAAGAATTCATTTTTAAAAAGGGTCTTCATAATTTAGCACCTTGAACTTTCCTTTCAGGTGACACAGAAGTGATTTACAGGCCTGTTCAAACTATCACAACGGGTAAAAATGTGACTCTGTTCTGTCAGCTGGCCAAAAATCATGACATTGTTCAGGTCACCTGGCAAAAAAACCAAACCAACATAGCAACTTACAGCAAAGCTTATGGAGCTAAAATACTGAGTAACCAGAGCAATATCCATCTTTCCCAGAGTGATTTGACTCTTTCTGCCATCACTTTCAATGGGGTGACATTCAAGGATGAAGACTGTTACAGTTGTATCTTCAATACATTTCCCTTAGGACCTTTTTCAGGCAAGACATGTCTCAAAGTCTATGGTAAGTTATATTGTTTTATTGCCTGGATCTTCAACAATTGCAGATCATTTCATGCTAGCAGCATTACCTATAGCAGTTCTATAACATTTATAGGGTGCAATAAAGTGTTTCTCTGAACAAGAGAATAGTTTCTCTGAACTAATGTAAGATGATTGCCTCTGTTCCATGACTTAAGGAAAATCTAATTAACTATGGTAATATCAGAAAAGAAGGAAATTTTATTACATGCACACACACAAACATTGCTGAACTGAATGAGGATTAGTGAAATATGCATTATATAATTCCAGTATCTGGTCTCCTAAAGGCATTAATATCTATAATAAGGTGATTTAGTAGTTGTCATGATTATCTTGTAATGAATTTGGTTCTTTTTCTCTCGCTTTCCTCTTTTAGCTATGTTATCTTGAATTCTTATCAGTTGCGTGAAAAAAAGCCTGCAGATTCACAGCTTGATTTTTAAGGTTTCTCTAACACCTTTCCTGCCCCATATCTCTAATCTTCTGCTTCTCTGACCTGTGTTCAAGTGTTTGCTAATAGGGAAAAATAATTTTATGAAGGTTATTGTCTAAGAACTTGTTGCTTGTTCATCCTCTGTGCCAAAGCATATCACTTTTGAGGGATCAAAGCAGATCAGTATCATTCATGGTTGTTTTGCCTCTGGGTTCTTCTGATCAACACATTCCATCTTTCCTGTGACTTATCTACACTGCTTACTTGCCCTGTTGTCAGAATGGGCAGGCAACCATTGCTGAACAGCAGCTATAGGTGATACTACTTTCTGTTAATTATTTTACTCAACATAAAATAACATAGGTGTTTTTCTGCTCCATTTCCAAAGTTCACCCTTCCATATTTTGCCAGCTTGGGTGTTTCTGTCCTTTTTGGGTAGTGTATTTTATTTTATTAGATGATAACCCTCACAGGTTGTTGGTGATGGTATTTCACAAAGAAAGGAACACTCCTTGAATCGAATGTTTACTATAGCTTATATCTTTTAGAGCTACTGACACCAGGTATGTTTGATGACTCATATAACAAATCCAGGTGATGATTAGAATTAGAAATCTGAATTGTTTTGTATAATAGGCTATGTTTGGCTAAAATAGGACTGAGTAATTTTTAATTCATATATTTTTTCCTAGCTATTGTGTAAGTGGTCCACTGTATGATACCATAATATTAATATGGGGTTTTTTGGAGGAGGTGTTATACCAATTATATAAACACTGTAATTATGTTTTTCAATACACATTTAGTTGTGTTGTGTAAATTAGCCAATAAAAGTTCAGATTTCAGCCCAGTTTAAGTAAGAGCTATTATGATCACATTTTAATCATCATTCCTTCTCTGAACTAATAATTAATTTAACAATTGTTTAACATAGTCATAAAAATCTATGATGCCTGCCTTTAGATAATTTGTGGCATCTTTTGCAGTGTTAATAAAGAAAATAAGGCAATTTCACAATACAAGAACATATGGTGTTTGTTTACATGCTAGGGTAAAAGTAAAGACTCTCTTGGTCCCAACTCATCTCCTGGAAGTTATATGCACTGCTCCTATCATTTCCCTGTTAACTGTAGGCAAGTACTTGCTATTCTTTCAGGGTGTTTTTGATATATCACCATAGCCGTCAGTTCTAAAATTTTTGGTGGTCTCCCACTTAAGTGGTAACCAGGTCGTACCACGCATAGCTTTTCAACATGTCAGCTAACAGATACTGCTGTGCCATGGAGTTTTGCATGCTATTTTGAATTTTGAGACACTATCAACTTTCCTTCCTTTTCTGTGACAATTTCTGTGATTATGGTATACATCAAAAGACTCTCTAGCTGAAATCCCTTGAAACCTCCTAATTAACCAATAGTGGAAAGGAGGGTGGGATGGCTAATACTGGGCAACAGAAGAGCACTCTTTTTCAATTCCACATTATCCACTTAAACTACACCTCTATTGTGTTCATGTAACCTGATTCTACGCTGTTTTAACACATCTTTGCTTGGATTGAGGTTCTTTGGCAACAGTTTACAAGATACTTAATCCAAACTGTCAGGTGGCAGATCTTCCTTTGGTGTTGGACAATACTGCTGCTGTGCACTCCTGTTTCAATTGCAACCAAATCACTTGCCATCCTGTGAGATTTAGGTTGGGAAACCTAATAATCATAATCAGCCTATGGCAGTGAACTCTGTAATTTCTATATATGATTGTGAGTAACTATCGATTATGGGTATTACCATTTAATCCAGCTCGGCTAAAAAGAGGTGAATCATTGCTGACCATATTAAACATACACTCAACACCAATGCAATAGGTAGCATGCTATCTGGACATGTGTTTTATCAATTTTGTACCTGTACTAGACCAGATAGTGGTAGCTAATCACCTCTACCTAAACAGTGTCTTTCTAGGTTCTCTGCCTCTTTCTCACCCTAATGGCCCACTGTTAATGAGGAAATCCTTCCCTGTATTGCTGTCTCCTCTCTGATGTTGCTTAATAAATGAGTAATTTAGTTAATACTAAATACCATGTCAATCTAACTCATCAGAAGCAAGAATAATAGAAATTTTCTTACCCCCAAAGCACAATAAATATTAATTGAACAATTTGTTTTGAAGCTCTAACAGAACCTGAAATAAATGTAAGACAAGTTCCTAATCTGGATAATATGGAAAAAATAAGAGAAATAAACTGTTCAGTAACAGGAAGACCAGCTCCAGTAATTACCTGGAAGATGAAGAAACCTCTTCAGATAAAGCCAAAATCACATATGATTTCACACTCAAATAAGACAGTAACTGTCATCAGCACGTTTACTCAAGTCTTGTCCAAGACAGTCTCAGAAAATTCAGTAATCTGTGTTATTCAACATCCATCTCTAAACACTTCACAAGAGTTGATATTATCTGAAATTGTAAGCAAACAAGGTAGGTTTAAAGTCAGAAAATCCATTCTTTTCCTTTCCTTTCTCTTTCCATATCCTTTTCCTGCACCTACTCTCTTTTCTCTTGTTTTATCATAATTTGTCTTAGAAGTTACCTATTTTTCTTTATGAGCATTTTCTTCATGTGCTTATTATTTCATGAGCTTATATAAATGAGCCCAAAGGATGCCAGTCATTTCCTTGATCAAATCTATAATTTTCTAAAGGTGTTTTTTAAAACTAGACTTGCTAATTTAAACAAAAAACAAAAAATCTTAGAACAAACCTACTTTCCTAGCTTGTTTCTATTACAGATGCATTAGAGATTTTAACTTGCAGAATTTCTAATTGGCATCTCTAAAGGCAAGCCATTTCACTGACAGACAAATAGATAAAGAATGCTTATTGTAAAGAATGCATTTAAAAATTGTATTTCTGTAGAAGTGTATTAGGAAAAAAGCTCATTATATGATTTCTGGACTTTTTCCAGTTATTATCATTACTGCTACAATTTGATCCATTGTATTAGAAATATTGATAATACTGAATGGATCTAGTACAAACTATGTCTCGAGAATTCTTTGATAAAGCCAGATTTTAATGCAGTTCTATGCACACCTGATCTTCTCTATTTCTTCTTTTATTATTTCATCAGCCAATTATTAATTATTATTTTTTCTTTACAGCCCCAAACAAACATCAAAGAATTGTTATTGCAACTGTCTGTATACTGGTTTCCCTATTTGTCCTTGGGTTATTTATCTTTTTCATATACTGGTATAGAAGACGAGCACTAATAGAAAAAGAGCGAGATCTTCCATGCTGGGTAAGTCTCAAATATATCCCATAGTGTCTATGGAACAATGAAATGCTCCAGCACAGTTAGGTTAATTATAGGAGATAATTAGAGCTAATTTCAACTTCAGTCCTCTATATATTTGAACAACAGATCTTGCTGATCAAAATGAGCAACAAAGTGAGGGGATACAGCTGAATATATCTACATATATATACACAGGATCTTCATGAAGGAGATTGGTAAAGGAAGGATAGCCAATGGACAGAGAAGCAAAAATAAAAACAAATAAGGGAAGGTAGATGTGATATAGACTTTCAATATCACTTTTTAGAGGGATGAGAAAGGCAGGATCAGGATTTCCAGTTTGGCTTGCCTTGAAAATGCACCAAAATCTGTGATCGTGCATGCTATTTCATCAGAGGGTCCCGATCGTTTTGATTTGAGACCAGAGCCACCTTGTAGGGGTGGTAAAGAAAGGGGAGACAGCCGGCTGAGTTGAGGGGAGCCTCATCCCCCCTCCTTGGCTTGGCAACCATTCCTCTCCAAAGACGACTGCAGCAGTGGCCAGTAAAATAGCCACCCTGAAGAGGTAAGTCGAATGGACAAGATAGTGCAGGAGCAGTGAATGAAGAGTACAGCATAGAAACCAGGAGAATTTTGGCATAAAGTACCCCGGATTTAATTTTTTTTAAATTGTTAAGAAAGTGGATTTAAGCAGCGGACAAAGAAATTAAGAAAGAAGATACGTGACAGCTGAAGGGGCTTTGTACCTTAAAGGAAGAAGCCAGAAGAAGAAGCTTGCATTTTAAATAATTAAATATATAACCTTGACACTAAACAGGTTTATTAAAGCTGGACTGGGCTGTGTCAAGGTGGAAAATGGAACTTGAAAACTGACGTTTGGATTTATTGATATTGGAACTTTAAAATTTGATTTTTTTGATTGAGAAAAAGCCGGGGAAAAAGAAAAAGAATTGACTTTGAAAAAAGAAAAAGAATTGACTTTGAATATGGCGAAGAGTGCTATCTAGTGGAGAAGGGAATTGTTTATATCTCTTTCTATTTTAAAACTTGGATCCGTTAAAGACCTACTTGATACAAAATAACCAGAATTAGGACATTACAAAATAGGGACTCTGGAAAGTGAAAGTGAAATCTAAAAATAAAGAGAAATTGTGGATTTGTTTGGTGTTTTTGAAGCATAACTTTAATTTATGGACATTGAAAAGTGGAACTGATCTGGAAATCTTCGGAAGAGGAATCAATAAGAGTTAAACATTGGGAAAATTTCATAAATAGTGTTTAAAGATGGCAGGAAAGCTACTGGAACTTAAATTGGAAGTTAGAAACTTGAAAGATATGCTCCAAAAACAAGGCAAATCATTTGGTTTTGCGTTGCAATTTTTGGAAATGGAAGTTTCAAAATACCAAGAACAACAACAAGAAAAGAAACCATCGCAAGAAGTGGCCATCTTAAAGGAACACATGAAACAATGGAAACTGAAGCAAAGGGGGAAAGAAAGAGAATTAATAATAGAAGGTTTAACATTGTAACTAAAAGGGGGTTTATTTTAAAAACCGAACAAAAGGAGAGAAAACAGCAGGAAAGGAAATTTCAGAAGGGAGCAATGGAAAAGGAGGGGGATAGAAATTGGAGTGATAAAAAGAGGGTAAGAATGAAACAGGATCAGGAAAGAAAAAAATATGGCAAGCACATAAAAATGAAATGGAATTGTTTGAAAGACACAGAGATAATGGTTGAGATTTAAAAGAAGGGAATTCTGCAAGTGTATAAGGATTAGTTTAAATAAGAAATAATAAGTCTGTTTAGAAAATAATGGAATATAGATTATTAAGATGGGAGATAGGGACTGATATTGTTTTATTATTGTAGTGATTGTTTGTCTTTTTTTCTTTATTGTATGAAATTAAGAGAGGTAACCAAAATAAAGATATTAATAACATTGGCTAGTCTAGTAAAGAGAAGGACCAGGGGAGATATGATAATGGTCTTCCAATATTTGAGGGGCTGCCACAGGGAGGAAGGGGTCAAGCTATTTTCTAAAGTGCCTGTAGGCCAGACAAGGAATAATGGATGGAAACTGAACAAGGGGAGATTTAAAAAAGAGAAACTTTCTGACAGTGAGAACAATCAACCAGTGGAACAGCTTGCCCTCGGAAGTTGTGGGAGTGTCATCACTTGAGACTTTCAAGAAGAAATTGGGCTGTCATTTGTCAGAAATGGTGTAGGGTTTCCCGCTTGGGCAGGGGGTTGGACTAGATGACCTACAAGGTCCCTTCCGACTCTGATTATCTGTTAAATCTGTTAAATAAGTTAAGGCAAACAAAGTAGAAGTAATGTTAAAGGGAAAATAGTATTAGTTCTTAAGAAATGATGGGATTAATTATGTTGTTTTGTTTATAATTTTCTTAACTTGAATATATCTTGTATGGAATAAGAAGGGGAACTTACAGACCCAGGCTTAAAAGAAACATATGTAATGTAGTAATTATTAGAAAGTTAAAATTGTGGGGTTTTTTTTTGTTTCTTCCCCCTTTTTAAAGTATTAACTCAAAATTAAATTATGGGAATCTTATGGAGGGATTAATTATGTGATATGTTAACCACAGGGATGGAAGCTTGGAATTGGCAATAATAGGGGTTGCTTTGTTGTTGTTGTTGTTTTCTATGTTGGAAATGTGTGAATTTTTGGAATGATGAATTAAGTAAAGATAAGTAAATTGCAGACCTGACAGAAAAGAATATAAAATATAATGAATATAAAGATATATAATAATGCATTCAGGATTTAAAGAACTAGATTAAGCAATGTTTTGGAAAATTCATGAAATAAGATGGAAAAAGCTCAATGATTAAAATTAAAGAAAATATATAAAGTAAGATTAAGACAAGTTATCAAGTGTGAAAGATGAGTAGGAAATGAAAGTCAAGCTTGTAATGGAAATGTGTTAACCTGGGATCATGCTGTTCACTGAAGAAAAGGGTTTTTTTTTCTGTAATATGTGAAAATTGAATAAAACTTTTTCAAAAAAAAAAGAGAGAAAGGCAGGATCACTTTTATACAAATAGCTGATGGGTACACTGCGTAATATGATTGAATTGTTGGGGATAGAATTGATGTTTCTACCCATCCAAGCAATAAGAAAAGTGATCTCTATTTCCATGCTAATTTTACCAGCAGAAAAATAGAATCTGCAAGTGCAGTGATTCCAATCAATAATGGTCCCAAGCAATATTAGCAGCGGAGTACTTCAAGTTCTGAAATCAATAAGCAGCTTTTTTTCAGCTGAAATTTCTGCTCTAAACAGATTATAATTTTACAGTCTAGAACTTCTCCTTAATTCAGCCTTAAAAATGTGTTATTTCTCTGCCAGGTTGTTCCACTTTGTTCTGGAAGAACATCATGTAGAAAAAATGGCTACACAAAGAAAAAGGCCCCTATGAAATCATTTGCTGAAAGAAAGTTTCTGGACACATGAAACATTTCTATACAAAACATGAAATCACATGATGGAAAGGCATGAACACATAGCTCTGAGCATAGACAGGAGCATGCAACCAGCAGGCTGGTTAGCACCTAAAGGACCTCTCCTTGCCTTTTAATTAATTTTCAGCATTCTTTGCCTCTTTTAAATATTATGTATAGTTTTTATGCTTTTAATATTATATTTGTATACTGCCCAGACTCCTTCTGTGAGAGAGATGGGTGATTCCTAAATATACTAAATAAATAAATAAAAACAATGATAGTTTCCCTATGAATACTCCTTATTCTGGATTTTTTTTCCAAATTAGGTATTGCCTATGTGTTTACAATTAATGTTTATGAGCCGTACTCTATGTAAGACATACTGACAACCAGAAACAAAGCTATAATATAGTAACATCCAATAAAAATATTTATTTGCAAATGAGGATGTGTTTTATTTACTACTTATTCTATTCCTTTCAGCAATCAGTAATTGATGATAATCAGATAATTAATGATAATTTTTAAATAATTTCATTTATGTCAATTGAAATTATCTCTATGGTGAAAATAACACAGGACAGTATTACAGCTTTGCTAAAGATACAATTCCAGTTCCATTACAGAATTGTAAAAGATGACTTATGTGAAATTTTGAAATAAAAAATAAAATGCAAGCAAGAGAAACACACATACACACAATTACAACTTCAAGAATATAACAATGTCACTACTGAAATATATTAATTATATCAATGGAGACTGCTGAGCTGATTCAGAATGTGGTGGGCAAATAATTATGGATGCCCCTTCATGTATTATAAAATATTTCTGCTAAGTGAACTGTACTTAGGCGAAATTCAAGATGCTGTTTGCTATATATAAAGCTTGAATGGCTTCCAGGCCTGACTATTTACATTCTTGTCTATCTTCAACTATGTCTATGTACCTGACAAATTATGACAGAATTGACATGTTTTGAATCCCTGTCTATTCATGTTACATCACAGAGCCTCATTTGTTCTCATCCTGTATCATTCAAGACAGTCTTAAATGCTTCATTCTTTCCACGGGTACTAGGTTTCAATATTGTGCAAATGTACCATTAGTTCAAAGAGATTTGTTTGAGTTATCTCTTCACACAGCAAGGAATTTTTAATGCTTGTAAGTTAGCCAGAACGTTGTCAATGTGGCAGCCACAGAAACCAAATGTGTGTATTATCCATTGTCTATCATACGTTGTTTGTGAGACAGTAAAGTCAAACCAATAACTACTGCAGTAGTTATTTTTTACTGTTATGATCACTTCTGTTATTGGCGGGACTTTGTCATTGTTTTTAAGTTTGCTTTATTGTAAACTATTGAAAGACCTTATATATTGTCAGTACAGTAAATGTTATTGTATTAATAAAATAATATATGCATATTTAAAAAATTACTTATATAGTTTAGATGTGTATATGACATAGCTGATAATAAATAGAAAACATCAATATTTAAAATGCTACTGCAGCTCTTTTTATTTGTGCCAATCCCTTTTTTTAAATGCTTGTTTATGTTAAAACAGTGATGATGTCATTTAGAGAAGAGAGATGTACATTTACTATTGTACATAAATGGTGAGGAGGTGGAGAGGGTTGGTAGTTTTAAATTTCTGGGCACTTATATCTCGGAGGACCTCTCATGGACTATGAATGCTAACATGCTTGTAAAGAAGGCACAGAAGAGGCTATATTTCCTGAGAATGCTCAGGAAGATAAATCTAACTCAGTATTTACTTCTGTCCTACTACCGCAGTGTCCTGACATAACCGCATTCATGTATAGTATGGGAGCAGCTCTATAGTGGACAAAAAAGCTCTACACAGAATCATTAAAACTGCCCAGAATATCATTGGGCACCAACTACCAGTCCTGGATGACATCTTCACATCTTGCTGTTTGATGAAGTTGCACAACATTCTCAGAGACTCTTCCCATCCTGCTTACAATCTTTATGAACTGTTGCCTTCTGGCAGAAGATATAGAACAATTAAAACTCGAACCACATATTTTCTGAATAGTTTTTATCCCAGAGCTATAATTGCACTTAACAATGAATTTAAGGACCACCATCAGTGAGTTGTTGGACAGTATTACTTGGTCTGTTGTGTGGATGCTTGTGTGTTTTTTTAGGAGGTGGGGAATTTTGGTGGGTGGGGAGGTGTTTGAGGATTGTTGAGTCTGGTCTCTGGGTGTTATGTGAATTTTGTTGTATGTATACTGTGTATATATGTACAATGACAAAGAATTCAATTCAATGTCTAATGCCCATTGTACCTTTTGAAAAACAATTTGATTTCATAAAACAAAGAAAACCTTTGCATGATGAAAGCCTGAGGGTTTTCACTTGAGGCATAAATGATCTGGTTCATAGTCGCCTGCATTTCAAAGTATTCTACATTATGCACAGAACATTCTGGAAAAGGCTCTAATGCCAGGAAAGGTGGAAGAGAGAGAAGAAAACATGAATAACAGCAAAGTAAGTGAATTCAGATATAGTGGTGATGAGCACAAAGACCTGAAAGAATAGGTTAGGGACAGTGGTTATTAGGAGTCTAAAATAATACGTAATTTAAAAAAAGAAAAGAAAATTCAAAGTTTCTGCATGATTCTAAGGCTAGTTCACAGAAAATACTAAATTGTAAGTACAGATCAACAGATCAAATCTGCTGTGCTCACATAATGTTTAACAGAATGTGTGGATGACCTCAGGGAACGAGGAGCTGAGATGGTGCCTAGGAAACCATCAGACAAGAGAGGCAGGAGCCCTGGTAACTTAACGTTCAGAGAAAGAAACTTAGGAAGGACCTGCTGTAATTGATCAAGTGGTTAAAAGTAGCTACAGGAAATGTCAGAGTTGCAAGATTGATGTCAGCTCTCCCAGATAAACCAGATAGAACTAATTCTACTTTGTTGTAGGTCTACATTAAGAGAACTTCTAATTCCTTGTTTAGCATTTACTTTGTTTACAGTTCACAGTTGTAATTCACAGTTATAACAATGAGGAAGATGTAAATTGACCACCAATCTTCACAATTATGACTTCTACAGTCCATGCTTCAATCACATGCAGTGGACTGATTGCTGCTGGTTGCAGTAGCAATCAGTCAGTTGGGTCTTCAGCTTTTCTTCTCCCTCTTTTGCTTCTTCTCTCTCCTGAGCTGAACTGAGGTCCCTGTCCTGTGGAATAGCATTTCTCTAAAATCCTTGCAGATCCAATCCTGCTGCTCTTTAGGAAAGCTGTGAAAACCTGGCCCTGGACACGGTATCTTGTAACTTCCATTGGAGTGCTTTACACGGTACTGTCAATTTTCCAAGTAGGGGTGGTATTATTATTATTTTTTGATGTTTGATTTGATCTATTGCTCATCATGTGCATTGCCTAAGTTGTTTTGGCAGTTGAGGCACTTAAGTAATGGGTTAAAAAAAGAAATAAATGGATAAATAAATAAACTCTCTCATCAAACTTTTCTTCTAACTGTATACAAGCTCCCTTGAATTCTGAAGGTTCCCCCTCCCCCAAATCCAACCTGCGCTTACATGAAAGAGAAATGTAGATGATTACTAATAGTATATTTGGAGCAACTCATACAAACCCCACAATCCTTTCCAGTGTGTTTTTTCCTCCTTAAACTTTCATTCAAAAATAACAGGGAGGCTAGATATAATTGTATGATTCACTAAGGAAACCATTTCTGATAGCACTCAGAGATAAAGTAGAACCATCACAAACTGTTCCTTCTCACCTCCTGCTCCATCTCTGCTAAAAATATTGTGGCCAACACTTGCAACAACAGTCTTAAGATACAAAAATATTAATAGGGCTGAACTACCCTATTTCCTTCTGCTAGGTATTATTTATCAGTGTTCAAGACTAACAAGTTAGTTAGCTAACGAGCACTACAGCAAGTTCACCAACAATTCTGGAAGCTGTAGGACAAATTCTACTTTAGCACTGTAGCTACATTTAGAATATAGCACATCAGCCCATATTCTTAAAATCAGACAGTAGTGTCCTCTTAAATAAGGGCCTAAGCACAGGGGTCACCAACCTTTCGGACCTCAGGGACCACTAAATTCATAATTTTAAATCCTGTGGACCACTAATATGAATCCAGTGCATCGCTCGTGGAAGTGCCTGGACTTCCAGTGATGGGATGGGGTCCTTCAGGCACTTAGCCTGGCCACCTGTTTCTGCAACCTTAAACACTCAAAGAGCCATTAGGACCTGTTTGCCAAAGAAAACAAAACAACAGGATATCTCTCTCCCTCTCCCTCGCTCTCTTTCTCTCTCATCTCTTTCTCTCTCATCTCTCTCTGTATCTCTCATCTCTCCCTGAATATCTCACACACATACCTCTCTCCCCCTCTCTCTTTGTCTGTCTCTCATCTCTCTCATCTCTGTCTCTCATCTCTGTCTCTCATCTCTCTCTCTCTGTATCTCTCTCTTTCTCTCTCATCTCTCACTCACTGAGAGATATACTCACTGTATCTCTCATCTTTCTGTATCTCTCTCTCATCTCTTTCTCATCTCTCTTTGTATCTTATCTATCTCTCCCCCCGTATCTCTTTTTATCTATCACTCCGTTTCTCTCATCTCTTTTTTCCTCTCTCATATCTTTCTCTCTCATGACTCTCATGCTGTCTCTCATCTCTCACACTCTCTTTCTCTCACCTATCTCTTTCCCCTCTCTTTGTATGTCTGTTGGTCTGTCTTTCTCTTTCTCTCTGTCTCTCATTCTGATTCTCCGGTGCTCTCTGGGTCTCGTGGGTGTTTCTTCAGCCTTTGTTGGTGCTGGATGCACCTTGGTCACTTGGGGAGATGCATGACCTGCTCTTTGCACCAAGACACTTGCCTGCCCCAGCTGCAGCTGATGCTCCATGTTGTAATGGGCTCCAGGAGGAGGAAGGGATGCCATCTCCCCCTTTGCGCTAAATTTAACTGCGCTGCACAAGGTACTGCAAGAGCAGTGGGCAGGCCATGGAGGTACCAACAGCAGTGGAGGAAAGAAATGGCTGGGTTGGGCCAGTGTCTTGGGGTGGAGAAGAATTTGCGTGTCTCCTGAGTGACCAAGGTGTGCATAGGACCAACAAGGACTAGAACAAACACCCACAAGACCCAGCAAGAGATGAAGTTTTGCTCCCGCTCTGGAATATGGAACAAATCTTCATCCCCTACCCTTCCCTTCTCAGGCCAGGTGAGAAGTGAGTGAGATGAGGGCAAGGGGCAGAGTCAGCCAGTAGTGGGTTCAGCTAACAAGAAGCCACAGCAAGGGGATGAAAGAGCCATGGGTTGCTGACACCCGTTGCTTCAGCCTGTCTTCACTGCCACCCTCCCTTGCTGCATCAGCACCATTACTTCATTCCAGCCAGCGGAGGCTGTGCTATTCCTTGCACATTCACCACCTGCAAAGTTGCAAGTTGCACATATCTCCCTCTACGGCAGAGATTTCCAGCCCCGCTATAATCTGCCTGCCTGGTGCCATATTTCAGAGCTCTAGTCACAGGACTGGCTCATTGGACAAACCAGAGCAGCTTCTCCACCCAGGTGCGCTGCGGACCACCAACATTTTCTTGCAGACTACCAGTGGTCCACGATCTCTGTCTTAGCACACTCTTTTAATATTGGACATTCCACCTAGAGAATTACTAGGGAATTCCAACCCAGTACAGAGAAGTATTAATACTGGTACTCCTCAACTTGTGACCACAACTGAGCCCAAAATTTATGTTGTTAAATGAGTCAGTTTTGCCCTATTTTATGAATGTTCTTGACACACATGTTAAATAACCACTGCAGTTATTTAGTAATATGAATGTTAAGTGAATCTGGCTTCCTCATTGACTTTGTTTGCCACAAAGTCGACCCCAAGACACTTCAACCATGATAAATATGAGTCAGTTGGCAAATGACTGAATTTTGATCACATGGCCATTGTGATGCTGCAATGGTCATAAGTGTGAAAAATAGTCATGTCACTTTTACATTGCTGTTGAAAGGGGTCAGAAAACAAACTGTTGTAACTCGAGATTACAACGTAATCTCAGAAATCACTGATAGGTTACAATCTTTGATGCCCCTATAAGGTAAGCTAACTGAATAATAGACAAACCCTAATATCTTATCTTGAAGGAAGATAACCTTATATGTTAAGCAATTTCCTCAGGCAGTTTGCTTATTTAATTCCTGCCTTTATTATTTTTATAAATAAGCTCAGATGGCAAACATATCTAATACTCTTTTTGCCTCCTATTTTCTCCACAATAATCCTGGGAAGTAGGTTGGGCTGAGAGAGAGTGAGTGGCTAAAAGTCACCCAGCTGTTTTTCATGCAAAATGGAACTAGACCTCGCTGTCTCCCAGTTTCCACTGGGAAGTGCAGTAACTATTATACCAAACAGCTTTGGTCTAGTGGTTGCTGCAGAGTAACAGATTAATGTATTTTAATTTGCCATCATTCAATGCAATCCCAAACACATACAAATAGAAATCTGTGAAGTAAATATCTTTTAAGAACATAACTCTGCATCTTTGTTTTACACAAAGGTGCTTTTTTAGAAGGCAACTGGATTTTGTTTTTCCTTAAAGATGTTTTGCTTTTCATCTAAGAAACTTCAATTCTGAAGCTTTCTTTGTTTTAGTATTACAGACATTTCCCCCCCCTCCCCCCCCCAGTCAGAGAATGGAGTTTGTGAAAATATATTTCCAGCTGGTTAGCTCTTGGGTCACAAGTGTTTGAAGTTGCTGTCAAATATTAATTATGTGTTGTTGCTAATATTACCTCAAGTAACTAGAATATCTGCTTGTTATCAGTTTTGCAGTTTATTAACAAGTGCACTAACTCTTTCTTTATGGTAAGATTGTATGCTGCCATCTGGTGTTGAAATCATTCTGCCTGCATCATTGTTCACTACAGACTTGAAGTTGGATAGAAATGGAAAGGAATATTCTTATCAGATTCTCTTGTTCCCCCCACCCCCCCAAATTACATATCAGCATGTTAACAGTTCAAGAGAGAGAATATATAGGCAGATGTGTGTTAGAGATATCTGTGTGTATATGTGGGGAAAAAAACAGAACACAGGAAGAACAGCTCCTTATCCTTAAAAATTCATGCAAACATAATACTGTATAAAACTTTAAAATTATATAAGATTATGAATGTGTTTGCTGGCTAAAATATATTAATAATCTGAAATAATTTTAAAAATGTTAAAATTGTTAAAAGCAAGTTTTAGCCACTAAAATACAAGAAAGTTTGGGCTCTTTAGGAAAATACATTTTACCAAAGTTCAGAAAACCTATTAAAGCAGGAGTGGACAACTTGAGTAATGTTAGGTCTCCATCCTATTTTTCAGGTCCAAAATTCAGCGAAATCATACTATTAAAAGTGATGGTGTCAGATTAGTTTAAAATCACATCTTTTCAACATCTTTTATTTTCAAAAGCTGATATGTCAGACTTTCTTGAGTGATTTCTGCAATAATGTCTGAAAACAACACATATGAACTTGTAATAAATAAATCCTAAATAACCACAGTAAATCCCATTAAACTTCTCAAGATTTAATTAAGATTTCACATACTGAATACTGTTCTGCTGCCCCATCTAATGTTTAGTTTAGTTTAGTTTAGTTTAGTTTAGTTTAGTTTAGTTTAGTTTAGTTTAGTTTAGTTTAGTTTAGTTTAGTTTAGTTTAGTTTATTGTCATTGCACCTTGTACAACAAAATCAAACACTTTCTTCTGTGCACATCATGATCATGAAAATAAACACAAACACATATCCTTCACACTCCACACATTGAATCGAAAACCCACAACATCGCACCAACACTGCACTATACAATAGAATTCAAAAGAGCTACTGCCCGGGGGTAGAAGCTGTTTTTCAGCCTATTTGTGCTTGTTTTTAATATTCTGTACTGTCTGCCAGATGGAAATAGTTCAAAAAAAGGGTGCCCAGGATGAGATGGATCTTTGAGAATATTTTGAACTTTATTAAGACAGCAGGTGCTATAAAGCTCTTCCAAGGATGGGAGAGGGCAACCAATGATCTTCTGGACAATGACATTAACCCTCTGGAGTGCTTTCCTATTTGCCACTGTGCAATTGGCAAACCATACAGAGGTGCAGTATGTTAAAATGCTCTCTAGGGTGCAGCCATAGAAGGTCACCAGCAGTTTCTCATTCAGTTGTTGTTTTCTGAGAAGCCTCAGATAGTATAATCTCTGCTCCACTCGGTCTCCATTGATAAGCAAGGGCTGGATGTCTGATCTGTTCCTTCTATAGTCCACTATAAGCTCCTTGGTCTTATTGGTGTTGAGGACCAAGTTATTGTTCCCACACCACAAAAGCAACTGATCCACCTCATCTCGGTAGTCAGACTCATCCCACCTGGAGATGAGTCCCACCACTGTTGTATCATCTGCAAATTTAGTAATAGTAACTAGTGTGAGTGGGATGAATGAAACCTGGATACCTGAAATTGGTTCCTGGAAGCAATTTTATTTGAATCATTTCTTGTGTGGCTTCATTCACAAAAACAAATCTTCCAAATATTTTACACCATAACTATCTATATAATGAGAATCATTCTGGTTTAATTTGTGTACCTGTTGCAATGTCTGCCAGTTTCTGTTAAAATCATATCAGAGATTTAGAAATTGATAACCTTTAAACTTTTGCAAACCACTTAAAAGTAGTTTGCTCCTGGGTTTTTCATTATTAGATGGCAGAGTCAAATGATTTGTATGTAACTGTTCTTTCCAAATTCTGTTTTTCCACTTCATCAGCTTCTTAAAACTACTATATATATTTTCAGCAAGAATCTTCAAATAATCACTGACCTTTGTACTAAGCACATCCTCTCTATCCTGCTGTATTGATTGACATTTCATGATTGGGTTACCCAAAAAAATTACCAGTTGAAGTGTAGCAATCATTTTGCATTTCCAGTAAAGCAGAAGTTATACCAGATCTTTTTGTGTTCCGAATGGTTTACAGTTCACAATACAGATCAACAAGGATTATTTTAGGACATTTAAAAAAGTTTATTTAGCTAATAAGATTTTGTTTGAGATTATCAGCTGGGAACATCTATCCAAACAGTTTTAGTAACCAGTTATTGTTCAGATGTTCTGAGTAAAATAATGATTTGAAATGGGCATAAGGATTTGAAGGGTAGGAGGAGCATTCCAACTTCTTTTTTAAATCACAGTTCACTGTTAAGTTGGACAGAGCAGTCTTACTTGGCTGAATTCTCTTTTTCCCCACTATAAGAATCTGCAACTGAAGGTAAGTGTGTGCAGTATCAGGGAAGTCATATTGGTCAATTGGTTGTGCAGAAAGCAACTAGGGATAAGAGGTGTTTAAAGATGGATTTGTGCATTGGATTGTACGTGTTCATTAGGAATTCTCTCTCAAGAGTAAGTGTGGTTGATACCTTTTATTATGTGTTTTAAGCAAGTAAACTACTAGACTAATTTCTCTCTTTTGATGTTGGTGAACAGCTGATTTTATATTTATTGATTATGACAATATTGAATCCAAAAGCCCTTGCGGAATACAGAGCCAAGATACTTCAAATTTAAAATATAGTAGATAGGGGGAAAAACGAATGGACAAATTAAATATGAAATTTTAAATGGACCTGTAATACCATAAAATCATCTCTTTTATCAACTGACCTAAGATTTAATGAACCTCCTTTTAATGAACCAAATATGGTAAATGTACAGATGGGAGGTGTTGGGGGGGGGGATAGGCATAAGAGAAATAGATTTAGTTATTCTAAGCTATACAACTCTTTACTCTTGGAAATTTTTTATGAGGTATCACCAGACATTTTAAAAAAACCTTATGTATATGTTTCTATGTAATATATATTTTGAATAGCAACCATGACTAAATGCAGCAAATGGACCAATTTACCATCCCTGTTCTGGTTTAGCATGATGCTCCAGTAGTGACCAATTTTATTTCACATCACTTGTTTTGGATGGTGGACTACAACTTAGAATTTAAATAAATCACGACTGGTGAACTGGTGAAATTTAATGTGGCATCTACCCTGACTATTTACATAATCTTTGAAAGCTTGTGAATCCAATGTATTCTGGATATGCTGATTTTTCTACAGCTAGAATTGATGATCCTATTGAAACCCTACTGCAGAACTGTGAGGTGCCATAGGTGTCCGGTGTTGTAAAATATGAACTTTTAGTGGTTTCTCAGAAGGTACTTAATGAGGCAGATTAGGTAATTCCAGCACTGGTGTCACAAGCTTGTGAAGATAACTGTATATGTATTAAAAAACATAACCATGTCTTCTGTTCGGTAATGAAAGTAGTGAAGAATGTTTACTTTGTTGTCTCCATTCCATCCTGAAATAGCAATCCAGTAGAACTTTTTTTTAAAAAAAATAATATAAATAATTCCTTCTGTGCAGGCTCAATACAATTCAATAGAATTCAAGGATAAAATTGTTTTCCTTCCCATAACAATGTGCAAAATCAGTTGTAGCCTTTCAGGGAGATATAAAGAAGAACTTTAAGCTTTTACCCTATCAGCTTGACCTCTTAATCCTTTCCAATTGTGAGCTAATTCAAATAGGCCAAGGAGTATTGTCCTGAAGTAGTGGGTGAAGTAAAGGGTGAAAGCATCATTATATAGGGGAGAATGCTTCCTGCTGTTATTAAAGAAGCAGTGAGTATAGGGGATCATAAAACAAAACAAAACCTCTGGATGAGTGATGGGATTCAATTTTTTTTTACTACCGGTTCAATGGGTGTGTCTTGGTGGGTGTGGCAGGGGAAGGATACTGTAAAATCTCCAGTCAGAGGTGGTATTTGCTGGTTCTCCGAACTACTCAAAATTTCTGCTACTGGTTCTCCAGAATTGGTCAGAACCTGCTGAATACTACCTCTGCTCTGAATCTAGAACAGTGGTGGCTAACCTTTTTTGTCTCCTGTGCAGATAATTGCATGTATGCCAGCACCCAGAAGGCAATGTGCGCAGGTCCCTCCCAAGCCCCCTGTGCATGCATGCACGACCCCCCTCCATGTGTCATGCATCTCTGTGCATGCTCGTGCGTCTCCCCCTCCACCTCCTGTACATGCTTGCCAGATACCCGACAATCAGTTGGTGGGCGGGCGGCATGCACGCATGTGCAGTAGACCTGCTCTGGGTGAGGGCTCGCATGCCAGCTCTATGTGCTACTTCTGGCATGCATGCCATAGGTTCGCCATCATGGATCTAGAAGATTGTAATAACTATTGCCAAATGACAAATGCTCCTTTCTGATCAAAATGACGGAAAGAATCATAGCACTCTAATATGTGTTCTGGGAAGATATTGATTATTTAGATTTACTGCAGATTGGATTCTGATCTTCTTATACAAAATATTATGTTTATTAACCTACTGGCTTTAAAAACATATGGAACACTTTCTATTATTCACCCTTTCACCAGCTTTTGATTCCATTAATCACAGTATCTTCTTGTATAACCCATGAACTGAGAGTTAGTATAGTCTCCTATTAAGCCATAATCACAGTATTGATATTTTATGTTTCTGGCTCTAAACCATTCAGGGTTACCTCAAACTGTGTCTTCAATGACATTGGCCACAGAGGTATTTACTATCCTGGGGGAAGATCCCCATTTGGTGGATACTCAGAGATAGGCCTTCTTCATAATGGCACTTCTACTTTGAGATGACGCTCCTGGTATCAACCCTCAATTATGTTATTTTTATTTTATTGACTCTCTCCAGCCATTAATTCTCCTCATACTACTGTTGGAATGGATGGCCTGCATCCTGCTTTTATTATATTCACCATTTTCAATCTCCTTATTGTATTTTAGAATTGCTCTGCAGTTTTTAAACCACTTTAAAGCTGTCTAGAATAAAGTACTATAGAATATTTCTAATAAAGGAATAACACCAGTAAATGAATAATAAATTTACTTTTATTGTTTCTTCTGTTTTTTTTTCTTACTACTTTTGCCTATCTCTTGAGGGCACTGGACCTCTTTAAGGCAATTCACTTCATTGTTGCACTGAAATATTTCCATTGACCTTAAACACAGGAAAAACGATTTCTGTTTTTCTTTTGATAAATATTTTTCTTCCACTATTTCTTCTGATTTCGTTCCCAGTTGGTTCCATCTGTATCCTGTCATTTTTTCCATATGACACTTTTTCTTCCCATGTCAAGTTGTTATAACAATCCTTATTTCTCTAAGCCCATTCTTCAAGAATTTTCACAAGCTGAATCACAGGTGTATGTTATTTTAGTGGGATTGAGTTATAATCAGAAAGTATCAGTTGTAGGAACTCAAGGTTTCTTTGGCAATTGATTTTCTTTCAGCACTATGTTGAACATTTCTCCTCTGTTTTTAAAAACAATTTTTCTTCAATTTCTTGAAATAGTTTTTCAAGAAATTTAAAAAATGATGAAATAGATCAAGTCTGAAGTGCTCATGTTTATCCTTAAATATTTCTAAATCTTGGAAATTCCAGATGAATTTTCAATGTCTTTCCTGTAACATAATGAATTATCTAGATATTTATGGAATATCTACACAATCATATGTAATCATGTGTCCCATTACTTTTTCCTTGTTTGATATATTTTTTCAATGTTCTTTATTTAACAATGAATATGCAAGATATATTATCCAATTGGCCTGAGATAATAATCTACAAAATTCTATTCCCACTCTATTTTTGTCACACTGAAACAGAATATGTTTTTTGCATATCTAGCAGTCCTGTAGTTTGTGAGCTTATTCAGAATAACTAGCATGATTTCCAGTATGTATACAAAGACAAAAGACAAAATGGACTCTTGTATACATGACTGTATTTTGTGTACATATTCTCTCTAGCCCTTGCTGTCAGTTATTTTTATGCAAATTAGAATAGGCTGTTGCATTTATGACCGGGCTTTTTTTGTATATTTCAATAGCAATTCCTAGCCAGACACTTCATATAAAATACAGTTCATTCAGAATCCACTTTAGTCTTAGATAGCCATCCAGCTTCTGGTGAATTGCAGTGTTAATCTGACACCTCTCCTTAACTACTATCAATCCAAAGTATCAAACAGATGAAATATACATATATATTTTATGTACTGTGTGTGTGTGTATACATACATACATACATACATACACTTGTTGATACTCTGTTTTATACTTTGCACTGGGATAATTAAAGGGAGCATTAAGGGGGGATTGATATATTAACATTTCAATACACCAGAAACTGATGTATTTTTGTGTCCGCGTCCAATTGTGTGTGTGTGTATGTGTGTGTGTATGAAACTGAGGAAGCCAGGAAATCTTCAGGAATGAAGAAAAGCTTAGCACTGTGCCAAAGTATGCCTTGTACTTCCTCAGAAACTTTAGTCCAGCAAGAGGCTTCTGTTTTTTCCTCAGAACACTTGAGAAAATTTTCTCAATGCATTTGAAAAGCCTTACATCTGCAAAAAGAGCCTTCTGTGATTGTCATTGTGTCTGAGAACTTGATGGTGGGTTTATGTGCTTTTGCTTTTGTTTTATTTTTATTTAGCTTACTGTTTTGTTGGAGATGGTGCTTCATGCCACTACTACTATTTTGGTTTTGATTTCTTTCATTGCTGATATTCCCAATCTGAAATAGAGAAAAATAATGTGGGTCTTTCATGTTGTTTTTCTTTTGGATTTAATCAAATTATATTAGCTGGAGTGATGGTTAATTATTTCATTGTTGAGATAGCCTGCTTTCCTGCAAAGATATGTTCAAGGTAGGTAACAGTACATGAATAAGTAAATAAATATGAATTAATAGAGTTGTGCAAATCCTTCAGTAGCCACTTCATTCACAAATGATGTTCTCCTCTGGATCTGTATTACAAAGCAGCTACAGGTACTTCAAAGCTTGAAGGAGCTGCTATAAGGATCCCTTGAAATTTTTTAGTTGTGCTTGCTTTCCACTGAGGTATTTAATGATGCAAAGTAGTTCACTGAAGGATCTGTAGAATTAAATCACAATTGAAAAACTTGAAAAATAAAGATTTGAGGGGGGCTTTTAATTGTATTAAAGTTTAAGAATGGAAATGATATTATTGAAGGATAATGATGATGATAGGAATTGTCTTGTGTTTGGATACCAAATCAACTTGACTTATGGTATTTGGATTCCCCGTTTCTTTTTATCGGTTAAAGGTCAACTCCATCTCCATACACTTTTTTTATTCATACATACAGCTATACAGACCACTTCATTTAGAACATCCAACAATCCATGAAAATCACACTTGCTGTTACATAGATTTGTACTGCATTATCACTGCACAAATATGAGAATGTGTTGTGGTGCATTCTGTTGTTTCTAGTACTATAAAACAAGCCAGGTGATTCAGCAGATTCAAACTCTTTGTGTGTTTTCACAAATATTTCCATTTCTTCACCAGTTTTAATAATATTTATATATATGGAATATGTAAGATAAGATGTCGCCTTCTCTCTGTTACTTTCTTAGACTTGGGAAGGCATAAATAGTTCTCTTCTGATCTGACACTATAATTGAAACATCGTCTTCTTTCATTCTATTCAAAATGAATTTTTTTGGTAGAAAAATGTTTTACTAATTTGTTTTTCCTTTGCTATTCCTAGAGAATGAAGGGTATTTATACTACATGGACTTTGCAGTATCTGGCTTTGTGCGTAATAGCTGTAATGTTCTGTTCCACACAGGGTACGTCCAGCTTGAAAAGTATAATTCATTTTTAAAATTAGAAAATTGTTAATGAATAGAAGTTGTCACCACAGTCATATTATATTATTTCCTGCAGTTAGTTTCTTTCTTTCTTTCTTTCTTTCTTTCTTTCTTTCTTTCTTTCTTTCTTTCTTTCTTTCTTTCTTTCTTTCTTTCTTTCTTTCTTTCTTTCTTTCCTATTTATTTTTAATATTGGAAGTCATTTCAAATTGTTATCTTGCTGAATTATCTGGTAATTGTTCAGTTTCTTCATTAAGTTAGAAATTAGATTCTGGGACATGTTGATAATTAGGGGAATTTTTCTTTTCTTCAACCTGCACATTGTATCTAAGTTACTAACTGCTGCACAATCCTCAAAATATTTAGAACTACTTTCATGCTTAACAGTTGTTAAGTTGTTATTTTCTTCAAATGATTTATTTCTTTTCTCTTCAAATGTATCTTATCTAATTGTGGCTAAATACTTCAAGTTTTACTTTCATCAGTCGAAAGCATCTTGTCCCAAAATATTTCAGTTATCAAAGTTTTCTTTTGCATGTTTTGTGATGGTGTCAGAAAAAAGATTTCCTGTTGATAATTCTTTCACACCATTATTGCTGTACAAGCAATGCCATTTCTTAATAGTGCTTCTCACATTTGAAATGGCTAGTTGGCAGAATTTTGAATTTAACCTTTCTGTGCTTTATAAAAGTAGAATTATCTTCAGATGCTAAGAAGAAGAAATGTTCAAAGAATGCCATGGGTGTTAAAAGTAGACAGCAGACTAATACTGGCATTGTGAGAGCGTAGATATGAAATTTTATATGTCACTATTCAGACACTATGAACTTGCATCATTTCCATGATATTTTATTATAGTTTATCGTTTATAGCACACGTAGTCTGAAACTTTCAGGAGTATAGATGATAGTCATGTGACATATATTAATGAAATAAAATGATAAGTTATTTACAAAAGAATGTACACAATGAAGAGGTTACAAAAGTGTTTTGGCTCAGGTGTTGATCTTGTGATTGCATCTTAAAAATGGAAGATTTCTAGGACATTTCATCTGCCTAGACTACTTTGGGATTTATTTGGCTAAAGTTGTGTCTAGAGTTGTTGAAGTGTCAGAGTGTTTTTGAATTAATATACCTGCAATTTGAATTCACCACAGATATACTAAGTATGGGGCAATATATTCATTTATACAATTTGGTTGGCCTGAGATGGAGCAGTGTATCATTGCTTCTTAACCCATTTCATTCAAGAATCTTTGATTTAGACTACTTAACATAGATTGACATTTTCAAAGTACAGCTGTGATTGATTTACCTTTCAGCTATTTAAACCCTAATGGTTTGCCAATTGCACAGTGGCAAATAGGACAGCACTGTAGAGGGTTAACGTCATTGCATTGCCCTCTTCCCTCTTTGGAACAAGCTTTATAGTTCCCACTGTTTTAAGAAAGTTCAAAACATTCTTAAAGTTCCATCTCATCCTGAGCACCCTTTTTTTTTTAAACTATTATCATCTGGCAGACGGTACAGGATAATAACAACAAGAACAAAAAAGCTGAAAAACAGCTTTTATTCCAGGGAAGTAACCATAGTGAGTTCTACTGTATAGTGCAATATTAATGCAATATTGGATTTTTAATTCAATTGTATAGAATGTGAAGGATATGTGTTTGTGTTTTACTTTTATAGTTATAATGTACACTGAAGATGGCATTTAATTTAGTTGTATGAGGTGCAGTGGCAATAAACTAAACTAAACTAAACTAACCCCCTATGGTGCTTGGAAAAGCCTAAAAGCAGCCTGGTCAAAAAAAAAAAAAAGATCCTAGATTATTCTGCTTCTCCTAGACATTAGGGGAGTAGAAATAATAACAGAGAAGTGGTAGAGTCCTTTTCATTTATATGCTTATGACAGCCATATTTTTGGACAGCTTTAATTTTAATTCCTGAAGTAACAGAGTTGGACCTGATGACCTCCATCTCCCCTTTCAGTCCTATGTGATTCTACATTTCTTCTGTAGCTTGGATTTGTGAGTATTTGATAGAATACTTACAGTAATTGATGAAAAAATATTAGTGTTGTAGAAATTAATCCAAGAGCTTAATAAAGATAAGCAAGGAACATTATAAGTGTAGCAGGAATTTTTATTTAGCACTAAAAATCAGAACAAAATACCTTCTACTGGGTTTTGAATATATTCCATAGCTATAAATAGAGAATCTACTTCTATGTTTTTGTCTTAACTCTACGAAATAGCCTATAAATATGAATTGTAGCCTATATATAGAGACAATAGCTTCTCTATTTATAAACTATGGAATATAATTCAAAATCTAGTAAAAGGTATTTATGGAACAGCTGTCATTATATTGAAATGGGGAAATCATGTATTTTAAGTCTTGCACAATTAACATTCTTACATAGGTATAGACCACTCACAATCTTTTCTAGCATATTCTTTGTGATTTATAGTTTTGGAAAGGCCTATATATACACCAGGAGTGTCAAACTCGCATCATCACAGCGTCATCATGTGATATATTGCGACTTTTTTCTCCTTTGCTAAACTGGACATGGGTGTGACCAGTGTGTGACACATCTGGCCCGTGGGCTGTGAGTTTGACAGCCCTGATATACACTATTACTGTTACTTTGTTCCTGCCTGAGAAAAGATAATGAAGAAAATGAAATAAGATGTTTGCTCATTTGCACAGGCAGTTCTTGTTATCTACCAGACAAGTGGAGAAGTGGCTAAAAAGAGCAGAGCAATTTTAGAATTATAAAGGCAACTTACTCAAATGGCTTAAGAGAAAAGATTTTATAAAGAGAAAGATTTGTCATCTGAAGTACATGTACAATTAGCAATTATGAACTGTTTTGTGTTCTGCCAGGTTCGGTAAGGACAAGCAATCAAGTTGTGGAATTAGGAGGCAATGTCACTTTGAGATGTACTTCATTACAACATTCTAATATTTACCAAATTACATGGACAAAAAAAAAGAAGGGAAATGATGAAAACATTGCAACATACAAGGAAGATACAGGCTCAACTGTTTTAAAATACAAAGATCGAATCAATTTTATAGTTTGGAGCCTTCATGATACTGCTATTAATTTATTGAATGTGAGCACTGAAGATAATGGTTGCTATGAGTGTGGGTTTCTTTTGTTTCCTGAAGGGCCTATCAAGGGACAACCCTGCCTTTCTGTTTATGGTAAGTCTGCCCAAATAAAACTAGCTCCAATAGGGAATTGATGAGGCCTTGTCTTTAAATGAGACACTATTATAATAAATTATGTGCGTTATTTGAGTGTATACAACTCAGTCCATATTCATTTTATTTTAGAGACATTTGGGAGGTTTTGTTTTTTGCCGGGGGGGTGTTTTTTTTGGGGGGGGGGCTACTGCAATGTTGCAGTTGGTCTCTCTTGCAGTATGTCTAATTATTACCACCCATATAAGGCAGAGGCAGTTTTTAGTTCCCTCCAAAAGTTTAAACCACAATACCTTGCAGTTAGCTTAAGTTAGAAGATATTGTATTTAGCACGATATTTGGCACCAACCAAATATTTTGAATAACTACCACAGTCTCTTGATAGCAATTAAAATATAAAAGATCTGGAGAGTGAAAAGGATTCTATCTAGATGAACGGTATATTATGTTATGAGTCACAGCACTGATTTATATTTTATTGCATAAAATATAAAGAGAGCTAAGGGTACTTCGTATGATATTTGAGGATATTACCTAGAGATGATTATGTGAATTTTCTATCCAGAAGTCCACTTTCCATTTGAAAGCATGCATATGATCTAGTCGTTTCTTTATTTATGTTTTATTGTTCACTTGAGCTCCTATACTATATTACAAGAGTCCAATGGAGTGATATACTGTATAAATCTATTGCTATTGCTATACTATCAAATTTTGTTCTTGTGATTTGTGTCACAGATGATCTCAAAACATCTATAGACTACAACATCTCTGATAATCATTTGCATGCCAACTGTTTATCAACTGGTTTTCCAAGACCAAACATTTCATGGTTTCCATCAGGAGGTGTAAAGAAAGAAAAGGATATCACAAACCCAAATGGCACATTATCGGTCATAAGCAACATTTTTGTAAGCCTGTCAAATGTTAAACAAGGGCTGAGTTGCCACATTTCTCACAGAGGAAAAATGATAAGCATTGAAGTGCTAAAAAATGAAAAGGGTAAGTTAACAGAACAGATAGGCCTAAAACCAACACTTTTCTAAAAGCTGATAAAACTGTATGTCTGTATGTGGGAGAGTGTTTGAAAATCTTATTTCTGCTAATATTTTTTTCCTTATAAAGGAGAGTATTTGTAGCTCAAGGTTGACATGAAGGGTTCTTGGTACTCTATGAGCTTGCTTGTTTTCTTGCAGAGATTTCATTACCCAAACTAGATAACATCATCAGTGTTAGTAAGGAGTACAGTTTGTGATCAGTTTATATTCTGGTGGCTTGTCCTATCAGTGTTGGTGGAGGTGGTCTTAGAGATTCTTTGTTTGGGCTGTTTACTGTTTGATTCTTTGGCAGTTAATTGATTAGCTTATTGTTTACTTGATTGTTGGTTTGGAGTTAATCTGCAGTATGCTGATCTGGATGCTGATTGCTGGTGGAGAGGTGATTGGGTCCATACTTTTCCTTTTTTAGGCTGGATGATAGTCTCTTTTGCATAGTCTATAGTTGTTGTGAATGTCTATGTGTGTATTGGTGGCTGGTTTGTCAGAGTGCGAGGCTTCTAGAAATTTCCTGGCATTTTTGGACTTGGCTTGTCTAGGATGGTCATATTTTCCCCAATTGAAACTATGGTTAAATATGTCTATATGTTGTGAAATTAAAGTATTTTCGTGATGAAATTCTTTAATCTCAAAACATACAGACAGATTTAACATCCCTTCACCAAATGGAGGTCCTTTACCAGGGCAACTGTAACACACCTTTGTAGGTTCTAATGGGGTGGACTGATGAACAGGAATTTCAATAATATAGATCCCATTCTATACTATCGGATGCAGTAACATTCTCTTTTTTTTCATGTAGACCGTACAAAAAAGAATTTTCCTGTGATACCAGTTGTATTGGCTTTGATTCTTGTGATCCTGGTTATTGTTGTGGGTGTATGCTGTTGGAGACGACAAAGGAAAAAACATAGAGGTAAATTACTCAGTTTTATAAACCAGAATTTGTCAAACATTTTTATCTTTACTACTTTACTTCTTAATTTCATTAAGTAAATTCTCTTTTTATGATTACAGAATATGAAATTACTTGGATTATATCAATCAAAGATATTGGTATGGGGTAGTTTGTGCAATCCTACTCCCCATATATGCGCTAATATAGGAAAAAAGAGCACAATCCATAATACTATATTGGAACAGATACTAGTTCCACCTAATTGATTTGTTTGTTCTCACCGGTAAAAGTTTTTTACCAGTTTAGATCTCTAAAAGACATTTCAACCCCGCTGACTGTGGATAGAATAGATAAATTCTTAGGATACATCTATGCAAACATTCTTTAGAGGCACATTGCTAGTAAATTCTAATTCCCTACTGTATTTGGGAGAACTTAAATGTTGGAGGAGAGAAAATATTAGAGACTAGCTTTTTGAAAGGGATGCTAATAAAGATGCCATTGTTGTACAATCACCCAGTTTTTTAATCTTTGTATCTGCATTATAAAAGTACAGAAGTTTTCCCCAGTACCTAACACAACCAGTGCTTCACTCAGAAGGTCTTTAACATTCCTGCATATCATGCTCCTGCTCATCTCAAATATTTTATAAGCTCTATTTCAAAATGCCTATGAACTTGGGTGGTGGTCAAGTGAAGGACGTTATCCATTATGTTCTCCACTGTCCCATTTACAATGAGATCAGGGCCCAATTATTAATGGCAGGTGAATTCAAGGGCACTGACTTTGAAATACTTAATTATCTTCTTGCACATTGGTTTCCAAGTGTCAGCAATCAAATTCCTACTTTTGCTTTGCTGTCATTTAAACTTAGAAAGAAATACTACTTCTTAGTTGTTGCTTTGGCTTTATTTTGTTGTAACTTGTTGTAATCTACCGTATATACTCGAGTATAAGTCGACCCGAATATAAGCCGAGGCACCTAGTTTTACCACAAAAAACTGGGAAAACTTATTGACTCGAGTATAAGCCGAGGGTGGGAAATGCAGCAGCTACTGGTAAATTTCAAAAATAAAAATAGATACTAATAAAATTACATTAATTGAGGCATTAGTAGATTAAATGTTTTTGAATATTTATTTCAAAGAAAAACAGTTTAATCAATTTGGGAAACGATCTCACTATCATGAAAGGTTTAATTGATTCACTAACCCAAAAGAAGATGACGATGACAGTGGGAGGCAGGAGTCACTCTCTCCCTTGCAAGAAAAAAGCAAGAGCCGTTCTTATGATCTCTCTCTCTCTCTCCGTAATACAGTCAAGCCCTTTCCAGCACGCGCGATCTGCCGCTGCCGCTTTGCACCCTGCAAATGCAAAATCCCGGGGTTTTTGCATTTGCAAGGTGCAAAGCGGCGGGGGCGGATCCCGCGTGCTGGAAAGGGCTTGACTGTATTACAGGGAGAGAGAGAGAGATCATAAGAACGGCTCTTGCTTTTTTCTTGCAAGGGAGAGAGTGACTCCTGCCTCCCACTGTCATCAACATCTTCTTTTGGGTTAGTGAATCAATTAATTTGGGAAATGATCTCACTATTATGAAAGTCAGTGTTCTCTGCCAGTGGGGCATTTGGAAGAAAATGCCCCGCGGCATATCCACACGCATGTAAGGGGAATCAGAAATCCCCGCGTTCAATGCCTAGCACAGCAGAAGAGAAAACGCAGCTGTGAGCAAATACTAGGAAAACCTACTAGGAAGGAGGCAAAAGAGGGAGGAGTGGTGGTGGACGGAGGTCCCACTGGTATTTGTGAAACACTTGGTCGGCAGCGCTTAAAGTCAACGTCCTCGCTCCCACCTACCCAAAGCAATGAAGTCCCCCAATTGCGCAGCCCAGAATTGCCCTCCCCTCGGGGCAGCAATGACGCCCGGTATTTCCCGAGATGAAGCTCTGCCGTGCAATGAAAGCGCCCTGGCTCTAGGCTCGCGGGTTCAGAAAACAACGCGAGGTGAGGTCGCTTCGGCTCCGCTCAGCTTCGTTTCCTAGCTGCTTTCAGTCCGCTCGGGAGGAGGGGGAGGAGGTGGTGGCGGCAGCTTGCGTTGTTTTCTGAGCTCTAGGCCACCACCTCCTCCCCCTCCTCCCGAACGGACTGAAAGCAGCTAGGAAACGAAGCTCAGCAGAGCCGAAGCGACCTCGCCTCGCGTTGTTTTCTGAGCTCGAGGCTCTGCTCAGCTTCGTTTCCTAGCTGCTTTCAGTCCGCTTGGGAGGAGGGGGAGGAGGTGGTGGCGGCAGCTTGCATTGTTTTCTGAGCTCTAGGCCACCACCTCCTCCCCCTCCTCCCGAGCGGACTGAAAGCAGCTAGGAAATGAAGCTCAGCGGAGCCGAAGTGACCTCGCCTCACATTGTTTTCTGAGCCTAGAGCCAGGGCGCTTTCATTGCACGGTGGAGCTTCTTGTCTTGGGAAACACCGGGCGTCGTTGCTGCCCCCTGAGGGGAGGGCAATTCTGGGCTGCGTGATTGGGGGACTTCGTCGCTTTGGGTGGGTGGGTGGATGGGAGCGAGGATGGACGGAGTCCATGAAGTGGGGCTTGCCTGCAGGAAAGCGGCTGCCCAGCTCCGGAGCTCCACACCATTTTTTTTTTCAGAGGGGAATCTGACTCGAGTATAAGCCGAGGGTGGTTTTTTCAGCACAAAGAATGGGCTGAAAAACTCGGCTTATACTCGAGTATATACGGTATTATTTTTATCCCTCTATATTAAACTTTCACTCTGTTATTGTTTGTTCATGGCATTTTATGACTTGTGGCTACTAGAATAAACTTATTTTCTTATTTACATTCTCCCTGTGGCTTGTGGGCAACAGTATGTTGGCTTGCAGTGTACTGCATTACATAGGATAACATTAGCATGTTTCAAATAAAACTGGGTTTTTGCTGTGTGTGTAACATACTTGCCAAAATTCAGCAAAACAGATGTTACAGATATCCCAGACTCAGAAGCAGCTAAAATTGGTTATCCTTTATCTGCTATCTTATTATAAAGAGTTACATGAAAATCTTGATTAACAAAGTCGTGATGGATGGCAGAGCCAAATATATATAGTCTGGATCTGGTGATGCCACAGTATTACAACTTAGAACAAATGAGGAGGAAGTGGTAAAGGTTTGAACCAATGATTTCAGTGAAATAAAGAGAAAATGAATACAATGTAGGTGAAAGAAGAAGAAATCGAAAGTTGTAGCAGAACTTAAAGAACTTTAAAAAGGTGCTTTGATTTATAAAACTGAATGCATGCTAGGAAGTTCATGTACATGTTTATTTATGAATGAAAGTGTGAAATATTTGGCTAAAATATTAACAGGTTTTATCTAAATGGTTTTGAATGTGTATCAAAGTAAAAATCCATAGGTCACTGATAATTACATAAGATTTTATTGATTTGCAGCAACAAGAGTAAAAATCTATAGGTCACTGATAATTGCATAAGATTTTATTGATTTGCAGCAACAAGACTTTCAATATCTAGACATTTATTTTTAGTCAACTACCTCCTGGAAAGACCAATTTTCCGAACATATGCTGCATGAATGAAAAACGTGGAACACAATAGCTTAATACATAAACAGGAAGGGAAGTATCTATCTATCTACAACAATAAAACCTTTGAGAACTAAAGAATGAAGTCTTTTGCTATATGGTCCATAGTTTAGGAGATAATTCTTTAGTCCAGCTTTTACCGATAGAGATAACTTCCTAAGGGAAAAACAAACAATATTCAATTTATTCATTATTTTAATTTATTTAGCCATTCATCTCAAATTCATTACTCTGGATGGCTAACAGCAGTTAAAAGCACTGAAAAAACAATATATAACAATAGAAACAATGCATATATAATTGGCAGCTGAGATAAACAAAAACAAAACAAAGCAACTTGGTTTACAACAAGTTTCTCTGATCTGCAGTCCATATTTAAGCTGGGTTTAGATAAATCATGGACTGAAGGGAAGAAGAAACCACATATCTGAATGTATAAAAGGATAGGCTTAACATATTCTTATAATTCTGCTACAACGAACTCACATTCACCCTTCACTACCCACAGCTTGAAGTCTAAGCAGTGCTGGAGTGCTTTCCCCCGGTTTGATATCCTACTCATCATTTTTATCTTACCTTGCATAGTTTTGTACTGTTTTAACTCATACTTTTTAATATAAGAAAGGTACAAGAGTTTCTTTGATCAGAGAGGCATAAACACATTAAAAAAACATTTTACCATATACAATATTTGTGTCTTCATATGGAAAAGCTCTCATACTTGTAGAATAGTTAATTTTCAATTTAGCATATTATTGTTTGTTTCTATGTTCTCTGACCAGAAATAGATGATAATGATGATGATAACTATGATCATGATGAAAGACTTATAAAATTTATGAAAAAAAATCATGTGATAAGAGGTTCTAAATGTGAGCGTTCACAAAACAAAAACTGCTAAAATATAAATATACACTGACTTTTTGTAATTGATAGCATGTTTGTGGGGGGGATATGGGTGGTTTGGGAATGTCTTGCTTTTTTTGGAGAGAGATCTTGAAATTTGAAAGGTCATATTTATATAAATGAATGCTTTGACAGGAAGCGTTGGGGTGTGTTTTCCTGCACATTTCTATCTTGAAGCCAAATGTCATTAGGAGAGATAATGCCAATTTCCTTTCATAAACAAAAGGGTCTATTATGAATTTTGAATGTATGATATTTAGATATATTTTCACTTGCTTCTTTGTCCCTTCTTTAAGATGCATTAGAAAAAGGATTTTACTGCATGGTAACTTCAACTGCTCTGAAAATCAAGACCAAGAAACAAGTCACCCGTAATTTAAAATGATCCTTTATTTTTTTCACTTCAACAAGGAAGTTTGCTTGTTGTTGTAATAGCGTTTGGCTTGTACCTGACAAAAGACCAATGTAGAAAAATGGAGATAAAGGCTAATAAAATCCATTTCCTGAATGTGTAGAAGGAAGAGGAGAAGCTGAGGATTAAATAGGCAGCTAGAGCCGTTCATATAATAGGGAAGATAAAAGAGCTCTGGAGAAATGCTGCTTTTTTGAGGAACTAGCAACTATTTGTGCAAGTCCCTTCACTTTCTGCTCAATCTGTGTTAAGTTTTTCTTATATTCTTTGTAGGGTTCATAGCATTCTGGGAAGAATATTCAATATGTCCACTAAGTTTTACAACTCTAGCAAAAATTGCTCTTTCTACTCTCAAACATTTTGCTTTGATGGACAATGGAAAGGGATCTTTTCCAAAACAGTAGCTTTATGTAATAACCAGGATGTATTTCTCCAATATAAAAACCTGACCTTACCCCTTTCTTTTATTTTACTGATGTTTACATAAGCAGCTATTGAAAGTAAAACCTTTCCCCAGTCAAATTTATCTTGTGGTGATTTCCTGGATACATTCATATAATTTTCTTTCCTGTGGATCTTCCATTCAAATATTAATTGGATCCAAACCTGCTTATTAATCAGGCCCAAACCCAACTCAAACCTGCTTTTTTTCCTCAGTCCAAAGTCATCCGGTATAATAGCATGTGGGGAATGAACATGAGAAATGCTGCTTAGGGAAACCTCAGTTAAGAGAGAACAGCTGCATAGTGGGAGGAGAGAAAGCGGAGCAAGAGGTTTAGGCTCCCCAGGTGATTGGATTATAAAGATGATGGCAGGAGAATTCCACTTTCAGATTTGAAAGATGCTGTTACAATAGAATTAGTAGTAGAATTAGCTTATGTGTTTGAGTTTACTTAATGAGGTTGACGGCTAGATAGTGCACCATTACTACCATTAAATACCATTACCATTATATTTGTGCTAGAGGGGACTTAAGTTATTAGTAAAATATAGATTACATGCTCCTTAAAGCAGATTATGGCTTTGGAGAAAGAACAAATAAATTTGAAGAAAGAAGTGCTCCAAAAAATAAGCATTTAAGAATACTTTTCTTGGATATCTACATGACCTCTTCTGGACCTGACAGAGGTGGCACAAAGGACACATCTCTTTGATCATAATATCACAATTCTATGAAAGCATAGTTTTGCATAGAATTCTAACTTGAGAACATTTGACATTGCATTTTGCTCTCTCAGTACCCTGCTCACAAAATACTAATTGATAAAAGATATGTAGAGGCTAGACCATGGGCCCAAACAAAACAAAACAGAAGTACACAGAAGCATTTTTCTGCCATCAACTTAAAGAAAAACAACTGATTTGCCAATACATTGGTATGGTTAATTGCTAATAGTAATATAAAGGAGGTTATTGAGGGAGAGGATAATTTGAAGGGAGAATTTTGTAGGATACTTAAGATTGTAGATAAAAGAATGAGCAATGGAGTGGACTGTTTTAGGAGTCAAGGGCATGCAGTTAGAATGCTGCAAATAAAGAGTTAGACCAGGAGTATCAAACTCAATTTCATTGAGGGCCACATCAGGGTTGTGTTTGACCTTGGGGGGCTCTGGGATGGGTGTGGCTGGGTATGGCTGGGAGGCATGGCCAGAGACATGGCAAGCTCAGCGTCACTTATCAAGGCTCCATTTTCAGCCACAATGGCCTCCTGCAGCCATCTGTCAGCAAAACCAGAACTGTGGGGGAAGTGTTTTCAGCTGTGACAGCCTCCAGAAGCCCTCTGCTAGCAGCATGGGGAAGCTGTGAGTGGCCCACCCGGGCTTTGTTTTTGGCTGTGACGTTCTCCTCCCCAAGCTTCATTTTTGCTGGCAGAGGCACCATTGGCCAGTCCTTTGCTGTTTCCAGATCTAAGCACTCCATGGCCTCGATCCGGCCTGGGGGTCTTGAGTTTGCAGCAGAGATGCATAAGGAAGATCAGAGGTTCTGTACAAATTTGAGACCAAGGCTATTAGGAAGTTGTATAAATGGGGTAGAAAGTGAGTATTGTGGGTAATGGCATGTGTGATTGTGTTGAGGATTGATAGATGGATGTTTGGATAATGATTATGATTGAGGGGGCTAGATGGTTGACTATAAATTGGACTTAGTGATCCTACAAAAGTGTCCAGGATATTATGGTCAGAGCCAGGAAAAATAAATAGTACAAAATGCTAGGATCATTGATGAGGGAGGGCAATATTGAGATAATGATGGGCAAAGGAATTTATTTCAGAAAGCACTGGATAGATGGTTATAGGAGTAGGAAGACCCACACATTGGGGCAGATCTATTATTTGTAACCAGTTGCTCCAACCATGGGCTAAGATAGCTGAAACATTTGCTACCTTGGAGTTATGTTGTGGTGATGTGGTATTACCTTAGAAGACTATTCAGAAATTAGTAGACCCAAAATGTAATTGCCTATTTATTGGCTGTTGCTTGGTGCCAAGGAAATCAACTGTTGCTTTTTACTTTATGTGTACTTTACTTTTGGGTGCAATTCAAAGTATTGATTTTAACTTATAAAGCCCTATGTGCTTGCCCCTGAAGTATTTTCAGGACTGCTTTCTCCCTCCAGAATTGGCCCACCAATCTGATTTTGAATGTCTTGGGAGGAACTTCTAGTGATTTCCAATTTTTGTGAAGTAGGTGGACTGAGGATCATAAGTGCTATTTTTCAATGGCTGTGTTTTTTCCCTGGCATTGCTTACAGGAATTCAAACTTCACTTTCTGGAGGTATTGAATATAGTATGTACTATTTCAGAGAATTTGTGGGAATTGAAAAAATGTTTGGGTGATTGCACCATAGTAGTCTGCAATGTTTGTCTTAATTTTTACCATGGATAATTGTATTATTGTTCTATATATCATGGAACATGCTGCTCCCTAGAGGAATACTTGGCCCTTTCTTTTCCAGCATTCTGGAAGACGCTGAAAACAACATTTTCAACTAGCTTTTGGTTCATTGCAATTACAAATAATCAACATGATTAATATTTTAGTATTTTAATGATGCTCTGGGGAAACATATTTTTTTTGCTCTTGTTTTATTGATGCGTTTATTTACACTGCTGATTGGGGAATATAGAAATATTATTAAAAGTAAAGACACTGAGAAAAAATTTATTTGCCACAAGGAATTTAACTGAGAGATCAAGGGACAAAAACTTACAAAAATAGATGAAAAAGATTTAGAAAACTGAGAAAGCTTCACTTACCTTAAACAAGAGGAAAGAAACAAAACAAAATTGAAATATATAAACTATGTCTGTTCTCTTCTAGGATTCTAAGGGATTCAAGCAGCACCAGTTTACTCTATGGAATTGAAAAAACAATCAACCATGTACATTATGAAGGCAGCAACAGTTTAAATGAATATGTGGCCCAAGTCCTGCTTCTCTGCTTGCCTGCAAAAGATGCTTACATTTCTCTGTTGACATAGTTGAGCCCTCCACAGTACAGTGAAATGGAATGGCTGTTAACTAACAAATCATCCAGCTAAAAGAAAGATTTCAATAGTGACCCAAAATGTTAGAGTTTTCAGTAATCATATTCAGGGGCCAATTGTGATCATCCCTATTCCTAGAGATGTGGAAGAATGGCTAGATTATCAATTCTGGACCACTGGATCATATTCATGCTTGGTAGCTAAAAGAAAGTCTCTTCTTCTCTGCCTTCTTCTCTCCGTCCAGTACAACATCAAATATAGACTAACTACAGTTTAGAACTGCAAAATTTTTAATAGAAAACTTATTTTATATTTTTTTATGGCAGCTCTGTCACAAGTGTTAAAGCTTTTAATTCTTTGCCACGATGCAGAGGTGGTATTCAGCAGGTTCTGACCAGTTCTGGAGAACTAGTAGGGGACATTTTGAGTACTTTGGAGAACCAGTGGTAACCTTCTTCCAGGAGTGGGGTGGGAATGGAGATTTTGCAGTATTCTTCCCCTGCCACACCCACCAAGCCACAGCCACTAAGCCATGCCACACTCACCAAGCCACACCCATAGAATCAGTACTAAAAAAAATTGAATCCCACCACTGCCACAATGGATATTCCCAACTCATATTGGGAGCCCATCAATTGGCAAAAAAGAATCCTTTGAAATACAACCCAAACTAAGTTCAGAAAAGGAGCTAAAGTTCCTCTGTCCACATGTACTGTTCCTGGATTAATTCTCACGTTATCCTTGAGCAAGGAAAAAAATGCAGTTAACCTAACACATAGTCTGATAATATGTGTACTATAGAACTTCTGCACTTGATTTTATTTGAAATTTAATTGTGAAGTTTCTGCCTATGTGCATTATTTATAAACAAATGTCCTCCAGGTATTTCTCACATTATTTTTTGAAAGTATTTGTAGAATACTTCTTTATACATATAACCATAAAATATTTGAATAAAATACCATGTAGTATATGTGCCTATTAGTAACATGGATGTGAATGGTTCTGTTCTAAATACACAATAGTCAATCATGCTGCTACTATGGTAGGAAGGAGACAACTGACTAGAGAAGCTCTCAGTCATCAGATATATTTCCCATTTTAAGTAGAGAAATTTCCAGATATATTCTGAGGTTGACTGTCGATATTTTGCATAATACAACTTATAGGACTGTTTTGAAATGAGGAAAGAAACCTACTTCATGTTTTAGCTAAAGGACAGGTAGCTTTCATTTAGTGATCACAACTTAGGACAACAACTCAATTGTTAAGTGAACTGTTCATTACATGAAACTGCATTGTGATTACAATTTTACTTCACTTTGCTTTGCTTTACAGACCTGCAAGGTTAATAAAATATAAATAGTGTTTGTATTTTTTTTAATCAGCATCACAATTTAGATGAAGTGGTTAAGGTGCTGGCCAGACACCAGCAGCTTGTGAGTTCTAGTCTCACCTTGGGCATGGAAGGTGGGTGGTGATTTTGGACCAATCACACACTCTCAGCCTCACCTATCTTACAAGGTTGTTGGGGAAAATAGGAGGAGGAAGGAGTATTAGATATGTTCACTGCCTTGAGTTATCTACAAAGGTGGGATAAAAACTTAGCAAAATAAGTAAATAATTGTGAATGGTCAATAAATGAAGTATTTGCTAAATGAGGATTACTTGAACATTTCCTTACATAATTCAAAGTGCTGATTTTTGTTTATTTAATAAAATATCATTTGTATACAATTCCAAAAATTCCTGGATGAACTTGATAGAGTACTTTCCTGGTTATTATGTTTACAATATTGAGCTATGTCCTAGCTTATTAAATATTGGTTTGTTGAATAAGTTATAATTGATAGGTTGACCTAGTGCACTAAGCCAGACAAACTCCTTTATGGCTTCTCATTTGCTTTGAACATCAATTTACTGACTTTTCCTTACTGTAGAAGTCTATGCCCTCCAAAAAATAAAAAACAAAACCACAATACCCAAAATCTAACAGTCCTGTCTCTGCAAACCTACAGGCAATGATATTTGGCTTAGAAATCTCTTTGCTATAAATTGATGTTGTAAATCTAGTCTATCCAGGTTCATCTGCTTGCTTTCAATGTGTTTTTATTTTTTAAAATCATTTTAGCTTCATATATTGCTCTTACTATGCTGCATTTTATTTTATGTAACTCTATATGTTGCTGCTATTAATAGTACTGAGTTTGTTACCCAAAGTATCAGTTCCTATTGCATGTAATAGAAGCAGTTGCACACTCTCACTTTCTTTTCAAAAATGTCATGCTTTATAAAATTTCAGTTTACTGGAAGTGTCTTTAATTGTTATTGTTCCAATATACAGTCATTGATCATGAAAATGCAAGATATCTATGACATGACTTTGTACAATTTTCACACTAAACTCATTTTCCTAATCTGCTGGACATGGTCAGAAATAGAAAGGATGGTTCAGTGAAAACAACTGAAAATTAATAATGAAGTTATGATGTTTTAAAAAGAAAAAATGCTTTTCTTAAAAATATGAGAATGAGCAAGCTATTCATTAAAGTAACAGTTGATTGAAACATTAAGTAAAACTCAAAAGAGTGGTATTTCCATTGCAGTTTTAAGACCATCAATCAGTTTTAATGCCCATTTTACATTAATTAGTTTTGAGTATTGTCCCACTACAATGCTACAAGGATATTTTTTAATTTTCCCTGGATAAGTATAGTAAACATACATGCACACACTTATATGGAAAGATTTTCTGCATTTACTGAAGAATATTACATACAAATTATATTTAATATTACCTTTCTTTAAATCATAATGGGCAATATAGGGAGAAAGGGGAATAATTGCTGCAGGTTATTATAGATTTAATATTTTTACTGTTTCCATGGGTATCGACATATTGCAAAAGATCTTAAAAATTTAGAGAGACTTTGAACATTGAGCATACAAATAGTTAAAACATTGATAATCCATGGAGAAAACAATTAAACATTTATAAGAGTAAGCCTATTTGATTTAGGTTAATTTAACAAAATACTTCAATACTGTTATAAGAATGTTCATCTAGAATTAGAAATAAATTATCCTACCTACCCTACTATCTTGCATATCCTACTAAGTAACTGTACTGCGGTTAAGTTAATGGAATAAAACAATCATTGTTCTTTTAAATCACATCAGTTTGTATAAACGGGTTGAAGTGATAAAGGCAGGAAGTTGTGAATTTTGTAAAAATTATTTCCATTTCCTGACCTAGATCGAGAGACAAGTTATTGTCAATGTCATTCTGGGTATATCACATTTTTATTTGTAAAAGTGGAACACAAACACAGAACAAATATATATATATATTTTGAAAACAACTTTATTGATTTTCTACAAACAAACAAAACAGACAAGACATAAAACATCAACTCTCTTATGTACATACAGTGTGTCGGTTGGTTCATCAGTTTTGTGCATTCATTTCGTAGTCTAAATTACAGTTGTATTACATAACAAATATTGTCAATCCAAATTATATATCCTAATATCGCTATTAAAAAATCATTTGACTATACTTTTAATCATTCATGCTTTATGAGATAACAATACTTTAAACAGTTTATTCTATGACAAATCATATAATCATACCAGATCTATTCTACAAACACTTTATAGATATAGTATCAAATAACAAAAAAGAAAGAAAAAATAAAGATATTCTTGCTGTCCAACATTCTAAATATTCTATTATTGTATTTTGTCATCTAACCATTGGTAGAAAAGATCCCAAATTTCATAAAATTGTTTATCCTCTTGCTCTCTAATTTCAAAGGTCAATCTACTCATCTCAGCACATTCCAATATTTTCTTAATAATTTCTTCCTGCGATAGTATTTTCTCATTCTTCCAATTTTTAGCAAATACAATCCTAGCCACTGTTAATACATTTACAATCAAATATTTCAAGTCTTTATTGTATGTATCTGGTAAGATTCCCAATAAAAAGAACTTTGGTTTCAAATCTATACGTTTCTTTATCATTTTTTCCAACCACATGCGAATTTTAGTCCAATATTTTCTAGCGTCCTCACAAGTCCATTACATATGGTAATATGAGCCAGATATCTGATGACATTTCCAGCAATTTTCAGATTTATTCTTGAACATTCTTGCTATTCTCGTCGGGAGAAAGTGCCACCTGTAAAACATCTTATACAAATTTTCTTTATATGCTGTTGACATTGTCATCTTATAATTTTGAGACCACAATTTTTGCCATTTCTCTAGATCAATCCCATATCCAAAATTCTTCCCCCAAACAATCATAGTTTCTTTAACTTGTTCTTCCTCTAACTTAATTCCCAGTAAATAACCATATAATTTTTTAATCACCTTCTCATCAGTACCCATCAAGATCTTATCTAGATCAGTCTGTTTATCATAGAATCCCTCCATTTTAGAATCTTCATCATACCTTGAATGTATTTGTGCATATGAAAACCAATTCATCTGTATACCTTGTTCCTCTAACTTTTGTATCAATTTAAGTTCACCCTTTTCATCCAATAGTTCCCCATATCTAACTGTTTGTCCTTCTTATAAATTATAGGATAGGAAAATGCTTCAATAGTCGATAACCAAACTGGAATTTTTAAATAACATTGTCTTTTTATCTTCTCCCAGTTTAACCACAAAGACTCCCGTATATAATGTCTTCTAAAATAACCCTGTGTTTTAGTTCCCTTATATCATAAAAAAGCGTGCCAACCCAACAGCAAATCATGACCTTCTTGTGTCAACAATCTAGTCTTTCTTAATGTTATCCATTCCTTGACCCACATCAAATTTGCAGCTTGATAGTACAATTCCCAATTGGGCAGGCCAAAACCTCCTCTAATTCTAGGGTCTTGCAAAAGCTTTAGCTTTATTCTCGCTTTCTTACCTTGCCATATATACTTCAGCATAATTTTATTTAAATCTTCAAAATAGTCTTTTCTGAGCCTAATTAGTATTGTTTGAAAGAGAAATAGAATTCTGGGTAAAATATTCATTTTGATTGTTGAAATTCTCCCTATTAATGACAATTGCAAGTTTTCCCATTTCTTCAAATCTAAAGCTATCTGTTGTTTTAATATAATTATTCTCTTTTAATGTGCTATATCTTGCTGTCAAGTGTATCCCCAGATACTTGACCTTATTCGTAACTTGGATTTTCAACAGGTCTGCCAGTTCTTCTCTCTGTCTCAGTACCATGTTCTTTGTCAAAATCTTTGTTTTGTCTTTATTTATTTTCAAACCAGCCACCTCACCATATATCTCTATCTTTTCCAATAACTTTGGAGCTGTTTCTAACGGATCTTCCAAAATTAAGGCTAAGTCATCAGCAAAGGCTTGCAGTTAAAAAGGAAGTTTCTTCCTTTTTAATTTTCATTCCTTTTATGCTTTTATCATCTCTAATATTTCTATTCAACACTTCCAAAGTCAATACAAATAGCAAAGGAGATAGGGGACATCCTTGTCTTGTGCCTTTTCTTATATTAATAAAGTCTGTAAGTTCTTCCTCCATCATTACCTTTGCTGTCTGTTTATTGTATATGGCTTCTATTGCTTGAATAAATTTTCTGGCAAAACCCATTTGTTCCAATAGTAATAACATAAATCTCCAGTTCACATTGTCAAATGCCTTTTGAGCATCTAGGAATATCAAAGCCATTTGCTTTTCAGGGTGTGCCTCATAATATTCCAAAGTATTCAAAATTACTCTCATATTGTCTCTAATTTGTCTCTTTGGCAGAAATCCATTTTGATCTGAATGAGTGAAATTATTTAAGTATTTTTTAAGTCTTTCTGCTAAAATTGAAGCAAAGATTTTATAGTCTGCATTTAATAAGGAAATAGGTCTATAGTTCTTAATTTGCAGTGGATCAGCCTCTTCTTTTGGAATAAGTGTAATATAAGCCTCTGACCATGTTTTGGGTATCATCTTCTTTGACATAGCTTCATTCATAACTTCTAGGAATGGAATACTCAATGATTCTTGTAATGTTTTATAAAATTCTGCCGGAAGCCCATCTGGACCTGGTGCTTTCCCATTATTTTGTTTCTTAAGTGCTTCAGTTAATTCCATCACTGTTATTTTGCTTTCTAGCATTTCTTCAGTCTCTTTAGATATCTTTGGTAGATTAGCATTCTGTAGATACTGTTTGACTTTTTCCTCATCGATATTTCTTGTTTATATAGTTGCCATAGAAGTCTCGAATAATTTCTTTTTTCTCCTTATTACCATTACAAACTTGGCCTTGGTCATCTATTAACTTCAATATTTTTCTTGATTCTTTCTCCTTTCTCAATTTATATGCCAGCCATCTACCTGGTTTATTTGCATCTTCAAAATAATTCTGTTTAGCATTTCTAATTTTCTCTGCCAATTCTTCTTTCTCTATTAATTCCATTTTATGTTTAGTTATATCCAACTTCAATTTAATATCCTTTTTCTGTGGTGTTTTCTGTAATTCTTTTTCAAGTCTTTTATACTCATCTTCCAAGGCCTTAGTGGCTTGCCTTTTCCTAATATTCTTTTTTCTTATATATTCTATTATCAAACCTCTAGCATATGCCTTCATTGTATCCCAAACATTCTGTGTTGAAGTATCTTTTTTTAAATTTTCTCTAAGGAAGAAAGCCAATTCTTTCTCCATCCATTGTGTAAAATCTTTTTCCTTTAAGATAGTATTGTTTAATGTCCATCTCGATCTTTTTTTTTGTCCCTTCCATTTAATTGTCATTGGGCTATGATCTGCCCAAGTACTTGTTTCAATATTTGTTTCTTGAATATTAGATATTAATTCTGTTGAGATCCAAATCATATCCAATCTGGACCATGATAAATGTCTATTTGAATAGAAAGTGTATTGTTTAGTTTTAACATTTTTTTCTCTCCAAATGTCTTTTAAGGTTAATTTGTCTGTCATTTTAAAAAAGGATTTAGGGAGAGTCTTTCTATTTTGCTTTGTTGTTGTTGCTATATAGTCCAGTTTATTGTTGACAATTCCATTGAAGTCTCCCATCATAATTATATTAACATAGTCCAATCCAATTATTTTCATGTGTAATTTTTTATAGAATTCTTCTTGTTTATCATTCGAAGCGTAAATTGCAATCAAAAGTATTTTTATATTATTGTTCATTATTTCCACCATTAATACTCTTCCGTCTTCATCAGTATAAATCAATTTTGCTGGGATGGCCTCTTTAATGTATAGAACCACTCCTCTTTTCTTACATTGAGTCAAAGAAGTAAACATTTTCCCGAATTTTCGCTGTACTAAAAATTGTTCATGTTGTTTTTTAATATGTACTTCTTGCAGACAAATTATATCAAATTTTAATTTCTCTAATTTATGAAACGTTTTCCTTCTTTTAACAGCTGAATTGAGTCCATTTATATTCATTGTAATCATTTTTTTTTCTTCCATGATTATGCTTTATATTTAGGTCTAACAGCTCTCATGGATCTTACTTCACGCTGTTCTTTACTATCCACCTGTCCACCTACTGCGCCTTCCTCTTATTCAGTCTCCAGTTGTTCCTCTTGAAATTCAATTAATGAACCCTCTTTCTCTGCCTTTTCTTCTCTCCTTCCAAAAAATTCAGCATGGAAAAGTTCTGCTTTCTCGATTGAATCAATTCTATGTCTCTGTTCTTGCTATGTAAACATTAATCCTTCTGGGATCAGCCATATATTATTCACTTCCTTTTTCAATAGCATTTTGGTCAGGAATTGATATTCTCTTCTCATCTCTCTCACTCTTCTGGGTATTTGTTTTAAAACCACAATCTTTTTGCCTTTGTATTTCAATGTCTTCTCTCTTACAGCTTGTAATATTTGTGTTTTAATGGATTTTTTTGGTAAATCTGATATGGACTTCCCTTGGTCAGTTATTTCTCATCGCCTATCTTGTATAAACTCGGTATACCTCGTCTACTCCATCTATCATCTTTTCTTCTGTAATTTCCAAAGCATCCACCAACAATTCTATAATTATTGCAGTCAAGTTTGTTCTTTTTCTTCTTCTATATTTTGAAATCTGAGATAGAATTCTGACCTCTCCATCTCCCACCTCAACATCCCACTTTTATCTTGTTCAACCACTGTTAGTCTGTTGTCTATATTTCCAATCTTCTCCTCTCTTTGTTTACCTTCTTCCTCAATTTTTGGGAATCTCTCATCATACTTCACCATCATTTGTTGAATATTTTCTACTTTTTCCTCAGTCTTCTCTGTTCTTTGTTCAATAGTATCTGTTTTTATCTTGAGATCTTGGATTCCTTGCATAATCATCTGTAAAGTCACTTTTTCTTGTTCTTTGTCTTGCTTCAACATTGTCTGAATTAAACTTTGTCCTCCAGCTGGTGGGGAGGCAGAAGTAGAAGTAGAAACACCAGAAGATATGGGTTTCCTGCTCATTTTAGATGCTTCAAGATCTTCAAATTCTTTTTAACTTTTAAATCAACTGGTAGAATAGCCAATTATAATCCAAAATGGAAAAATCCAATAGTAAAAAGCCCAATGGCAAAAAAGAAAAAGGAGAAAGAGAAGAAGAAAAATCTTCAGGTTCTTCTAGACTCTAATCCAATTATGAAGTAGTCCACAATAAAAAATGAAAAATAAAAAGAAGAAAAAAGCCCCCCCAAAATAATAATAATTAAAAAGAAATAGAACAAAAATAAGGAAAAAAAGAAAAAAATCCTTCAGGTTCTTCACACCTTAATCCAATTGGGAAATCTCAATAATAAAAAGGAAAAGGCAGAATGGTCCAAAAACATGGATGGAAAAAGCAAAAAATCCCAGTAAAAAGGAGAAGAAAAGAAAAATAAAGAAAAAATTCTGAGGTTTTCCCTTTAAAATAAAAAGCAAAAATAAGAATATTACTAAAGTTAAAATTTACAGAGAGACTGGTAAGGAGAGGTACCACAACTGAAAAAAAAATAAGAAAACACACTGCACTTTGTTTAGTTGTCCAAGGCTCTTATTGTGACTCTCTTCTCCACAAGCTTCAAAGCCAAGCCACAAGTGTTGAAATGTTGATAAGAGTCCAGGAAAGCACCTGTAATAATATTCTGCTGCGCTCTTCCCTCTATCTTATCAAATTGAAATGTCCTTGAGAAGGAGTCTTTTCACAGTTCTCTCCAATTCAAATAAAATATTTTCAAGCCTCTAGTTGGCAGTGTTACAAAGTTTCTTAATACACTTGCCCCCACAGCCAGAATAACTTAGTTTAAGTTAAGAAAAAAGAAAAGGTATTTACACACATATATATAAAAAGAGAAAGTAGCCAAAGGGAGCCTCTGTCATAAAAGAAAATTAAAAAATCAAAAAGGAGCATAAAAATATATATAAGAGAAAATTCAGTCCAGTTAACTACAAAATCACACTAAAGTCCCCCCAAAAAAGTAAGAGAGAGAAAAAAAAATCCAAGCCTCAATTTGACATCCCTTTAAAATGCACTGCTCATAAAGTTTTGTCAAAAAAAATCTCACAGGTTTCTTCTCATATTCAGAGTGTCCTTTCAAATCTCTGCGAGTTAACAAAAAAAAAAAAAAAAAATTCTCACCCAGCGGACACACGTTCACTTTCAGCCTGTTCCTTTCCGGAGCTGTCCCGACTTCAGCAGCTATGGAGGCTGCCTCTCCGCCACCAGCAAAAGGACTTCTCATGGATCAAACCAGGGACTTTGCGATGTTCCTGGGATCCACAGAGTGTGCCCTTCACAGTCACCATCTCTACAGGACAGTTTAGGTCCATTGGGACCAACCAGGGGCAAAAATATCAGCTGCGATCTCGGAGCCCCGAGATTGCAACTGTATCACCGAGATGAAGCTCCACCTTCTCCCAGAACAAATATTTTTCATTGATGTGTTTTAGAATTCCATCAGTAAAACTATTCAGAATTTGCATCGTATGTCAACTGTATTTAAAATCTCTGTTACAAGATGTATTTTGCTTTACTTCTCTGCTATGTGGGCTTACTATACACCAAAGAGTCTAGAACATTTTGTATCATCTTGCTAGCTCCAGGATTTGAACTCCTTGTATGTAGTACTACTATACATCAACATGCAAATAAAAGTTCTGCAACATTTCATTATGTTAGCTGACATTAAACAAAAGTCTCTATTTAAAAACAACAACAGTGACATACGAAATAAATGAGAAAATATGTAAAGGAACATACATGAAAAATTCTATATTTACAAAAAAATCAGAAAATATGAAACTATTCCTGGCATCTATTTTCCAAAGGACTGGTTCAGAAACATATGTATGAAAATAATTTAAAACAATCAAGTTCAAAGCAAATATATTTTGAAAGCAAAAGGAAAAATACACAAATTTTTTTTTTAATATATTTTTATTGAGTTTATTTTATTACATTGTAAAACATCATGGTATCAACAGCATTCTTGGCATCTATACAGGTTTTTGGTTTAAATATCATAATACATTATATTACATTTGTCTAATATTAAATAATAGCTTTAACTATGATTACTATTCTTATATCTTTATATAATTTGCAAAATTTTGTTTTACTTTCTTAAGGATTATTTCAGTTAGGCTTTTTATCTCACTTCTTAGTTCTGTTTGTTAACCATTTATACCAATTGTTCCAAATTAAAAAGAATTCAGAGTTTCTTCTCTGTGAATAGGAAGACAGAGAAATCACTCTCAGGAAAGTTATGCAGGCTTATTTGGTAAAGATTGGATTTCCACAAGCAAGCTTTTCTTCCATTCCACAACTGTTAGAAATCTTTTGAAGTTTTGCCCTGTCCTCTAAAATAAGAACAGTATTATCTTTTTCCATATTCTAATCATGACATTTACAAATTTAGGCATGCAGAACCCTTGGGTTATATTTTCCACTCAGGGCAGAACCAATGATATTTCAGCACAGTATATTTTAGGCACAGATGTTAGGATAGAATAGGATAGGATAAGCTGGGATGGGATAGGTAGAGCAGTGGTTCCCAAAGTGGGCGGTACCACCCCGGAGGTTAGTGGGATGTCTTGGGGGGGGGTGCTAAGAGGCAAGGGGCCTGGCAGGGGGGTGCAAAAGAGGTGGCAGGGGGCATTCAAGGTGCTGGCCCTGCAGGTTCACTCATTGACTGTAGCACTGTGCCAGAGCTGGTGCCTCCAATATGGAAGCGGTGGCATGTTACGTGCTGCCATGGCTGTGTTCGATGCACCGAACACAGGGGGCTGGCAGAGAGGCACTAAGAGGTGGCAGGGGGGCATTCGAGGCGCCAGCCGGCCCTGCAGTTTCACCCATTGAGGCGCTGGCTCTGGAGTGGTGCTACAGTCAACGGGTGAACCTGCAGGGCCGATGCCTCGAACGCCCCCTGCCAACTCTTAGCATCCCCAAGAGGGCCAGCAGAAGGGCTCTAAGAGGCAGCAGGGGGGTGGGGCATCGAACGCAGCCATGGTGGCATATAACGTCCCACCTCTTCCGCATTGGAGGTGCTGGCTCCAGAGTGGTGCTAGTCAATGGGTGAACCTGTAGGGCCGGCACTTCGAATGCCCCCCTACCACCTCCTAGTATCCCCAAGGGGGCCAGAAGAAGGGTGCTAAGAGGCGGCAGGGGGGTGGCGTGTCAAACGTGGCCGTGGCGGCATGTAACGTACCACTTCTTCTGCATTGGAGGCACCAGCCCTGGAGCAGTGCTAGTCAATGGGTGAACCTGCAGGGCTGGCATCTCAAACACCCCCCCTGCTGCCTCTTAGCATCCCCAATGGGGCCAGCAGAAGGGCTCTAAGAGGCGGCAGGGGGGGCGGCACGTTGAACGCAGCTGTGGCGGCATGTAATGTGCCACCACTTCCGCTTTGGAGGCGCCAGCTCCAGAGCAGTGCTCATCAATGAGTGAAACTGCAGGGCCGGCCTGCGCCTTGAACGCCCCCCTGCCGCCTCTTAGCCCCAATCTGCTGGCCCCCTTGGGGATGCTAAGAGGCGGCAGGGGGGCGTTCAAGGCACCGGCCCTGTAGTTTCACCCATTGATTATAGTAATGCTCCAGAATCAGTGCCTCAAATGCGGCAGGACATTGGGAAAAGCCACTGCCACCACCTTCCCAAAGTGCCACTGCTGTCACATTCTGTCTGTCCGTCCATCCATCCATCCATCCATCCATCCATCCATCCATCCATCCATCCATCCATCCATCCAAAAGGTCTGTCTGTTTGCCTGCCTGCCTGCCTTCCTGCCTACCTGCCTTCCTGCCTGCCTGCCTGCCTGCCTGCCTGTCTGTCTGTCTGTCTCTCCATCCATCCATCCATCCATCCATCCATGTTTGAAGCGCCAGCCCCACAGGCACATCGGGAAAGTAGAGTAAAGCCAGTCTGAGAAGGAGGGAGGGAAGGAGGGAGGGAGAGAAAGAGAGAGAGAAAGAGAGAGACCTGATGCATCTGATTGAATGAGGCCTAGTTTAGACAGGCCCTTTTCCACATTGAAACATCTTTGCCAGCATTGAAACCTCTTTGGGTTCTATTAAAGGTTTTGTGGATTAAACATGATCAAGACTATCAGGAAGCTTTCACATTTTGTTGAGGCTTTAAACAGGATCCATTGGACCAGATCTCCACCCTAAAAATTACTTTTTGTCGTGTCCGCGAAATGACGCCAGGAGTCGGTGATTTCATGCAATGCTCTTTATTTGGAAAACTGGAACCGAACCGGCGAAAGGAAGAAAGCCCACGGCTTTAATTCCTTTCGCCGCGGCGGCCGCGGCCAATGGCAGCGCTTCGAATCTCCCACACTCTGAACGAGCCAATCGCGGGAGATTCTTAACGAGCCAATCGGCGCGGCTCGCCTAACCAATTAGAAAGCCCCGCGCTTTGGCCAATCAAAGCGCGGGGATTTCGAGTATGTAAATGAGGACAGAACACCCCTCCCCTCTTGGTTCAGTCCTTACGTTGCGTAGTCACGTAGGTAGGCGGGGCTCCGTCTGGTCCTACTTGACCTGCGCAACTCAGTTGTAAGTGGGATCCCGGCCGGTTCGGTCGGGTTTTTGGTTGCTCTTGCTTCTGTGAGAACCGGCTGGTCGATCGGGCCGGTTCTTTCTCCGTGGCTCCCACCTGGGCCTTCCGGGTTGGTTGAGCTACGGGTTTCGCCGCTCCCGCTCGGTCTTTCCGGGTCGGTCGAGCTGGCTTGGCTGTTCTTTTCTGGCGAGGGGTCACGATGGCTGCGTCTCGGTAAGTACTGCTGGTTTATTTTTTCTTGTAATCGGTCACCCGGGTATTCCCTCCCCCCTTGGCTTGCATTTTGGGAGGTGGGTTCGTTTGCCGTCCTAGACCTAAGTTGGTCGATGTGTCGTTTCCACGCTCGTCCGTCTGCCGTTTGTAGCCGGTACGAGCGTGGGCCTGTTGCTTGGGTGATGACGGCTGGGATCCATAGGGGGTCTCCCGTCAGGTTTTTTGCATATACGAGGTCCCCGGGTGCGAACGTTCGGTATTTCGTGCTTGAGTCTGGGGGCCGCTCCGGATTATACGTAGGGTGTAACCTGTCGAGTGGGGACCTCAGCTTTCTACCCATTAGCAGTTCGGCTGGGCTTTTGTTGGTAGTGGTATTCGGGGTTATGTGTTGTGTAAAGAGAAGTCTGTTGATTTTTTCTTGGATCTCCCCGTGGTCCATTTTCCGGATGGTTTTTTTGGTAAATTGGACCATCCGTTCCGCCCTACCGTTCGCCGCCGGATGCGCCGGTGCTGTTAGTGCGTGGCGGATGCCCCTTTCCGCCAGGAATTTCTCGAACTCCAGGGAGGTAAACTGGGGTTCGTTGTCGGAGATGACGACGTCTGGGAGGCCGTGTGTTGCAAAGAGTTTGCAGAGTTCTTTGGTCACGGCCTCCGTGGTTGTTGTCTTCATGTTGCTTACCTCCAGCCAGTTGGAGTAAGCGTCAACTGTTATGAGGAAGGTGTGTCCATTTGTGGGCCCGGCGAAGTCTATATGGATTCTGGACCAGGGTCCCCTTGGGGTTTCCCACTCTAGGACGGGTGCTGTGGGTGGGCTGGGCCTAGTCTCCTGGCATCGCTGGCACCTAGCTACCCAGGCCTCTATCTGCTTGTCCATCCCTGGCCACCAAGCGTAACTTCTGGCCAGGGCTTTAGTTCTTACGATGCCAGGGTGCCCCTCGTGCAACATTTCCAAAACCTTCCCCTGTAGTTTGTCCGGAATGACCACCCTGTCACCCCATAAGATGCACCCTTTTAACAACGAGAGTTCTGTTTGGCGGTTCCGAAACGTCTTGACGGACTCGTTGTTGTCTTTTTCCGGCCACCCTCTTTCTACCCAATGCAAAACCCGCGCCAGACGCCTGTCTTTATTAGTTTCCCGGGCAATGTCTGACGCGGTTATGGGTAGGTTGGGTAGGGTCTCGATGCTGAGGGTGGTCGTCGTTGGTGCTGGGTCAGAGTCGGATTCCGGTAGCAGCGAGCGGCTTAATGCGTCCGCATGTGAGATCGTCTTACCCGGTCTGTGTATGAGTTCGTAGTTGTAGGCCGCCAGGAACTCGGACCACCTTGTCATTCGGGGAGACAGAATGTTCGGGGTGGCCCGGTTTCCTGCAAGGATGCCCAGCAACGGCTTGTGGTCCGTTATAATGGTGAAGGGCCGGCCGTAGAGATATTCGTGGAACCGTTTTATGGCGGCAACTATAGCCAGAGCCTCTTTGTCCAGTTGGCTATAGTTCCGCTCCGGTTTGGTGAGGGTCCTTGAAAAGAACGCGATGGGTGCTTCTTTTCTGTCAGGAAGGGTATGGCTGAGGACGGCGCCAATGCCGAAAGGTGATGCGTTGCAAGTGACGGCCAGAGGCAGGGTTTCGTTGAATTGTATGAGGACGGCGTCGGAGGTGAGGAGGTCTTTAGTTTTTTGGAAGGCGGCTTGCTCCCGTTTCCCCCAAGTCCAGGTCGCCGCCTTGTCCAGGAGCCTATGCAAAGGCTCCGCCGCCGTCGCCTTTTGGGGTAGGAAAACATTGTAAAAGTTCAGTAACCCCAAGAATGCTTGTAGTTCAGTTTTTGATTTAGGGGTGGGGGCCTCTTTGATGGCCTTGATTTTTTTACTTGTGGGGTGAATGCCGTGCCGGTCTAGGAGGTAGCCCAAGAATTCTACTCGTTCCGTGCACAGTTGGCATTTCTCCCTTTTTACTTTAAGTCCCGTTTCTTTAAATTTAGTTAGGACCTCTCTTAGTCGGCTTTCTAGTTCGGCTTGGTTGGGCGCCAACACTAGAACGTCATCGAAATAAGGTACCACCCCCTTGATACCTTGCAACAACCTTTCCATCAGGCTCTGAAATATACCTGGTGCCACGCTGACTCCGAATTGGAGTCGGTTGCATTTGAAAGCTCCCCGGTGGGTGACGATGGTCTGGGCTTCTGCCGTTTGCTCGTCGACCGGCAACTGTTGGTATGCCTGGGCGAGATCGAGCTTGGCGAAAACCCTGCCCCCTCCCAGTGAGTGCAGTAGGTGTTGCACTATTGGGACGGGGTAGGCGCTTTGTTGCAGCGCGCCATTTAGGGTGGCCTTATAGTCTAGGGTCTAGGTCGAACGAGATAAGGGGCCCCTGGTACTTGCCCAGGCTTCCGTCGAAGACTTCTCGGAACTCCTGGGCTAGTCACTGTTCCCAACCGTCGTCGGCGACGTGGTTGACTCTCGTGAGAGTGATGTCGAGCGGGGCGAACCATTGCAGTCCCAGTAGGCTTGGGCGGTCGCGGTCGACGATCGTTAGGGGGAGTTGTTCGGTGCGCCCCTTATATGTTACGTTAAAGTTTTTGGTGCCGACTACCGGGATGCGGTTTCCCTGGTAGTCCTTTACAATAAGTCTTTGGCTGTCTACGTTCCTCCTTTGGAGGGTAGGCACCAACCGCTTTATCTCGTGCCATGCAATCATGGAGAGGTAGGACCCGGAGTCTACCTCCATTTTGCACGGCTGGCCCTCGATGTGTACCTCGACATGGATTTTCCGGGCGTCGTTGGTGATGGCGTGGCCGATGGTGACTGTCTGGTGGGTCTCCTCTCTCCGCCGGTTGTCGCCGCCTCGCGAGGATCGTCCGGTCCGGTCCCATCGGCTGTCCGAGTGGTGATCTCTGGGCCAGGGCGGTGAGCTTTCCCTTCTCCGGTCGTTCTGGTCCCATCGAGTTGGACTGCGGTTTTTCTTCAGGCGGCAAACCCGGGCGATGTGCCCCTTTTTGTCGCAATGCCGGCAGATGGAATCGAAAAACCGGCATTCCGACCTGGGGTGGTCGCCGCCGCAACCGGCACAGTTGGTCCTTGACTTACGACCTCTCCGGTTCCGTTGGTCGCGCCCAGTCTGAAGTCGATGTATGTCTTCTTCGTCTTCGGACGTGCTGGATGCAGAGTGGAAATCGCCCTGGTGTGTAGTTGTCTCGGTTTTTTGTTCGGTCGACCTCGCCGGGTTGTTGTTTCCGCCACGGTCCTTCGTGTCAGGTCTGCGCATGCTATCGGCGGAAGTACGGGTTGCTTCTGCGGCTGCGGCTGTGGTGAGGGCATCTGCTAAGCTGATGTCACCCTTAGCCATCAGCCGGCTCTGGAGCGCGGGGTCCCACAGACCGAGCACGATTCGGTCTCTCAGGATGTTGTTTAGGTTATCAAATTCGCAGAGCCCCCCTAGGCGCCGCAGCTCGGCGACGAAGTCGCTCAATTTCTCACCCGCTCTCTGGTCTCGCCGGTAGAATTCGTTGCGCCGGATCAGGATGGGGACCTCGGGAGCGTAATGTCGCCGAAGGATAGGTTCAAGGACGTCCCAGTCCATGGCGGTTGCGTCGGCGGGCTTGGCCAACGCTTTGGCCATCTGGAAAACTTTGGTTCCGCAGTGGGTGAGGAAGACGGCGCGTTTTAGCGGGCCCGAGGCGTCCTTCATGCCGGTGCACTCGAGGTACATGCGGAAACGGTCGGAGAACGATTCCCAGTCTTCGGTGGCGGGGTTGAAGGGGGCGGGCGGTGCGATTTTCGCCATCTCGGTGCTTTGTCTGGCTTCCGTCGGACACGGGGTTCGGTTCAGGGTCTGGATCCCATCCTCGTCGCCAGTGTCGTGTCCGCGAAATGACGCCAGGAGTCGGTGATTTCATGCAATGCTCTTTATTTGGAAAACTGGAACCGAACCGGCGAAAGGAAAAAAGCCCGCGGCTTTTATTCCTTTCGCCACGGCGGCCGCGGCCAATGGCAGCGCTTCGAATCTCCCGCGCTCTGAACGAGCCAATCGCGGGAGATTCTTAACGAGCCAATCGGCGCGGCTCGCCTAACCAATTAGAAAGCCCCGCGCTTTGGCCAATCAAAGCGCGGGGATTTCGAGTATGTAAATGAGGACAGAACACTTTTCCTCAATGTATTACAGTGTTAATTCTGAAGAAGGCAAAACCAAAATGTACTGGTAAATTACAAGGAGAACACACACACGCATACACTCCCTTCTAACCCTGCTGGAGCAGGTGATTGGACTAGAATAGATATCTCATTATCTTTCTCCTCCCTCCCTCCTTTTTTATTTCTTTTTCTTTCTGTCCCTTCCTTCTACCCCCGCTCTTTCTTTGTCCCCTTTTCTTTCTTTCCCCTTTCTCTTTATTTTCTCTCTCTCTTCCTTTTCTCTCTCTCTTTCCCTCTCTCAGGCTCATCCCTTTGGATCAGGGATCGCCAAAATTTTGGACCTCAGGGACCACCAAACTCATAATTTTAAATCCCGGAGACCACTAATATGAATTTTGACTGATGGTGGCTTTCTGGTGTTGGTGGGAGAGAGAGAGAGAGATTTGATCCAACCTCTCTCTCTCCCTCTCTCTCTCACACACAGGTAGGGATGGAATTTAGACCCCTGATCTAAAGCTGTCAAAACTCCAAAAACTGGTCAAGTAGTTCTGGGGAGGCCAGTCATAAATTAGAACACTTGCTAAACAACTGGTCATTTAGTGAGGACCACTTGTATTTGGTTTGCCAGTCACCTGGCCACGCCCACCCTGTCACATGACCAGCAAGCCATGCCCACCCAGTCATGTGACCAGCAAACCACACCCTCAAATTAGGCCACACCCACAGAAATTTGAATCCCACCCCGGGTGGGAGGCACCACGGATGAGTTTGTAGCACCAAGGGGGCAGTGGACCGAAAAAGTTTGGGAACCATGAGGTAGAGTAAGAATGGGTAGGACAGGACAGGACAGGATAGGACAGGACAGGACAGGACAAGTCAGAATAGAATCATAGGGCTGGAAAGGAGTCTTGAAATCTTTTAATCCAATCAACTAGTCCAACTAGTTTTGCAGAAGTGCTTCTTAATGCGGCTGTTTACAAACCATTTATGCTGCTATTTTTAAAAAAGAACTTTTTTTCACCTCTTGGAGAGGTTAACCACTCTCACATAATGTGCAAGAATTCAAAAAAGCAAAAGCAAACCTTGGCTAGTAATCAACTCTGTACATCATGCAATTTGGAATTTGTTCTCCTTTTCAGACTGTTAAAGTAGAAGACTTCCCAGCATTTTTGTTGAACTCTGGGTGCCAAAGTTCATGAGAAATTTGCGCTCATTTTGGCTTTTTTCCTATATATGTTTTTTCAAAGCAAATAGCAACAGATATGAATATGAATTACGTCAATTGAGAAAACATGCCTAGGGCATGATTCCTTTTAGGGCACACATAAAATTTGGGGACCATTTGATGTTGTTGTTGGGCTTGAGATACACTATAAATTTGCAGCATTTTATTGAAGCTTAAAATAGAGGAATGGCATGTTTCTAGTCTGTGGTTTTTCTCCTGAGCATTGCCGTGAGTAGTTTCCATTTTTAGAAGACTAATAAGTCATGGGAAATATCCTCCCACTTGTAACAACAGAATGAATCTATTAGGTTTCAGAGAAATGTCTTCCATTTCATGTCAATTTATAGCAAATTATAGCAATTTAATGTCAATTTATAGCTGATTATACATTTGAGAGAACTATCTTCAAATTTTAGTAAGGAATTGCAGATTTCTGATTTCTTTGCTGTCACCTAGTGAGCAGATGGAATTTTGCAGCCTGAATCTGAATCTATCTACTGATAGAATAGAGATAGGGATAGGAATATAATATAATACAATACATTTTATTGGCCAAGGAATTACACAGAGAAGGACTTTGTCTCAGAATGTACATGTAATTATAGTGTAATGGCACATTTCCAGGTCAAAGGCAATACAAGAATGTCTTGGTTTTTATTTTGAATTGAATTGAATTAAATTCTTTATTGTCATTATACAAAGTATACATACAACAAAATTCACATAACATAATAATTTCAGCCTACAATTGAATTTACAGTTTACTCTGGCAGCTTTTTCTTAGAGAAACTGCTTAAAAACAGCCTGCAGCACTGAAGCTTGGAGAAAGGAATATGTTTTTACTTTATCCTTGCCCCACATCCAACATTTCCAAAATTTTTACACTGTTCACATCATTCCATAGGTATTCTGGAGTACAGAGTATAGATACTAATAGTGGATGCAAGTAAACTATTAAGATATATGTCCTCTTAAAATAATTTTGGACTTCAGTACAAAATCACCCCTTTGTATTGGAGAGATGTTTTCTCATATAATTTTGTGTAAATTTGTATATTTTTGAAAGTTGGCAATGGTTCAATAGTGTCTTCATAAATCAACAAAGAAACAAACAAAATCAATATGGCATTGATGGTGAGTGTATGTAGGTCCAGTGGTGCCCAACTTTTGCAGCTTTTCAGCCAGACTGGGGGAGAGAGGGGAACCAGCTCACTTCTCACGCAGTGCAAGTGAGTTGAGCTGGGGGTGGAAGCATGTTCTCTAGCCCACCGCTCACATAGCCCAGTTCTGAATAGGCCACAGCCCAGTAGTAGGCTGTGGCCCAGGTTTGGGGACCCTTGTCTTAGAGAAAGAACTTTACTACCACCTAACCATGCTTTATGCAACTCTCTAAGCAACAAAATATTAGTTCCAGTCCACAAAAACTTCATTATCAATGCATCACCACAAACATGTCTTAAATAAACCATATTATTCTATGATTTGCAACACATAAATCCAGATGCATGATTCTAAGGGGCTTATGTTTGACATAAAACAATATACTCAGAGACACCAGATCATGTGCTCAAAAGACAAACTATATATAGTGAACAAAATGCACCACATGATTCCCACAATTGGTTTACTTGAGGGCTGGGAGAATAGGGAAGTTTTCAAAGATTTTTTTAATGTTATCAGGATGGGAACTTGACCTTATACTATTCCATGCACACAGTCATATCCATATTTTAACATTTTACCAGTTACATCATCAAAACTTCAGCCGTGCTATTTTCAGCATTTTAATGTTTTTCTTAGGTGCTAACATTATAGTATATATTTTAATTCCATTCTTCAACATATTTTTATGGAGTGGGGGAAAATAAAATTGCATGAGAAAGAGACAAGAAAGGCCAGCAGACAAATACAGAAGAGAAAAGACAAAGAAGGCAGGAAAAAAAAACATTCTCTGGGTTTAGAGAGTGAATGATTGCATAGTAATAAAGAGGTTAAGAAGACATTTACCATATAAGAGCAGTCAAGGATAAGCATACAGAGTCTAAAGATAAAGGAGATTTTCATTTATCAGCTCCATAAAATCTGTCTTGGATCCTTATCACAGAGAACCAGAAACAGTTCTAATAACTATAGTCTCTTTAAATTCATATGCCTCTATTTTGCAAATGTCCTCTTCCTGAATTTTGCAAGTTGTTATTTTGGTAGAGAAAAGTTTCCTTTTTCTTCTGGGTATATAAAAACCTTCCATACTTAAAGCAGAAGATCATTCAGTTCCAGTTATTAGGAAACATGTGAGAACGTGTTATATTCCTAACTGGCTTATTGGTTTCTCCTTCATGTCTTGCTTGTAGCATAAAAAAGAAAGTGAATTCAATGGACACTTGGCTGGATAATCAAGGCTCTTTGTGTTCTCATGGTCAGTTTCCTGAGGCTGGAGAGGCATTTGCTGATTTTATGAGCTTATTATATACCCGTTTCCCCCAAAGTAAGCACTGGGCTTATTTTTGTGGGTGTCTTATTTTTCCCCATATATGAGAGGCCCACTTCTGCTTGCTTGCAGTGTGGTAGGAGATCATACAGTGTGCCAGTGCTGCCACGAAGGGGGGAGAGCAGAGCTGTTCCACATGTCCCACACAAGGTTACCTCAGGGTCCCAGCAGCCAGGCCATCCACATCCCAACACCTACCTCGCCTCATGGCTGTGGCACCAGCACATTGCTTGGCCTCTTGCTCTGTTGAAGCTGCAAGCAAGTAGAAGAAGTGGGCTGGCAGCTATGTTGGCTCCTACTGCACATGGCTGTTGGTGCTGCAGGTGTCAGGACGTGGATGGCCTGTCTGAAAGGACCCTGAGGTAAGCCAATGCAGGGTGCGTGGGACAGTTCTACCCACCCACCCCACTTCACTTCGTGGCTGTGGCACTGCAAGTAACCAGATTCAATGTGCCGCCAGTCAGCTGCACAGGCTCTTAAGTAGGGTTTATTCTGGAGGAAGGGCTTATATTAGGCACACACATAAAACATGCTAGGGCTTATTTTGGGAATAGGGTTTTTTTGAGGAAACAGGTTAACTTCAACAATAAAAAATATTTAATTAATAAATATGGAATATTTTTTATAATAAGCTTAATGGAGACAAACCTGTATCTTTTGCCAGTTATCCACCTCAATTTTAATCCACATTTTTACTAAACTATATTTCACACATTAAAATTGGTAAAACTGGTAACAAACACAAATCTTAGTTGAGATGGATCAAATGTTACCACAGAATTCTCTAGAAAAAAAATGGTATGCATCTATATGTAAATATTTACAACAGAAGCATTATACAAAACAATTTATTTTATTGACTGACAAATTCTTGAGGGATAAGAGCCAAATTCTAAACCAGCTGATCTGAAAGATGTCACTGTTTTGGATATAATCATCATAAAGGAGAGCTAAAAATGACTATAATATCAGCTTAATGTGCTTAAATACAAGTTCTTTGATATTTATTAAAAATGGTAACTTAACATATGTCATTCTTGCTCATTTTCAGCATAGTTACCAGAGGTAGTATTCAGGAGGTTCTGACCAGTTCTGGAGAACCGATAGCGGAAATTTTGAGTAGTTTGAAGAACTGGCAAATGCCACCTCTGACTGGAGATTTTATAGTATCCTTCCCCTGCCATACCCTCCAAACCATGCCCACAGAACTGGTAGTAAAAAAAAAATTAATCCCACCACTGGTAGTTACCATTGCTCAGAGATTCATGTAATATCTTATATATTTTTCAGATAGCTTCTCGTTTGGGCCGAAGAATGTGATAGATTAGCATGAAACTCAAATACTCCTATAACTACAGGAGATGAGTTTTATGCTTAGAATAAGACAGGCTAAAAATAGGTTCCATAAACAACAGAAGCCAACCTTCACATGAAATATGAGAAATGAGTGAAATAAAGGTTAATCAAAATAGTTTCCGTGAAATCAACATATATGATGGGTACATCTGGAAGACTTTGCAGTGACTTATCGAGGGTTCTAAACAATAAAATCATATAACTGAAATGCTGGAAAGGAATATATTTTTCCTCAATAGAAACAGCTACAATATATTTGATAAACACAATTTTGCTTTACATTCTCCATGAAACTGTTCTAAAGCCATCGGCTTACAATTTAAAACCACTCATAATTTTTTTTTGTAATTTGAAAATGTATATTCATCAGTATGGCAGATCTTTAAAATAGATTCTTATATAAGAGGGACATATAAATACGAGGTATCATCTGGACTTGGTCAGAGTGAGATGTCAATTCTATGAACTTTAGGTGTAATTCAAGAATGTTTACTAATATATACATAATTATATGTTTTTTTAGATGGTAGATCTGCAAAGATTAACTTAGCATTATGATGACATAAATATTTATTGGGTGGAGATAGTGACATAACTGATTATTAGGTAATTTTGACATGACTAGGTTTTTTCCCCTGCAGATGAAAACAAGCAGTGTATTCCTATGCTGTTATTTCCACCAAAAATTCTAACTGAACTCATTTATACGCAGTTTCACTTCCTTTTGTGAATTGTACAGCCCACTCTTATCTGTAAAAAACACGCTTTCCTCTGTAGTGTGTCTGTTTTTATGATGTTTCCTGTTTTTCTTTGTATTACATTTTTCAATTCAAAGAGAAAGTAATTCATTCAATTATTGTTCTTGTTCTTTTAGTTGGCATTCTTAATGATGCTATGTGCCCCTTACATTTTATTTTACTTTTGGAGGCATATTGATTACCTTCCAAATGATAGGCTGTAATCCTTCTGTCAAAATACAGTAAATCTGATGACCTTACTTTCATTAGACAAATGTTAACTAAGGACAACATATTTTGTGAGTAATGCACTTTGCATCAGTACTCCTACTTTTCAGCCTCACTTTTTAAATAGTCACATGATCCACTTCCTGCTTCAATATTATTAAGTTTTATGAGTAAGGACTGTATCACTCCCAGTCACTTCCTAGAATTTGTGTGGCCAATCACTTTGATTATCAACTTGAAAAATCAAAATACTGATTTAATTAATCATCAGAGATATAAAAATTGCTCATTAAATAGACTAATATTCATCTAGGCCAGATTCTGTCTGCTATTGTACGGCCAACTTTATCTCTGGAAGTCTAAAGCCTGGGGGTAGACATTTCCTCTGGTTGTTCTTAGCAGATGGTAATCAGAGAAAGCATGTGGCCTCCATCGCTAGTTCCTTTTAGCCATCAAAATTATATCAAACCATAATGGGCAAAAGGTAGTAAAAGCATGGGTTATAATGGATAATCTCATTTGATCTCAATATCTCTGAATAACCAGAATTGCATGTTACATTAAGCTATAGTTTGTCTATCCCTGGTTATTCAATAAATTCCATTTTGGGAAAGATCACATTAGGATAGCTTTGGCAACACTAGTTAGTTGTTGAGCTTCCCCAATAATTACAGAGTGAACTGTAAATGCAGTAAAAATTAATAGAAGACAAGTTTTAATTCTTCAGACAACTCATATACAGGGAAATAGCAATTAGTTTGTGACTTATGCCTTTATAAATATCTTCGAAGTTACCAGAAACCTTGATATAATCTGTAATAGGCAAATGCTGCCACCTTACAAAGTTAGGTGTAGAGGTTAGAATGTAGTATTGCAGGCTAACTCACTGCTCACTGCCAGGAGTTCGATTCTGACTGGCTCAAGGTGATTCAATCTTCCATCCTTCTGGGATTGGTAAAATGAGGACCAAGATTGTTGGGAGCAATATGCTGACTCTGTAAACCACTTAGAGAGGGCTTTAAAGCACCATGAAGCAGTATATAAATCTAAATACTATAACTATTATATGACCATTTTGCTATATTGCAATACACATGAAATTGCTATATACATAGAAACCCCTTTATGTGGGCATTCCCTTTTCATATGTTCTATTAAGGAACTATGCTGGAAGTATACTACCAGAAAGTATACCAGAAGGGTCACTCAAACTATATAGGTCAACTGAGAAGCCAGACTAGGAGTATCCACAAACCCATTAATCATGAGGAGACAACAGAAAAAGAATCCCATAGTCGATTGGTTATCATCCAGGTTTACAAGGACCATGACAGTTGCTGTCCCTGGGGAATTGTTGAAAAGTGAGTTAGAGGGTTAGAAAGATCTAGAGACCTACCCTGCAAAAATCTTACCAATAAAATTTAATGGGAAGGATCCCAAACATGTCAGATAGATTGCCCAAAAATAGGACAACATGAATCCCAATTGCTGAGTCAGCTAGTGGCGTAAGCAAAACTCTGGTTATATAATACACGGAAACAGAGAGAGCAATTGCATACAAAATGTGATTCACTGTAACTATAATGCAGTATCTGGGAAATAAATATTTATTTTTTTCCAGAAAAATTTTCCAAGCAGAAACAGTCTGTATAAGTGGTGTTTATGGATAAGCTTGCTAAACCATACTGGAGAACATAAAACAATGAATGATGTCCATCTTTAGCTTTTCAGTCTAATGATGGCATATTCTGTCAATTGAGTTTCTTCAGGGGGCTTGGTTCTCTGAAAAAGTTCTCCATGGCTTAATGTTGCATAAATAACTGAGTCCTCTTTATATCCTGATAAACCTTCATTGAACTTCATGGAACTTAGACTGGTTCTAGATGCCTTCTGGTAATTGTCTTGATTCCCACTGGAAACTTGAAACAAGCCAGGTGTGGAATCTTCAATAAAAATGGCTCCCTCATCTGACTCATGAGTTGTGCTATCAGTGTAGTGTTGGGTCTTCTTACAGCAATTATCAGCAAACATCACAATAACAAGAAATAGAGAATTCAACAGATAAGTATATTTAGTTGTCAGCAAACAAAAGAGCAATTACAAAACTATTCAATTATCCAGTATGATGTTAATTTTAAAGACTTTATAAAAATAGGAACAAAATTTCTATAGAACTGAATATCCTACATGGGGAATGTGTGAAAATAAAAAACGGTTGTTCTTTCTTTTTGCCATCTTCATCCATTTTCCTAATATTAAAATTGCAAAACACTCTGGTAGCACAAATTCTTTTATACAGTACAGTGTGATGTAATGTGCACTAATAGCCTGCTATAAATCATTAGAAATATAATATTTAGTAAACTATTGACTCGAAGTCTTAAACATCTTAAACCGTGGATGAATGGAAAAATCAATCATTGTACAAACGATAACATTCTGGAAGTACAGCCTTTATTTTCATACTATATATAATCTGGAGAAGTAGACAGAACTAAGCTAAAACTAAGGAAAAATTTTGTAATGATGAGAGCAATCAACCAATGGAACAACTTGCCTTCAGAAGTTGTGGATGCTTCATCAAAGCAATAGAAGCTATATATCGTAAGCAAACAGCAAAGGTAATGATAGAGGGAGAATTAATGGACTCTATTGATAAAAGAAAAGGAACAAGACAAGGGTGCCCATTGTCATCTTTGTTGTTTGTGTTAACCTTGGAAGTGCTAAACAGAAATATTAGAAAAGAAAAGGACATAAAAGGAATGAAAATTAAAAAAGAATTTAAATTGCAAGCATTTGCAGATGATCTGGTTTTCATCTTAGAAGATCCACTAGAAACAGCATTAAAATTGATAGAAAAGATAGTGGTATATGGGAAGGTGGCTGGTTTGAAAATAAATAAAGACAAAACAAAGATTTTGACAAAGAATATGTTATCAAGACAAAAGGAAGAACTGGCGGATGTATTAAAAATCCAGGTCACGAATAAGATCAAGTACTTGGGGATACATTTGACAGCAAGATGTAGTACACTAAAAGAGAATTATATTAAACTTAAACAGCAGGTAGCGCTAGATTTGGTAAAGTGGGAAAATTTACAACTGTCATTAATAGGGAGAATATCAACAGTCAAGATGAATATATTGCCCAGAATTTTATATCTGTTCCAAACAATTCCAATTAGGCTTGGAAAAGATTATTTTGAAGATTTAAATAAAATTGTGTTGAAATATGTATGGCAAGGTAAGAAAGAGAGAATAAAATTACAACTTTTGCAAGATGCTAGAATAAGAGGAGGATTTGGTTTGCCCAATTGGGAGTTGTACTACCAAGCTACAAATTTGATGTGGGTTAAGGAATGGATAACATTAAGAAATGCAAGATTGGTGACATTAGAAGGACATGATCTGTTGTTGGGGTGGCATGCTTTTTTATGATATAAAGGAACTAAAACACAGGGGTATTTCAGAAGACATTATATATGGAAGTCTCTGTTGTTAAACTGGGAGAAGACTAAAAGGCAATGTTATTTGAAAATTCCAGTCTGGCTATTGACTATTGAAGCTTTTTCCTATCCTATAATATAGAAAAAGGAACAAACAGTTAGATATGGTGAAATATTGAATGAAAAGGGTGAACTTAAATCTGTGCAAAAATTAGAGGATCAAGGTATAAAGATGAATTGGTTTTCATATGTGCAAATACATTCAACATATGATAAAGATTCTAAAACAGAAGGTTTCTATGATAAATTGACTGATTTAGATAAGATTTTGACAGGTACTGATGAAAAGGTGATTAAAAAATTGTATGGATATCTATTAAAATTTAAACTAGAAGAAGAACAAGTTAAAGAAACAATGATTGCTTGGGGGAAGAATTTCGGATATGGGATTGATCTAAAGAAATGGCAAAAATTGTGGTCTCAAAATTATAAAACGACAATGTCAACAGCATATAAAGAAAATATGTATACGATGTTTTACAGGTGGCATTTTCCCCCAACAAGAATAGCAAGAATGTTCAAGAACAAATCTGAAAAATGTTGGAAATGTCATCTAATACCTGGCTCATATTACCATATGTGGTCAACTTGTGCGGATGCCAAAAAATATTGGACTAAAATCCACACATGGTTGGAAAAAAATGACAAAAAAGCATATAGATTTGAAACCAGAGATACTTTTATTGGGAATTTTACGTGAAATATATAGTAAAGAATTGAAATATCTGATTGTAAATGTATTAACAGTGGCTAGGATTGTATCTGCCAAAAACTGGAAAAATGAGAAAGTACCATCACAGGAGGAAATTATTAAGAAAATATTGGAATGTGCTGAAATGAGTAGATTGACATTTGAAATCAGAGAACAAGATGATAAACAATTTTATAAAATTTGGGATCTATTCTATCAATGGTTAGACAATAAAACATGGTAATGAAATATGTAGATTTTTAGAACATAATGAATATATAAAAATGTATTTTTTATTATATCTACAAAATGATTGTAGGATAGATCTGAAATGATAATATGAACTGTCACAAAACAAATTAAATAAAATATGGATTATCTTGTCAAACATGAATGAATAATAGTATAGTCAAATGATTGATTAATAATGATATTAATGTATTTTGGAATATTTGATTGACAATATGAGAATATATACAATGTAATTGTAATTGAAGACTACGAAGCGGAAGTACAAAACAATTTGTAAACCAACCGACACACTGTATGTATATATATGGAAGATGGCTTGATGTTTTTATGTTTTGTTTGTCTATGTTTGCCTTAAAAAACAATAAAACTTTAAAAAAAAAGATTGAATAGGAAAAAATATATAGTGCTTTAAATTATGTTTTTGTTAACTGTTTTAACCTATTGTTTAAAGTTAAACTGTAACTTTTAATTGTAAACCTATTTAAGATTTCTATTCCTGGAAAACAGTAAATAAATGATATGAATCAATGAAAAAGAAGAAGAAGTTGTGGATGTTCCATGACTGGAGGCTTTCAAAAAAGAGACTGGACAATATTTTTTCTGAAATGGCATAGGGTTTCCTGCCAGAGCGGTGGGTTGGGCTAGAAGACCATCAAGGTCCCTTCCAACTCTGTTATTCTATGAATAACCAGTTTGGTCTAATGGTTAAGGCACTAGGCTAGAAAGCAAGAAACAGGCCAGAACAAAAAAGCAAGAACTACAGGGGTAGGGGAAAGAATATGGCAGTTAGTAAAATATGAATTAAACCCAAAAAAGGAAGAGTGTGTGAAAGAAAGAAATTTAAGGTGACACCACTTTAATTCTCTTTCATATAACTGTCTGATGTCCAAGAATTTGTTAACTGTAGTCTATAACAATAAAATAAAAATCAGTGTTTTCTTTTGAAGTCTATTTCCCGACCTGGCCTACACTGAAAAGATATGAGAAGATTGTAAGTGGAAAAACATGATTATGTGTATTAAGTATTTGGAGGTGAGACAGGAAAGGGTGATATTCAATGAAATGTTCCAGTGTAGGTGATTCATTTTTTCCCCTTCAATTTCTCATCATCCTAAGACTAATGAACAAAAAATTGGTTTTCCTGCTGATCTCTCTCCATTATAAAAAGTTTTATTTAGCTACATCTTCAGTGGCACATATATGGAAAGATGAGAATAAAAAATTAAAGAGATGCTAATAACAAACATACCCTGTTATTTCCACTTTCTTGGCTTCTTACTTTTTGGGTGTTTTTTACTGAGAAGGAAAAGACAGCATGTTAAAATAATCTTACAATTGTTCATGAAGATATTTTCTCATAAAGGAAACACTTCAGTATCTTTTTAAGTAAATCAAAATTGTTTCTGACATAAAGATTGTTTATTTGAAATGCTAATGTCCTTTTCTCTTCATAGAATCAGATATTAATATTTGAAATCAACAACCTTTACTTAAGAATTTCATAAGCATCAACTAGGTACCCTAATCAATGCTTCCAAACACATACAAAATAAATTAAAAGATGAGTTGAAAGCAAAAGGCAGAGCCTGGAAAATCTCTGATTAGAATAGAATACTTTATTGGACAAGTGTGATTGGATAAGGAATTTGTCTTGGTGTAATACTCTCAGTATACATAAAAGAACTAACTGGAACCAACTGAGGATTGAAATAATGAAATTATTTATATAACCTACCTTGATGCCTCCTTGTGAAATAGAGCCATCCAAAGTAACCAACAATGAGGAACAGAGTACCAAAGGATGATATGGAATAAATCATAATCAACATCTTGTTCTTTTCAGCTGGCTTCTGATCTTCTGTTGTATTTGTAGTATTTAGAAACACTGATGAGTTACTGTGATCTATACAGAAAGTGCATTTAAAATTTCATTAATATTCAAAGCAATAGCAGCATGATTTTTTTTAAATAAAGCTGGTTTGTTGCCATTTAATTTAAAGAAGTTCCAGGATGCACTGTAGATATAATTGTTCTGTCCTCATTTACATACTCGAAATCCCCGCGCTTTGATTGGCCAAAGCGCGGGGCTTTCTAATTGGTTAGGCGAGCCGCGCCGATTGGCTCGTTAAGAATCTCCCGCGATTGGCTCGTTCAGAGCGTGGGAGATTCGAAGCGCTGCCATTGGCCGCGGCCGCCACGGTGAAAGGAATAAAAGCCGCGGGCTTTTTTCCTTTCGCCGGTTCGGTTCCAGTTTTCCAAATAAAGAGCATTGCATGAAATCACCGACTCCTGGCGTCATTTCGCGGACACGACACTGGCGACAAGGATGGGATCCAGACCCTGAACCGAACCCCGTGTCCGACGGAAGCCAGACAAAGCACCGAGATGGCGAAAATCGCACCGCCTGCCCCCTTCAACCCCGCCACCGAAGACTGGGAATCGTTCTCCGAACGTTTCCGCATGTACCTCGAGTGCACCGGCATGAAGGACGCCTCGGGCCCGCTAAAACGCGCCGTCTTCCTCACCCACTGCGGAACCGAAGCTTTCCAGATGGCCAAAGCGTTGGCCAAGCCTGCCGACGCAACCGCCATGGACTGGGACGTCCTTGAACCTATCCTTCGGCGACATTACGCTCCCGAGGTCCCCATCCTGATCCAGCGCAACGAATTCTACCGGCGAGACCAGAGAGCGGGTGAGAAATTGAGCGACTTCGTCGCCGAGCTGCGGCGCCTAGGGGGGCTCTGCGAATTTGATAACCTAAACAACATCCTGAGAGACCGAATCGTGCTCGGTCTGTGGGACCCCGCGCTCCAGAGCCGGCTGATGGCTAAGGGCGACATCAGCTTAGCAGACGCCCTCACCGCGACCAATGGAACCGGAGAGGTCGTAAGTCAAGGACCAACTGTGCCGGTTGCGGCGGCGACCACCCCAGGTCGGAATGCCGGTTTTTCGATTCCATCTGCCGGCATTGCGACAAAAAGGGGCACATCGCCCGGGTTTGCCGCCTGAAGAAAAACCGCAGTCCAACTCGATGGGACCAGAACGACCGGAGAAGGGAAAGCTCACCGCCCCGGCCCAGAGATCGCCACTCGGACAGCCGATGGGACCGGACCGGACGATCCTCGCGAGGCGGCGACAACCGGCGGAGAGAGGAGACCCACCAGACGGTCACCATCGGCCACGACATCACCAACGACGCCCGGAAAATCCATGTCGAGGTACACATCGAGGGCCAGCCGTGCAAAATGGAGGTAGACTCCGGGTCCTACCTCTCCATGATTACATGGCACGAGATAAAGCGGTTGGTGCCTACCCTCCAAAGGAGGAACGTAGACAGCCAAAGACTTATTGTAAAGGACTACCAGGGAAACCGCATCCCGGTAGTCGGCACCAAAAACTTTAACGTAACATATAAGGGGCGCACCGAACAACTCCCCCTAACGATCGTCGACCGTGACCGCCCAAGCCTACTGGGACTGCAATGGTTCGCCCTGCTCGACATCACCCTCACGGGAGTCGACCACGTCGCCGACGACGGTTGGGAACAGTGACTAGCCCAGGAGTTCCAAGAAGTCTTCGACGGAAGCCTGGGCAAGTACCAGGGGCCCCTTATCTCGTTCGACCTAGACCCTAACGTCCCCCCCAAACGACTAAAACCTAGGCGGGTGCCATTCGCCCTAAAACCCAAAATAGACGAGCAAATTGATAAGCTCGTCAAACAGGGGGTATTGCAGCCCATAGACCACGCCCGGTGGGAGACCCCCATAGTCACCCCGATCAAGCCGGACGGGTCGGTGAGAATCTGTGGGGACTATAAGGCCACCCTAAATGGCGCGCTGCAACAAAGCGCCTACCCCGTCCCAATAGTGCAACACCTACTGCACTCACTGGGAGGGGGCAGGGTTTTCGCCAAGCTCGATCTCGCCCAGGCATACCAACAGTTGCCGGTCGACGAGCAAACGGCAGAAGCCCAGACCATCGTCACCCACCGGGGAGCTTTCAAATGCAACCGACTCCAATTTGGAGTCAGCGTGGCACCAGGTATATTTCAGAGCCTGATGGAAAGGTTGTTGCAAGGTATCAAGGGGGTGGTACCTTATTTTGATGACGTTCTAGTGTCGGCGCCCAACCAAGCCGAACTAGAAAGCCGACTAAGAGAGGTCCTAACTAAATTTAAAGAAACGGGACTTAAAGTAAAAAAGGGAGAAATGCCAACTGTGCACGGAATGAGTAGAATTCTTGGGCTACCTCCTAGACCGGCACGGCATTCACCCCACAAGTAAAAAAATCAAGGCCATCAAAGAGGCCCCCACCCCTAAATCAAAAACTGAACTACAAGCATTCTTGGGGTTACTGAACTTTTACAATGTTTTCCTACCCCAAAAGGCGACGGCGGCGGAGCCTTTGCATAGGCTCCTGGACAAGGCGGCGACCTGGACTTGGGGGAAACGGGAGCAAGCCGCCTTCCAAAAAACTAAAGACCTCCTCACCTCCGACGCCGTCCTCATACAATTCAACGAAACCCTGCCTCTGGCCGTCACTTGCGACGCATCACCTTTCGGCGTCGGCGCCGTCCTCAGCCATACCCTTCCTGACAGAAAAGAAGCACCCATCACGTTCTTTTCAAGGACCCTCACCAAACCGGAGCGGAACTATAGCCAACTGGACAAAGAGGCTCTGGCTATAGTTGCCGCCATAAAACGGTTCCACGAATATCTCTACGGCCGGCCCTTCACCATTATAACGGACCACAAGCCGTTGCTGGGCATCCTTGCAGGAAACCGGGCCACCCCGAACATTCTGTCTCCCCGAATGACAAGGTGGTCCGAGTTCCTGGCGGCCTACAACTACGAACTCATACACAGACCGGGTAAGACGATCTCACATGCGGACGCATTAAGCCGCTCGCCGCTACCGGAATCCGACTCTGACCCAGCACCAATGACGACCACCCTCAGCATCGAGACCCAACCCAACCTACCCATAACCGCGTCAGACATTGCCCGGGAAACTAATAAAAACAGGCGTCTGGCGCGGGTTTTGCATTGGGTAGAAAGAGGGTGGCCGGAAAAAGACAACGACGAGTCCGTCAAGACGTTTCGGAACTGCCAAACAGAACTCTCGTTGTTAAAAGGGTGCATCTTATGGGGTGACAGGGTGGTCATTCCGGACAAACTACAGGGGAAGGTTTTGGAAATGTTGCACGAGGGGCACCCTGGCATCGTAAGAACTAAAGCCCTGGCCAGAAGTTACGCTTGGTGGCCAGGGATGGACAAGCAGATAGAGGCCTGGGTAGCTAGGTGCCAGCGATGCCAGGAGACTAGGCCCAGCCCACCCACAGCACCCGTCCTAGAGTGGGAAACCCCAAGGGGACCCTGGTCCAGAATCCATATAGACTTCGCCGGGCCCACAAATGGACACACCTTCCTCATAACAGTTGACGCTTACTCAACTGGCTGGAGGTAAGCAACATGAAGACAACAACCACGGAGGCCGTGACCAAAGAACTCTGCAAACTCTTTGCAACACACGGCCTCCCAGACGTCGTCGTCTCCGACAACGGGCCCCAGTTTACCTCCCTGGAGTTCGAGAAATTCCTGGCGGAAAGGGGCATCCGCCATGCACTAACAGCACCGGCGCATCCGGCGGCGAACGGTAGGGCGGAACAGATGGTCCAATTTACCAAAAAAACCATCCGGAAAATGGACCACGTGGAGATCCAAGAAAAAATCAACAGACTTCTCTTTACACAACACATAACCCCGAATACCACTACCAACAAAAGCCCAGCCGAACTGCTAATGGCTAGAAAGCTGAGGTCCCCACTCGACAGGTTACACCCTACGTATAACCCAGAGCGGCCCCCAGACTCAAGCACGAAATACCGAACGTTCGCACCCAGGGACCTCGTATATGCGAAAAACCTGACGGGAGACCCCCTATGGATCCCAGCCGTCATCACCCAAGCAACAGGCCCACGCTCGTACCGGCTACAAATGGCAGACGGACGAGTGTGGAAACGACACATCGACCAACTTAGGTCTAAGACAGCAAACGAACCCACCTCCCAAAACGCAAGCCAAGGGGGGAGGGAATACCCGGGTGACCGATTACAAGAAAAAATAAACCAGCAGTACTTACCGAGATGCAGCCATTGCGACCCTTCGCCAGAAAAGAACAGCCAAGCCAGCTCGACCGACCCGGAAAGACCGAGCGGGAGCGGCGAAACCCAAAGCTCAACCAACCCGGAAGGCCCAGGTGGGAGCCACGGAGAAAGAACCGGCCCGATCGACCAGCCGGTTCTCACAGAAGCAAGAGCAACCAAAAACCCGACCGAACCGGCCGGGATCCCGCTTACAACTGAGTTGCGCAGGTCAAGTAGGACCAGACGGAGCCCCGCCTACCTACGTGACTACGCAACGTAAGGACTGAACCAAGAGGGGAGGGGTGTTCTGTCCTCATTTACATACTCAAAATCCCCGCGCTTTGATTGGCCAAAGCGCGGGGCTTTCTAATTGGTTAGGCGAGCCGCGCCGATTGGCTCGTTAAGAATCTCCCGCGATTGGCTCGTTCAGAGCGCGGGAGATTCGAAGTGCTGCCATTGGCCGCAGCCGCGGCGGCGAAAGGAATAAAAGCCGCGGGCTTTTTTCCTTTCGCCGGTTCGGTTCCAGTTTTCCAAATAAAGAGCATTGCATGAAATCACCGACTCCTGGCGTCATTTCGCGGATACGACAATAATAGTATCAATAAATCTAAAAAGTCAGAAAAGTTATGTGAAGGAATAAATTGCAGGTTGAAAGAAAACGTGTCAGGAAAAATCTTAATGTTGAGGATGGGGTTTTATAAGTATTCCTATTTATCAGCATTATTTTCTCTGTGTGAAGAAGTCTCCAAAGCTATTAATAGGCCTTGATTTCCCTGGCCCAATTCAGTCTTTACAATTATTTTTAAGCTTTTAAATATTAAGACACAAGACTTTATCTATGGAGATTTTCAGTCATATAGGTCATGGTTATCCCAAAGGTGCTTTTTCAAAAGGTAATTGGACTTGGTTTTTCTTCGAAGATGTTTTTCTTCTCATCCAAGAAGCTTTTGCAATTCTTCAGAACTGAATGAGAAACAAAACATCTTCAAGGAAAAACAAAGTCCAGTTGCCTTTTGAAAAAACACTTTTGAACACCAGACTATAAATCACCCAGATTTACATCTTGTAGCAATTTGCAATGTGTTTGCTTGGTTCTGATGTGTAGTACTGTGTGAATACAGCTATTATGGTTATTACTGTAACTTTTATAGGCTTCTTATGTGAATATGTTCAATTATCACTAATATAGCAATAGCACTTAGATTTATATACCATTTTACAGTGCTTTGCAGCCCTCTCTAAGTGGTTTACAGAGTCAGCATATTGCCCCCAACAATTTGGGTCCTCATTTACCCACCTTGGAAGGATGGAAGTCAACCTTGAGCCTAGTGAGATTTGAACTGCACTCTAATGGCTCATGATGCAATCTACCATATGGTCCATGCTCGTGCAATGTTCAAGTCCATGTAAATTTGGCCTTGAAGAGAAAAACTAAAATACTGAGTTCAATCAGGGAAGCAATTTGAAGATTGAACATAAGGAATTGAAATATTGTATTTCTTACTAAATAACAGAAACATTTGGCGATACGAGAACTAGTTTGCTGTAGTAGTGAAAACACTAAGCTGGAAATTGATTCCGTGAGTTCTAATCTGGCTCTAGGCACATAGACAATTGGGTGACCTCAGGCTGGTCACTCTGTCAATCCTGGAAGAAGGCCATGGTAAATTATTTCCAAAGTCTTGCCAAGAAAACTGCAAAGATTTATCCAGGCAATACTGACTTGAAGGTCCAACACACACATTGGGGGGGGGGGGGGGGAGGAGGAAGAGAGAGAGAGAGAAGTTGTCATTGTTGGAAGATGGAAAACAAACAAATCAGCCCTTAAATTAAACTCAGTAAATATACAGTATTTTGACTGCTATTACAACAACAAAATTGGAGTGAATTTGTTCTGCTTTGCAAAGCAGTTCCAAAACATGAGACAGGTATTAGAAAGATCCTCTGTCATGTTAGTAATGAATGTTAAGGCCTGACATTGGAAAAGTTTAATAATCCAGATAATTTAACAAAACCCGTGCAGGATGCTATGGAAAAATGAACTTTTTAATGCAGTCTGCTCCTAAACTGAGCAACATTTTGTAAGATATAATTATTCCTCCAAACTGTGCTTGGAAGTGGACAGAATGAAGTTTTTATGTTTTCTATCACTAGTCTCTGTACCAGTTGAAGTTTCCAGATACCTTTCAAAGGTAGATTCACATTAGGTTTTAAAATTATGTAATTGGAACCAGTGGTGGGATTCAAATTTTTTTTACTACTGGTTCTGTGGGTGTAGCCTAGTGGGCATGGCAGGAGAAGGATACTGTAAAATCTCCAGTCAGAAGTGGTATTTGCTGGTTCTCTGAATTACTCAAAATTTCCACTACCGGTTCTTCCAGAACTGGTCAAAACCTGCTGAATACCACCTCTGATTGGAACATTTATTAACCAGAACTAACATATCATGGAACAGATATAGTACTCTACTACTTTTTAACTGTGTGAATGTAGGTTTGGCAATCTAAAAAAACTGGATATTTACATCCAGGTCTATACCTAAATTGTAAACCAGCATGTGATTTCACCTTCAACAGAAGAAATTTATATTCCCTGAACATCTTGTTTCAAGATTAGCTTTGTTGGTTTTATTTAAGCTTAAATTTATTACCCTTATCTAGTCTGTTAACTACATTAATCACTTATTTAGAATGAAAACATAGATATTTAAAAAATGGATTAAAATAGTTTTTTTCAGTATAGCATAGATAATCATATTGTTGGTGATACTGTTGATTTTTTTGGGCAAAATAACAAAAAAGTCTTTAGTGGATAATATCAGAAGATTGAATAAATTATTAATATACCAATGTCTGTCTCTTTCTAACTTCATAACTTGTCCTACTCCTGAGGCATTATTTTGAACTATGTTGTGTGAAGATTGGTGGCTCGAGAGTTTTAAATGATAAACTGGATAAATATTCCCTGAAAACTTACCTTGAACAATTAATTCTACAACATGACTTGCAAGATTATTTTTTCTTACTATCGCTTCACAACGATATTGCCCACTGTCATTTTTATGAACTGATTGAAAATTCAAAACAAATGTATTTTCATTTTTCCAGGAAATGGAATGTTCTTTTTCATCCTTCAATATATGGAACTTCTCTTTGCTCTTGTTCAGCATATACCAATTCATTTTAGGCTTTTTGCTGCAGTAGGTCACCGGGCACTCTAGACTGGCTGAGTCACCAAGATTTTTATAGTATTTCGTACCTCTTTCAATAGTAATGGTGGTGCAATTATCATCCTCAGAATCTGAGAGAGAAAAGCAAGATGGAAATTATGTTTTGCATAATGTATGTATCTCAGTAGTAGCAATATACGCAATATCTAACAGACATCTTTTATCACTTTTTGTGGGGATATTTTTTTTCCTTTCACAAGTTAATTTTTTTTTGTAAGTCTTATTTAAATGTCAGGAATACATAGGCTTTTAGAACATGATGATAATAAACTTTTGACTTCAGTAACCAGTAAACATATTTAGAATTATGCAAAGTTGTCTTAGGATTTGTATTGGCTTTGGGACTACTAGTTTGTTCACAATAAAAAGTGCTACCATTGCTGAGTGGTCGGAAACAGAAATCCAGGTAGGAAAGTCGAAAGAGTACCACATTAAGGACCCAAATTTATGAACAGTCTTCTTGACAGATAAATAAACTTCCCCATCATGAGAACATCTAATGAGGCTTCTGTTCCCTTAGACTAGGGGTGTGCAACCTTAAACACTCAAAGAGCCATTTGGACCCATTTCCCACAGAAAAGAAAACACAAGGAGCCACAAAACCTGGGTGGACGTGGCCAACTCGATGTCACTCACTCCCACCCAGTCACATGACACCCCCAGCCATGCCTTCTCAGGTTTTGTGGCTCCTGGTATTTTCTTTTCTCTGGGAAACTGGTATCTCTCTCTCTCATTTCTCTACTCTCTCTCTCTCTTTTTCTCTCTCTCTTTCTCTCTCATCTCTCTCTCATCTCCCTCTGCCTCTTTCTCTCTTTTTCTCTTTCTCTTTCTCTCTCTCATGTCCCTTAGTCTCTTTCTCTCTCTTTCTCCTTTTCTCTCTCTCTCATCTGCCTCTGTCTCTCTCATCTTTCTCCTCCCCTCTTTCTCCCTTTCTCTCTCATCTGTCTCTGTCTCTCTCTCATTTCTCTTTCTCTCTCTCTCATTTCTTCCCCCCTTTCTCTCTCTCCCTCTCTCATCTTTCTCTCTTTCTCCATCTCTTTTTCCCTCTCATCTCCATCTCTTTCTCTCTTTTTCTCCTCTCTCTCTGTCTCTCTCTCATTTCTCTCCTATCTCTTTCTTTCTTTCTCTCTCTCTCTAGAGCCGCTCATTGCTGACCCCTGCCTTAGACAATGTGATAGGAACCCAATACCGTGTTTCTCCAACAATACGGCCTCCACCAATAGGAAGGCCCAGCATATTTTATTGGCATAAAATCAAATTAAACCCCTCCCCCCAAATTAAGACCTATATTAAACATGCAAAATGGGGGGGAATGGCGGGGGAGCTTGCCATTACGAAGTACTTTTGTTGCATACCTGGATATGGTGCTGCCTGCGTTGACTTTGGCGTTGGTGGGGCACTTCATTTCAGGAGACCTTCCTCCACCGTTGCTTTCCCTTCTCCCTTGCTGGTGTACTGGTTAGAGCAACGCCGTGGCATTTGGCGCAGCCACGTGCAGCCAGCCAGGGCTCCTCCCTGCAACTGGAGCCCAGCGGAGATACTCAGGTTCAGGCGCTCCTGTCGCTGCCTTCCCTTCGCCTTCAAAGGCAAAGCCAATTCTTTTAAAAATGATGCCCTACCCTACTACAAAGCCTCCCTTGCCTGAGAGGGCAGCCCAACCCCATGTGGGGAGGCGAATCTCCCGGGGCCACAGTGTAGGATCGGCCCACCCCCAGAGAAGTACCTAGCTGCCATCCCTGCCTGGCGCCAGGCAGAGTGCAAAGAGCTTTGCCTGGGCCGCCCAGCGCAGCTGACAGTCAAGCCCTCCTTCCCGGTGGCGGAACTCTCACCAAGGCAGTGAGCACCTCCCTGCTGGACCCTCTGCTCATCCCGTCAGGGCCGTGCCAGAGCTGTGCAGGCTAGGCAGAACCAGGAAAGCGAGCCGCGGGTGTGCATCCGCCTGCTAAGCGAAAGAGCTGGGCCAACTCAAGCTTGGCTTCCTTCCCAAGTCCTGCCAGCCCGAACCCAAAGGGCCCACCGGGAGAGGGCGCTCGAGGCAGTGATAGCGCCCAACCATCCATGGACAGGGAGGCAAGGCGACGGCCTGCGCTGCGACCTCCTCCGAGCTGAGCCCCGCCGAGTCAGCGCCTCGGTCTGATGCCTGTTCTGCTGCAGCGGTTGGAGCTGCTGGCGCATTTGCAGATGCATGGGGACGGGGATGGGTTGGGTGAGGGGTGGAAAGGATGGGCGGCTTCGGGCTCTCTCCGCCGGCCAGGGAAACAGTGCTGCCATCACCTTGCCTCCATGTCTGGGGACGGGTGGGTGCTATCACTGCCTCGGGCAGCCTCTCCCGGTTGTGCTGGAGGGACTTGGGAAGGAAGCCAAGCTTATGTCGGCCTGGCTCTTTTGCTTGGCAGGCGGGCGTGAACCTGCGGCTCGCTTTCCTGGCTCTGTCCAGCCTGCACGGCTCTGGCGCAGCCCTGGCGGGATAAGCGGAGGGTCTGGCGGGGTGGCACTCGCTGCCTTGATGAGAGTTCTGTTGCTGGAAAGAAGGGTCCGCCTGTCAGCTGCGCTGGGCGCCCCAGGCAAAGCTCTTTGCACTCTGCCTGGCACCAGGCAGGGATGGCGGCTGGGCAGTTCTCCCAAGGTGGTCCAATCCTGCGCTGCAGCCCCCGGAGATTTGCCTCCCCACGTGGGATTGGGCTGCCCTCTCAGGCAGGGGAGTCTTTGTTGTAGTAGGGCATCATTTTTAAAAGAATTGGCTTTGCCTTCGAAGGCGAAGAGAAGGTGGCGACAGGAGCACCTGAAGCTGAGTGTCTCTGCCAGGCTCCGGTTGCAGGGAGGAGCCCTGGCTGGCTGCACGTGGCTGTGCCCAATGCCACAGCATTGCTCTAAATGCCGCGGCAGCAAGGGAGAAGGGAAAGCAACGGTGGCGGAAGGTCTCCCGATACGAAGTGCCCCACCAATACCGACGTCAACATCCAAGCTATCGCTGCCCACCCACCTGAGGATGCAAGGGGGGAATTAAGTACCCCCGAAAAGACGGCCTAGCTGTTTTTTTGGGGGGGGGGTCAAAAAAAAAGTCTCGGCCTTATTTTGTGAGAAACACGGCAGCAACAAGTAAATTTAAAGGCCCCAGGCCCTCACAGACATTGAGAAAAGCCCAGACCTATTCCAGCTTAAGTCTCTCAATTATCATTACCCACCACTTCTAAAATAACAGATGGAAAAATTTGCTTCTTAAAAAACAACAACAACTAATTAAAGGTCTATTTTTCAATGTGACAGCCAAGTCAATTAATTCCTTTTCTTCATCCCCTATTTGACTTTGAAGATCACTTTGCTAAATAAATGCCAAAAGCTGATGGTATAGCTGTTACTGAAAAAAGCAGAAATGATTAAAAAGTCATTGCAAATACTTGAAGGTTGAACTAAAATCAGATGTCTGAAGTTTGAGAATTGAAACCCATCAGTTACTTATATCAGAGTTCCCCAATCTTCCCAGTTTTGCAAATCGTGGGGGAGGGTGGGGAACGGGATGATTCTATGGGAGTGGCCAGCAAGAACATGCAGCTTCATGAGCAGTATGTACACACTTCCGCCGCTCACACAAATGGAGCGCGTGTGCACATGCTTGTTTGCTGCTCATGCGAGTGAGGATGCGTGTGCATGTACTTGCTGTTTCGATGGCCTGGTTACAAACAGATCACAGCCCAGTAATGAGCCATGGTCCAGAGGTTGGGGACTCTTGACTTACATAATTTTTGGGAGATGTAGAAAAAGAAGTTACAATAGGTAGAAATAGGACTTTTGGTGGTTTATTTGTGCTAGAAACTGTGTAGGTTTAAAGTAGAAACAATTCATGTTTTCAGACTTCTGAGTTATTTTGTTGGCTGTGTGAAAGTATTATTGAAATTTGCAAGAGAAAAGCCAAATAATTCTCTTGTGACGTTTCACATGAAATATATAAATAGTCTGTGAAACTAAGTTTGGATTCTTTTTCTTTTTCTTTTTGCCCATTCTGGTGTTATGTTTAAAAATTTCTTCCTGTTTTGGGCCTAATTGCTAGTGTAATATCTTTGTAGTGATTATGGTGAGGGTACATTCATTCACAGAAGTAACTGTCAATCATTGATCAATAACTCTAATCTTAATACTTGGGGGCAAGGACAGTGGTGGAATGAGATATCAAAATAAGTGGATATAATTTATTGATGCACAAAACTTGCACTAAAGAAAATAATATGGGGAAAAAGGAACAAGAGCCTCAATTTGTATTGCAGATAAGGATATTAGAAAGGGACAAATACGAGTAGGAAAGAACTAAGAGAAAAAAATCATCTTCCTTTTCTAGAAATAAAAATATATACTGTAAGTTCTCCTCTTACAATTTCAATTCCTTATATGTAGTATGTGAACTCACTTGAAACAACTAACCTTTGTTTTTTTCATGTGGACAAGAAAAGCAGAAGTTAAAGGAGAAGTGGTAGCCCATATAAAGCCATATTTTAAAGGGAAGCAAAATTCCTCTGATCAAGACAGAGAAAACTCTTTTGTGCACAATTCCCTACAATGATAAATATATTTGTTTGCTTTCCCCATTAGAATTCATTTCTGCTGCTGGCTTGAAACCAGGTTCCAGCTATGCTAGATTAACGTTTGAATACTTTCTTTCCAAGAACCAGAAGTCCACATTGGCTGGCTGATAGTAATGTGTAAATCTGGGAATGGTGAAGACAGACTGGTAGGGTAAACCCATGTGGAAAGCAAGAAAATTTGATATTAAAATATCTGGAAACTAGCAGTCTGCTATGCCAATAAAGCAACCATTCAAAAGACCCAGTTTGGTATAGTAGCTAAGTGTTGGCCTGGAAACCAGGAAATTGTGAGTTATATTCTTGCCTTAGACACACAGGTTGGATAGTTTTGGGTCAGGCACTCTCAGCCCAGCCCTCTTCACAGGGTTGTTTATGAGGGGAAATGCCAGTAGGAAGAAAAAGGGGTATTAGTTATATTTTTTACCTTGAATTATACATTAAAAAGTGGGATAAAATCTACTAATTATTATTTTGTCATTAAAAATTCCCTTCCTAGATCCGCCTTCCCTTCGAATTCGCATCTCATTCCAGGCCAGCCATCTGGCTTTATAATCATGCCCAACTTTGCTCAAGAAGTTTTGGATCTCTAGGATAAGTCAAAATTATTAGGGCCAACTATAATAATTTTTTAAAAACAATGCAAGTTGAAATCATCATAGATGGTATTATCATTCCTTTTGAGACTCTATTCTAGGGGTGTCAAACTCACATAGTCACAGAAGCATCACATGATGTATTGGGATTCCCCCCTCCCTTTGCTAAACTGTGGGCATGGCCAGTGTGTGATGCATCTGGCCCATGGGCCAAGAGTTTGGCAGCCCTGCTCTATTCCAAATTCCCACATGTTAGGAGGAAGGTGTAAACTAGGGTTTTGCAAAATATCCCCAAGTGATTTTTCATAGTGAATATTAATGGGAACTTAAACTTAAATCTATAAATTGGTTTTTCATAATATACATTTCATGTTTGCTTTGATCATCTCTATTTGTGTACACACACACATACACACACACACACAATGCAATAAACACATTTTTGCATTTTTGAAAAAATATGTAAACATTTACTGTGTTTGCACATTTCACAAATTAAATCCAAACTGCATTTTTATCCATTGGCTCATGTTAAAATATATAAAATCATGTTAAAATAGGGGGCATGCATAAGCGCACCAACGTGCCTATTGTCCCTGTTCTAATGTTTCTTTTTATTCGTATCCATTTCATGTATTCATAACCATGTTTATACTTATACCTGTTATCTAATACTTGCTTGACAAAATAAATAATAAATAAATAAATAAAATCTGTTAAACATTTGTTGACAAAATGCACTTGTTTGTAGTTAACTTAAAAGAACTGGCCTGCTTTATAGGAAGCTACATTTTGATCAGCTGGGCTTAGCTTGAGAAAATATACATATAATTGTGTATCTACGTTATTTCATCACATAAACACAAAGTGTAGAACTGAAAAATATTCTGTGTTGCTTTTTGTCCTGCGAAAGTTAATAACTTGGTCATAAATGTGTTTAGCAGAATTAGAATTTTTAGATGAAGATACTAAACCCATATCTTGCTTCATATAGTCATCTAAATAGAGTTGTAGTTTTCCACGAGTCCTTATGCAGCATCTAGAAAGAGAATTCATGCACATATTGCTATTATTTTGAAGAAGATTGCTCTTAGTAGTGTCCCTTACCATGTGTCAATGAGTTGTCCACCATCAGCATCAGCAAGAGAAGCAGTAGTGCAACGTTGCCTATGTACATGGCCTGGAGTTATCCTCACTTCAGGGCCATTGTGAAAATGGAAGGGAATCTGTGGAACAGAAATATTGTCTTTAGCATCATTGAACAGTCTTAAGTCATCTTTGAGTGCTCAGAAGTAGCGAGATCATGAGAAGTGAAAGAAGGAAGGGGGTGGAAAAGGCTTTATCTCACACAAAGCAGATTTTTTTTTTCAGCCCAGATCTTCCTGCAGTAGAATTGCTGCCCTTGGTTTCCAATCATAACCTTAACTGTTTTGTTATTGCTATCTTTTAACATCTCTTCCACCTTGTGAGAGGAAACACTGAAGAATAAAAGGAAGCAAACCCAAATCAAAGTAGCATATGTTAGTTTCAGATAACTGTTTAAAGATATTTTAAAATGTAAGGCTAAAATGGTTTAAAAAATTGCTGCAATGTATCATATTTGTTAAAACTTCATTTCAGGAGGTTCAATATAAACCGTGCTGGTCAATGCCAACAAAATTGCAGCTAAAAGGAGGCTTTGAAAATCAAGGCAGGAGTATTAGCATCTTCCAAATCCTCCATTAAAACCAAAATGAGAATTGATCCTGTTTGGTGATCCAGAAGTATTGACCAACATTTGTAAGGGAGTACATCCATTTGATAGAATACCTGAACAGATCGGTTGATGAAATTAATTTTTGATGCTGTGCTGTGGTCCCACTTGAAAATGTATTAATATACCTCCTGGTTCACACATGATTTAAACCTATTATTTCTGTAACCATGGTTTGTTAAACAAAACACAATAGACATGAAAACCTACAAACCATGGTTTAGACATCACATTATGGATTAGCATATTGCATAAAACAAGGCCATAGAAAATAAACACAATGGTTCAACAGGATATAGTAAGACAAATCTCTTAAGAAGTATTCTTAAATAACTTTCCTTTTGGTCTTCTCAGAAGTTTTGGGAACTGTAATCCTGAAACATTTGGAAGGTAGCAAACCTAACTATTAATAAAAATTAAATTTTCACAATTTACTGTTGCCCATCTATTCTTTAATATATTAGAGGATGTTTGGGAAACTTGCATAGAAAAAAAGAAAACTGAGGAAGGAACAATGTGCCCACAGACAATCCTGATCTTTTAATCACAGTTGAGATTCAGAAGTATTACATCAAGATTATGTTAAGCAAAAAGGAGACTTTCAAACAGAATGAGCAAACGTTTCTAAACCTCGTGTTCAAGGTTTGTGGTTTCATGACTGAAAAAAATAATAAGCAAATGAGACATGATCAGTCAGAAGGTATTTTTACCAGGTTTTTCCAGAAAACAAGCCTTATTTTCCAAAACTTCTGAATATCAGATATCAGAATGCTATTAATGAGGGCATGTATAGACGTTTCCGAATTTAGCACTCACAAGGAATTGTCAGCCAGCTGTTGCTTACACTTTCTGAACTATATCTGAATTCAGAGTGTGGTCAACAATCAGTGCTTTCTTCCTGGCCATTAATGGGGTATGTGATTCTTCCTTTGCTGTTCCATGCTTAAACACACATCTCTTTCCTGTCTTCACAAAAATAACAGCTGTTGCTTTGCTTGTCATGATGGTAGACCCCCCATTGTCTTTCAAACTACAAATGCTGGCCTGTGGCAATTTCGCATTCAGGCTCTTTTACCTTAATTATACCAACCTGTTGCTGGCAACTGTACAGTACTGCAAGCTAGAAACTTGTCAAATGGGGACACAAATACATCAAGCACAAGGCAGTAGTATATTGTATAGTTCTGTTCCCATGAATATTATGTCACTTGTACAGAAATCAATTCAAACAATTTGTAAATTTGCAAGCCTCCACTGCACCATTAGTCATTTCATTGATTTACTGTGTCAGTATTTCCACATAGGTTCTCAGTTAGAAGGGCTAATGATAAAAAAATCCCTTCTGTCTTCTAAATATTTTTTCTCTCTAAATGGTACCACTTTCTTCCAATAAAATATCAACTCTAATTTGATTAAATATCACCAAAATGAAAGTTGTGAGCCCTTCATCTTTGTAGATTTTTAAAAATGGAAAATGTTTCCTCGTGGATAGTATAAGGGATTTTCCTATACATTGCAGCGGGTTGGCATAGATGATTCTCTTCCAACTTTTCAATCCTAAAATTCTATTATAACAAATAAAATCTGTCTACATGGCATTATGAGGATGCCAAATATATTATTATCAGCTATGGAAAATGGTTTTTTCATCATTCTCTACATATATACTTAAATATGAAGCTGTTGAGATGTCTTGCCTAAAAGTTCCGAAGGAGGAAACTGAAAAGCCAAATATATGTATACATATATATATTTAAAAAAAATCCAAAACTGAAAGAATAGATGCTAGAATAGATGCTCTCTTTTGGCATTTTCATGTATGTTGGCAATTACATGCAAGAGTAACTTTGTATTACACATAATTTTTTATTCTGTCTTATTACAACTTTTGTCAAGGAAGAGAAAATTGTTTAATAGTCTATCTGTATATTAAGAGTAAAATAATGAGGTTAGAAACTATGGAAATGACAGGGAAGAATACAGGGATTGAACATGGATGAAGGCAAAGGACCAAATTCTCATTTGCATAAAAAAAGAGTTAAGAAATTGTTGCTGCTACAGAAACTGCATTGGTTGCCAGTCTGTGCCCAATTGCAATTCAAGATGTGGTTATTAATTATAAAGTCCTGCATGGCATTGGGCCTGGCTATCTGAAGGACCATAGTTCTTTCAAGGGAACTGACAAGCTATATAAACTATTGTCAGTAAAACAAATATTACTTTAAAATGTTTCTAGGATCCTTACTATGTGGGGATAATGCACAGGAAGAAAAAAAAAATCCACCTAAGATTCTAGGATAAGCTATGGAAGTATTCTTTTCATACTACAAGAGGTGAGTTTTGAAACTCTTTGTATAATATGGCCTTTCAAATAATTTAATACTGGTAAAAGAAAGACACCTTCAACTAAAAAAAGCAATTAAAATAAAGACATTATCTGCAAAACAGTGCCATCTATAGACAGTTAGTTATAATTCCATTCATTTTGAAAAAACATCTGGCAGAACTCTATTGGAGAACTGCAAAGTGTAATTATTTTGTAACTTTCTGCACTTTTTATTAAAAACCCTAGGCTAAAAATTTCAATTTGATGCTAGATGGTGATCTGAAAGAATTTCTCAGGGAATCTGATATTTATTGCTTTTTGAACATGTGAGAAGTATCCAAAAACCAAGTTGCTATTCTTGCTAATTCTTACAATGTGGAGTAATTAACAGGAATGTGCAAATGATCTCTAGATCATGAATAATCTCAGATATCATTGTGTTCAGGGAGAACCACCTGCTTTCAAGTTCAGAGGAAACTACTTTCCTTTGGCTCTGCGTGTACAGACCACCAGAAGCTTCTTGGCATCATCTGAGGGGAAGAAGGCGATTTCCTCAAATCGGTACCGCTTTCATGAGGAGGGATCCTTGTTGGCCATTCATAATATTGCTTCTTTTTATTCTTGTAGCATTTGGTCTAGGAAGGAGGCAATGTCAAACCACTTCTGAAAAACCTTGCCAGGAAAATTGCAGGGATTTGGCTGGGTAGTCTTGGAAAAATGGACACAGTAGAGCAGAAGAAAAAGTGGTTACTAATTAACCATCTTCAGAGAAACAATTTAAAAAAGAACTTAACCTTGAGCTATATGTAAGGAAATCTGTGGTCATCCCTACTTCTTTTTGAGGCTGCCAATCTGCCTCGGACCAAACACTAACTCTTAGTCTAATATTATAAAAACAAAACTTGCAGAGCACTGGGATGGAAAAATCCATATTTACCTGAACTATTTTTGAAGTGCAACTTTAAAATACAATTCAGGCTAGTGTCATTATAGTCAATAATGTAACCAACCTTTTTCTAATATAATGAAGCAAAACAATTAATTATACTTCCATTCAAATATACAAAGAGCAATCGAACAGAGAGAAAAAAATCATTAGTACTTTGATGCTTCTAAATATAACATTTTGCTTCAAGTAGTCTTTACTTTAAAATGTTTTATTCTGTAAAGTTAACACAGAGCATTAAAAACATAAAGCCAATGAATACGCAACATGCATAAGGAAACCCAAAAACAAACCAAACAAACAAAAAATCACCCTAGCAGCAAATTCAAATATGGAATAGTAAAAAAAGGATAGCAAGATTCATACAATGTGCATCTATAAATTAAATGCTATTATTACATTATAATTATGTTCCTTATTTTGTTCAAAGAAAAAAAGTTACCAGAGACACAGAATCAAGTTAAGAATTTAGCAGTTAAATTTTATATGGTTGCAATTGATTAACTCTCAAAAATATAGGTGTTAAAATGTTAGATGTTGCTCTAAGAACATTCCTTAGCTAGAAAAAAAGACTTTTTATAATAAAGTAGACTGACTGGGTAAACTTTTTTCAGTCCAGTATTAGGATTGAAAGTTGGCATTAGGAATTAGTTTTTTAAAAGATCATTTTTAACTGATCAGGTAGGCATCAAATATTTGAAGACCAATTCAGCATAGTTCCACATGTATGCGTAAGGAAGCTCATCTAAATTTATTGCACCTTAATTCTTATTAGACTTGTACTATCTTTTGGCTATACTTAAATTCTATTGAAATAAATGTGAAAAACAAGCAATGACCAAGACCCATTGATTTTCTGGGAGTAAAGCTAAATCTATATTCAACAGACCATTATTACTGTCTTCATTTGCCCATTCAGGATATTTTGAATGCCATGCTTATATCCAACATTATGATTATGAAGTTGCTTAATTCAATGTATTTTCAAAAATCCTAACATTTGTCTTTCCCACACAGATGTATGTGCGCACATGCACTTACTTCAGCTGTAAGAAAACCTGAATATAAGCTTGAGTTGAACACATACTAGAGTGAACCACCATAAACAACGAATTTCCAGATATAACCTTATGCCTAAAAATTACATTTATGTAGCCTGATATTGTGCAATTTATTTGGAAGCACATTTCATAGAAAATCTAAAACAAGTACTTTCAAGTACTCAAGCAGAAGACTGCAGCCTTGATCTTTTCTGTCCATATAGTTGATCGTTAAGCTGGTACAAGTAAAATCTTGATTGTTTGCTTATTTGGACCTCATTTCCAACAAAAGTTTCATTTTGCACATTTAAAATGGTATTTTTTTAAAAAAATGTGTAAAGTCTCCGGTCATGATTTTTACTATTCATACAGATTAAAGGACAATTTTACTCCCCTCCCCCCAATTAGGCTGCAGTCTTTTTACACTTATGTAACCTATCATGAGTAAGTTATAAATCACTTTGTGGTAAACCATTTGAGAAGCCTGGGAAGATATATGGACTACTATTCTGCACATTATCTGGAAGAGTAAAAAGAAAACATACAAACACAAAAGGCTTCCTTGTTAATGTACAAGATTGCAAATGAAAATAGCAAAGTAGCAGAATGATATAATCCTATGAAATTTAAAACATGCATTTTCCATTGCATTACATATAGGGCCTCTACTCTGTTACTAACCTTCATACAGAACATATTTATGAATGAGGCAGACAAGAAATACACATCCATTGATGATGCATTACAGTCCCCTATTTAAACTAACATATAAGTTTCATTAGCTAAGCAAAGAAAAATCTATACAAAACTAAGTATCAGACAGTCAAGTCTGCAAAACAAAAACAAAATCCTACAAATTGTTTAGATGGTGCTGTTTTTAGATAAAAAGTATGACATCTTCCTAATTTTAATTTATTATAGCAAGCTTAGTTTGTAAGAAGAGGAATTCATCTAATCCTCAGTTTTACAATGACAGACCTGTTTATAAAATTGAAATGCGCTCCTGCAAATTAATACAGTTATGGGCATATTTTAAAACTCAACAAGTAGTCTTAGGAATTCAAAAAATAACATTTAGCAGGCCTTGTTTATGCTATCCTATGACTTATGCCTGCTAGCACATTTTTATAGAAATTATTTTCCAGGTAAGGAGGCATTTCTCATTTTTTCCCAAGATTTGATGGATAAGTTTAAGCAATTTTACATTTTTTGCAAAATTTAGAGTAATTTGACAAGAAATAAAAAAGCACAAACCATAGAAAAGAAAAGGATTTTTGTGAATAAAGAAAGCGAGAAGCTCCTCCAAAATTAGAAGAAAGTTTAGGCGATATTCAAACTTAATAATACTTAATAATAATACTTACAAACAACATCATTGAAATTAATGGATAAAAATTTAATTATGATTTATTAATAACTTCCCCCATAGAATGACTCATTCTGGGGTTTACTCTTACAAAAAAGACATGCTTAATATTTCTATACAAATCTGTCAATTAAAGATGAAAGTTGCAATTTTTAATATGCCAAGCAGTTCCTTGGAAAAAGTCAGAGAACAATTTGTATAAGCACCAGACTTTAATAAACCAAGCAGAGCTTAGACCTTTATTAATTTTAAGCTTTGTTATGAATTTGATGGACATTTCAAATGTGCAACAATGTAGCCATTTAGCTTGTGGTCTATCAATTTGAATTCAAATAAAGAAAAATATTCAAGGCTAAGACAATAATGCATGATCTAATTCAAATAGGATCTCAATAGTGAAAAGTTCCATTGTATTTTCCCTCATTGGAATGGAGTGCACATTTTCATTTTAGTAATTGTAAGCATACCAGTCATGAGAAACTGCTGTTTCTTTTGCTAATTTACTGTAAAATAGTTAATTAACTGGGGCATGATCTAAGTTAACATGTGTTATATAATAATTTAAATCATTAGGATTTAAGCACTATTTAAATCATGCTTAACTTGGGCAAAATTATACTTTGCAGCTAGTAACACATGAATTACATTTTACTCAAGAGTTAAATTATCAATAATCATATGCTCCCAGTAAAGAAAAGGAAACATGTATTTAAGTAAAAGTATCAGCAAATCTGTTTCTGACATGGTATTTACACAGATCCAAACTGAAACAATGTTCAAACATATTAAATATTCAAATGGATTAAAAATATTCAGGACAATTCTATTTCTTCAAGAAATAGAAATAGCATGTCAGAAAATAACATTTGAGAGAGGCATTATCTGCAAACCCCTGCCATTGATAAGTAACTGCTTACAGTATTATATACTGTATATATTCAGCGTCTACAACTTCTTCTGATTAATTGTAGTATAATTAAAATCTTGCAAAACCATTCTTTACTCCTGTCAAGTGCATCATACATTTTTGCTTTCAGGTAATCCATTTATATCCAAGCCAAGGACCATGAAAATAAAAATCTAAATGCAGGTGCTATGCTTTGCCTCCAATGTAAAGTGCATTGGCACTTATGTGGGTTTCCCAAGAATGAATTACTTTACGCTGTATGGAATTACAGAGAATCAAACAAAAAAGCAAGCTTTGAATAGCTGTTTGCACAGGAGAACTGTGACAACTGCAATGAAAATCAAAGTTCAAGAATACTGCAAAAACTCTAAATACAGTTAAATTGAAGATAAATGTATACAAAGAATATGGGCCTAATAAATAAGACACATATAAGACACTTTTAATACTAAAGCCCTAAATTAAACACTTGGGGGTAAACATACCTAATTTGTTCACTTACAAATATCATACTGTAAAAGGAACAATCGGAGGAAGTTTTCTACGGTATTAAAGACTGGGATTACAAACTAAGCAATATGGCACCTACTGGCCACTTCCTGCCCCCCCCATGCCCCAAGTTCAGCAACCTAGTGCTAAGCTCTTATTCTATAGCCATCAACCTTGGTTGTACACCACTGCATTCCAAGACAGATTGTCATTCTACAATACAAAACCTATTGCAGGTGCATGAATATAAAAATAAACCACATCACTGCTATGCAATTGTAACACTTGACACCTAGAACCAAGTGGCTTTCCTCTCAGTGTTCTTCAGATTTAATAAGCTGATTTGTAAACCCGTCAGACAAATAGATTTTCCTCAACTGGTCAGCTTTGGGTATGGAGTTCCCATTCTTCACATGACGAGAGAGAAATGCTCGTACAGCGGGGTGATCAGCCTTCTCAAGGGGAATGCTAGCTTCCAGAAACATTTTTACAAAGTCCTGGACTACACTGGGTTTCTCTGTCTGGGTTGCGCTGTTGCACTGCAGAGAGGCAGTCAAGGTCCGTGGTTTCTTTCTGACACTTTGCTCTTGAAACTCTCCCTTACGTTTGGTGTGTGTTTTGGATTTGAGATGATCATTGATTGCAGACTTGCGGACATGATTCAGAACTACGTTGCAAAAACTGCAATAGAGTTTTCCCCCGTCTTCATACAGTTCACTGCCAAATTCAGTCACACGATCCTGAGGGGTCACATATAAAGCAGTCTTTGAACGGCTCCGGGAAGGAGGTGGCTTTACATCAAATCGTTCCATTGCTGTCTTTAATAAACTAAGAAAAAAAAAAGAGAGAACAAGTGAGTGATTTTGCATTTATGTACAAAAGAATAGTACAATAGAATTTAGTCATAGTCATGTGAAAAAGTAAGTCCACCCTCTTTGGTTTCTATGGTTTTATGTATCATAATAAAAATCATCTGGTCTTAACAGTTCTTACAAGTAGGTAAATACAACCTTAGATGAATAACAACATGACATATGTACACCATGTCATCATTTATTTTACAAAAAGAAAGCCAAAATGGAGAATGGAAATTAAATACACTTGTGCTTTAATAGTTTCCACAACCACCTTTAGCTGCCATAACTTGAAGTAAGTAATAGTTTTCTGTATGATTTTATCAATCTCTCACATTGTTGTTGAGGAATTTTGGCCCATTCTTCTTTACAACATTGCTTCAGTTCATTGAAATTTGTGGACACTTGTTTATGCACAGCTCCCTTGAGGTCCCACCACAGCATTTCAATAGGGTTGAAGTCTGGACTTTGACTGGACCATTGCAACATCTTGATTCTTCTCTTTTTCAGCCACTCCAATTTCTGGTGTGCTTGGGATCATTGTCTTGCTGAATGACACAATGTCAGTCAAGCTTTAGCTATCAGACAGATTTGACTCTAAAATATTTGGTATACAAAAGAGTTCATGATCGACTCAATGACTGAAAGGTGCCCAGGTCCTGGGGCTGCAAAACAAGCCCAAATCATCACCCCTTCACCACTGTGTTTGATAGTTGGTATGAGATGTTTATGCTGATATGCTGTGCTTGGTTATTGGCAAACGTGGCACTGTGCATTATGGCTGAACACCTCCACACTGATCTTGTGAATTTTACAATTTAATCCCACAGATAGCAGAAAGAAAGGGGAATTGGTGAAAGGTTGCCTTCTCCCTCAATTTGCAAGTTCAGTGACTTCCAGTCTATTTAAAGATCCATCACATTATTTAATATGCTGTATGTATTCACTACATGTGCACATGAGTTCTCCATTGGCTCTTGAAAGCAGGACAACCAAAATACACTGCTCAAAAAAATAAAGGGAACACTTAAACAACACAATGTAACTCCAAGTCAATCACACTTCTGTGAAATCAAACTGTCCACTTAGGTAGCAACACTGATTGACAATCAATTTCACATGCTGTTGTGCAAATGGAATAGACAATAGGTAGAAAGCAGAGGCAGTTAGCAAAACACCCCCAATAAAGGAGTGGTTCTGCAGCTGGTGACCACAGACCACTTCTCAGTTCCTCAGTTTCTGGCTGACTGTTTGGTCACATTTGAATGCTGGTGGTGCTTTCACTCTAGTGGCTCAGGTAGTGTAGCTCATCTAGGATGGCACATCAATGCGAGCTGTGGCAAGAAGGTTTGCTGTGTCTGTCAGCGTACTGTCCAGAGCATGGAGGCGCTACCAGGAGACAGGCTAGTACATCAGGAATGTGGAGGAGGCCGTAGGAGGGCAACAACCCAGCATCAGGACTGCTACCTCCGCCTTTGTGCAAGGAGGGACAGGAGGAGCACTGCCAGAGCCCTGCAAAATGACCTCCAGAGGCCCACAATTGTGCATGTGGCTGCTCAAATGGTCAGAGACAGACTCCATGAGGGTGGTATGAGGGCCCAACATCCACAGGTGGGGGTTGTGCTTACAGCCTAACACCGTGCAGGATGTTTGACAGAGAACACCAAGATTGGCAAATTCGCCACTGGCATCTTCACAGATGAAAACACCTTCACTGGCTCTTCACAGCAATTCACAATCACACCTTCACTGGCTCTTCACAGATGAAAGCAGGTTCACACTGAGCACATGTGACACATGAGACAGGGTCTGGAGATGCCATGGAGAACATTGTGCTGCCTGCAACATCCTCCAGCATGTCCGGTTTGGCAGTGGGTCAGTAATGGTGTGGAGTAGCATTTCTTTAAGGGGCCACACAGTCCTCCATGTGCTCGCTAGAGGTAGCCTGACTGCCATTAGGTACCGAGATGAGATCCTCACACCCCTTGTGAGACCATATGCTAGTGCGGTTGGCCCTGGGTTCCTCCTAATGCACGACAATGCTAAACCTCATGTGGCTGGAGTGTGTCAGCAGTTCCTGCAAGACGAAAGCATTGATGCTATGGACTGGCCTGGACATCCCCCAGGAGTTGGGGGATGCTTTAGCCCTGGTGTGGGAGGAGATCCCTCTGACGACCATCCGCCATCTCATCAGGAGCATGCCCAGGCGTTGTAGGGAGGTCATACAGGCACGTGGAGGCCACACATACTGAGCCTCATTTTGACTTGTTTTAAGGACATTACATCAAAGTTGGATCAGCCTGCAGTGATTTTTTCCACTTTAATTTTGAGTGTAACTCCAAATCCAGACCTCCATGGGTTGCTAAATTTGATTTCCATTGGTAATTTTTGTGTTATTTTCTTGTCAGCACATTCAACTATGTAATGAACAAAGTATTTCATAAGAATAGTTCATTCATGGAGAAGGTGGAGCCACGTCACCGCGATACAGCTGCAATCTCGGGGTTCCGAGATTGCAGCTGATATCTTCATCCCTGGTCAGTCCTAACGGACCTAAACCGTCCCATAGAGACGGTGACAGTAAGGGGCGCATTCCGTTGATCCCAGGGACATTGCAAGTCCCTGGTTGATCCGGGAGAAGCCCTTCTACCATCGGCGGAGAGGCAGCCATAAAGCTGCTGAAGCAGGGACAGCTCCAGAAGGAAGAGACAGAAAGAGAAAGTGTATCGGCTGGTGAGGACTTTCTTTTTTAAATATTTGGGACTTAAGGACACTCTAGAATGAGAAGAAACCTGTAAGATTTCTGACAAAAATTGATAAAATTGACTTAGTGGCGATTTTTTAAAGAGAAATGTCAAAGTGAGGCTTGGCTTTTTACTTTTACTTTTTTTTTCTTCACTGAACTTCTATTGTGACTTAGTAACTGTAACCAGACTGGATTTTTCTCCTATATTTACTTACTTTCTTTCTCCTTTTTGACTGCTTATATTTTTTTAGAACAGAGGCTCCCTTGAGTAATTTTTTTTTTTTTAAATATATATATACATGTATATTTTCTTTTTCTATTGGGCTTTTTTTGGGAAGAAGGGGGAGTGGATTAAGGAAACTTTGTAACACTGCCAACTAGAGGCTTGAAAATACTTTATTTGAAGTTGAGAGGACTGTGAAAAATTCTTCCTCCAGGACACTGGAACTTGATAAGATAGAGGGAAGAGCACTGGAGAATGTTATTACAGGTGTCTCTCTGGGACCTCTACTATTAATTGAACATTTGAAGCTTGGCTTTGGAATTTGTGGAGAAGCCATAATAAGAGCCTTGGATACTTAAATAAAATGCAGTATGCTCCTTTTTTTATTTTCTCTTAGCTGGTTTATCCCTCCTCTTCAACCCCACAGTACTTTGTAAAAGCAAAGAGAAGAACTGACAGAATTATTGAAAATCCAAGTTACGAACAAGGTTAAATATTTGGGGATACATTTGACATCAAGATGTACTACATTGAAAGAGAATAACTATATTAAGCTTAAACAGCAGATAACATCTGATTTGAAGAAATGGGAAAATCTACAATTGTCATTGATAGGTAGAATTTCAACAATCAAGATGAATATTTTACCCAGAATTTTATATTTGTTCCAAACAATACCAGTTAGGCTTGGCAAAGATTATTTTGAAGAATTAAATAAAATTGTGTTGAAGTATATATGGGAAGGTAAGAAAGGGAGAATAAAATTAAAACTTTTACAAGACGCTAGAACTAGAGGAGGATTTGGCCTTCCTAATTGGGAGTTGTATTACCAAGCTGCAAACTTAATGTGGGCCAAAGAATGGATAACGTTAAGAAAGACTAGATTGTTGACATTAGAAGGACATGATTTGCTTGGGTTGGCATGCTTTTCTGTGGTATAAGGGAACTAAATCGCAGGGCTATTTTAGAAGACATTATATATGGGAGTCTTAAACTGGGAGAAAATTAAGAGACAATGTTATTTGAAAATTCCAGTTTGCTTATCAACTATTGAAGCTTTTTCTTATCCTATAACATATAAGAAGGAACAAACAGTTAGATATGGGGAAATATTGGATGAAAAGGGTGAACTTAAAATGATGCAAAATCTAGAAGAACAAGGTATAAAGATGAATTGGTTTTCATATGCACAAATACAATCAAGATATCTTAAAGATTCTAAAACAGAGGGATTTTATGATAAATTGACTGACCTAGATAGGATTTTGACAAGTACTGATGAAAAGGTGATTAAAAAATTATATAGTTATTTGCTGGAAATTAAATTAGAGGAAGAACAAGTTAAAGAAACAATGATTGCTTGGGGAAAGAATTTTGGATATGGGATTGATTTAGAGAAATGGCAAAAATTGTGGTCTCAAAATTATAAAATGACAATGTCAACAGCATATAAAGAAAATTTGTATAAGATGTTTTACAGGTGGCACTTTCCCCCAACAAGAATAGCAAGAATGTTCAAGAATAAATCTGAAAAGTGCTGGAAATGTCATCAGATACCTGGCTCATATTATCATACGTGGTGGACTTGTGAGGACTAGAATTCGCATATGGTTGGAAAAAATGACAAAGAAACATATAGATTTGAAGCCTGAGATTTTTTTATTGGGAATCTTACCTGATACATATAATAAAAATTTGAAGTATTTGATTGTAAATGTATTGTGGCTAGGATTGTATTTGCTAAAAATTGGAAGAGTGAGAAAATACATCAGAGGAAGAAATTATCAAGAAAATATTGGAATGTGCTGAAATGAGTAGATTGACATTTGAAATTAGAGAACAAGAAGATAAACAATTCTATGAAGTTTGGGACCATTTTTTTTATCAATGGCTAGATAATAAAACAAAATAATAGAATATTTAGAAACTAAGGAAATAATAAATTTAAACCTTTTTTTTCTTTGATAGTATCTTTATAAAATTTTATTAAGATAGACTTGGTATGACTTTATGATTGGTTATAAAATAAATTAAGTAAACTATAATTATCTCGTTAAAGCATGAATTAATAAAATTGTAGTCAAATGATTGTTTAATAATGATATCAGATTATATAATTGTTGTTTGATAATATGAGCTATTATGTAATACAATTACAATGGAGACTATGAAATGGAGGCACAAAAAGAAGTGGCAAACCCACCGATACACTGTCTGTAAATTTATGAAGGAGGATGATGTTTTAAGGTTTTATGTCTTATGTTTTATGTGTTTTTGTTCATTGTTAAAATCAATAAAACTTTTTTTCAAAAAAAATAAATAAGAATATTTCATTCATTCAAATCTAGGATGTCTTATTTTTGTGTTCCCTTTATTTTTTTGAGCAGTCCATTTTATTTCAACCCTTATTTCAAATGCAAGAATATAGAGCTTGAATATTTCATGGAATAATATGAATACTATCAAAATACTCACAGCACTGTCACTCAAAATACTTTTCTTACCTGATATAGATCAAAAGACATTTTGTACACCACTATGTGAAACTATTTTTTTGTTTTTAAGCAGCTTCTAGAGCAATCATTTTAATCACAAAAGTTTTATTTAACTGGCACCTCCCCTAATTGGTCAGAAAGCATATACCTTTAAAGCCTGTCATGGATTCCTTGGTTTCCTTGGGAGAAAAAGTTTTTTTTTCAAAGAACATATTAGCACAAATGGTTTAGATGTTCCAGAGTTTTTTTTCTTCAAAAGACATTTCTGTTCAGAACCAGAGTATAAATAAATCCTAATAGAGAAGTTATTATTGTATTGTTTGCTGACATCTAGCAAAGACATGTAGCCTAAGAAAAGTAAGATGAATAGGGGTCTTTTTTTTGTTTTATCTCTACATTTTGCAAATAACAATAATAATTTTTTTTTTTGCAATTGTGTGTATGTTGTTTTAGAAATCACATTTCTCGTATTAAAACAAAAGAGAAAAGACTCCCACTGAAGAAACTGGAAAAAGAGCACATCCATTCTGGACAAACATGAAAGTATGACAAAGGGTTGAAAAAGGAGTCTTCATACGGTATCAGCTTAAATCCACTCAGCTGTCAGGTCATATTTCAGCCTCATAGTAAAATATTAAGCAGACATATTTGACTGCTTTGCAAACCTAACTTCCTTTTCTTCCTTTGGAAAATTAGTACTAGAAATTCACTTCAGCAAAAACATTGTCAGACTAGCTTCTGATTTATTACATAATTGTTGCTGCTGTCAATTTTTTTTAAAAAAAATAAATACTTTTATGAGCTAGAATCCTAGCATGTTTTCCACAGAATCACTATCACTGAACATAACAGGAGTGATTTTTTAACAAAATAAGTTTTGTTACCCATGAAATTGATGGAATATTTCAAGATTTTCTTGCCTAAACCACCTGTATTTTAAATTGTTAATTTCATATGAAAATATTTAATGATTTTGGTTTAAATGGCCCAGAAAAAGAAAAAAGTTGTTTAAAAATTATTGTATTAATGAAAGAAGATATGTGATATTGGGAAATGCAATAAAACAATTGTTCGTTGAAAACCTTGATGAAAGGGAAAAAAGAGGTTCACTGATGAACAATGTGCCTTTCTAGTAGTAATTGAGATCTCTAATGTCTTATACTGATTCTTGATCCATTAGCAGCTGCATGCCTAACTGATGTACACTATCAACAAATGTCATTTTGAATGGCTGCTTTGATAATAATATTAAGGAAAAGAAAATCATGGCTAAAGTGAATTATGGTGTTTTCATTTCTAGTTTCTAAATAGCAGTACTTGCTTACCAAAATATAATCTAATTTTCCTCATGAAGCTTTTATGGCTAGCCTTTAGGCAGAAATCAGGGAAGATAAGGTCTTCATAGCTAGGATAATTTAGGATAGGTATTAAAAATAATTATTAATACCCATAAAGAATAATTCAGGAAAGTTCAGAATATTTAACTATGCAGAACCTCTTATCATTTCTGGTATCTATTATCAAATTTGTGATCATAAACTTGAAACAACTGAAACCACCTGAAGGTGATGTATCCATCTCATCGCTTCCTGAATTCTGGATAATTTGTTTCTAGAATACAACCACAGTGGCAATATCATAGATAAATATGATATTAATTGTTTATTTTTCCTGAAGCCCAGAATGTGAACTTTGTCCCTTATTTAAAACAGGTCAAATGCTTTTAGCACTGCTAGGTTCTTTCTCTACCTATTGCCCATCTCTCTGTAGATGCTTGAAAACCATATTTTCTAAATCTGATATGTTAATTACTTGATATCTGGAGAATATATAATTAACATAAATACAAAATATCTTATAAATGAAAGCATGCTTCTATTTAAACTTTGTTATTTAATAAATCAAGATTTCATAGTAAAACAACACAAAAATCAGAACACTAAAAAAAATCCATGGTAAAGAAGTGACATGATCTGTGGAAAGTATAAAGTTCTCTGATGATTCAGGATAGTTTTTTTTTAAAATGGTCATTCAACCTGAGGGTATATTTTATTGTCAGTTAAAAATCAAGATCAGGGATTCCCAACCAATGGCATCCAAGGACTTAGATTCAGAGACAGAGTCTCTCCAAAATCTGTGATTTATTAATGTAACAAAGGGGAAAATTTATTAAATGCATCAATATTAATTATGTAAATTAACTAAAGCAATTTAATTTTAAAGTGAAAAATCAAACTTTAATTTGTCATACTTCTAGGTTTTGCAGTATATACTTTAATAGGCCACTCACTTGTTGCCAAAATGTAACAAACCTGTTTTATACATTTTCTAGAATCATAGTCTAGAAACGGCATACAATATTTATGCTGCACTGTGCACAAGATCAATTATGTGTAAAATTTATTTCACCTGTCAGGCATAAAAAGACTATTTTAACTTGGTGTATAGTTGCACTGGTGGATCCCACACTTGGCTGGCTAGAATGAACTATCTCAGATAGGATTCATTCATTTTCTTTTGAATTAAAATTGCGCCTTCTGTACAGTTATGTTCCAAGATTTTTCAAGAGCCCTACCTGAAAAGTATGTGAACTGTGGCTAACGGTGAACTATGGTTTAAGTAAACACATGCTCAACATGATACACTCAAGAATAGCAAAGGTAGGATCAGTAAGAAACCGTTCTTCTCAATTTATGTATTTGAAAATAATACAGCTTGTTTGAACAGTGGGGAATAATGTCAAACCATATACCTTACCTATTATTTTGCAATATATAAGTAATGATAAGGATTACTTCCCAAAATTAATCTGGGGCTAGAAACAATTAGTGACATCAAGTGAAATTAACTATTGGCATAGTTAATTTTGTTCACAATATAAAAAAGATGTTAAGACTCTAGAAAGAGTGTAGAGAAGATCAATACAGATAAGGGGACTGAAAACTAAAATATACGAACAATTGCAGAAATTGGTATATCTAGTTTAATAAAAGGGACTAGGGGTGATGTTATAGCAGTGTTCCAGTATCTAGGGGCTGCCACAAAGAAGGTGTTCAACCTATTCCCCAAAGCACGTGAAGGCAGAATAAGCAATGGATGGAAACTAATCAAGGAGAGAAGCAACCTAGAACTAAGGAGAAATTTCCTGATAATTAGAACAATTAATCAGTGGAATGACTTCCCTCCAGAAGTTTGTGAATGCTCCAACACTGGAGATTTTTAAGAAGAGATCGGACAACCATTTGTCTGAGACGGTACAGGGTTACTGCTTAAGCTGGGGGTTGGTCAAGAACAGTGGTCGCCAACCAGTGGGCCAGGGACCACTGGTGGTCCGCGAGAAAATTTTGGTGGTCTGCAGAGAAATGTCACCCCCCAAAGCAATTAATTCAGGCTGCGCGGGAACACAAGACTTGCATCTCTTGCATTGCGAACAACACGATGTAGTGAGGGGAAGGGGAAAGGGCAGGGGGGAACTTGCCCCACTAGCCCCATGGACCTGACCTGGCCACCGGGCTACTTTTTTCTGCTTCTTTCTTCTTCTGCTTTTGGCTACATGCAAGGAAAGGAGCAAAAGTCTTTCTTTGTCTCCCACAAACTCCACCAGAAATGAGTCTTTGGGACTCTGCAAGGCATCCTGTTCCAAAGGCTGCACTGGCAGGATAAGTCTCACAAAGACTCATTTCTGGTGGAATTTGGGGGAGAGAAAGAAAGACTTCTGCTGCTTTCCTTGCATGAAGCCAAAAGTCTCTCTCCTCCCCCTCCCAGAACAGAGCTGGAAATGGTATTCTGTGATCCCAAATAAAGAATGATTGACCTGTAGGAAAAAGGGGTGGGGAATTTTCCTGCAGAGGTTTTGGAGGGATTTTCCCAGGGTCTCTAGTCCACAGGATTTAAAATTATGAGTTTGGTGCTCCCTGAGGTCCAAAAGGTTACAACCCCTGATTTAGAAGACCCCCCCCCAAGGCCTTTCCAACTGTTATTCTTCATTCTGTTTTGTAACATTAATACTGATAATCAAATTATTAATAAACTGAAATTCAGTATTGCAGCCTCAGAACACATACTCAAGCATATTTGCTCAGAAGTAAGTATGGCTCTCTTGAATGGGTCTTATGCCGAGTAAGAGCATTCAGGGATGCAGATTCCCTTGGTGTAAGTAAAATTAAAAACAGTGGGATTAATTGCCAGAATATATTCTGTCCTGGAGATGGTTATCTGCATCTCAGAGTTGCATCTCCATTTTTCCTATACACTTTCTATACAAGGGACATTGTTCCAAAACGAGATGGATCCTTTTAGGCGTAAACACTTTCAAGGTAGCAAACTTCTCCCCCCCCCCCCAATGAAAACGTCTCCGTAAACCTTGGTCAGCTGTACAGTTCGCTGGCTCAGAAATTCCCACTATATTCACTATATTCCTCTCGTCAGGTACAACCTTTCAATCTGTGTCCCCAAGCAGGCCCTCCCTTCTTTCAAAAGACAGCCCTCTCCATCGACTCTGCAAGGCTTTTTCTCCATCACCTGAATTTGCTGAGCCCGCCTCCCTTTCTGACATTCCTTTCAACCCCCCCCTCCCAACCCCGACCCAGTCTTCTTCCCTTCAATCTCGATCCACGCAACCTAGACTAATATTTCTTCCCCCCCTGAGGGAAGGGGGGGGCGGAGAAGAAGACAAGGTAGGTTACAGTGCTGCACTTGATGCAATGAAACGTCTCTTTCCGACTCGTCCTTACCGATGCCGACAGCGCGGAGTTCGGCTCCCACATTGACCGAGACCAAACCTCCGATTTGCTCCGTGTTTGCCCCCCAAAAAAACTCCGCGATGGCGTGGATTAGACTTGGCGGAGCCGCCTGCTAGACAGACAAGCACTCGGAGAGGCACGGGGTGGAGTGGGGGGACGGCGGATGGTAGGGCTAAATAGAGTTGTTTCCTCTCTTCGGTTCGTCGAGGAAGGCGGGACGTAGCCCCCTAGCAACACCTCTTCCAATGACAGCGTTGCTAAAAGCAAGTAAGCTCGTGCGAGGGTAGAAAAAGTGAGCGCCGTTCTGTGTGGCTCACGAGAAAGAGAGTGACAAAACTTTCCACCACTCATGCGAAGCAAAGAACGGAAGTTGTACCGCTATTGTGGCCCACTGGCAAGGAGTGGGCGGAGATGTTTACTTTGAAGGATGAAATGTGGGCCCAATCGACAAGGGCAAAGGCGGGGTTTAGCTAATTTTATCGATAACATTCTTCACCAATCAAAAAGTGCTGCTGAAAGTTCAGCTTCGAACAGGGAATCCAGCTCGGCCAATCAGGGGCTTAACCACTGGAGCTCGCTAGAATGAAGGTTCTGTAGGTTAGAGGATGAGGGAATTAGCGTTTGAATGACAAGTGCGCGCACCACTAAAAATGCACCGCGGGGGGCGGTGCCGGAATTGAAGTACACGGCCGAGAGGGCGGGTCATCCGGTAGATCCGGGCGGGGGAGGGAGCTGGGACTCGGTACGCGCAGGGCGGCCAGAGCAGCATGGCGGAAGACGAGAGCGACCAGGAATCGGAGAGACTCGGCGAGGAACTCAAGGCTATTAATGAGCCGCGCCTTCCCGCCGGATTGTCTCCTGCCCTGAGCAGCCAGTATTATTGCTACCGCTTCTGCCAGGTGAGTCGCTAGTCCCGCCCCCTGTAGACTGACACTCCGGGACTCGAGGGCAGAAGACAGCCGAGTGATGGACGCCAAGGAATTTCGGACCGATCGTTCTGCGGCGAAAACGTTGGAGGTTCCCCTCCCCTCTCTATGCCGCGGCCCTTTGCACAGCTAGCGGCTTCAGGGGAAAATAAGAGGGCGAGGCTACACGGAGGCGCTTCCCCCTTTCTCTGATCGAGGCGGGGGAAACCGATTCCTTTTCGTTTCTGCCTTTTCTCTTCACTCCCTACTTAGAGCGAGCGGTAGGAAAGCCGCCCGTGGCCGAGCGGGCAGTTGTCCGTGAGGGGGAGTTGATTTTCGCCACGTCAGTTTTCCGCTCATTTTGTCCTTGTCACTGATACCCTTCTGTGGCTTAGAAAGTGGTCCTGACCCTTTCCTTTTACCTCACGGGCTGACCGGATAGGGAGCTGCCTTCTGAAGTGCAAAAAGAGGCCTTTCCCCGTCCTCTCGTGAGCAGCTCCGTTTGCTGTCACTTGGGGTGCAGGGTGGGGGTTCCGTTCCCGAGCTCAAGTCCGAAGTTGGTGGCCCTCTCGGTCTAGGAGCTGGGGATTTTTAGATTGATGTTAAAAGTCTCTAGAGATTCTCAGTCATCCAGGTCACGGTTGTGGATGACAAAGGTGCTTTTTTTTTTTTTTTTTTATCCCCAGAAGGCAACTAGACTTTCTTGGTTTTTTTTCTCTTTGAAGACCTTTTGCTTCTCATCCAAGAAGCTTCTTCAGCTCTGACAGGATAGTGGGGAATGGAAGGATTTATATTCCTTGCAGGCAGCTGGTCATTTGCATTGATGTTGAGGTAATAAGACAAAGCTACTGTAGTTCTTTAAAGGGGTTGGGTGAGGGCTCAGTTCTTCCTCCTCCTCCTCCTCCTAAAACTTTACATTTGGTTGGCCTAAGCATGAATGAGGGTTGCTGAGAAAACAGCCCACTGTTTTGAATGGGAATTTATGACCTAGTTGCTGCTAGTTGTTCAGTTTCCTATTGAGAACTTACGGAAGACGTTTTGCCAGTGCATGTCTTTTGCTGATGGGATGAAAGCTGGAGGGAAGATCTCAATTGGTTGCTACAGGTGTATTGATGTAACTTTACCACTTCGTGTATTGTTATTTTGCTGATATTTTGTTTTACATGATCCTGCTTGGATTCTTTTTGTTCTACTTGATCCCAAAGTGGCTTGGGAAATTTAATGGTAGTTTGGGCTGGGTTGGGGGGTTTGGAATAAAGGCCTAAATGAAAATTAAGATCATGCACAATTACCTGAATTAACATATTCAGAAAAAATGTTTAAGTGTTTGGTATCTGTGATAAATGAAACTTCTGATTATATCATTGCTTTATCATGATTTCCAAATGGCGTTTAATTGTTTATATTTGAGGGACTTAGAATATAAGCGAACTTATCTAAACATGATTTTTACTTTTATGCTGTGCTGCCTTGTGCATTTCTACATTATTTAGGTGGAATCCTATCCTTACCTGAAAATAAGTTTGATTAAATACAATTGTTTCATTTTTTTTAGAAAATATATTTGGTTTGTTATTCAGGTGAAATTGTACTAAAGCTATGGTCTGACTCATATACCCAGTTAACCATTTAGCCATAGTTTATGAAATAAATCACAGTTTATTATATTCACACAATGTATGCGATAAAATATGATTGAAAGACCTCGTTGTCTGGATTCATATACTGTATCACATTTAGACAAAATGAAAATTATATGATGTAATTTGATGTGTGGTTCATTTTGACTTTTGATTTAGAAATAATATATTAAATATCTGCTCATAGGTTAAAATTGATTCTATAATACTTCTGAGAAGTATTAATGTATATATCTTACATAAGCTTACCTCTATGGCCATGTACAGGATGTTTTTCTATACCCAATATAGGAAATATACATAAAAATCTGCAAATAAAATAGTGTAAAAACAGGTTTGAAAACAATAATATTGTTACATTTTCCATGCCATGGATATAAAGGTTACATTCTAGTTCTCTATTCCTGGCTTTTTAAAAAATCCTCTTTATTAAATGCAAAATAAACATTTTGAAAAAATGATTTCATACAGAGTACATATTTTTCATATAAATATAAAAGTTCTACATTTAATTAATGGTAACTATTTTATTATAATTATAAATATATATTGATAAGTCATTTATTGATCACTTGCTAATAACAAACTGTAAAGTGTTTATTACGTGGGGCATATATTTATCTTTCTAATCCTGAAGAGCCTTTTGGTTTTAAGTAAAACATGGAGAACCCATTTTCTTTGTCCAGGTGTCAGTTTCCATGTTGTAGGTATAATTCAGTGGAATATTTATATCTGAAATTATTGGATCTTGTCTCAGGATACAATTCATATGTGTAATAATTTTCTTCCTAACTGGAACATTTATAGAACAATGTAAAATATCTTTGAAGGAAGCTTTAATTTAATTGCATATCCAAATTTTTAGTATATAAATGCAATGTAATTTAGTAAGTCTGAATTGCTTTTTGTTGAATAAAATGTACTGTAATCTAAAATATATTAAAGTTTTTGATTGTTTAAATTACGAAGAAATTTTGGGCTGCTTTAGAATCATGAGATGCATAGATGAGGTGTGCCTTTGTTGAAAATGTGAGTCAGCATATGCTGTAAATGTAAATAATGTAAATAATACCTCTAAGCTATTATGCAGATATTTTTATTTTACTGCAGAAAATTTTTAAAAATCATCTTTATCCTATAAATAAGCTGAAGCATAAATACCTATTTCCAACACATTTTCTATACAACGGGATTTTAAAATTTGTTTTGAGATCCTGATTACAGGTGAAACTCAAAAAATTAGAATATCGTACAAAAGTTCATTTATTTCAGTAATGCAATTTAAAAGGTGAAACTAATATATGAGATAGACTCATTACATGCAAAGCAAGACAGTTCAAGCTGTGATTTGTCATAATTGAGATGATTATGGCTTACAGCTCATGAAAACCCCAAATCCACAATCTCAGAAAATTAGAATATTACATGCAATCAATAAAACAAGGATTGTACATAGAACAGTATCGGACCTTTGAAAAGTATAAGCATGCATATGTACTGATACTTGGTTTGGGCCCCTTTTGCATCAATTACTGTCTCAATGCAGTGTGGCATGGACACTATCAGCCTGTGACACTGCCGAGATGTTATGGAAGACCGGGATGCTTCAATAGCGGCCTTCAGCTCTTCTGCATTTTTCGGTCTCATGTCTCTCATCTTTCTCTTGGCAATGCCCCATAAATTCTTTATGGGGTTCAGGTCAGGTGAGTTTGCTGGCCAATCAAGCACAGTAATCCCACGGTCATTGAACCAGATTTTGGTGCTTTTGACAGTGTGGGCAGGTGCCAAGTCCTGCTGAAAAATGAAGCCAGCATTCCCATAAAGCTTGTCTGCAGAAGGAAGCATGAAGTGTTCCCCACCAGATCTTCTGGTAGACGGCTGCGTTGACCCTGGACTTAATGAAGCACAGTGGACCAACACTAGCAGACGACATGGCTCCCCAAATCAACACAGACTGGAAACTTCACACTGGACTTCAAATATTTTGCAGTGTGCACCTCTCCATTCTTCCTCCAGACTCTGGTCCTTGGTTTCAAAATGAGATGCAAAAGTTGCTCTCATCAGAAAAGAGGACTTTGGACCACTGAGCAGCAAACCAGTTCTGGTTTTTTTTGGCCCAGGTAAGACACTTTTGATGTTGTTTGTTGTTCAGGAGCAGTTTGACAAGAGGAATATGACATTGAAGCCCATATCCAGGATCCGTCTTTGTGTGGTGGCTCTTGATGCATTGACTCCAGCCTCAGTCCATTCCTTGTGTAAGTCCCCAACACTTTTGAATGGTCTTTTCCTGACAATCCTCTCCAGGCTGCAGTCATCCCTGCTGCTTGTGCATCTTTTTCTTCCACACTTTTCCCTTCCACATAACTTTCTATTAATGTGCTTTGATACAGCACTTTGGGAACATCCAACTTCTTTTGCAATTACCTTTTGAGGCTTTCCCTCCTTATGGAGGGTGTCATTGATGGTTTTCTGCACAACTGTCAGGTCAGCAGTCTTTCCCATAATTGTGATTCCTACTTGAACCTGACTGAGAGACCATTTAAAGGCTCAGGAACCCTTTGCAGGTGTTATGGCTTAATGAGCTGATTTGAGTGGGACACTTTGAGCCTAGAATATTGAACCTTTTCACAATATTCTAATTTTCTGAGATTGTGGATTTGGGGTTTTCATGAGCTGTAAGCTATAATCATCTCAATTATGACACATCATGGCTTGAACTATCTTGCTTTGCATGTAATGAGTCTATCTCATATATTAGTTTCACCTTTTAAGTTGCATTCCTGAAATAAATGAACTTTTGCACGATATTCTAATTTTTTGAGTTTCACCTGTACATTATATAAGTTTAGCACTAGAAAAGAGTCAAAAGCCAGTTCCTACAAATCATGTATCACAGTTTTGAAATCAATGTTATAGTGATTACAATATAATGTAGAGCTATCCAAAATCAGTTACATCTTGGTGTCAGCAAAACAAATAAGAATTAAGATGTAGGGTTAATTCACCACTCATAATCATGTCTTTTTGAATTTGACTTAGCAAAAAGTGTAATTATCAGCCCTTGTTGATTATTTAGCAAACAGATTATATGTGTACATACAGATAATGTATTTAGATTTGAGTGGAATTACATTTAACTGCCTTTCTGATCTTCCTATATTAATCATTTGTTTTTAATTTGATCGTGATGAGCCTCTCTAATCAGGGTATTTTACCTTCCAAAGTAAGGTGCATTTTTAAAAAATATGGAGAGCATTTTATGTGAATGACTTGCTTTGAATTGACATTATAATAGATGTACTCATACTGTAATCTTATGAATAAGTAGTTTTTAAAATGTTTTGAAGGCGAAGATGAGATATTCAAATTTCTCATAATAACTGTGTGAAGATAAATGTAATGTTTAAATTGGACAGCACTTTGGAGTGAAGTCTGATATTACATAAATCTATTGACATTTGATGGTTTTTTCAATTGAATGGATCCTTTCATACACAGTGCAAGCACAAACAGTAGGTTTTTTTATTTTTTTGTGATTTATAGTTATAACTACCATATTTGGTTTGGTTACAGTGTGAGTACATACTCTAAGCTTTGCTTTCTGTATTGCAATTGAATGCTGTGTGGCAAATCTGCCACATTGATTAATGATCTAGAGGATTATGATTAGGAGCGGTTTTTAATTTTGGGACACTTAATTTGATACTTAAATCATACTTCAATGCGTATTTTTCTTTGTAGTTTTTTTCTACTATATCAATATATTAGGAAATGATGAGTTTTAGACCTTTCTTATAAAAGCCACTTGGATAACTTTCTCAGCCTAGCATATCTTACACAGTTGTTGTAGGAAAATAGGATGCAGAAGTATTAAAGATGTTTAAATATATTTACTACCTAGAGTTGATCATATATATATATTTAAAAAAGGATAAAAATATGATTCGATAGATGAATTAAAATGCCAAAGCCAGTCTAAACCTCTGGCTGACTGTGACTGGCCTAAGAATTAATAATAAAAATTCAAAAACATATGGAATACCATTTGAATACCATCAACATTGAAAACTATCAGTCAGTTGCAAAAGGCAGTTTTACTTAGACCAGCTTACAAACAGTGACAATATCTTTAATACCATCAAGCAACAATACCTACCTATCTCAGGTAGGTTTTTGGGAAGGACTCAGTAGATGGATAAAATTGCTGGATCCAATGTAAACATCTGGCCAACTGTGCAACCAAACATAATAGCTAGTAGCATGTTGATACTGAGGCAAAAATTCTTACAGCAATTGTACTACATATCTTGTTTCTGAGTAGATGCTGTGTTGTATCTAAACCAGAGGGCTTACAGGCCACCTTAAATTATGAATCTTTTGAATTGTAAGTTTTCTATTATTCCTTAGCCATGGAATGGTGCTACAAATTATTATTTTCCTTTTAACAAAAGTAGAAACACATTTTTATAACACAAATTGTTTTCTTTGGGGAAGAAATAAGGATAGTAAATCCTCATCTAGCAATTGCAAATGGGAATGGCAACTTATTGCTAAGCAACATGTTCATAAATATGAGACTCTGCCAGCTTATGACATCACTTCTGTCTGCAGTCATTAAACAAATCACCTGTGGTTAAGTGCAACATCATGTGGCTGCAACTTGTGATTTCTGACTTCTCAGTTGACTGGTTATTGGAAACTGGCTGTGAAGATTGTAAATTGTGATCATGTACTTCCAGATATTATGACTATTATAAATGCATGCTGGTTGCCAAGTACCTGGACTGTGATCATGTGATTGCAGGATGTTGCAGTGATTGTAACATTAAGACAAATCATAAAGTTCTTTTTTTCAATGTTGCAACTTTGAATGTTGTTAAACAAGCAATTGGTAAGGAATTGTAGACGCAGATTGTAAGGAATTGCCTTCTCAGTACTTATCAAGGATTCCTTTTCTCTCTGAGAATCTATTGGAATTAAAAGTCAAGTAGGTTTCTTTCATTGGGAATCACACTTGGGGTGTTTCAGTCCTTACTGAAATAGCAGTGCTTTAAGTTTTGTATATAGTTCAAGAAAGTATCCTAGAGAGGCTTTAAAACTTACTTTCATGTAGTTTTATTTTGTGTAATTCATTAACAGTTCTATTTATATCTTCATTATATACTGGTTCAAATAATCTTATGTATTTACATTTTCTCTACATAACATAAATATAATACACAGTCTTTCTGCCACAACTTATAATTGGTGTACCTGTAGAAATACTGTATATTTAGTCTTTAAATGAAATCAGCTGGTTTCAAAGTTACCATTACATTTATTAGACAATTAAATTTAGTTTTTTTGTAAACAAATCAATCACTGTCCTCCAAAGACAGCTTCAAAATGTAATCTTAGAAAATCAAAATGATGGAAGTATGATAATCTGTTTCATAAAGAGATGTTTTAAGGTACTAATATAAAACAGGTTACTGTTCTTGTACATGGTCTGTTTACCATTTTGGAACTTGTCTTCTATTATTTTGAATGTGATAGTTCTGGAGTGAAATAAAAATAATGTTCATTATAAATCCTGAAACATAGTCATATAATATAAAATTACAAATTTCTGTTTATTGGGAAAGCTCTCAAATGCTAACTCTGTGTAAGACATATACTTAAATACACCCATTTAAGGTATAATACTAAGCATCTTGTTCACGTCTTTAACAAAGCAGAAAGCCAGAATCTGACAGCTAATCTTGGAGGAATTGAATACACATAAATATGCATTGGAAAAAGAATTTCAGTTGATAATATGAATTAAGGTTAAAAAGTTGATGAGCTGAGACGGGTGCATTTTATATGGGTGGTGACAGAGAAATGTTACAATAAGTGGTCAAAAAGGGAATAGATATTATTGGATTTATTTTCTTGTATACTGTTTGAACATCCTGTCCTCTTGTATTACTGTGTTTTGTATCACCACTTAGAGATATTGTGGGTGATAATTGTATGATTTATTTACATTTTATATGCCTGTTTTTTTAAAGCAAAAAAAAAAAAAAGGAATTATGGACTGAAGACTCAAAATCTTAATCTTTTTTATAGGAGAACAACTTACTTGTGTCTTATGTAGTCTCAAGACATAAAATGGTGTTAAGCTTTATTCTCCAAACAGTTTGTCTTACCTCGGTAACTACACTGCTCAAAAAAATAAAGGGAACACAAAAATAAGATATCCTAGATCTGAATGAATGAAATATTCTTATGAAATATTTTGTTCATTACATAGTTGAATGTGCTGACAACAAAATCACACAAAACTTATCAATGGAAATCAAATTTAGCAACCCACGGAGGTCTGGATTTGGAGTTACGCTCAAAATTAAAGTGGAAAAAACCACTACAGGCTGATCCAACTTTGATGTAATGTCCTTAAAACAAGTCAAAATGAGGCTCAGTAGTGTGTGTGGCCTCCATGTGCCTGTATGACCTCCCTACAACGCCTGGGCATGCTCCTGATGAGATGGCGGATGGTCGTCTGAGGGATCTCCTCCCACACCTGGACTAAAGCATCCCCCAACTCCTGGACAGTCTGTGGTGCAATGTGGCCTTGGTGGATGGAGCGAGATATGATGTCCCAGATGTGCTCAATTGGATTCAGATATGGGGAATGGGCGGGCCAGTCCATAGCATCAATGCCTTCGTCTTGCAGGAACTGCTGACACACTCCAGCCACATGTGGTCTACCATTGTCGTGCATTAGGAGGAACCCAGGGCTAACCTGTGCGGCCCCCTAAAGAAATGCCACCCCACACCATTACTGACCCACTGCCAAACCAGTCTTGCTGGAGGATGTTGCAGGCAGCACAACGTTCTCCATGGCATCTCCAAACCCTGTCATGTCTGTCATATGTGCTCAGTGTGTACCTGCTTTCATCTGTGAAGAGCACAGGGTGCCAGTGGCGAATTTGCCAATCTTGGTGTTCTCTGGCAAATGCCAAACGTCCTGCATGGTGTTGGGCTGTAAGCATAACCCCCACCTGTGGACGTTGGGCCCTCATACCACCCTCATGGAGTCTGTTTCTAACCGTTTGAGCAGCCACATGCACATTTGTGGCCCGCTGAAGGTCATTTTGCAGGGCTCTGGCAGTGCTCCTTGCACAAAGGCAGAGGTAGCGGTCCTGATGCTGGGTTGTTGCCCTCCTACGGCCTCCTCCACGTCTCCTGATGTGCTGGCCTGTCTCCTGGTAGCCCCTCCATGCTCTGGACAATACGCTGACAGACACAGCAAACCTTCTTGCCACAGCTCGCATTGATGTGCCATGCTAGATGAGCTGCACTACCTGAGCCACTTGTGTGGGCTGTAGACTCTGTCTCATACTACCACTAGAGCGAAAGCACTGCCAGCATTCAAAAGTGACCAAACAGTCAGCCAGAAAGCATAGGACCTGAGAAGTGGTCTGTGGTCACCACCTGCAGAACAACTCCTTACTGGGGACGTCTTGCTAACTGCCTATGCTTTCCACCTGTTGTCTATTCCATTTGCACAACAGCATGTGAAATTGATTGTCAATCAATGTTGCTACCTAAGTGGACAGTTTGATTTCACAGAAGTGTGATTGACTTGGAGTTACATTGTGTTGTTTAAGTGTTCCCTTTATTTTTTTGAGCAGTGTATATACTTTGTAGCTGTATTCTTTAATGAGGTTACAAATAAAAATTGCCCATCTGTAGAATATAACAGCATACTATATTCTTGCTTATATGCTGTTTCAGATCAAGTTTAATGTGTACTGTTTTCTCTGTAAACAGGTTGTTGAAGATTATGCTGGAAGATGGCAGGTTCCTCTGCCACAGCTTCAAGTACTCCAGACAGCTCTCTGTTGTTTCACATCTGCATGTGTATCTTTTCCAGATGAATGTGAACATGTACAATATGTGCTAAGTAGCCTAGCCTTGTAAGTAGATCATGCTCTTCCTATTGTAAACTTTTTAACTTTCTGGATATTATGGAATAATTTTAAAAATTAATCTTTAAGGATAATTTTTTAAGCTTTGGCAAGAAGATTGGTGTCATTTTTTTCCAAGTGTATAAAATGTAAGAGCTGTTAAGAATTTGTTGACCTGTGCATAATACATATTTGGGATTTGGAATCTGACTATTGGAAAGCATTCTTACCTAGTGAAAAGCAGGTTGCTAGTGGGGATCATCATTCTTTGTTTTTAGGCAAGTCAAAGGAAAAACTGCATATTTATATTTAGGCAAATCTTGCCAAAGCAATTCCCCAATACAAAATGTAATAGGTTGTAATTATTTGCACTTACCATACCTAGTGTGGCATTATCATCAAGCTGCCTTTTAATTTAATTATTTCTACAAAAATGGGAAATAATTGTTAGGACACTTATACATAAATTACTGTGAAATCTCACAAATCTTGTAGAAGACCAAAATATATTTGGTAACTTCATATAAGGCACTAGACTTGCAAACTCTGGTGAAGGATCATCACAAGAATGTTGAACAAATAATATCTAAAACCTCAGGGTATTAAAAATTAGACCCTCATACCTATAGAGGTTCAGTATTGATTAACAACAAATTTAATTTTATCAAACCAACAGTTGTAGACTGGGACTTAAAGTTCAGTTTCATTAGACTGCTTATTTTTTTACTCTAACATGGATTTTGAGAACAGTTCATTGTCTCATAATGATGTGGAATCATATTGCATGTGAGCAAAAACTGAAAAAATGCAGTGTTTACTGAAAAAAAAACTTGCATTCTATTTGGAGATAGAAGAATTAGCACCAACTGTTGGTTCATCATTTAAATCTCCATGAATCTGTAATCTTTAATTGGGTTAGAAATTTTAGGTTGCAGTGGCCCTTAATAAAGTATTTCTTCAATTTTATATTATGGAAGTTTGTATAGACTCTACACTAAAAATTCAGCTAATATATAATGTAACATACCACTGCAATATTGTATTAGGAAGAATATTATTCCAATATTTTACCTTGTCAATAACTTTCTATGGTATAGTTCTATTAAATGAGCTTGCCTGATAGAGAATTCACAAGGCTTTGTCAACATTGTTCCTTCATTTAAAATTCTTTATTTAAACTTGTATCATAATGTGCTTGCTCTGCTTATTTCTTTTCAACTTCAAGTTGCTTTGATTTATAGGAGCTTTTTCGAACTGTTGCTGTTCTTTGGAAAAGATGAATTCTATGAAGATCCTTTAAAAGATATTCTTGGGTCAATCCAGGTAATTTGCTAGTATTCAAATAATTAAGTGTTAGCAAGCATAATGCAAGCAATTTACAAGTAGTCCTTGATTTATGATCATTTGTTTAGTGACCATTCAAAGTTTTGACAGCACTGAATGATTGGTAGTTTCTGGCTGATCCTCAAAGTTCCAACCATTCTAGCACACCCCCCCCCCCCTTGCTCACATGATTGTGATCTGAATGCTTGGCAATCCATTTGTACTTATAACTGGTTCCCAAGTGCTCAATGATCACAAATGCCATTTGTAAATTCATGCTGGTTTCTCCAGAAAATCAAAGGGGAAGCCAGCAGGGAAGCCTGTAAGTTACTGGTAACTCTCCTCGTGCATCCTTCCCCAGCCTCTTTGAACTTACATTGTACTGGTCACTTGCACAGCCCTGTGCACCTTCCCTGACCTATGCATTGCCATCATAAAACCTCACACATCCTTCCTGACTCTTTTAATGCCTTTTGTGCAACCCCTCCTGCACACTCACCCACCAACCCTATCCATGTGGCACTTTTCTCAGATCCTTACACACACTGTATAATACCTGTTGTGTACCCTTTCTAACCCTTCCCCATACCCCACCAATCCCTTTCCTCCCTGATTCAGCAGCACCTGTTAACTTGTCTGTGGGTCTGGGAATTGCAACTTCCTGCTGGTTTCCCCCATTGACCTTGAAACAGCAGGAAATTGGCTTGCCTAAAGACCATGGGATTGAGTTAACAGCAGCAAATGGGACTGCAGGGATTGTGGTTGCTAAGCAATGCGATTGCATTTTCTGATGGTACTGCTTAGTGACAGGAAGTTTTGGTTCCAGTTGCTGTGGTATCAAGAACTACCTGAATAAGGAACTTTATCCAAAAGGAAAATTCAGTTAAATTCCTTAAATTTATCAATTAAAATTTAAGTATGAAATTCTGAATCAATATATAATGCTGTGAATTGTATACAAATAGCATGATTAATTGTTAATATCAAATTAATGTAGGAATCAGTTTGTGACTTTAGAGTCTGTTATTGTATCAGACCATCTCTCTTCCTTTTGCACTCTGGTCCCATTACTTTCTAATGGCAGTTGAGAAAATGTTAATTAGTATGGATCAAAGCTACATAATCATTGCCAATTAAATTCATAAACATTTTTCCTATAGTGGTCTTCCCTGTTGAAATTTTAGTAGCCCTTGGCTTAGCTCCTAACAGACTATTTTTCAGTGCTGCTTATTTGTGATATCTATATACTACTAAAACTCTCATTGTCATGGTTAAATTGGATGAAATGGTATGTTATAGGGCAATTTGGCTAACATATACAGGATGTGTCCAAAATCTGGGAGCCATGATTCCCAAGGGAATCAATTTTGAGAAAGTTGTGCTTCATGCTGTTGACTGCCTCTGTGCTGTTGCAGTCATGTTATCTTTATTTTCCATGTTCTGTGACAGTCTCCCAACCAGTATCACAATCCTTTACTGCCCTCCTCATCCAGCAGTGGTCATTTATTTGCCTGCTGAGAAGGGAAGGAAGGAAAATTGCTTCTGCATGAATGCTTGGAAGATGCAATAAATGTAATTGAAGAGAAACTTGAGAAAATATTGGGCAACACTTATACTTTTTAAATTTTTGGGTTGAAAAAAAGAAAGTGTGACTAATTGATGTGGGAATAGCAGAGGGTAGTGGAATAGAAAAAAAATTGGAAAGATCACAGTGGCAAGATCAAAAATTAAAATTTGAAAGATAATAACAAAAATTAGCCAGTGATTATCAACACACTGGGTACCACAGGTCTACTGGGTAAGTTACAAGGCAAGAAAGCAAGAGACTGTGAGTTCTAATCCCGATTTAGCCTTGAAAGTCAGATATGTGACTGTTGGCCAGTCATACACACAAAACAACTTTGCAGGGTTGTTATGGAGAAAATGGAGGAGGAAAATGTGTGAATATATGTTCATCTTGAGTTATTTGTAAAAATAATAAAGGTGGGATACAAATAAATAGAAGTAATAAAAAATGTCTATGGAGGTTCTTGGTCATCCAGGTCATGGTTGTCCGAAAGGCACTTTTTCAAGAGGCAGCTGGATTGAAGAAGCTGACAAGCTGAAGAAACTTCTTGGATGAGAAGTGAAACATCTTCAAAGAAAAAACAGAAAGTCCAGCTGCCTCTTGAAAAAGCAACTTTGGGACAAATTATAAAGGAGTAAGTTGCCAGTCAGTTTTGGCACATTTTGGCAAATATGCAATAAGTGCAGTTGAAGCCCCTAACTTTATGCTAAAAATGGTGAAATCTCTAAAACTTAAGAAGTATATATGCAGTGTACTGATACATTCCCGGATACATTCTAAGTACTTTAATGTTCACTACTTATTCCTCCATAGGATTGCCAGAATCAACTCAACAGATACAGAAATGTTAACTTAGAATTGGTGACTCGAATTACCAGAGATGGTGGACCTTGGGAGGATCCTGTATTACAAGCTGTTCTTAAAGGAAAATCAGCTTCTCGGGAATTAGGTACAAATAATTTTTCATATATATTGAAAATGGCATAATTTAAATTAATGCTAAATGTAGGAAATTTTTATTTGATTTCTTTATAATTGTTTTGAGGTAGTGAACATTATAATGTATTTCTTAATCACAAGATAGAACTAATTCAATTAGAGACTAAAGTTGGGCTGAAATATAAGAAAATTTAGTGTAGAATATATTGTGGATTTTGAGATTATTACTTATGCATGGAAAACAATTTGTATTGATTTTATAGATAATTGGTCCTGAGATGGCACAGTATTAAAGAATAATTTTATGTGTGCATCTTGTTATATCATGGACAAAATTTATCAGCTTGCCAACAGTCAAGTTGACTTGATGGCACATAATAAATCATTTTATAGCAATTGCAGATATCTTCTTAAGTAAAATGCCGAGTGTTACTTTCATAGGAATAGAGTATGAACTCACTGAAAAATATTGCAGCATTCTAATTTAAAATATTTATGGTCTTAATTAAATAGTTACAAGGATTAAATTATGTGTGCATATTTAGGAGCAGTATTGCTATAAGAAATGCTATTTGTTATTATTGTAGAAGAAGATTGCATAACATACATTGAGATTTACATGTTTCCAAGAAGAATGGGGCCAGATAATATTTTGGAAGGAAGTTGTAGGAGTTATAATGGGTGAATGGCTCTCTTTAGGATATGTCCTTGAAGTTCCCCATCCCCATCCTCAGTCCTTAATCTTAAATTTATGGCCTCACTCAATTGAGGCAGAGTAGACAGCAACAAAAGGAAGATAGTGAACTGCAATTTTTTGCATTGCTGTCATAATAATTTTATACTGGGCCCATTCTCTTATCCATGTTTTTAAAAGAAAACCACCATAGATTATCCACTTTTTAATTTTAATAAGTTTAATAGAATGTTTCCAATATTTTATAAACCTGATAACGTAATCTTAATATTTTATAACTGAATTATTTGTTTTCTTTTACCAGTTAACAAATATTTAAGCTCTGAAAATCCACTGTTCTTTGAATTACGTGCCAGATACCTTATTGCCTGTGAACGCATCCCAGAGGCAATGGCTCTTATCAAAGCTTGCATGAATCATCCTGATATTAGCAAAGACCTTTACTTCCATCAAGCATTTTTCATGTGTCTTTATATGTCTCCGCTAGATGATCACCTATTCCAAGAGGTATAGTTTGTCAGCTTTAATGCAGTTTTATGATATATCTTGATAAGGGATAGTATTCTAATTCATATTAAGCAAAATAAATGATCATCTTTTTAAAAAAAAAATCATTCCTGTATTACGACTATATAGATTAATCACAATTCTGTATGTGTGTATATATATATATATATATATATATATATATATATATATATATATATATATATTTAATATTGGACAACTACTTTTTAGCATTAGCATTTCAATAACTCTGTTCTAAGATTACAAAGTAACAATGTAATGGAAAATTTGGTCATGGAAAATAGGAGTAACACTTTACTATTCTGTTCAAATTAATAAAAAACCAAATATGCCATATATAAATTCTTATTATTGTAAATATTTATCTTCCTCCTTGTGTTATTAGCAGATATTGGGTAATAGAACTAGTAATAGGAGCTAGGAATTCCAATTATTGTAAAAGGTTAGCCTTTTTCATACTACACTTGCCTGAGTTATCTCATTTTGATTGCATAGCATTTGCTGAGGACTGACTGCAAGAATGGCATTGAAATCATCTGCAACATTGCAAAAGAAGGGAAGATTGCTGTAGCACTGAATCTTTGTGAATTGTTTCTTATTCCACAGCTCAAAAAAGGGGATATGTATTGCATCTGGTAAATCTTTTCTTTCAATAATACTGCTTTACACTAGTGTTATAATAAAGTAAATTACAAGTAAATTATAAAGGAATGGTCAAAGCCTAGTTAATTATTAAGAATAAATAGTGCTTCGGTGCAATTTCATTCTGTAAAATCCATCAATTAGTGAAAACTAGGTATTGGATATTTTTGTATTATTATAGATTGCTTAAAAATATTGGATTATCTTATTGATTTACTTAACTGACAACTAGAAAGTATTTTTCTCCCAAATTAATTTCTTTACAATTTCTCATTTATGACTGGTGCTTTTATGAACTTGATCAAAATTTCATTAATCTGTAAAAACTATATCTTACATTTTATTTGTTAAAAAAATTCAGAAATGGAGAATTATCTAAGAGAATGCAAAAGTGCCTATATTTAAGCTGACTACTCTAAAAATGTCACATAGACTGGCAAAGGCTCTAGAGATTCATAGTTTTCCTCTATGTAGATGCTGGAAATTGAACTTTAGGTCTGCAGACAAACAAGGCTCAAATACTTATTTATGATTTCTCTCAAATAGCTTTTTGAATAATATAATTATATTGATAACATTACATACTTCCATATATAGAATTTGCATACAGTGAAAATTTATTTTAATACACTAATTGGAGGATGTGGCTGGTTTTAACAAATGGCCATTGAATTGGAGAATGCATTTCCAAGTTGATTTGCATAATAGTAGCATTATGCAAATGATACAAATTATGTCATTATTTTTATAACCCTGAATTTATAACCATAGATTTTAACATGATAAATGCCATATGATTTGTACCTTGGTTCATAAAATAATAAGCTTCATTTTGTTTTACAGGGAGCTGATCTTTATTTGGAGTAAAATGCAGCTTAGGTCTAACCCATCAAAGCAAGTATTTGTAGATCAGTGCTACCATCTTTTAAGGATAGCTACAAATTTACAAGTTATTTTCCCTTTCATGAAAGTCATTAGGGATGAAGTAAGTAATAGCATTTGCCTCAGATATGTATTTTAAAAGTACCAATATTAAATATTGTATAAGTTATGTTGTTATATAGTTAAATATTTTGTTGAGAAACAATATATGGATAATGTCTAACATATTTTATTTGCACACCTGGCATTGGAGAACAGCAAATAGTATTCTAGCCATACTTATGGAGTTTGTGTTTTGAAGTTTTATTATAGGGCAAGAATAAAATGTGTTGTATACAGCTCTAAAATGGACCAATATTAGTAGGATTAGCTCAACATATATTTAAAAAATGGTTGTAATTATGAAGACATTTTCTTTTTACACTTTACAAACTTTAAATGTATATTAGTTTGTAAGTTCCATAATTGTTTTATGCAACATGTAAAAGAAAGTAATTGAATTATGTTCCAAATATATATATATATATATATATATATATATATATATATATATATATATATATATATATATATATATATATATATTTGTTTAATGATGATTATTAATAGTTGTATAACACATTTGAATGAAGGGATCTGCAGCACAAAGGAGCATTGAAACATTGAAGTAGCAATCTTTTTATAGACCTCATGCAGCTGTTTTGATAACAACTCCCATTTTTTTTCATTTGTGTATTTGTGAATTGCCACTTTTCTAGATACATCAATGTGGAGGTACTTTGAGCCCTTTCCAAACAACTTTGCAAGCCTTCTGAAAGAGGCATTATTTTAATCATTTGAAAAGGATTACTTTGTGCTCTTGCCTGAACCTTAATTTAGTAATTATTCTTTGTCCTTGATTTTAAAAGATATAATTATATGTTGTGCTTGTTTTAACTGTATTTAGAAAAAAATTATCAAAATTTAGTCTTCCACAGTTGGAAGAGTTTCCATTCATGAATTGGTTTTGACTCAACTGAGTGAACTTACTGTAATAGGAAAATATAATGTACAATGATAACAGTTTAAAATGAATGTACCTTTAAAATTTTTGCAATATTATTTATTACTTTTCTACATTAACATAATACAGTACCACCGGTTTGGAGGGCGTGGCTTGTTGGATGTGCTTTGTGTGTGCGCACATACTTTGCACACATGCGCATGCCAAACACACAATTTGCGCATGTGCAAAGGCTTTCCTATTCACCTCCTGCAATCCTGCACTCTTCCTGTAGCTTCAACAGCTGATGCGCGGCAATCTACTATGCCACGCAAAGTAGCTGCGCTTCAAAAGCAGGGAATAAAGGTCAGAAGGGAGGCTGGGCGGGTAGGCCCAACAGCAGCTTGTCAGAGAGAACCAATTCGGCCTCTGCTGATCTTTGGCGCTGCCGGGACGCCAGAACTGGGCCAAATCGGTAGAATAGTACCACTGTTTGGAACCATTTGTTGTATCATTGAGTTATAATTTTTTTGAGAATAACTCTCTGGAAGAGGAAATGCAGAAGATTCTCAGTATTCTGAATTTATTCTACCTTTCTTTCTCACAGATTGGCAAGGGAGGTCTGCAAATTTGTGTAGAGATATGTGGAAGTGCTCTTCAGCTAGATCTTCATGATGATCCAAAAATGAAATGTTTGATATATAAAACCATTGCTCACTTTTTGCCAAATGACTTAGAAATAGTGCGGATATGTGCTCTTTCTATATTTTTTATTGAGCGCACCTTGGAGTCCTATTATACTATTGAACAGCTATATAAATGTACAGACGAAGAATACAATGAACAGATAAGTTCAGTTCAGAATCGTGTACGTTTTGAGTTGCTGCCAATTTTGAAAAAGGGGTTGTTTTTTGATCCAGAATTTTGGAATTTTTTGATGATCAAACAGAACTGTTTAGCACTATTAAGAGATAAAGCCTCAGTTGAACTGAGTGAACGTCCACCTAAGCTTTCTTCTGCAAATACATCAAAGACACATCGAGCACTGCGGGGTGATCAATCTTGTGTACCTGAGATAAACAATGGAGAACTAGGCCATGAAGATACTTCTGAAGTACAATTGGAAAATGATAGTAATTGCAAAAAGAACAATATAGTTCTTAATTCATCTAAAACTGATCACAATGTACCAAAACATCGCTGCATATTATGTAACAGAGAATTTGTTGGTGGTCATATTGTGAGGCATGCCCAGGCTCATCAGAAAAAGGGCAGTTTCTCATGTGTAATGTGTTATAGAAAATTCAGACAAAAAGGTATAATGCTTAAGCACTTAAAGAATCACATAAAGAAAATGACACTGCATCATCTGACTGCTACTTCTGTTGATAAAGAAACTCTTATTATAAATGAAGTGAACTGTTCTAGTGCTGATGTCTCCCTTCAAAATGGGGACTTGGAGAGTACTAAAGAAAATGAAGTGGATCTAGTAATTCCAAGTACTAATCAGGAGATGCAGAATTCTGAACTTGCACTGGATATAACCAAAAATCATGTTAGTAGCCAGGATGATGTTATTGAAAATGGTAGTTGTGATAACAATTCAAATAATATTTCTGAGACAGAAATTAAAGAAGGATCACCAGAAAACAGCCTGAATAGAGAACTCCCTATACTTCCAAAGGTAAATGGTGTGCTCTGTCCTCAAAATGATGTGGATCACACAAGTAATTTCAAGTGTCCTGCAGATGGATGTGTTAGAGTCTTTAAAAAAATACGGTTTCTGAATAAGCATGCGCGTAAGGCTCATCCCTTTGATCTGAATGTGCAAGAGCATATAATGAAATGGAATAATGGAAAATGTAGGTTTTGTCAGAGAAAATTTTTGGATTCTCATCATTTTATTGATCATTTGAATCAACATGTTTATCCAAATGTATATTTCTGTTTGCATTTTAACTGTAATCAGAGATTTAAGCTGTCCACTGAGCTTGCAGAACATATGAAAAGTCATACTGAATTTAAAGCTCAGTGTAATTTTGCAGAGTGCTGTAAACTTTTTGATGATATTTCGTTGTTATATGAGCACGAAGCTCAACATTACTTAAACAAAGCAAATCCTTCTGAAGTAAGTGAAAATAATTCTTCAGTTTTGGAATCTGAGTGTGCTATTCAAGAAATAGCAGATGATGGTGGTGAAAAGGAGGCTGTAATGGACTTGCCAATTCCCACTTGGAAAGCAAGAAAAGATTCCCTAGAACCAAAGACTTATATCCAGACTGAGAAAAAAATAAATAATCTAATCCAGAATGGGAATGAAAATGCATATGGTAGTGCTGTCACAATTGTGAACTTAATAGACCAAAAGATACCTGAAGTAGAGCCAAATTTAGAAAGCTGTACACTTAATGATCAGCTAGTTGTTAATGGACATGATGAACTGGAACAAACAACAGCCACACTGGATGTTGATTTGGAAAGAACGAGTGCCAGTACTAGGACAGAAAATGGATCTATTCTACCTGTTCTGCAGAACTGTACAGATATATTAGATAATACTCTTGTGGATTCTCAGACACTTTCTAAACCAAATCAGATAACAGAAAATACATCATACGGCTTAATTTTAACAAAGCCTTACATTAGACCATTGCCTCCAAGTTACCTTGATGAACGATATATAAGCATGCCAAAACGAAGAAAAACTTTGACTGATAAAGCAGGTTCACATTCAGAGCAAGGCAAAACATGTAGCAAATTAGAGAGACTAAGATGCAGCAAATGTTTGACCACCTACTGTAATTCAGAAGCACTTCAGCGTCATCTTGCACAAAAGAAGTGTCGGACACTTTTTGGATTCGATTCAGATGATGAAAGTAAGTTTTACAATTTTACTAGATATAATTTTAGGTGTTTGTATAATGATAAGATGTTAAACAAGATTTAAACAAATGGATAGAAACATAGTTAGACAAAGGATTAAAAAAAAATAGGGTGAACAAATGTAATAAAATTATATTATATATAACGGTAAATAGTAGCATCTAGTGTTGTCTTAGCCCATTAGTATTATGGAAAAGTATTATGTTACAGGAAATAGAATTTCAGCTAGTTTTGACAGCACTTACTGTGCAACATGGTTGAAATCATTACTTGACCAGGTAAAATTATGAAACGTACTCTACACTGTTTCAATGTTTTCATGAAGTCTTCAGAGAAAGTAGTAATTAGCTAACATTTTGTATTCTCTAAACAAACAGTTTATTTGACCTCACTTTTGTTTAGGAAAAATAAATGACTGAATCTCAGTATGATACTAGACTCCAAAGGACTCAACTTAATCTCTTTTTTTGCAGGTGCCTGAGCAAATGATGTATGAAGACTCCATTTGAGGAGTAGTGATGGAACACTACAATATTCTGCATCAACCTGCTTTTCCCTTCTTGGCCTTAATTATAAAGAAGTCTCTAAAATTACTAAAGAAAATCATGACCTTTCTGAGAATTAAAGCACACGGGTCACAACTAAGTGATAGTAGGAGCTGTGCAGTATTAGCATCCAGAAAACAAGCAAACTGCGTTTGAACCCCCAAAGTACCAGTTATCTAAAAGCCACATGTTTTTGCATAGTTCTATTCTTAAGTAAATTCACTGGTGGCTGTATACAGAGTAGATTTCATGCTGACTGAAAACAATTGTTCCAGAGAAAAATGCCTGTGGGACATGCCTCATTTTGAATTTGTATGTTCAAAGGAAGCCATTCTGTATGATAAAACTAGTTTGAGTCACATTCAATGTTGCTGTGCATTAAAATTGGATCAATTAAAAATAGATCCATTTATAGAGGTTGACTCTTCTTGCAATGGTATATTTTGTACCCTGGAAATGGAACCGATGAATGTAAGAAATGATCAGTGCTGGGCAGTGTATCTTAATAAATGTTTTAAGGCATACAATCAGGGCTAAAGTATGTCTTTGATATTTCCAAATTCACCTAATTAAACTGCATTCAAATGCACCAAAGTTTTTCAAGACCTGATCATGATGAATGCATGGATAGAGTTCACTCCTAACAAGAGCTAACAAATCCACACAGCTACAATATTTGGTATCAAAAAGCAGTTTTAGGCTCAATAGTAAATTCATATGGTTAGAATTTAACTGAATTCAACTGGTGTATAAATTTTAAGCATAAACGTTTTAAGTTTTGATGAGTTAAAATTTACTTTTGTATTTAAAATGAATTAAAAAGGGTCACACTTAATTTAATTTACATTAGGACACTATGAATATAATTTTATATTCATATTATATCAACGTTGAAAAGCTGCACTGAATTTTCTTTATGAAACTTGCATTCTTAAGAAAACTATACAAATGCTATCATGACAGTGTATGCTATGCAAATAATTCAGAGGTAATTTGAACATAGAATCTGTTATTTTAAGCAGTCCTTCTGTCAGACTTCTATGCAAGTATAATACAGTGAGTTCAAAGCATTCCTGAATAATTTTTGAAGTGGGCATACATCTAAAATCCCATGACAAACTTAATCAGTAAAAATAAATTGCTTTAGTAATGAGTGCCAGTAAAATTATTTGCACTGTGCCTTGAAAAATTAAGCTTTAAACCAGTGGTGGTATGCTACCAGTTCGGCCTGGTTCAGCTGAACCTGTAGTAAAAAAAAGCCTCCCATGATCAGCTAAGGAGGAAAAAAAGCCTTCAACAATCAGCTAAAAGGAAAAAGAAAAGCACAGGATCTACCCTCTTACTTGTCCCTTCGCTTTTCTCTTCTTCATCCTCTCAGCTGATTGGTGCTGCAGACCTCAGCTGATATGTGGAAAGTTTCACGTGTGTTAGGTGTGTGTGTGTTAGGTGCATGTGCTAGGTGCATGTGCGTGATCACCAAACCGTAGAACAGGTAGGATCCCACTGCTGCTTTAAACCCCTTATTCTTAAAATAGTACATATAAAAGCAGAGTATTCTAATCCCAAAATATCCAAGATATCCCTTTCTTTAAAAACAATGGTGTGCAAATATTTATTATGAAAAATAACTTTTGTCATAAACATTAAGATCTTTCTTGCAGATTACTGGGGTTTGAAAATATTTGCAAAGGGATTACAATTTTTTTTTAAATGGAAACATTTGATCTATTGAACTATATTTTCAATGCAATCCTACACATTTCTACTCCAAAGTCAGTCCCATTGAGTTTAATGGTACTTACTCTCAGGTAAGTGAGTAGATTTTTTAAAAAATCATATTTTATTCATAAAGACTAAGGACATTTTTTTCTCAAGAAACAGGTATGAAACTTTGAACACAGATACACTTAAAATATAATTATATTTCTAACCACTTTTAGGTCAATCCTGATATCTAGGCACCAAATGATATTTTTAATTAACTACACAGGTGAAGCTGTGCTTGACTATGCTAAGTATCAAAGGCTACTATTGAAGCAATTCGAAATATAACACAAACAGAACTTTTTCAATTTACTTTTGTAAGTCATGCAAGATTGCACAAATATGGTACCTAAGTTATCTACTTTTGAGATAATTAAAATCCAAAAACATATATTTTGTAATATATTTGTACATCTTACTATATAGGAGATTTTATTAAAATATTTTAATACTTTATATTATTAAATGGGAGTTATTTGCAAATCTCAGTCTTCAATTGTGTCTTAATTGGAATTTATTTAATTTGGTCAGATTAGAGAATAGGTTTTCCTTGTACAGGAGTCCTAAAATTAGCAATTTAAAATGACAGCATGTTTTAATATATCAATATATGAAACTCAGCTTTTTCAAAAAATAAAATATTGATTTTCTGGGATCTCAGAATGAATTAGCAGTTTTAGTGTTTCATTTCTTAATCTGCATTAGGGGTGATGATATTTTAAAGATAACATTGTGCTAAGCTTGACCTAGTTATTACATAGGCACAGCTGTGCAGTTTGCATAATGATAATAATATAAAATGGTTTGCTATTATTTTATTCCATGTTTTTTGACTAGCTGAACCTGTTATTTCCTATGGATCTGTCATCCAGGTTATAATCTAAGCCCAAGTAAAGTGTGTCTGATACTGACACTTGCTGAGATGGATAATTAGTGCTGTGGGTATGAATCGGTAGCTATACTTCAGTATTCCCTAAACTGGGTTTTAATTTTCTAGATATGAAAAATGTTCGTTTTTCCACCAACTTTAGTTCATTAACTTTCTGCACTCTTAATTTACAGGCATCTAGGCATCCAGACTTATATCCAGGATATATAAGCTTTTCCTCAGGAAAACATTCCATTTCAAATTAATTCCAAATTATGTAACATCATAAATGTTTAGTATAAAACTGAAAGGGAAGATTAACCTTCTGCAAAATGTTCAGTTTTCCACTTGCTATGTTAGCAGTTTTAATCAAAAACAGTTGAGTGGAATTTTAAGATACACCATTTGATTTGTTGTGCTTTACTACCAAACACTTAGGAGAAATTATACAAATGGTAACATTGCTAGGACACCTGTCTTTCAGTATTGGCTTGTCAGCTAATATCAATTGCTGTTAAACACAATGAGTTAGTAATTAAATTAGTGAGCCTAACTCCATAATTCTAAAATACACACTTTTGGAAAATATGTTGACTGCCCTTTTGTAAGTGATTAGTATTTTGACTTTCCACAAGCTTTTAAAACAGGATAGGGATGTTTGTTTTTCGCCAGAAAAATTACATGAGTGACTTGTTTCTCGTGGGCAAGTTTTCATTATTGCAGGAAATAATGTTTTCTTTTCCAGTTAACTTAGAATTGGCATTGATATAGCAAAAGTGGTATTTCTTAAATGGCTTGTGTAATGCCCCCTTATCTCGTGTCTGAAATGAGAAATACAAAGCCAGCAGTAATCATGAAGTGCTTAGTGGATCCAATTGAAAATGTGCTAGGGTTCCCCTGCCCCACCTAGAAAAATGTAAAAATTCCCACAGCCAGAACAAGATTATTGCTGTATTTAAGTTTATGTCAACTAGTCTGAAAATTAAACCTTAAAAGTTAAATGATTGTGTTAGTGTTGCCCAATTTTTTGCCAGCTAATAAACACTTGGTATGATACTCAGTTAATCTCCCTGTTGAGTAAAGAAACTGCATGACTGACAGTTTTTCTAACTAGATACCAGATATGTAAATAAGACGTGTAAAAATAATACTGTACTTATTTTAAAATCTCCATTAAATCTGACTCAAGCTAGGTACAATTATCATTTTTTCTGTTTTTTAAGGATAACCTCAGATCCTCCACTACCCTAAATATTGGCAGTGGTTCCCAAGTCATAGCCTTTAGAAGACAAACTTGTTTATCTATTTGGTTTGTCATAAGGCATCCCTCAGTCATGTAAAAAGTATTGATCTGCCATCTATAGAAATATCTCTGCCATCTATTTTATACAAAAAATTGAAATGCTTATCTGTGGGAAAGGTTACTGGTACTTTGGTCTAGCCATATTCAATTAAACATCTAGAAACTCTATATATAGTTTGAATCATGTAGACAAGATTCAACATTTCTTGTTTAATGCCAAGGTGTAGGATGGAATACTTAAAGGGTTTTTTTTTTTTTTTTTTGCACAGTATAACACCTTGATTACATGCAGTGTGTATTTTTGAATTCTTATGTTTAATTTGTAAAAGCAATTACAGATTTAACAAGTGAGGAAATTTGTGCTTCCTTCTTGATGGTTAAATTATTCTGCATTTTATAAGAGTACAAATAAAAACTGAGCCATCAAACTGCAATAAATCAACAGTATTTCATTTAATTTTTTTGTATTATAAATAGATTTGTTCAATAAAATGTTATTGTTCAATAAAATATTAAAGATATGTCTGGAATTCTGAAAAAAACCATTTGATTTTGTTAGTTGCAATATTGCTATACAGCAGCTAGCAAGACATTTCATATATAGCTTTAATAAAAAATATATCCTGAAGCAGGTGACATTTAAATAAACAAGTACTAACTTGCCTGAATGCACAATTTGGTAACATGAAACTGCAGAATATAGAATCCCAAATTTAATATGGGCTGTTCAGGTTTTATTGGAAACAAGTTTTAATTACAACCTGATTTTTAAAAATCCAATAACAATATTGAGCCCAGGAATGGATTTTGAGAACCCAAATTGAACCATGTTTTTGTACTTTGTAAAAATATTTCATCTGCTTTCTTCTGATCAGTGTCTTGAGGTGAGGAGCTTATTTGCTTTTCTCTGAAATCATTGGGAATTAGAGGTCCTTCCTGTGAATCATTAACAAAATTTTCTGTTCAATCATGTTCAGTTCTCAAGAGACTCAGAAAGTCAATTTTTTGGGCAAGGTTTTTCTGAAGTAGTTTTCCTTTGCCTCTTTCCCATGGCTATGAAAAAGTGAGTGGCCCGAGGTCACCCAGCTGGTTTTGCGCCTAAGAGGGTCCTAGAACTCGCAGTTTCCCAGTTTCTAGCCTGATGCTGCACCAAACTGACTCATTCACAAGATTAATTTGCAACGAAAGAATCTTGTTTTGTTTTCTACTTTGTATCCTGAAGTTCCTTTTCTTAAAAACTAGCCTTACATTGTAACTCATATTTTGAATATTATACATTACCAAAACGTGTGCGTAGTACCCATTTAGTCCCGTCATTAAGTGTATTTGGAGAAATGTATGTTTGTAACAATTTTGTTTTTGATATGACATTGCAAAATTTAACTTGGAAATATCTTTAGAGATGGCATCACTCTTGTTTTTTTTAAATGAATCCTCCAATTATTATATCGTATATTTTAATATATATGACATAGTTCTCGAAGAATAATCTACAAATAAGTTGTGGTCAAAATAGCTTAACAGAAGATCCTCTTTAAAAAAGTGGAGAGAAATAAGCGCGCGCCGGCACGTACTTTTTGTAGATTAATATTGTTTGGACTTTTAAGATCAAATTACAACAGCTACATACAATTATTCGAAAAAATAAAACTAATTGTAAAACAGGAAAGCACAAAATAGAAGTTTTCTTGTTTTGCAAAACCAGAGCTGGTATTCAAAGGACCATACATCTTGCCGAATAGATGAAGTACTGAAATTAATAATAAAAAACTCCACAAAGATTAATAATAGAACAGCCGGTCCAAGCCACGGAACTATAAAGGTCGCTTCTGTTCCAAGCCGAACAGTTTTCAACTCCGCTCTCCGTGTCGATTTGTCGAATTACGAAAGCGGGGTGGGGCGGTGGGGGGTGAGGCACTACAGGCGGAAGTGGCGTTGTTCAGCCCTGCGTCGTTCTGTTGTCAAGGTTTCAGGCAGCTGCTCGTGCAGCTGTGCGATGCTGGTCTGGGCTTCCCGTCTCGCGCTCGAAGAAGCAACGCGCCTCCGCCGCCCCCACCCTCAACATGGCTTCGGCTGGGGCGGGGATGACCGAGCGCGAGCGGGACGGCTGCCGGGAGCTGTTGGAATTGCTCCAGACCGACGACCTGGTGGCTCTAACTAACACGGTGACCAGCCGCCTTGTGGAAGCCAGCAACCGCCAAGGTATATTTAAGCGGCTAGAGAAGGATCTGGCATCCTGATGGGAGTTTGAAGGAGATTTGGGGCCTCCTCTGAAAAATACCTTTTGGCTTGAGGTTCATTAGTTCCAGCCTGGTATTTCCTTATGACCACTTACCCGAATGAGATGTATTCATTTCGTCACCCCTCTTACAGTTCAAGGAGTTCTTCAGCTGTGCCAGAAATATTTTGGGCCTGCGACATCCTTCCAGCTGCATTCATACAGTGTGCTTTCACTCTCCTACAGGTGTTTTGCCATAGAAATCGCCTGTCAGCAGATAACCTGGTTTGAAAATAGCTTGAAAACTGACGCAAGGCCCTGTGACTTCGATTCATCAACGATAATCAAGTTTCTTTAAACATCTTTAAAGAAAGGGTGATGGTGGCACATGATGTGGAACAAATATTTATCAGATATTCAATTTCTGGCTGTTATGATTAAGGTTAGCCAGAGTAATTTATGGGAAATGTATATATGATTCTCTATTTTTTTGAAGCACTCTTTTCCCACTCTTGTATTTTGGTTACAGTACCCAAATGCCCATATCTTTTTCGAACATGTTTTAAAAGTAACATTTTTCAAACTAATGTTCCTTTTCTCAGCATGAAAAGGGTTGTAAAAGTATTATGTAGGAATTCAAGAATGTAAAGACAATTTATCATTTGGCTGAGGCAGGTTTTTCCTTTTAAAAAATAAGCTGTTTTAATAAAAATCTCACATTGAGAACTATTGCAACTTACATTGCAGCAGTTTTCCCATTCTGGTACTGAAGGGAAAAATTCAACAAAAACATTAGCTGTACATTTGTTTGTTTTTCCTTATGGTCTTCTGACAAAATATTTTACTAATTAAATATGTTAGCAGATACAATTAGTGTATTATTCCAATATAAAACAATTTATTTGTTCAGATACTATTTATAGATCAATAGGAAAGTAATATGCCCCAGATATAGAGCAAACCATTATGATAAAATCATTTTGTACTGACTCTATTGTTACTTGACTGATGATTTCATACAGCTTTCAGTAATAGTAGCACATCTACAGCATATTACAGTATATGTTAGTGTTGCTGGTAACTTAGTGAATAAATAATTTAATATTTAAGTAAATAATTAAAATATTTGAAATATTTTAAAATATTTGAGCAATATTAAAAGTGAATGGTGTTCATGATCTTTGAGAACATTATAAATTCTATTTAATATGCTTATGCGCATAATTAAAAATGCATCAATGTTAAGCCTGGTCCCCCAACCAATGTTAAGGAAACACGCTAAACAGAATGTGCAGCGTTAGTCAGTTAGGCAGACAGATAAATGTGTGTGATAAGTTTGTATGTTATTTAACATTCAGTAAAATAAAATTCAGATAGGCTTGTGCTATCAAAAATATAGTTTATTCCATTATAATTCATAGCATAGTCAAAAAACAGTCCATTAGTCATGTATCATTTCAGTCAGTCCATTCGGGGATACTCAATTCACAAAGTCCGTGTTGAATATTCAATGTCAGTTCACTTACAATAAATCAGTCCGTATTATCTCTTCTTCACCGTTGAGAAGAATCAACACTCCTTTCTCTCTAGCGTTCCAGTAGGAGAAAAACGCAGTCATCAATCCATCCAGTAATTAGGGATCATTAAGCCAGAGACAAGCTGCCGTTGTCTTGCTTCTTTTATGGTGCTTTTACAACCACACCCTTAATTACATTCTTGCAGTTAAAGTTACATACACTTTAACCAACAAACCATGATAACTTATTTATTATTTTACCTAAACCAGTTAGGATAAACAATGTTATTCCTAACAAGTTTTATTCAGTTTTTTTCTTCTGATTGCTAGTCTAAGCAGAAAATTCACTTTCCATTTTATCTTTACAGTCAAAATAAAGCTTCTTAAAATGTTCTTCTTACATTTAACAATGTGTACTATTGGTCTATATTTCAAAATACACCAAATGAAGTAATAGGTCAATGTTCAAAACAATAAATATGATTTTCTTGCTACAAGCAAACTTCAGTTTTTAGAAGTTTGAGAAGCTATAGTAATAAAGGATGAAAAGTATAAATTGCTAGTAAAGATTCAAAGTAATGTGTAATTTTTAACTAATTTTTAAAATGAAATATACACCTTGATCCAGCGCTCTTATTTCCAAAAAAGTAATTCTATGACTGTCCATATCAGGGGTATCAAACTCCTAATGTCAAATTGTCACATGACATATTGCAACTTTCCCCCCCCCTTCATGAAATGGGGTGAGTATGGCCAGCACATGATGAATCCGGCCCACGGGCCACGAGTTTGACACCTCTGGTCTATATATTTTTAAATTAAGTCTTATTACAAAACATTCATAACATAGGAAGTTGCTTTATTTGTGTCACATCATTGTCTACCTAAGCCAATATTGTTACATTAATTGCAAGTAGTTTCCAAAAGGTCCAGTCAAAAGTTTTTCTAGATGGACAAAAAAATGAGCTACAGAATTATGGATTATGAATGGCAGTTTTTTTTCTTGCATTATTGACCAGGTCTTTTGCTAGTGGGGCATTTCATAGGCCAGGGGTAACATACTGCTTTTCTCACTCAGGGATGTTGAGACTTGATTGCAGAATTTTTTATTTTTCAGTGGGTAAAAGAGTTTTCTACATTTTTAGCAAAAATCACAGAAAGCTGATTCTTTAATCCACAATTACTAATAATTATGTTTAACAGATCTTTATAGAATGGCTTTTTCTGTACTATGTCTTTTGCTAACTTTCCCCCAATATAAAATTCCTGGAGCACCTTCAGCAGCAAAACTGCAATCTTTATGTTACATATTTATAATTCAGAAATATATTTTCAGAATTTTAGTTTTATAATTAAATTGCTAGTTTTCTTTTGCAATAAAATTGACTTTAAGTAATACATCTATTTCTGAATTTGTTTATAGAAGCCATAAATGTCATCTTGCTGTACAGTCAAAGTGCTGAAGAGCTGTTGAAAAGAAAGAAAGTATTTCGAGAGATAATCTTCAAGTACTTGGCAACAAAAGGAGTTATAGTGCCACCGTCTTCTGAAAAACACCAGCTTGTTTATCGTGTAAAGGAGTACTGGTGTGAAAGGCTGAATGTCTGTGCATCAGAGCAAACATATATTAATCCTGGTATACAGGTGAGGTACATAAATAATATTAAGAAATGCCAAAAATATTTTTACAATTATATTTAATTATTGAAAAAATAATGCACTTTAACTGCTCTTCAGTAGATTTGCAAAGAACATTTGTGATTTCTTTTTTATTCATTGCTTGGAGTTCATTTACTTCATCTCTCGGTTGGCAGAGAGGTCTTGGGAGACTTCAGTCTGCCTTTTATGGGAGTTGATTCTGAGGTGACCCAAGAATTCATAGTCACCAGGACAGCCAAAAAAACATCCAGAGTTTGACATTAGACAATGGTCACACATGGATCTCGTATTTCTGTTGGAGCAGTGACTGTGTGATCTGAAATTGGGGAAGCTTTGGTGTCCTCTTGTCATGGTAATATCACACCCTGATTACCATGGGATTCTCTGACACTGCCATCCACTGCAAAGAAGTTAGATCCATTAGATTAGTCTATGCCTGGCAACTGATGGACCTTGATGAGTTTTAGAGGGATCTATGGGTTGTTCCTGCTACTTTGCTGTATGATCCATCTGAAGACATGGCAACCGTTTGGAATAAGAGGGCAATTGATGTCTTGATCTGATTTCGGGAATGCAGCCTCTAACACTTATGGATCCTGACACTCACTGTAGTTCATGGAGGAGTTAAGGGGATTGAAATGAAAGAAGAGACATTTAAAGTGTTGCTGGCGTTCTATAAGAATGAACTTGATGAAGGTTAGAGCTGCTAGGAAGACATACCTTGTGGTGGTAAGAGCAGCAAAGCATCAGTACTTCTCTAGTACTTCTGTTGTGTCCCTGATAGCCATCTTGCTCTTTTGAGTAACACATGGCCTCATGCAGAAGAATTTGTTCAATATCTATTATATAAATTCACTTGAATGCATTGAGAGTTGAATACTGGCCTTGTTGCAAGTATGAAGAGATACCTGGGCAGGGATCTTTCCTGGTTATCTGGGAACTGTTTGAGCCTATTGAATTGATTTAAGTGTACATAGTCCTTAGAACTCTGAGCTCAGCCACCAGCTCTTTAAATCCATACCCCTGTTGGCTGGTTAAGGGACCTGGAAGATGTTGTGTAAGTGGATTCTAGTGGTTATTTGATTGAGGGATTGTTCCATTGCCTCTTTAAAAAACCATGGTTTGCTCCCTTCTCAAGAAGTCTTTGCTAGACCTGATTATATTGGAGAATTTTCTTCTGGTATTGAACCTTCCCTTTTTTGAGAATGTGATTGAGAAAATAGTTGTGCAATAATTTCAGAAGGCCCTAGATAAATTGGATTATCGATCTATTTCCATCAGACCCAAATGGCATTTGTTGCAATTTTGAACAATCTCTGGCATGAGCAGGATGAGTTTTGCATCTATCCTTACTCTGCTGATTTTCTGGCTGTTTTCAATACCATCAAATCATGATATCCTTCTGGATCAACTCAGAGGGTTGGGAAGAGGTATTGTGCATTTGCCTCTTTTCTTTGGGGGCAATTCCAGTTGGTGATAGGGGAAGAAATCACATCCTCGGTCCTTATTGTGTGGGGTGCTGCTGGGTGAGCTCATCTGTTGCCGGGGGTGAGGTATCATCAGTATGCTGATGATATATAATTATACATCTCTGTTTTTGGTGAACTAGACAATTTTGTGAGTGGCTTTTGCTGCCTAGAGACTGTGGGTCTTGATGGGTAATAACAGGCTTCAATTAAATCCTTTCAGGTCTGAATGGCTTGGGGTTTTGGGGTCACCAGTTCTAGAACTGTCCCATATTTGGTGCTGGATGAGGTTGCACTGTCCCACACAAACTCTATGTGCAATCTGGGAGTTCCCTTAGACTTACAATGACTGTAGCAGCTGTGATCATGACTTGGAGAGCCTTTATTCAACTTTATTGTATATCAATTGTTCCCATTCCTAGATCAAGTAGCTTTACTCATAATCACCTCCTGGTTGGACTACTGTACTGTGCTTTATGATTTATATAGGCTTGCTCCTGAAGAGTATCTATAATGGGTAGTTATGCTATTGGTTTGAACTCCGAGTTTGGCAATTTGGTTGCAAACGTTTTGAGATATTCTTAGTGTGTTTTGAATTGATGAAATATTTGCAACCAAATTGCCAAGCTCAGAGCTCAAACCAATAACCTAACTACCAACACAAGTATTAATATTCAAACACATTTCAATGGATAGTTATGTATGGTTTCAGAATAAGACATTACGTTTTTGCTCCTTTGGTCTGTTTCTGAGTTCAAGATGCTGTTTTTGACCTTTAAAATTCTACACATAGCATGAAATCACACTTTTTGAGGGGCCATCTCTCTCCAATTATATCTACTTATCATACCAAATCCATCAGAGAGGTCATGTTGTGGCTCCCATCAGCTGGTGAATTTCATTTGGTGGGTCCTAGGCAGCAGGCTATCTCTGTTGTGGCTTCTGCTTCATGGAACATCTTTCCCACTGAAGTGACACTAGCTTCATCTTTTTAAATGTTTCTGAAGTCTTATGACCTGATTGTGTAATTGGGCAGGAGGACCCCAGCGGACTAGCAAAATATTATGATGACGCCAGTGGAATTAACATCTGTTCTCCACCTAATGTTCTTTAAAATTTTTGTTTTAGTTATATAACTTCCATGATTTTAATTTTATAGTTTTTAATAATATTAGTGTATGTTATTTTCAGCTTTGTTGTATGCCACCCAAAGTCACTGATTTGTGACAGTCATATAAATATGACAAATAAATAAAATTGTTCACTCATTTTATTTTTATTATTATTGTATTCTACTTAAATGAAATTTAAAAATGTTAAAAACAAAATAAAACCCTTTTCTTTGTACCTGCTTGTTTTATTAGTTTCTAATAACTATCTTTTCAACTATAGAACAAGTACGATTATCATATAAAGTTGTATATTTTATATGTAATTCTAAAAAGGTGAAACACATTCTTTTCCTGCCTTGATATTGACCTTTAAAGCCCTGCATGGCATGCCTTGATATATCACACACACACACACACACACACTATAAAATGTCACTATTAGCAATTAAGAGATTAAAAATAAAAATATTTAGGCTCTTCAAATAAATAAGAATATGCATAACTTACAATATCCTTCAATTAATCATTCATATTCACTCCATAAAATTCACTATTGTTCTCTTATTTAATTCTAAATTTTCATATATAAGATTTTTTAAATTGTATTAAAAAGGCACTGAATTTTAATAACTTGTCTATATCTTTTAGAGATATATTTGACAATACATTTTTGTTGTGTCTGAAAGGATCGATCCTGCTGTAACTTTTGACTCTGATGACTCTGATGATGAAAGACTGGAACCTGCTGAGATTTTGGAGTCTGAATTGTTAGAGAGATTGACACGCCCATCTAGGTGGTTCACGGAAACAAACTCAGTTAGAAGGGAGGGCGAGCCTAATTAGTAATTAGCACGTTGCCTCAAGGATTATAAAAGGACACAGCTATGTGGGGGAAGTTTGTCAGGAACAAAGTGTTTGATTATGTGCAGAGGTTTTCGACAGAGGCTCGGAGCTTGGAGAATTTATGCCTGAACTGTTACGATAACAGGGCGTGTGGAATATAATCTTGTAAGACTTCTTTCTGTTGGATTTGAGTTTTGGGGCGGCTGCCTTTGATTTTGTTTTGTTGGAACTTTGAAGGGGGAGCCATAACATTTTTGTTCCTGACCAAACACAACAAACCATCTAAGAAGCAAGATGGATTCTAATCAACTGCAGCATCTGGTAGAGCAACAACAAGAACAAATAACTCAGCTTTTGCAAAGTAACGTGACACTGCAAAATCAGGTAACACAATTGCTGAATTATGTTTCCAGTTTACCAAGTACCGCTGCTGCTTCCAAGGCCCCTCCTGTGAGGAAAAGCCCAGTATCCATGCCAGAGAAATTTTCTGGGCAAATGGACAGGTTCCTGGCATTTATGGGCCAATGCCAAATGTTTATTTCTCTAAGACCTGAAGACTTTCCAACCGACCGGGCTAAAGTAGGCTTTGTTATTAGTTTATTAACTGGGCAGGCTGCCAATTGGGCTACTCCCTTGTTATTTCAGGACAGCCCGTTATTGAACAATTTCCAGGGTTTCCTCCAACAGATGAGGGTAATGTTTGAGGATCCTATTAAAGGATAAACTGTGGACAGACGGCTAATTAATATTAAGCAAGGAAAATGTTTACTACAGGAGTACGTGGCAGAATTCTGTTTGTTGTGCATGGACTCTAACTGGAAGGGACCGGCTCATATGGCTGCATTCCAGGAAGGCTTGTCTGATGCCATCAAAGATGAGCTAGTCCATGCAGAACGGGCTTCAACTTAGGATGCATTGATAGTTCAATGTTTACGTATTGAAGCTCGTTTACAGCAACGTGGGAGCAAATGGCCCGTTGTTGAACCACCTATGTTTGCTCGCGCACGCATTCCGCCACTGAGAGTTTTCCAACCCATGGTTCAGGTTGAGGAGCCGATGGAGATAGGCACACTCCGCCCTCGCTTAACGGCACGAGAATGTTCAAGAAGATTTCAGGAAGGCTTGTGTCTTTGTTGTGGGGATCCAGGACATTATGCAAATTCCTGAATTTGGAGAGGGACTCGCAGACCTGTGCCTGTAACCACTCTTGGCCCATTGGGAAACGGGGAAACCTTAGGTCAGGCACATTCTATACCCCCACCCCAACTTGCTGAGGTAAATCCTGGCCCTCCTCGGCATTTACTTTTGGACACTCGTATACTCCCACAGTCCCAGAAGGAGGGAATTCCTGCGGTTGCGCTGGTGGATTCAGGGGCTACAACCAGCTTTATGGACTCTGCTTTTGTTGAACATTTTGGAATTCCTTTAATTCATGTAAATCCCCCCATTAAGGTGGAAACTGTAGATGGGCGAGAACTCAAGTCGGGACCCATTCGCTTAGCAACTCAGCCAGTGCGTATGGTCATTGGGGATCATGAAGAGGCGATCAGTTTTTATGTCACCTCGAACCTCCATCGCCCTTTGGTGCTCGGAGTATCCTGGTTGCGTTTGCATGATCCGTTGGTGACTTGGGCGCAGAACGCAATTTCTTGTCCAAGCCTACAATGTGTGGACCATCTGAGGCATGTCTGCGCTGGCCAGGATATCGCTGTTGCCAAGGAACGCTGCACGGTGCGCCCGCCTCCCCTTCCCGGTCGGAACCCCGAGCGTGGCGCCAGGGATGGAGGGGCCGTAGGGTGACGAACAACTGAGCAGAGGACAGGCGAGCAGGCGGCGGGGCCGCGTAGGAGACAGCGGAGCAGTGCCCGCCATGGTGCTCGTCAAAGAATACCGCGCTTCATGCGTCTTCATCCTGTGTTTCATCGCTCCTTGTTAGTACCTGACACTCCATCGTGTAATCTCAGTTCTTCAGAAGCTACAGGTTCTCCATCCAGGCTCAGCACTGAACCTGTTATGGATACTACAGTGGTCGGAATTTATGATTCATGATGGATAAAGGGATGATTCCAGTACTTTGTGGGAAGACTGGAAAATGAAACGGAGATTCGCTCTTGGCAGGATGTATCCAAGGTGCATGCCCCGGATCTTATTCGCATATATCATGCACAGTTCCCTTCAAAAACCACATACTGATTGTCAGACTCGGGGGAAGGGCCCTGCGGTGGGGGATAGTGTTGTGTCTGAAAGGAACAATCCTGCTGTGACTTTTGACTCTGATGACTCTGATGATGAAAGACTGGAACCTGCTGAGATTTTGAAGTCTGAATTGTTAGAGAGATTGACATGCCCATCTAGGTGGTTCACGGAAACAAACTCAGTTAGAAGGGAGGGCGAGCCTAATTAGTAATTAGCACGTTGCCTCAAGGATTATAAAAGGACACAGCTGTGTGGGGGAAGTTTGTCAGGAACAAAGTGTTTGATTACGTGCAGAGGTTTTCGACAGAGGCTCGGAGCTTGGAGAATTTATGCCTGAACTGTTATGATAACAGGGCGTGTGGAATATAATCTTGTAAGACTTCTTTCTGTTGGATTTGAGTTTTGGGGCGGCTGCCTTTGATTTTGTTTTGTTGGAACTTTGAAGGGGGAGCCATAACACATTTTACTGTGGCCTTAATAATTTGAAAGTGGTAGATGTAGAAAATGTTTGTTTCCTCAGTTATAACTCACTAGGTTTAGGTATGAAAAACTGTATTTTACCTTATTAAAATCACTGCTTTTTCTTGGAGAATCATGTTGAATATTAAAAGATTAAAAAATTTAAAGTAAAATCTTTCCAACTTCTTTTTTTTTTTTTGTCAGAAGTCATAAATATTGACTTCTTTGATAGAATTAAATTGAAAAAATTGACAAGTTTTATCATTTTATGTAATATAAGTAAAAGTGATGGGCAGCAAATATTCTATGAAATCATTCACAATTATCCTTAAACAAACATTTTGAAATCTTTTATGAAGTAATTTGCAGTGTATCACACTCTAAATAGATCCAGAAACAAATTGTAAAAAGAAACATAAATTCTCCATTTGTTCTATAAAATGGCTTCAAATAAATTATTATCCAGGCCCTTAGGTAATCCATAAATAAAGCATGTACATTCATAGATACTATTTCAAAGCAAGGACCATTTTCCTATTACTGTTTCTTTCCACTTTCTCTGAATTTGTCTAATTATTTCTTGTTATTTTATAAAGTAAAAGTCATTATTCTATTCTACTTTATGTTTCTTATTTTTCAGCAACAAGAAGATGGAGGAACACGGGGAGATCAAGATGACAACAACGAGTGTCACAATCTGGGAGAAGAATTTTGTCAGTGGTATTTTAGAATGCTAAACTCTCAGAACCCATTGACTGGAGAACCACAACAAGAATGGGGACCACAACATTTTTGGGATGATGTAACTCTAAAATTTTGTTACAACACCTCTGAACAAAACATGGAAGAGTACTCAGGTGCGGAATTGGTGAGCCTTCGCTTGCTGTCATTAGTGAAAGAAGAATTCCTCTTCCTGAATCCCAACTTGAATGCAGGTGGCCTGAAGTGTACAGTTTCACCACATGGATTAGTTGTGGTAGCAATAGCTGGCACAGTTCATAGAAGTACTTCTTGTTTGGGAATCTTTGAACAAATCTTTGGCCTCATCTGCTGCCCGTTTAGGGACAATACATGGAAAATCAAGTTTGTCAATTTAAAGATTGTTGGCCAGAATGCCATAGAGCCTGGGACCCATATAGAAAGACCACGCATAAAATACGAGCAAGAAGAACTGCAGGAATTTTGTGTGTCCAAGGAATTCGCCTTGATTGAGCCTCAAAAATACTGAGTGTTCTGTTTGCAAAATGAAGGAGAAAAGTATGTGGGCCTTGGAAAATACAGCAGGAGAGCATATTCAAAGTATTCAGTAATTTATTTGCTGTTTTTTTATTCATGCTTTCCTTCTATGAGTTAATCCTAACTACTAATCAAAGAGATTTGCTGGTGGTAATTGTTGGCTTGGCTCTTGCCCCCAAATTTAGAATTTGAAAAATTACTTTGGCAGATTGTTTTCTCAATGAGAAGGGAGAGAAAGTGAGAAGAGACTCCTACTTTCCTGTCAACTGCTGCAAAGTATTGATATAGAGGATGGGTGCGAGTGAATATCCAGAAATAATCCAGTATATATGAGAAGCATAAAGCACTGGAGATATAATATTGTCATCTTGACTGCTTGTAGCTTCCCTTTTCTCCCCTTTGAGGTAAAAAAATACAGAAGTGTGATAAGTTTGTAAGAGTTTCTTTTTCCAAAGGCTTAATTTTAACTCTTAGTAAAATAACTTTCACAGTTTAATCTTAGGGTTGTACAAAACAAATAATTTTTGATTTTTGATAGAATTTATTAAATATTATTAAAATGATTGTTACTTAAATCAGTATATGAATGAAAGGCTAGTGCCAAATTTAATACCGGATTTTCATGGGGAATTTATGAAACAATGTAACTTTCCTCCATAAAATGCTTTGAAATTTATCTTATTTGTTATGTACAACGCTTATTAATGTAGCTATTTGCTTATAACAAACATACTTTTAAAAATACAGGACAATTGTGAAATTATAAAAAAACAAGCAATTTGTGGCAATTATTATATCTGGTTTATTTCACTTACACTACTTTTTATTGTTCCTAATAAAAATTGCAATCTTCAGACTAATTATAAAAAGACAATATTTTTACTACTTCAGATAATTGTGAAGGAATCAATTCTTACTAACTACTACTACTTATTACCGTATATACTCGAGTATAAGTCGACCCGAATATAAGCCGAGGCACCTAATTTAACCACAAAAAACTGGGAAAACTTATTGACTCGAGTATAAGTCGAGGGTGGGAAATGCAGCAGCTACTGGTAAATTTCAAAAATAAAAATAGATGCCAATAAAAACTTTCACTAGGACAGTTGAGAATAAGTTTGATGTTCACAATTTCCTCTTTGAAAGAGACCAGTAAATAGGGAACAAGAAGATGAAGAAAAAGAAGTGTGTTTTTTCACACTTTTCACACTGAAGTGAACAAAAATGGCATCATAGGAACAAGCTTATTCTCAGCCCAAAGGTTTGTTTCTGATTTCTTCCCTGATTTAAGGGAAATTTGGGAAACGATCTCACTATCATGAAAGGTTTGATTGATTCACTAACCCAAAAGATGATGATGATGATGACAGTGGTAGGCAGGAGTCACTCTCTCCCTTGCAAGAAAAAACCAAGAGCCATTCTTATGATCTCTCTCTCTCTCTCTCTCCCCCTCCTCCCGAGTGGACTGAAAGCAGCTGGAGCTGAGGAAATGAAACTGAGTGGAGCGACCTCGGCTCGCGTTGCTTTTTCAGCCTAGAGCTCAGAAAAGCCTCCCCCTCCCATGCTTAAAAGTTGCAAAGGAAACACGGAAGCAGGGAAGCGGCTGCCCAGCTTCGGAGCTCCACACCATTTTTTTTCAGAGGGGAATCTGACTCGAGTATAAGCCGAGGGGGTTTTTTTCAGCACAAAAAATGTGCTGAAAAACTCGGCTTATACTCGAGTATATACGGTACTTTTATTGTAGAAAAACCAACAGTGAACAACATAAAGCTAGCTACCAGGTTTTGAACAATTTGTTTATGAATCCTTAAAAGTAAAAATCAAATATGTGATGTTATTATAGAATGTAAAATAACATTTTATTTTGTTTTTGGGTTTCCTGAGTGATAAAGATTTAAAAGATATGTGTCATTATAAATAGAGACTTTGTATTTTTGAACAAAGGTATTTAAGTGCATTTCTGCAATATCTACAATCTTTTGTACATACTGTATATGAGGATTATTGCTAATATAAATGCAATAACCACTGCTAGTAAATAGTTTTTTTTTAAATATGAGACAGTTGTTTTTAACAATACTTTGGTTTGAAATCTGGTAGATTTATCTGGTTTGTGTCCAGATAAAATTTGTTACTGCTGGAAACTGAAACTAAAAGTTGTATTTTCCATTATTGCCCCCTTTTTATTTGGATCCTTTTTAAGAGCTTGTACTGACATATTTTTATCATTTCTTTTAAAATCAAAATCATATTGTAAGAGTTGGAAAACTCCTTGAAGTTTATCTAATCCAATTTCATGTCTGGTTCAGGAATCTGCTACATTATCTTTGGCAGATATATATCCACATCTTGTTTAAATATTTCCACCTAAAGAAAGTCTTATCATCTTCCAATTATTACCATTACAAAATTGTTTCTGATATCCAATAAAAATCTATTTCTCTATAATTTAAGTAAATTGTTTGTTGCCTTGTGGGCATGTTGGTCAATGTCCTTGTTAAAATATGATGCTCAGAAATACTCAGTACTCTAGTCATCAACACCAACAGAGCAACAATTATAGATCTTAATCTTGATACTGTACTTCTATCAATAAGCCTATGGTTGTATTTGTATTTACAGCTGCATCACTGTTGTCTCATATTATAGGAAGATAAAGACATTGCACATTCTCTTATTTTTCCTTCCAGCAACTCTATGGTATAGGCTGGATAGAATTTGTCCCAAATCATCTGGTAAACATTGGTGGATGAGGGTGGACAAATCTGGATCAACTGGTGCTAGTCTAGTACCTAACCTCTACATCAGTTTTTCAACCCTTTCACAGATTATATCACTTTTAAAATATGACAATACTTGAGTACCATCAGTCGCTTAGCAAAGTGTCAAAAACTTGATGACTAAAAAAAAAAGGAAAAAAGTGATAAAGTACAGATAGTCTTTGACTTACAATAGTTTGTACAGTGACTGTTACAACGGCACTGAAAAAAGTGACTTATAATCATTTTTTACACTTACGACTGCAACATCCCCAGGGTAATGTGATTTATATGCGGATGTTTGGCAACGGATTCATATTTATGATGGTCGCAGTATTTCAGAGTCATGTGATTCTCTTTTGCTACCTTCTGACAAGTAAAGTCAATGGGGAAACCAGATTCATATAACCATGCTACTAATTTAACAATTGCAATGATTCACTTAACTAATGTGGCAAGAAAAGTCATAAAATGGGACAAAATGATGTAACAAATTTATCACTTAGCAAGGTAAATTTTGGGCTCAGTTGTGGTCATAGATTGAGGACTATGTACACCCACCTACTACACTTTTAATGGAAACTCTGACATTAGTCTTTGCACTATTCTATGCCTTTTTCTTCCTCTGCTTGTCTCAAAGAAGCCTCTTCTCTTGTCTCTTCATCCCCTTCTCTTTTCCCATTGCCCTTTTTTTCTTTCCCTTTTGCCCCCAAACCTTTTATATCCTCTCTACCCCCTCCTTTTCGGTGCAGCTCCAGCTGACTCCGTTCCCCAAGGCTGCACACTGCCCCTGGAAAAGCTGATCAGCTAGAGCTGTGTGCGCCAATCCTGGGCTTAGCAGAGTCCTGTCAACGCCACAGCGTTATATTCATGTTGCTGAAATATTCCCCATTGCTCTAGTTTAGATCTTCCTGAATGTTGGGATGGTCCTTAGAGATCTTTGCTGTTCCATCATTCCTCCCATTTTTTTTTATTTTTTTTTTGATACATACTTGTTGAGTACAGCATGATTGTACCATCTGCTATTTCTCTAACATGATTGGAGACCAGCTCATATTTTCTTCTCTATTAAGATGTGGAAGACTTCGCCAAATGTGTTGAAATCAAGGCACACTATATTCACCACATAAGCATGGTTAACTACTAAACCAGGGGTGGGCAAACTACGGCCCGCGGGCCACATCCGGCCCGTTTGTCTTTTTAATCTGGCCCGCTGAAGATTGGTACAGAGTTAAGGTTTGATGTGAATGATTGAATGATTGCATTCATTTGATTTTGACTTGTAATGATAGGCATTTCGACACCAGGTGGTGGCTCGTTGGTCAAATTTTAAAAGTCAATGAGGCCCCCGAGCCAAAAAGTTTGCCCACCCCTGTACTAAACCGTTCACTCTACCAAAAAAGATCAGATTTGTTCAGTGTGACAGTTTGAATTGGTTCTGTCAAATAATGCATATTAAAAATAATCTGTTCCAAAGTTTTACAAGATAGCATCAATTTTGTAAATTATGTGAGTTCTTTTCACTCCCATCAACAGCCTTTTGAAGTGAAGAGCTATGAAATGACATCTGCATACTCCTTCAAGACTGATGTAACTGAGTTGGTTCTCTAGAAATTCATTCATGGTAGCTCAGTGCTTCCGTAACTACTCAGCTTGCATTGACAATTCCTCTTGTTATAAATTGTTCTTATAAATTGTTATAAATTGTTGGACCCAGTTGCCATCTGTTCTCAAACTAGAATTCAAGAACACAAATTTCTTCCTATCATCTGTTACCATCCTTTCATCTTATGATAGGAGCAGGCCCACAATTTGCTTTTTCTTCCATTACTACTGGTACAGTAAAAAAAGATACTTTTTATAGTCTTCAGTTTTTCTTTAAAGCTGTTTCTTTTTTGTTTAAGTTTTTCTAATGAGAGAGAGAGAAGAGAGAGAGAGAGAGGAGGAACAGCCGACAGGTTGTGGAGAAAACTGGGGAAGGGTACAGGCCAGCTGGGTATTCAGAGGAAGAACCAGGCCCATCCTCTCTTTATCCTAGGGCACACAGGGAGGAGCGGGGGAGGAAAGGGCCTTGATCCCCTTCATGGGTTGCAACTGTGAGGACTGTTTAAAAGGACAAACTGCATGGGCCAGTGCTGGAAGCAAAGCGTGAAAATATTTCTAGTTTGTCAGTTCTTATCTGAGTTTTGGCGTCCTTCCCAGAGTGTGTATTTCAATATCTGTGGACATCTTCAAGCCCTTATCTTGCCTTGTCTCAATTGCTTCAGTGTGGTTTGTGTTGTTTTTTCCTATTTATAATTTATATGTATTTTGAGTTTGAATGGAAGTTCTTCTTTTTCATACCAGTTTGTGGGGCAGTTTTTTCTCCAGTCAATGATAATTGGACCTTTGAAGACAAGTTGAAGGAATTAAAGGGACTTCACCTGTTTTTGTGACTCTGTTGCTGTTGTATCCCACCCTGGGTCATCACAACTTTTTAGTTCTTAGCTCAGTAGAAAGTTCGCTATATAAATCTACAATAGTATTGTAAGCTGTTCCCCATGTTTTTTTTTTCTTATTTGAATAGTGTACAATAGTATTTCCAATATCTTATTTTTGAGAAATTCCTAACCCACCTGCACTTTCTTTAAAAGGATTTTTGTCCATAAGAACCTATATAATGCCACTCTAAGCCTCTTGTGCCTGGTTCAGAAATTTAGTGTGCTGCACGTATGCTCCTACTCAAAATGAAAAATGACTTTTGAAAAATGAAACTTTTTGTGACCATGCAGTCTTGGCAGAGTTGGCTTTCCAGATAGTTGTAATCTCTCTTCTCTGAAAGTTCTGTAATGTAGTACAGAAGGGCAATTACCCATCTTCATCCTGGCTTGATTATCTATAAAGCAGTAATTTCACTGATATTTTTCTCTTCCTTTTATTTTTAGCTGAATGCTCTTTGCTGGACTTTTATGGTCAAATGCCTAGATCTTTACATGAAATGTTTCCTTCACAAATAATGTCACTTTTGTCAAAGGAGGCCTATTCATTTTGAATTTGGTATACCTTCCAACTCTTGCATTTTAAGTCATGAATGTCATCCTGGCATTTTTCAGTAATGACCACTAAATTATATTTGCCTTTCTGAAAGGAAGTCTTTAATTCTTGCTGCTTGTTTTCCGTACTCTAAGAATTTATACCGAAACACTGCAAATATTGGGTCATGTAACTTGATATATTGTTTCCCACATATGCATGCTCATTATTGGGTGCCTTCACTACCTGTATATTACTATACAGGTAGTAATATACTACCCAACACTTATGATCCCATTATTTTCTGGGCTATCTCCTCTCTCTCGTCAGGTAAGTTTGCTAGGTTCTCCCAAATCTGTTTTTTTTTGTACAGGTAGTCCTTGACTTTATGACCACAATTGAACCCAAAATTTATGTTGCTAAGTGAGATGGTTGTTAAGTGAGTTTTGCCCCATATTACAACCTTTCTTGCTACAATTCTTAAGTAAATCACTACAGTTGTTAAATTAGTAACATGATTGTTAAATGAATCTGGTTCACCCATGACTTTTCAAGAAGGTCACAAAAAGTGTTCACATGACCTCAAGAAACAGCAACCATTGTAAATATGAGTCAGTTGCCAAGCATCTGAATTTAAATCATGTGACCACAAGGATGCTGCAAGGTCTTAAGTTTGAAAAATGGTCATAAGTTACTTTTTTCAGTCTCACTATAATTTTAACTGCCACTAAATAAACTCTTGTAAGTTGGGGACTACCCATGTTTCCTAATCTGCATGAGATGCAGCTGTTCTCTTTCTGGGAACCTCTCATAACACCCCCCCCCCACACACACACACTAGCATTCAGAGGATCCAGACCATTTGCACTGGCACTATCTGCATGCCAACTTTTTTTCTTGCAGTATTTGCTCACTTCTTGGGCTCTGTACTGACCTAATATAGGCTGCTTTTGTAAAAACAAAAGGCAAAATATCGTTGCAAAAGTGCATGAATCAATTAATCAGTTGAAGTAATGGTAGAAAACGGTTCTACAGTTCTTGCTATGTTTAACTCAAGGGCAACTTTACTTTTTCCTAGTCCGTAATCACTCAATCTACTAGGTAAATTCCATCCTGCTACGAACCAATCCGGTAATCCTCTCTTCCATCTACACCAATCAATAGGCTGGGGAGAGGGAGCGGCAGAGGTTAAGAACGGTATTTTATTTCTAAATGGGTAATGTGTGAATCACAAGAAGAGGTAATGCTAATATGGAGCTCATTTAACACATGACTTATTCATACAATCAAAAATGGCGAATGCATTTTAGTGAGAGAGGAAAAAACCCCAGAGTGTATTGCCAAAGCCATTTTGAAAGAATACATTCTTTCTGGATAGTGTGGATATAAGGCAGTCCCAGGGGAGTTCTCTGTTAAATGTGTTGACTGTTTTAGATTGCCTATGAATAAATCATCAATGTGAGTGAGAGAGCACACCACCTTGAGATTCACCTTGTGTTGTTTATTTCAGCTTGTTACTTCTGATGCTTTTTAAAAAATATTAAATGGTGAATTGATGCAAAATGGTTTCCTCTTGTGGTAGAGGTACTCATAGGAGTAAGTCATGTCAAATACACGTTCTGAAAAATGAAAGGAAGAATTGAATAACTTATCTAAAAAGGCGGGAGGTGCATTTCTTTTATGCATGCAAGAAAAAGTACTAATCTTGCTTTTGGAACAGAGAACTGCTATTGAACCCATTCATCAATAATGTAAGTGCTATCTATTTCCTCTGTCCAGATTACCTTTATCAGAGACAATTCATCTATCATTGATAAAAATTGAACTCAGCCTTGCTGTTTTTGAAAGCTAGCCTTCTCCCAATTGGTCAACGATGTCAAGCTGAGATTTAAAAAAAGAGAGAGAGAAAAAAACCTTTACTGGTGCTAGGGTATACTGTACAGGGAAATGTTATCCATGACAGCTGTCAGGAAAAAAAATGAGAGGGAGCTGGCTGACAACAAAATTTCAACTGACCTGTTAACTAACCCCTGTCTGAGAAACTGGATCCCTATAGGCTTAGGACTCAGACTGAATGAGCATCGGGATGAGCATCAGGATGACAAAAGAATAGCCCACACACTTTACTTGACTACAAATTGTAACAATCATATCAGTGGGAAGATTGGAAGAGGAATTGCTTTCCTTCAGCACCTGTTTCCCTATATTTACACTCACTCGAAATAAGAAAAATAATGTAATTATATTGTAAGAAAAATAAGGACATTTGATTGAATAAATGCAGCAAGATATATAAGTGAAGTGGCTATTAGAAGACCTGCTGCATAAATATCTTTTCATTTGGTAGTTGTTGGCTAAAATAGTCACATTACTAACTAAAAGTTGACAATATGTTAGGAAAATTTTATTTGTGGCTGATTAGGTATGTTAGAAATAGGAAAACTACCAGTGATGCAGACTATAAGAATGAAAGACCATGTCAAGAAATACACACCAATAATTCAGACTTTTAATTATTTGACTTCACTATTGAGCATTCACACCTACACCCATATCCTGTATCTTTTTATAGCAGTGTTTCTCAATCTTGGCAGTTTTAAGATGTGTGGACTTCAGCTTTCAGATGTATGAACTAAGAAGTTCACACATCTTAAAGTTGCCAAGTTTGAGAAACACAGTTCTATGGCTTGTTGGATTGTTTAGGGACACTCAATAGGTGCATTGCTTGGAAATGATTTTAATTTTCTTCTCTGCCTCAAGCAACCAAGTATCTTGGCCACCCCTGAAGTAGTAGTTGGATAGGAGCAGGGGTGGGTTTCTACTGGTTCTGTCCACCTCTGTAGAACCAGTAGCTCTGAAGAGTAGCAGACATAGAACCGGTTCTATGTCTGCTGATGTTCTTGCCCACCCGCCTACCTGGGTCTTTATTTCCTGATCTTTATTTCCTGATTTTTCAACTTCAGCTGCCGAACGAGGTACAGCTGCAATTTTAAAAAAAAGAAAAGAGGGCTGTTTCAAAGGCTGCTTCTTTGCATACAGCATGCTAATGGCAAATAACAGGCGCGCAGCTCACAGTGGGCAGGGAAGCTCATAAATCCCGAACCGGTAGTTAACCCTGTCGTATCCCACCTCTGGATAGGAGTCCTGGTGTCACAGTGGTTAGAATGCAGTATTGCAGGCTAACTTTGCCTGCAATCTGGAGTTCAATCCTGATGGGCTCAAAGATTGACTCAGCCTTCCCTCATTCTGAGGTTGGTAAAATGAGAACCAAGATTGTTGGGAGCAATATCCGGACATTGTTAAAGTGCCCAGAGAGTGCTATAAACCACTATAGGATGATATATATAGTAAGTCTACTATTGCTATTTAGATTAAATAGTAAAATCTAGAGAGCCTTCAAGAATAGTTTTAAATCTCTTTATTCTACAGTTAACATAGCATAATTCTAGTGAATATAAAACAACACTGACTCTTTAACTGAAGGCTTTGCTTATTTATATTAGTGAAGAAAGGGCAAACAGCTGAAAAGGGTAGGAACATATTGTCACGGAGAAAACCTATTTGGTCACTAAGATGTGGTATCTTCTTGAGGGCACATAATTAAAGAAATGAAAAATCAAATTATATGTAATACATTGCAGCAATTGAACAGTAGAGTAGCTGTCAAATACTTTGAACATAATGGTAAATTTCCCTTAAAAGTCAATTCAGTGGAATAAAAGGCCTGTTGGGTTAAAGAGGAACAAATGCAATAATATAAACGTGTGCTACAAATATGTGTGAAATGGATTTTCATCTTATTTGGAAGATTCATATAGTCACTCAGATCATGTAGTCAGTACTCCCAATAATGTACATTAAATAATTTTCACTCCTGAAAATAATAGCAATAGCACTTATGAAGCACTTCAGAGTGCTTTATAGCCCTCTCTAAGCAGTTTACAAAGTAAGCTCATTGCCCCCAACAATCTGGGTCCTTATTTTACTGACCTCAGAAGGATAGAAGTCTGAGCCAACCTTCAGCAGGTCAGGATCAAACTCCTGGCTGTGGGCAGTTACTTTCAATACTGCATTTTAACCACTGCACCACCACAGCTCCATTATTAATGCAATAAAAATGACAAAATAGCAAACAGACAAAATCCACAAGCCAGTGTCTCAACATCATCATAATTCCACTCAGAAGATGGGTTCATCTATCATTCTGGGCCAATGCCCAGAAACAAAGCCAAGTTTTTAAAGCTTTTCTGAAAGCTAAGAGTATTGCAGCCACCTGAATCTCAAGGTGAGACAGTGTGAGCTTGTATAAAAAGACAGGTTTCATATGAGGAAAGGCTTCTTAGGTCCCATCAGATGTCATTGCCTCAAGGGTGTGCCTAGAACATACCCAATCCTGTGACAGTACATGGGAAAGTAGAATTAACCATAAACACAGGTTGTTCTGCAAATATCTAGTAGACTTTTGATTCCGTGTTCATTTTAGATATATTAATTGAAACAAATATTTGCTGCTTTAACAACATTAGGTAAAATTATGGTGAAGGCAAGCCTTTTGTTAAGCCAATGTCAAGCAAGATATGGATGCAGTAAAAATCTCACATGTCCATCTCTATGCTGGTAATGCTAGTGAAAGTATCTAATATTGGAGAGCAGGAAGAGTCATCTAAGTTATGGAAATGTTCTGTAAGTGACCTATTGAGTTTATCAACAAAATGCAATTATCAGATCTTGTGCTCAATTCATCTAAAGCTAAACACATTAAAGTCCATTTTACTAAGTATGTTAAATATATACACAGTGTGCTTAGCACAATTTCTCATTAAGAAGTATGGGGCTGAAAACTCATTAGCAAAATAGAACATGGATTTTGTAAACAAAAAGTCCCGGGTTCAATTTTCATAATTCCCAAGTAAATTTTTTATACTCTTAGTATAATTCCATGCTTGGGGTAATAAAAGATATGATGTTCTATTTGTTGTATGGTGGTACAATTGGTTTTAATGATGTTTACACAGATTGGCAGTAGCTTTGCATGTTCAAGGCAGAGATTTCCTCCATCACTTTGGAAGGAAGCTTTCATTGTATTGGCAACTCTTCTCCAAAATAAAGAGCAAAAACAAATCCACCCAAAGTCTAATGCAATTAAATCTGGTGCTTCTCTACTATTATTAAGTTCAGATATAGCATCAGAAGCTGTTCCAAACTTCTTAGGTATTTTAGGCAATTTTGCCTTTTTTCCACCTCTCCTCTGAGATACTACTTGATATCAATTGATCCATTAGAGTTTCAAGGGAAATTCCCATAATTGCCACTGTGTGGAGGTGTTGCACCATAATCCATTAAGAAATGAATTGTGTGCTCATTCAGCAGTTGAACTGTCATCATCCAAAGTGATTTTTCCCCCCATCAATTCTGTCCTGGTTTCTCATAAAAAGCTTTACCTTGATCTTATTGAATGAGCAATAATATTTGTTAACACAGAATAGAATACTAACGGAAAAATCTATAGTTCACCTTTAATCTGTTTGTAAGTAGTGAATCCACAATAATTTATATGCATGGAATAATGTTAGTATTACTGTAAACTGAAAGCTTGGGAAAATAGGTATGCATTTGTTCTCATGCATATGTTAGCTGAAATGGTTAATATTTCAGTGTTGGTTTATTTCTATCAGTTCAACTTTTTATGCATTCCTTATGGATTTATTTTCTGACAAGTTTCCCTGAAGAATTCTGTATGTGTGCTTGAGAGACTGAGTACAATGGTGATGGTCAGTAGAAGCAACATACTGAATGTGAATTAATGTTACGTTTGAACAAGTAAAGTGCTGATGATAGAGCGTATTCTTAAATATTTATTTGTACGCAAATCAGGGTCAGCATAATGACATAGAAGCAATAACACCTAGTTTCCCTCCCCCATCTGAAAATAACAAAAGCATTATCACTATATTGTTCAAGAGTGGGATAAAGGCAACTTTTCAATGTGAGTGTTTGTTTCTTTTTTATTCTGCTCTCCTTTGAATTTGTAGTGTTCAAACAGCAAAGACACTTTCATGTTAGATATCGATGCCAATTTGAAAGTAACTTAATATCAGCAATGTTGGAGAACTGAACCTGATTGATTTCAGGCTCGGCTGCAGAGTAGATGAATTTGCAATAAAATTTTTCTTTCACAGCAACTTTTGTATTTTCTTTTGTAATGCTTGGAAATGTTGTAACTCCACAGAGTTTCACATTGGAAGGAATGTCTGCTTTATTTTACTTTCTGGCTCCTGGTCTTCAGATGTCTCATCAATTCCTTCATGGGGAATGTTGGCTTGGCACCTTTGCAGCAAAAATCTTCTCCTCCTCTTCCTCCTGTGCCACAAAACAATATGTACTAGGGATAGGTGGGATATTAGCCATTTGATTTTTTAAAATTCCACTTTTCTATGGAATGAGCATGAGGACTTTTTTTTTTTACTTCTGCACATGATGCCTTGCTTGATTCATAATCTTTGCTCCTGGATTTGGCATTACAAGCAGTGATGCAGATGGCTATAGCTAATTTAAAATCTAACTTTAAAAACGGTGGCTGTGTGGAATGGAATTTAATTAACTATTAAGCATGCCAATCAAATGATTTATATAAAATTATTTTTTACTTAAAGTATGTGTATCTACTTTTTTTCATTATGCCTAAACAATACAATCTACAGTACACTGAAGTCAGCCTTTTATGTTTTCTGAAAATGTATTCCAGTAGAAGCTGAAATGAAGAACAATAATTCTTCATTATAATCAGTAGAGATTCTATAGATTACATGAAATAGAAAAGCATACCATTCATATAGTCTAAATATTATTTTGCTGTTGTTTGAATTTATTTTATTACACATTTAGGGACTTGTTTTTTCTTTCAAGTTCGGTAATGTCATTATTTTATTGTAAAGCTTCACTTACCTTTGAATGCTATATTGGGAGGGGGAAATGTAATGAAAATAGGTTAGAACAGTTACAAAATTAAATTGGATTTCATCTAATTAAAATTGAATTAATTTAAGTATAGTTAATATGATTACTTTCCATCTGTTAAATAATTTCCCAGGTTTTGTACTAAAAAAACCTATTTGATGAGAATTTTTGGAGAAACTTTTGGGCTTCACATAAGACTTTGGAGAAAATCTTTGGAATTATTTATCTCAAAACATCTTCCAGGGATTTGTTTAAAAGCTATTTTTGCACATTTTTGTAGGCTGAGAAAATGATTTAAATTTCTAGGTCTTCCTCTTACCATTCCTGAAGTCTCATAGGAACCATTGGCTACTTTGTATGGTTTTTTTTAAATCTTTATCTTTCTTCTCTGAAAGGAAGAATGAGTTTCAATTCTCCTCAGATTCTTTGATGGACACCACCAGGCTTTGTGCAACATGCTGTGGACCATTTTTTGGGGGGGGGGGGGTTGAAAGTATTTGGGAACCCAAGGAGGTAGCAAAAGTTATGCTGGTAAGCCTTAATTGTTTGATGAAGTACATTTTTTGTATCCCTGCTTTACATTTATTTTTATCCTTTTCTTGTTCCTGGATTAATTGCTACCAAGTCTAATATGTTGTTTTATAATGATGGATTAAGCCCAAATGTTTATTCAGAGCCATGGAGACTTCAAAGGCCAGCCCCTAGGTTCTTAAAGATCAGAAATAATAGAAACTTTCACCCTGTTGCCTAGTTACATCATAAAATCTGTATCTTTTTCTTTCCATTACATGACTTTGACCATCAGATTATTCCTAGATATTGATTATGCAGTCCCATGTCTTTGAAGACCTGACCTAATTGTACTCTTACCGACAGCTCCTTACTAGACTTGATTCCATGATTACTTTATTGTTTGTTAGATAATGTCATTGATGCAATGAACATGAGTTTATGCAATCTCCGAGAGATAATGGAGGCGTGCTGGGGTCCATGGGGTCCTGAAGAATCAGACATGACTTAATGACTAAGTTTTGTTTGTTTTCTGTAAGCATTTGTATTGATCTATAACAGTATAAAACATTTTATTCACATCAATTGGAATTTTTATATAATTAAAGAATTAGAAGGCACTTTAGAGGTCTTTGGGTCCAAGCCTGCTGCTCAGTTAAGAATTCAAATTAAACTACACTGACAGATCGCTGCCCAGCCTCTATTTGAATGCATCTGCAAAAGACGAACTAGCTTTCTTTCTGGATAATTATTGTACTGCTCTACTTTAAATATTAATATTTTAATCATTTGTTTTCCCCTAACATTCAACCCAATATTGATGTCTTGCAATAGAAGACCATTATTGTTAGTCTGAACTCTAGGTCTTTGCTCTCTTTTATATTACACTCTTATTGCTACATATATTAATTTTTATAGGCACATTGTGATTTAGTTTAAGAATTTTGGTTTAATAAGTAATGGAAATGGATACTAACTGCAGAAGGCTCCTCAATGGAAAAATTATATAAAAATCCAGTAAGCTTCGTCTTGTTAGCACCATGTTTGGCTAAAATGAGAGTTTTTGTTGTTTAGTCACTAAGTCATGTCTGATTCTTGAGGACCCCATGGACCATAACATGTCTCCATTGTCTCTCTCCTGGAGATTGCACAAACTCATCTTCATTGCGTTGATAATATTATCTAACTATCTTGTCCTCTGCTGTCTCCTTCTCCTTTTGCCTTCAGTCTGTCCCACCATCAGATTTTCCAAGAAGTCCTCTCTTCACATTTGCTGGCCAAAGTGTTTGAGCTTCAGATTCAATATCTGTCCTTTCAAATAACAGCTAGGGTTTATTTCTTTAGGATTGACTGATTTGATTTCTTTGTAGTTCCATAGACTCTCAAGAGTCTTCTTCAAGACCATAATTCAAAAGCAATTCTGAGAGATAGTAATAAGTTAAGATTATTCTTGACTGATCTGGGTGACAGAAGGTTATGGGAAAGGTGATAGAAGATTATAAAAGTTGAACAGATTAATTAGGGTGAGAATTGTTAAAGAGTTTCAAGTGCATTCTAGAAGTTTTGTGGGTTTTGGGAAGGGCATTGAATGCAACAGGTAAGATTGATTTGTTAAAAACATGGACAAGTGTATGAATAGGACAGTGAATAGGGTTCTTTTTATAGACTATGGAAAATGGGAGACCTAGGGATAAGTTGGGGGTATGTAGGAAAGGATGAAGATCTAAGAAATGACTAGCAAAGGGACAGATAATGGGAGGCAGGAGAAGGACTGTTTCTAAGAACCCCCTAATCTTGATCCCAAAGCCAGTTTGCTGGATCTCTGGAGCCCCTGATCCTCAGCTGTTATTGCTAAATTGCAATGTCTGCCTGCAATAAATCCCTCTCCCTCATCCATGATTTTATGGTGGATAAGAGGACAAATCTGGTTTCTATTAGGAAAGGCGGAGATTCTCTTTCCAAAGATGTGTTCATCCATTTTTGGACTTGGCATCAGCATAAAGGAGAAGGTATTATCATGGTGATGGGAATCTTCAGGATTGTGGCATGGGGAATTTCAGCATGCTTTTCCTGGAATGGGACTCAAAGACAATAGGCAGATTCATGGCTACCATGGCCCTCTTTGAGATCATCCAGGGCCTGAAGCATATGGAATGCCACTTACAGTAACTGTTTTGTCTCATGGCAGGTGTGATGTTATCTGAAGATTTGGTACATTACCACATGTCCCTTGTCATTGTCAGATTAACTCTTGATGGCTATGAACTTGATTGGGGGACCCTGCTTTTTTGGGGAGAATGAATATATTTGTCTAGTCCCAGGTATCTTATGGGACCACCGAGTTTCCAAAGGGCACTTGAGGACTTTCCCGAGATTACAGTGAGCCTTTCTTCTGAAATAGGAGATTCCAAAAACCTTAAGTATGATTGCACCTTAACAACCTTTCCTGGTTTGCTAATCTAAATGGTTCTCTTTGGTTTATTGATGTGCTGATGAAGTTTAAAATATTAAAGATATTCCTAGAATTATACTGAGATCAAGTAGCAAATCAGACTAAATAAAAGTTCATATTTGGGTCCATTCTATGACCATAAGACTGGCAATACTTCAATATATTTCTATTCCTTTCACACTTATAGAAGGGAATGGAGAAATAGTCACTATTTAAAGTGACTCAGACTTGTTAGAGTGGATTAGGCACTATGGGGAATTTTCCAGGCATTTTTCCCAGAAGAAATCCATTCAGCCAGGCATGGTAGTTGGTTAAGCCCCATAGGGATGACTGAGATACTTTTCTGAGTGGGTTTTGTGCATATGACTCCTGAGGCAGTGGATACAGCTCTGTATGATATTAGCTCTGCCATCTACAATTTGGATTCCTGCTCTTCCTGTTTGGGAAAAGCTTCTAGGGAGGAGTTGGTCATGATTAGAGGCATTTATGAAGAGGGTGATGTTGCCTACCTTGAAAGAGACAGTGAAACATCTCAATAACTATTGCTCATTTTAACCAATTTCAACTGTCCCTTCATTGGAAGATCTTTGAGAGAGTGAGGGTTTATTTTTAGAGTGTTAGAAGAAATAGATAGATACTTTTTAAAGCTGTTTCAATTTTGAATCTAGAAACTGAGATGAAACTGATTGTATGTGGCAAGACCTTCCTGGTGCTGTTTGAGTTCTCAATCTGTACCTTCAATCATACTTTCTTTTTGGACTATCTCAAGGTTGAGAGTCGATAATATTCCATTCCATTTGCAGGGGTTCTCCTTAAATGGCAGATCCAAGAAATTCAACACCACAGACAGTTATGCTTTGGTGCAAATGAATACAGGATTGCTTTTCAGTACCATAAGCAAGCTGGATGTCAGTTTATAAGAAGAATAACCTATCCAAAAATGACTGAAATTTCCCTAATCTTAAGCATGTGTTTGACTTACTTAAAATAGGCAAGATAAATGTTGATCTAAACTTGTCTACATTATCTCTGTATGTGTGATTTCCTTTTTAACAACATTCAATGTCAAGCCACCACTTATATAAATAAAATTTCAGACCAATATATTTCACCTATAAAGGATAGACTACATTTTAAAATCAATAACAATATGAAATGAAATGACTATATGCTTCTGATTCATTGCATTCTCTTAATCATCCATGTTGGTTGAAATCTAGTATTGTTGGTGCAACACTGTGCATACTTACACAAATGTGGCCTACTGCCTGCCATCCAAAATCATTTATCCCATGTTACCCAAAAGAAATATATTTAACACTTGCATCATCAAGGGCACAGCAACAATTCTGCTAGAAATAGTGGCAGCAGCAGTAACACGGCCTCTGGCCCCTACACGGAAGACTTTTGGAAATCTCTGCTGTAGATGGAGATGAATTACTGAAATAAATCAGCCAGTAGGAGATTGAAATCTTTAATGTCTTCATTGGTTGTATCTAGATTGGGTCATTTATTTTAAAATAGAAACACCCTAGAGCCAGCTATGTTCTATAAAATAAACTTAACATGTAACTTGCTACTTAGGAATCTAGAAAAAATTGAGGAAATTCTTCATCATTGAGAGCAATGAAGCACTTAAGCTTGGGAATGTCAAGAGATTTTTTATGAACTTTTTTGAGTAAGCTGAATTATATACCTAAAACTAGAAATTTATCCATTTATGAAGAGTTTTGGATTTACTGAACTTAAACTTTAGTTATAAAGTAATTCGACCTTGCTAGAAATAAATTATCCCTCTGAACCTAAACTCATAGGCTGAAGAAAAATGTTTACTCTCAGTCATTTAGTTGGGTCTCTCTCATTATAACACATTGACAATTCTGTGTAGAAGCATCAGAATTTTCTGAGCTTGGGAATAGGAATGGATGCTTCCAAAATACTTCAGAAGATGCACATTCCTGTTGCATCTTCCAAATGGGTAATGATCTACAAACTTAACATACTAATGGTACTAAGGTAACATATCATGTTTCCAGAATTCTATGATCTAATTCCTTTTTCTTTGCTGTAACATGGCTAATAACAATCATTGAGAACTTAACCTTATTGTGAGCTACTGCTAAGGCTTAACAGAGGGCAAAGTTTTGTATTCTTTAAAAATATATTATTGTAATAAAAATTAAAAATAATCAGTAACCCACAAGTTAAACAAAAAATGTATACCAATTCCTATTGAAATTAGATATATTATTTAAAAAGCATACCTGACATGAATTATAAAACTGAGATGGTTCATTTTTTACTACCCATGTTCCTAATAACATGCTAATGCATGGATTCCTGCATTCAGACTTCTATGTTTTCTTTTGAAACCTGTGACATGATTGTCTATACATGTGCACAACTATACATTGGCTGGCAATGTTGGGCATATTGTCTAACATTCTGAAAAACAATATATTAAAAAAGCCTATTTTTAAAAACAACAACAAAGATTATGCCTCCATTATTTAAGGGAGGGATAAACTCAGCAGGCTACATATTTGTTCTAATGCAGCTGGGAAAGTTTGATTCTGTTACTCATTTCTCGACTGTATTATAGTCTTTTTAGTTTTTATTTATTTTTATTTTTTTAAACACATTTTATTAATTTTACAGAAAACACAATACACAAACATACAAAACACAAAACATAAACAAAACTAAATGATCTTTTCTGAAGGTTGTCTGATCCCGGGTTAAAACTCTTCACACAGACACAAATTCAAACATCATATTCACTTTGTATATCCTTCCATATCTTATTATCATTTTCTTTTTATATATATATATATAAACCATTTTTATCAATTTTATAAAAACAATGCACAAAGAATCAAGGCATAACAGCTTATAAATTCTTTTCTAGGAAAAAATAATAATAAAAAACCAATAGAACATAAAAATTCCAAATTATAGTATCAATACTTTATCTATTTAACTTCATATCTTATCCCTACTTCTCCTTTTCATCCAAATTATTTCTTGTTAATTAAAATTTTATTGCCTTTTATCAATATACAAAATCCAAAAAAAAAACCATAACAAAACCTTTATATATCCTTTCATATCTTACTACCATTTTCAATAACATTCTTTGTCTGTTCTATTTCCAACTATCCATTCATCTTTTTTCTTTTACTATACTTCTCCTATACACCAATTGGAGTAACGTCTATAACTCATTACCCTAACTTAAAAGTACTTCGTATAACAATTTTTCTTGGGATTCTGTTTAAAAGATTCTAAAATTACATAATGAATTTTATACTCTAAATACACATATAAAAACACAATCTTATGTACCCTCCAGAATCCCTCTTTTATCCTAAATTAAATTCACCCATTGTCTCTAAATAAACTTTTTTTCTTTAGATCTTGCTTCCCCCCATTGAGGCTTCTCCTCCCCCCCTTTCTCTCTTGCTTATTCTTCTCCTTGCCCTTTTTACCCCTTTGTTTTTCCTCCTCCCTTTTCTTACTCCTTTTCCTTTGCTTTCTAACCTTGCCTCCACCTTTTCGCTCATTTTTCTCTTCTTTGGTTGTTTTTATAATTCTTAAAATCCCCTTTTTCTTATCCTTTTTCTCCTCCTCTCCGGAAAGGACCCATTGTTCATCAAAGATGGCTTCTTCTTCCTCTTCTTCCTTGTCCCAGTCCTTCTGCTGCGTAATCAACTTTTCATAAGTACATAACGCCATTTCTAAGAATTGAAACAAAGCGCCCAAAGTATCTTCCTTTTTATATTTTTGATATTCAGTCTTTAGTTCATCCACAAGCGATGCCATTATGAAAAGAGAAACTTTTCCCAAAACAACCACAAGTATTTTTAATCAAAAACAATTCAAAAAAAATTCCAAAAGTTAATACTTTTCTTCCTTCTTCTCTTTCTCTTTCTGGGGTTAATGATTAATCAAAGAGGTCCAATTACCATATATCTTTCTTTGGGATTCTAGGCAATCTCCTCCTTTTTCAGCTTCTGCTCCAATTTTTTTTCCTCTCCCTTCCCACTTGCAATATCAATTTTAAATAATCAGAAATCCATACCTCCAACAAGGGTTTTCCAATTTCTTAAATTTTTCAATGTCCAAAAATCCTTTTGTCCCTTAGCTTCAACTCTCAAAACAATTCACTTTCAATGTCCAATATATCCAAACATTTCTGCTGTTTCCATGGGGTGGGAGAGTGAAGAAAAAAAAAAAAGTTCCCTTTAACAGCTTCTCCGCCGCTTTCGCTCTTCTTAGGGATACAATGTATCCTCCAGCAATTCAAACAGCTCAGTTCCAAGCAATTTAAAAGATGTTACTTGATCCGGCTCAGACAACACTTTCACTCTTCTCATTTCCTCCAGCGCAATCTTACCCGGTTGCTGGCTTCTTCGTGGCGGCCATTGCTGACTGCCGCTCCACCGCCTTGGGAAAAAGGGGTTTTTCCGGAGAAGGGGGGGTCTGCGACACCCCCACCCCCCTATCCGACTCCCCTCTCTCTTCAGCTGTCCCTACAGGGCAGCCATATCCCCCTGACCCATCTGGATCGGGGGTACCTCGACGGCTAGCACAGCAGGAATCGCGAGCTGTCGCGAATTCCTGCTGCCCCGAAGCCACGCGAAACCGGAAACCGTCTTTTTAGTTTTTATTTGAAGAAAAGTTCCCAGGAAGGGCCTGCTCATAAAGATATCTACTGCAACATTAGACTATCCATTTCTCAGTACATGTCAAAGCCACCCACTATATCTCCGTATTGCCTTTCCTGCTGTGAAACTCAAACACTTTTAGCATGATGATGTTTATGTGCTTCTGTATCTAGAACCTAGTGGACAGCACCTTTAGACAATTATCCTTCTGTCCTATGCACTTAGTGCCTGTCAATAAGTGCAGAGGATGTCCATTTATTAAGGCTCATTTTGTTTCAAGCTGTACAACTTCAGATTCCAAAGATTCCTTTACAGAAAATAAATGGTGAGGGTCCTGCCCTATAGTCCATGCCTTACTGTACTTATTGTGCATATTTTTCTGATAGGTTGCTATAGGACAGTTGCAAAGAAATACCAATTTTTGAAACAAGTATATGCAACGAGAACTGACAAAGCATTCTGTTTACCATTGTGTCAAGTGCTTGCAGAAAAATATATGTGCAAATAAAATTCTAGCAAGCCTATGTCTGTGAAAATCTTGAAAGTGCATTATCCCTGCAAAAGTACATTATGTCCTCCACACTAGTTGGGTTGGTTGAAATGTTAGCAGGGAGGCTGTTGGGCTATATCGGAAACAGAGGATGAATTTTTTATAATGCAAGTTTCATCTATCTTTGAAGAGAGGGACAGAGAGGAAAAGAGTAAGTGGTTTTATAATTTTTCATCAGTTCTTTTTTGTAGAAATAACATACAATCAATAGGAAACTCAAGAAATAAGAAAAGTCAGGGACCTCAGACAGGAGGAGATAGTAGATTAACATATATCTCTGAACAGTGGAGAAGCTGCTAGAGTGGAGACTGGTGACTGGGCCCCAACCTGGGCCAGCAGAGCTTCTCTTGACAAGGAGAAGCCAGGAGCTTTCCCATTTATGTTCCAGGAGGCAGCTCCTTATCAGGAAACCCTCAGATCTGGAAGGACCCAATGGATACCCCGAGAGTAGATAAACAAGTGCCATGGAAAAAAAAAAATACCAAGCTCACAGTCTTATGCAAAACCTGCATTTTAGATTTACCCAAAACTCCACTTTCTAGTGCCTAGCTGGATTATAAATTTTAAATGAGACGGAGATCTTCTGATCAGCAGAGCAATTAAATTACCTGACAGGTGATTCTTTGCCCTGGATTAAAATAAAAAGAAGAAATAATGCAAGGCTTTAAAAATAATTAAATGATAAAGCTTGTCAAGGGTTTGAACTAATAACATTTAAAATTGATTAAGGGACCAATCAAATTAGTCCCTTAATCCATTTTAAACTTTCTTAGTTTAGTATGATTAAATAAAATAAAATAAAATAAATAAATAAAACACATATTTCTGTAGAAATGAGGATGATATTTGGTTGGTTTCATTAAACAAAACAAAACAAAAAACAAAAAAAGAGAGAAAGCTATGAAAGATGATGTAACCATAGAACTATAGGGTGCTGAATGATATTAACGAGATAAGGATTCAGAAGAAGAAAAAAAGAAAGAAAGGAAAGAACATTCTTTTATTTTTTTTTAACTTGTTCTTCCTGGATTATAAATTTTAAAATAGAAGTGGTTGCTACTAGAAAGCAGCAAAAACTGTAGAAGGAAGGAAAGAAGTTTTGAAAGCAAATCACAGAAAAAGAGATTGTTCCAGAAATATTACAAAGGATATTTGAAGAATTAGGAAAGATAGGCTCAGAATTAGGAAAGATAGTAACAGCATCACCAACTGAATGTGTTAAGAGACTTGGCTACCCTTGAAAGGAGAATGGAAGAAAGCATTGCAAATATGGAGGAAAAGATGAATAAAAAGTTTAAACCATTTATTATACAAATGAGTGAAGATGTCAGCATTCAAATGAAACTTCCCATTTCATTCAGCACTGAGAAACAAAGTTAATCCAAGTAAGAATTTATTGAAGAAGTCATTTTGGCACATCTGGAAAAACCCGAATCTGAGAGTTCTGGGTTTTCCCTTCAAAATTGAAAATCAAAACCCATCTGCCTGTCCATCACATGGTCCAATCACCCATCGTCCCAACTGAAGACATTCCTCCAACCATTCCTTTCCGGGTGCAGGATAACTTATCCTTGACTTTATGAAAAGAATGTTGTTATGTCTAGACTTCTACCTCTCTATGGAATCCCCCCTCCCAAATTCCCAGGCACTAAAATGTGGCAGCATGGAAGCTTCTAAGTAAAATATGGCTTCCAAAACTGACAGAAGATATTAAATTAAAGATAAAATTGAATTTTAGAAAATAAAACAGAAATAATAAATCAGATGGAAAAAATCTAGATAACCTAGACACTACTGAGATTAAGAGAGAAATAATTTTATTTGAGATTGAGAGCTTTTCGAGAGGAACCTGGTTAAAATATCAGAGAAAAGGTTGAATCCTTAAAAGAATTGCAATGTGATGAAGACATGGAGGCAGAAGTGGGCAAGGTATTAGAATCTATATCAGATATGCAGTTAAGAAATACTTGTGCTCTTTGTCAGGAAGAAAAGATCAAGTCCTACAATAACTTTTTCATACTAAGCTGGAAATCAATAATTCAAAAGCATTTTTTTCAAAGAAATAACTATTCAAATATTGCATAAAAGAAAAGAATATACATTTCTGGCTGACAAACAGCAAAAAGATATAATATAATATAATGGAATAAATGAGATGGAGTGATTTTAACCTTTAAGTAGCACAAGTTTTGATTTAACAAAAGGCAAGAAATTGTCCAAAATGCAAGAAAGTTCATTGAAAAGTTGAAAAAATACCATGGAGGATGCTGGTGGATCAAAATGAAGGAGCTACGCACAAATACAGCAAGAGATTGAGAAGATACTACTATATTGGACACTACAGGTATGTATTTTTATAAATTTTCAATATGAATATGGATTTTAATTCACTGGTCATTTTCAGGAATTTGATTTTGACTGGCTCAAGGTTGACCCAGCTTTCAATTCTTCCGAGGTCAGTAAAATGAGGACCCAATGGTTAGGGGCAATATATTGATTCTGTAAACCACTTAGAGATAACTATAAAGCAGGGGAGACATGATGGCATGTTCCAGAATTTGAGAGGCAGCCACAGAGAAGAAGGGGTTAAGCTGTTTTCCAAGGCACACAAAGGCCAGACAAGGAATAATGGATGGAAATTGATCAAGGAGAGATTCAATCTGGAAATAAGCTTGCCTTTGGAAGTTGTGGGAGCTTCATCACTGGAGGCTTTCAAGAAGAGATTGGACTGCCATTTGTCAGAAATTATGTAGGGCCATGGTGGCGAGCCTGCACCACAGGTGGCATGCAGAGCCCTCTCAGGTGTGTGCACCGTCGCCCCAGCTCAGCTCCATTGTGCATGTGTGCATGCCTCCTGCCAGCCAGCTTGTCTTTGGGCCTCTGCCGCACATGGGTTATGCATGCACAGAGGCCAGGGCGCATACACAGGGAGGTGTGGGGCACATACATGGGGATGGGGTGCATGAATGGGGTGAGGCACATGCACAGGGGCATGTGTGAATGTGCAAGACACATGTGCATATTGCATTTTCATGTGCACATGTGCACGCACTCTTTCAGCAATTGGTGCCAAAAAGGTTCACCATCACTGATGGAAGGTCTCATGCTTGGGCAGGGGTTGGACTAGATGATCTACAAGATCCCTTCCAACTCTGTTAAGCCATTACATCTGTTTCTGTAAAGAGATATATAAGTCTAAGGTGTCAAACAGACATCATCACAGCATCATCACATGACATATCACAACTTTTTCTCTTCGCCAAACTGGACGTTGGCATAGCCAACATGGGCCATGAGTTTGACAGTCCTGATCTAAGTGCTATTGCTATTATTATTTTAAATGCCTAATGTGGAATATAAATGGAGCAAATAATGCACATTAAAGAAAAAAAGCTATTTCATTATTTGAAAAAAAATAAAATAAAACAAAATGAGAATAAAATGAACTGTTGATTTATGAATTTGCTGATGAAAAAGGATTGAATATGAGAAGAAAGGAATCAAATAATGTAATTTTAAAGAGGAACAAAAGATAATAGGTTTGTTGGAGAAGGTGGAGCTTCGTTTCAGGGCTCCGAGATTGCAGCTGATATTTTCGCCCCTGGTCTGTCCCAACGGACCTAAACCGTCCCGTAGAGATGGTGACTGTGAAGGGCACATTCCCTGGATCCCAGGGACATCGCAAAGTCCCTGGTTTGATCCAGGAAAAGTCATTTTGCTGGCGGCGGAGAGGCAGCCTCCATAGCTGCTGAAGTCGGGACAGCTCCGGAAAGGAAGAGGCTGGAAGTGAAAGTGTGTTGGCTGGGTGAGAAACTTCTTTTTTTTGTTAATTCACTGAGATTTGAAGGGACACTCTGAATATGAGAAGAAACCTGTGAGATTTTTTTCTTTTGACAAAACTGTATGAGCGGCGTTTTTTAAAGGGATGTCAAATTGAGGCTTGGATTTTTTTTCTTTTTCTTACTTTTTTTTGGGGAGGGGGGGACTTTAGCATGACTTTGTAGTTAACCGGACTGAATTTTCTCTTATATATATTCTTATGCTCCTTTTGATTTTTTAATTTTCTTTTAGGTTAGAGGCTCCCTTTGGCTATTTTCTCTTTTTATAAACTATTTTTTTTCTGGCTGGAGGGGGGGGGAGTGTATTAAGAAACTTTGTAACACTGCCAACTAGAGGCTTGAAAATATTTTATTTGAATTGGAGAGAACTGTGAAAAGATTCCTTCTCAAGGACATTTCAATTTGATAAGATAGAGGGAGAGCACAGCAAAATATTATTGCAGGTGTTTTCCTGGACTCTTATCAACATTTCAACACTTGAGGCTTGGCTTTGAAGCTTGTGGAGAAGAGAGTCATAATAAGAGCCTTGGACAGCAAAATAAAGTCCAGTGTGCTTTCTTTTTTTTTTTTCACCTGTGATACCCCTACTCATCAGCCTCTATGTAAATTTTAATTCTAGCAATATTCTTATTTTTGATTTTTATCTCAAGGGAAAGCCTCAGAATTTTTTCTTTATTTTTCTTTTTTTTCCCCTTCTTTTTACTGGGATCCTTTTGCTTTTTCCATCCATGTTTTTGGACCATTCTGCTTTTTCTTTTTTTATTATTGAGACTTCCCAATTGGATTAAGGTGTGGAGAACCTGAAGGAATTTCTTCTTTTCTTCTTTATTTTTTTTCTTTTTCTTCTTAATTATTATTATTATTTTTGGGCTTTTTTCTTTTTTCTATTTTTTATTTTTTATGGTGGATTACTCCATAATTGGATTAGAGTCTAGAAGAACCTGAAGATTTTTCTTCTTCTTTTTCTTCTTTTTCTTCTTTTTCTTTTTTGGCATTGGGCTTTTTACTATTGGATTTTTCCATTTTGGATTATAATTGGCTATTCTACCAGTTGGATTAAAAACTAAAAAGAATTTGAAGCTCTTGAAGCATTAAAATGAGCAGGAAAACCATATCTTCTGGCGTTTCTACTTCTACCTCTGCCTCCCCACCAGCTGGAGGACAACGTTTAATTCAGACAATGTTGAAGCAAGATAAAGAACAAGAAAAAGTGACTCTACAGATGATTATGCAAGGAATCCAAGATCTCAAGATAAAAACAGATACTATTGAACAAAGAACAGAGAAGACTGATGAAAAATTGGAAAATATTCAACAAATGATGGTGAAGTATGATGAGAGATTCCAAAAAATTGAGGAAGTAGGTAAACAAAAAGAGGAGAAGATTGGAAATATTGACAGCAGATTAACAGTGGTTGAACAAGATAAAAGTGGGATGTTGAGGTGGGATATGGAGAGGTCAGAATTTCAAAATATAGAAGAAGAAAAAGGACAAAACTTGGCTGAGATAACGATAGAAATTTTGGCGGATGCTTTGGAAATTACAGAGGAAAAGTTGATGGATCGAGTAGATGAGGTATATCGAGTTTTTACAAGATATGCGATGACAAATAAATTACCAAGGGAAGTCCATATTAGATTTACCAAAAAATATATTAAAACACAAATATTACAAACTGTAAGAGAGAAGACATTGAAATACAAAGGCAAAGAGATTGTGATTTTGAAACAAATACCCAGAAGAGTGAGAAAGATGAGAAGAGAATATCAATTCCTGACCAAAATGCTATTGAAAAAGGAAGTGAATTATAGATGGCTGATCCCAGAAGGATTAATGTTTACGTGGCAAGAACAGAGACATAGAATTGATTCAATTGAGAAAGCAGAACTTTTCCATGCAGAATTTTTGGAAAGAGAGAAGAAGAGGCAGAGAAAGAGGTCTCATTAGAAACAACTGAGTTTCAAGAGGAACAACTGGAGACTGAAAAAGAGGAAGGCGCAGTAGGTGGACAGGTGGATAGTAAAGAACGGCGTGAAGTGAGATCTATGAGAGGTGTTAGACCTAAATATAAAGCATAATCATGGAAGAAAAAAAATTGATTACAATGAATATAAATGGACTCAATTCAGCTGTAAAAAGAAGAAAAACCTTTCATAAATTAGAGAAATTAAAATTTGATATAATTTGTCTGCAAGAAGTACATATTAAAAAACAACATGAACAATTGTTAGTACAGCCAAAATTAGGGAAAATATTTACTTCTTTGACTCAATATAAGAAAAGAGGAGTGGTTCTATACATTAAAGAGGCTATCCCAGCAAAATTGAGCTATACGGATGAAGACGGAAGAGTATTAATGGTGGAAATAATGGACAACAATATAAAAATACTCTTGATTGCAATTTATGCTCCGAATGATAAACAAGAAGAATTCTATAAAAAATTACACATGAAAATAACTGGACTGGACTATGTTAATATAATTATGATGGGAGACTTTAATGGAATTGTGGACAATAAACTAGACTATATAGCAACAACAACAAAGCAAAATAGAAAGACTCTCCCTAAATCCTTTTTTAAAAGACATTTGGAGAGAAAGAAATGTTAAAGCTAAACAATATACTTTCTATTCAAATAGACATTTATCATGGTCCAGATTGGATATGATTTGGATCTCAACAGAATTAATATCTAATATTCAAGAAACAAATATTGAAACAAGTACTTGGGCAGATCATAGCCCAATGACAATTAAATGGAAGGGACAAAAAAAAAAGATCGAGATGGACATTAAAAAATACTATCTTAAAGGAAAAAGATTTTACACAATGGATGGAGAAAGAATTGGCTTTTTTCTTTAGAGAAAATAAAAAAGAAGATACTTCAACGCAGAATGTTTGGGATACAATGAAGGCATATGCTAAGGCAAGCCTCTCAGGCCTTGGAAGATGAGTATAAAAGACTTGAAAAAGAATTACAGAAAATGCCATAGAAAAAATATATTAAATTGAAGTTGGATATAATTAAACATAAAATGGAATTAATAGAGAAAGAAGAATTGGCACAGAAAATTAGAAATGCTAAACAGAATTATTTTGAAGATGCAAATAAACCAGGTAGATGGCTAGCATATAAATTGAGAAAGGAGAAAGAATCAAGAAAAATATTGAAGCTAATAGATGATCAAGGCCAAGTTTTTTATAGTAATAAGGAGAAAAAGGAAATTATTCGAGATTTCTATGGGCAACTATATAAACAAGGGAATATTGATGAGGAAAAAGTCAAACAGTATCTACAGAATGCTAACCTATCGAAGATGCCTGAAGAGACTGAAGAAATGCTAGAAAGCAATATAACAATGATGGAATTAACTGAAGCGCTTAAGAAACAAAATAATGGGAAAGCACCAGGTCCAGATGGGCTTCCGGCAGAATTCTTCAAAACATTTCAAGAATCATTGAGCATCCCATTGCTAGAAGTTATGAATGAAGCTATGTCAAAGAAGATAATACACAAAACATGGTCAGAGGCTTATATTACACTTATTCCAAAAGAAGAGGCTGATCCACTGCAAATTAAGAACTATAGACCTATTTCTTTATTAAATGCAGACTATAAAATCTTTGCTTCAATTTTAGCAGAAAGACTTAAAAAATATTAAAATAATTTCATTCACCCAGATCAAAATGGATTTCTGCCAAAGAGACAAATTAGAGACAATATGAGAATAATCTTGGATACTTTGGAATACTATGAGGCACATCCTGAAAAGCAAATGGCTTTGATATTCCTAGATGCTCAAAAGGCATTTGATAATGTGAACTGGAGATTTATGTTATTACTATTGGAACAGATGGGTTTTGCCAGAAAATTTATCCAAGCAATAGAAGCCATATACAATAAACAGACAGCAAAGGTAATGATGGAGGGAGAACTTACAGACTTTATCAATATAAGAAAAGGCACAAGACAAGGATGTCCTCTATCTCCTTTGCTATTTGTATTGACTTTGGAAGTGTTGAATAGAAATATTAGGGATGATAAAAGCATAAAAGAAATGAAAATTAAAAAGGAAGAATTCAAACTGCAAGCTTTTGCTGATGATTTAGCCTTTATTTTGGAAGATCCATTAGAAACAGCTCCAAAGTTATTGGAAAAGATAGAGATATATGGTGAGGTGGCTGGTTTGAAAATAAATAAAGACAAAACAAAGATTTTGACAAAGAACATGCCACTGAGACAGAGGGAAGAACTGGCAGACCTGTTGAAAATCCAAGTTACGAATAAGGTCAAGTATCTGGGGATACATTTGACAGCAAGATGTAGCGCATTAAAAGAGAATAATTATATTAAAACAACAGATAGCTTTAGATTTGAAGAAATGGGAAAACTTGCAATTGTCATTAATAGGGAGAATTTCAACAATTAAGATGAATATTTTACCCAGAACCCTATTTCTGTTTCAAACAATACCAATTAGGCTTGGAAAAGACTATTTTGAAGATTTAAATAAAATTATGTTGAAGTCTATATGGCAAGGTAAGAAAGCGAGAATAAAGCTAAAGCTTTTGCAAGACGCTAGAATTAGAGGAGGTTTTGGCCTGCCCAATTGGGAATTGTACTACCAAGCTGCAAGTTTGATGTGGGTCAAGGAATGGATAACATTAAGAACGACTAGATTGTCGACACTAGAAGGTCATGATTTGCTGTTGGGTTGGCACGCTTTTTTATGGTATAAGGGAAGTAAAACACAGGGTTATTTTAGAAGACATTATATATGGGAGTCTTTGTGGTTAAACTGGGAGAAGATTAAAAGGCAATGTTGTTTGAAAATTCCAGTTTGATTATCGACTATTGAAGCATTTTCCTATCCTATAATTTATAAGAAGGAACAAACAGTTAGATATGGGGAACTATTGGATGAAAAGGGTGAACTTAAATCGATTCAAAATTTAGAGGAACAAGGTATAAAGATGAATTGGTTTTCATATGCGCAAATACATTCAAGGTATGATGAAGATTCTAAAATGGAGGAATTCTATGATAAACGGACTGATATAGATAAGATCTTGATGGGTACTGATGAGAAGGTGATTAAAAAATTATATGGTTATTTGCTGGAAATTAAATTAAAGGAAGAACAAGTTAAAGAAACTATGATTGTTTGGAGGAAGAATTTTGGATATGGGATTGATTTAGAGAAATGGCAAAATTGTGGTCTCAAAATTATAAAATGACAATGTCAACAGCATATAAAGAAAATTTGTATAAGATGTTTTATAGGTGGCACTTTCCCCCGACAAGAATAGCAAGAATGTTTAAGAACAAATCTGAAAAATGCTGGAAATGTCATCAGATACCTGGCTCATATTACCATATGTGGTGGACCTGTGAGGACGCTAAAAAATATTGGACTAAAATTTGCATGTGGTTGGAAAAAATGACAAAGAAATGTATAGATTTGAAACTGGAGTTCTTTCTCTTGGGAATCTTACCAGATACATACAGTAAAGACTTGAAATATCTGATTGTAAATGTATTAACAGTGACTAGGATTGTATTTGCTAAAAATTGGAAGAGGGAGAAAATACCATCAGATGAAGAAATTATTAAGATGAGTAGATTGACATTTGAAATTAGAGAGCAAGAGGATAAACAATTTTATGAAATTTGGGATCTTTTTTATCAATGGCTAGATGACAAAATACTAGAATAATTCTAAATAATAGAATATTTAGAATGTTAGACAGCAAGGAATATCTTTATTTTTTCTTTCGCCTTTGTTATTTGACATTATATTTATGAAGTGTTTTTAGGATAGATTTGGTATGATTATATGATTTGTTATAGAATAAACTATTTAAAGTATTGTTATCTCATAAAGCATGAATGATTAAAAGTATAGTCAAATGATTTTTTAATAGCGATATTAGAATATATAAGTTTGGATTGACAATATGAGTTGTTATGTAACATAACTAATTGAGACTACAAAATGAATGCACAAAACTGATGAACCAACCGACACACTGTATATACATAAGAGAGTTGATGTTTTAATGTTTTATTTGTCTTGTTTGTTTGTAGAAAATCAATAAAATCTTTTTTAAAAAAAAGAGATAATAGGTTTGTTTGTAACTATTGTAAAATACAGAAGGCGTAAGAATGCCTATATTCTTTTTTGCTGTTCCATGATGCAACCTTCAGGTCCTGTGTTTTCCCTCTTTTCTTTGACTTAGTTTAGTTTACCAGGCTTTTATACTTACACAACTTGAAAAGGACAGCTATTAATCCCCCCCCCCCAATCTCATCGCTGCTTCAGTGGAGTTTTGCAGGTGACTGCTATCCCATTTAGATCAATTGAACACATTGTATTCTTCATCCACAGTGATTGGTTTAATTTATTTGAGTTTCTTAAAGGAGTGGGATTTTCTTGTTTGCCCTTGCTGCATTGTTTTTTCTCATTTGGCTCCAATTATCTTTTACTATGGAAAGAAAACAAGAAGCATTATTACAAGTCTCTCTAAGGCTAACTCTTTCTAATAGCATAATTTGTGAGTTATTTATGTATTTACATGAAGAACCTTTCTTTACGATAAAGACATTCAGAATTAAATTACATTCCTCTAGTGGGGATGAGCAATATTAATTGGAGACACCTGTGTCCCTTCCTCTAAAAGACATGATTTCTAGCTAATAAATTTTGACATAATCAGCAAGGTATAAGTACCATATGTTGCCTTGTTGTGAGGGGAAGATCATCTGCTTGCTCTATTTGGTGAGGAAATACTTGCATATTAGCACCAAGACCTGGTATATTTTTTCAGCTCTCTTTCAGCTCTGAAATGTTCCTTTGGGAAGGAGATGAACTATTCTTCTAATTATAGGCTTATGTCTTTACCTAGCCAAAGAACAAGGAATGCAAAGAGAAACACAGTTGTGAAAGCCAGTTGAGACTTTAGAAGAATTTCCTAATCATGAGTTGCCCCCTTTCTATGACTTTTTGCCCTGCACATGATACCACAAAATTTCTGCTTCCTGTATCTATTAGATGAGTTTTGTTCATGAAACACATCATATGTACCAAGTATATTGAGTATGCTCAAGTCAATACTTAAATAGAATCATTTTACCTTTACAGCATATTTTCTGTATCCAAAACAGGGAATTGTTTAGAAAAATATGTTATTTTTGTATGATGATGTAGATCAGGGCTGACAAACTTGCGGCTTGTGGGCTGGATGAGTAATGCGCTGGCCATCCCCATGCCTGGTTTAGCTAAGGGGAAAAAAGTCACGATATGTGATGTGACACCACCGTGATAACGCAAGATTGACACCCTGATGTAGACTAGCAGCGAGTAATCAATTTACCCATGACACTTGTTTTTATAATTTTTAAAGTCCTCTTTAAAATTAATTGGGATGATTACTAAAAATTGATGGGCAATGCTTTCTACTATTTTGAAGAGAAAACTGTAGTGTAACATCCTAAAAAAGATTTATATGCACAGGGATTCCCCAGAGGACCAGGGGAGATGAATGATGTTTATTACAATGTCATGTTACACATGCTGCAACTTACATATTGATGTCAGACACTGAGATACAAATAGTAGCACTTGTTTAATGTCATCTCACATGCTGTCATTCAGTCTCATTGTGATTTGCTATGGATGCAGTAGTTTACACAGGCAAGCTGGACTTTCACTCCACCCTCTTCCAAAACTGATAAAACTAAAAAGCAAACTGAAAAACCCAGCCCACTCATTTGACATGTTGGATGTGACTGTGACTCTTCAGCTTTATTGCCTTACTCTGTTTTGCTTTCTTACCCAAATATGAAATATAGCTTTTTACCAGGCTTCCTACAGCTACATAACAAAATGATGTTAAAACATTTAACATTTGGAAAATGTTAAAAAAGGGGTTCATCCCAAATTATTCGAGGAGTAAGTTAGTTTTCTTATTGAAGAAAACTGTTTAGCATTTGGAGGATGTTTGTCTTGATATTTTAATACTGAAGAAAGACAATTAAAAAGTGACATAAGAGGGATAGTACAGTATATGCAATTTTGCAAATTTAAACGTCTTGCAAATTGGGCTGTACTGAAGCATCTAAAAAAAACAATGGTGATAAAGAGATTACTTTTATGTTGTTGTTGCTGCCACACAATAGGCTATCTAATTATGATTGTGATTGATCAATTTTATATCAAACTTGCCTCCAGTTCTTAATCTGCAGTATGGAATGAAGTCAATAGCTCCAAAGTACAGCAGATTAAATTAATATTCTTTACCATCTGAAATGGAATCTGCTAACCAAGTAGGATATAGCAATAGTGATAAGATTTATATACTGCTTCATAGTGCTTTATAGCCCTCTATAAGTGGTTTACAGAATCAGCATATTGCCCAAACAATCTGAGCCCTCATTTTACCAATCTCAGAAGGATGGTAGGCTGAATCAACCCTGAGCCAGTCAGGACTGGATTTCTGGTAGTTGTCAGAGTTAGACTGCAATACTACATTTTGACCACTGCGCCACCACAGCTCTTATAACATTTTTACCTCAGAACATCTTTCTTTTTCATAGGCAACATTTTTCCAGAGCCAAAGGCTGTCCATATGCATAGGTGCTTAACAGATCATTTGCTTGCCTACTTTTTAAAAAATACAGTTCATTTCCATTCATACTTCCTGAGGGACAGACCTGATTATGGTCCTTATAATTATTTGCTGTGCAAGTAATGAAATAGAATCTTTGGCTGAGATCTCCCCCTTCCTATTATGTTTTAAACACTAAAAAACACATGATAACTTTACATGTTACTGTTGAATTTCATTTTGTGTTATTAGTAACACTGGGAAATCTAATACCTGAGGCAGCACATAGCTTTGAATACTATGCTAAAGGCTGTTTTCAAATGTACTGCTTCTTCTCCTATGAAAGAGAAAAATGTCCAAATTTCATATGGTCATTCTGTACTTAAACTGAATGCAATAATCTTGCAATTTAGGAAGTGGTAGTATCACCTTTATAAGATAGTATGTTTAGGGGCTCATTCTGAATATAGAGACGGCCTTACAAAAGTACTAACATTATTTTCACTCTGTGTCTTAGTGCCTAAAAAGCAATCTTTGAAAGTAATTACCCCATAATGTTTGTGACTTAGCTCTAAATCTTATGAAGCATAAGGTGTCTGGTGGCATGAATACCTCTGTGCATTGTTGTTTGTTCAGGGAAAGATGAAGCCTGCAATTTCTTTTTCAAAGGGTTTCTGTCACTGTTGTTACCAAATTGATCATCTTAATGGGATATATTTGGAATGGATCCAAATTCTAATTTTGGAAATTGAATTGCTTTAGTGATTAAACAAAGTAACCAAGGGCATCACCCTATTAAATAAGGTATTTCATGCATGTGATTAATTGTAATCCTGATGTAAAACCCTTTGATTTAGAGATTAATGTTGATTCTTTGCTTTAAATTTATTGTCCATTTGTTTTGTTAATTAAAATTAAAGATAGAAGACAGATAGCTGTGGAACCTCTTCAGGATGTTGATGCCCACTTTATTAAATAGGACATTTTCCATTACTATGTTCAAAAATAATGGACTTAGTATAACTATATTAACCTTCATGGGCAACGGGGTCAATGAAAGAGAGAAGTTTGCACTAATTTCTTTTGTTTATAAAGCATGTCACATTCGAGACTGTTCTACAAATTACAATAAATAGCTTTTTGTAATAGTTTTCTTCCTTCAAAACAAAGTCATTGTCTTTGAAAAATATCACTTTAGCAAAGAGGGTCATTCCTCTTTGCATAGCTCTGTTTGTAAGTTTTGTGTAGCTATCTCACGGCAGAACACTTTACAACAGCACCATATGCTTCATTTCATTGGCTTTATCCATCAAACATATTTTGACCTCTTTTACAAAGTAATTGCATGAATGTATTTTAGGGTTATGAATTATGAAAGTACATTCTGTCAGAGCATAAGGACTGCCTTCTCAAAGCTAGGGCAAGGCTTTGGCATCATTGGGCATTTGTTTATGGCTTAAATATTGGCTGCAATACCAATCTGTACCTGGTGTATCTCTGTATTGCTGTTGTTCATTTATCTTGGTTGCCAATGGAAGGACAAGGGAAAAGAGAAATAATTTTAACATTTGTACACTTTTGAGAAGCGAGAAAATGGATAACAATAATAATGGTGGGAAAAGATGACTGAATTTGGAAGAGCACTGAGAACATCTTTCTGAAAGCTTCCAAAATTAGATTTAACGTTAGATTAAATTAAAATTTTAGTCTAACAGAATCTCCCACAACCTAGATGCCATTTGAATATATAGATGCCATTTGAATTTTCCAGCCAGCATGTCCAATACTGAGAATTCTGAGATAAAGGAATCCCATTATGAAGGAAATATAAGTATTAAAAAGGAAATAGAAGTTTTTAAAAAGAATATAATTCATGGGAATTACCTAAAGAGAAGAGCATGAATGCAGAAAATGCAAATATACAGTTTCTTCAACTACCAAATGAAAGTATGGAAGAAAAGTAACCCTAAATGTTTTCTACACAGCATTAAAGGTATTATACATTTCAAATATGAGTGGGTATATGTTCTGTAACATCACTCCCACCCAATTAAAGACTGTCAATTATTTGATGTGTCTATCATTCCAGAATTACTAGGAACAATAAATGTAAACCATATTCATCTACATTTCTGGGTGCTTATAGCCACGTCTGTGTCTGACAAAACCGACTTAACACTATGCTTCTAGTCGTGATTAGTCAACAACATTCATCCTCTGTTGTTAATAACTAGTATCTAAAATAGAGAATATATTCTCTATGTTAATTTTAAATAGATATATACATGGCAATGATATATTTTTTTAAAAAGAGCTATTTAGGCTTCTTTTTTAAATGACTAGGTATGAACAATGGTAATGTAAAACAATATGAAATGAAAAATAATTCTAGTTGTAATTGCCCAATAACCTGTCCTCTAATATTTCAGTTCCATGATACTAATAAATGAATTTGAATATATACCAGTGTTGAGATATAACAGTGTTGGAATGACAGATCCAGACAATCCAAATTGGTTGAATTACTATTAAAAAATTAAATGAATTAAAGTGGTTTGTTTGGTTTAGTTCTAATGCAACATAGAAAGACAGCTATTGTGGTTTACAAACTATAGTTTGTGAGTTTGTTTTTGTGAGAACTGTTATGTTTGAGGCGGATCAGTTTGACAGAGACGCGAGACCACTTAAGTGAGTTCAGCTCTTTATTAGGTATAGGTAATCGTCTCAGAATGCGAGCCGCGGCAGCCCTTCATATAGGGCTGGCTTGCGGCTCGGCAGCCAATGGCAGCACTTTGAATCTCCTGCTATCGGCACAGCCAATCGCGGTAGATTCCTAGCGCTCCAATCACGGCCAACCCTTCAACCAATCAGGTCTTTGCTGGTCCGGACCAATCGGTTATGGGGGTTTTGGAGTATGCTAATATCCTACACCCCTCCCCTCTTGGTTTTGTCTGGCGGTACGTGGTGATGTAGTCACGTAGGTAGGTGGGGCTTCTCGCCTGCCTACCTGACCTACGCAGTTCAGTTCTGGTGTGGTTGTCGACCGGTTTGGATGCCTCCTCTGTCACTCCGGTTCCTTGGGATGGAACCGCCTGGAACGTTAAGCTGGGCCTTTCTTGGTAGCTCCCTCCCGGTCTTCCTGGGCTGGTTGAGCTGCCGCTTCTGCTCCCGCTAGGTTTTTCCTGGCTGGGTGAGCTGGTTTGGCTGCTCCTTCCAGGTGAAGATCCCGGGGTTTCGTGCTCCATTGGTCCTGCATCTACAGGTGAGTAGCATTGGTTTATTGGTTTATTTATTCTAGGTGGGGGGTGTTCTGCCTGCGTTAGTTGGTTCCCTTCAGTTCTTTCTCTATCACTTGCCGATTCCCCCCCCCTTCTAGTTTCTTGTTCGGGTGTCTGGCTGGTGGTGACGGCTGTTAATGACCTAAGTTGGTTTATGTGCCGTTTCCAGTTTTTCCCGTCACTTGTTTCCAATCGGTATGATAGGGGCCCGGTTATCTGGGTGATTGTTGCTGGCACCCAGAGTCGTTCTCCTGTGAGATTTTTGGCGTATACTAGGTCCCCTATGTTAAATGTTCTGTGTTTGCTGGAGGAGCCTGGGGGTTTGTCTGGGTTATATGTTGGGTACATTCTGTCTAGTGTTGAATGTTATTTCCACAACCATCATTAGTTCCACCGGGCTTTTATTTGTGGTCGTGCTAGGTGTAATGTGTTGAATGAGGAGCATTTTATTGATTTTGTCCTGTATATTGGCTGTTTCTATTTTCTGGATGGCTTTCTTGGTGTATTGGACCATGCGTTCTGCCCGCCCGTTCGCCGCCGGGTTTGCCAGTGCGGTTAATGCATGGCGTATCCCTTGGCCTGCCAGAAATTGTTCAAATGCTAGTGAGAAGAACTGGGGCCCATTGTCCGACACTATTACGTCTGGCAGGCCGTGCGTAGCAAAAAGTTTGCTCAGTTTCCTTATCACCGCCTCTGTCATGGTTGACTTCATGGTGCTTACCTCCAACCAGTTGGAGTAAGCATCTACTGTGATAAAGTACATATGTCCCTTGGTTGGCCCCGCGAAGTCTATATGAATCCTAGACCACGGATCTCTTGGTTTTTCCCATTCTTGGGTTGGGCAGCGGGCGGATTGGATCTGGACTCTTGGCATTAGTTACATTTGGCAACCCAGGTTTCGATCTGTTTATCCATTCCTGGCCACCATGCGTAGCTTCTGGCCAGGCTTTTCATTTTAACCATCCCCGGGTGCCCCTCATGCAACATTCCCAATACCTTTTCCTGTAATTTTTCCGGAATTACCACTCTGTCCCCCCAAAGTATGCAGCCCTTTTCGGTAAAGAGTTCAGTTTATCTGTTCCAAAAGGGTCTGAATAGTTCGTCTATGTCCCCCTCCGGCCATCCTTTTCCCACCCAGCTCAAGACTCGCACCAGCCGCTTGTCTTTATTTGTTTCTCTGGCAATGTCTGGCACGGTCACGAGTGGGTTGGATATTGTCTCTATTTGGAGTATCTCTGTTGTGGGTGCCGGGTTGTCTTCCTGCTCCGGTAAGGGTGACCGGTTCAGGGTGCCTGCATGGGCGATGTCCTTTCCGGGTCGGTGTATCAGCTGGTAATTGTATGCTGCTAGGAATTCGGACCACCTCGTCATTCTTGGTGATAGAATGTTCGGTGTGGCCCTGTTTCCTGCCAGGATTCCTAGCAACGGCTTGTGATCCGTGATGATTGTAAAAGTCCTACCGTAAAGGTATTCGTGAAATTTCTTGACGCCAGCGATGACTGCTAGGGCCTCCTTGTTGAGCTGGCTGTAGTTCCGCTCTGGCTTTGAAAGTGTCCTTGATGAGAAAGTGATGGGTGCTTCCCTCCCATCTGGTAGCTGGTGGCTGAGGATGGCGCCGATCCCAAATGGCGATGCGTCGCAAGTTACTGTCAATGGCAGGGTCTCGCTGTATTGGATTAGTACCGCGTCGGATGTTAGCAGGTTCTTTGTGTTGTTGAAAGCGCTCTCCTCCTGTGTTCCCCAGGTCCAGGTGGCTGTTTTATCTAACAGCCTATGTAGCGGTTCTGCCACGGTCGCCTTTTGAGGTAGGAAGACATTGTAAAAGTTTAACAGTCCAAAGAAAGCCTGTAATTCCGTTTTGTTTTTTGGTCACGGTGCTTCCCTTATGGCTCTCAGTTTCTTTTCTGTGGGGTGAATCCCTTGTTTGTCTAGGAGGTACCCCAGAAATTCGACCCTTTCGGCCCGTAGCTGGCACTTCCCTCTCTTGACTTTAAGTCCCAAGTCTCTGAATTTCTGCAGTACCTCCCTCAACCTGGCTTCTAGTTGTTTCTCATTTTTCGTGGCCACCAAGATGTCATCAAAATAGGGCACAACCCCTTCTATTCCCTGGAGGAGTCTTTCCATAAGGCTTTGGAAGACCCCGGGTGCCATGCTGACTCCAAACTGGAGCCGGTTGCAGCGGAAAGCCCTCGGTGCGTTACGATGGTTTGGGCTTCTGCTGTTGTGGCGTCGACTGGCAGTTGCTGGTAGGCTTGTGCCAGGTCGAGCTTTGCGAAAATCCGGCCTCCCCCCCAGTGAGTGCAGAAGGTGCTGGACTACTGGGACAGGGTATGCGCTTTGTTGGAGTGCATGGTTTAGGGTGGCCTTGTAGTCACCACAAATCCTCACTGACCCATCTGGCTTGATGGGGGGGACAATTGGGGTCTCCCACCAGGCATGATCAATCGGTTCCAGCACCCCTTGTGCGATGAGCTTATCGAGTTGATCATCGATCTTGGGCTTGAGTGCAAAGGGCACTCACCTGGGCTTAAGGCGGATTGGCGCGATGCTCGGGTCTATGTTAAATGAGATAAGGGACCCCCAGTACTTGCCTAAACGGTCATCGAAGACTTCCCGGAAGTCCCTCACGAGCTCTGTCTCCCAGTCTGCCTCTCCGATGTGGTGTTTGCCGGTTACCTCGATGCCCAGGGGTGTGAACCATTGCAGTCACAACAGGCTCGGCCGATCTCGGTCAACGATCATCAGGGGTAGCACTTCTGTGTGGTCCTTGAAGGTGACTTTAAAATGGCCTCTGCCAACTACAGGGATTCAGTTCCCCTGATAGTCTTTGAGGGTTAGTGTTTGGTCTTCCAGTTCTTGGTGGCGGATGGTGGGGACCAGGCGCTTGAGTGTGTGCCAGGAGAACATTGAGAGGAAGGACCTGGAGTCCATCTCCATGTCGCATCGCTGGTCTTTTATCCCGACCGTCACATATACCTTCCTGGTGTTGCTGGTGGAGGAATGGCCGATGACAACGATCTGGTGTGTTTCCTCTCTCTGTCTCATCTCCTGGAGTCGCCTGTTCTGACCTTCTTGGCTCCAACGGTTCTCCGTCTGGCGATCACGGTTCCTGGTGGGAGTGCTTTCTCTCCGTTGGGGGCTGGCGTCTTGTCGTCATGGGCTGTAGTGCTTTTTATTCCGGCACACTTTGGCAATGTGCCCCCGTTTCTCGCAATGCCTGCAAATGGCTTCGAGAAAACGACAATCCGCTCGGGGGTGATCGCCGCCACAGCCGGCACACTGGAACCTCGACTTACGATCTCATGGTTCCCGCCACTCCCGTGCTGATTGGAGGTGGTAGGTCTCCTCCTCCTCGTCTTTGGTTTCCGAGGAGTTGATGTTGCCGTGGTGTGTGGTTGTGTGGTCTGTCACTGGTCGCCTCTCGGGGGTCGATGTTGCCTCTCCGGCCGCCGCTCGTTGCATGATGCTCAATTGCCGCATCCGAGCCACTTATTTCTTGGCCGCTTCCGCTGCAGCAGCTTCGGTGAGGGCATCAGCGAGGGAGATGTCTCCCTTTGCCATGATGCGGCTCTGGAGGACGGGGTCTCGGAGTCCTAGGACGACGCAGTCTCACAGGGCCTCGTCCAGGTCGGTGAACTCGCACAGGCTGCCCAGGTCCCGTAGTGCTGCTATGAAGTCACCCAGCCCCTCGCCCTCACGTTGATCCCGCCTGTGGAAGTCATGCCGCCGGCTGAGGATGGGCACGACGGGGGCGTAGTGGGTTCGCAGCAGGGGCTCGAGATTGTCCCACTTCATCGCCTTGACATCCACCGGCTTTGGCCATCTTGAATACTGTGGGCCAGCAGTGCGTGAGGAACACGGCTCGTTTCTTGTGGCTGTTGGCGTCCTTGAGGTTGCTACTCTCGAGGAACATTTGGAACCTATCGGTATAGGATTCCCAGTCCTCAGTAGCAGGATTGAAGGGAGTGGGTGGTGAGTTGATTCCGGCCATTCTGCTTGTTGTTGCGTGCTGCCTTGCCACATGCTGGATGGTCTCCTTGTCTCACGATCCCACCCTCGTCGCCAGTGTTATGTTTGAGGTGGATCGGTTCGACAGAGACGCGAGACCATTTAAGTGAGTTCAGCTCTTTATTAGGTATTGGTAATCATCTCAGAATGCGAGCCGTGGCAGCCCTTCATATAGGGCTGGCTTGCGGCTCAGCAGCCAATGGCAGCACTTTGAATCTCCCGCAATCGGCACAGCCAATCGCAGTAGATTCCTAGCGCTCCAATCACGGCCAACCCTTCAACCAATCAGGTCTTCGCTGGTCCAGACCAATCGCTTGCAGGGGTTTCGGAGTATGCTAATATCGTACAAGAACCAGAACAATATAATTTGCTTAATAAAACCTAGGGAGAACATATCACCGAAAAGCTTGTTTTGGAAACCCATTTGAACCCTAGAATTATATTTGATGAGAAATTCCTGGTGATTATACACTATTTATTATATTGGCACTTGTTCCATGGCCATTGGCTACTTGGCCACTGAACCAAAAATCTGCAATCCCTTATTTTCACTGGTATATCATGCATTTACTTTAAATTGCAAGCTATTTTTCATTCCAAGACAGTTGTAAGAACCTATTCAAAATTAATATTTGTCCTGTGCTAACATATAAGAATTCTAGCCCAGAGGCACTGGGTTTGCTCTGTCACCTTTCCTCTTGTATCAGATATGACAGTGGAAGAAAAAAAGGGGCATAATGAAAGGGGAAAGAGAAGGGGTTCAGCAGATGTGACAGGCTGTGGGATCTAGTCACTTTCTACAACTATTAACCAATGGAATAGTTTGCCTTTAGAAGTTGTGATGCTTCATCAATGAAGGCTTTCAAAAAGAGACTGGACAACCATTTGCCTGAAATGATATGGGGCAGGGGTCCTCAGACTTTTCAAACAGGGGGCCAACTCATGGTACCTCAGACTGTTGGGTGGTCATGGCAAGGTGGTATGTGACTGGGTGGGCATGGCCAATTTAGCAGTCAATTAAACAATATACACAAATTAAACTTTAATTTGTTTTGCTCCTGGGGTTTTTAAATTTGCTTTTGTTTGCATGTTGCTCTTTTGGTTAACTTTTCTTTTTATTAGATTGTTTTTTAAGTTGTTTAGGAGTTTAGTAGTCCACTTCAGGAAACTCAGTTTTGCAGCAATTCTTCAGCTTATAATCAGCAAGTCTCTCTCTCTTCCTCCCTCCTTCTCTCCCTCTCTCTCTCTCTTTCTCTCTCTCCTCCCCCCTCTTTTTCCTCTCCCTTTCTCTGTGTCTCTCTGTCCCTTTGGGGGGGATAGGAACTCCAGAACTGGTGTGGGGTGGTAGGAATCTGACATCCAAAGGCTGAGAAGTTGCGCGCTGAAGATCAGCTGGCTGGCGGGGAGGCGGAGCAATCCCCTCCAAAAGTAACAGATCTCTTTCACTTGAAACTTGAAGACTAGTCAGATTGGTAGATGGGCGAGTGGGCAGCCCTCCTCCAATCCAGTCCTGCTGCAGCACTCTGCTGGCTGCGTGGAGTCCCTAGTAGGGCTCTGCATACTCCATTTTTGGACTCTCTTGCCTCCAGAAGCATTCTGCTGGCCAAAAATGGGCCCATTTTTGGTGTCCTTACTTCTAGTAGCATTCTGCCTTACCTTCCAGTTCCATCTTGCGGGGCTCACAAAGGTAAGTCATGTGCTCATCCAAAGAGTGGGAGCCAGAGGGTGGTGGGACTATGTGGGTGGGGCAGACTTATGGTCCTGTGCAGACTGAATTAATGGCTTTGATGGGCCATACCTGGCCTGTGGTAGTTTAAGGACCCCTGAGATAAGGCTTCCTGCTCAAGTAGAGGGTTGGACTCAAAGACCTCCAAGGTCCCTTCCAACTCTATTATTCTATGTTCTGTTTTACCATCAGCATACATTAACCTGATGGTAATATTATTCACACTTACTATACTATAAATGATATAATTGATTAAAATGTAAATTAAATAATATTTATATTTTGAATAATTGATTACACAGATCTCCTGTGTAACAGTCCTCAAATATTGGAAGTCTACTATTATGTGTAACAGATCTCTTTCACTTGAAACTTGAAGACTAGTCAAGCCATGATGGTGCAGTGGTTAGAATGCAGTACTGCAGGCTACTTCTGCTGCCTGCCGGCTGCTGCAATTTGGCAATTCAAATCTCACCAGGCTCAAAGTTAACTCAGCCTTCCATCCTTCTGAGGAGGGTAAAATGAGGGCCCAGATTGTTGGGGGCAATATGCTGACTCTGTAAACTGCGTAGAGATGGCTGTAAAAAGCACTGTGATAAAAAAGTGTAAGTGCTATTGCTATTGCTATCATGTCCTTGTCTTTGTTAGACTACATACCCAGTTTCTTCATATGTTTAAGCTTCCTGGCCCCTAATCATCTTTGTTCCTTTTTATTTTTCTTAATTTTCTTTTTAAAAAATTGTTTTTATCTTCTTAAATATTTCTCCCTTTAATAAAAAATAATATTTTAAAAATGCTGAGAAAGTCAACAGAGAGGATCAAAACTATTGTGAGGAGTAATCTATGATAGATATTCTTTTAAAACATACAGTGGTACAATAGCATTTTTTCTATTGAACTTGTAAAGAACTTACCAGATTTGGAGGAAGAGCTGAAAACTAGGTTCTTTCTACATGACATTTTGCTAAGCCTGAAATATTTTTTAAGACTTGGGGCTTTATCCTATACTATACAGTGGTTCTCAACCTTTTCTTCACCACGGATCCCTTTAAATACCTTTGTGGTCATGGACCATGGACATGGACCACCAAAACTTAAAACATAACATTTCTTCATGAACCTTATATGATGACATTACACCCCACTAGGAGTCCACAGACCCCAGGTTGAGAACCACTGCCCTAGTAAGCATAAATAACACCTTTTCTAGCCATACATAAGTTTGAACAGCCAATAAATGAGAAAAAAAAAATAATAAATTTCCCACAAATATAGACATTCACCAGGACCACAGATTAGAAGAACAGTCTTTGTCTAAAAAAGAAAGTTCTTTTCTCCCAGACACATGGACATCCAAAGGCCACTTCCCTTTTAATATCAGAATATCTGGTCTTTTCCTCAGTTTCCAAATAGTTAAGAAAACCCATTCTGACATAGTGATTTAATTATTAGACTATGACCCAGGGAACAATTCAAGTTCCAACAAAATTACTGACAAACAAAATCCAAAAATGCTACACAGCAAAAAGATAGTTCACTTTCAGACTTGCTTACACAGCATTAAAAATGACAGTTTGAGAGAATTAATATATCTCTTTTGTATATGTACCAAAAATCCATTATAAAGGCTGGGAACCATAAAAATAAAACTAATGTACTTTTTGTGGTTTCCTTCACTATTTTCTATTAAATTATGCAAAACAAACTGAAATTATAAAAAGAATACTCTATAGTTATGTCTTTATTGCTACATGTTTTAAGAAGAGTCTATAAGGTGTAGACTTTGCTTGAGAAATTAATGCACAGATTACTAGAATTCTATGCCAGGAAGTTGTGGTCAGATCAGATGCTTTATCTTCTGAATATTTTGCATGATAGTCTAAGGTTTTCTGAAAATTCTAAAAATTAACAGTGTGAGGAAGAGAATAAATTTATAATATGGAAAAGGAAAATAGCAATTATAAAACATTTATTTAAATTTCAAGATTATTATAAAAAGTTATTTTAAAAATGTATTTTAAGCTGACATTAATTTATCAATCATGGAACATATATAATTCATTCAGTGAAAAGTGTAGAAGATAATAATTTCAAAGTATACAATAGCAGTAGCAATAGCAGTTAGACTTATATACTGCTTCATAGTGCTTTACAGCCTCTCTAAATGGTTTACAGAGTCAGTGTATTGCTCCTAACAATCTGGGTCCTCATTTTATCAATCATGGAAGGATGAAAGGATGAGTCAATCTTGAACCTGGTGAGGTGAGTTGAATTAGCCTGCAATACTGCATTCTAACCACTGTGCTACCATGGCTCCATTACATTAAATTAAAAGCAATGAACTAGAAAAGCAATGTAAGCTGTAAGCAATGAACTTACATAAGGTCAATTCATTTCTCAACCAGTTTCTTCCATCCCACCCCCAAAGCTAAATATAAATGATACATGCCTACCAGGGGTGGGATTCAAATTTTTAACAACCGGTTCTGTAGGCATGGCTTAAGTGGTGGGCATGGATTGGTGGTCATGTTATTGGCTGGGTGTGGCCAACTCAATATCACTAACATCGAGGCATGCATCTCCTTGTCTAGCCTCTAATAACTATGGGGATGCTGCAACAGTTGTAAGTGTGAAAAATGGTCATAAGTCACTTTTTTCAGTGCCATTGTAACTTTGAATAGTCACTCCACACAAGCAAAGTACCAGCAAAGGAGGGAAAAAAACTCCAGAAACGTTCCTGAGACAGGAAGTCTAGTCCTGCCAAGAATGTAATGAGTTAATGGAGAGGCAGTTTCTGTAAGCAACGCCAGAATGTTTCCTTCCTGCCTTCCTTACAGGATTAGGCCAGTAATTTCTTCTAACAACCGGTTCTCCGAACTGTTTCGAATGTTAACAACTGCTTCTAGCAAATAGGTGAAAACTGGTAGAATCCTACCCCTGATGTCTACCTAACACATTATTTCTTTCAGGGTAAGCAGTATTTTTCACAATGCAAAAAATAGTAATAAAAATGATGCATATAAGTATTAATTAAAGAAAATCCAACTAAATTTATTTTACAACAGTATCATTGACTAAACATTTCTCACGTTGCTCCAGTTTTTTTTTTTTATCATTCCACCATTTAAATAATTTGTAAGGGAATACACACACACACACACACACTGTATTCTCTTCTTAATTCTCTTCGCAATTTTAAAAAATTCATCCACTAGATCCATTTAAATGGATATAACAGCTTATATTTGTAATCATGCATAGGTTCCATTAAAATAAAATAATCTATTTAATAGAAGGAAATAATGTTTAATATTAAAACAAATATTTTTAAAGACGCTTTCAATACAATGACCACTCCATTGGCCTTAGGCCATGTTTCACCTGTGACTGAAATGTGAAGGAATAAATCCCTGAAAAGATATTTGAAATTTATTCAAATAATAATGTTGAGATATTTTTAATAAACAAACTGAAAAAACTGCCATTTGTTTCATATTGGTATCAAGGTATTTCCACTGTAAGACAGATTTATGAACAGCATATAGTTTTTCAAAATGAGAAATATTAGAATAAACTAAAAATGGAATTTTCAATTATTCAGAACTTATGTAGTTTATACAAGGTGATCTGAGTGCTTAGAAATGTATTCCTTGCTAAATCTGTCAGTCTTTAAAGTGTGAAGAGGTTTGAAGCTTTGTTGTCAGCAGCTGCAGCAAAATAACCATACTTCTGTAGTTCACAACCCTCTTGTTGTGAATGAATAAATGTTTAATAAAGTTATCTAGAGCTTGAAGTCAAGCGCAGGGTTCTGGCCCTGCACTTCTGATTGGCTGTTAAATGGCGAGATCAGATTGGTTCGTTCAGGAGAATCTGATTGGCCATTAGCAGGCCGTTCTCATTGGTTAACGGAGCTAGCGCTCCCAGGTTGCTATTGGTTGCATAGTTAATAAGTTTGCCTATATAAGGAAGGCTACAGCAGCCATCCAGTCCACACTTAACACCTCTGAATCCCCATCACCCATTATATGAAGCTGTTATATAAAGAATCAGTTATTAAAACATGCAAATAGTCAGGGGCATTACTAGTTCCTAAAGAAAAAACAGATCTATGAATTTGACTTCTGGATAGTTAAACCAATACAAGATCAATACCCTTGTGCCTCAGGTTGCTCCCTAGAATACTCTATTGATTGCATTCACAGGGTACCAAATTGTTAACAATAAAATCTAATCAGATAATGACAACTTCCTCTGTCATATAGATTGTTTTCTCTCTAGCTGTAATAAATTGTCTTTGAGAATCATACAACTATACTTGTGCTGAAAACATTTGTAAGCACATGTTTTACTTCAATAATAACTTGGTGATGCTATCAGGATGGTAAAAGGCTAATGCTGAGGGAAAATGACAATCACGTGTAGTACATGAACAAAACAATTCCTGCTTGGTTCCCAAACAGGCAACTAACTAATAAAGCTGTGCAGTGATCCATATTTAAAGGCAAGAAGATGATTCAGAGTATGTTGGGGCCCTGATATTGCACCTGTCATCACCTCATTAAATCAAAAATGCATGATGGCATCCATGTGAGAGAGGAAAAGGCTTCATCAAGGAGTTGCCTGAATGCTCCAAATCATCTTTTCCTTTAAATCCAAATAACTACACAGTCCAATTTGCTCATCCTATCTTACTAAGCAAGTTGACATTGGCACATCAAAAGTCCAAGTAAATGTTTGTTATGTTTTCCCTCTAGGAAGAAAGGAGTCAGCTTTACACTGGCTTTCCATGTACAAAAAACAGAGCAGGTAATAAACATTACTTAGCATTGAACAAAGGATTTTAAATTTTGAAACAAGACTCATTATTTTGGCTGAATTACTTTGGAACAAAAGTATAACCTAATGTTAGGGATAACATTGTTTACCCTAATTGGTTTAGGTAAAATAATAAATATGTTATCATGGTTTGTTAGTTAAAGTGTCTGCAACTTTAACTGTAGGAATGTAATTAAGGGAGTGGTTGTGAAAGCACCATAAAAGAAGCAAGGAACCTCAGCTTGCTCTCTCTGGCTTGATGATCCCTAATTACTGGATAGACTGAAGACTGCGTTTTTCCCCTACTGAAAAGGAGAGACAAAGGACTGATTTGGAAGTGAACTGACATTGGATATTCTACACGGACTTTGCTAATTGAATATCCTTGAATGGACTGACTAAAATGATACATGACTAATGGACTGTTATTTTGACTATGCTATAAACTCTAAATGGAATAAACTATCTTTTGATAGTACAAGCGTATCTGTTATTTTTACTGTATGTTAATAAACATACAAACATATCTCACTCATTTATCTGTGTGCCTATCTGACTAACGCTGCACATTCTGTTTAGCTTGTCTCCTTAACCCTGGTTGGGGAACACAGGCTTAACACCTACTTTGCCAACTTTTTTATATAGGACAGAGGTGTCAAACTCAATTTCATTGAGGGCCACATCAGAGTTGTGTTTGACCTTGGAGGGCTGGAGGGGCATGGCTGGGAGTGGGGGTGGCGATGGTGGCAGCACGACATCATTTGTGTCGGGGGCACCTGTGGTGGTCAAGGGCAAAGGTAGGACTTCCCTGAAACTTTCCCTCCCCTCTCATTATAATCTTCCTTCCTTCCTTCCTTCCTTCCTTCCTTCCTTCCTTCCTTCCTTCCTTCCTTCCTTCCTTCCTTCCTTCCTTCCTTCCTTCCTTCCTTCCTTCCTTCCTGTTCTGTCCTAATTTACATACTCGAAATCCCCACGCTTTGATTGGCCAAAGCGCAGGGCTTTCTAATTGGTCAGGCGAGCCGCGCCGATTGGCTCGTTTAGAATCTCCCGCGATTGGCTCGTTCAGAGCACGGGAGATTCGAACCGCTGCCATTGGCCGCGGCCGCGGCGGCGAAAGGAATAAAAGCCGCGGGCTTTTTTCCTTTCGCCGGTTCGGTTCCAATCTTTCAAATAAAGAGCATTGCATGAAATCACCGACTCCTGGCATCATTTTGCGGACACGACACTGGCGACGAGGATGGGATTCAGACCCTGAACCGAACCCCGTGTCCGACGGAAGCCAGACAAAGCACCGAGATGGCAAAAATCGCACCGCCCGCCCCCTTCAACCCCGCCACCGAGGACTGGGAATCGTTCTCCGACCGTTTCCGCATGTACCTCGAGTGCACTGGCATGAAGGACGCCTCAGGCCCGCTAAAACGCGCCGTCTTCCTCACCCATTGCGGAACCGAAGTTTTCCAGATGGCCAAAGCATTGGCCAAGCCCGCCGACGCAACCGCCATGGACTGGGACGTCCTCGAACCTATCCTTCGGCGTCATTACGCTCCCGAGGTCCCCATCCTGATCCGGCGCAACGAATTCTACCGGCGGGACCAGAGACCGGGTGAGAAATTGAGCGACTTCGTCGCCGAGCTGCGGCGCCTAGGGGGGCTCTGCGAGTTTGATAACCTGAACAACCTCCTGAGAGACCGATTCGTGCTCGGTCTGTGGGACCCCGCGCTCCAGAGCCGGCTGATGGCTAAGGGCAACATCAGTTTAGCAGACGCCCTCACCGCAGCCGCAGCCGCAGAAGCAACCCGTACTTCCGCCGATAGCATGCGCAAACCTGACACGAAGGACCGCAGTGGAAACAACAACCCGGCAAGGTCGACCGAACGAAAAACCAAAACAACCACACACCACGGCGATTTCCACTCTGCATCCAGCACATCCGAAGACGAAGAAGACATACATTGACTTCAGGCGGGGCGCGACCAACGGAACCGGAGAGGTCGTAGGTCGAGGACCAACTGTGCCGGTTGCGGCGGCGACCACCCCAGATCGGAATGCCGGTTTTTCGATTCCATCTGCCGGCATTGCGACAAAAAGGGGCACATCGCCCGGGTTTGCCGCCTGAAGAAAAACCGCAGTCCAACTCGATGGGACCAAAACGACCGGAGAAGGGAAAGCTCACCGCCCCGGCCCAGAGATCGCCACTCGGACAGCCGATGGGACCGGACCGGACGATCCTCGAGAGGCGGCGACAACCGGCGGAGAGAGGAGACCCACCAGACAGTAACCATCGGCCACGCCATCACCGACGACGCCCGAAAAATCCACGTCGAGGTTCACATCGAGGGCCAGCCGTGCAAAATGGAGGTAGACTCCGGGTCCTACCTCTCCATGATTGCATGGCACGAGATAAAGCGGTTGGTGCCTACCCTCCAAAGGAGGAACGTAGACAGCCAAAGACTTATTGTAAAGGACTACCAGGGAAACCGCATCCCGGTAGTTGGCACCAAAAACTTTAACGTGACATATAAGGGGCGCACCGAACAACTCCCCCTCACGATCGTCGATCGCGACCGCCCAAGCCTGCTGGGACTACAATGGTTCGCCCCGCTCGACATCACTCTCACGGGAGTCAACCACGTCGCCGACGACGGTTGGGAACAGCGACCAGCCCAGGAGTTCCGAGAAGTCTTCGACGGAAGCCTGGGCAAGTACCAGGGGCCCCTTATCTCGTTCGACCTAGACCCTTGTGTCCCCCCCAAACGACTGAAACCTAGACGGGTGCCATTCGCCCTAAAACCTAAAATAGACGAGCAAATTGATAAGCTCGTCAAACAAGGGGTATTGCAGCCCATAGACCATGCCCGGTGGGAGACCCCCATAGTCACCCCGGTCAAGCCAGACGGGTCGGTGAGGATCTGTGGGGACTATAAGGCCACCCTAAATGGCGCGCTGCAACAAAGCGCCTACCCCATCCCAATAGTGCAACACCTACTGCACTCACTGGGAGGGGGCAGAGTCTTTGCCAAGCTCGATCTCGCCCAGGCATACCAACAGTTGCCGGTCGACGAGCAAACGGCGGAAGCCCAGACCATCGTTACCCACCGGGGGGCTTTCAAGTGCAACCGACTCCAATTCGGAGTCAGCGTGGCACCAGGCATCTTTCAGAGCCTGATGGAGAGGTTGTTGCAAGGCATCAAGGGGGTGGTGCCTTATTTCGATGACGTTCTAGTGTCGGCGCCCAACCAAGCCGAACTAGAAAGCCGACTAAGAGAGGTCCTAACTAAATTTAAAGAAACGGGACTTAAAGTAAAAAGGGAGAAATGCCAACTGTGCACGGAACGAGTAGAATTCTTGGGCTACCTCCTAGACCGGCACGGCATTCACCCCACAAGTAAAAAAAATCAAGGCCATCAAAGAGGCCCCCACCCCTAAATCAAAGACTGAGCTACAAGCATTCTTGGGATTACTGAACTTTTACAATGTTTTCCTACCCCAAAAGGCAATGGCGGCGGAGCCTTTGCATAGGCTCCTGGACAAGGCGGCGACCTGGACTTGGGGGAAACGGGAGCAAGCCGCCTTCCAAAAAACGAAAGACCTCCTCACCTCCGACGCCGTCCTCATACAATTCAACGAGACCCTACCTCTGGCCGTCACTTGCGACGCATCACCCTTCGGCGTCGGCGCCGTCCTCAGCCATACCCTTCCTGACAGAAAAGAAGCACCCATCGCGTTCTTTTCGAGGACCCTAACCAAACCAGAGCGGAACTATAGCCAACTGGACAAAGAGGCTCTGGCTATAGTTGCCGCCATAAAACGGTTCCACGAATATCTCTACGGCCGACCTTTCACCATTATAACGGACCATAAGCCGTTGCTGGGCATCCTTGCAGGAAACCGGGCCACCCCGAACATTCTGTCTCCCCGAATGACAAGGTGGTCCGAGTTCCTGGCGGCCTACAACTACGAACTCATACACAGACCGGGTAAGACGATCTCGCATGCGGACGCATTGAGCCGCTCGCCGCTACCGGAATCCGACTCTGACCCAGCACCAACGACGACCACCCTCATCATCGAGACCCTACCCAACCTACCCATAACCGCGTCAGACATTGCCTGGGAAACTAATAAAGACAGGCGTCTGGCGCGGGTTTTGCATTGGGTAGAAAAAGGGTGGCCGGAAAAAGACAACAACGAGTCCGTCAAGACGTTTCGGAACCGCCAAACCGAACTCTCGTTGCTAAAGGGGTGCATCTTATGGGGTGACAGGGTGGTCATTCCGGACAGACTGCAGGGGAAGGTTTTGGAAATGTTGCACGAGGGGCACCCTGGCATCGTAAGGACTAAAGCCCTGGCCAGAAGTTACGCTTGGTGGCCAGGGATGGACAAGCAGAAAGAGGCCTGGGTAGCTAGGTGCCAGCGATGCCAGGAGACTAGGCCCAGCCCACCCACAGCGCCCATCCTGGAGTGGGAAACACCAAGGGGGCCCTGGTCCAGAATCCATTTAGACTTCGCCGGACCCACGAATGGACACACCTTCCTCATAACAGTTGACGCTTACTCCAACTGGCTGGAGGTAAGCGACATGAAGACAACAACCACGGAGGCCGTGACCAAAGAACTTTGCAAACTCTTTGCAACGCACGGCCTCCCAGACGTCGTCGTCTCCGACAACGGGCCCCAGTTTACCTCCCTGGAGTTCGAGAAGTTCCTGGCGGAAAGGGGCATCCGCCACGCACTAACAGCACCGGCGCATCCGGCGGCGAATGGTAGGGCGGAACGGATGGTCCAATTTACCAAAAGAACCATCCGGAAAATGGACCACGGGGAGATCCAAGAAAAAATCAACAGACTTCTCTTTACACAACACATAACCCCGAATACCACTACCAACAAAAGCCCAGCCGAACTGCTAATGGGTAGAAAGCTGAGGTCCCCACTCGACAGGTTACACCCCACGTATAACCCGGAGCGGCCCCCAGACTCAAGCACGAAGTACCGAACGTTTGCACCCGGAGACCTCGTATATGCCAAAAACCTGACGGGGGACCCCCTATGGATCCCAGCCGTCATCACCCAAACAACAGGCCCACGCTCGTACCGGCTACAAACGACAGACGGACGAGCGTGGAAACGACACATCGACCAACTTAGGTCGAGGACAGCAAACGAACCCACCTCCCAAAACGCAAACCAAAGGGGGAGGGAATACCCGGGTGACTGATTACAAGAAAAAATAAACCAGCAGTACTTACCGAGACGCAGCCATCGCGACCCCTCGCCGAATAAGAACAGCCAAGCCAGCTCGACCGACCCGGAAAGACCGAGCGGGAGCAGCGAAACCCGTAGTTCAACCAACCTGGAAGGCCCAGGTGGGAGCCACGGAGAAAGAACCGGCCCGATCGACCAGCCGGTTCGCACAGGAACAGGAGCGACCAAAAACCCGACCGAACAGGCCGGGATTCCGCTTACGACTGAGTTGCGCAGGTCAAGTAGGACCAGACGGAGCCCCGCCTACCTACGTGACTACGCAACGTAAGGACTAAACCAAGAGGGGAGGGGTGTTCTGTCCTAATTTACATACTCGAAATCCCCGCGCTTTGATTGGCCAAAGCGCGGGGCTTTCTAATTGGTCAGGCGAGCCACGCCGATTGGCTCGTTTAGAATCTCCCGCGATTGGCTCGTTCAGAGCGCGGGAGATTCGAAGCATTGCCATTGGCTGCGGCCGCCGCGGCGAAAGGAATAAAAGCCGCGGGCTTTTTTCCTTTCGCCGGTTCGGTTCCAATCTTTCAAATAAAGAGCATTGCATGAAATCACCGACTCCTGGCGTCATTTTGCGGACACGACACTTCCTTCCTTCCTTCCTTCCTTCTTTCCTTTTCTTTTTCCTTCCCTCTTCATTCTCCTTCTTCTTCCTTTCCTTATTTTTCTCTCTTTGCTCTCTTCCTATCTTTCCTTCTTTTTTTGTCTTTCCTCTTTCAGTTCCAGTTTCATTGGCAGAGGCACAGTGGGCCAGTCCTTGGTTGTTTTCAGGCTGGCCCCGCAGATCTAAGCATGCCACAGGCTGGATCCAACCTGTGGGCCTGAGTTTGACACCCCTAATGTAGGACATAGTGCAGACTTCCCTAAATTCCAGATGGGTTGGACTACTGGCTAAATATTCTTATCAGGCAGATCAGATTGCAGAAACAGTGACACCTGTTAGATAAGGTAGATGTAACTACAGGAAAGCTGGGTTTTTAACAACTTGTGAAATGGTATTCTGGTTAATTGCTCTGTATAGAAAATAAATAATCATTTTTTGTTTCTTAATTTTTTGTCATTGAAGTAATACTTTTGGATCGATTGTATATATAATTTTATTGTCTTTCTTCTCTGGTTTGTTTAGCATGAAAACTAAATGGATAATATTGCCTCTGTTTCAGTGGGTTTATTTATACCATATTTTCTGTTAATAAATTAACTAATTAGAAATAATTCATAGAAATGTAAAAGTCAGTATTATTTATTATATTTAAATGAGAACTGGATGCAATAATATGCTTGAATGCACATGTACAAAATGCTCACCTTTGATTACTATTCAGAATCCTTGAGTTTTTAAAAATCTCCTTTGCATGAGATAATAAAAACATTTTATTAATGTACTCTCAATGATAGTGGGAAAAGGTTATGAACTCTGTCATATGGTTAATGACCTCAATAGCTTCCAGCAAGTTATTTATCTAACAATTTATTCATCCTAATTTATTGTCCAATTAATGAAAGCTGAAGCACATTTATGAGACTGGAAAAAGTATAGAAAAAAAGACTGTGAGTCGGTTTAAGAGAGCATGACTTATCAGTCTATCTGTTTAAGCTTTATTTAGGGATTGAGTTTCTGTCCCAACATTTAAGAATTGTGCCTGTGAAATGACATTCCTTTGTTTGTCCCAGTTACAGATTAGTTCCTGTTATGTTTGGAGCATGGGCGAGAAAGAATGGAGACAAGCCTCTGAACGGTGAACTTCAGCTCTTTATTTACATAGTGACTTCTGGCATCTATAACAGTTTTAACCCGCCTTATATAGGAAAACCCCGTAACTATTAACCAATAACTAACGAGGAGCACTAGCTCTCATAACCAATAGGAACTCTGTTTATGGGGCAATCGGATTCCCTGGAGCGGGCCAATCCGATCCGGCCGTTTAACAGCCAATCAGAAGTGCAGGGCCAGAACCCTGCACTTTACTCCAAGCTCACGCTTTATTAAACTTTATACATTCACAACACCCCTTCCCCCTGGCTTCTGTTTGTAGGGCGCAGTTACATAGTCCTTTAGGTAGGACGGTTGTTTTATTAGTCTCTTTGATTTTCGCTGTGTCATTTGGCTGCAATCACGCTGAGGTAGATCGTTGTTTGGCAGTGGGGCTGTTTCTGGTTCAGAGTTCATTTCCCCGTCGTTGCCCATGTTCTCTGTAATTCCCTGAGGTGCAACTGTTTCCCTCTCTGGTTCCACTTCCTGAGTCTCTATTGTACCGTCGTTCCCTTCGAACGGGTTTTCTTCTCCTTGGAATTCATCTTCTTCTGTACCTCCCCCCCCTTGTTCTGGTCATAGGGGAGTTCAGGAATGCCCGCCAGAAGCTGCGATTGTAATTGATCGATATGGCGTTTCCATAGTCTATCGTCAAGACATTGTACAAGGTAGGATCTTGGGCCGGTTATACGAACTACTGTCGCCTCCACCCACAATGGGTCGCCTGATAGGTTTTTAGCGTATCCCAAATCTCCTACCTGGAAGGCACAACAGCGGCTGCTGGATCCTATTGGTTTTTCCGGTTCGTAAGCTGGGTGTAACCGGTCGAGGTGGGAGCAGAGTTTTCGTCCCATTAGCAGTTCGGTGGGACTTTTGTAGGTGACGCTATGCGGTGTGATGTGTTGTAAAAAAAGGATTCGATTGATCTTGTCATCAATGTAGTCGTAGTCTACCTTCTGTAAGGTTTTCTTCACAAATTGTACCACGCATTCTGCTTTGCCATTGGTCGCAGGGTGTGCAGGCGAGGTGAGCGCATGTCGAATGCCGCGGTCAGCAAGGTACTGCTCGAACGACAGTGCTGTAAATTGGGGCCCGTTATTGGATACCAGAACGTCTGGTAGTCCGTGGGTTGAAAATAGTCTTTCCAAGGTTTTGATGACCGACTTGGAGGTCGTAGTTGTCATGCGATGAATCTTGAGCCAATTTGAATAGGCGTTGACAGTTAGTAGAAAGGTGTGGCCTTTGGTCAGCCCCGCGAAGTCCAAGTGAATTCGGGACCAGGGTCCGCGTGGTGTCTCCCATTCAGTAGGAATGGCTTTAGGTGGGGCGTTGCTCATTTCCTGGAATTTTGGACAAGCTTTAACCCAATGTTCGATTTGCTTGTCAATGCCCGGCCACCATGTGTAGCTTCGCGCAAAGGCTTTCATTCGCATGATGCCGGGGTGGCCATCGTGCAAGGTTCTCAGACGCGCTTTCTGGAGTCGTTCTGGGATAACGACTCTATTGCCCCAGATGACACAGCCTTTTTGGGAGAAAAACTCGGTTTGTCGAGTCTTGAATGGTGTGAAGTCATCTGATAATTGGTCCAATGGCCATCCGCGTTCTACCCAGCTTAGGACTCGCGCTAAGGTGGGGTCACGTTTGGTTTCTCTCGCGATATCTCGGGCGGTTAATGGCGGCGAGTTGAGTGCCTCAATTTGCAACGTGGTTACCATTGGTGCAGGATCGTCGAGAGTCTCTGGAAGTGGTGCTCGGCTCAATGCGTCGGCGTGGGGAATGGCTTTCCCCGGGTGGTATTGCAGCCGATAGTTATAAGCAGCTAAGAATTCTGACCATCGAGTCATCCTAGGGGATAATATGTAGGGAGTCGGCTTATCTCCAGCTATTATCCCCAATAATGGTTTGTGGTCAGTCACGATAGTAAAAGCCCGGCCATACACGTACTCGTGGAATCTTTTAATGGCTGACACAATTGCGAGGGCTTCTTTATCGATTTGTCCAGAATTTCGCTTAGTCTTTGAAAGAGTCTTTGAAAAATATGCAACAGGGGCTTCCCATTCGGCAGTACATGGCTCAAAATGGCGCCCACTCCGAAAGGCGAAGCATCACGTTATATTTAATGGCAAAGTCTCGTTATACTGCATGAGTACAGAATCAGAAGTGAGCAGTTTTTTCACGTTGCAGAACGCCTGTTCTTCTCGGTGACCCCATAACCAATTTGCTTTCTTATCTAACAACCGGTGTAACGGTTCAGCAACCGTTGCTTTATGCAGTAAAAATACATTATAAAAATTGATGAGGCCTAGGAACGCCTGGAGATCGGCCTTGTTTCGTGGCCTGGGAGCATTTTTTATCGCCCTTAGTTTCCTTTCAGTAGGGTGAATACCCTGGCTATCAATTAGGTACCCTAAAAACTCAACACTGTCAGTACACAATTTACATTTGTTTTTCTTTACTTTAAGACCGGCCTCTTGGAATTTTTTTAGGACTAATTTTAACCGGTCCTGTAAGATTTTTTTTGTAGGGGCCGCAATTAATACATCATCAAAATAAGGGACCATGCCCTTAATCCCTTGTAATAACCTCTCCATAAGGCTCTGAAAAATCCCCGGGGCTACACTAACTCCGAATTGAAGCCGGGTACAATTAAAGGCACCTCGGTGCGTCACAATCGTTTGTGCCAGTGCCGTCTTTTCATCAACAGGTAGTTGCTGATATGCCTGAGCTAAATCTAATTTAGCGAAGACTTTCCCGCCCCCCAGGGAGTGGAGGAGATGCTGCACCACCGGCACTGGATATGCATTCTGCTGTAGGGTGTGGTTCAAAGTGGCCCGGTAGTCCCCACAAATTCGGATCGACCCATCTGGTTTAATGGGTGTTACGATTGGGGTTTCCCAGGGGGAGTGATCGATGGGCTCTAACACCCCCTGAGCGATCAGTTTGTCGAGTTGTTCGTTGATTTTCGACTTTAAGGCAAACGGAACTCGACGGGGCTTAAGTCGAATGGGAGCTATCTTTGGGTCTACACTGAACGAGATCGGGGTCCCCTTGTACTCTCCTAAGCTGTCCGTGAAGATGTCCCTGAACTCATGGATGAGGTCTCCCTCCCAGTCACTTCCGCTGACTTGGTTTATGCCAGCCACTTCAATGCCGAGTGGCACGAACCATTGGAGGTCTAGTAGGCTAGGCCTGTCTCTATCGATGACAGTTAGTGGTAAGTACGCTGTGTGCTTCTTGAAGGAGACTCGGACTCAGCAGGAACCAACAACGGGGATTCGATTCCCTTGGTAGTCCTTGAGGATGAGTCTTTGGAAGCGGAGATCTTGGCGTTGAATCGTGGGGATGAGTTGTTGAAGGGTCTTCCAGGACACCATCGAGAGGGACGATCCCGAGTCGACTTCCATGTGGCAAGGCTGGTTCTCGATTGCTACTGTGACTCGTATTTTCTTGGTGTCTAAAGCTGAGGCATGACCGATAGTGATAGTATGGTGAGCCTCTTCTCTCTGCAAAACTCGATTTCTGTAGGAGTGGTTTACTGGCTCTCGCCGTACAGGACGGTTTCCTGTCGATTGGCGATAGTTAGTCCCTTTTGAGGCCTGGCCGGGTCCTGGTAAGCTTCGGCAGACCCGTCCAATGTGGCCTCGCTTCCCGCACTCATGGCAGAGTGCGTCGTGGAATTTGCATTCGGACCTGGCATGGTTGGCCCCACAGCCAGCGCAAGGGCGTAAAGGCTTTGGGTGGTCGTCCCGGTCAGACCGCAGTCGATAGACCCCTTCTTCATCGCTGTTTGACGACGAAGAGAGGTCCTCGTGGTGCATCATTGCGAGCTGTCCTTCTGACCTGGATAAAATGTCGCTTGTCGGTGGTGGTACCGGAGCGCGGTTTCGGCGTAGTTGTGCAGCCGACTTCCTGGTTGCTTCTGCTGCAGTAACATCAGCGATGGCGTCGGCAAGGCTGATGTCGCCTTTTGCCATCAGCTTGCTTTGAACGCCTGGTGCATCTAGTCCCAGAACTATGCGATCTCTTAGTGCTTCTTCTAAATCGGTGAATCCGCAGAGGCCTCCCAAATTTCGGAGGTCTGCTATGAAGTCAGCCACGCTTTCTCCCTTTTGCTGGCTCCTCTGATAAAACTCGTGCCGTCTCACGAGCGTAGGCACGGTCGGTGCGTAGTGATCTCGTAGGAGAGGTTCGAGGTCATCCCAATCCATCGCCTTTACTTCTTGGGGTTTTGCTAGTGCCTTAGCTATCTTAAATATGGTTGGACCACAATGCATTAGGAACACCACCCATTTCTTTCCTGGTGTGGCGTCCTTTAAGTTGTTGGTTTCTAAGAACATTTGGAAGCGATCCATGTCGGACTCCCAGTCCTCCTGTACTGGATCGAATGGAGCGGGTGGTACGATGCCGCCGGACATGGTTCCGTTGTGTAGCGTCGACTGTCACGTGCTTGGTGTTCTTCGAAGTTTCATTGGTTCAGATGTCTCCACATCCCATCCTCGTCGCCAGTGTTATGTTTGGAGCATGGGCAAGAAAGAATGGAGACAAGCCTCTGAACGGTGAACTTCAGCTCTTTATTTACATAGTGACTTCTGGCATCTATAATAGTTTTAACCCGCCTTATATAGGCAAACCCCGTAACTATTAACCAATAACCAACGAGGAGCGCTAGCTCTCATAACCAATAGGAACTCTCTGTTTACAGGCCAATTGGATTCCCCGGAGCGGGCCAATCCGATCCGGCCGTTTAACAGCCAATCAGAAGTGCAGGGCCAGAACCCTGCACTTTACTCCAAGGTCATGCTTTATTAAACTTTATACGTTCACAACAGTTCCGTCTTTCAATTTACAAAGAAACAGAACCAAAAATAATGTTAACAGTCACCAAGAAGTAATTATATCAGACTTGGTTATTTCTTGAGTTTTGCTGCATCTATTTAATCTATTTAAGAACATGTGAAGAAGTTTGATAGGGACAACCAATGCTATTAATTCAGCATTATATTTTTCTCAGTGGCCAACCAAATGCCAATAAAGGTTTTTCAAGAGAACACAGTATTCTCTGTGTTCTATTGAAGTCATTCATTGAATTAATATGTAGATAAATTAAGAGGATGAGATATCCAAACTTCTCCAGAAAAAGGAAATGTTTTAAAATAATTTCTCAAAGGCAGAGCTTTGCTATAGTTCTAAGGACAAAACCCAATGGGATGATTTCCTCATTAGCGTTTCCTTTGGATTTTAACTTTAGAAATCAGAGCATAAGCAGACATTCCGGAGAACTGAATACACAATGGGAAAAAAAAAACATTTTGCAAAAATCCTTTTTTGTAAGAATTCCATTTCACCCATGAGGATTTTTTGAACATTTTCTTTTCCTTTGAAGGAGTGAGCTTAAACATAGCTGGGGAGGTCAGGTTCATATTCAACTTCAGCTTTGGAACTCACTACTAATTTGGACCAGGAGGTACTGTATTTTACAGTTTAGTGACAGGATAGCTGAAGTAATGACAACATCAGAAGAAGGAATGCCATGCACAATGACTTATTTGTCTTTCAAGGACAAATAAGTGGATAATTCCACTTTTTCAACTAGCATCATAATGCAATGAAGGGGAAAAAAAGTAGTCATGTGGATTTACGAAGGAAAAAAAATCACTGTTGGATAATATCTTCATTGAAATAAACTAACACATAAAAGTATATCAAATTCTCTACAATTCTTCCACAATTCTTCATCAAGTAACATAAACCTATGGGAAAAAAGAAAAAAAATATCCTCAAATTAGATTATATATTATAGCCATATTCTTCAATTCAGTTTTAGGAACATGTTCACACACTAAATTAATTTCTCAGCACTGATTTTATTAATTACTGTATTCTTAAACAATTTAAATTGCTTTTCCCTTGCCGATTACCAGTTTGGCTGGCTTCACAAGAGAACATCATGGGGATCAATGGCTATTAGCCTTGCGGGCAGGGTGGCTATTTTGGAAAGTTATTCAGATGAAGACTGTTATGTATTGAATATATATAGTTGTGTTAAGCCCTGCCAAACTTACAGCCGGGTGAATTGGTCTGGGCCAGGAACTATGGGAGTGGAGCACCTTGGGTGGCAACTAGGGTAACTAAGGTAATAGGCTCCTTGTCATACGAGGTTATTCTGGGGAATGATCAAACAGTCAAACGCCACATTGATCAGCTATATTGTCAGCAGGCTGAGCCAGTCCTGGATGATGATCTTTATCAGTTTGCACTAGATAACTGTTTTCTTTTGAATTTGTCTACACCTCTGAAGAAATGTGGCCACCTCTGAAGAAATGAAGGTACCAAGGGCAGTAGAGCTGCCACCACTCACAGGTCGCCAAAACACTCATGAAGATGGATGTTTTGGATGTTATCCATCACCCAATTGGAGATGGATAAGTGGTGATCCACCAGGATCTGTATGCCCCAGTGGTGGGATTCAAGTTTTTTTTATTACTGGTTCTGTGGGCGTGGCTTGGCAGAGGAAGGATACTGTAAAATCTCCAGTCAGAGATGGTTGCCAGTTCTCCGAACTATCAACATTTCCACTACCAGTTCTCTAGAACTGGTCAGAAGCTGCTGAATACCACCTCTGGTGGGCCCCCAGTTTATCTCAAAGACTATGAATATTGAACGGACTGGGGGTAAGAACTATCCTGGGGGAAGGGTGTTATGTATTGAATATATATAGTTGTGTTAAGCCCTGCTAAAGTGAATTAACCTTAGATGACTCTAACTGTTAACTCTAACTATTTTGGAGAGAAACTTAGAATATTCATATTTGGGTGGACTTTTTCAAGTATTATGATTGATTAAGGACCTGTGGGCCCTAGAATATAAATTTCAGGCATTTTGCCTGCTGTTCCGGGTTTTCAGTTTTGAGTCAATAAATGCTGTTGTAGCTGGTCTGCTTCTTGCCTACTGAAGCTCACTAAACAGTAAAGACTTTCTTTTATAGTTGGTTGGCCACTATGAGACCAGATTGCTGACTAGATGGGCCGGGACCCAGGAGTCTAATCCAATAGAGACTGCTTATGCTTTTATATTCCATCTCTGTAGATACAGAAATGTTAGACTTCATTCTTTGTCCATATAATGTTTTAAATATAGTTTTGTATAATAGTTTTAAAAGTTGCTTCATATTTCCCCCTTATGGAGATGTCTCCTAAAAAGAAAAAGACAGAACACACAATTCTTTTTTCAGTGGAGAATTTTTCAGGTGTTCTCTAAATTTTCTTTCTATTTTATTGCACTATAAATATTATATCTACAATACACACATTAATTCAAGTGGGTTTATAATGAAGATATTATAATGCTGACAATCTTTCATCCCCTCACCCCACTCCTAATGATGACCCTATCAGGGAATTTGCCTTTGTCACAGTCACTGTATTCAACTATTTCACTGAATGATTTATCAAGGCTCCAGATTGCTTTTCTATTTGGCCATTGTCAGCTGGGTGTCTATAAGCTGAATGAAGTTAAGCTTTCCACAAACATATACCATTTCACATTTGCTTACGTTGAATATCCCTTGCCATATTTTATCCATATATCTTATTTGCATACTCTATCTTTTTTTTTTATAACAAATTTTATTAATTTTACAAAAACAATACACAATCCAAGCATAACAACTTGAAAAATCTTTTGTTGTTATGTCATGCTCTATCTTTTTTAAATGCTCTTTTTATTGCAGGAAAATGGTTTGAATAGTAAAGGCAGCTTGGTCCACTCCAAAGTACTGAATTGAAAAATGTATCCAGTGTTGCTTTTATTAATGATGTTGGACTTGCTGTAACATATTTCCTTGCTGTTATATTGAGGTTACTCTATGGAACTGCCATCCTAGCATTACGTCTGTCCTTCATGTCTTCACATGTTGCATTCAAATAGGCATTCTGTAAATACAGCTGCTGATAGCCACTTTCAGAAATAGTAAACTAGGAAACATCATTTTACCCAGATATTAATATAATTGTCAATTATTATATTATTGATATACTTTCTTAACCTCATTCATCCCAATTGCACTCTCAGAACTAGAATGTAGCTCAGAGATTTAAAGTGTTGTATATTTTATTTATAGTAAGGTTAATTGTCCAATTTCTTAGAAACAATAAGATACAATTAACAGAACACTTTGATTTTTTACTTCCAATGACTGAAAGATGATTACCTTGGAAAAATAATAAAGCCCAAATCTTAGTAAGGATCTAAATAATACTTGTTGAGTTGTGAAGAAAAGCAAATTCATTTAATCCCTATTTGCATGTGCCAATTAGCCAAGTATTAATCAATCTTCTATATAAATGGAAATGAAAGTACTAAGCTTTTTTTGTGAGATAATGTTTTCTCATTAACACAAGTGCAACTTCCTAACACTTTTTATGTTTTTTAAAAAAGCTTTTTCCGCACTAAAAAACAACAACCCAACATGAAACCATAGTCATTTATGAGTATTTTATTGTTTGGCTTCACTATCACCAACCAGAGATGGACTTACTAAATATGGATTCTCACTATGACAAGACTATTAGTCCACCATCACAGCCTCCTGATTTTTTTTAAAAAAATAACCCTTCTCTTTCCTTCTCCGTATGCAAGCAGAATTTCCCATCATATGCATTTTAGCTGATCCCAAAAGTCAGCATGAGATATTTTTAATCTGACATTTATATTTAGTTCTATTTCTCTTTAAAACACTTTTTTTAGTTTAGGAAAATTCTTTTTAATACAAAATAAATCATAATACTAATTTTTGCACTCATTTTTCGCTCTTAATGGAATGCACATAAAGGATGCCCATTTCACACTGTGTGGCTAAACTGTCAGACAATAAAGAATTAAGCGTTCAGTTACAATTGTCCCTGTTGTGTACAGAAGGATTTGTCAATATATAAGTAGAAATTTATTGCAAGTTTCTAAAGCAAAGTCTGATTTGTGAAAAAAATAACATCAGAACAATGGGAATTTTGATTACATATATCTGTATTTTAAAAAAAATGAGAAAATCATTTTTTGTTCTAATGACTTAATTCTACAAGCCTTCCTTATAGTGAATACAGAGAATGGGTAACTAGTTTGAATAGAAAGTATTTATACTTTGTTTTATCACTTGCACAATTAAGAAAACAATGTACACTTTTGCAGACAGACACTTTTGAGCACTTGCTCCTAGCTGACAAAATGAGACATACAGCCACCTCAGGGACTGAGACAAGACAAATGTAGTGGGAATGAAATAGGATGGGAGACAAACCCCTCCAGCAGCTTCTACCCTCTCCCCCCCTCCACACCATCAAAAAGCCTTTGACACAGGGAAATGTCAAGAAAAGTTGCTGAAAGCTAACTTATACATTTCATAGATGGAGCGTAAGGAAACGGTTTGTAAAAAGGCTCAAATGAATGTTATCCTTGCTATCTTTTAATGTTAGAAAACTAATTAACATTTCATCGCATGAGACTAGAGTGCTGTAAACAGAAGAATAAATCTCAACCTACCAGTAATGGTAAGCACTCTGTCTGAGCCCTTTTCCTTCCTTAGCTATTGAATGTTCCAGTGGAAAATGAATGGCGGTGGTTATATCTGAACAAATGGTTTGCTATTTGCTTGCTGGCTTTACACCAGCTACACAAAGATTATTCATATTTAAAATATTAAAGCGTTACATGCACATTTAATAAATACTTTTATTACAAACTCCCTAAGAGATGCAATATATTTTAAGTCTCCCAGGATTTGTAGGTAAAGTCAGCATTGCAGATGAGGCCTTTAATGCATGCACATTTGTAACTAATGGCCATAGTTTTGGCATCAGGTACTAAATCTTCTTTATTGTGGTCAGTAAAGTTGGTCTGGAAGGCAAAATTGAAATAATTCCTTCTACCTGTTTATTATGAAAGCTACTAAATGAAAGTTACAGGGCTGTGAATAATATTGGCTAGCTTTAGCCTATGAAATCTCCCTACACCAGAGTTGTCAAACTCCTGGCCCGTGGGCTGGATGCATCATGCACTGGCCATGCCCACACCCAGTTTAGCAAAGGGGGGGGAAGTCCAGATATGTCACATGATGTTGCTGTGATGATGTGAGTTTGACACTCCTGCCCTACACCAATATGCCAGGAGCAATGCTATATTTATATAGAGAAAATGGAACTGTCCTGGTTTGTTCCTGAAATTATATATGATGTTGATTCTGACTTTGGATATACTATGTTACAATTGAGATTTGCAATGGTGAAGCATATAAGCAAGTTTCAACTTGTATGTAGGCTTCCACACAAATTGGACCAATGGCACTATTGACTAACCAACTGGGTAAAGGCTATCATTTATTTAAGCAAATCTATACTTCCTGTCTCAGGCACACACTCACAAACACACTATTGAAAATTTTACTGAGATGTTTGTGAAACAAATGAAGAAAACATGAGCACAAACACACATACAACAAAATTGAAAAATCATCTCCCCCAAAGCCCAGCAGGCTTGACTTTAGAGAAATCCAAATCCAATCTTTTCTTATTTTAAAAATTGTATTGTGTAGCAGCGTAGAAGTAAAGTATAATAGTTAAATATATATAAATGAGAAAAATTCCATTTCAAATCTTCCTTAAGCTGTGAACTCACCTTGGGCAAACCATTTTGTAGGAGCTTCAATTTATTCTAAAATGACGGTATAAAACTAAAATCTCTTTAACTGGCAATTAAGTACCTCGGAGCCAAAATGGGATAAACTCATATTACATTCTCATATTACAACATTTATTTTAAAGATTGGGGTATTTCAAAAGACAGGTAAAGAAACTGAAGAATTTTCTGCTCAATCTTTATTCAGATCTATTATAATCTTCCTTTTCTCTTACAGATATATAGAATATTCATTTTTTTCAGTAATTTACGAACTTCACCATTTACTTTTCTTTGCAAATGTCTGAAGCAACTGAGCTTTCTTCCATATGATGAAGTGTTCCATCCCATATGAACTGCAATGCCACAATGCAAGAGCATTTTATATTGCAACATTGTGGTGCACTTTTTATGATTTGATTCCCTTGGAAACATCCATGTCATCTTACATTCTGAACCGAAATCTGTCATGTGCCATGGATATCACTTCCTGCCCATCATTTACAAACTGAGATTTTCACATTATACTTTCTAATAAGACAGTTAATAGTTCTCAAACTGCCTACAACATTTCCTTTTTATAGTAAAAATGGTACTAATCATTTTAAACACACTTCCGCCAACATACAACCGATCACAATAGAAACACAGATTTATCAGGCTGCGCTCCTTTTAGATCCCAAGAAAGAAATACTCAGACTCCATGGGGTAGAGCAAAGTTATCCTTTTACTGGGAAATAAAGTGGTAGCTACAAAGCAATTCCGAAACTGAGAAATTGGCGGGTAGAATGCATATACAAAGAAATAGGTTTGCCCCCACCCCCCAAAGTTCAAATGATTCTTCCAATTAAAACTTTTGAAACAGCTCATGTGGTCATCTTCAGATGGTGATGAGACGTCTTGTCAAATGACCTTGACATATTTTGATAAAAGTTCGCAGTTGCGCAAAAGAGGAAAAGATAGCCAGGAAACGGAAAGTTAAAGACAAGAATCACCCCTCCCCTTGCTAGCCCAGCAAGGAATGCAAACACCTCCAGCTTTCTTCCCATATAAAATCCCCCCTCCCACCGTTGCCATGACAGCCGATAGAAATAATGAAACAATAGCAGAAAGGTAGAAGGGGAAAGCATTTTAGCAGAAAGGTAAGAAGGGGAAGGTATCTTGAGGCTGACACCCAGGCAAGTTCAGGCTATCTTATGCGAGCTTGTCTTTAACCTGGTGAATACTCTGTTAATTGATGTACTATTTATATTCCACTAACTAGGAACTATATGTTATGTACTGATATATAGGATAGAGGAGGAAGTGGTGCTGTCAAGCATCAGAGAAATCAGGAGATCCAGACAATTCAAATGAGTATAAACATTTATTGTAAGCTTAAGCTCTCTATAAAAATCTGAACGACTGACAAGCGAAGCACTTTGGAGGTAGATAAGAAATTCATGGCGGGCTGGACTTAGATCTCTTGTGGGCACAAAGGGACTCATGATGTGTTTGACCCTTTCCTCTGGCTCAGCCTGCTTATCTCCAATAGGTGCATTTTTCAAAGCTGGATTTTTTTAAAAAAAAATAAAATATCTTTTTCAAAAAGGAGAATAATGAAGAGAAAAAAAAGAACTTCATTAAGTCTGAGAACAGATAACATTCCTCATATGTATGATATGTGGAACCTTTTCTCTCCTAAAGCATAAAAACCTCTTAAAATAACTATACTTAAATCAATGCATTTGTAAAAAGAGGTCATACTTCACTTTGCACCCTTATTAGTTGTATTATCTTGTGTTTCCTTAGAGTTTTATTGAAGAGGTATCCCTACACTGCTCTCACACGAGCAGGTATCCCTACACTTTTGCACACATCATATACATTCAAAGAGCTTCAGATCTGCTTGCATAAAGATGCTGTTATAACAGCCATGATATTCCCTTTTGGCATTAAATCTGAAGTGCTGAACAGCTCTACTACATGAGCACAAACAGAAACACACACACACAAATACACACATCACAGATACATTAAGTATTTGTAGCAGGACCTGATACTTTTTCAATCACTGTTGCTGTCTGTTATTGAAGGAAAAAAACAAGTCAAGAAATGGGATATAAAATAACAACAATTATCTCTTGTAGCATCAGTACAAATAAACGTGAAAGGGAGATGGTGTAAATAGTCATAGTTGTTTTTATTACCTTAGTTAATATGATTCTTTCACAGCATTTTATAAGTGTATAAAAGTTAATATGCTTAGGTTTAGTAAAGTTTATATGACTCACCTCCATACCAGAGATGGTATTCAACCAGTTCACACCAGTTTTGATGAACCGGTGTGAACCAGTTGAATACCACCTCTGGTATGGAGGTGAGTCATTCGGGCCAACTGGTAGCGATGATTTGGCATGGGTCGCCAAACTGGTGGTAACTCCTGGCTGGCCATGCCCCATCCCGGTCACCAGGTTGCCCAGTCGCTCACGTGCCCCAGTCGCCTCTCCTAGCTTTCCCTACCATGTGGTGGCCATGGCACAGCTCGGGCAGATGTCCCATGGCTGCTGCACATGCGTACTGTGTGTGCAGCTGCTACACATGCAGTGCACATGTGCAACAGTCCCAGGACACCCACCCACCTGCCTGCCCTCCTGGAGCATGCTTTCTTCCTTCTCCTGTTAGATGTGCCTCTTCCAGCCTGGCCCAGCCCGGCCAGCCAGCAGGTGGGTGGGTGGATGTCCTGGGTCTTCTTGCCCCCCTTGTCGTGAAATGCCTACAGCTATTGCATGCTTTTTTCGGTGTGGGAGTCCAGCCCCACCAAAAAAAGCACACCCTATTCTATGTGCCGGGCCTGGCAAGTCTGAGCAGCCGGTACATAGAACAAGGTGGCACCGGATCATTGAAGAGGTGGAGTGAAGCTGGAGATCAGTAATTTTCATTGCAAGAATTTTCATTGCATTGCTGTGTGTTCTCCAGCTCCATTGAAAAAAGTACAACATGCACTGGCCCACTGGAGAAGCGGAGCGGCAGCTACAGGGTTCTCGCACTGAAAAAAGGGCAGTTGGAGGTAACTGCTTGCACTGAAAAAGAGGCAGCTGGAGATGGCTCTTTTTCAGTCTCCAGCCACCTCTTTCACAAAGCAAGAAGCCTCTCCCAACTGGCCAGCTGCTCTCCTCCTCCTCAGCCATACAGAACAGGCAAAGAAGCAGGAAAGCAGACAGCCAGTTGGGGGAAGTTTCTTGTGCCAAAAGAGGCAGCAGTGGAGATGGAAAAAAAAACCACCTCCAGTCACCTCTTTCACAGCGCAAAAGAGGTGGCCATCCTCAGCCATACAAACAGGTAGAGAAGGAGGAAAACAGGCAGACAGTCACGATCTTTATTTGGGCTGTTTTTTTGTCAGCCCTGGGGTGGAGGGGAGAGAAAGGAAATCATCCTGTCTCTGAAGCATCAGTCATTTGACTGAGTGGGCATGGCCAACTCAATGTCACTCTCAGCAAAGTGCATGCCCACCCAGTCACATGACGACGAAGCCACACCCACCACCAACAACACAACTTTGTGTTGACACAATCATTCAACATTTTGTATGTAGTCTAACTTTTGCCAGTAACCACACTGTAATACCATTCTATCAAATATTTAGGAAAAATATTGATGTTCTAAGATAATAAATTAGATATACGAGGCAATATTTTCATAGCCTTTCAGTTATTATTTCAGACTAATTTGTCTCTGATTGTTTAAGTACAAGTAGTACTTGACTTGCATTCATAACTGAGACCAGAATTTCCATTGCTAACTAAGACAGTTGTTAAATGAGTTGTGCTCGATTTTATGACCTTTTTTGTTATGGTCATTCAATGAACCACTTTAGTGTTTGGTTGTCAAGTGAAGTTTGCTTTGCCCGTTGACTTGCTTGTTGAAACCTGGAACAGTTATAAATACATCACTGCTGCCAAGTGCCTGAATTTTGATCACACAACTGTGGGAATGGTGCAATGATGTTAAGTGCAAGGATCGAGCATAAGACACTTTTTTTCAGTACTGCTGTAACTTTGAATGGTCACTAAATGAATTGTTGTAAATCAAGGACCATCTGTATAAAATAAGAGGTCACAATGAATTTGGAAAAATTAGTGAAAGTGATGCAAACTGATGGAGATTTGTCATGATAAGCAAGAAGTTAACTTGGATGCTAGGATTTCTGAGAATTAGCTGAGAATTAGCAACTTGCAGGATGTAAAAAGAGAACTTGTTAATAACATTGTTAATGAATGGACTATCACTAATTGCCAGAAATATCCATGTATGTTCCCCTATGCACTTCATAAAAGAATCTAAAAGATAGTTTAGATCTAGTTTATTCTCTAATTTTAATTAGAATCTATGCATTTCATCCTTGCTGTGGGCCAACCAAGCATCGGTTGCTCCCTTTTCCTGTTATAGAGAATTAAAAGAAAAAACACTGAAGCAACTGACATTTCTATTCTTCACATGTTGTTTTACTGTTAAGGAATCTTACTGATCTAACCTTGGTGTTTGTCTAGGGTAACCTTAAGGGCTTTTATAACCTTTTTGTAAACTTAACTGCCAATCACCAGACAGAATGCAATTAATCTTCAGAGATGAAGTAGACCTTTCCTCTAGTTTTGAAAGCAAGAAAACAGCCTCAGGTATTTAGGCAACTGTTTGAACTTTTCTAATTGGTACAAACTGTCTGTAATAATTCCAGTTTCCCTCTGCTGACCCCAGCACTCTGCTATTTTAAGCTAATACACTTATCATGATGTTATTCAGTGTTATATGATATGAGGAAAAGGGTCTGAAGCTGGCTAGGATTTTGAGACTGACATCTGTCTAGAGCTAGGCTATTGCACTTTAAAGTACAGCACTGACAAAACACATCTCACTGATGCATTTAATTATACCTAATACTAGGATACTGAATGTTTAATTTTTATTATCACCAATCTGCAGATTTTCAAAGAGGTGTTTCACTTCAGTGATGCTGAAAATCACCTGTTTGAAGTCCCAAAGGTGCTTTTTCAGGAAGCAACTGGGCTTCGTTTTTTTTCTTTGAAGATGTTTCACTTCTCATTCAAGAAGTTTCTTCAGCACTGACTGGATGATGGGGAATGAAAGGATTTATATTCCTTGCAGACAGCTGGTCATTTGTATCCTTTGAGAGAGTTGTTGAGGCACTTGGAGGTTTCTCTTTGTCCTCATGGTCACCTGAGGAGTGCAAGTGGTTCCTGTAGTCTGCAATTTTTTTTCTGGAAATCCGTTCATACTCTTTGCAAAGCAGCTTCCTCTCACTTTTCAAGTATTTTGGGTGACTTCTGGAGACTTTTCTGGCACTCTCAGTCACTGGAAAGGGCTACTGCAAGTTTATGCCAGAGGAAACAACTGGTACAAAGAACCTTGATGGACAAATCAAAGTATTCTGCATCTTGATGAGATAAATAGTACCATCTGTGAGGTGCAAAGCACCTCATTGATATGAAATGTAGCCATTACCTGTTAGTTCCTTAAATGCAAGCAAATGCAAGCAAAGTGTCACTACTTTCCTTTTACCAATTATGTGATAGTACAAAGGAAAATCTGTGGTTTCTGCATAAAATAAAACCTTTTCAAACCTGGAGAAAAGGAATTTAAATACCACTGGGACTAATATACAGGATATGTATGGGACTCAGCAGAGTCTGAAGTCAATTTGGGGCATTTAAGCTAAACTGGATCACTGTGGCTTCTTGCTGAAGTGCAATTTCTTTAAAACTGCATCCTTTCTAAAGCTTTGGAAACAATTAAGCACTTCTGGGGACTGCAGAAAAGCAAGTAAGCTATTGTTATTTTGCTTTCACTTTTCAGAAGTTAAAAAAAAGCCCCAAAATGGCATGAGAGGGAAATTAGGTTGTCTTCTAATATAGAGAACAGTTTATCAAGGCATTACAATCACTTTTCTTTAAGGAAGAACTATAAAATCATACACTTTTCAACACAATATTCTGCCTTTTGTAAATTTTGCTGTACCTAACTAGAAAAATCTAAAGAAATTTGACAAGATCAATGAGAATGTAATTAATAGCTTATGTATCTTCCTGGTCTTTTATTGTTTCAAGATTTTTTAGTTTTTCCATTAACTTTTTTTCCCATCTTCCTAGCCTCTTTCTAATTTTTTTCCTTGCATGTACCAATCCATTCATTCCTATCCTGTTTCTTATTTGAGAAACTAAGTTGACACTATATTAGTCGGGTAACCTCCTTTTTCTTTTTGGTTAGTATTATTACAACCCTGTTGGTCATTGGCCCATTTTCTTGTGATATATGACTTTATTCTATCAGTTAGCTTCTGTAAATAAACATTTGCTGTGCTAATACAGTGTGTTGATTGGAAAATAAGCATATTTAAGAGATGAGAATACAATTCACATACATTGAAATAGAATGTATTTCTTTTTAAAAATACTTTATTACATTTCTACAAAAATATAAAAAAAATATTAAATAGGAAATAAAAATGAAAGAATAGTCATTTTTCTTTCTTTGATACAGTTACAGATTTAAAATACAGTTTACATTTTGATCTAAAATTCAACAATACCTGGAATTTCTAATTGGAATAATAAACCTATTTGTAATTGTCAAAATTAATGTAGCATGTTTTTCAATTTGTAGCAAAAAGTCCAAATATGGTTTCCGCATAGAAACAAAGTTAGACAAAGTCTTTTCTTTAATCAAACTAGTTATTTTTGCTATCTCTGCCTCTTCCCTTAACTTCATTGTCCATTCTTCATTGTGGAAAGCCATAAGACTTTCTATTTCTGTGCACACAAAAGTCTTGCTACAGTTATTACAATATGGAAACAAAGTCCCATATTTTTTCTCATATTGTTTTACCATGAAACCTAAAAGAAAAACTACTGGTTTCAATTGTAAACTTGTTTTAAGAATTCTTTGAATCAAATTACATAATTGGTTTCAATAACTCTTAACCTTTTTATAGGTTATACCAAGGGTAATAAAAGTGCCTTCAGGGTGATTTCCAACATAGGTTGAAACACCATTATACATCTTTGAAATCATCATCATCATTGCATCATCTTGTAGAAATTCTCTTTCAATTACAGTTCAAAGTAAATTATAGTCACTTATTCAACATGTTCTTTCACTAATCTAGCATTATGGATAGAACAAATTTCTTAACCATCCCTAGACAGCAAAGATAATCCTTAAGAGTTTTCTTCTTACCTCAAAAACATGAGTGGTAGTGCATTATTGCAAAAAAAATTATTCTTTTCTTATTTAAACACAAAGACACATTTTGAAAAATCTTCCCCACCAACCAATATGGCACAATAGACAAGCTAGCTAGTCTATAGTTATCAAAAACTGGATGACTATTTTCCTTACAGAAATGTAAGTGATTTAGGGAAACTAAAAATAAAACAGTGTCAGAGGAATAGAATAAATATTGAGAGGTATAGAATCACATTTGATGAGGGTGAATGTGTGTTCTCTAAGCTTGTGGTTGGCTGTGTGTTGGTTTCCGAACATTTTATTACCAGGCTAGGTAACATCTTTAGCAGAGATTAGGGGAATTCATATTTGATTCGTATTTTAAAGGTTTCTTAGCTGATCCAAATTTTTAATCTTTTGGAGTGTCTATTATAATTGACATTTTTAAAAAGTCATCTGATTTACAACTGAATCTGTTATTTGCTATTTAAAAAAATTCATTATTAAACAACATAGAAATACAGTAATGACTTTTTTTTCAAATAGTAGCTTTTCATTATAGGTAGTCCTCAGCTTACACCACTTCACTTAATGACCATTTGAAGATACAATGCAGTGGTGGGATTCCATTTTTTTATTACTGGTTCTGTGGGCATAGCTTGGTGGGTGTGGCAGGGGAAGGATACTGTAAAATCTCCAGTCATGGGTAGTATTGGCCAGTTTTCCAAGCTACTCAAAATTTCCGCTACTGGTTCTCCAGAACTGGTCAAAAGCTGCTGAATACCGCCTCTGATACAATGGCACTGAAAAAAGTGACTTATGACAATTTTTCACACTTATGACCTTTTCAGCATCCCCATGGTTACGTGATTTACATTTGGATACTTGACAACGGACTCACATTTATGATGGTTGCAGTGTCCCAGGGTCATGGTTTGCAATCTCCTGACAAGCAAACCAGATTCACTTAACAAATGTAGCAAGAAAAATAGTTCACTAATTTCACAAAAATTAGTTCACTTACTAATTTAACAACTGGAGTGATTCACTTAACAAATGTAGCAAGAAAAATCGTAAAATGTGGCAAAACTCACTTAACAAATCTCTCACTTAGCATCATAAAATTTGGCCTTAATTGTGGTTGTAAGTAGTTGCTTGGCTGTCTTTGGGCTAAAACTTCCAAATTGCAATTCTATTTATTTGGTGACTTTAGATTTAACTTGCCACAATGAATAAAATAGGTAAAAAAGCAGTTGCCTTGAAATCTTGGAACAGTAGATACCACTAGCCCAAGAACTTTAATTCCTTAACCTATTTTTTTGTGACTCCAGAATACTTTCTAAATGCACTGTTAGTTTCTAGTGGGAAAATCATCAATCCAACATTTCCCCATTTTAATTGAAAACACACTGTTATATAGAACTGCAATATAGTAGATTTCTGCAACATGTTCCACATGAGGTTGCCCATGAAGAGTGTTCAGAAACTTCAACTGATGCAAAATGTGTCTGGTAGATGGTAAATTGTGTTAGATACAGAACAAACCACTACTATGTGTGTTGCACTGATTGCTGGTGTGTTTATGGGTGCGATTCAAAGTTCTGGTGTCCTTTCCCCAAGAAACTATACCTGTCCAATTAGATCCAGCAGGCTGGACATGTTATAGATCCTGTTGGCCAATGAATGTCAGTTAATGAGAACTAGAAGATAGTCCTTCTGTACTGTAGCCCCTGCATTGTGGAATATTTTCTCTTCAGATACTAGAATGATCCCAACCTGTTGATCTTTTGCAAGGATCTAAAATGTGGCTATATTACCAAGCCTGGTGCATGGAATGTGTTATGGGCCATGTTTCTTGGCTTTACTCTGAATTAGTTAACTACCTTGGCTGCTGTAGGTATTTTTTATTGTTTTTACTGTTTTATTATTTTAACTATTTTGTAGTTTTAGGATAAGAAATTGCCCAGAGTCATTTGATTGAGATGGGTTACTATAGAAAATGAATTCATGACACTGTTTTAAAAACAATGAGAAATATCAAATTTGAATAATGGGGAGAGTTGCAGCTAGCTTTGTCTATCTTGAATCAATATCTCATTAAGTACTGCCCACCCCTCCTAAATATTATGTATAATCTTTAACAATCAAGAAGTTGGCCACAAGAGTGGTGAATACAAATAAATAGAATTTACTTGGATGGGAATACCATTTTCTTTTCCTTTAATTTGTGACAAGCAGTTTTATGTGTTAAGTCCTGAGCATGGGCGCAAGGAACGGAGATGAGACATCATAGGGTGACTTCAACTCTTTATTGTAAAATAAGAACAGAGCAAATGCTTGGGCAGCAGCAGCTCTTTTATAGAGTTGGCTGCTGTCAAAACAACCAATGATTTGAGTTTACCGCTTTCACAAGCGTCCAATCAGAGGGGCCCGTTAACAGCCAATCAGACTGGCCAAAAATGACCAATCGCGACTCACTATTTGCGGGCCAATGAGAAGTGCAGGATTACAAGCTTGCTGTAAAGTAAAGCTGTTTAGGGTTGTATCACTGCATTGGCTTAGTCCATAACAACCCTCCCCCCTAGGTTCCGTCTGAGGGGTGGGGTGATATATTCTCGTAAATAGGCAGGTCGCTTCACCTGTCTGCTTGACCTGTGCTGTTCCACCGGTTTCTGTCCTGGCTCTGGTTCCGGTGGGCTGCTAGCTGGGTTGGATGGTGAAAATTGTGGCCCTGGGCTGCTTTCCCTGCTTACGCCAGTGCTGTCTTCCGGGTTCCCTGGATCTGTTTCCATCGCAGTGCTGTCACGCGGCGAGGCCACTCTGTGGCTCGGTTCTCCTTCTGACAGTGAGTATCTCCTGGTTGGTTGTGTAGACTGTTGGGTTTCGATTGTTATTTCTTCTTCGGCCTCCTCAATGTTCCTTCCCCCCCAGCTAGAGATTCCGGGCTGAAATAGGACTAGGTGCTAATCTGGAATGGAGTTGGTCTATGTGGCGTTTCCACATCTTACCACCTGCAGTTTGTAGGTGATAGGATCGAGGTCCTGTAAGTTGCGTTATGGTAGCGGGGACCCACAATGGGTCAGCCGAGAAGTTTTTCGCAAACATGAGGTCACCTTCCTGGAATGCCTGACACTTGCTGCTGGATCCTGGGGGTTGTTCCGGCGTGTAGTTTGGGTGGAGGCGATCGAGATGCGAGTGAAGTTTCCGGCCCATCAGGAGTTCAGCTGGGGTTTTGTTCATGGTACTGTTTGGGGTTATGTGCTGGAGGAGAAGCATCCGCTTTATTTTGTCGTCAATGTCGCCATGGTCCATTTTGTGCAGTCTTTTTTACAAATTGAACCATTCGCTCAGCCCTACCATTGGCCGCAGGGTGAGCTGGCGATGTTAAGGCATGGCGGTTGTCCCGATCTGCCAGGTACTGTTTGAGTGGCAGGGCAGTGAATTGGGGCCATTATCGGAGACCAGGACATCCAGAAATCCCTGGGTAGCAAATAGCTTATTCAGCTTTTTAGTGACCGCCTCTGTGGTGGTGCTTTTCATCTTGTGGACTTCGAGCCAGTTTGAATAGGCATCCACTGTTAGGAGGAAAGTGTGTCCTCTTGTGGGTCCCGCAAAATCGATGTGGATACGGGACCAAGGACCTCAAGGCATTTCCCACTGAGTTGGGGGAGATTTTGGAGGAGGAGAGCGAGTCTCCTGGCATTTGCTGCACTTTGCTACCCAGGTCTCTATCTGTTTGTCTAACCCAGGCCACTATGCCTAACTCCTGGCCAATGCCTTCATCCGCACGATGCCTGGATGTCCATCTTGCAACATTTTTAATACCCTATGTTGCAATTTCTCTGGAATTAAGACTCTGTCTCCCTACACTATGTAGCCTTTTGGGGAGAATAGCTCTGTTTGATGATTCCTAAATGGCTTGAATGTGTCATTGGTTGCACTGACCGGCCAACCCCGTTCCACCCAGCTGAGGACTCATGCCAAAACAGGGTCCTTTTTTGTTTCTAAGGCGATATCTCAAGTGGTCAGCGGTGGCGATTTGAGGGTTTCGATTTGCAATATGGCTAAGGTTGGAGCTGGGTCCTCTATGATGTCTGGTAGTGGAGAGCAGCTCAAAGCATCAGCATGGGGAATGGTTTTCCCTGGGTGGTGTTGCAATCGGTAATCGTAGGCGGCTAAAAATTCTGACCAACGTGTCATTCTTGGTGATAAGATATGGGGAGTTGGTTTGTTTCCCGCCAAAATACTCTAATTATGGTAAAGGGTCTTCCATACACATATTCATGGAAACATTTAATTGCGGATACAGTAGCGAGAGCCTCTTTATCAAGTTGGCTATAGTTCCTTTCGGTCTTAGACAAAGTTCTCGAAAAGAACGCAATAGGTGCCTCATTGCCATTTGGTAGGACATGGCTTAAAATGGCTCCCACTCCAAATGGTGAGGCGTCACAGGTAACCGTTAAGGATAGAGTCTCGTTGTATTGCATTAATGCAGCATCGGAGGTTAAGAGGTCTAGACCTCTTTACTTGTTGGAATGGCCTTTCTTCACACCATCCCCAGACCCAGGAAGCCTTTTTGTCGAGAAGTCTATGTAGGGGCTCAGCTACGGTCGCCTTCTGGGGCAAGATGTTATAAAAGTTAATGAGTCCCAGGAAGGCTTGGAGGTCTGTCTTATTCCTAGGTCTCGGGGCATTTTTGATTGCAGTTAGTTTTTTTTCGGTGGGGTGGATTCCCTGTCTGTCAAGAAGGTATCCCAGGAACTCCACGCTCTCCGTACAAAGTTGACACTTGTCCCTTTTTACCTTCAGACTTTTCTGAGTCTTGTACTAATAACTCTTTAGTGGGGGCAGCTATTAGGATGTCATCAAAATAAGGCACGACGCCTTTTATGCCTTTTAATAGTCTCTCCATTAAACTTTGGAAAATGCCAGGTGCCATGCTTGCTCCGAATTGCAGTCTATTGCAATTGAATGCGCCTCTATGTGTAACTATTGTCTGGGCTTCTGCAATTGTTGTGTCTACAGGTAGTTGCTGGTACGCCTGAGCTAAGTCCAATTTCGCAAATATTTTTCCACCACCCAGGGAATGAAAAAGGTGTTGAACCACCGGTACTGGGTAAGTGGTCTGTTGAAGAGCATGATTTAGGGTGGCCCGTAATCCCCACAAATTCTTAACGAACCATCTATTGGAGTTTCCCAGAGGGCATGGTCAATCGGTTCCAATACGCCCTGGCCTATCAGTTTATCTAGCTGCTCATCGATCTTCGGCTTTAGGGCAAAAGGCACCTGACGAGGCTTAAGCCGAATGGGAGCTACATCGGGGCTGAGATTAAATGATATAGGGGTCCCCTTGTACTTGCCTAATGTTCCTGTGAACACGTCCTGGAATTCCTGGATGAGAGCCTCTTCCCAGTCATCGCTTCTGGTTTGGTGTATGCTGGCTAGTTCAATCCCGAGTGGGGTGAACCACTGTAACCCTAACAAACTGGGTCGGTCATGATCGATGACAGTCAGGGGAAGCGTCGCAGTGCAGTCCTTGAAGGATACTTGGACGTGGCTGGAACCGACAACTGGAATTCTGTTTCCCTGGTAGTCTTTTAGGATGACTCATTGAGTACTGAGGTCCTGGCGGCAGATGGCAGGGATCAACTGTTTGAGGGTTTTCCAGGATACCATCGATAGGGATGATCCCGAATCGACTTCCATCACGCACAGTCGATTCTCAATAGTAACCCTTACGTGGATCTTTCTTGCATCGAATGATGAAGCGTGGCCGATAATAATGGTTTCGTGGGCCTCTTCTCATCTCGTTGAAGAGGCAGGTGCTCGATTTCTGTTGTAATAGTGGTTGTTCCATTGGTGGTTCGGACGGTCCTGGTTCTCAGGAGGTTTGCCTGTCTCCTGACAGAGGTTGTTCTCCCTTTGGCTGGGACTGGACTCTCGCTTGCTTCTGCAGACTTTTGCGATGTGGCCTCTTTTTCCGCAAGTATGGCAGAGTGCATCGAGGAATTTGCAGTCCGATCGTGGGTGGTTTGCCCCGCAACCAGCACATTGGCGCGGACGTCTCTGGTTCCTTTGCTCTCGTTCCGAGCGGAGCCGGGTGACCTCCTCTTCCTCACTGTCTGAGGATGACTCGAGGTCTTTGTGGTGGGTGGTGGTAGCGTGCTTCTCAGTGGCAAGTGGGCTATCATTAGCGAGTTGGCAAAGCGGTGCGTTTGCTCGGCGCATTCAAGTGGCTGACTTCCTGGTTGCTTCTGCGGCAGTAGCGTCGGCAATGACATCTGTAAGGCTGATGTCTCCTTTCGCCATCAGTTTACTCTGCACGTGTGGTGCATTTAATCCCAGAACTATGCGGTCTCTTAAGGCTTCCTCGAGGTTTGCAAAACCACAAAGGCTTCCTAGGTTCCGGAGGTCGGCTACGAAATTCCCAATGCCCTCGTCCTTCCATTGGTCCCTCTGGTAAAACTCGTGTCTTCGTATCAGTGTAGGTACTGCAGGTGCATAATGGGCCTGGAGGATTGGGGCGAGGGTATCCCAATCCAAGGTCTTCACTTCTGCCAGTTTTGCCAGTGCTTTAGCCATTTTGAAAATGGCGGGGCCGCAATGAGTCAGGAACACCGCTCGTTTCTTGCCAGGCATAGCATCTTTTAAATTGTTGGTCTCCAGGAACATCTGAAATGATCTATATACGAGTCCCAGTCTTCGGTTGCTGGGTCGAATGGAGCGGGTGGTATGGCGCTGCTGGTCATCTTGCCGTTTGTTGCGTGCGCTCTTCAGCCACGTGCTCTGTCTTGTTCAATGTGTACTTAGTCAGCTCTATCGTCTCCATATCCCACCCTCGTCGCCAGTGTTAAGTCCTGAGCATGGGCGCAAGGAACGGAGACGAGACATCATACGGTGACTTCAACTCTTTATTGTAAAATAAGAACAGAGCAAATACTTGGGCAGCAGCAGCTCTTTTATAGAGCTGGCTGCTGTCAAAACAACCAATGATTTGAGTTTACCGCTTTCACAAGCATCCAATCAGAGGGGCCCATTAACAGCCAATCAGACTGGCCAAAAATGACCAATCACGACTCGCTATTTGCGGGCCAATGAGAAGTGCAGGATTACAAGCCTGCTGTAAAGTAAAGCTGTTTAGGGTTGTATCGCTGCGTTAGCTTAGTCCATAACATTATGCCCAAGTTCAATTTTAGAAGGAAAGGTAAAATCAAAGGTCAGCACAATATGGAAATCTTGCATTGATCTTGAAAGAACAGATTAGCTCATGCTCATTTCCTTGAGGACATTGGTATCATCAGAGAATCCTGCTCTTATTCATACATCATACTTGTTTTGTATTGGCAGAGCAACTTTATTGAACATCCTTACAGCTACTGTGAAAGAAGTCAGAAATCCTTCCCTATGTGAAGACAAGTTTCACTATGCAATACACAAGGGCAGTCTAGCAATCATTAATCTCTGTCTATGTGCTGTCACTTCCCCATGATCTATCACAGCACATACATAATTAAAAATGGACAGGAGCCACAGCCAAGAGAACATCACTTCTAATTCTGAGTAACCAAAAATTCTTAACATTTTCATCCCTCAATCTATTTCATAACTTGAAGCACATATCTTACACAGGAGCATTAGTTTAGATAAATTATGATTAGTTCAGTGTATCAGCTTCTAAGTGAATATGTGCCAGAAGCTACATAAGCACTTAAGGAATTCTTTGCTCTGAGAATATAAATACTGTGTATCACTATATTTTAATCTAAGAGGCCAGAAATTCTAATAAAGCAATACATTAAGTAGTTGCCCATACTTATGGAAGCATGACTTACTGATAGTCTTCAATTACTGAGATGCTTGAATTAGGAGACCTAATTCCTCCTCTGTTAGTTCTAAGTGGTGTGATATACTTGTGACAATGTTTACTTTTAGCAGTAGTCAATAATCACAGAAAAAAGTCCTAACATAATAATATCCAGACATTCCTAAAATGACTTTTTGTTAGTTTGCTCGTTGCATTGCCTTTTGTTGATGAAGCCATTAATCTACCCATATGTGGGACCAACCAATGAATAAGTAATGGTAAAACAGTCCCATGAGGCCATCCAATTTAGTGCATCATACAGAGCTTTACTCCTAAAAGGATTTATCATACTTTTTTTAGGCTTTAAAGAAAGAATCTTGAAGCCTCCAAGTATGGGAATTTGAATCCAGATGTGGGAGAAAATATCTTGATTTAAATAATTTAAACAGCACAGCAAAAGTCACAGTCATTGTGGAGAAGGGGAAAATGATTTTTCTGTAAAATGAAAATGATAATACTGGAAGAAGCTGCAACAAAGAAATACAATAGGCAATGGTATGGCATATACTTTTGCTAGAAATGGTAATGCAACAAGAAATTTCAGGATAAACCCAAAGGCTGTAATTTTACCATATAAGAATATTAGTTTTTGTTTCTGCTCCCAGTTCTGTTTTATTGATACTTTTTATTGTTTGCCATCCAAACAAACCAGCCACGTTGAAGAAATACAAATATGCTAAATTCTATCTGTTTGAAATATGTGTTGGTAACAAAACCTTGTCTGGAGCACAAAGTTATAGTGGGGATATGATCCTTGTATTCAAGGCCCTAGCGTGCAACATTTTAACTGTACTGTTCCAAATAGATATTTGTATATCGATTTGTAATCTCTTAGAAGACAAGCTAATGATAATTCTTTTCTCTCTGCATCTTACTATGTTCTGTTTTTTGTAGCCATCTTAAACATTTGACATCTAATTTCTTGACTGCCAGCCAAATACAATAACCTGTTATTGTCCATTCTGGAGGTGACCTTAGCTCAAGGACATATTGCATACAGTTTTCATATTTACAAAATTATATGCACATATGATTGGGAAATAGCTGGGGAGCCAATGAATGAGCTAGTTCTACAAAAGTTTGATGAAGGAATTTAACTGCTATAGCTTGTAACTCTATGTCATCTTCATTTGGCAACATCTTTGTTGTGCCATTTCTGTGCTTCAATTTTCCCAGATAATTCTTTTGGGTTAACTGTGTTTCCAAGCATAAGTTTCAAGGAACCCTTCTCTCCAATGTATAAGTTAGTCTAATGTATGTTCTTGAGAAAATGAATCTAATAATTCATATAATCCATTTGCCATTGATTAATTGTTTTTCCTTCAGATCTGCTGCATTTTAAATAACTTTATGAGAATTTACTGGAAAGTTATACAAAAGTGGGGGAGTGCAAAAATGTGAATATTTATGAACAAAAACAAGAACTGAGAATGTTTCCTTGAAATTGAGTCCAGACTTGTAATGAGGCTGATCTGAAACTTAAATGTGCATCACAGCACCAAGGCAGATGACCTACTACTTCCTTTCTTCATTCTTCTTCTTTTCTCCCTATATAACAAATGTCTCACATCCTTTTTAAATATAGAGCTTTGGTGGGAAGTATGTGTTTTTATTTTTCATTTAGAGCTGGGAATCCGTGCTATGAAATAAGCATCTTTCTCTTGATCATATTCTGTAACAATTCCAGAATGTATTATAATTTGGTAGCTGTCTCCTGATTAAAGCATTCTCCTTGATTAATTATATTTTGGCTTTGGACAATGCTGGCTTCTTCTAAAAGTCAGTTCACAATGTCTGGATTACTTGACTGCACATCTGGTTTCTCCAGTGCCTGCAAATATTTATATAGATTTTAATGATTCCCTGTCCACTGTAAGGTTTTACTGCTTTGCTAATCCTGTTACCATCTTCTTTGCTCTTTAACATTTTCCATTCTGGGATTCAATTATGTAAACTGAAAGACAAACAGATTATTTTGGGTAGATTAATCTTGTTCTGACTTTTGTTGACCAAGGAGGCTGAACTGAAATACTTTTCAGAGTTTATATATTGTATATATATTTGAAGTGAAACTACATTTTAAGACAAACAAAAGACATCTAGCAGTGGTCAAAATTAGAAGCAATTTGTGGCATGTTTTAAGGAAAAATGGTTATAGTCAATGGTTATAGCTGTTCCACTTTGCCACACAAGGATCCATGCAGATAACTTTTTCAGATTTTAGATGGTTATTAGTGCTGGAGATTATGATTCAAATATACATTCCAGATAAAATTTTTCTCAATGCTATATTTTCAAAATATTTTAGTTTTTATAATTTTACTATTGTCCTGTATATCATACTTCACTATGATTATTAATATACATACTGGTATCATTCTGGCTATATTGCTTATAAATGTAGAATGTCTCCCAAAGGTGCTTTTTCTTTTCCTTCAAAAGGTAACTGGACTGTTTTTCCCTCCCTTGAGAAAGAAGAAAATGTTTTGCTTCTTATCCAATGAGGTTCATCAGTTCTGATGACAGGGAGGATGGAAAGATAGGTTCTGATAGGATGGGAAAATAGAATGGAAGGATTGTTTCGCATCTTTGATTCTCTTCTTTGTGGCATACCCTTAGATATTGGAATACTGTTATCCTGTCACCTCTAATCCTTCTTTTCATTGAACTAGATATATCCAATTCCATCAACTGTTCTTAATACGTTTTAGTCTCCAGTTCTCTAATCATCTTTGTTGCTCTTCTCTGCATTCTTTCTAGAGTCTCAACATCTTTTTTTACATTATGGCAGCCAAAATGAATGCAGTATTCCAAGTGTGGTCTTACCAAGTTATTATAAAGTGGTATTAACACTTCACCTAATCTTGATTCTATCCTTTATCACATGCCTTGCTGAAGTCCAAGTAAATTATAACCACAGCATTTCTCTGGTCTACTAATGTTATCACTTTGTCAAAGAAGGCAATAAGATTTGTCTGTCATGATCTGTTTTTGACAAACTCACACAGAGAAGCCCAGAGTAACTTGATTAATGCAAACAATATTTGTATCTATTTTCTATTTTTATTTTTATATTTTTAAGAGATTATTTTTTTGCAAAATGAAATATTTCCTTATTAATCTGTGATAAGATGTAATCAGTGGTGGGATTCAATTTTTTTTACTACCGGTTCTGTGGGCATGGCTTGGTGGGTGTGGCAGGGGAAGGATACTGTAAAATCTCCAATCAGAGGTGGCATTTGCCTGTTCTCCGAACTACTCCAAATTTCTACTACCAGCTCTCCAGAACTGGTCAGAACCTGCTGAATACCGCCTCTGGATGTAATACCAGAACCATCAAATACTATCAAAAAGGTACAAATAGTAGGAAACATTATTATAAATATCTACTGGTTAATTTAAAAAAAAATTAGTGTATTTGTAAGAATGCATAATGGTTTCTGGTTAAGATTATATTAAAAGTTCTCTTAGAAAGCAACTTATGTAATCATTATAAAAAGAGCATCTTTCCCTAACCAATACTAAAGCTGCATTTTAATTAATGGGATTAATTATGCACATTACTAATTACTAATTATTTTTAAAATCAAAGCCAACATAATGAACTCTTGAAGTTTTTTTCCTAAGAATTATTTAATGCACAAAAAAGTTCAAAGCAGAAACATCTGAACTTCATCATATATACAGTCCTGCAAGAAGTAAGTATGCCACTCAATCAAATCAGTCAGTAAATTAAGACCTCATCTTTAACTATTTTTTAAAATTATATTTGCTGAAGAAAAAAAAATATTCATATTTAATTATTTTACTCTTTTCTTCAATAATCCTGTTTCTGGTTCCTTTGCTAATGAAAATAGGCCAAGTATGTAGTTCAATTGAACCAACAGGCCAGTGTTGCTGTTCAAACACTCTGAGATTTATGCTTCTTCAGTAAACTCTTCAGAATACTTTGCAACATGGCCTACTTCATTGCAGAGGCAAATTGTTCCACTGATTAACTGTTCTAACTATCAGGAAATTTTCTTTAATTTAGGACAAGAGTCTTCAAACTTGGCAAGTTTAAGACTTGTGGACTTCAACTCTGAGAATTCCTGAGCTAACACTAGAGGAAGAATTCTGGGAATTGAAATCCACAAGTCTTAAAGCTGTCAAGTTTGAAGACTCCTGATTTAGGAGGTTCTCTCTTTGGTTAGTTTCCATCCATTGGTTCTTTCCCTGCCTTCAGGTGCTTTGGAGAATATCCTGACCCTTCTTCTTTGTGGCAGTTCCTTAGATATTAAACTAGACATACCCAGGGGTGGGATTCAAATTTTTTAACAACCGGTTCTGTAGGCATGCCTTAGTTGGTGGGCGTGGCTTGGTAATGTTAGGGATAACATTGTTTACCCTAACTGGTTTAGGTAAAATAATAAATATGTTATCATAGTTTGTTAGTTAAAGTGTCTGCAACTTTAAATATAGGAATGTAATTAAGGGAGTGGTTGTGAAAGTACTTTAAAAGAAGCAAGGAACGTCAGCTTGCTCTCTCTGGCTTTGATGATCCCTAATTACTGCATGGACTCAAGACTGCGTTACTCGAACGGGAGAGAAAAACAAAGGACTGATTTGTAAGTGAACTGACATAGGATATTCTACACGGACTTTGCTAACTGAATATCCTTGAATGGACTGACTAAATGATACATGACTAATGGACTGTTATTTTGACTATGCTATAAATGGAATAAACTATATTTTTGATAGCACAAGCGTATCTGTTATTTTTACTGTATGTTAATAAACATACAAACATATCTCACTCATTTATATGTGTGCCTATTTGACTAACGCTGCACATTCTGTTTAGCTTGTCTCCTTAACCCTGGTTGGGGAACCCAGGCTTAACACTGGTTATGGGCCCAGAGGCTGCAAAGTCAGTTTAACTAGGATAAAACAGATTTATGTAAAAGTGAGAGTTTGTGTTGTTAAACATTACAGTAAACAGACAGCTGTGTTTTATTAATTATAGTTTTATATCCATATAAGAAAACATGGCACAAGTCAATCTACAAAGTTTGTCCCTTATATCCAAATTGGATGGAACAAACTATGTATCATGGTCTATGAAATGTAGTCTGCTTCTACGAAGAGAAGGTCTGTGGAACATAATTGAAAATCCACCAAACGTAGAGGAATGGGATCCAGAGGATGATGAAGATAGACTAAAAAAGAAGAATTTATGCATAAAAATGAACAAGCTATTTGCATAATAGGTTTAACACTGTCTGACAAGCAACTTGTTCATATCCACGGAGAGCAAACAGCTGTTGGGTGTTGGCAGAAGCTGAAGATGATTTATGTTCGAGATAACTTTGGTGCTCACATAAATCTAACACGGAAGCTTTTCAGGACGCATCTCCAGACGAATGGTGATATGCTTAGTCATTTGAAAACTATGCAAAGCATTTTTCAAGAACTGCACGAGAAATAGCTTATTTTCTCTGAACTACACCAAGTCTACATAATTCTATCATCACTAAATGAAAGTTATGACAACTACGTCACTTCCCTTGAAATTTTGCCAAAGGAAAGCCTAACTTTAATTGATATAACTAGCAGATTGATTGAAGAGGCCAGAAGAAGACTTGAAAGAGACCAGTTAAGGAGGCAGCAACCTCAAAAAGAAGATAATGAATCTCCTACTGCATACGCAATTAAAAAGTGTTTTAATTGTGGAGGAAGAGGACATTTGGCAAGATTTTGTAAAAAAGCAAAGTGCCAGAACGCTGGCCAGAATACAAAAAGTCATCAAAAGATAAATAAAAATTTAGAGTTAGCCATGTATACTAACGGAGCTGTAAAAAATAATTTATGGGTGGTTGACAGTGGAGCGTCCCACTGTATAACAAATGATAACAAAAATTTTATTAAAATGTCCAAGAGCACACAGCAGATATCGTTAGCCAATGGCTGAAAACTGAAAGCTAAAGGTCAAGGTATAGCATATTGTTCTTTTATAAAAGAGAATATAAAAATGTTATATGTACCACAACTTAAGTTTAATTTAATTTCAGTTAGAATTTTGGTTAAACTAGGATATGTAGTTACCTTTAAAGGAGATAACTGCATAATTGAGAAAGAAGATAAGAAAATTACTGCATCTTTAAGAGGTGAATTATATGTGTTAAATGATAATGGTTTAAAGGTGGCTAACACGGTTTATGATAATAAGAAACCTCATGATGAATGTATTCACTTGTTACACCGACGGCTAGGGCATTTAAATTTTAAAATGCTTAAGAAAACTGTTGAATTATCTAAAGGAATAAGTTTAAAACCTTGTAATAAGTATTTGCAATGTAATGCTTGCAATCAAAGCAAGAGCAAGGTCAAACCGGCTAATAGAGTTGATGGATTTACTACCAAAGAGCCTTTAGAAGTAGTATTTGCTGATTTAATAGGTCCGAAAAAACCAAGTGTAGGAGGAGCTCGTTACATACTAAGTATAATGGACCACTATTCTAGATATGGGTTTTGCTATTTAATGAAAAGCAAAACTGAAACGTATCAAAATCTCTTTAATTGGATAAAATTTGCTGAAAGGAAAACAAAAAAGAAATTAGCAACTCTTATAACAGATAATGTTACGGAATTTACAAATTATAAATTCCAGAATAGACTTACAATATTAGGTATTCAACATAAAAAGTCTGCACCATATAGGCCACAACATAATGCCTTTATAGAGAGACGAGGCCAAACATTATAATCAATGACACGAACTATGATGTCTGATTCAGGATTACCTGACAATTTATGGGGAGAAGCAATAATGTGTGGTAATCATATATTAAATAATGTTGTTAATTCAACAACAGGTGAATTACCATTCACACTGTGGCATGGTACAAAACCTGATTTAAGTTACATGCACACATTTGGAGCACCAGCATGGGTGCATATCCCTTCACAACTTAGACACAAAGGACAGCATAGAGCTAAAAAATTATTTTTTGTTGGATATGAATCTAATCACAGATCTTATAGATTCTGGGAACCAGGTACATCTAGAGTTTACACCAGTGCTAGTGCTAAATTCCTAGAACATGTAGGATGGAATAGATTAGAGCAAGATTTAAATAACGAAGTAATTATTGAACCCTACAAAAGGCAGAAAGATCAGACTAGTTATAAGAAGAGTCCAATTAAAGAAGAAGTCCATGAAGAACAAATAGGACCAGAACAAGAGGAAACAGTTGATCAGGAAGAGTTAGATAATCAAGAAGAGTTAATAAATGAAAGTCCACCTGTAAGTCCTGTAATACCTAGACGTACTACACGTGTAACTAGACCACCTGATAGGTATCAAGCAAGTATAGTTTGCCAAGTAACTAAAGTTCCAACTAGTATAGATGAACTTAGGATGTATCCTGCTAAGGATCAGGAGAATTGGCAAAAGGCAATGGAAAAAGAACTAAATTCATTAAAGGTAATGAAAGTATATGAAGATGCTAAATTACCTCCAGGAGAAAAATCCATTGGGTGCAAATGGATATTTAAAGTAAAAACTGGAAATGATGGGACTGTTACCCATAAGGCTAGGTTGGTAGCTCAAGGATTTACCGTATATACTCGAGTATAAGCCGAGTTTTTCAGCACATTTTTTGTGCTGAAAAAAATCCCCTTGGCTTATACTCGAGTCAGATTCCCCTCTGGAAAAAAAATGGTGTGGAGCTCCGAAGCTCGGCAGCCGCTTCCCTGCTTCCGTGTTTCCTTTGCAACTTTTAAGCATGGGGGTAATCGGAAGCAGAAAAGTTCTTGCTTGAGGATATATTGTTTTTTCTTTTTTTAACTGTTTTTAGGGGGGGAGACCCACCGCCATGTGAGAATGCTCAGACACGAAATTTATCCAACCGAAAATAAGTGTGTGTGTGTGTGTGGGGGGATTTTAACAGAGGGAAGATGTAGGGAGAAGGCAAAAGCGACGGAAGATCCTTCAGGGGAAACTGAGGGGGAGACTCACCCTTGGTCCAGATGAGCCCTCTTCCCCTTTCTCTAGGCTGAGAAAACAACGCGAGCCGAGGTTGCTTCGGCTCCACTCAGCTTCGTTTCCTCAGCTTCAGCTGCTTTCAGTCCACTCGGGAGGAGGGGGAGGAGGTGGTGGTGGCAGCTCGTGTTGTTTTCTGAGCTCTAGGCTGAGAAAACAATGCGAGCCGAGGTCGCTCCACTCAGCTTCATTTCCTCAGCTCCAGCTGCTTTCAGTCCACTTGGGAGGAGGGGGAGGAGGAGGTGGTGGTGGCGGCTTGCGTTGTTTTCTGATAGTGAGATCATTTCCCAAATTAATTGATTCACTAACCCAAAAGAAGAAGATGTTGATGACAGTGGGAGGCAGGAGTCACTCTCTCCCTTGCAAGAAAAAAGCAACAGCCATTCTTATGATCTCTCCCTCTCTCTCTCTCTCCCCGTAATATAGTCAAGCCCTTTCCAGCACACGGGATCTGCCCCTGCCGCTTTGCACCTTGCAAATGCAAAAACCCCAGGATTTTGCATTTGCAAGGTGCAAAGTGGCGAAGGCAGATCGCGCGTGCTGGAAAGGGCTTGACTGTATTATAGGGAGAGAGAGAGAGAGGGAGAGATCATAAGAATGGCTCTTGCTTTTTTCTTGCAAGGGAGAGAGTGACTCCTGCCTCCCACTGTCATCATCATCATCTTTTGGGTTGGTGAATCAATTAAACCTTTCATGATAGTGAGATCGTTTCCCAAATTTCCCTTAAATCAGGGAAGAAATCAGAAACAAACCTTTGGACTGAGAATAAGCCTGTTCCTATGATGCCATTTTTGTTCACTGCAGTGTGAAAAGTGTGAAAAAACACACTTCTTTTTCTTCATCTTCTTGTTCCCTATTTACTGGTCTCTTTCAAAGAGGAAATTGTGAACATCAAACATTCTCAACTGTCCTAGTGAAAGTTTTTATTGGTTTCTATTTTTATTTTTGAAATTTACCAGTAGCTGCTGCATTTCCCACCCTCAGCTTATACTCGAGTCAATAAGTTTTCCCAGTTTTTTGTGGTTAAATTAGGTGCCTCGGCTTATATTCGGGTCAACTTATACTCGAGTATATACGGTAATCAAACTGCATCTGATTACGATGAAGTTTTCATACCAAGTCTTAAAGCAACATCTTTGAGAGTAGCATTAGTGTGGGCAGCTAAGAAAAACTATGTCATTAACCATTTAGATGTAGAAACTGCTTATCTCCATGCACCATTGCAGCACACTATATATTTGAAAAAGCCAGTTATTTTAAAAGACAATAAAGTAAATAGTAATGATTGTTGGAAACTCAAAAAGAGTCTTTACGGGTTGAAACAATCTGGCTTTGAGTGGAATCAATATATTGTGAAAGAGTTAAACAATATAGGTTTTAAATCTGGTTTAGCAGATCCATATGTGTTTAAAAGAGAAAATAATGGAACGGTGTCATTATTGTTATTATTTACAGATGATATTGCTTTGATAACTAAGACTAATAATGAAGCTAATGAGATTATATCATTATTAGCTAAAAAGATAAAATTAAAGCATTTAGGTGAAATTAAAAATATCTAGGATTGACAATTTACAAAACAAAAAATGGTTTTAAGATATCTCAAGAAGATAAAATTTGCCAATTAATTAAAACGTATAAAATGGAACTTTGTAAACCGGCAAAGACTCCAATGAGTCAGGAAGTTTGCCAAACTGATGATCAAAGTCCCAAATTTGATAAGTCCATATATCAATCTTTGATTGTTAGCTTATCATATATCAGCAATTGGTCAAGGCCTGATAGAAGCTTATAGTGTTAATCAGCTGGCACGTTTTAATTCAGATCTACATCAATGTCATTGGCAATCATTAAAGAGAATTTTAAGATATCTTAAAGGAACAATGAACCATGCATTGTATATAGAACCAAAGGGTGATTTGAGTCTTAGTGCCTATGCTGATGCAAGTTTTGCAACTGACATAAACACCAGAAAATCAACATCTGGGATGGCTGTATTATTTGGTAAGACACTAATAGGGTGGAGGTCAATCAGACAACAGCATATTAGCTTGTCCAAGATGGAAGTGGAATTTTCATGTCTGTCATTACTATGCACTGACTTAATTTTGTACAAACAGTTATTATTAGACATGGGTATAACTGTTAAAGATTCCATTATTGTGTACGAGGACAACCAAGCAGCTATAAAGTTAGCTACTCGTATTGCTGTAAAAACTGGATCAAAGCATACTGATTTAAGATACTTAAATGTTAGAGAATCTGTAAAGAATGGGCTAATTAAATTGGAATACTGCATGACAGAAGAAAACATTGCAGACCAATTTACAAAAGCTCAAGAAGTAATTAAGTTTAAAGAAAGTTGTAACAAATATGATTTAAAGATGTAAATAGTTATATTTATTATTATTTCCTAAAAGGGGAGAATGTTAGGGATAACATTGTTTACCCTAACTGGTTTAGGTAAAATAATAAATATGTTATCATAGTTTGTTAGTTAAAGTGTCTGCAACTTTAAATATAGGAATGTAATTAAGAGAGTGGTTGTGAAAGCACTTTAAAAGAAGTAAGGAACGTCAGTTTGCTCTCTCTGGCTTTGATGATCCCTAATTACTGCATGGACTCAAGACTGCGTTACTCGAACGGGAGAGATAAACAAAGGACTGATTTGTAAGTGAACTGACATAGGATATTCTACACGGACTTTGCTAACTGAATATCCTTGAATGGACTGACTAAATGATACATGACTAATGGACTGTTATTTTGACTATGCTATAAATGGAATAAACTATATTTTTGATAGCACAAGCGTATCTGTTATTTTTACTGTATGTAAATAAACATACAAACATATCTCACTCATTTATCTGGGTGCCTATCTGACTAACACTGCACATTCTGTTTAGCTTGTCTCCTTAACCCTGGTTGGGGAACCCAGGCTTAACAGGTGTCATGTGACTGGGTGGATGTGGCTTGGTGGTCATGTTATTGGCTGGGCATGGCCAACTCAATATCACTCACATTGAGGCACGCATCTCCTCTCCTGGCCTCTTATGACTATGGAGATGCTGCAACAGTCAAAAGTGTGAAAAATGGTCATAAGTCACTTTTTACAGTGCCAATGTAACTTTGAATGGTCACTCCACACAAGCAAAGTAGCAGCAAAGGAGGGAAAAAAACTAAGAGAAGTTCCTGAGACAGGAAGTCTAGTCCTGCCAAGAATGTCATAAGGGTTAACAGAGAGGTAGTTTCTGTAAGCAACAGCAGAGTGTTTCCTTCCTGCCTTCCTTACAGGATTAGGCCAGTAATTTCTTCTAACAACTGGTTCTCCAAACTGCTTAAAATGTTAACAACCAGTTCTAGTGAATAGATGCGAACTGATAGAATCCCATCCCTGGACATACCTAATTCCTGCAACCATTCTTCATAGGTTTTAGTCTCTATTCCCTTAAGCATCTTTGTTGTTCTCTGCACTCTTTCTAGAATTTTAACATCTTTTTTATATTATGCCAATGAAAACTGGATGCAATATTCCAAGTGTGGTCTTATCAAGGCATAATAAAATGGTATTAACATGTTGAAAGAAAAAGTTGGTTCAGTTCCAAGCTGGGAGAAAGATGCTGGAAATAAAATGGAGGCTGGAGGCTGATTGGAAAGAAAGGTCCATTTATTGATGAACAGAACCACAAGGGTTTATAGTTCTGGTGTAGCTGACCAACTGGTTTGGTTTTACATGAGCTTTTTATTTAGTTTTTACAGCATTTTGTAATATGGAGGATTGCCTTGTGTGTTTGTATTATTTGATTGGTTTAACTCAAGGGTCTTCAAACTTGGTAAGTTTAAGACTTGTGGATTTCAATTCCCAGAATTCCTGAGCTAACATGACTAGAGGAGGAATTCTAAGAGTTGAAGTCCACAAGTCTTAAAGCTGTCAAGTTTGAAGACCCCTGCTCTCACTTGTTTCACAAAGGCTCATGATGGGTCTTAATTATCACTTTCTTAATCCTAATCCTGTCAAACATACATAACTGATTTTATCCTGTTATCTATTGTGTCTAGCCCTTGGAGCTGAAGTTCTTTTGCCTTCAGAATAGGCTGGCCCAATCTTTCTTAATAATCTTTCTATTGCTGGGGGCTATTAAGAGAGAATTGAGTATCCTTTCTGTTTTTAAGAACATGTTTCTCCATTTCTTCCTTTGGAGAAATATAATATTCTGCCTTTTTGAATATTTCCCAAAATTTTCATTCTTCTGGGGTGGGAGGCTTCCCACAAACTATTCATATGATCTTGATTCTATCTCTCTATTAATGCAGCCTAGGATTGAATTGACTTTTTGGCAGCTGTAGCATACTGCTGGCTCACATTTAAATGGTTGTCCACTAGGATTCCAAGATCTCTCCTACAGTTACTTTTATTGAGCCAGTCTGATATATCTCTGCATATCACATTGTTAGGGATATATCACATCCTTAACAATGGGACAGCCAACTTGTTTGTAACCACATTTGAGTTATGTCCTTTTAAAGGACACCAAGTTTATAAACCTCACTTTCTAATTACTTTTAGAAATTGCTCATTAACTATTTCTAAGCTATCAAAAATCTTCAGAAAGACTCAGACCTTTGAAAATGCTGGATAAATGTGCCTTCAATAATGAGTGAAAAATATTCATAAGCTTAAGAATTTAAAGAATCTGAAATAAACAGTAAAAAACTAAATAAGATTTTGATCTTAGAAAGTTATAAATGGACTAAGGGTCCAGATAAAATCGGAATGCTGAAACCTTTACAATCAGATTTTGAAATTAATTATAATGAACAAACAGCTTCTTGAGGGAAATAGATTCCATTTTGGTTTTTACAAGAGAATGATAAGCAATTTCACAATTTCAAAAACTGAACACTAGAAAGAAAAAAGTTTTTAGGTAGGCATTTATTATTAACTTGACTATTGGAATAACAAGCTTGGGTATTCTACTTTTGGTTAAATAATTGTGAGTTCCATTAAACAATGTGAAATTAGTTTCCTAGAAACATAAAATGAGGCTAATACAATAAAATTTTTATACTATTTCATGCATACTGGGCCCCTTGGAAAATGTCTTGTAACATTTTATTATAATTAACCTACTATTGAGCATATACCTTAGGAATTGGAACATGAATTGGAACATGGTTTGTTCTTGCCTTATTATGTCTGTATTTTGAATGGAATTTAATGAGATTAATTTGTTTGTATCAAGTCTTTACTTTAAAGTCGTATATATTCTTAATTATTGTATTTTGGATACATTTATGTAAGAACCTGGCTCTCTTGACTGATCTATAATGTTGGCAAATGTAGATCGAAGAAAAGGAGGACAACCAGCAACAAGGTGTTGGAAGTTCTGAGTTCAGTTCCAAGTGGGGAAAAAGACACTGAAAACATGGAGGCTGTTTGGAAGGTTTAATAGTGGACAGCGGGGCCATATGGCTTGAAACTCCAAAGAAGGATGATCACATGCTCCAAGGTGAAGGAAAAGATCAAGAAAGGGCTGAGGTGCTGAAAGTGCCTGGGTTTTATAACCTTTGCTGGAATTTGAATTGGAGCTTGTATTCTGATTGTTGTCAAACTCCCATGGGGCTATGCAGGGGCAACTGTGTAGGCTGTCCTGAGTTCCAGGCTTGGTTGAGCCTTGCTGAATGATGATGATGCACTGAAAGGGCTTTTGAGTAATTGCTATAGCTTTACGTGGAGATCTTTGTGATGTAAAATATTTTGGCCCAGGACTTAATGGCCCACCCATTAAAAAAGGTGGAGGTGAGCTTCTGCTTTTGAGGTGAGTTTCTGCTTCTGAGTTTCTACTCTTTTTCGGGAAAATATTCTGCCTTTTAAATATTTCCTAGGATATTTCAATTGTCTAGGAGAGGTGTGGGTGCTAACTTCCTAAAAAGTGAATGCAGTCAATTATTGTTAAAATAGGTGCTCTCTTGGAAGACCTGAAGGATCAGGATGGGGACAGATAATACTAGATAAAATCTATACTAGTGATTGCTAAGAGTCAACACCAAATTTGTGGGACATAATCAATGTTCTTCTTGTACTTGCATTAAGATATCACCAATTATTTAGGTGGAGGAGCTGGCTAAAATAATTATGTTAACAATGGAAGAAAAAAATCCCTACATAGTGTTATGTTTGGAGCATGGGCGAGAAAGAATGGAGATGAGCCTGTGGAACGGTGAACTTCAACTCTTTATTTACATGGTGTGACAGCTCAAACTGGATGGCCGCTATAGCCTTCCTTATATAGGCAACCCAATAACTATTTAACCAATAACAATCCAGGAGCGCTAGCTCCATTAACCAATACGAATGCCCCGTTAATGGCCAATCAGATTCCCCTGAACGGGCCAATCCGATCCTGCCATTAATAGCCAATCAGAAGTGCAGGGCCAGAACCCTGCACTTGACTCCAAGCTCAAGATAACTTTATTAAACCTTTATGCATTCACAACACCCCTTCCCCCTGGCTTCTGTTTACAGGGCGCAGTTACATAGTCCTTAAGGTAGGACGGTTGCTTTATTAGTCTGCTTGATTTTCGCTGTGCGTTTTGCATTTGGCTGCAATCTCGCTGAGGTAGATCGTTGTTTGGCAAAGGGGTTGCCTCTGGTTCAGAGTTCACGTTTCCGTTGTCACCAATATCTTCTGCAACTCCCTGAGGTGAACCTACTCCCGTCTCTGGTTCCAGTTCCTGTGTCTCTATTCCGCTATCGTTCCCTTCAAACGGGTTTTCCTCTAGTTGAATTTTGACTTCTTCTGTATCCCCCCCCCCTCAGTTTGGTCATAAGGGAGTTCAGAAATGCCTAACCGGAGCCGTGATCGTAATTGATCGATATGGCGTTTCCATAGTCTATCGTCAAGGCATTGTACAAGATAGGATCTCGGGCCGGTTACACGGATTACTGTCGCCACTACCCACAGTGGATCGCCCAATAGGTTTTTAGCGTACACCAAATCGCCTACCTGGAAGGTATGGCATCGGCCGCTGGATCCGAGTGGTTTTTCCGGTTCATAAGCTGGGTGTAACCGGTTGAGGTGGGAGCGGAGCTTTCGTCCCATTAGCAGTTCGGCAGGAGTTTTGTTGGTGACGCTGTGAGGTGTGATGTCTTGTAGAAAAAGGATTCGGTTGATTTTGTCGTCGATGTTATCGTAGTCTAATTTCTGCAAAGTTTTCTTAACAAATTGAACCATGCGCTCAGCCCTGCCATTGGTCGCAGGGTGTGCAGGCGAGGTGAGCGCATGTCGGATGCCGTGGTCAGCCAGGTACTGCTCGAAAGACAGTGCAGTAAATTGGGGCCCGTTGTTGGATACCAGAACGTCTGGGAATCCGTGGGTTGCAAACAGTCTTTCCAATCTTTTGATGACCGCTTCAGTGGTCGTGTTCATCATGTGGTGAATCTCGAGCCAATTCGAGTAGGCATTGATGGTTAGAAGAAAGGTGTGGCCTTTGGTTGGCCCAGCAAAGTCCAGGTGAATACGGGACCGGGGTCCCCGCAGTGTCTCCCATTTGGTTGGGATTGCTTTTGGAGGGGCGTTGCTCCCTTCCTGGCATCTATGACAAGCTTTAACCCAATTTTCGATTTGCTTGTCGATGCCCGGCCACCATGCGTAGCTTCGTGCGAGGGCTTTCATTCGCACGATACCGGGGTGGCCATCGTGCAAGGTTCTCAGTACTGCTTTTTGGAGTTGTTCTGGGATAACGACTCTATCACCCCAGATGATACAGCCCTTTTGAGAGAACAACTCTGTTTGTCGAGTCTTGAATGGTGCGAAGTCATCTGATAACTGGTCCAATAGCCATCCGCGTTCTACCCAGCTTAGGACTCGCGCTAAGGTGGGGTCTCGTCTGGTTTCTCTCGCGATATCTCGGGCGGTTAATGGCGGTGCATGGAGTGTCTCAATCTGTAACGTGGTTACCGTTGGTGCGGGGTCGTTGAAAGTCTCTGGAAGCGGTGCTCGGCTCAATGCGTCAGCATGGGGAATGGCTTTCCCCGGGCGGTATTGCAGCCGATAATTATAAGCAGCCAAGAATTCTGACCAGCGAGTCATCCTGGGGGATAATATGTAGGGAGTCGGCTTATCTCTGGCTATTATCCCCAATAACAGTTTGTGGTCAGTCACGATAGTAAAAGCCCGGCCATACACGTACTCATGAAATCTTTTAATGGCAGATACAATTGTGAGAGCTTCTTTATCGATTTGGCTATAATTTCGCTCAGTTTTTGAAAGCGTCTTTGAAAAATATGCAACAGGGGCTTCGTTCCCATTAGGCAGTGCATGGCTCAAAATGGCGCCCATTTAGGCAGTGCATGGCTCAAAAAGGCGAAGCATCACATGTGATATTTAACGGCAAAGTCTCATTGTACTGCATGAGTACAGCGTCAGAAGTCAGTAGTTTTTTTACATTACGGAACGCCTGTTCTTCTTTATGACCCCATAACCAAATTGCTTTTTTGTCTAGTAAATGATGTAATGGTTCAGCGACAGTTGCTTTATGTGGTAGAAATACGTTATAAAAATTGACAAGGCCTAGGAACGCCTGGAGATCGGCCTTGTTCCAAGGTCTGGGAGTGTTTTTTATTGCTCTCAATTTACTGTCGGTAGGGTGAATACCCTGACTGTCAATTCGATACCCTAAAAACTCGACACGATCTGTACACAGTTTACACTTATTCTTTTTCACTTTAAGACCGGCGTCTTGGAATTTCTGTAGAACTAGTTTTAAAAGATCCCGTAAGATTTTTTTTGTAGGTGCAGCAATTAATACATCGTCAAAGTAGGGGACTACGCCTTTAATCCCTTGTAGTAGCCTCTCCATAAGGCTCTGAAAAATTCCTGGGGCTACACTGACTCCGAATTGGAGCCGGGTACATTTAAAGGCACCTCGGTGCGTCACAATCTTTTGTGCCTGTGCCGTCTTTTCACAACAGGTAGTTGCTGATATGCCTGAGCTAAGTCTAGTTTAGCAAAGACTTTTCCGCCCCCCAGGGAATGGAGGAGGTGCTGCACCACTGGCACCGGATATGCATTTTGCTGTAGGGCGTGGTTCAGGGTGGCCCAATAGTCCCTACAAATTCGAATTGACCCATCCGGCTTAATTGGTGTTACAATTGGGGTCTCCCAGGGAGAGTGATTGGTTGGCTCTAGCACCCCCTGAGCTATTAATTTATCGAGCTGTTCGTCGATTTTTGGCTTTAAGGCAAACGGAACTTGACGGGGCTTAAGGCGAATGGGAGCTATCTTTGGATTAAGGATGAACGATATTGGGGTCCCCTTGTACTCGCCTTATTTTTCCGTGAAGACGTCCCTGAATTCATGGATGAGGTCCTTCTCTCAGTCACTGCTGCTGACTCGGTTTATGCCTGCCACTTCAATGCCAAGTGGCACGAACCATTGGAGGCCTAGCAGGCTAGGCCAATCTTTGTCGATCACAGTTAGCGGTAAGTACACTGTGCGATTCTTGAATGAGACCCAGACTCAGTTGGATCCAATGACAGGGATTCGATTCCTTTGATAGTCCTTAAGAATAAGTCTTTGGGAACGGAGGTCTTGGCACTGGATAGTGGGATGAGTTGCTTGAGGGTCTTCCAGGAAACCATCGAGAAAGACGATCCCGAGTCGACTTCCATTTGGCAAGGCTGATTTTTGATGGCCACTGTAATTCGGATTTTCTTGGCATCCAAGGCAGAGGCGTGACCGATAATGATCACCTGGTGAGCCTCTTCTCACTTCATGGGGCGATTCAAAACTCAGTTTCTGTAGTAGTGGTTTACTGGTTCTCGCCTTACAGGACGGTTTCCTGTTGATTGGCAATAGTTAGCCCCTTTTGAGGCCTGGCTGGGTCCTTGGAAGCTTCGGCAGACCCATCCGATGTGGCCTCTCTTCCCGCACTCATGGCAGAACGCGTCGCGGAATTTGCATTTGGACCTGGCATGGTTGGCTCCACAGCCGGCGCATGGTTGTAGGGACTTCGGGTAGGGGTCCCGGTCAGACCGCAGTCAATGGACCTCTTCTTCATTGCTGTCTGACGACGAAGAGAGGTCCTCGTGGTGGGCCGTTGATAGCTGTCCCTCTGACTTGGGTAAAATGTCGCCTGTCGGTTGGTGTACCGGAGTGCGGTTGCGGCGTAATTGGGCAGCCGACTTCCTGGTTGCTTCTGCTGCAGTAGCATCAGCAATGTCATCAGCAAGGCTGATGTTGCCTTTCACCATCAACTTGCTCTGCACGCCTGGTGCATCTAATCCCAGAACTATTCGATCTCTCAACGCCTCTTCCAAATCGGCGAATCCGCAGAGGCCTCCCAGATTTCGGAGGTCTGCTATGAAGTCGGTGACGCTTTCTCCTTTCCACTGGTTTCTTTGATACAACTCGTGCCATCTCACGAGCGTGGGCACGGTCGGTGCATAATGAGCTCTTCGTAGGGGTTCGAGGACATCCCAGTCCATCGCCTTTACTTCTGCAGGTTTGGCTAGTGCTTTAGCCATCTTAAATATGATTGGTCCGCAATGCCTTAGGAATACCGCCCAAAAGGCGACAGCGGCGGAGCCTTTGCATAGGCTCTTGGACAAGGCGGCGACCTGGACTTGGGGGAAACGTGAGGAAGCCGCCTTCAAGAAAACAAAGGACCTACTCACTTCGGATGCCGTCCTCATCCAGTACAACCAGACCCTACCACTAGCCGTCACCTGCGACGCATCACCTTTCGGCGTCGGAGCTGTCCTCAGCCACACTCTTCCCGATGGAAAGGAAGCACCCATCACGTTCTTTTCAAGGTCCCTCAGAAACCGGAGCGGAACTACAGCCAACTGGACAAAGAGGCGTTAGCTGTCGTTGCAGCGGTGAAGAGGTTCCACGAGTACCTCTACGGCCGGACCTTCACCATCGTCACCAACCACAAGCCACTGCTGGGAATACTCGCCAGGAACAGGGCCACCCCGAACATTCTGTCTTCCAGAATGACAAGGTGGTCCGAATTCCTGGCCACATACAACTACAGACTCACACACCGACCCGGTAAGACTATCTCCCATGCGGATGCCTTAAGCCGCTCACCGCTACCTGAACTGGACACTGACCCAGCACCCACAACGACCACCCTGAGCATAGAGACTTTGCCCGACCTACCCATAACTGCGTCAGACATTGCCCGAGAAACTAATAAAGACAAACATCTGGCACGGGTCTTGCATTGGGTAGAGAAAGGGTGGCCGGAAAGAGAAAATGACGAGACTTTCAAAACATTCTGGAACCGACAAACGGAACTTTCATTGCTAAAAGGGTGTATACTATGGGGGGACAGGGTGGTCATCCCGGAAAAACTACAAGGGAAGGTACTGGAACTGTTACACGAGGGGCACCCGGGCATTGTCAGAACGAAAGCCCTGGCCTGAAGTTATGCTTGGTGGCCAGGGATGGACAAACAGATCGAGGCCTGGGTGGTAAAGTGTCAACGATGCCAGGAAACCAGGCCAAGCCTACCCACAGCACCCATCCTAGAGTGGGAAACCCCAAGGGGACCTTGGTCTAGAATCCATAAAGATTTCGCCAGGCCCACAAGAGGCCACACTTTCCTAATAATGGTAGACGCTTACTCCAACTGGCTGGAGGTAAGCAACATGAGAACAACCACCACGGAGGCCGTGACAAAAGAACTCTGCAAACTTTTCGCAACTCATGGCCTCCCAGACATCCTCGTGTCAGACAATGGGCCCCAATTTACCTTGCTGGAATTCGGAAAATTCCCAGCGGAATGGGGCATACGGCACGCCGTTCGCCCCGGCGCACCCGGCGGCGAACGGAAGGGCGGAACGGATGGTTCAATTCACGAAAAAAACCATCCGGAAAATAGACCACGGGGAGATCCAGGACAAAATAAATAAATTACTGTTCACACAGCACATAACCCCGAACACCACAACAAACAAGAGCCTGGCGGAACTACTAATGGGGAGGAAAATAAGGTCCCCACTCGATAGACTACACCCCACGTACAACCCAGAGAAACCCCCAGACTCTACCAGCAAACACCGAACCTTCACACCAGGCAACACTGTCTACGCGAAAAACCTAACCGGGGATCCAATGTGGGTGCCAGCAACAATAACACAAATAACAGGCCCACGCTCATACCGGCTGCAAACAACCGATGGACGAGCGTGGAAACGCCACATCGATTAGTTAAGATCGAGGACGGCCACACAAGATAGACAACCAAATGCAACCAGCCCCCTCAACGCAAACCAAGAGGGGAGGGAATACCCCGGAAACCAAAACACAGAAGAAGGTAACCAGCGACACTCACCTGCAATCAACCAGCACGAACCCTCACCGACAAGGGAAAGCCAGGCCAGCTCAACCATCCCGGAAAGATCGAGCGGGAGCGGCGAAAACCGCAGCTCAACCAACCCGGGTAACCCAGGAGGGAGCTGCAAAGAGCGGCCCGGCAGGTCAGACCAGGCGGTTCCCATGACGGAAGCAGGAGGAACAGGTAACCCGACTGAACCGGCCGGGATCCAGCCGACGACTGACCTGCACAGGTCCAGTAGGCAAAGACGGAGCCCTGCCTACCTACGGGACTACGCGACGTAAGGACTGAACCAAGAGGGGAGGGGTGTTCTGTATCTTACTTTGTATTCTTGAAATCCCCGTGCTTTGATTGGTCAAAGCGCGGGGCAATCTGATTGGTCAGGCGAGCCGCGCCGATTGGCTCGCTAAGAATCTCCTGCGATTGGTCCATTCGAATCGCGGGAGATTCAAAGCGATGGCATTGGCCGTGGCTGCTGCGGCTAGGGAATAAAAAGCTGGAAAACTTTCTGTTGCGCTAGTTCGGTTTTCCTGTACCAAATAAAGAGCTTATGCACAAGTCACCGACTCCTGGCATCATTCCGACGGACACAACAGGTTGTCTGACTGGTTGCTGGGTTGGTGTGGCCATGGGGGGGTATGGCCTAGTCAGCCCCCTGCATCATGGTGGAGTGGGGGCCATTTTCACCCTCCCCAGGCTCCAGGGGAGAGCAAAAATGGCCTTCCTGCTCTCCAGAGGCTCCGTGGAAGCCAGAAATAGAACTTCCGGCAGGCTCATTTTTTGCCTTCTCTGGGCTCTGGAGGCTTTTCTTGAACCTCCAGGAGGGCAAAAAACAGCCTCCCTGGGCTCCAGGGGCCCTCTGGAGGCTGGAAATGGGCACATTTTTTACTCTGCCCAGGCTCTGGAGGATTTCCTCAAGCCTCTGGAACAGAGGTGGTATTCAGCAGGTTCTGACCAGTTCTGGAGAACCAGTAGCAGAAATTTTGAGTTGTTCGGAGAACCTGCAAATACCACCTCTGACTGGAGATTTTACAGTATCCTTCCCCTGCCAGGCCACCAAGCCACACCCACAGAACCAGTAGTAAAAATTTTTGAATCCCACCACTGCTCTGGAAGGTATGTTTTCCTTCTCCCCAGGCTGCAGAGGCTCTCTGGAGGCCAGAAAGGGCTCATTTTTGGCCTTCTGGAGCCTCTGGGAGACCCATTTTTCACCCTCCCCAAGCTCCGTGTGAACCCTGCGCTTACCTGGGATCCAAAATGGCCTATGTGGAGACTCCTGGGAAGGTAGGGATGGGTTGGGCAGAGCCAGCCACTCATTGCAACTACCAGTTCAGTGAACCAGATGTAAAATTAACATCCAGTTCACCCGAACCTGTACGAATCAGTAGTAGTCCACCCTTGGATATGTCCTAAGGATCTTATAACAAAATGCATCATTATGCACAAAGAAAGAATTGCCATTGCTTTTAAAGAAGAGAAGATAGCCCATACTATGGACAAGCCAGTTGTGAACCAGAAAGATTCTAGCTGTGACTTTAATTGTAACATAAGAATAACAATTCTTAGCTCTACTAAGTTATAGAATAATTCCATTTATTTCACAAAGTAACTTATCACAGATAATCATGGATTGACATGTCCTCTATTTCAACCTTGGAAACAAGCTTGAAGTTGATTTCAGTGTAATGTATCAGATGCAAAGCAGAAACAACAGTCTGAAACATAAACTGTTGATAGTTCTCTAGATTTTATAAAATTTCTATAAGCTGGGAAGAAAACATGCTTTTTTTTCATGTGAATCAAATTCTGATAGAAGAATCTATTCTGATTCACTTTATCATGTGACAGCAGGCACCCACACATATGCGTGCACGCATGCACATGCACAGAGGATTTCATTTTATTTAGCAAAAGTCAGACAAGTATCTATGTCCTACAACGTTCTTTAAAATACTCTTTAATGTCTTTGCAATTAAAAGCTCTTTCATTTCATCATCCCTTTCATATTTTGCATGGTACTAAACTTGAAAAACATTTCCCCCCATCTCCTCAATACTAAAATAAACCATGCCATAACTTGCCCTTCCCCTCAACATATTGTAGCTTAGCAACAAACCTCAAACAAACCAGCACCAATTTACCATGGTTTTAATCAACATTTTCCACATGAATCTCACCATGTGTTTCGGAAATCTTTGATATTCATCTCGATCTAATATAACTGTCTGTTTCTTCCTCTGCTGAGTTCAGAATGAATGCTTTGTCACAAAAAGAATTAGATTTTGACAGCTCTCCCCTCCCTACAGTTAATTGAGGTGATAGATGCACTTGACATTTATCTAAATGTAGAAATGAAGATTAAGACATATTTTTCCTCATGCATTCTGTTTTAGAGGAGGTCACTGTCTAAGGTCTCTTTAATATGCCTGAGCAATTAATAGTGGTGGTGATTCTGCTCTGTCTCACAGTATCTTTAAAGTTCTCTTTCATGCTGACAGATAAAACTATTTGTTCTCTATGTGGGGCTTGAATTAGACTAATCTTTTCCAAGCTTGCCCTCTAGGCCATTCTCTTCTCACAGTTCTGAAAATTAATACTCACTGAGAAAATTAATACTCACTGAGAAAATGCAAAGCCTAAAATGATTGTTCACTCAGTTGAAGGGAACTGTGGGTAGAGGAAGATTTAGGTTTTAAAAAATATTTCGTTATTTCTAGCACATTTCTGTGGACGTTAACATCTTTTACAACTGGTGTAAAATGAAGTTATGATGTGGTGTTATGATAGTTTTAGTGAGCATATGATATTGTTATACAATCTATTTTCCTCAAATGAAATTTATTTATTTTATAAAATTATGTGATGTGATTAGAATACAATCATTTTAATTACTAAAATATTAAATAACCAGGTTTGCCAAGTTTGTTGGACTTGATTTCATAGTTCTTTCTCTGGCTAAAAAAGAACCAGTACTATTACACTGGATCACCTAATCATTAGGTGGAATAAAGCTGTCTCAAACAACTGATTTAAGATATGAAAAAAGGCAGCAGGGATTATTTATTATAATTATGCCTTTGTAACTAGGCAGTCACCTATGGAATTTCTGACTAAGACAGCATGTTAACTATATTTATTTTGAGTACTAAGCAACTTACCTCTATAGGGATATTTTTTTCTGGTTCATGTGGTAAAATCCCTTAGGTCAGGGCTGTCAAATACTCGGGTCATGGGCTGGATGCATCACGCACTGGCCACGTCCACATTCGGTTTGGGGAAAAACGGGGGGAAAAGTGCTGATACATCACATGATGCCACTGTAATAATGTGAGTTTGACACCCCTGCCTTAGGCCAACTCTTCTATTTTAAGTATTTATAACTACATGTATGGAATACAGTTGGATGGAAGTTTCTGACTCACAAGGTAAACTAAATGCTGGCTTTTATGATAGCACTGTGTTAAATGGATTTTGAAACAAGTTGCTGTTTATTTAAAGTCTGGTTATCATAATCTACCAGAATGTAAGCAGGAAAATATTTTAAGAGCGACAGAGATATGCACCATGACTTTCTTGATACTAATGCCTTTGCATATAGACTGTAAAGTGTTAGTAATTTGAATATTCAATTAAGAATGGGCACCTGGTTATGAACCTTATTAGACTGACTTCATGTTCTGTAAATCTATATTGTGACAATAAATTTGAGAAAATTGAAATAACTCTGAATATCTGAAAGGAAAAATATAAATACAACTAGTTAATGAAGACAATACTAATTTCTGTCTTTCAAGAGCTCATAGGACTAATTTGAATGGATTTTTTTTTACTTATACATTGTCTTTACACTTTTCCTACTCCATTAATATGTGGATGTAACAACAGAAAAATTAAAGAAATATATATATAATTTCCACACATAATTTGAAAAAATGTCCAATACAGTTATTATTATTAGGAATAATTATTTTAGAAATAATTTGACACTTGATAGCTTTCTCAGCCTCATATTTTCCATGTGCACTGATCAACGTCCATTGTTACTGCAATATTGTGGACAGAGGTGGAATTCAGCAGGTTCTGACCAGTTCTGGAGAACTGGTAGTAGAAATTTTGAGTAGTTCAGAGAACTGGCAAATACCACATCTGACTGGAGATTTTATAGTACCCTTCCCCTGCCACACCTACTAAGCCATGCCCACAGAACCGATAGTAAAAAAATTTGAATCCCACCACTGATTGTGGAGTGGCGAATTTCACAAATTGACTTCTAAATTATCTTTTCTTAGATTGAACAATATCAAGACTTTTAAAAGACTTTTTAAAGTTTTTAAAGAGCAGATTAGCATTTAGATTAGAGACAGGAAATATTAGGTTATAGTTGGGGTGGGATTCAAATATCTTAACAACCGGTTCTGTGGGTGTGGCTTAGGTGGTGGGCATGGCTTGGGGGTCATGTTATTGGCTGGGTGTGGCCAACTCAATATCACTCACATTGAGGCACATATCTCCTTGCCTGGCCTCTCATGACTGTGGGATTCTGCAACAGTCATTAAGTGTGATAAATGGTCATAAGTCACTTTTTTCAGTGCCATTGTAACTTTGAATGGTCACTCCACACAAGCAAAGTACCAGCAAAGGAGGGGAAAAAAACTCCAGAGAAGTTCCTGAGACAGGAAGTCTAGTCCTGCCAAGAATGTAATAAGGGTTAACATAGAGGCATTTTCTGTAAGCAACACCAGAATGTTTCCTTCCTTACAGTATTAGGCCAGTAATTTCTTCTGTCAACCAGTTCTCCAAACTGCTTAGAATGTTAACAACCAGTTCTAATGAATAGGTGTGAACTGGTAGAATCCCACCCCTGCTTGTACTGTAGATACTAGAACCTATAGAAGAGTTCCAATTTAGAATATGTCCCATTTGCTCAACTAGACCAACCAATGGCAAGAAGTTGTGTCAGTTATAGCTGAAAATATGTATTTACTGGTGGAAGGCATCAAGCTGTCTACTACTAAGATTCCAGTATACTTGTAAGCAATCCCACTCTATCAATTCTAAAGTAATTTTAAGCTTAAATTAGCTTAAAAAATAACTGTAAAATGAGAACTTTACAGTTAATTTGTTCCAATCACAGAGACTTTCTTTCATATAATCTATTAAGCATTTGTTTTGATGTATTAAAGCCAAATATGTGTGACCTTTGTACAAAGAATGACACATCATACAAACAGGTATTTTTAAAATGCCAAGAAATTAATTAACATACCAACACATTTCACAACTCTTGGCTGTTCATTTATAAAACAGAACAGTAAAATGTGCACAGTAAAATAAAAATTAAGTCAAATAAATACTGATAATATACTTTTTCCCAAAAGCTTCTGAAATAACTTTGTTTTTGGATCAGATGCAGTTCCTGAGTAGTCTTCAAAAGTGGTCATATGCAGATCACATTGCAGTTGTCTAGATATGGAGTTGGAGATGTGAATTACTGTAGAAAAGTTCTCCTGCTCCCCTTGCAGCAATAACTAGACTACCAGCCAGATATGGACAAAGGACTTCCTAGCCATGGCCCCCGCTTGACCTTCAAGTAGTAACCATGAGCCCAGAAAAACCCCAAAATTATAAATTTTCTGCAATAGATACAGAGGACCAGAAATCTTCAATAGACAAATATCAACTCCGACTTGCTAGAAATTAACTTCAGTTTGTTTTGTCCATTCAAAATACAATTGTCTCCAGGCTCTGAAACAAAATTTCCATTGTATCTCCAGCTGGTTTGGAATGTCTAATTATTTTGAAAATATTGATTATATCTCACTTCAAGTCTGATGGTAAACATTCTTTGTAGCTTCACATACATGTTAAGTCGCAGACAGATTGGATGGATCTCTTGGCATCCGTTACAAATGTGGATGCAGAACTGCACAGCCCCATTGAATGGATAGTATTCTGGACTTGCAGTCATGAAGAAATTCCTTCTATCATCTGCATTGATGTATAAGCATAGTTATGGATTTTAATCATAATATTTTTAATCATAATATCTTAAACAGAATCTCTATTTTCAAAAGCAATATATTATTGTCAGCTACTAGGAAGCAATTGTCAAAGAGCATCTTTTCAAGAAGTATCCCAGAGACCACTAGAATAGAATAGAATACTTGATTGGCCACACAAGGAATTTGTCTTGGTGCATATGCTCTTAGTATACATAAAAGAAAGATACATTCATTAAGAGTCAAGAATCATAAGGTACAACACTTAGTATTAGTCATAGGGTACACTAAACAATCAAGTCATACTGGGAAACAGTCAATAAAAAGTGTTAGGATACAAGCAACAAGGTTACAGTCATACAGTCATAAGTGGGACATATGGATGAAAGGAAGGATGGAGGAAAACTGGATGCCAAAATAACTGAATCCATAGCCTGATATAGTAGGATTGTTTAAGATTCATTTTACATTAGATATTTGCAACATTTTTAGAGCAGAGTTTCCCAACTTTCTTGGTTAGCAGCCTGGAGGGGAAGTCAGGTGTCCACGTGTGCATGTGTGTGTGAACAGGGTTATGAGAGTATGTGATGCCTGTGGAAATAGTAGCACCTGTGTGATAGTCAAGGTGAAAACGATAGAAGCACCCATGTGGCACTCACAGTGATGATAGCATGAGTGTATGTGTGTGTGTGAGTGTGTGTGTGCATGCACACATGTGAGCACTAGCCACCCACCCACGTGACTTGGGGGCCATAAGGCCACAGCCCAGTAGTGGGCTGGGATCCATAGGTTGGGGATTCCTGTTCCAGAGATTATCTAGACACAACTATCATTGTGCTAAATCACAATAGTGCAGACAGACCTACATCACTTTGATAATAGATGGGTAATTCTATAAGTTATTGCTGTGGAAATGACATTAGATTGTCACCTGTTAATAATTAAATACTTACTTATGAAATAGCTTATTTGTTAAATGCTCTCTAAATTTTCACTGCATTGCATTATGCTTATTTGCTGTGTAAGGATGATAGCTAAGAAATGAACAGTGTAAAATCATTATTGAAAAAACTCAATAATTTGATTACTAACAAGAAATTTGCTTTAATATCTTGGTTAACAAGATAAAAGAACTGCTTGAATTTAACTCCTTGATACCTAGTATTCTAGAAGACATTGATATGAATATAAATTTGTGCTACAGCATATTTAAACCTTGTCATGACAGTAATTTGTCTAGTAAATATCAGTGATTAATTATTAAATAGCATCTCTTTACAAATGACATTTTTCTAAAATATAAACATGACCTTGCTATATCAATAAATTATTAATTTTACAATCATAATGTTCATAGAGGTTAAGATCGGCATGGATCATATCTTTTAGCTTAATTGTAAAAGATTATATTTCTTATTTATCTTATTTATTGATATATAAAACTTTTAGAAGAAATCTGTGTGTATTTTCTTCTGGTATTTAAGAAAAAGAGAAAATGGTTTAAAAAATAATTTCGGTGGTGAGTAGATCTTTATTTGTCCTTTTTCAATAAAGTAAGATAGATTTGAATATGAGCACCTTATGAGCAAAAGCCAAAGCCTCCATTGTGCATCCATATTGCAAAATGTTGCAATCAATATTTTTTAGAATACCGTATATACTCGAGTATAAGTCGACCCGAATATAAGTCGAGGCACCCAATTTTATCACAAAAAACTGGGAAAACTTATTGACTCGAGTATAAGTCGAGGGTGGGAAATGCAGCAGCTACTGGTAAATTTCAAAAATAAAAATAGATGCCAATAAAAACTTTCACTAGGACAGTTGAGAATAAGTTTGATGTTCACAATTTCCTCTTTGAAAGAGACCAGTAAATAGGGAACAAGAAGATGAAGAAAAAGAAGTGTGTTTTTTCACACTTTTCACACTGAAGTGAACAAAAATGGCATCATAGGAACAAGCTTATTCTCAGCCCAAAGGTTTGTTTCTGATTTCTTCCCTGATTTAAGGGAAATTTGGGAAACGATCTCACTATCATGAAAGGTTTGATTGATTCACTAACCCAAAAGATGATGATGATGACAGTGGTAGGCAGGAGTCACTCTCTCCCTTGCAAGAAAAAACCAAGAGCCGTTCTTATGATATCTCTCTCTCTCTCCCCCCCCTCCTCCCCCTCCTCCCGAGTGGACTGAAAGCAGCTGGAGCTGAGGAAATGAAACTGAGTGGAGCGACCTCCGCTGGCGTTGCTTTTTCAGCCTAAAGCTCAGAAAAGCCTCCCCCTCCCCCTCCCCCTCCTCCCGAGTGGACTGAAAGCAGCTGGAGCTGAGGAAATGAAACTGAGTGGAGCGACCTCCACTTGCGTTGCTTTTTCAGCCGAAAGCTCAGAAAAGCCTCCCCCTCTTCCTCCCCCTCCCCCTCCTCCCGAGTGGACTGAAAGCAGCTGGAGCTGAGGAAATGAAACTGAGTGGAGCTACCTCGGCTGGTGTTGCTTTTTCAGCCAAAACTCAGAAAAGCCTCCCCCTCCCCCCCCCTCCTGAGTGGACTGAAAGCAGCTGGAGCTGAGGAAATGAAATTGAGTGGAGCGACCTCCACTTGCATTGCTTTCTCAGCCTAAAGCTCAGAAAAGCCTCCCCCTCCCCCTCCCCCTCCTCCCGAGTGGACTGAAAGCAGCTGGAGCTGAGGAAATGAAACTGAGTGGAGCGACCTCCACTTGCGTTGCTTTTTCAGCCTCGAGCTCAGAAAAGCCTCCCTCTCCCATGCTTAAAAGTTGCAAAGGAAACACAGAAGCAGGGAAGCGGCTGCCCAGCTTCGGAGCTCCACACCATTTTTTTTTCAGAGGGGAATCTGACTCGAGTATAAGTCGAGGGCGGTTTTTTCAGCACAAAAAATGGGCTGAAAAACTCGACTTATACTCGAGTATATACGGTACATTAACATTATATCTTCAGAAAAACTATCATAGGCATTCAGTAAAGACAAATATAAAGGAGAAGGAGTAAACAAGAGGACCTATTCTTAAAAATACACATACACACACGTGTGTTTGTGTGTGTGTGTTTTATATATTTATATATAGATAGATAGATATAGATATATAGATAGATATGTTATACTAATAATCAAGCTGTATATGGATATGTACAGATAAAAAAACAACAACCCTGTTTCCCCATGCAATCTCTATCAGCTTATCCAGCAGTAGCTATGGATCTTTCTAATGATACTCCATCCCAACTGACAAAGGCTGTCAATGTTTGTAAGTATTAAAGGTTGCAAGAGAGGGGTAGACTAAGTCTAGGGGCTAATACACTCTGACATACTACAATGGAGCACTTCACTGATAAAATAAATTAAATATAATCCACATGCAGTGAAGGAAAAACATCAGCCTTCTTGTAAGTCACAACTCTTGACTGTAAATGCCTGCAGGATATGGGCTGGCTAAGCTTAAAGGCTGCTTTGTGGAAAGGGCAGGTGTGAAACACAGGTGGTATTCAACAGGTTCTGACCAGTTCTGGAGAACTGTAGCAGAAATCTTGAGTAGTTTGGATAACTAGCCAATACCAACCCTGATTGGAGATTTTAGAGTATTTTTCTCCTGCCACACCCACCAAGCCATGCCCACAGAACTGGAAGTAAAAAAATTTGAATTCCACCACTGATGTGAAGCTTGTGAAAGATGTTGGCAGGGACAGCTGGTGCCAGAAGACAATGACAAAAAGAGGCCTGCAGAAGTATTTGTAGGAATTACCCTTATTGGGCTCTGTATATCATGCTTCTCCACCCTTCTATGCTGTCTAGCTGGGATATAGTTTATTTTGTAGGCACAGAACAGAGGTGGTGCCTCATATTGGAAGCCTACCATAGAAGAAAGGAAGGCGGATAGGCAGAGACTTCTCAAGAAGGAATTGATCTTATGTTGGGTTTGGATTACCCCTTGAATCCCTTATGCACATAGTGGATAACAAACTTAAAGCTGTGATACTTGACCTATTTTCTTTCTTGGTTTGATTGTGTGTGTGTGAAATTACTTTTGATATCTTGATTTGGATTGCAAACATTCCAAAGAGTCTGCTTTTGTTTTCAACCCTTGACCCTCAAAGTGGGTCTGTGAAGAATACATTACACAGGTTTCTACATATTTGGAGAGTTCAAGTGTTCATTTGCCAGCGTTCATTTGCCAGTTCATTTGCAAACGTTCATTAGTCAGAAATCAGCTCCCCACCTGTCTTGTCTGCAAGGAACTTGGCTACACCAGAACTCTAAAGAATTGAATGCACTGTGCCAGATCTCTTTTCAAAGTGCAATAATCATACAGCACATATATTTTAGAGCTATACTGTAGGTTTTTTTTTTTTAAATGTCAAGGCTTTATTTGATTGCAATCGAAATAGTAATGTTTCTATCACCTAAAAGATACAGAAGCTCCTTGATTGATGTTTTTATGGAACGAAGCCAACACATCAATGGCAGTTAAAGTTACCAATGATCTGAAAAGACAAAACAACATTTACAATTGGAAAGGAGGTCAAATGGGTGGAAAAAAGGTCATGGTGTTTAACTTCATTGACATCTGTGGCAAAAATTACAGTAAAACTGGAAAAGAAAAATGCATGTGTATAAAATGACTTTTTCTAGTCTCAGAAAAACTGTTTTTTTAATTACAATATTTTCCCAACAATTATATTTTCAAAACTGAACGCTAGTAATAATATAGAGTCAACACAACATATAGAAATATATAATGAGTCATGTGATCTGCAGAGTATACAATGATCACTTACAGGTGAAACTAGAAACTAGAATATCGTGCAAAAGTTCATTTATTTCAGTAATGCAACTTAAAAGGTGAAACTAATAGACTCATTACATGCAAAGCAAGATAGTTCAAGCCGCGATGTGTCATAATTTAGATGATTATGGCTTACATCTTATGAAAACCCCAAATCCACAATCTCAGAAAATTAGAATTTTGTGAAAAGGTTCAATATTCTAGGCTCAAAGTGTCCCACTCTAATCAGCTCATTAAGCCAGAACACCTGCAAAGGGTTCCTGAGCCTTTAAATCGTCTCTCAGTCAGGTTCAAGTAGGAATCACAATCATGGGAAAGACGGCTGACCTGATGGTTGTGCAGAAAACCTTCATTGACACCCTCCATAAGGAGGGAAAGCCTCAAAAGGCAATTGCAAAAGAAGTTGGATGTTCCCAAAGTGCTGAATTACAACACATTAATAGAAAGTTATGTGGAAGGGAAAAGTGTGGAAGAAAAAGGTGCACAAGCAGCAGGGATGACCACAGCCTGGAGAGGATTATCAGGAAAAGGCCATTCAAAAGTGTTGGGGACTTTCACAAGGAGTGGACTCAGGCTGGAGTCAGTGCATCAAGAGCCACCACACAGAGACGGATCCTGGATATGGGCTTCAAATGTCGTATTTGTTGTGTCCGCGAAATGATGCCAGGAGTCGGTGACTTCAAATCATGCTCTTTTATTAAAGTAGGAACCGAACTGGCTCTTTGCAAAAGGTTCGCGGCTTTTATTCTTTCAGCCGCGGCGGCCACGGCCAATGGCACCGCTTTGAATCTCCCGTGATTCGAATAGACCAATCGCGGGAGATTCTTAGCGAGCCAATCGGCGCGGCTCGCCTGACCAATCAGAGTGCCCCGCGCTTTGGCCAATCAAAGCGCGGGGATCTCAAGAATGCTAATTAGGGACAGAACACCCCTCCCCTCTTGGTTCAGTTCTTACGTCGCGTAGTCACGCAGGTAGGCGGGGCTCCGTCTGAGCCTACTGGACCTGCGCAGCTCAGTCATAGGTTGGATCCCGGCCAGTTCGGTCGGGATCTCTGTTGCTCCTGATGCCGTCGTGGGAACCGGCTGGTCGGTCAGGCCGGGCCGCTCTCCGTAGCTCCCTCCTGGGCCTCCCGGGTTGGTTGAGCTGTGGGTTTCGCTGCTCCTGCTCGGTCTTTCCGGGCCGGTCGAGCTGGCCTGGCTGTCTCTTCCTGGCGAGGGGTCGTGATGGCTGCTTTCTGGTAAGTGTGGCTGGTTTATTCTTCTTTGGTTTTGGTCCCCTGGGTATTCCCTCCCCCTTTGGTTTGTGTTGTGGGGTTGGTTTCGCCTGTTTGTGCGTCGGTGGTCTCTTGGTTGGCAGTCCTCGACCTTAATTGGTCGATGTGGCGTTTCCACGCTCGTCCGTCTGCTGTTTGTAGCCGGTACGAGTGTGGGCCTGTTATTTGTGTGATGACGGCCGGTATCCATAGTGGGTCTCTCGTCAGGTTTCTTGCGTATACGGGGTCGCTTGGTGCGAAAGTTCGGTGTTTGCGGTTTGAGTCTGGGGGCTTCTCCGGGTTATACGTGGGGTGTAACCTGTTGAGTGGGGACCTTAATTTCCTCCCCATTAATAGTTCGGCTGGGCTCTTATTCGTTGTGGTATTTGGGGTTATGTGTTGGGTGAAGAGTAGTTTGTTTATTTTCTCCTGGATCTCCCCGTGGTCTATTTTCCGGATGGTTTTCTTAGTGAATTGCACCATCCGTTCCGCCCTACCGTTTGCCGCCGGGTGCGCCAGTACTGTCAGCGCGTGGAGGATGCCCCTTTCCGCTAGGAATTTTTCGAATTCCAGCGAGGTGAATTGGGGCCCGTTGTTGGAAACGACGACATCTGGGAGGCCGTGCGTTGCAAAGAGTTTGCAGAGTTCCTTGATCACGGCCTCCGTGGTTGTTGTCTTCATGTTGCTTACCTCCAGCCAGTTGGAGTAAGCGTCTACTGTTATAAGGAAGATGTGTCCTTTTGTGGGCCCGGTGAAGTCTATGTGAATCCTAGACCAAGGTCCCCTTGGGGTTTCCCACTCTAGGACGGCTGCTGTGGGTGGGCTTGGCCTAGTTTCCTGGCATCGTTGGCACCTTGCTACCCAGGTCTCAATTTGTTTGTCCATCCCTGGCCACCAAGCGTAACTTCTGGCAAGGGCTTTAGTCCTAACGATGCCAGGGTGCCCCTCGTGTAGCAGTTCCAGAACCTTCCCTTGTAGCTTTTCTGGAATGACCACCCTATCCCCCCATAGTATGAACCCTTTTAAAAATGAGAGTTCCGTTTGCCGGTTTTGGAATGTTTTGACGGACTCGTCGTTGTTCCTTTCTGGCCACCCTTTCTCTACCCAATGCAACACCCGCACCAGACGTTTGTCTTTATTAGTCTCTCGGGCAATGTCTGACGCAGTTATGGGCAGGTTGGGTAGAGTCTCTATGCTGAGGGTAGTCGTCGTGGGTGCTGGGTCAGTGTCAGGTTCCGGTAGCGGCGAGCGGCTTCAGGCGTCTGCATGGGAGATCGTCTTACCCGGTTTGTGTATGAGTCCGTAGTTGTAGGCTGCCAGGAACTCGGACCACCTTGTCATTCGGGGAGACGGAATGTTCGGGGTGGCCCGGTTTCCTGCAAGGATTCCCAGCAGCGGCTTGTGGTCGGTTATGATGGTGAATGTCCGGCCGTAGAGATACTCGTGGAATCTTTTTACGGCGGCAACGATAGCCAGAGCCTCTTTGTCCAGCTGGCTATAGTTCCGCTCCGGTTTGGTGAGGGTCCTTGAAAAGAACGCGATGGGCGCTTCTTTTCCGTCGGGGAGGGTATGGCTGAGGACAGCGCCGACGCCAAAAGGTGATGCGTCGCATGTGATGGCCCGAGGTAGGGTCTCGTTATACTATATAAGGACGGCGTCCGAAGTGAGGAGGTCCTTTGTTCTTTGGAAGGCGGCTTGCTCGCGTTTCCCCCAAGTCCAAGTCGCCGCCTTGTCCAGGAGCCTGTGCAAGGGCTCCGCCACCATCACCTTTTGGGGCAGGAAAACATTGTAAAAGTTAAGTAGCCCCAGGAATGCCTGTAGTTCCGTCTTCGACTTGGGTGTGGGGGCTTCTTTGATGGCCTTGATTTTTTGGTTTGTGGGGTGAATGCCGTGACGATCTAGGAGGTATCCTAGGAATTCTACCTGTTCCGTGTATAATTGGCATTTCTCCCTCTTGACTTTGAGCCCGGTCTCTTTGAATTTGGTTAGGACCTCCCTTAGGCGACCCTCTAGTTCGGCTTGGTTGGTTGCCGATACTAGGACGTCGTCGAAGTAAGGTACCACCCCCTTGATGCCTTGCAATAGTCTTTCCATTAGGCTTTGGAATATTCCTGGTGCCACGCTGACTCCGAATTGGAGTCGGTTGCATTTAAATGCTCCCCGGTGGGTGACTATGGTTTGCGCTTCTGCCGTTTGCTCGTCGACTGGCAACTGTTGGTATGCCTGGGCGAGGTCGAGCTTGGCGAAAACCTTGCCCCCTCCCAGTGAGTGCAGTAGGTGTTGCACTACTGGGACGGGGTAGGTGCTTTGTTGTAGCGCGCCATTTAGGGTGGCCTTATAGTCCCCACAGATCCTCACCGACCCATCGGACTTGATTGGGGTGACTATGGGGGTCTCCCACCGGGTGTGGTCTATGGGCTGTAGGACCCCTTGCTTGACGAGCTTGTCAATTTGCTCGTCTATTTTGGGTTTAAATGTGAATGGCACCCGCCTTGGTTTCAGGCGTTTTGGGGGGACGTTTGGGTCTAGGCTGAATGATATAAGGGGCCCTCGGTACTTGCCTAGGTTTCCGTCAAAGACCTCTTGGAATTCCCGGGCCAGTTGCTGCTCCCAGCTGTCGTCGGTGACATGGTCGACTCCCGTGACTGCGATGCCGAGCGGGGCGAACTATTGCAGTCCCAGTAGGCTTGGGCGGTCGCGGTCGACGATTGTCAGGGGAAGCCTTTCGGTGTGTCCTTTATATGTGAAGTTGAAGTGTTTGGTTCCGACTACCGGGATGCGGTTTCCCTGGTAGTCCTTTATAATGAGTCTCTGGCTGTCTAGGTTCCTCCTTTGGATGGTAGGCACCAAGCGCTTTATTTCATGCCATGCTATCATGGAGAGGTAGGACCCGGAGTCCACCTCCATTTTGCATGGCTCGCCCTCGATGCCTACCTCCCCGTGGACCTTCCAGGCATCATTGGTTATGGCATGGCCGATGGTGACCGTCTGATGGATCTCCTCTCTTCACCGGTTATTGCCGCCTCGCAGGGATCGTCCATTCCGGTCCCATCTGTTGTCCGAGGGGCGATCTCTGGTCCGGGGTGGTGTGTTCTCTCTCCTCCGGTCGCTCTGGTCCCATCGTGCTGGGCTGCGGTTCTTTTTTAGGCGGCAGACACGGGCGATGTGTCCCTTCTTGTTGCAATGCCGGCAGATCGATTCGAAAAACCGGCATTCCGACCTGGGGTGGTCGCCGCCACAACCGGCACAGTTGGTCCTCGACTTACGACCCTGCCGGTTCCGTGGGTCGCGGCCTGTCTGGAGGCGATGGATGTCCTCCTCGTCATCGGAAGTGCCCGATGCCGAGTGGAAGTCACCCTGGTGGGTGGTCATCTCGGGTTGGGCCTCGGCCGACCTCGCAGGGTTGTTGTTTCTGCTGCGGTCCCCAGCGTTTGGTCTGTGCATGCGGTCGGCGGATGTTCAGGTTGCTTCGGCGGCTGCGGCTGCGGTGAGGGTGTCTGCTAGGCTGATGTTGCCCTTGGCCATCAGCCGGCTCTGGAGGACGGGGTCCCACAAACCGAGCACGATTCTGTCTCACAGGGCGTCGTTCAGGTTGTCGAATTCGCAGAGCCCCCCTAGGCGCCGTAGCTCGGCGACGAAGTCGCTGAAGCTCTCACCCGACCGTTGGTCCCGACGGTAAAATTCATTTCGTCGGATCAGGATGGGTACTTCTGGAGCGTAGTGCCGCCAAAGTATTGGCTCGAGGACGTCCCAGTCCATCGCGGTCGCATCGGCGGGTTTGGCAAGCGCCTTGGCCATCTTGAATACCTCGGTCCCACAGTGGGTCAGGAAGACGGCGCGCTTCATGGGGCCGGTGGCATCCTTCAGATCGCTGCACTCGAGGAACATGCAGAATAGGTCGGAGTAGGATTCCCAGTCCTCGGTGGCGGGGTTGAAGGGTGCGGGGGGTGCGATTTTCGTCTTGCTTCCGTTGGACACGTGATTCGGTTCAGGGTCTGGATCCCATCCTCGTCGCCAGTGTTGTGTCCGCGAAATGATGCCAGGAGTCGGTGACTTCAAATCATGCTCTTTTATTAAAGTAGGAACCGAACTGGCTCTTCGCAAAAGGTTCGCGGCTTTTATTCTTTCAGCCACGGCAGCCGCGGCCAATGGCACTGCTTTGAATCTCCCGCGATTCGAATGGACCAATCGCGGGAGATTCTTAGCGAGCCAATCGGCGCGGCTCGCCTGACCAATCAGAGTGCCCCGCGCTTTGGCCAATCAAAGCGCGGGGATCTCAAGAATGCTAATTAGGGACAGAACAGTATTCCTCTTGTCAAGCTGCTCCTGAACAACAAACAACATCAGAAGCGTCTTACCTGGGCCAAAGAAAAACAGAACTGGTCTGTTGCTCAGTGGTCCAAAGTCCTCTTTTCTGATGAGAGCAACTTTTGCATCTCATTTGGAAACCAAGCAGATTCTGGAGGAGGAATGGAGAGGCACACACTGCAAGATGCTTGAAGTCCAGTGTGAAGTTTCCACAGTCTGTGTTGATTTGAGTAGCCATGTCATCTGCTGGTATTGGTCCACTGTGCCTCATTAAGTCCAGGGTCAACGCAGTCATCTACCAGGAGATTTTGGAGCACTTCATGCTTCCTTCTGCAGACGAGCTTTATAGGGATGCTGACTTCATTTTCCAGCAGGACTTGGCACCTGCCCATACTGCCAAAAGCACCAAAACCTGGTTCAATGACCGTGGGATTACTGTGCTTGATTGGACAGCAAACTTGCCTGACCTGAACTGTCGTGTCCGCGAAAAAACAGGTTCTGAGTCGGTGACTATCGTTAACAGCTCTTTATTTCAACAATTGAACCGAACCGGCAAAAGGCAAAAAGCCTCCGGCTTTTATACCTTTTGCCTCGGCAGCCGCGGCCAATGGCAGCGATTCAAGTCTCCCGCTCTTGGTTTGAGCCAATCGCGGGAGACTTCAATCGGGCCAATCGGCGCGGCTTTGCCTAGCCAATCAGAAATCCCTGCGCCTTAGCCAATCAAGGCGCAGGGATTTCGAGTAGTCCATTTTGATACATAACACCCCTCCCCTCTTGGTACGGTCCTTCACGTGGTGTAATCACGCAGGTAGGCGGGGCTCCGTCGGGTCCTAGTTGACCTGCGCAGCTCACTTCCTTGTTGTAACTCGGCCGGAGCGGTCATCTTTTTGGCTGCTCCTGGCTCTGTGAGAACCGGCTGGATGGTCGGGCCGGTTTTCTCGCCGTGGCTCCCGCCTGGGCCTACCGGGTCGGTTGAGTCACGGATTTTGCCGCTCCCGCTTGGCTTCTCCGAGTCGGTAGAGTCGGCTGGACGGCTCTTCTCCGGATGGGACTCGCGGAGGCTGCGTTCTGGTGAGTGTTTGAATTTAATATTTTCCTGCGTTTCTTTCATCGGGTATTCCCTCCCCCCTTGGTCCGTGTCTTGGGGGTTGAGGTTAGCCATTGCTCGCGATCGGAGCTGGTCGATATGTCGTTTCCAGGCTCGCCCATCGATGGTTTGGAGCCGGTACGACCGTGGGCCCGTGATTTGGGTTATGACGGCTGGGATCCATAGGGGGTCCCCCGACATGTTTTTTGCGTAAACCCAGTCGCCTGGTTCGAAGGTTCGGTACCTGGAGCTGGAGTCTGGGGGTCGCTCTGGATTATAGGTGGGGTGCAGACGATCGAGTGGGGACCTCAGCTTCCTGCCCATCAGGAGCTCTGCAGGGCTTTTGTTGGTTGTGGTATTGGGTGTGATGTGTTGTATGAAAAGCAGTTTATTAATTTTTTCGTTGATCTCCTCGTGGTCCATTTTCCGGAGGGTCTTTTTTGTAAACTGGACCATCCGTTCCACCCTACCATTCGCCGCCGGATGCGCCGGTGCTGTCAATGCGTGGCGGATACCTTTTTCGGCCAGGTAACGTTCGAATTCGATGGATGTAAATTGGGGCCCATTGTCTGAGACAACTATGTCTGGGAGGCCATGTGTGGCGAACAGTTTATTCAGCTCTTTAACTACAGCCTCTGTGGTGGTGGATTTCATGTCAGCCACCTCTAACCAGTTCGAGTATGCATCTACGGTGACTAGAAAAGTGTGTCCATTCGTGGGGCCGGCAAAGTCTAAGTGGATTCTGGACCAGGGTCCCCGTGGTATTTCCCAGTCTCGGATGGGCGCTGCGGGTGGGCTGGACCTGGTTTCCTGGCACCGGTGGCATTTGGCGACCCATGCTTCAATTTGTTTATCCATCCCCGGCCACCAAGCGTAACTCCTGGCCAGGGCTTTTGTCCTGACAATGCCAGGATGCCCCTCATGTAACATCTCTAGGACCCTGCTTTGCAATTTGCACGGAATTACCACCCGATCTCCCCACAGGATGCAACCCCTTAACAGTGAAAGTTCAGTCTGGCGCTGCCGGAACTTTTTAAAAGTCTCGTCAATGTCTCTTTCCGGCCACCCTTTTTCCAACCAATGCAATATTTGCGCCAATTGTTTGTCCCTACTGGTTTCCCTGGCAATATCGGACGCGGTTATGGGCAGGCTTTCGATACTCAGGGTGTTTGTTGTTGGCGCGGGGTCAGGTTCAGAGTCCGGCAAGGGCGAGCGGCTTAAAGCGTCCGCGTGCGAGATTTTCTTACCTGGCTTGTGTAATAGTTCGTAGCTGTAGGCTGCCAGGAATTCAGACCATCTAGTCATGCGTGGTGACAAGATGTTTGGCGTAGCCCGGTTTCCAGCGAGGATGCCCAGCAGTGGTTTATGGTCCGTGATTACTTTGAAAGGGCGGCCGTACAGGTACTCGTGGAAATGCTTTATGGCGGCAACTATAGCCAAAGCTTCTTTGTCCAGCTGGCTATAGTTCCGTTCCGGTTTTGTCAGTGTTCTGGAAAAAAATGCAATGGGCGCTTCTCTCTGGTCTGGGAGGGTATGGCTGAGGACAGCTCCGACGCCGTAGGGCGATGCGTCGCAAGTGACAGCTAAGGGCAAAGTCTCACTGAACTGCATTAGGACGGCATCGGAGGTGAGGAGGTCTTTGGTTCTCTGAAAAGCGGCCTGTTCTCGGCTCCCCCAAGTCCATGCTGCCTTCTTATCTAGGAGTCTATGCAAGGGCTCCGCCGCCGTTGCCTTCTGGGGTAGGAAGACATTATAAAAATTTAGTAAACCTAGGAATGCTTGCAGTTCTGTTTTGGACTTCGGGGTGGGGGCTTCCTTGATGGCCTTAACTTTTTTAGTTGTAGGGTGGATGCCCTGCCTGTCTAGGAGGTAGCCTAGAAATTCTATTTGTTTTGTACAAAGTTGACACTTTTCGCGTTTGACTTTGAGTCCTGTTTCTTTAAATTTTGTCAAAACTTGTCTTAAACGGTTCTCTAACTCGGCTTCGTTTGGCGCCGCTATTAATACGTCATCGAAATAGGGCACCACCCCCTTGATGCCCTGCAGTAAACGTTCCATCAGGCTCTGGAAAATGCCCGGTGCCACGCTGACTCCAAATTGGAGTCTGTTACACTTGAAAGCCCCCCGGTGTGTTACAATTGTCTGGGCTTCTGCCGTTTCTTCGTCCACAGGCAATTGCTGGTAAGCCTGGGCGAGGTCGAGTTTGGCAAAAATTTTACCCCCTCCTAATGAGTGCAGTAAATGTTGCACTATGGGCACTGGGTAGGCGCTTTGCTGTAGCGCGCTGTTTAGGGTGGCCTTGTAGTCCCCGCAAATTCTCACGGACCCGTCTGGCTTTACTGGGGTCACTATCGGGGTCTCCCATCTGGCGTGGTCTATCGGTTTTAATACCCCTTGTTTGACGAGTTTGTTGATCTGCTCGTCGATTTTTGGCTTTAAAGCAAAGGGCACCCTCCTAGGTTTAAGCCGCTTGGGGGGAACCCTTGGGTCTAAGTCAAATGAAATAGGGGGCCCCTTGTACTTGCCCAATTCTCCATCGAAGACTTCCTGGAACTCCTGGACAAGCCGCTGTTCCCAGGCTTCAATGGAGACTTGGTTTACACCTGTCAGCGCGATGTTTAGCGGCGCAAACCATTGCAGTCCCAACAGGCTCGGGCGGTTACGATCGACTATTGTGAGTGGTAATTGTTCGGTGTGGCCTTTGTAGGTTATGTTAAAGTTCTTGGTGCCCACCACTGGAACGCGATTACCTTGGTAGTCCCTTATGATGATTCTCTGGGCGGCCATGTCTCTTCTTTGCAGAGTAGGCACTAGTTTTTTTATTTCGTGCCATGCAATCATGGAAAGGTAGGACCCGGAGTCCACTTCCATTTTGCATGGCCGGCCCTCGATGTGGACTTCTACATGGACCTTTCTGGCGCCGTCGGAAATGGCGTGGCCGATTGTCACCGTCTGGTGGGTGTCTTCTTTCCGCCGACCGTCTCCGCTTCTTTGGGGTCATTGCTTCTGGTCCCATCTACCCGTTGGCTGGCGCTCTCTGGCTCTGGGCGGGGAGTTCTCTCTCCTTTTATCCTGCTGTTCCCATTTTGGCGGGCTGCGGGTCTTTTTTTGGCGGCAAACTCGGGCGATGTGGCCCCTTCGGTCACAATGCCTACAGACAGCGTCGAAGAAACGGCAGTCCGACCTGGGGTGGTCGCCGCCACATCCGGCGCAATTAGTCCTCGACCTCCGACTGTATTGGCCCCGTTGGTTTCCGCGTCCCGTCTGCACGCGATGTATGTCCTCCTCATCATCTGACGTGCTGGAGGTTGACTGGTAGTCGCCGTAGTGTGCGGTCGCTTCGTTTCGTGCGTCGGCCGACCTCGCGGGGTTGTTGTTAGCGTTCTTTGCCTCGGACCTTCGCATGGTGTCTGCTGACGTGCGGGTTGCTTCCGCGGCTGCGGCTGCGGTGAGGGCGTCGGCCAGGCTGATGTCGCCTTTGGCCATAAGTCGGCTCTGGAGTGTCGGATCCCATAGTCCGAGCACGAAACGGTCTCTTATGAGACTGTTCAATCCTTCGAACTCACAGAGTCCGCCCAGGCGCCTTAATTCAGCGACGAAGTCGCTCAGCTTTTCGTCTGGTCTCTGGTTTCTTCGGTAGAATTCATTTCGCCGTATTAGGATGGGGACCTCGGGGGCGTAATGGCGCCTCAATATGGGTTCGAGGACGTCCCAATCCATGGCAGTCGCGTCTGCTGGTTTGGCCAATGCCTTGGCCATCTGGAAAACCTCTGGTCCACAATGCGTCAGGAAGACGGCGCGCTTTAGCGGGCCCGGGGCGTCCTTCATGCCGGCGCATTCTAGGTACATACGGAATCTGTCTGAGTATGATTCCCAGTCTTCGGCGGCAGGGTTGAAGGGAGCGGGCGGTGCTATTTTCGCCATTTTGTTGTCGCTAGTTCGTTTATGGACACGGGGTTCGGTTCAGTGGCGAGATCCCATCCTCGTCGCCAGTGTCGTGTCCGCGAAAAAACAGGTTCTGAGTCGGTGACTATCGTTAACAGCTCTTTATTTCAACAATTGAACCGAACCGGCAAAAGGCAAAAAGCCTCCGGCTTTTATACCTTTTGCCTCGGCAGCCGCGGCCAATGGCAGCGATTCAAGTCTCCCGCTCTTGGTTTGAGCCAATCACGGGAGACTTCAATCGGGCCAATCGGCGCGGCTTTGCCTAGCCAATCAGAAATCCCTGCGCCTTAGCCAATCAAGGCGCAGGGATTTCGAGTAGTCCATTTTGATACATAACATGAACCCCACAGAGAATCTATGGGGCATTGCCAAGAGAAAGATGAGAGACATGAGACCGAAAAATGCAGAAGAACTGGAGGCTGCTATTGAAGCATCCTGGTCTTCCATAACATCTCAGCAGTGTCGCAGGCTGATAGCTTCCATGCCACGCCACATTGAGACAGTAATTACTGCAAAAGGGGCCAAACCAAGTACTGAGTACATATGCATGCTTATACTTTTCAGAGATCCGATATTGTTCTATGTACAATCCTTGTTTTATTGATTACATGTAATATTCTAATTTTCTGAGATTGTGGATGTGGGGTTTTCATGAGCTGTAAGCCATAATCATCTCAATTAAGACAAATCACAGCTTGAACTATCTTGCTTTGCATGTAATGAGTCTGTCTTATATATTAGTTTCACCTTTTAAGTTGTATTACTGAAATAAATGAACTTTTACATGATATTCTAATTTTTCGAGTTTCACCTGTATTTGAAGGGGCTGGATCCAGCCAGTTGCTGGAATCAGGAAATAAATAAAATAAAACTAGGCAATTTAGTCTGTTGATGGAAAGAAAGAAGGGAAAGAAAGAAGCAGAGAGTTTGCAAGATCATAATACACAATACACAAAAGTCTTAGTGACTGCTATAGTACATCAGCCCCCTCCCCCAAAAAATAAAAAATAAAAAGCCTCCAAGAAAAAAAACTGTATAACGTTTGATTTTGCTGGATGGTGAACATGAGCACAAAAAGAAAAGCATCTCCTCCTTTCTTTGAATTTCTGTTAGCACAAGGTCAAGAAAGGCTGAGTTGCTGAGAGTACCTGGGTTTTATAATCTTTGTTGGGCCCCACCTTAGTGTTTCCTGTTCCTGTGTAAGAAATGTATCCCATTGGTTGTCAGACTCCCAGGGGGCAGGGGTCTTAGCTAACTTTGTAGGCTTTGTCTGTGTCCCAGGCTTGTTTGAGTGTTGGCTGATGTAATCTTCCCAGATGCCATGTGGTGAGATGAGTTGAGGGCTAATCCTATCTGTTGTTATGGAGAATAGACTGGCTCATTGACAAAGTTTCTGCCTCTCTGAGTTTCTACTTCTTTTTAGGGGAAATATTCTGCCTTTTTAAACGTTTCCTACTTAGGCTATTTAAATTTTCTAGGAGAGGGGTGGGTGCTAACTTCCTACAAATTGCTTAGATAATCTTCCTCTCTCCTCAAAAGCATTGCAATCTACTATATTGTATTTGTGATTAGCAGCTCCCTCACTACTCACTTTATCTTCATAATCTCATCTCTTTCTATTATCACCTAATATATTCTAATAGCACTTTTGACTATAGTCTTAAATTAGTCCTACCAGATACATGTTTACTAGAGGGCATATACTGAAGGTTTCTGGACAAATGAAAATGTGTTGCACTCATCTGGGATGGAAAGCAATGTGCTCTTTATTGCAACAGAACCTGGACAATGATTTTCTTTCTGCATTTGAACTAACTTAACTCAGTTATTTCTATACTTCTTTAAATGTAAATATACTCTTAACCCCGTTTCACTAATTACTGATATTCATACTGCATTTTGTTTTGAGAGTATTTGTGGAAAACAGAAAGAAATAAGATTAAGCACAATAAGGACACAATCATTTCTTTTTAAAAAAAGAATGCTACATTTTGTCAGGAATAATATGAAATTTATTTATTTATTTATTTTGTTGTTATAAATAACTAAACCTCTTTCGTATTATTTTATCATTTTTATAAACAAATATAACAATAGGCACACCAGGTTCCTGTTTATTTTTCTTTTTTACATGTTTAAAATGTTTCATTTTTGTTGCATGATTAGATTGAGCATTGCTGATAAGTCTGGAATTTCAAGGATATTTAGCTGTAGTTTGACTTTACTATAGCTGCTTGGCAGGGAATTGTAAAAAGCAATAAGCATCTAATTATGTCATTACAGCCAGTTCATTATGAGTGTGGCTGATCAATAGAATTGATTGCCTCTGTCCACAACTGAAGCATTGCATCATTACATTCTAACAATTTGAATGCATTATTAGTTGCAAGAAACCTTGTTTAAAATAGTAAAATCATAAAAATCTACTGGGGTTGTATAGAACACATGCACATATGCTGTACATATATACTGTCCATACACATACACACACAAATATTCTACATATCCTCAGTAAATTTTTATGATTATTGATTCTCATATTTTATTGCTTCCTAATAATGTGGACCTCAGATACTACATATTGAGTTTCACATTTTCTTCATAAGAACTTACTGAAATAGACTACTGGCTATAATAAGCCTCCAACTAATATTTTAGATAAGATTATTCTTATTCTAGATAATTTGTTCTTAATCAATATATAGGCAAAGGAAGGATGGGTGAAAAACATGCTATAAAAATAGGTCCTGAACAAGTCATCTTATTATGTTTTCATCGTACATACAGAATTTGAAATATGGAGCTAGTCTGAGATTTAAGAAGTCTGAAAAATGTTTGTGCATATCCTCAAAAACTAAAATCCACAATAAAAAAGCAGACTTGCTTTTCTATTTTCTCTTATTGTGACAGATTTGCTCCTTACTTGGAATTTTTGACTGGTGGAATTTTGTCTTTGTTTAAACAGTTACACAAAATATAGTATAGAAAAACATAACAATAAAGGATGGATTTAATCAAGGTTGCAGTCATGAGCTGGAATTGTCAAGGTATCATTTCCTGGAAAGGCATTCTTTTAGGATTAAGAGTGTTACCTTTTTATTAATAGTATGGAAGCAATAGTTTAAATTTTACTGTGTTTGGATCTCTGTGATTATCAGCATATCTTGTATATTTTGTATACTACCTAGGAAGGTGATCTCTACATTTTTTTCATTGGCACAGAGAAATTATGCATTAAAATTGAAATTTAGGAAAATATAGTGCTAAACTGATGATGGCATTCAGGTAAATTATGGGAGTGACAGGTGCTGCCTGGGAGAAAATGTGATTATCAAAGGCAGTTTGTTTACCAGACAAGGAATGGAAAGCTAAATGCACACAGTGGAAAACTGAAACTTAGTTAACAAGTTAAACATTTGAGTTAACAAGTTAAACATACAGACAAATGTTGGTAGAGTAGATATATTTCAGGATAATTATAAGTCTCCAAATTCATGTAAATATCTAGTTTATGGTACTAAAGGAATGGAAAATGGCAAACATAGGAAACATAAAATTATTAAATGAGGTATGAAATGACATGTTAGTAGGCATTATGATCTATGAGTATACGACTTCTTAAAAGTTAAATTGTGATTTAGCTGTGAACAAATACATCTTTTGAGAAGTGTGGTGATAAAACTAGTGATGATAGAAAAAAATTGATTTTTTAGTGATCCAAACTGACCTAATCCCCAGCTCTGCGTTCATAATATGATCACAAAGTCTGCACTACTATTACTATTACTATTAATATTCTCATCATTGCTTATCACCAATACCTGTAACTGTATGACTGTAACTTTATCACTTGTATCCTTAGGATTTATATTGACTGTTTCCTAGTATGATTTGATTGCTTATTGTACCATATGACTATTATTAAGTGTTGTACCTTTTGATTCTTGACTCTTGATGAATGTATCTTTTATGTACACTGAGAGCATTTGCACGAAGACAAATTCCTTGTGTGTGCAATCACACTTGGCCAGTAAAGAATTCTATTCTATTCTATTCTATTCTATTCTATTCTATTCTATTCTATTCTATTCTATTCTATTCTATTTCTATTTCTATTTCTATTTCTATTTCTATTTCTATTTCTATTTCTATTTCTGTTCTATAATAAACATAGTTCTCTGTTGGATTTTAATACTTCTCCAACATCTACGTGTTCTTGGTTCAAACTACCTATCTGCGTGCAATTTGAAATGTGCAGTTGCAGTTGAAATGTGTTTAGAAGTGACTCTTTTTGAGATAAAACGGCATTCACAATAAGCATTCCAATCTGTATTTAGATAGACTTTTTCTTCAAATTGTAAAAGTAATCCAGATTAAGGTAAAGACAGATTTTTTATAATACATATAACCAGGAGAACAAATGGAACTGGTAAACATTTTTCATGCACAAAAAGCAAGACTGAAAGAACTCCTTGCAGAAACCATGGAGAATTTTGGTCAATCAATGCCAATGATGGATGGACTCAGCACAAGACAGTTCCTGAAGCTCCTATTTTAAATGCCATATGGGAATACTGGGCTGTAATTGTAACTGAAAAAAAGTTAAGGCTTTCCTTTTAGAAAAAGGCATTGTCAAGCCACTTCTGTGCTGTTGCCAGAAAAATACCACCGATCATACAGTTAAAGGTTGGGATTAGGGTTAGGACTAGGGTGAATTAAACCTGATTTGAAGGAGACTTCATGGGTATTACTATTAAAAGTGATGCAATGATAATGTCCTTGCAAAACAGTTTAAGATTGTGACATTAAGGATATTTTTTCTCTACAAAGTATTTTGTTGTATTTACTACAAATAGAGGTAGTCCTCAATTTATGATGACAATTGAGCCCAAAATTTCTGTTGCTAAATAAGACAGTTGTTAAGTGAGTTTTGTCCCACTTTTACAACTTTTCTTGCTACAACTGTTAAGTGAAACACTGCAGTTGTTAAATAGTAACACGCTTTTAAGTGAATCTAGCTTCTCCATTGACTTTGCTTGTCAGAAGGTCACAAAACATGACCACATGATGGAGCAGACATAAATACTTGCCAGATGTCAATTGTCCAAATTTTGATCACATGACCATGGGGATGATGCAACAGTCATAAATATGAATAATAGTCATCAGTGACTTTTTTGGTGTTGTTGTAATTTCAAATGGTCATTAAATTGCAATAGCATAGCATTTAGCACAATACCACTTCATAGTGCTTTTATAGCATTACAGCCCTCTCTAAGTGGTTTATAGAATCAACATATTGCCCCCAATAATCTGAATTTTATTGATCTTGGAAGGATGGAAGGCTGAATTAACTCTGAGTTGAATTCCTGGCAGTTGGCAAAATTAGCTTGAAATACTGCATTCTAACTATTGGGCCAATGGTTTTAAGTCAAGGACTATCTGTGATGACCCAGGGTGGGATAGAAAATAAACGCAGGCACAAAAACAGGTAAAGCCCCTTTAATTCCTTCAACTTGGCTTTAAAGCTCCAAATATCCTTGACTGGAGACAGAAAATTCCCTCACAAACAGTTGCAAAAAGGAGGACATGCCGCTCAAACTAAGTTATAAATTATAACTAGAAAAAATGACACAAACCACACTGAAGCAATTAAGGAAACCAGGAAAGATAAGGGCTTGAAGACATCCACAGATATCAGAATACACGCTGGGAAGGACACCAAACTCAAATAAGAACGGACAGACTAAAAATATTTTCACACTTCGTTTCCAGCACTGGCTCGTGTGTAGTCTGTCCTTTTAAATAGTTCTCACAGCTGCAGCCCATGAAGAGGATCAAGGCCCTTTCCTCCCCCATAGACCATGCCATTCATGTTTCTCCCTTATCCTCTCCTCCCTGCATGCCCTAGGATGGAGAGGGGATGGGCCTGGGTCCTCCTCTGACTGTCCAGCTGGCCTGTGCCCTTCCCCGCCTCCTCCACAACCTCTGGAGCCACACTTCTACTCCCTGTTGGCTGTTCCTTCTCTCCCTTGAAGACAGTCTCCAACAGGGGCATGACGCTATCTTTATTTGAAATAGCACAAAAAGTAATATTTCCATAGGAGAGTTTCATTCAAATCTTCAACTTGTTGAAATAACTTGTGAATGAATCATGGAACGCATTACTGAACTTCCCCATCAAGGAAAGGGCAAACTATATCCTTGATCAAAGGTGGTATGAATTATTTGAATGGACCTAATATGAATAAATGGGCACATGTATAATTTCCACACATTAGGAATCTTAATTGACCCAGGGAGGAATTCCACATATATGAGTTGGTATGTGTATATGCATAGATGCCAAATGTCAGAAGTGAATGTGGTTGATGACCTAAGAGTAGATTTTTGTACTAGGACTGATGTTCCCTGTCTTCCAATGAGAGGAATTGTTTCTCTTTCATTCTCTAATAATCACACAGCTTCTCTTCATGTAACCTGTTCCATACAATGTTTTGAAACTGAAAAATTGAAGTATTGAACTTTTTAATACATATTTATCCTCTGCAGAGTTAGATGTTGTTATTATTATGATTGTAAAGTGAGCCAGATATTTAAACTGATTTGCCATTTTTACCAATCAAGTCTTTTCCTTGGATAGGCAAGTGTTTGATAGTGTTAAAGCGATGGCCGCAGGATGTCAGGTGCTCCAAATGACATTTCCTTTTGCAATTGACTGATTTTGTCAAAGTGATAGTGTTCAAGTGATGCTCCAGATGTTTTGGGATTGCACCCAAGGCACCTCTTACTTTGCTTCCCCCACCCTACAGTCATTCTACTTCTATTTGCAGGTCTTCGAATTTTTATTTTCTCCAGTTCTTTCTCCTATTATTATAATTATCATATCTTTTGGTACCACTTCCTTAAAGGTTTCTCTAACATCAAAACCTTTTATTAAAGCAGACGTCTTCTCTTCCCTCTCCAGCTGTACAGAGAAGGCAGTGTCTTTTTGTAAGGAAAAAAAACCAGTTTTTTATTCCTCCCCACCTACTCCATTTCCAGGGCCAGTTAAAGCACTTTATATGGCTGGTGAGCTACGGACTAAGCAGTCACTTGAGCTGAATTAAGCTTGATGCTCGACCCTGGGAATTGAGCAGTGTGCATGTTAACAGGCAACCCTCCTTTCTGTTTTAATGTTTTGGTGGTATCGTGATTGCTACCACTTTCTTGCAGCCAAAACATACATTTGTCATTCCTCTTTGAGCCTGGGAAGACTAATCGAAATAAATCAGCCGTGACTACTCAAGACCAATTGCGACAGTGAGTCTGGACTAATGGAATGTCATAATTAGTTGCCTTTCCAGAGGTGTCTGCCTGAGTGTACATGCACACAGACTGGTCTGCTGCAACTTGCCTAAGTAAGAATTTGCACGCAAACGAGTGCTATTTAATCCACCTCCGCATCAAGTCCTTCTACAGCTTTAAATATTAAAGAAGCCGCGAGTCTCCAGTGGATTCCAGTCAGTGGTTAGATTCAGATTTTATTATCAGCAATAGGTCTATGACAAGCCTGAACTGTCCTCTCTGATTAGTAATGCCTCACTAGGCTTCTGCTCCATTTATCCTCCCTCCTCCTGCAGCGACTGCAAATGGAAGAGGCCCTTAACATGCTTTGACTTGCTCTTTAAACCTACTGCTTCTCTACGCAAGGTATCCAAGTGACTGTCTTCATGCAATGCCTACAGATTCTGTAAGGTCTGGAAATTTTTGTTTTGAATGGGTAAGGTGTATGGAAAGGAATAAAGAGCTAGAGTGTCAGGATTTTTGTCATTGCTTCTGCTTTGAAAACCACAGCATTTTTTTTTTTTAATTATTAGTGGAAAGCCTGAATTGATAGGAATCTAACCATAATTTTATACCAGAAAAAAAGTTTTTTAAAAAAAATGAGAACAGGTCTTTTTGCATGTGTCTATTTGGAAATTTATTGACTACCTGGGAAAACACCTCCCAAGGACAGTGATTTCAGCAGTCTCCCATTAAAAAAAGGGCTTATATGTGTCTTCTCTTTCCTTTAATAATTCTTCCTCTGCTTTATATCTTGTTTTCAAAAAATAATAAACTAAACTATATTTTAGCATTATTGTACACACTACTTTATATGATATAGAGTTCTACAGGCCATTGATAACACCTTAGTTCTCCTGCAACCTTAAAAGCAGAAAGAGAAGGATACTGAACATACAATATAAATGAAAGAGAATAAAAAACCTGAATGAATGGACAATAATGGATTGATGTCATATCTGTAGGTAGGTAGCTCATACTAAAAATAGCAATATCCATTTGTGGGCTTAGAATAAGGTTAAAAAGAGACACTGCTCAGAAGTAAAAAGAACATGTATTCTGTTGTGAATTAATAAAAGTGCTTGAATAAAGATTATTAAGAGCTTGAAATAAAGTGCAGGGTTCTGGCCCGGCACTTTTGATTGGCCGATAATAGCGACATCGGATTGGTCTGTTCAGGAGAATCTGATTGGCTATTAACAAGCCTATCGCATTGGTTAACGGAGCTAGCGCTCCCTGTGTTTCATTGGTTAAATACTCAAGAGCTTGCCTATATAAAGGGGGTCGTTGTGGCCATAGAGCTGAGCTGTTACACCATATTAATTAAGAGTTTTGAAGTTCACTGTCACCGGCTCGTCTCCATTCTTAGCGCCCAAGTGCAGAACTTAACACTGGCGACGAAGGTGGGATGTGGAGACCTCAGAGCTGACTGAATGACAAAGAACAATAACAGAGCATGTGGCTGAAACGCACCAACGGCGGAACCATGTCCGGCGGTGTCATACCACCCTCTCCATTCGACCCGGCGCAAGAAGACTGGGACTCATATATGGATTGTTTCCAGATGTTTCTGGAGATCAACAATTTGAAGGATGCCACTACCGGAAAGAAACGGGCTATATTCCTAACTCATTGCGGGCCGACCATATTCAAGATGGCCAAGGCACTAGCTAAACCGGCAGAACTAAAGTCCATGCACTGGGACATTCTCGAACCCCTGCTGAGGGCCCACTATGCACCGACCGTGCCAAAGCTCGTTAGAAGGCATGAATTTTACCAGAGAAGTCAGCGGAAGGGGGAAAGTGTTGCTGATTTCATAGCGGATCTCCGGAATCTGGGAGGCCTATGTGGGTTTGCCGACCTCAAAGAAGCCCTGAGAGACCGAATAATTCTGTGTTTAGAATCACCACACACCCAAAGCAAGCTTATGGCGAAAGGTGACATCAGTCTTGCCAATGCCATTACTGAAGCTACTGCGGCAGAAGCAACCAGGAAGTTGGCTGCCCGAATGCGCCGCAACCACCCCCCCGCTTCGCCAACTCGCCTGTGAAATTTCACCTCAGTCAGAAGGACAGCTGATGACAGCCCACCATGAGGACCTCAAATCATCATCAGAAAGCGATGAAGAAGAGGTCCACCGACTTTGGTCCGAACGAGACCAACGCCAGAGATCGCAGTACCAATGCGCTGATTGTGGGGCAAGCCACCCCTGATCAGAATGCAAATTGCTCGACACTCTCTGCCATGTGTGCGGGAAAAGAAGCCATATCGGACGGGCTTGTAGAAGCAAGCTAGGACCCAGCCAGCCCTCGGGGGGGACTAACTATCGCCAACTGACAGGAATCCATCCTGTAAAGCAAGAACCTGTGAACCACCAATGGAACAACCACTCCTACAGAAAGAAAAACCTAAACCACTCAATGAAGTGAGAAGAGGCTCACCAAACTATCACGATCGGTCATGCCTCATCTCTTGATGCCAAGAAGATCCGAGTGAAAGTGGCCATTGAAAACCAGCCCTGCCTGATGGAAGTCGATTCAGGATCGTCCCTCTCGATGGTTTCCTGGAAGACCCTCAAGCAGCTCATCCCTACTGTCCGGCGGCAAGACCTCAGATTCCAAAGACTCATACTCAAAGACTATCAAGGAAATAGAATTCCAGTTGTTGGATCCAGCCGAGTACGGGTATCATTTAAGAACTGTACAGCATTCCTACCCCTGATTGTAATCGACAGGGATTGGCCTAATCTGTTAGGCCTCCAATGGTTTGCTCCACTCAGAATTGAAGTAGCCGGCATTCACCAATCTGCAGCAGCGACTGGGAAGAGGACCTCGTCCAAGAATTCCAGGACGTCTTTGCAGAAAAACTAGGCGAGTACAAGGGGACCCCGATATCATTTAACCTCAATCCCGAAATAGCTCCCATCCGCCTTAAGCCTCGTCGAGTTCCATTTGCCCTTAAACCAAAGATTGACGAGCAGCTTGATAAATTAATAGCCCAGGGTGTGTTAGAACCAACCGATCACTCTCCCTGGGAAACCCCAATTGTGACACCCATCAAGCTGGATGGATCGATAAGAATTTGTGGGGACTACCGAGCCACCCTGAACCACGCCCTTCAACAAAACGCTTACCCAGTACCGGTGGTGCAACACCTCCTCTATTCCCTGGGGGGCGGAAAAGTCTTCGCTAAACTAGACTTAGCCCAGGCATATCAACAACTGCCTGTAGACAAAAAAATGGCAGAGGCCCAAACGATCATTACACACCGAGGTGCATTTAAATGTAACCGACTCCAGTTCGGAGTAAGCGTAGCCCCGGGAATCTTTCAAAGTTTGATGGAAAGACTATTACAAGGGATAAAAGGTGTTGTCCCATATTTTGATGATGTGTTAATCGCTGCCCCTACTCAAAAAGTACTAAGGGATCGCCTGGGGTTGGTTCTCCAGAGATTTAAAGACTCAGGTTTCAAAGTTAAAAAAAACAAGTGTCAACTATATACGGATCGTGTAGAATTTTTAGGATATTTAATTGATAGTCAAGGCATTCACCTCACTGATAGCAAACTTAGGGCAATCAAAAATGCCCCCAATCCCCGAAATAAGGCCGACCTCCAGGCTTTTCTAGGCCTTATCAATTTTTATAACGTTTTCCTGCCTCACAAAGCAACCGTAGCCGAACCTCTACATCGTTTGTTGGACAAAAAAGCAACCTGGGTATGGGGACACAGAGAGGAGCAGGCGTTTCAACATGTGAAAAATTTATTGACTTCTGATGCTGTTTTGATGCAGTATAACGAGACTTTGCCTTTAACGAACACGTGTGATGCATCACCATTCAGAGTGGGTGCCATTTTGAGCCACGTTTTGCCAAACGGCAGTGAAGCCCCTGTTGCCTATTTCTCAAAGACGCTATCAAAAGCAGAATGCAATTACAGTCAAATTGATAAAGAGGCCCTTGCTATTGTGTCTGCTGTTAAGAGATTTCATGAATATGTGTATGGCTGAGCCTTTACTATAGTGACTGACCACAAACCTTTGCTGGGAATAATAGCGGGAGATAGGCCAACCCCTTATATATTATCTCCCAGAATGACTCGCTGGTCAGAATTCTTGGCTGCATATAATTACAAGTTGCAATACCACCCGGGGAAGGCCATTCCCCATGCCGACGCATTGAGCCGTGCACCACTTCCGGAAACCATTCATGACCCCGGTCCAACAGTTACAACACTGCAGATCGAGACACTTCGAACACCATCACTAACAGCCCAAGATATCGCGATTGAAACAAAATGCGACGCCATTCTAGCACGAGTCCTCAGTTGGATCAAGCGCGGATGGCCATTGGACCAGATACCTGATGACTACATCCCATTAAAGAATCGACAAATGGAACTGTTTTCCCAGAAGGGCTGCATTATCTGGGGTGATAGAATCGTTGTCCTAGAGCAGTTATGACAAGCGATACTAAGAATCTTGCACGATGGCCACCCCGGCATCGTACGCATGAAAGCATCGTATGAACCTGAAAAACGGATCCAGCAGGAGATGCCGTAACTTCCATGTAGGTGACTTGGTTTTCGCTAGGAACTTTTCAGGCGATCCGTTGTGGGTCGAGGCAACTGTGGTCCAAGTAACCGGCCCCAGATTGTACCACGTGAAATGTCGCGACAATAGAATAGGGAAGTGCCATATTGATCAGCTGCGTTCAAGGCTACAGTCAGGGATCTCCGAGTCCCCTGACTTCCAAACTGAGGGGGGAGGAGATACCGAGGAAGATGAATTTGAAACATCAGAAAGCTTAAGCAGAAGTAATGACCGCGCAGAGGCAATACGTGAAGAAGGATCGGGGATGGGGGTGACCTCGCCTCAAGGAAATACTGAAAACATTAGCGACAACAAAAATTTGAATACAGAACTAGAGGCACTCTTTTCACCAGATAACGTCCTACCCCAACAAGACTGTATCCAAATACCAGGAGTACAACGTAAATCAAATAGACAATCAAAACAACCTGCCTACCTCAAAGACTATGTGACCACACTCCTTAAACGGAACCCGGCAGGAAGGGGTGTTGTGAATTAATAAAAGTGCTTGAATAAAGATTATTAAGAGCTTGAAGTAAAGTGCAGGGTTCTGGACCTGCATTTCTGATTGGCTGATAATAGTGACATCGGATTGGTCCGTTCAGGAGAATCTGATTGGCTATTAACGAGCCTATCCCATTGGTTAACGGAGCTAGCGCTCCCTGTGTTTTATTGGTTAAATACTCAAGAGCTTGCCTATATAAAGGGGGCCATTGCGGCCATAGAGCTGAGCTGTTACACCATGTTAATAAAGAGTTTTGAAGTTCACTGTCACCGGCTCATCTCCATTCTTAGCGCCCATGCGCAGAACTTAACATATTCTAATCCAAGCACTTCTAAATTCCAATTGCTTTCAACTTCAATTATCATAGTTCATGCTCTAAAGAATTATAAGGGGACACAATTTGAAACTTTTAGAAGGCCAAGGATTGCTTCCCTTGGATCAGATGAATATGATGTAGCAACTACATACACTTCATTTTCTACAATGTAAAGTTATTTCAAGGAATAAACAATTTAATTTATTTCACCAAATGTTAGGATTACATTTATCTAGATTTTAATTTATTTCACCAAATGTTAGGATTACATTTATCTAGATTTTTTTTTTCAATTCAGTGAGTTCTGATTTGTGTATAACATTTCACTAAAATAGGCTGGTATTTTTTCTATTTCTGAAAATATTAAGGCTGGAGTATTTATATTTTAGAAAGAAACAGTTAAAAAGATGTAGTTGTTCAATAGCCCAGGAACTTCTCCTTCGGGTTATGAAAAATATTGTACAACATTTTGAACATTTTTTAGTAATTAAAGCATACCTGCATGTTTACTGAAATGTTTATGTATGTATAGTGAAATATGTGATTAACATTCAGGAAAATGTCAAGTACGTTTCTTGGCTTATTAGTAACCAGCATATTATTTGCTTTACTATTATTGTTAATACAGCATTTCACTAAATATTAAATGTCTCATTCATTAGTATAATGGAAGCAAGCAAACAGAAACAGTCGTAAAATTTTGATATGTGCGTAAGCTAATTGAATTTATTCCATAGAGCTAATATCTGTCCTGTAGCAACAACAATGGAAGTAGGAGGAGCTTTGAGTCTGCTGCTGAGATACTGAAAACATGGTTAATTAATTAAATCAATAAATCTATCAGAAAGGCAGGATTTTTTCAATACATTAACTACATGAAAAATGCTGGCTGGCTCAACATTTCACAAAGTCTGCATAACACTCTTTACAGAAGTATATGATTAACACAAAAAATCTTTTAACATCGCTGATCAAAGAAAAATTAGGGGAGCCATATTTGGCACTAGAAGAATAAGTCATATTTACAGGGATGGGATCTGACCAGTATAGCTACTGGTTCTGTTGCTCTGTATTGCACGCACATGCACGAGTCGTGTGAGTGCAATTTACAATCTGCTGAACTGCCCGGACAGCTGAGCAGCGCTGCGTGCAAGTGCGCAGCGGTTGGAAAAGCCCTTTTTTCCTGCTTTTTCAACTGCAGCTGTGTCGCATGGAGCAGCTGCAGTTGAAAAAGCAGGAAATAAAGGTCAGGTAAGAGCCCAGGCAGGCAGGTGGGCCAAAACAGCAGCAGACATAGAACCAGTACTATGTATGCTTTCTGTTTGCTACTTTTTAGAGCAACCAGTTCTACAGAAGGGGACAGAACTGGTAGAATCTCACACGTGGTCATATGTATATGAGGATGTGCCTGATATTTAGCCATTTAAAGTATTTTCTATGACAGGAGCCTACCTTATTTGATCATATCTGATTTATAATTTATTATTTTAAATACTAAAAAATCCTGATAAAAAGAGTGACAAGGATGAATTTACATCAAAAGCAAAGTAATCTGCTTTATAGTGAATGAAGTCAGTGGTTGATCAATCTGTATTGCTGACACTTGATGGCAGAGGTTTTATGAGACTCAGATTGGTACTTTTGTAGCATCATCTGGATTGTTGGATCTTTAGCACATACTCGTTCTTTGCATTACTTATGTGAAAATCTATTATATATTGAACTAGAAGTGAGAGAGGAACATTACATCACCCCAAATATATTTGCAATATTTCTTCTGATGTCCACCTGTTAGGACTGATGCCTGGTACAGATGAGCAAATCAATATGTTCATATGGTAGCAATTTATCCCTTTGTAGTTATTCATGTCAAAGTTAGGGCATTCAGAATGTGTGGCTAGGGACACAGCCCTACTTTGACATAATTCTATTTTAAGAGGAAAAGTTCCATCTTCAGTTATTTCTTTAAAAAACACATAATAGTTGTTTAAATCTAAAGACTGAAATATCTTATTTACTGTCTTTACAGAGCTATTTTCTCATTGAATACATTTTGTAATTATATCCTTTATACTCGCTGAAGACTGTAATCTGAAAGAATTGGTTGCAAGAATAAGACTATCTATGCACACTTCGATTAAGGGTTGAATCTAGGTCTATTGTTTAAAAAAACATTAATTGTTCCTTTGCCTAATCTCTTTAAGCTTCACTCTAATTTTAGCAGTGTAACCTATTACTTTTTTCCAGAAATGTTAAAATAATTTTAATCCACTCAGATATATTTCCAAGGAAGAGTCCAATTTCAGTTTCAATGTTATAAAGAACATTATTATTATTATTATTATTATTATTATTATTATTATTATTATTATTAATTATGTATTAAATTTATATGTCTGTCCAAGGTGATTTATGAAAGGCAGTTTGGTTGAGTGGTTAAGGCTAGATACTGAGAGTGAATGAGTTTTAATCTCACTTTAGGAATGAAGCCAGTTGGGTGACTTTTGGCTGGGTCATTTTCTCCATGCTCTAGAACAGGGCTATCAAACTCCTGGGCCATGGGCTGGATACATCATGCACTGTCCATGCCCATGTCCAGTTTAGCGAAGAGGGAAAAAATCCCGATACGTCACGTGATATTGCCATGACAATGTGAGTTTGACAGCCCTGTTATAGAAAGAAGACAATGGCAAACCACTTCAAAAAAATCTTGTCAAGGAATCTGAAGGGAAATGTTTGAACAGACATCAGGAGTTGACACTGACTATAAGACATATTATAGACAGAGGCAAGTTGGATTGTATATAACCAGGGGTGGGATTCTACAAGTTCGCACCTATTTGCTAGAACCAGTTATTAACATTCTAAGCAGTTCGGAGAACCGGTTGTTGGAAGAAATTACTGGCCTAATCCTATAAGGAAGGCAGGATGGAAACATTCTGGTGTTGCTTACAGAAACTGCCTTTCTGTTAACCCTTATTACATTCTTGGCAGGACTAGACTTCCTGTCTCAGTTTTTTCCCCTCCTTTGCTGGTATTTTGCTTGTATGGAGTGACCATTCAAAGTTACAATGGCACTGAAAAAAGTGACTTATGACCATTTTTCATACTTATGACTGTTGCAGCACCCCCCAAAGTCATGAGAGGCCAGGCAAGAAGATGCGTACCTCAATGTGAGTGATATTGAGTTAGCTACGCCCAGCTAGTCACATGACCATGAAGCCATGTCTACCCAATCACATGACCACCAAGCCATACCCACCACCTAAGCCACACCCACAGAACTGCTTGTTAAAAATTCGAATCCCACCCCTGTATATAACCCTCCAGTTTTTGATTGGTTATCAAGCTATTGTCAATCTATTGTCAATCTACATCAAGCTATTGTCAATTCTTAGCACCCACATAGATACATTTTCCACAAAATCTTCCAATTTGGAGAGGCATAATTCTGCAGAAACTGAGATCCGTAATTTAATTGAAAATGATAAAATGCTCTTATCTTTTAAAAATCAATCCATACACATCTCTGTCTGTGCTGACATGCAAGTTTAAATTGATGTGATTTAAATTTTTATGTTATTAAATAATTTTGAATATATATAATAAATCCATGAACATTCCAGTAAATTAATATTTTAAATGAAAATGCACAAATGTATTCTTTTCTTTAAAAACAAACAAAAATACTGAAAACGCTGAATGTCCATTCCATTGCATCTTAACAATGTAAATTGCAAAAATGTAAATTGAATTTAGGTGTAAATTGAAAAGGCATAAAAAATAATCAACCAAGATAAAATCATGCCCAATATTTCCTAGTTGAACAACAGACAACTATAATGATCTAATACATATCGATTTTACAGTAGACAATGTTGAAAAAGCACTACACAATCTAAAACCATCTCTATCTATTGGACTGGACGGAATATGTGCCTACTTCTTACAAAAACTATCCACTGCCATAGCCGAACCTCTAAGCATAACCTTCGAAAAATCTTTCAGGACCAGCTCCTTGCCAAAACTATGGTCACAAGCCACAGTCATCCCCATGTTCAAAAAGGGAGACCCCAGCTTAGTTGAAAATTACAGACCAATCCCTTAATGCTGCGTCACCTGTAAAGTCATAGAATCAATTATTAACCAATCCATTATCCTCCACTTAGAAACAAACAACCTACTCTCTAATAAACAATTTGGTTTCAGAAAAAAACTATCCTGCAATCCGCAACTCTTACACTGCAAAAACATATGGACTACACAACTCGATCAGGGCAAAGCAATAGATGCAATTTACATAGACTTCTGTAAAGCCTTTGATTCAGTGGTACACAACAAACTACTGCTAAAACTAAAATCTTATGATATCTCTGGACACCTGCATAACTGGATAGAAGCATTCCTCTCAAACAGACAACAAATGGTCAAAATTGGGAGCGTCCTATCAAATTCTGTACCTGTCAACCGTGGTGTCCCCCAAGGCAGTGATCTAGGACCAACTCTCTTTATATTCTACAGAAATGACCTCTGTGATCATATTAAGAGCAACTGTGTTCTCTTCACTGATGATGTAAAGCTATTCAACACCACAGACAATACTACTACCCTTCAAAAAGACCTTGACTATGTATCAGAATGGTCAAACAAATGGCAACTTCAAATCTCAACAAATAAATGCTCTGTCTTACATATTGGCAAAAAAAATCAGAAAATAAAATACAGGCTGAATTGTCAAGACCTTCTTGATGGTCCAAACTCTGTCAAGGATCTTGGAGTACTCATCTCTAAAGATCTAAGTGCTAGAACCCACTGTAACTACATAGCCAAAAAGGCATTAAGAGTTGTTTACCTAATCTTATGTAACTTTATCTCTGGTAATATTACACTAATAACTAGAGCATACAAAACATTTGCTAGACCAATACTCGAATGCAGCTCATCAGTCTGGAGCCCCCATAAGGTATCTGATATTAACACAGTTGAGAAAGTCCAGAAATATTCCACAAGAAGAGTTCTCCACTCCTTTACTTGTTGCATAATACCTTATGCCACCAGAGTTGAAATTCTAGACCTAGAAAATCTAGAACTACGCTGCCTTCGGTCCGATCTAAGTATAGTATATAAAATCATACATTGCAATGTCTACCTGTCAATGAATACTTCAGCTTCAACCATAACAATACAAGAGCAAACAATAGATACAAACTCAAGGTTAATCACACCAAACTTGATTGCAGGAAAAATGACTGCAGCAACAGAGTGGTCAATGTCTGGAATACTCTACTCTTCTTCCCCAAACCCCCAAAACTTTAACCTTGGACTTTCTACTATTGACCTCACCCCTTTCCTAAGAGGTCTGTAGGGGGCATGCATAAGCGCACCAATGTGCCTACCATCCCTGTCCTATTGTTTCTTTTATTTTTCTGATATGTATCCATGTATTCATAACTATGTTTTTACTTATACCTATTATCTTGTAAGCAGTTGACAAACCAAATAAAATAAAAATAAATAGAACATATTGTACTTTTGACTATTATTCCTAAACACATCTTCCAATAGACCTTTTAAAAAACAATTTAAAAAATGAAGAAGCATAAGGTAGCATATTTGGAAAGCATTATATATGCCAGGACACCATTTTATTACTCTAAACATGTAATTGTTCAAAGATAATTCATAAATCATATATCTGGCTATGTTTCTCTGCTATGCAGCTGAGATGGTTTTAAGAATCAGATAAAAGCTCTACAGCAGATAGGAGAGTAAGAACTATCCCTTTCTTTAATGTAGTTTCTATTCTCTGAACTTTATATCATTGTTCTCTCTCTCTCTCTCTCTCTCTCTCTCTCTCTCTCTCTCTCTCTCTCTCTCTCTCTCTCTCTCTCTCTCTCTCTCTCTCTCTCTCTCTCTCTCTCTCTCCCCCCTATGGTATATCTTCCTCAATCCTGAGTTCTCTATCAAAGGCACAGGGATTTCTATGCAACATCTTAGCTGTTCCTAGCACTGCACTGATCTTCACAGAGACCCTTGATGTTGTTCCTGAGATCTGTTGGAATTATTTTCCCAGCTTAGGGCTCACAACTTCAAGTGCTCCAAATACCATTGGAACCACTTTGACATTTACTTTTCATATCCTTACCTCCTTCAGTCCCTGGTACTCCTCCAGCTTCTCATACCCTTCTTCCCAATGTTGTTGTCACTTCACACTGCTACCTGTCCCTGTTATATTCTGGTCTTTGTTTGGTAATATGATGTCTAGTTGATTGCCTAGTACTTGCTTGACTGTCTGGATCTGGAAGTCCCAGAGGATTTTAGCCTTCTTATTCTCCATGATCTTCTAAGGTTTCTCTCATCTAGACTTGGGAGGTTCTAACCCATGAACTGCAGATGTTCCTATACACAATGCCAGCTCTTTGCTTGTTCAGTCTGTGCTGTTCAATATATGCTGTTCCTGCCTGCATCTTACACCCTGCTACTGTGTGTTGAACTGTGTCTAAGACCTCTCTGCATAGTCTGTACTTGGCTTCTGCCTACTGGGGTAGACTTCCTACTTCTATGGATCTGTTGCTTAGGGCCTTCTATGGATCTGGTGCTGCTATGATCAGTGTCTTAGTGTTGAATATTAGTCCATCCCTTTTATGCCACTGGTAGGATTTCCCAATATCTACCACCTCAGCTATTTACAATGATACATCCCTTTGGGATCTTTTTTTTTTTTTTTTTGTCATGACACTTCCTCTGCATGATCTTCCCATACATCTGTTGCTGCTTTTGACATTTTCTCAGGAGTTCATCTTTGGGTGCCATATTAGTGATGAACTCCTAGATCAGGGGTGTCAAACTCGAATTAATTGATGACTGCATCAGGGTTATATTTGATCTCAGGGTGTGTGTGTGTGGCCAGGGGGGCATGGCCAACTCAACATCACTCATGTTGGGGGCACCTGTGGTGTCCCGAGTATTCTGTCAGTGAAAATGGCATCCTGAGCTCCATTTTTGGCTGCAATGGCCTTCTGCAACCTTCTGCCAACAAAAATGGGGCTTGGGAGGGCCGCAGGCAGCCCCTGTGAGCTCCATTTTCAGCTTTGATGGCCTCCTGAAACCCTGTGCCAGCAAAAACAGACCTCCATTTTCACTGGCAGAGGCACTATGGGCTGGTCCTTTACTGTTTCCAGGGCAGCCCTGTGGGCCATATCTAACCACCCATGGGCCGGATCTGGACCATGGGCTTTGAGTTTGACACCACTGTCCTATATGATCTGAGCTTTATCCAAAACAGTGGCTTTGATACTCACTAGACCCAGCCTATCTTCTTTCCCGATGGTATACATCTTTGAGTGTTGGAAGGGAAATCCCAATAACTGTATGGAGCTTCTGAGTCCTTACATCAGAAGCCAGGTCCTCCTTTGGCCAAATTACTATACTGACAGAATATCTGATGACTTCCAGAGCATACTGTGCATTTTGATGTGTGGATATTGTTATTCCCATTGAGCTGATTCTTTAGATCTCTTCAGACCTTGCTGATTTCCTTGCCTTCTGCTCAGGGTTCCCATGTGATTGGGATACCAAAATATTTTACTTGTTCCATCCCTTAAGCCTTAAGTATCTTAAGTCTTAAGTATTTTCTCTCTCTTAGTTACCATCCTGTCACACTTCTGCAGTCTAAATGTCATCTAAATATCCTTCCTGTAGATATGTATCAGGTGGATCAGTCAATGTCTTGTTTACTTTTAGTATGCAGCTTAATGTCATCCCTGTAGAGGAAAGGACTGATGTTAGCTCCATTCTTGAACTTGTATCTGTATGTAATTCATGTGATTATCTGGCTGAGAGGGTTCAAGCCTATGCAGAACAGCAGTGGGTGCATCCCATGCTGTATTTGATGGCCATTTGTGTGGCATCTTCCAAGGTGGTGCATTTTGCCTGCTGCTTTTCTGCATGCATACATGCATATCCCTAAATGATGCTTTCTCACTCTGCGACTTTGATTTACCTGTTGTGGTTTCATTTCATTTGCAAATTAGATGGCATTATTGCCTCAGTTTATTGTTTGTTCTAATAGCATTTAAATGTGGGGTACTTTTATTTGCAAGGCTGGCAAATAATTTAAAGTGTCATGCCTGTCTTGCTGAACTCTTCCTGGTTTACTGCATTATTAAATATTGCATAAATTATTCAATGTCCTTATATCAAACAATTTCTTTTCTTTGTGAACAGTGCTATCACAGCAAATGGATATTAGTCTCACCCTCCCTTTTTCTAACATAAATTAAATGGCTTATTGGCATTTTTTCTAGCCTCTCTCTTCAGAAATACTGGAAGAAAACCTTACTAAAATAGGTAGATAAATATACTTATGTGGATTGCTAAAATACCTCTTCCAACAACAAGCTCCTGAGGTAACACAATCCTTTTATGAAATCCACTGTCATAAGCTCAGATCAGAAAGTACTTACCTGCTGGATTTTTCAATTGCTGCTCTGTGAGAACTGAATCACCAAATATCAAATAAAAATCTATTGAGAGCCTTGATGGCACACAGCATGCTAATTCACCCACTGGATCTTTCACTAAATCACATACCAATATGGAAAGAAGGACATATATCCATTCCACCATTTTCCTTAAGGAACTTCTTATGTTAAGATGAGCTTTACTAACATGGGTAGAACACAATTTCCCAAATCCTGCAGCTTTGATGGCATGTACCCAGAACTACTGAAGAACTGTGGACATCAGCAAGTAATGGACTCAAATAAAGTCATATAAAATGTCTGTCTGTTGTTCTTGACCCCTCAGTGGCCTACAATACTGTCTGGAGAGAAGAACTTCTCAAATTAATCAAGGTTATATCTTGTTGTAATACCACTGCCTTGATTGACAACATGTTGAGTTCCAGATTTTACAGAATTCAGTAGAAGCACATATAAGTTGAATAATGGACTACCACCTGGATTAGAGCTATTCCCAGCTCTTTTTAACTTGTATATCTATAACCTGCCTGAAACTTTCTCAGAAATTTATTTATGCCAATTGTATCTGTTGTGAATGAATAAATGTTTAAGTTATCTAGAGCTTGAAGTCAAGTACAGGGTTCTGGCCCTGCACTTCTGATTGGCTGTTAAATGGCGAGATCAGATTGGTCTGTTCAGGAGAATCTGATTGGCCATTAGCAAGCCGTTCTCACTGGCCAATGGAGCTAGCGCTCCCAGGTTTTCATTGGTTGAATAGTCAATAAGTTGTCTATATAAGGAAGGCTATAGCAGCCATTGAGCTGAGCTGTCACACCATGTAAATAAAGAGTTGAAGTTCACTGTGTCACCGGCTCGTCTCCATTCTTTGCACCCATGCTCCACACTTAACACTGGCGACGAGAGTGGGATTTGGAGACGTCAGAGCTGACTGAACAATGAAGAAGACAACCGAGCACGTGGCTGAAACGCACAATGGCGGAACCATGTCCGGCATCGTCGTACCACCCGCTCCGTTCGACCCAGTGCAAGAAGACTGGGAGTCCTACTTGGATCGTTTCCAAATGTTCTTGGAAACCAATAATTTGAAGGATGCCACAATTGGGAAGAAATGGGCAGTATTCCTAATGCATTGCGGGCCGACCGTATTCAAGATGGCCAAGGCACTAACAAAACTGGCTGAAGTGAAGGCTATGGACTGGGACGTCCTCGAACCTCTACTGAGGGCCCACTCTGCACCGACCGTACCAACGCTCGTAATACGGCACGAGTTCTACCAAAGAAACCAGCGGAAAGGAGAGAGTGTTGCCGATTTCGTTGCGGACCTCCGAAACTTAGGAGGCCTTTGCGGGTTTGCCGACCTGGAAGAGGCTTTGAGAGACTGAGTAGTTCTGGGATTAGATGCGCTAAACGTGCAAAGCAAGATAATGGCGAAGGGCGACATTAGCCTTGCCGATGCCATCGCTGATGCTACTGCAGCGGAAGCAACCAGGAAGTCGGCTGCCCAACTGCGCCACAACCGCACTCCGACACACCAACCAACCTGCGACATTTCACCTAAGTCAGAAGGACAGCCATTGACGGCCCACCACGAGGACCTCTCTTCATCGTCAGACAGCGACGAAGAAGAGGACCATCAACTGCGGTCTGATCGGGACCATTACCCAAAGTCCCAACAACCATGCGCTGGCTGCGGGGCCAACCATTACCGGTTCAAATGCAAATTCCGCGACGCGCTCTGCCATGAGTGCGGGAAATGAGGCCATATTGGACAGGTCTGTAGAAGCCTCCTAGGATGCAGCCAGACCTCGAAGGGGTCCAACTATCGCCAATCAACAGGAAACCGTCCTGTAAGGCAAGAACCAGTAAACCACTCCTACAGAAACCGAACCATGAATCGCCCAACGAAGAGAGAAGAGGCCCACCAAACTATCACTATTGGTTCCGCCTCTTCCTTGGATGCCAAGAAAATCCGAATTAAAGTAGCCATCGAAAATCAGCCCTGCCAAATGGAAGTCGACTCAGGATCGTCTCTCTCGATGGTTTCCTGGAAGACCCTAAAGCAACTCATCAGGCAAGTACAAGGGGACCCCGATATCATTTAACCTTAATCCAAAAATAGCTCCCATCCGCCTTAAGCCCCGTCGAGTTCCATTTGCCCTAAAACCAAAAATCGATGAACAGCTTGATAAGTTAATAGCCCAAGGAGTGTTAGAGCCAACCGATCACTCTCCCTGGGAGACCCCAATCGTGACACCCATTAAGCCGGATGGTTCGATTAGAATTTGTGGGGACTACCGAGCCACCCTGAACCACGCCCTGCAGCAAAACCCATATCTGGTGCCGGTGGTGCAACACCTCCTCCATTCCCTGGGGGGCGGAAAAGTCTTCGCTAAACTAGACTTAGCTCAGGCTTATCAGCAACTGCCGGTTGATGAAAAAACGGCACAGGCACAGATGATCGTGACGCACCGAGGTGCTTTTAAATGTACGTGGTTCCAATTCGGAGTGAGTGTAGCCCCAGGGATCTTTCAGAGCCTGATGGAAAGACTATTAAAAGGGATTAAAGGTGTTGTCCCCTACTTTGACGATGTGTTAATTGCTGTCTCTACTTCAAAAATTTTACGGGATCGTTTAAGATTGGTCCTTCAAAAATTCAAAGATCCAGGCCTCAAAGTGAAGAAAAATAAGTATAAGCTGTGTACAGATCGTGTTGAATTTTTAGGGTACCTAATTGACAGTCAGGGCATTCACCCTACAGATAGCAAATTGAGAGCAATAAAAAACGCTCCCAGACCCCGGAATAAGGCTGACCTCCAGGCGTTTCTAGGCCTCATCAATTTCTATAACGTATTCTTGCCGCACAAGGCGACTGTCGCTGAACCTTTACATCGTCTACTGGACAAAAAAGCAAATTGGGTATGGGGTCATAGAGAAGAGCAGGCGTTTCGTAATGTGAAAAACTACTGACTTCTGACGCTGTACTAATGCAGTACAATGAAACCTTACTGTTAAATATCACGTGTGATGCGTTGCCTTTCGGAGTGGGCGCCATTTTGAGCCACATATTGCCTAACGGTACTGAAGCCCCTGTTGCCTATTTTTCAAAGACGCTCTCAAAAACTGAGCGAAATTATAGTCAGATTGATAAAGAAGCCCTTGCAATTGTGTCGGCTGTCAAAAGATTTCATGAGTATGTGTACGGTCAGGCTTTTACTATAGTGACTGACCACAAACCTTTGCTGGGAATAATAGCTGGGGATAAGCCAATCCCCTATATATTATCTCCCAGGATGACTCGCTGGTCAGAATTCTTGGCTGCTTATAATGATCAGCTGCAATACCGCCCCGGGAAAGCTATTCCCCATGCCGACGCATTGAGCCGAGCACCACTTCCAGAGACTATTGATGACCCCACGCCAACAATGACAACATTGCAGATCGAGACACTTCATACACCGCCATTAACTTCCCGTGATATCGCGAGAGAAACAAAATGTGACCCCGCCTTAGCACGAGTCCTCACGTGGGTGGAACATGGATGGCCATTGGACCAAGTATCAGACGACTTCGCACCATTCAAAAGTCAACAAACAGAGTTGTTTTCTCAAAAGGGCTGCATTATCTGGGGCTATAGAGTCATTATCCCAGAACAACTCCAACAAGCACTACTAAGAACCTTGCATGATGGCCACCCTGGCATCATGCGCATGAAAGCCCTCGCACGAAGCTACGCGTGGTTGCCAGGCATCGACAAGCAAATCGAGACATGGGTCAAAACTTGTCATAGATGCCAGAAGTAAGCAACGCTCCACCAAAGGCAATCCCAACCGAATGGGAGACACCGTGGGGACCCTGGTCCCGTATCCATCTGGATTTTGCTGGGCTGACCAAAGGCCACACCTTCTTGTTAACCGTAGACGCCTACTCGAACTGGCTCAAAATCCACCGAATGAGGAACACGACAACCGAAGCAGTCTTTAAAAAACTAGAAAGACTGTTTGCAACCCACGGATTACCAGACGTTCTGGTATCCGACAACGGGCCCCAATTTACTGTGCTGTCCTTTGAGCAATACCTGGCGGACCGCGATATTCGACATGCGCTCACTTCGCCTGTGCATCCTGTGGCCAACAGAAGGGCCAAGCGCATGGTACAATTCATCAAGAAAATGCTACAGAAAGTGGACTATGATAACATCGAAGAGAAGATAAACCAAATCCTCTTTTTACAGCATATCACTCCACACAGCGTCACCAACAAAACTCCCGCTGAACTGCTAATGGGATGAAAGTTCCGCTCCCACCTCGACCAGTTACACCCAGCATACGAACCGGAGAAACCACTCAGATCCAGCGGCCAATGCCGTACGTTCCAGGTAGGCGATTTGGTGTTCGCTAAAAACTTATCGGGCGGTCCGTTGTGGGTAGAAGCAACTGTGGTTCGTGTAACCGGCCCGAGATCATACCTTGTACAATGCCCTGACGATAGACTTTGGAAGTGCCATATCGATCAACTACGATCAAGGCTGCAGTCAAGCATCTCCGAATCCCCTAATAACCAAAGTGAGGGGGGGGAGAGATACAGAGGAAGATGAACTTCTATTAGCCGAAAACCTTTTTGAAGGAAACGATAGCAGAACGGAAACGCGAGAACAGGAATCAGGGATGGGAGTGAGTTCACCTCAGGGTGATACCGAAGATGTTGATGACAACGAAAACGCGAACTCAGAATCAGAGGCACCCTTTTTGCCAAACAATGCTCTACCTCAACAAGAGTGCAGCCAAATACCGGGTGCACAGTGAAAATCAAAAAGACTAATAAAACAACCGTCCTACCTCAAGGACTACGTGACGGCACCCTGTAAACAGAACCCGGGGGGAAGGGGTGTTGTGAATGAATAAATGTTTAATAAAGTTATCTAGAGCTTGAAGTCAAGTGCAGGGTTCTGGCCCTGCACTTCTGATTGGCTGTTAAATGGCGTGATCAGATTGGTCTGTTCAGGAGAATCTGATTGGCCATTAGCAAGCCGTTCTCATTGGCCAACGGAGCTAGCGCTCCCAGGTTTTCATTGGTTGAATAGTTAATAAGTTGCTTCTATAAGGAAGGCTATAGCAGCCATTGAGCTGAACTGTCACACCATGTAAATAAAGAGTTGAAGTTCACTATGTCACCAGCTCGTCTCCATTCTTCTCACCCATGCTCCACACTTAACAGTATCAATTTCACAGTTCAAAGAACCAACTTCAGTGATGCAGAGTATATCCTCTCTCAAGATCTCTAGAAGCTATATGACTACTTCAAAAATGGCACTCTCAACAAAGCCTAATAAAAACAAAAGTAACAACATTTCAACTCAACAATAGGTATGCAAATTATGAGATTTCCATGAAGTTCCAGAACCATTTTACAATGTAGTAACTCTCCAAAGCACCGGATGAGTAACACTGGACAGATCACCAATTTTCTGACAACACCTGGAAAAAACAGTGCCTAATTTAAAAGCCACAATAATTTACTGAACAGACTAGCTGGAACATCCTGGGGTGCTATGATAGCATCCTACAAACTACAACCTTGGCTTTGGTTTATTTTACAGCTGAATATTGTGCCAATGTGTAGCTTAACAGTTCCCACACCCAAATGATCATGTTCAAATTTGCCAGACAATGCATATTATCTCTGGCACATTGCATCCTACTCCCCTGCACTGGTTACCAGCATTGAACAATATCATTTCCACCCCAGATTAAAAGACAATAAGTTCTCATTCAACCATGATCAAAGTTTCTGAACATATATTCACAATGCATTTCTCAACAATGCACAACCCATCACAAGATTAAAATCCCAACTAGGCCAGCTTGGAAAACAGTTATTCACTTAACATCTATCCAGTTTAACCCCAAGAATGCTTGGAGAGAAGAATGGTCCAAGGTATCTTCTTGTGGCCTGCTAATTAATGATCTCTCTACCAAAGAACCTGGTTTTAATCTCTCTTGCAGTGTCTGGTTGAAATTGAACAGAATTAGGTATGATACAGGAAGAAGTGCCTCTGCCCTGTGTCAGTGGGATGAAAGGACTCCCCCTATTGCGATTGTGGTGCCGATATGCAAACTATTAAGCATATTGTGCAAGATTGTGCATTCTCTAGATCCCCAGAAGATCTGCATACAGTAATACTAGAGGCAATCACCCATATAGCTGAATTTTACATCTAGTTATGAAGCCACTGCCATACCCCATAGATGTTTTACTTATAATTCAGTGGATTGTGCATATATATTAACTTCTAACATGATCTCATCATACACTAAATAAATAATAATTTGCTGGTGTTAATGACAGCACAGTATGAAAGTAGACACTAAAGAAGAATAGTGGGAAATAAAAATGCTTGCTTTATGCATCTTCATGCTTGTGTAATGCTTTTTTCCTTCTTATTCTTGAGCCTCATAGTTGTTTTGAATACTGTGTGGTCAGACTAGACATGGTACTGTGACCAGTTTAAAGAAGTCTGAGTATTTAGAAATATATTTTGTAAGTTCTTTTTTTATCATCTCCTCTTCTGTGTTCCTTAGCAACAGCTGGGAAATGAGATCAATAGAAATTGATAAAAGGAACTGAAGAAAAATAATAATCCTTAAATGGAAAAGGGGTGGAGGTTGTTTGGTCTTTGAATATTTAATGGAAATAAGCAATAAATGGGATTGTGAAAATAGCCCTAAATCTACATAGAAGAGAGAGTTATATTTTCTTGACAGTCCTTAGAATTCTGTATTGCAGAGTTCCAGAAACAGCATGGAATTTTAAAACTCAAACTGGAGGAGAAAACATTGGACAGAAATAAAGGATTGACTTAATAATAGGTCTATCTCTTTCTTCATGATCAATAAAACTTCAGCATATATTTTTTTAAAGTAAAAAAATAAAAATGTTAATTGTGGCTAAAAGCTATGTAGTTCAAAAGTAAAAACATCCAAAAGTCAAAATGCTTCCATACAATCCATGCAAAAGGATTACCATTTAAAGGTGTGCTGTAAAACCCCAAAGTGATGGAGAAAGACAGAGGAAAACACAGCTCAATACCAATCCTTAAAGTTAAACAGCCATTCTAATAGAATGACTAACTAGATTAAATTCTGGGAAAAGAATGGCATGATGGGTTAGCTGTCAGGAATGCAGAGATCATGCTTTCTACTTCATCATTTTTTAAAATGATACTATATATAAAATAAGGTCCAAGATATACTGGCAATTGTAAATTTGTACATTTCTTTTTAGCAGGGATTCAGTGATATGTTATGCTTTCATGTAATCCATTTTTGATTCATCTATTTAATCGTCTCCTGTATTTGTGAAACTATCTGACATTCTGAATGCAAAACTTCTGGTATATATATATTAATGTATACAGTATGTCTACATTTATTACATCTAAAGTTGCACATAACTGGGTTATAGAGGATGGGAAAAGCATGTCTTTTAAAGTCCAAAACTGATATAATGACTCAGTCTTCTTAACCAAAAGGGACTTAGTCCCAATCAGACTTAATCTTGTCTGGAACAAAACTGACTCCCTTCCTCACCTAATTCATAAGGTTGTGAAAATGATTCAGTAGAGGATTATCGGTCCACTCTGATGTTCATGACGAACATGAAATGGTTTAAAAGGACCTACTTCAGACAAGTTATCTATATGATCTTAGTTTCCTCTCCATCCTATAATAACACACCAATGGTGATATGAGAGAAGTAGACATGAGTGGGATGAATAAAACTTCTCAGGCTTATTCATAGCAAGTTATACCATATATTCTTAATATCATTTACAATTTCTTCAAAGGAAGGGAATAAGGATTAAAATATCAGGAAATGGAGAAGAAAGTGACAGTCTCTTTTTGGCAGCTGAAAACCCTAAAATGGTTGTTAGATGGCTGACTGATTATTTTGTATTTTCTGCATCTAAGCTACATCTACATCTAAGCTACCTTAAATCAGATTATAGTCATGGACCAGCAAAAGAAGAGTGAGATACAAACAATTAATACTTAAAGCTAAATAAAATAAAATACACAAGGTTAAAACATTTTAAAAATATATTAAAAAGGGATAAAAAATAATTAAAAACAGGGAAATATAAAATATGGCTAATTGAATATCACAATACACCACATTATTAACTAATGTGAATACTCATTAAGCCTAGTTTGAGGCATAGGTCATCTGATGGATGGATTTTAATCGTTACAGCACAACTGAGGGGTGATATGAAATCATGCCAAAATAAAGGTCCAACGTTGGTTAGGTACCTCAATGTTGGTTAAATATGAATGGGAAAACAATGTACCTTGCAATGAAGGCTGGAGACCTGGTTAGATCCAACTGGTGCTCAGTGTCTGTTAAACACTGTTTAATAAGAACTTAACTTCGGTCATATCTAATGTTGACTTAAAAGCTGGAAAGAAGCCCAAGCATGGTCATCTCACACTGGCCTCCACTTTCAGGGAGGGAGGGAGGGAAACAGGCAGGCAGGCAGGATTTCTGATGCTCCCTGCCATAGGAAATTCCATAGGGAAATCCATAGGAAGTTAGAAGTTGCACATGCTTTCATGTTGTGGTTATCCTAGTTCCTGTAGGGTAGGAAATACCTTGAAACAATGACTCAGTGGAGCATGAGTCTTAGATACATTAGTCTTAGATACAATATAGTGTCCTCACTAGTGAAAATAGTATGTTTCCTTTGCTTATCTAATGTACAAAATACTTCTAACTTCTCAAGATAATATATGTAAAGTACAAACAATATATTTGGCTCACCAGCATTTGAAGTTTTGGACTGAAGCATGGTTTTGTCCTGTAAAAAGGTATATTATCTTTACTGCTAATGTAGAAGTTAAACAAGGTTAATAATACACCAATCTGAATCCAGGCATTATCATTTTTGTATTTTGTAAATCTGTCCGTCTTGATTTTTTAGGGAGATATTGTGAGTTCATCTCCAATTCTACCAAACTATTACCAGGAGACTTAACCATTTCTTGTATGATTGTTTAGAAAGTATTGATTCAGTAAATAAGTAAAGCTTTGTCAATAAAATCCAGGCATTTCAGTCAATATTCTATTGTCAGAGGGAAAGTTTCATTAAAGGGGAAAATAAAAATAATTAGAATACTTCTATCTTATCAGATCACAAAATGAAAACATTGATTTTAACAAAAATAGCAAGAGTACCACAAACCTAAAGGTTGGACATCTAAAAATACATAGCTGTTTTATTACAAAGCATATCTTTCACTTAGTTTTTTTTAATCCTACTCTTATTACCAACTTTATAAATATAAATTATAAGGGAATTCTAATACGTCATACAGCATGTTTTTCTAACAGTTTTTTAAAATTAAATTTTATTAAATACGTATTAAAATATTGGACACAGTGCAACCTGGCATTATTTCTACCATACAAATTGAGATTTTTGTTTGCAGATTCATTCCCAAGCATTTACAAGAAGAAGAAAAATCCTTCAATGCTACTTCATAGTTAAACAGTAGTCCCTTGATCAGATTTCCAAAAGAATTCTGTTTCCACAATGAGAGAAATAGTTAAAGAATAAATGAAACATTGTAAGATAAATTTCAAATAATAGTATTGACATTTCATTTAATATTTACCAAAGTGCACGAATTGCATAGATAAAATACAGGAAATCTCTTGTTTGATTTATTGTAAACTGTAGAAATAGGCAAAACTAATTTCTGCCTAACTGAATATTTGGTTATTAATAAATAATTATTGTAATAGCAATGAAACATTATTAATTCATTTTAGAATGCAACTTTTCCAATAGTAATGTCTTACAGTTGATGCTAATATCTAGTCCTCAATACTAATTGTATTGTATTTGCCAAAAATTGGAAAAATGAGAAAATACCGTCATAGGAGGAAATTATTAAGAAAATATTGGAATGTACTGAAATGAGTAGATTGACATTTGAAATCAGAGAACAAGATGATAAACAATTTTATAAAATTTGGGATCTATTCTATCAATGGTTAGACAATAAAACATGGTAATGAAATATGTAGATTTTTAGAACATAATGAATATATAAAGATGTATTTTTTATTATATCTACAAAATGATTGTAGGATAGATTTGAGATGATAATATGAACTGTCATAAAACAAATTAAGTAAAATATGGATTATCTTGTAAAACATGAATGAATAATAGTATAGTCAAATGATTGATTAACAGTGATATTAATGTATTTAGGAATATGACAATATGAGAATATATACAATGTAATTGTAATTGAAGAGTACGAATTGGAAGCACAAAACAATTTGTAAACCAACCGACACACTGTATGTATATATATGGAAGATGGCTTGATATTTTTATGTTTCGTTTGTCTATGTTTGTCTTAAAAAACAATAATAATAATAAATAAAATAAAATAAAATAAAATAAAATAAAATAAAATAAAATAAAATAAAATAAAATAAAATAAAATAAAATAAAATAAAATAAAATAAAATAAAATAAAATAAAATAAAATAAAATAAAATAATAAAATGCTTCAATTTGGCAAGTATTCCAATATAGTTGAATTTCTTTTTTTAATCTGTACTATGAGCAGTACTTTTAATTGGATTTGAAGGATGTATTTTTAAAAAAATATATGGATATTTTGGATAAGTTATATGAAAAACCTAAAAAAGTTACTTCCCAAAAGACCTGTGAAGAATAGAAATTCCTTAGAAATTTTGGAGGGGTTGTGCTACTTGATATTTAAAAAGAAATCAAACATTTCCAATGTGTTTTTCTTCTTCAATTTCATTTTGAAAGCTTGAACCTATTTCTAGCAATGCAATACTTTCTCCATAATTTTCAGGAATGTGTTAGATTGACACTATATTACTATTGTTTATACCACATAAAATATACATCAATCTGAGAAGTGAACTTGGAAGATGTATGAACGATCTTTCAGTAATGATTGCTCACTGCTTCTACCTCCTGGAACTGTAAGACCATTCCATTCTAGATTGTTTAATTCTCGAAGAGCCTTATAAAGGCCCAACTTTAAAAATTTTAAATAAAGAAATAATTAGAGGATATAGATAGAAACTTTTAGCTGGACTATGGTCAAAAGTGTTATTCTTCTAAAATTTCAGAAAATGTACCATACAGCCCAAATCAAAGAAATGGTGAAAATCAGTGTTTATATTTGCAGAATTTTGCAAATATTTGGGGGAAGAATTTTGAGTTAGTCAAAAGCAGGGGTGTCCAACCTTGGCAACTTTAAGACTTGTGGACTTCAACTCCCAGAATTCCTCAGCCAGCTGGCTGAGGAATTCTGGGAGTTGAAGTCCACAAGTCTTAAAGTTGCCAAGGTTGGACACCCCTGGTCTAAAATAATGTGGCTTCTGCTTTGGCATGATATTCTCTTTCTCTCTCTCTCTCTCTCTCTCTCTCTCCCTTCTTCCCTCCCTAGAGTACTAAGCTAATTTATGTATTAAAATGTGTTGTCATAGCTGACACTGAGAAAACCCAGGAGGTTATAAAGTGGAGCTCATTTTCTTCTGCAAGACATCATAAAGCAATTTTTAAAATGGTGAAAGTTGGGCCCAGAGACCTATGACAAAGAATATAGGATCATTTTATTCACTTTAAATCTTTGTTAAGAGATTTAAAAGTAACTTAAAATATAAATGTGGTGGATATTCTGTTTGAGACAGATACGTTTGCACAGAATATCTGCTATATTTATATCAGGAATGTAAACACTAACCTCATAGTATAGAAAAAGTTGGGGGGGGGTATGGAATATCCAGGTGTTTTTGGCAATCAATATCATGACTTAGACCCAAAGCTGAAGGGGTGCCCTTGGGCCAGTTTCTCTTTCTCAGTGTTAGGAAAAAGGCAGTGGTAAACTTCTGAAATCTTGCCAAGAAAATTGCAGGATAATTGCCAGGACAATTCCAGATAATTGCCAGGATTCAACATATGATTTGAATGTGTGCATGCAATGCATGCACACATATACAAGGAGTAACACTTGTGATAATCTTTAAAGTTGTGATTTGTTTCTTTGATAAATCTGTAACTTATAGTATTGCCTTAAAACTCAATAGTTATAATTCCACTATTATCAAATGTGACAACTGCTTTTTATGCTAAAACAATTTAATTTACATTTGTATGTACTTGTGACAATGACTTGATTTCAGCATACTTTTATGTTAGGCAAACCCATACTGACAGCAATGATGTCTTATATTTCCTAATTTAATTTCTTAGACAGATGTCTATACATGGCGGAATCATAAAAAGACAGTGTTATATCTGAGGTGAGAATGAATACTAGCATGCATCGCTGCAACAAATGACCACTAATAATTTCCATTTACCGTATATACTCGAGTATAAGTCGACCCGAATATAAGCCGAGGCACCTAATTTAACCACAAAAAAACTGGGAAAACTTATTGATTCGAGTATAAGCTGAGGGTGGGAAATGCAGCAGCTACTGGTAAATTTCAAAAATAAAAATAGAAACCAATAAAAACTTTCACTAGGACAGTTGAGAATAAGTTTGATGTTCACAATTTCCTCTTTGAAAGAGACCAGCAAATAGGGAACAAGAAGATGAAGAAAAAGAAGTGTGTTTTTTCACACTTTTTACACTGCAGTGAACAAAAATGGCATCATAGGAACAGGCTTATTCTCAGTCCAAAGGTTTGTTTCTGATTTCTTCCCTGATTTAAGGGAAATTTGGGAAACGATCTCACTATCATGAAAGGTTTAATTGATTCACTAACCTAAAAGATGATGATGATGACAGTGGGAGGCAGGAGTCACTCTCTCCCTTGCAAGAAAAAAGCAAGAGCAGTTCTTATGATCTCTCCCTCTCTCTCTCTCTCCCCGTAATAGTCAAGCCCTTTCCAGCACGCGCGATCTGCCTTCACCACTTTGCACCTTACAAATGCAAAATCCTGGGGTTTTTGCATTTGCAAGGTGCAAAGCGGCGGGGGTGGATCCCGCGTGCTGGAAAGGGCTTGACTGTATTACGGGGAGAGAGAGAGAGAGAGAGGGAGAGATCATAAGAATGGCTGTTGCTTTTTTCTTGCAAGGGAGAGAGTGACTCCTGCCTCAACTGTCATCAACATCTTCTTTTTTTAGGTTAGTGAATCAATTAATTTGGGAAATGATCTCACTATCAGAAAACAACGCGAGCCGCCGCCGCCACCTCCTCCTCCCCCTCCTCCCGAGTGGACTGAAAGCAGCTGGAGCTGAGGAAATGAAGCTGAGTGGAGCGACCTCGGCTCGCGTTGTTTTCTCAGCCTAGAGCTCAGAAAACAATGTAAGCCGCCCCCACCACCTCCTCCCCCTCCTCCCGAGTGGACTGAAAGCAGCTGGAGCTGAGGAAATGAAGCTGAGTGGAGCCGAAGCAACCTTGGCTCACGTTGTTTTCTCAGCCTAGAGAAAGGGGAAGGGGGCTCATCAGGACCAAGAGTGAGTCTCCCCCTCAGTTTCCCCTGAAGGATCTTCCGTCGCTTTTGCCTTCTCCCTACATTTTCCCTCTGTTAAAATCCCCCCCCACACACACACACTTATTTTCGGTCGGATAGATTTCGTGTCTGAGCATTCTCACATGGCGGTGGGTCTTCCTCCCCCTAAAAACAGTTAAAAAAGAAAAAACAATATATCCTCAAGCAAGAATTTTTCTGCTTCCGATTACCCCCATGCTTAAAAGTTGCAAAGGAAACACGGAAGCAGGGAAGTGGCTGCCCAGCTTCGGAGCTCCACACCATTTTTTTTCAGAGGGGAATCTGACTCAAGTAGAAGCCGAGGGGGTTTTTTTCAGCACAAAAAATGTGCTGAAAAACTCGGCTTATACTCGAGTATATACGGTAGTTTTATGATGAAAAGGATTCCAAGGTGGTGAACAGAATAAGTGGAATAGAAGTGAAAAAGCATTTTCATTTTCAGCAATTTTGTACTTTATTTGTACTTTTAAATAAGTCAATTCATTCACTTTAGCCCAATCCTTAACTTAGGTAAGCCATTTTTAGACTGTTGTTTGCCTTAGGTTCAGTAAAAGTATACACCCAATATAAGAAATTATAATTTGCCTAAGTTGGCATGATGAATATATTTTTCTATTTTAAATAATTTTTAGAGGCATCACTGAAGCACTTATATTGTATTACACATTTAAAAAATAGACCATTAAATAGCTGTGCTTCCTGTCATTCCTATTAGGTCAGATGCTATATTAATAGAGACCCTACACACAATTTCTCTCATTTCTGATTTGCATATTGTTCTACGGGTTTACTGATATTAGTGCTAGACAAGCTATATTGCATCATTCGAAAGAGTATAATTTGTCTTCAAACCTAAATTATGGAATTAATTATTTTATTTCTAATCTAGTTTATATATCAGAGCCTAGAAAATCAAATACTTTCCCCCAAAAGCAGTTGACCTAATTCATACATCTCCCAAAGCAATAAAGTTATGAGATAATAGTTTTTCTTTCTTCCATTGCCATACAGTGTTCCCTATTGTACATTATCTCATAAAGGGTATACTAAGACCATCTAAAATGTGATATAATAGTGAATCAGTTTTTGCCTTTTCTAGTTCTTTGTATGATGCTTAATATTAAAAAAAATATCAATGGAAAGTGTTGTGTCCGTCGCGGCAAGGAGACCAGGACCCAGTGACTTGGTTCAGCTCTTTTATTGGTCCTGAGAACGGCTCGGGTTCCGGAGGAAAAACAGCGGCTTTTTATTTCCAAGCTGCAGCGGCTGCGACCAATGGCACCGCTTTGAATCTCCCATGATTAGTTTCCACCAATTGCGGGAGATCCGCAGCGGGCCAATCAGTGCGGCTCACTTGACCAATCGGATCACTGTGCACTTTGGCCAATAATCGCGCGGCATTTACAAGAATGTAAATGACTTTACAGAACACCCCTCCCCTCTTGGTTTGGTCCTACGTGACGTAGTCCCGTAAGTAGGCGGGGCTCCGTACTTGCCTACTGGACCTGTGCAGGTTAGTTGTTGTTTGGCTCCCGGCTGGTTCGGTCGGGTACTCTGTTGCTCTCGGCCTCGTCGATGGAACCACCTGGAAGGTGTCGCCGGGCCTCTTGTCACAGCTCCCTCCCGGTCTACCCGGGCTGGTTGAGCTGCAGTTTTCACCGCTCCTGCCTAGTCTTTCTGGGCTGGTTGAGCTGGCCTGGCTGCTTGTTCCTGGTGAGGCTTTGAGCTGGCTGTCAGTCGGTAAGTGTTGCTGGTTTCTTTCTATTGGGTTTTGGTTCCCGGGGTATTCCCTCCCCTCTTGGGTTGTATTAAGGGGATTGTCTGTGTTTGGATGCGTGTCGGTTGTGTTTCCTGTGATTGTTCTCAATCTTAGTTGATCGATGTGGCGTTTCCATGCTCGTCCGTCGGTTGTTTGCAGCTGGTACGAGCGGGGACCTGTTAGTTGGATTATGGTTGCTGGTACCCACAGTGGGTCTCCGGGTAGGTTCTGTGCATAGACGGTGTCACCTGTGCAAAGGACCAGTGCTTGCTAGAGGAGTTTGGGGTTTTTTCTGGGTTGCATGTGGGGTGCAATCTGTCGAGTGGGGATCTTTCCTCCCCATTAGTAGCTCTGCCGGGCTTTTGTTCATTGTCGTGTTCGGGGTTATATGTTGTATGAAAAGCATTTTATTTATTTTTTCTTGGATTTTCCCATGTTCGATTTTTTGGATGGTTTTTTTTGTAAATTGAACCATCCGTTCCGCCCTTCCGTTCGCCGCCGGATGTGCCGGAGCTGTCAGTGCGTGTCGTATGCCCCATTCCACTAGGAATTTTTCAAATTCTAGCGAGGTGAATTGGGGCCCGTTATCCGACATGATGACATCTGGCAGGCCGTGGGTTGCGAATAGCTTGCTAAGTTCCTTGGTCACGGCCTCCGTGGTGGTGGTTTTCATGTTACTTACCTCCAACCAGTTGGAGTAAGCATCTACCGTTATAAGGAATGTATGTCCCTTAGTGGGCTCGGCAAAATCTATGTGAATCCTGGACCATGGTCCCCTGGGGGTTTTCCATTCCAGGATCGGTGCTGCGGGAGGGCTCAGTCTGGTTTCTTGGCAGCGTTCACATTTTGCCACCCAGGCCTCGATTTGCTTGTCCATCCCTGGCCACCATGCATAACTTCTGGCCAGGGCTTTTGTTCTGACTATGCCCGGGTGCACCTCGTGTAACAACTCCAATACCTTCCCTTGTAGCTTTTCCGGAATAACAACCCTATCCCCCCAAAGTACACCCTTTTTGTAGCGAGAGTTCTGTTTGCCGGTTCTGGAATGTCTTGAATGCTTCATCGTCGTTTTTTCCGGCCACCCTTTTTCTACCCAATGTAACACCCGCGCCATATGTTTGTCTTTATTAGTTTCTCGGGCAATGTCTGACGCGGTTATGGGTAGATTGGGCAGAGTCTCTATGCTGAGGGTGGTCGTTGTGGGTGCTGGGTCGGTGTCTAGGTCGGGTAACGGCAAGCGGCTCAAGTTGTCTGCGTGGGTGATTGTCTTACCAGGTCAGTGTGTGAGCCGGTAGCTGTAGGCGGCAAGGAATTTGGACCACCTTGTCATTCTGGGAGATAGGATGTTCGGGGTGGCCTGGTTCCCTGCCAGGATGCCCAGCAGCGGCTTGTGGTCTGTGATAATGGTGAACGTGTGGCCGTAGAGGTACTCGTGGAACCTCTTCACTGCTGCGACGATAGCCAGGGCCTCCTTGTCCAGCTGGCTATAGTTCCTCTCTGGTTTGGTGAGTGTCCTCGAGAAGAAGGCGATGGGTGCTTCTCTTCCATCCGGGAGTGTGTGACTGAGGACGGCACCGACGCCGAAGGGTGAGGCGTCACATGTGATGGTAAGTGGTAGGGTCTCATTGTATTGGATGAGGACGGCATCCAAGGTGAGCAGGTCCTTGGTTTTCCTGAAGGCGGCTTCCTCACATTTCCCCCAAGTCCAGGTGGCCGCCTTGTCCAAAAGTCTATGCAAAGGCTCCGCCGCGGTCGCCTTTTTGGGAAGGAAAACATTGTAAAAATTAAGCAGTCCCAGAAATGTCTGCAGTTCAGTTTTATTCCTGGACATGGGGGCCTCCTTGATGGCTCTGACTTTGTTTGCGGTTGGGTGGATGCCGTGCCAATCTAGGAGGTATCCTAGAAACTCGACCCGCTCTGTGTAAAGCTGGCATTTCTCTCTCTTCATTTTTAGCCCGGTTTCCTTGAATTTTGTTAGTACCTCCCTTAGACGACCCTCTAGTTCTAGCTGGTTGGCTGCTGACACCAGCACGTCTTCGAAGTAGGGCACCACCCCCTTAATTCCTTGCAAAAGTCTCTCCATGAGGCTCTGGAAAATTCCAGGTGCCACGCTGACTCCAAACTGAAGTCGGTTACAGCGAAACACTCCCCGGTGGGTGACTATGGTTTGCGCTTTGGCAGTTTCTGTGTCAACCGGCAGCTGTTGGTATGCTTGCACCAGGTCGAGCTTCGCAAAAACCTTGCCTCCCCCCAGTGAGTGTAGAAGGTGCTTCACTACTGGGACGGGGTAGGCGCTTTGTTGTAAGGTGCAATTTAGGGTGGCCTTATAGTCCCCGCAGATTCTTACCGACCCATCGGGCTTGACTGGGGTGACTATTGGGGTCTCCCACCGGGCGTGGTCGATTGGTTGTAGGACCCCTTGCTTGACGAGCTTGTCAATTTGCTCATCTATTTTTGGCTGGAGTGCAAAAGGTACCTGCCTTGGTTTTAGGTGTATCGGGAGAATGTTGGGGTCTAGGCTGAAGGAAATAGGGGGCCCTCGGTACTTGCCTAGGGTGCCGTTGAACACTTCCTGGAAGTCCCGTGCCAGTTGCTGTTCCCAATCGGTCTCTGCGATGTGGTTTATGCCCGTAACCTCAATGCCAAGCGGTGCGAACCATTGTAGTCCCAAAAGGCTGGTTCAGTCTCGGTCCACGATTGTCAGGGGAAGCTTTGCAGTGCGGCCCTTGAATGTTACCTTGAATTGTCCAGTTCCAACTACCACGATGCGGTTTCCCTGGTAGTCCTTGATTATTAGTCTCTGGTTCTCCAGTCCCTTCTTGTGGATGGTAGGCACCAAGCGTTTGATTTTTTGCCAGGTGCCCATGGAGAGGTAGGACCCGGAGTCCACCTCCATTTCGCATGGCTCGCCTTCGATGTCTACCTCCACGTAGACTTTTCGCACGTCAATGGTTGATGCGTGGCCGATGATGACCGTCTGGTGGGTTTCATCCTTCCGCCGGGTTTCGTTACCTTGTCGGTTCTATCCACCCCGGTCCCATCAGCTTTCGGCTTGGCGATCTCTGGCTCTGGGGGGTGCGCTGTCACGTCTCCGGTCACTGTGGTCCCGCCGTCTGGGGCTGTAGGCCTTCCTCAATTGGCAGACTCGGGCGATGTGACCCTTTTTGCCGCAGTGCCAGCAGACTGCATCGAAGAAATGGCACTCTGATCGAGGGTGGTTGCCTCTGCACCTGGCACATGTGGTCCCCGACTTACCACTCTGCCAATCGCGCCGGTCCCGTCCCGTCTGGAGCCGGTGGATTTCCTCCTCCTCATCCGTGGTATCGGAGGTGGAGTGGAATTCGCCATGATGGGTGGTGGTCTCATGGTGACTTGCTTCTGGGTGGGCCTCAGTCACCCGTCCTGGGTCGGCAGTTGCGGTGCGCTCTCCGGTGTCTGGTCTCCGCATGCGGTTCACCAATTTCCAGGTTGCCTCGGCTGCGGTGGCTTCAGCGATGGCGTCGGCAAGGGTGATGTCGCCTTTGGCCATCAGTCGGCTCTGTAGGACTGGGTCTCAGAGTCCGAGCACAACGCAGTCCCGTAAGGCCTCATCCATGTCCGAGAACCCGCACATTGCCCCTAGACTTCGTAGCTCAGCCACAAAATCATTGATGCTCTCACCCGATCTCTGGTCCCACCGGTAGAAATCGTGCTGCCTGATGAGGGTGGGCACGGCAGGGGCATAGTAGTTCCAGAGCAATGGTTCAAGTTCGGTCCAGTCCATCTCCTTGATGTCCGCGGGTTTTGCTAGAGCTTTCGCCATCTTGAACACCATGGGCCCGCAGTGTGTCAGGAAGATGGCTCTTTTCTTCGGCCCAGCAGCGTCCTTCATGTTGCTACACTCAAGGAACATGAGGAATCTGTCTGTGTATGATTCCCAGTCCTCAAAAGAGGGATTAAAGGGCGCGGGCGGTGCGATGCTCGCCATCTCGTCGGTCTCGCTTCCTCCGGACACGTGTTGGTGGGGGATTAGCCTTGGGATCCCACCTTTGTTGCCAGTGTTGTGTCCGTCGCGGCAAGGAGACCAGGACCCAGTGACTTGGTTCAGCTCTTTTATTGGTCCCGAGAACGGCTCGAGTTCTGGAGGAAAAACAGTGGCTTTTTATTTCCAAGCCGTGGTGGCCGCGACCAATGGCACCGCTTTGAATCTCCCATGATTAGTTTCCACCAATCGTGGGAGATCCGCAGCGGGCCAATCAGAGTGGCTCGCTTGACCAATCGGATCACTGCGCGCTTTGGCCAATCACCATGCGGCGTTTACAAGAATGTAAATGACCGTACAGAACAGAAAGATAGAGTACATTACCTTGATATTGAAACCGTAAAGTCTGCATTTCATTATTCTTTTTTTTAAAACAAATTTTATTGATTTTAAAGACAAACAAACCATCATTAACCATTAAATACATAAAACCTCTTTCCATTATTAATTTTACAAGTCAAGTAAAATATTATTTTATGCAACATAATTCTGTTTTACACCATTTCAATATAAACATATAGATATCTCTTAACAAATTTCTCATTATTTCTCTTTTCGTATTCAATTTCATTGTTATTATTATTATTTTCTATATTTATCCAGTTTACAATCATCATCTTCATTCCTCTCTGACTTGATTACCATTATTCTCATCCAACATTCCTCCAAGGTTTTATTAATTCTCAAACAAAACATAGACACACAAAACACAAAAATATAAAACTTCTTTAAAGAAAGTAGTTTGGCCCCAGATTACCTCTCTTTGTATGGACTTCAATTAAATTCATGCTCATCTTGTATACCATTACCTATCTTATTTACCATTCTATATCTTCTATATAACTTCTCCCCGCTTTTCGTTCTTCTTATTTCTATTTTATTTAATTCATTTTAATTTAAATCATTATATTTGTATTTTTTGTCCATTCTTTCCAGATTATCCATTTATCTCATTCCCTATAGTAAAAAAAAAGAAAAAAGGATTTATCCTGAAATCACTGATCAGAGTATGATGCCTTTCTATTCTCCCCCTAAATTAATATTTAAAATAACACCTGATACCCAATCTGATTTTGCTTAGTACATTCTACCTACTAACCTTTAAAGAGAAAAAATAATAAGTTCATAATAATTAATATAATTAGACAATAAATCTAAATATTAAATCTTATAACATTCTGATTGTCTATTTCAAAAAACAAGTGCTACAATTTTATTAAATTTAAAAATCTATCATTACTAAACATTTCAATATTTTAATCTTTTATTAATTCTTACAATATTCTAGTTTTCTATTTCTAATACATGATACCATCTTATGTACCTTGCAGAATCTTCTTTTTTAAAGAAATCATACCTTACCCTTTATCCCTAAAAAAAAATCCTTTTTTCCCATCTTGTTTCATACCTTTGTGGCTTTTCCCTCCCTTTCCCCTTCCTTTCTTATCACCCCTGGCCTTTTTACCCCCCACTCTTCTAACCTCCGCCTTTTTAGCTTTCCCTCTCTGTTGTAATCCTTTGTCCTTTTGCTCAGTAACATTGAGTTGGTTTTGCATCTTATTTTTTCCTTTCTTAAGTGTTTTTTTAAGTCTTAAGTCCTTCATTTTCCTTCCTTCCTTTCTCCTTTCTCTCTTAGTTAATTTTTTAGATTCACTGAAGATGGCGTCTTCTTCTTCTTTTTCTTCTTCTCCTTCTATTTCCTCCATCTGTTGTTGTGTTTGCTGATAAATAGCAAGCACCATTTCTAAAGAAAGGAAAGCTTCTTTCACAGCGTCCTTATTTTCTTGATATTCCTTTCTAAGTTCATCATCAGATAAAGCCATTCTTTGTTCTTCTTAGAGCAATAAAACAATTCCTCAAAGTCCCAGAGACATCAATCAGTCCAAACAATGCACAAAGTTCTCACTTTCTCTTCCTGGGGTGGTATCAGTAAAAGGGAAAAGAAAAAAGCCCAGTCTGTATTTTACAGCCTTGTTGCAATCAATTTCTAGTCTCAAGATCTTCAAGGCATCTCCTCCAGCAAAATCTTAATGTATTTTTTTTGTCCTCTCCCTTCCAACTTATAACAAGAAGCCAAGTTTTTACCTTTTATAAAAAAACAACAGGTTTCTCAATGGCCATTTGTTGATTCCACAGGGAAGGAGGGTAAACTTTCCTTTCAGCACCTCAATTTTGCCGCTTGAAATCCTCCTCTGGAAACCAAGCCTTTTTCAAAAAGTCATAGTTCTCAGGATTAAACGCCTCTTAAAGTCCTGGATCAGCCAAAAAACTTTCTCTTGAAAACTTTCTCCCCTCTTCCTCCTGCTCAGTCTTACCCAGCTGCTGGCTTCTTTGTGGCGGCCATTACAGACCGCCGCTTGACCGCCTTGAGAAAAGGGGGTTTTGCCGGCTGGGGAGGGGGTCTGCAGCACCCCCAAGCCCCTCACCAGCTCCCCCTATCTTCGGCTGCCTCTGCGGGGCAGCCTTAGCCTCCAAACCCGTCTGGATCGGAGGCACTAAAGCGGCTAGCGCGGCAGGGATTGCACAGGATCGCGAAACCCTGCCGCTGGCGAAGCCGACAAACCGAAAGTTCAGCATTTCATTATTCTTAAAATGGAGACAGGAATTGGACACTTAATTTCTGGAGCTACATAGGTTTCAGAAGCTTTTGGATAAAGATGTAAACAGTCTGCTAATTCTTTTTCTAGCAGTCCTTCTTCTATTTGCAAGCTTTTAAGAAACCAAGCTGCACATTTGGGAGTTATCTTATCTTAATGTTTAATTTTTGTTAAGGGCTTTTCCAAATGTGACATTATGTCAATGAGTGCTCTTTTTCCTAGGAGATTGTTGTTTCACATCAGCTTTTCTATATTATTTCCAGGTTCGCCACAGTGCAGAGAGAAATACTGTGAATATACCATTCAAATCCCAGAGCAACTCAATTTCACTGATAGGAATTGTAACCTCTTGTCCTACTTTCCAGTTGCATAGCATTCCACAGAAGTGTTAAAGTCAGCATGTCATTGTGCTTTACCACTATTTCAAAATGTGTTTCAAATTAAATATTATTTTTTAAAATTTGTAAAAAGAAATGTAACAAAGGAGGCTCTGGGCAGAGTAGCCATTAGATGCCAATGTTTTTAATTTCCCATTCAACTAGTGGAAATAATGCTTGATACATGTTGGGTATTACAAGGACAGCCATGGTGAAAATACCCAAGGATAATGTGAAAATGCTCCTGTGAATTTCTGGGAATCAAACTGTAACTATCTCCCACTGTCATGAAAACAGTTACAAGCATTGATGATGTTATCTAGTTTAAAGAATGAAACTCCTACAAGAAAACTATTATGAACTAATAAAGGCGTTTAATAAAGTTTTAACAACCTTAAGAAAAAACAGGGTTCTAATCCTGCACTTCTGATTGGCCAATAATAGCGATATTGGATCGGTCCTTTCTGGGACATCTGATTGGCTGTTAAGGGGCCAACTCTCATTGGTTCAAGGGTTTAACACTTCCATGTTTCTCATTGGCTAATAGGTCAGCAGCCAATCCTATATAAGGGCTGCTGCTGCCCTAGGTTTTTGCTCTGTTCAGTATGCTTAATAAAGAGTTGAAGTTCACTGTCACTGTCTCGTCTCCGCTCCTTGCACCCATGCGCAGAACTTAACACTGGCGACGAGGATGCGGAGACATCAGAGCTGACTGAGCACTACAGAGCACCAAACGTGGCTGAAGGCACATCGACAGCGGAAACCATGTCCGGTGGCGCCATACCACCTGCTCCATTTGACCCTGCACAAGAAGACTGGGACTCCTACATAGACCGGTTCCAGATGTTTCTGGAGACCAACAACTTGAAGGACGCAACTACGGGAAAAAAGCGAGCAGTGTTCTGACCCATTGCGGGCCTGCCGTCTTTAAGATGGCCAAGGCACTAGCGAAAACGGCTGAGGTGATATCCATGGACTGGGATGTCCTCGCGCCCCTTCTACAGGCCCATTATGCACCCGTCGTACCAACGCTTGTCCGAAGACATGAGTTTTACCAGAGGGATCAGCAGAAAGGAGAGAGCATTGCAGATTTCATCATGAATCTCTGGAACCTGGGAGGCCTCTGTGGGTTTGCCGACCTCGAAGAAGCTCTCAGAGACCGAATAGTTCTGGGATTAGATGACCCAATGGCACAGAGCAAGATCATGGCCAAGGGGGACATCGATCTTGCCGATGCCATCAAAGACGCTACTGCAGCAGAAGCAACCAGGAAGTCAGCCACCGAAATGCGCCGCACCAATGCACCGTTCCGTCAACTCGCCAGCGATACGTCAACTCGCCTAGAGAAGCACACAACCCACTAAAAGGACCTCGAATCTCCATCAGAAAGTGATGAGGAGGAAGTCAACCGGCTCCGGTCCGAACGCGATCAACGCAACCAGCGGAATCGAAGACTACCACACCAATGCGCGGGTTGTGGGGCAAACCACCCGCGATCAGACTGTAAATTCCTCGACGCACTCTGCCATTCCTGTGGGAAAAGAGGCCATATCGGGAAGGTCTGTAGAAGCAAGCAAGGATCCAGCCCAATTCAGAGAGAAAACAACTACCGCCAGACCACAGGGAATCGTCCTGTGAGTCGAGAACACTTGAACCACCAATGGAACAACCACTCCTATAGAAATAAAACACTGGCTACTTCAACGAGATGAGAAGAGGCACACCAAACCATTACAATTGGTCACGCTTCATCATTAGATGCGAAGAAGATCCGAGTGAGGGTCGCCATCGAAAACCAAACTTGCATGATGGAAATCGACTCAGGATCGTCCCTCTCGATGGTTTCCTGGAAGACCCTAAAACAATTGATCCCTGCCGTCCAGCATCAAGACCTCAGAGCCCAAAGAATTATACTCAAAGATTACCAGGGGAACCAAATTCCGGTCGTCGGCTCCAGCCAAGTCAAAGTATCATTCAAAAATCGTACTGCATCATTACCGCTGACCATCGTCAACCACGACCGGCCTAGTTTGCTAGGCCTTCAATGGTTCGCACCACTTGGAATCGAGGTAGCCGGCATTCACCAAACCAGAAGTGACAACTGGGAGGAGACCCTCGTCCAGGAATTCCAGGATGTCTTTGCAGACAAACTAGGCAAGTACAAGGGGACCGCAATATCATTTAGCCTTAACCCTGAAGTAGCCCCCATCCGCCTTAAGCCTCGTCGGGTACATTTTGCCCTAAAATCAAAGATCAACGAGCAGCTCGATAAATTAATAGCACAGGGTGTTTTAGAACCAACTGACCACGCCCGTTGGGAAATCCCGATCGTAACACCCATCAAACTGGATGGATTGTTAAGGATTTGTGGGGATTACCGGGCCACCCTTAATCACACCCTTCAGCAGAACGCTTACCTGGTGCCGGTGGTGCAACACCTTCTCCATTCCCTGGGGGGGCGGAAAAGTCTTCGCTAAATTGGATTTAGCACAGGCGTACCAACAACTGCCTGTAGATAAAAACCCGCGGAAGCACAGACGATCGTTACGCACCGAGGCACCTTTAAATGCAACCGACTCCAATTCGGAGTGAGCATAGCCCCAGGGATTTTTCAAAGTCTAATGGAGAGATTCTTGCAAGGGATCAAGGGGGTCGTGCCATACTTTGATGACATTTTAATTGCGGACCCGAATAGAGAAGTACTAGAAAGGCATTTTAAAATGGTTCTCCAGAAATGTAAAGACTCCGGCCTAAAGGTTAAAAAAAATAAATGTCAACTGTGTACAGATAAAGTAGAGTTCCTGGGGTACCTAATTGATAAACAAGGCATTCACCCCACTAATAGCAAACTAAAAACAATCAAAAATGCCCCAAGACCCAGGAATAGGACAGACCTCCAAGCTTTCCTGGGTCTCATTAACTTTTACAACATCTTCTTGCCCCAGAAAGCGACCGTAGCTGAGCTCCTACATAGACTTCTCGACAAAAAAGCCACCTGGGTCTGGGGACACTGAGAGGAGCTCGCATTCTGACAAGTGAAAAACTTACTAACCTCCGATGCTGTTTTAATGCAGTATAATGAGACTTTGCCTTTAACAATTACATGTGATGCGTCACCGTTTGGAGTAGGAGACATTTTGAGTCATGTGTTACCAAATGGTACTGAGGCCCCTATTTTTCAAGGACCTTATCGAACGCTGAACGTAACTATAGCCAGATCAACAAAGAGGCTCTTGCTATTGTATCTGCTGTGAAACGGTTTCATGAATATGTGTATGGACGAGTTTTTACTATTATTACCGATCACAAACCTTTGCTGGGGATTATAGCGGGAGACAAGCCAACTCCCTATATATTGTCACCTAGAATGACTCGATGGTCAGAGTTCTTAGCTGCGTACAACTATAAATTACAATACCGCCCGGGGAAAGCCATTCCCCACACTGATGCATTGAGCCGTGCCCCACTTCCGGAAACCGTCGATGACCCAGCTCCAACCCTTACGACACTCCAGATTGAAACGCTACATTCACCACCGCTAACAGCCAGAGACATCGCTATTGAAACGAAAAGAGATCCTGTCCTGGCGTGAGTCCTCAGCTGGGTCAAACAAGGATGGCCAGTAGGACAAACTCCTGATGACTTCACCCCTTTCAGAAACTGGCAAACAGAACTTTTCTCGCACAAAGGCTGCATCCTATGGGGAGACAGAGTCATCGTCCCAGAGCGGCTACAACGAGCAGTTTTGAAAACATTGCATGACGGTCACCCCAGCATCGTGCGTATGAAAGTGCTCGCACAAAGCTACGCGTGATGGCCGGGCATCAATAAGCAGATCGAAGCCTGGGTAAAGACTTGTCTAAAGTGCCAAGAAGTCAACAGTGCCCCACCAAGAGCAACTCCAACGGAGTGGAAAACCCCCCGGTGGCCGTGGTCCCGCATCCATGTTGACTTTGCGGGACCTACTAAGGGACATACGTTCCTCCTAACAGTAGATGCCTATTCCAACTGGCTTGAGATCCACAGGATGAAGACTACTACAACCGATTCAGTCATCCACAAATTGAATAGGCTATTCGCAACGCATGGGTTGCCAGACATTCTGGTCTCCAACAACGGACCCCAGTTCACCACCCTGGCGTTTGAGCAATACTTAGCGGACCGGGGTATCCGCCCTGCACTAACCTCGCCAGCGCACCCTGCAGCCAATGGCAGGGCCGAGTGCATGGTCCAATTTGTTAAAAAAACTCTCCACAAAATGGACTATGGGGACATTGACAACAAACTAAACAGAATACTTCTACTCCAGCACATCACCCCGCACAGCGTCACCAACAAGACTCCAGCTGAACTGTTGATGGGATGTAAGCTCTGTTCCCACCTCGACCGGCTCCACCCGTCCTACGCACCAGAGAAACCCTGTGGATCTAGCGGAAAATGCCACGAGTTTATGGTAGGCGACTTAGTCTTCGCTAAAAACCTTTCCGCCGAACCATTATGGTCGAAGCAACCGTAACTCAAACCACGGGGCCCAGATCGTACCGTGTGCAAATCTGGGACGGAAAAATATGGAAACGCCATATAGATCAGCTTCACTCTAGACTACAACCCAGTTCCCGTGACTCCTGTGACTCTCAAGCTGAGGGGGGAGGGGATATTGAAGAAGCCGAATTAGAGATGGTGGAAAGCGGAAGCGAAGGAAGTCAGCAGCCGGGCGCCTTACATGAAGAAGAATCAGGGAGAGGGTTGTCCTCACCACAGAGGAATACCTCAATGGAGGTGAGCCCACAGAGATCGGAGGACAACAACGATAGAATTAGCGGCACCGAGTCGTCCAGTGAGGATGTGGAACCGCCTGTACCAGATAGATCAAAAAACATCTCGCTGAAGCCGGACTACAGACAGGAACCAGTGGGACAGCGCAAATCTAATAGACAGTTAAAACAACCTGCGTATCTACGGGATTATGTCACCGCACCCCTCAAACGGAACCTAGGGGGAAGGGGTGTTATGAACTAATAAAGGCGTTTAATAAAGTTTTAACAACCTTAAGAAAAAGCAGGGTTCTAATCCTGCACTTCTGATTGGCCGATAATAGCGATATTGGATTGGTCCTTTCTGGGACATCTGATTGGCTGTTAACGGGCCAACTCTCATTGGTTCAAGAGTTTAACACTTCCATGTTTCTCATTGACTAATAGGTCAGCAGCCAACCCTATATAAGGGCTGCTGCTGCCCTAGGGTTTTGCTCTGTTCAGCATGATTAATAAAGAGTTGAAGTTCACTGTCACTATCTCATCTCTGCTCTTTGCACCCATGCACAGAACTTAACAAAAGCAATCAAGTTCAGAGAGAACCATGGACTCCTTATTTCAATCCTGAGCTATCAATATTCTTTATTGATTACAACCACATTCAAGTAATGATGAATTAATTATAGGGAGTCAGTTTTGGGCCTTATTTTCCGTGAACTTGAATCAAGTCACCAATTATCTGTTATGGGATGCAATACAATCAAATATATTTTTTAAAAAACTCCACACATATATTAGAGTTGCCTTTTGGCAAGAAATATGACTGCTAACTCCAATAATTTTGTTAGATTCTTTTAAAACCCTTTTCAGGAAGATGCACGCATTTCTGGATCATGAAGCCCTGCACAAAAGGTACTAGCAGGGAAGGCACCCACCATCTCCATTCTATATAGTTCTTTTTTTAGTTTGTTTTAATTTTTATAATTTTGAATAGTTTTTATGATTTATAATTATAGTTATAATTTATAATATATAAATTATACTGTTATAATTTATAATTATCAAATATTTGTGTATCAGTCACTTTGAATCATGAGATGGTAGCAAATGAATTTGATAAATAAATAAATAAAAATAAAGATGATCTGGAACTTTCTTGTTTTCAGGCAGAATTAAATTATGTTTACAGCTAGAGGTGTCTCTTTGTGGAGCTTAACCCAAGCAAATTTGAAATAACAATGCTAAGAGAGTTCTCTGCAACAAGAATCTTAAAACAATATAAGCTCTTCTGCAAGAGCCAAATTGCTTACAAAGCTTACCAGTATGGTTTTAGTTGCTTCAGAAGGTTTTCAGTATATCATAAATCTTTATCCTGAAATATATTGGTATAGCAGTTCCTAACCCTGTTCTTTGGTTCTTCTAACATCTGTTCCTTGTATTAATTGATAAACTATATTGGTTTTAAAAAAATCAATTCAGCTGACTATATGTACGCATAGTTCTTATTCAATACCTGTAATTTAAGGAACTTGATAATTCTGCAAGGTGCTGAGTGTTCTTCAATTGTATTGATTTTTCTGCTGTTCTGCTTTGTGAAACTTTGTGCTCATACTAATGTGCTTATCAATACTATTCTGAAGTCAGAATTTATGTTCAATCAATACTCGACTAAACTTCATTTGGTGACAGTATATTGTTTTGGTAAAATTCATGGTACATGTGTCCACAAAGATTTTGTAGTTATAAAGACATTTATGGGTCTTACTCCTTTTCTTTAATGTTAAAATGAATTGTATCACAAAGGAAATATGTATAGAATCTTGTTTCTGTGTTTAATGATTTCTTGTATATAATCATTCTTTCACTTATTCAAAATGTAACATTGATGCAGATGTACAGTCTTTCGATACCTGCAAACTTGCTTTCATATGTTTTACATTTACTAAAAATTTTTTTCAAACACTAAAACACAGACTCAGAAATAGCCCTCATTCATAAAAGAATTGATTTTTGTGTAAATCTGGGAAAAAAATTATTTGATGATTATTTTCTCAATATTATTAAAATAATAATTGACTACAAATTTGCATATGAAAAGTTAATACAAATCTATGAGAATGGATGAGTGAAAATTTGATATATTTTTATATTTCTACAATTTTCCATACATTCTTATAAACATTTCAAATTACTTTATAAAAACCATAAATCTGGGATTCATGCAAGCAGGCAAAGAAATTTTGGTGCTTAGTTAAAGTTTGGACTGGAATCCTTGTGCATTAAATGTGTATTAAAGTTTATGCAACTTTTTTAATATAAAAAGAACTTTTCATGTAATTTATAGAGAATTATGTGAATTTAGTTTTAATTTAAAAATGAATCAAGTTAAATTCTCATTTAGTCCAGTGCTTATCTCTGATTATATCTGAATTTGAGCTGCTACATGGAAGCATGGTTCGCTAAGAAAAAAAATATATAAAGTGGCTTACTGCAATTTTCTTTGCATGGTTTCCACCCCCACCCCCCCAATTTGTTTTAGCATTCACATCTGCAATTTTCTCCATAGTATATTTTAGATCTATAAACAAGCCAAGAGGCTTCAATAGAAATGTTCTGGCCCCTCATTTGAATTATTGAGATCCCTGCACTTTGATTGGCCAAAGCGCGGGGCGATCGGATTGGCTAGGCGAGCTGCGCCGATTGGCTCGCTGAGGATCTCCCGCGATTGGTCGATTTGAATCGCGGGAGATTCAAAGTGGTGCCATTGGCCGCGGCCACCGCGGCTTGGAAATAAAAAGCCGCAAAGTTTTCCTTTAGCCCCAGTTCGGTTCCTGACTAAATAAAAGAGCTTGATACAAAGCCACCGACTCCTGGCTTCCTTCCACGCAGACATAACACTGGCGACGAAGGTGGGATCCTTATCCTGAACCGAAGCACGTGTCCAACAGAAGCCAGCCAACCAACGAGATGGCCAGCATTGCGCCACCAACCCCCTTCAACCCCGCCAGCGAGGACTGGGAATCTTACACAGACAGATTCCACATGTTCCTCAAATGCAACGATCTGAAGAATGCCACGGGACCGAAGAAAAGAGCCATCTTTCTAACGCACTGTGGGCCGCAGTGTTTAAGATGGCAAAAGCGCTAGCCAAGCCCGCCGATGTTACCGCGATGGATTGGGCGGACCTCAAGCCATTATTCCGGAAATACTACGCTCCAGCCGTACCCATTCTCATCCGACGACACGAATTTTGTCGGCGGGACCAGCGGTCGGGCAAGAGTTTCAGTGATTTCGTTGCAGAGCTGCGGCGCCTGGGAGGACTATGCGAATTCTCCAATATGAATGAGGCCCTGCGGGACCGAATCATGCTCGGCCTTTGGGACCCCGTTCTCCAAAGTCGGTTGATGGCTAAGGGCAACATCGCTCTCGCCGATGACATCTCCGAAGCTGCAGCAGCCGAAGCAACCCGACAATCAGCAGACTGCATGCGGAGACCGAACGCCGGGGACCGCACTGCAAACAACAACCCTGCAAGGTCGACCGAGGCCCAACCTGAAACTACCACCCACCAGGGCGAACTCCACTCCACCTCGGGCACGTCAGACAAGGAGGAAGACATCGACCGTCTCCATGCAGGCCGCGACCAGTGCAGCCGGCGGAGTCGTAAGTCGAGGACCGCGTGTGCCAGTTGCGGAGGTGACCACCCCAGATCCGAATGCCGGTTCTTTGACTCCGTTTGCAGGAACTGCGACAAGAAAGGCCACATAGCCCGCATCTGCCACCTCAAAAAAACCCACAGCCTCAGACAATGGGACCCGAGCGAGCGGAAACGAGAGAGCCCACCCCCCAGGACCAGAGACCGCCCAGCAGACAACCGTTGGGAATGGAATGGACGAGCCCAATGAGGGGGCGAGAGCTGGCGGAGAGAAGAGACACATCAAATCGTCACCATCGGCCACGCAACTACCACAGATGCCAGAAAGGTCTATGTGGAGGTAGGCATCGAAGGCAAACCCTGTAAGATGGAGGTGGACTCCGGGTCCTACCTCTCAATGGTAGCATGGCAAGAAATTAAACGCTTGGTGCCTACCATCCAGAGGAGGGAACTAGAAAACCAGAGACTAATCCTCAAAGACTACCAGGGAAACCGCATCCCTGTAGTCGGAACAGGAAAATTCACAGTGACATACAAGGGGCACACTGAAAGACTTCCCCTGACCATTGTTGATCGAGACTGACCTAGCCTACTGGGACTTCAATGGTTCGCACCGCTAGGCATCGCAGTCACGGGCATCGATCACATTGCCGAAGCCGACTGGGAGCAGCAACTGGCCCGGGACTTCCAAGAAGTGTTCGACGGCCCCCTAGGCAAGTAACGAGGGCCCCCTATATCCTTCAGCCTAGACCCAAACGTTCCCCCGAAACTCCTAAAACCAAGGCGGGTACCTTTCGTACTCAAACCAAAAATTGACGAGCAAATTGACAAGCTCGTCAAGCAAGGGGTCTTACAACCCATAGACCACGCCCGGTGGGAGACCCCCATAGTCACCCCAATTAAGCCTGATGGGTCAGTGAGAATCTGCAGGGACTATAAGGCCACCCTAAATGGTGCCTTGCAGCAAAGCGCTTACCCCGTCCCAGTAGTGCAGCATCTCCTACACTGACTGGGAGGGGCTAAGTTTTTGTGAAACTCGACCTGGCCCAAGCATACCAGCAACTGCCAGTCGACGAGGAAACTGCAGAGGCGCAAACCCTAATCACCCACTGGGGAGCCTTTAGGTGCAACCGCCTCCAATTTGGAGTCAGCGTGGCACCTGGAATTTTCCAGAGCCTCATGGAAAGACTCTTACAGGGCATCAAGGGGGTGGTCCCATACTTTGACGATGTACTAGTATCGGCAACCAACCAGGCTGAACTAGAGACTCACCTAAGGGAGGTGCTAATGAGGTTCAAAGAAACCGGGCTTAAAGTGAAGAGGGAAAAATGCCAGCTGTATACAGAGCGGGTCGAATTCCTAGGATACCTCCTAGACCGACACGGCATTCACCCCACCAACAAGAAAATTAAAGCCATCACGGAAGCCCCCACACCCAAGTCAAAAACAGAACTGCAGGCATTTCTGGGGCTACTTAACTTTTATAATGTCTTCCTGCCCCAAAAGGCGACCGCAGTGGAGCCTTTGCATAGGCTTTTGGACAAGGCGGCTTCCTGGACTTGGGGGAAATGCGAGGAAGCTGCCTTCATGAAAACCAAGGACCTGCTCACTTTGGATGCCATGCTCATCCAGTACAACGAGACCCTACCACTAGCCATCACATGCGACGCATCACCCTTCGGCATCGGTGCTGTCCTCAGCCACACTCTCCCGACGGAAAGGAAGCACCCATCGTGTTTTTTTCAAGGACCCTCACCAAACCGGAGTGGAACTACAGCCAGCTGGACAAAGAGGCTTTGGCTATCATCGCCGCAGTAAAAAGGTTTCATGAGTACCTCTACGGCCGGACGTTTACCATCATCACCGACCACAAACTGCTGCTGGGAATCCTTGCAAGGAACAGGGTCACCCCGAACATTCTGTCTCCCCGAATGACAAGGTGGTCTGAATTCCTGGCTGCCTACAACTACGGACTCACACACCGACCTGGTAAGACTATCTCCCATGCGGACGCCTTAAGCCGCTCACCATTACCTGAACCAGACACTGACCCAGCACCCACAACGACCACCCTCTGCATAGAGACTCTACCCAACCTACCCATAACTGCATCAGACATTGCATGAGAAACTAATAAAGACAAATGTCTGGCGTGGGTTTTGCATTGGGTAGAGAAAGAGTGGCCGGAAAAGAACAATGATGAGTCCGTTAGGACATTCCGGAACCGGCAAATGGAACTCTCGTTACTAAAAGGGTGTATACTGTGGGGGGATAGGGTGGTCATCCCGGAAAAACTACAAGGGAAGGTTTTGGAACTGTTACACAAGGGGCACCTTTTGTCGTTAGGACAAAAGCCCTGGCCAGAAGTTATGCTTGGTGGCCAGGGATGGACAAACAGATTGAGGCCTGGGTAGCAAGGTGTCAACAATGCCAGGAAACTAGACCAAGCCCACCCACAGCACCCATCCTAGAGTGGGAAACCCCCAGGGGACCGTGGTCTAGGATCCACATAGATTTCGCCAGGCCCACAAAAGGACACATTTTCTTAATAACCATAGATGCTTACTCCAGCTGGCTGGAGGTAAGCAACATGAGAACAACCACCACGGAGGCCGTGACCAAAGAACTCTGCAAACTTTTCACAACACACAGCCTCCCGGACGTCCTCGTCTCCGACAACGGGCCCCAATTCACCTCGCTAGAATTCGAAAAATTCCTAGCGGAAAGGGGCATACAACACGCACTGACAGCCCCAGCGCATCCGGCAGCGAATGGTAGGACGGAACGGATGGTTCAATTCACAAAAAAAACCATCCAGAAAATAGACCACGGGGAGATCCAGGACAAAATAAATAAATTACTTTTCATACAGCACATATCCCCGAACACCACAACAATAAAAGCCCAGCAGAACTGCTAATGGGGAGGAAAATAAGGTCCCCACTCGATAGATTACACCCCACTTACAACCCAGAGAAACCCCCAGACTCCACCAGCAAACACCGAACCTTCGCACCAGGCAACGCCATCTATGTGAAGAACCTAAACGGAGACCCATTATGGGTACCAGCAATCATAACACAGCTAACAGGCCCACACTTGTACTAGCTACAAACAACCGACGGACGAGCATGGAAATGCCACATCGATCAATTAAGATCGAGGACCACCACACAAGACACCACCGACACGCAACCAAGCAAAACCAACCCCCTCAACACAAACCAAGAGGGGAGGGGATACCCAGGGAACCAAAACCCAGAAAAAAGAAACCAGCCATACTCACTTGCAAGCAGCCAGCATGAAACCTCACCAGGAAGAGACAGCCAGGCCAGCTCAACCAACCCGGGAAGACCGAGCGGGAGCACGAAACCCGCAGCTCAACCACCCCGGGTAGCCCAGGAGGGAGCTGTGGAGAGCGGCCCGGCCAGACAGACCAGGCGGTTCCCACGATGGAGTCCGGAGAAACAGAGACCCTGACCGAACCGGCCAGGATCCAACCTACAACTGACCTGCGCAGATCCAGTAGGCAAAGACGGAGCCCCGCCTACCTACGGGACTACGCTAAGTTGGACTGAACCAAGAGGGAAGGGGTGTTCTGTCCCCTCATTTGAATTCTTGAGATCCCCACGCTTTGATTGGCCAAGGTGCGGGGTGATCGGATTGGCTAGGCGGGAGATTCAAAGAGGTTTCATTGGCCGCGGCCACCGCGGCTTGGAAATAAAAAGCTGCAAAGTTTTCCTTTAGCCCCAGTTCGGTTCCTGACTAAATAAAAGAGCTTGATACAAAGTCACTGACTCCTGGCTTCCTTCCACGCGGACATAACAAGAAATATAACTCATTTCTACAATCTCCAATGATAAAATATCCTAAAAAATATTGACAGGAATAATTGCTAAAAGTTCTCTAGCATTTTGAATATAAGTTAATAAAACAGGAATCATAGGGAAATGCCATATCCATCAAATTGCAAAGCTGATTAAATTTAGTTAAAATTCACACTGCTGAATTGAAACCATACACAAATGTACTGTATGTATATAGTAAATATTCTCATAAAAAAGAGAGCCAGTTTGGTTTCGTGATTAAAGCACCAAGAGACTGTGAATTCAAGTCCCATTTTAGCCATGAAATCCAGCTGGGTGATTTTGAGCCAGTCACTCTCTTTCAGCCCACTACAAGTCATAGGGTTGTTGTGGGGAAAATAGTATGTTTGGATATGTTTTCTGGCTTGAGTTATTTGTAAACATAATAAAGGTGAGATACAAATAAAAAAAAAAATGTATTTCCATACATTGAATATTTCCATGGGTGTGCTTAGAAATCTGGTCTGTGATGTCTGACACTTTCCAGTTGCTTTGCTCAGTTCGAAAGGTTTAGCTAAAGTTGTATACTTCTCAATCTTTAGTTCCTCTGAACTGACCTTACACTAATCTAAATAAGTAACATTAATGCTATGTCAATGAAAGACATAAACAAGCAGCTGAAATTATAGGCCCTTTCACCTCATTGATTTTTGTATTAGTGATTGTCATTCATTCTTCTGCAAATTAGGCCTTTAAAAAATCTGTGGCATAGTGTGATCTTGTCTCCACCACGATACTGCATCATAATCGTCATAATACTATAAATATCTTATTATTTTGCATATTTTTGGACTAAAATTCCCAGAATGCTCAGCTAGCACAACTGTTGTTGAAAGTCTATAATTGTGCTTTATGACTGCATTGCTTAGTAATGAACTTCCAATCCCAATCACTGCCATTATGTGAGGACTAATGTCATCCCTGAAGTTCTGCCAGTCTTTGGCATATTGCTGAAAATTAATATAGAGATGTATAAGTATGATGATGTTATGGTTATCTTGCTAGCTGATGTTCCAAAATAAAATTTAAAAAAATGAAATTTTTGGGAACAATGAAGTTGCATTGAAATAAGGTTTTTTTTTTTAAAAAACTGTACAGTGTGATAGAATTCAAAATAAATAAATACAAACAGATGAGAAGTAAAAGGTTCTTTTAGTGAAGACCTTTTAGTGAAGACCTGAATCTGTGCACTATAAGAAAAATCAGAAAACATGCCATCTGCACACTATATACATAACCTACACCTTGAACCTTGTGAAATTTAGCTTGAATCTATTGTTTGAAGTATAATGGAAAACAGCCATAAACATGGGCTTTCTGCATTAATGAAATTTACATCATACTACCACTTACCATACTATGATGTAAATGTCATTAATACGAAAAGTCAATCATGTTGGGAGTGATCAGCAGGAAACGGAGAAGGGACTGCCCTAGTACCTACTTGCTAGACATTATAAAGGATGACACCCGGATTACCGTGGTAGATCTGAAGGAGATCAAAGGCAGAGGGCATGGAGAGTGCTGATCCATAGAGTGACCAAGAGTCAAACACAACTGAATTGCTGACAATGGCAACATCATACTATGTATAATTTATGATGATATTTATTACTATGGACTTCTGAAGCCAGGAAGGTCTTGCTACTGGAAATCCAGCATTAGAGCATCCTTAGCAGATAAGTGAATTGCCTTGGTTTTAAGATCTTTTATGAGATCATTTTTACCGTAACTTTTTTCAAATGTTCAATCAGAATCAGTTTTGTAGGGCTGGGAGTGAACTTTTGCTGCTGTGACACCTCTATTTATAAAATGCTCACCCTGTCCTGAGACCACATTAACATCTTGGGGCACCAGATTGTGGTTTACTTTTATTTTAATTTATTATATTGTTTAAGGTGCTGAATGACTTCCATATCCACTAGTTTGTATGCTTTCATTTTGCATTTAATTTGAATTTTTTAGATCTTTATTAAAATTGTATCTGTTAGTATGCTTTATTATGAATTGCCAAAACAGTTGTAACAATTGAGTAATGCATACATATATATACATATATACATACATGTTATAGTTCCAGAGTTCAAATATTCAAGCAAAACAAAACCAGACCAAAAAGAGTTAACTGCACTGTTTTCCCAGTCCTTGGCAGTCTTCCCGGAATCTGTCCGGCAATTCAGAATTGTCCATAAATCACAACGTATTCTTTCGAATCCACAAAGCACTTTGCTCCAAGCAAAGATTGAGAGTCAGCACGCCTCCTTAAATCCCCTGGATGGGCGTGTCAGTCTCTCTAATCAATGCCTGGCTTGACGTCTCCTTTCAGATTGTGATTGACGTTTCAATCTTCTCCTAGTCCTAGCATCAAGCCAACATCTGTCAGTCTCTTCCTTGCCTGAAGCCTCTGGCTCATTTTGTGGATCAGCTGCTGGCATGAACGAAGTCGAAGGTTTTGGAGAGGACTGTCTCTCCGACACTCTCTCATCCTCCTGGCTCACATCTGTGTCCTCTGATAATTCAGACTCCACATTCACAGCAGGCTCAAACCTTCCAGCTTCAGAGGCATCAGAGTCAAAACTCCCAGCAGGGTCAATCCTTCCAGTTACAACACATACATATATACATACATATACATACATACACACACACTGCCCTAGTACCTACTGGCTAGACATTATAAAGGATGACACCGGGATTACCGTGGTAGATCTGAAGGAGATCTACACACACACATATGTATATACATATACATATACATATACATATACATATACATATACATATACATATACATATACATATACATATACATATACATATACATATACATACATACATACATACATACATACATACATACATATATATAAATATATATATATATATAAATGGCATTCAGCTTTGTTCAGGTATTTTCCCATGTCATAGTAGTGGTGCTTTTAAAGTTGTAGCAACGTTTCAGCAGAATCTCATCTGGCTTCTGTATAGTGTTCATCTGTGAGTCAGACTTTTACAGTGGTTTCAGATTTAAATTTGGGGCAGCCTATTGTTGTGCCAGAATGGTTTTTTCTTCATCCTGATTGGTTGGGAGTCTTGTCCTGTGTTCATTGGTCTTGGAGTTTGCTGTGTTCTGCTTGATTGGTGTTTCTGTTATCTTCTGTCTGTTTTTTTGGCTCTTTTTGTATCTTGATTGGCTGGCAGCATTGTGTTACTTTATTGGAGGCCTTTAGTGCAGCTTGGCTTCGGGTAAATGAGCGGCTATCATTAGTTAGGAAGCTGGGTTTCATCTGGGTGCCTGGTTGGGGTGTGTTTGAGCTGGAGGTATCGGGGGGATCTGTTTGTGCCCAGATGTTTTCCTGGCTTGTGGTGTGGAGATTTTTTTGTTTGTGAGTGCAGGCTTTCAAATAATTGACAGCCTGGTGGAATCATCTCTTCTGTTCATGCTTTCTGGTCTTTTTTTCAATCTCTATGGCTTCTCTGATGATTCTGTGGCTTGGATTTTCTATAGTGGCTAGGGTTTTGGTGCCATTGAAGTTGATACTATGACCCGTGGCTTCCATGTGTTGGACTAGTGAGGAAGTGTGTTCCAGCTTTTTGACTGCATTTTTGTGTTCATCCAGGCGGGTGCTTATTCTTCTATTGGTCTGTCCAATGTATGTGGCCGGGCATGATGCACAGGGGACTTTGTATATGCCTTGGTTTTCCAGATCAATTTTGTCTTTGGGGTTTCTGAGGATGGCTGCTATTTTTCTGTCTGTTTTGAAGGCAGTCTTGATGTGGTGTCTGTATAGAATCTTACTAATTTTGTCTGTAGTGCCTCTTATGTAGGGCAGGACAGCTGTTCCATGGGTCTGTTCATCTTCTGGGTCTCTATTATGTCTCAGTGTGTTTTTGTGGATCAAGTTGGTGATTTTGCTTTTGTGGAAGCCGTTTTGTGGAAACCTTATATTTTAGTCAGGGTACATAGTTCAGTCTTAATTTGTGTCTTGTCTGCCAGGAGTTTGGTTCTAGTAATTAGTGTTTTAGCCATGGAGTTTATCTGTGCTGGGTGGTGGTGGGATTGGGCATTGAGGTAGAGGTTGGTGTGTGTTTTCTTCTGGTATATGGTGTGTCTTAGTGTGCCATCTGTTTTTTTGTAGATTAGTACATCTAGGAATGGTAGTTGTTTGTTTGTTTCCATTTCCACGGTGAACTTGATTTTGGGGTGTGTGCTGTTTAGGTGTGTTAGGAAATTGTTTAGGTTTTCTTGTCCATGGGGCCAAATCATGAATGTGTCATCGATATATCTTAACCATAGTTTGGGTTTGTGGATGGCATTGGCCAGGACTTTGGATTCAAATTCTTCCATGAACAGATTTGCAATGATGGGTGACAGTGGTGATCCCATAGGGGCTTCTTCAAACCCGTCAAACCCACCTGGATGAACACAAAAATGCAGTCAAAAAGCTGGAACACACTTCCTCACTAGTCCAACACATGGAAGCCACAGGTCATAGCATCAACTTCAATGGCACCAAAACACTAGCCACTATAGAAAACCCCAGCCATAGAATCATCAGAGAAGCCATAGAGATTGAAAAAAGACCAGAAAGCATGAATAGAAGAGATGATTCCACCAGACTGTCAATCATTTGGAAGCCTGCACTCACAAACAAAAAAATCTCCACACCACAAGCCAGGCAAACACCTGGGCACAAACAGATCCCCCCTGATACCTCCAGTTCAAACACACCCCAACCAGGCACCCAGATGAAACCTAGCTTCCTAACTAATGATAGTCGTCCATTTACCTGGAGCCAAGCTGCACTGAAGGCTTCCAATAAAGTAACACAATGTTGCCAGCCAATCAAGATACAAAAAGAGCCAAAAAACAGACAGAAGATCTTAGAAACACCAATCAAGCAGAACACAGCAAACTCCAAGACCAATAAACACAGACCAAGACTCCCAACCAATCAGGATGAAGAAAAAACCATTCTGGCACAGCAATAGGCTGCCCCAAATTTAAATCTGAAACCACTGTAAAAGTCTGACTCACAGATGAACACTATACAGAAGCCTGATGATGGCAGATGAGATTCTGCTGAAACATTGCTACAACTTTAAAAGCACAACTACTATGACGTGGGAGAATACCCGAACTAAGCTGAATGCCATACATGTAAGTACCCGCGAAAAGTTAAGAATATATATATATATATTCCAATTAATACATTATATATATATATATATATATATATATATATATATATATATATATATATATATATATATATTTTTTTTTCTGAGGTTCTCGCGGGTATTTGTATGTGGATCTTTGGTTATTCGGGTTTTCTCCCGCGTAAGATTGGAAGTATCTAGGCAACATTTCGATGAAGTCTCATTCATCATCTTCAGGCTTGGTCTTCAGCTCTGTGCTTCTCAGAGTGATGTGAGCTTGCAGCTGCTTCTTCCTTTTAACTGCTAGTGGGGTTGTGACTCAAGTATATATATATATACTTGTATATATACTTATATATATAATGTATTAATTGGAATTTCTCTCATAAATTTAGAATAGTGAGCAGAATAGTTCTGTTTATGCTAAGTTTTTATATAATTTGATTTTATCCATTAAGCAAAAATGAATAAAATATCAGTGATGCCATAGTTTTATGTGTAATTTTTTTCCTAAGAGATATCAGGATTAAAATATTTGTATGCTGAACAATGTAAGTGATAATTAATTATAATATGCAGTTGGCTAAGCTATATATCATTATGGAAGTTTTGTTCTATGAAAAGGAAAACTACAGTAGTTAGCTTTCCAAATCTGTTATTCAAATTTATTATTCCACTATCATTTTCACAAATCATTGCTAAATAGAAAAACAAACAAACCCCTCAAACAAGTACTTCAGTATAACTTTCTGTATGTCATGATATAGTAGTTTTCATCAAGAACCTGGATCTTATAATTTTCATTAATGTAGAATTTACAGATTATACAATAAAAGTCTTGTTTATTCTAATAGAAATATGGATAGTTTTATTGTAACTGGTAGTTTATATTTAATAGCGAGTGGATACACATAAACACACATGCACCCCAACACATTTACCAGCCTAAATATATCCACTGTAGGATAAAGGCTTCAGTTGTATGAACCTAATTTTACTATGCTAATCCTATAAGGATTTAGAACAGGGATATCAAACTCGCAGCATCACGTTGTCACTTCATGACTTATCAAAAAAAATTCCCCTTTGCTAAACAGGGTGGGCATGGCCAGCCTGATGTGGGCCATGAGTTTGTCGCTCCTGATTTAGAAGGTAAACTGACTTTTCTTTTGACTATGAGTTGCTGAGAGAAAATCAGTCAATTGTCTTCATTACCCCACAATCCCTGCATATTGGCTCTCAGGTGCATACACGTATATGCACATACACATGCACATATGAAAATACCCCCAAGAATCAATGTAGAAAAAGCTGTGGATAATAAATGTTAGAGATGGATTTGGTTTGAAGGAGTTGTTCTGTCCAATATCAGGAAACTATGTATCTTATAAGGAACTATTCTGCTTTATTGAGAACTTAGTTGGACAACCTGACCTTAAGTATCTCAGAAGTCAGATAAGCAGCATTGCATATGTAAGAGTCAAAACGTATCAGAGTGAATACCTAGTTCCTCAGCGCTTTATGTTGGTGAAGTTAGATAATGAGTTTCTTTTTATTTATTATCTTTGATTCTATTGTAATTTAGGTATTTAGAGACATCATATTATTGACAGTGGTCTGTGTAATCAAAGCTATAGTTTCCTACTAGTAATGTGTGGCTGTGAGTGTTGGACCATAAGGAAGGCTGAGAGGTAAAGAATTGATGCGTTGAAGAATTTGAATTGTAGTGTTGAAAAAGACTTTGAGAGTCTATTGGACTGCAATGAGATCAAATTAGTTACTCTTAAAGGAAATAAACCCTGGAAGGACAAATACTGAAGCTTTGTACTTTGGCTACCAAATGACAAGAGAGTTCTTGATGTTGGGAAAGTTTAAAGGCAAAAGGAGAAGGGACAGCAGAGGATTAGATATGACATTGACTCAATGACTCAATCGACATAAATTTGGGGAAACTCTGGGAGACAGTGGAGCATAGGGGGGATTGGTATGCTATAGTTCATGGAGCCACAGAGTCAGATATAACTTAGTGACTGAACAACAACACAACACACACACACAGAGAGAGAGAGAGAGAGAGAGAGAAAGAGAAAGAGAGAGAGAGTTATTTTAGTGTGATGAATTCTAAGCCTCCAAGCATAGCAGAAACAGATAAAAATAATTAGATAATTAAATACCTACTACCAATACTATCTTGTTACTGACACCATCCATTGCCCTTTTGCTCTGCAGTTTAGCTTATCTTTCTAATGCATTAATGGATGGCAGCTGCTTTTCCCTTTGCAAAGGGTAGGGTAGCTAGGGTAGCTTTAAAACACAGCAAATAGAATTATGAGGATAATTGCATAAGATAGTGGAGATTGATCTCTAGATCAGTTTTTTTTTAACCCAATAGCCAACTGTGCCTCAATTATATTTGTATTGTTCACATTATAGTAGTGAATTCATTAGTAAATCAATGACTATTAATACATTTAAAATAAAAGATACATTTTTTATTTTCTTTCTTAGTTTTTATTTTTAGTTGCACATTTAGAGATTGGGTTTCCAGAGTTTATCTATCATGCCTTTTTCATTTTCTATATTAGGAAAAGCCTATATACCCTCTTTCATTTCACGTACTTTTTATTCATGCAGCATTGCTTTTTGGAGCAGTTTTCTATGCAATACATTTTTTTCCTAATATCTGCTTTATAACACATGTGCAAACTTACTCTGAAAACATTTAAAGCTTAAAGACTTAAACACCTACATGAGTCTCATAAAGTATAGTAACATTTGGATTTTTTTAAAAGTTGAGGCCTGTTAATGTGGTACTTTATAGTTTTATATTCAAATTGTCTTACAGATGGAATGAACAATAACAAATATCTTACATAATGCATTTAGAAATAAAGCACAGATGCGTTCCATTTGGTTATCTGACAGCATTAATTGTTCACTTTTAATTCTAGATTTGCTCTTTTGTTGACTTCATAAACTCACAATTTGTTAACTGGCATTCATGCAGCCTTGCAATTAATTTGTAAAACTTGTATATTACTTAACACATTTATATTCTAGAGATTAGTGAAAACTTCAGTGAGGAGGTGGATCCCAGGGGAAAAGTAGGGTTTCTTACTTTTGAATTAGTGGTAAGCATAGTTCAAATATATTTTATGTCCTGATTTCTTTATATTTAATTCTAAAGTTGCCTAACAAGAAAGTTCAGTTGCCTCTTGAAAAAACATCCTTAGAATTAAATATAATCCCAAACTGGACAAGAAAGTCCAGTTGCCTCTTGAAAAGACTCCTTTGGGACAACCATATCCTGGACGACTGGGAATCTCATAGACATACTTAATTCTACTTTCTTAATTAGAATATATGGATATTTTGCTTTGTTGTTTTTTTTTTAAACCCTATCCATTTAAAACAAGGATCTCAATATTTTTGTCCCCAGAAGTGGAACTTGTAATCTTATCTTAAGTAACTCAACAGTACTCAATGTTGATAATGATTATTGGATGTGACTACTTTAAGAAAAAAGAAGTTGGAGTGACTGTAGTGACCAGGGTTCTTGATTGCAAATGATTTGTGGAAAATGTTAAATGGACTATTTCTCCGGGTGGAATCAAATTCCACTGGTGACATAAATTCTATCAGAAACTTGATGATTCAGAAATAATGAGTAAATTCATTTTACATGTTATTCTTGGTAAGAGACATGTCAAAAATAGTGGCTATCCATTCAAAACTACATTGTGACTCCTAAGCTAGCCAATTGGCTGATTCATTAAAACTCAGATATTATTGTTCTCTCCACAAACATATCTATACTGAAACTCATTACTGTGTTACATATCTATACTGAACATATCTATACTGAACACAAATGTACAGACTTCTAAAACTAGAAATATATTAAATAATAAAAAGCTGTATTTTATGACTTTCTATTCATAATTTCCTAAAAGGGTTATAGATACAAACAGAAACAAAATAAAAATCTAATATTGTATTGACATCAATCACAACAGCAAGGAAATGTACATCAGTGGTTCAAAACTAGGGAACATGTGGGAGTTTGCCAGACATTTAAAAATATGAGGGACTTGCAGTGGTGAGGTCACCGCAGAGTGGAGCAGGAGAGCGATCTCTGCAATCCTGTATCCAAATTTTTGTGCTTGGAAGCTCTCAGAGGCATTGCGAAGCTTGGAGAGACACATGAGTTAGAAGGGGAAACCTAGGAGCAGAGTGGAGGAAAGCAACCTCCCACTGCAACGAGGGGAAGCCCTTTGAATCTGGCGCGAAAGAAACCCAGCATCTATGGCGGGTCTGAAGCTGTGACAGACAGCTGCGATCGGGAAGCAGGAAAATGGATCAATGCAAGACATCAGAAGGAGAATGGTAGATTGGGACAGTTTTTGAGAGGTGAGAGAGCCCTGGGAAAGATTTTGACAAAGGGAGCTTCTGGAGAGAGTGAATACAATGGCTAATTGGTGGGGGATAGCGGAGTGAAAGAGAGAGGAGGAAACAACAGTTTAACAGCTGAGAGAGAGTACCGCAGAAGAAAAGATCGAGACTCTGTGAATAAAAACTCAAAATTTCTACTATTTGGATTGATTACTGGAAGAGCAGAAAAAGAGACATTAGAGAGAACAATTGGAACTTTAATGGAGAACTGTAGTTGAACAGAGAGTGGAACCATTTTGACAGAAAGCTGTGACTGTGCAATTTGAGAGTGAAAGTGACTAAGTAGTTAAAGAGGACAGAGGAAACAGGAAATGAGGAAAGTAATGTGATGGTGTGCAGAAGAAAGGGAAAAGAAGAGGAAAGAAAAAGAAAGCTGAATAATTTCTCAGTATTAAATTCAAAAGTGTATATTGAAAAAAATCTAAAGCAATATATATATATATATATATATATATATATATATATATATATATATATATATATATATATACATATATATATATATATGTGTGTGTGTGTGTGTGTGTGTATGTGTGTGTGTGTGTGTGTTTTCTTAAGTTTTCGCAGGTGTTTACATGTATAGTATTCAGGTTTGTTCGGGTATTTTCCCATGTCATTATAGTTGTGCTTTTAAAGTTGTAGCAACATTTCAGGAGAATCTCATCTGCTATCATCAGGCTTCTGTGTTGTGTTCGTCTATGAATCAGACTTTTACAGTGATTTCAGTTTAAATTTGGAGCTAGCCTATTGCTGTGCCAGAATGGTTTTTTCTTCATCCTGATTGGTTGGGAGTCTTGGTCTGCGTTTATTGGTCTTGGAGTTTGCTGTGTTCTGCTTGATTGGTGTTTCTAATATCTTCTGTCTGTTTTGTGGCTTTTTTTGTGTCTTGATTGGCTGGCAACATTGTGTTCCTGTATTGGAGGCTTTTAGTGCAGCTTGGCTCCGGGTAAATGACTATCATTGACAGTCTGGTGGAATCATCTCTTCTATTCAGGCTTTCAGGTCTTTTTTCAATCTCTATGGCTTCTCTGATAATTCTGTGGCTGGGGTTTTCTATAGCAGCTAAGGTTTGGGTGCCATTGAAGTTGATGCTATCACCTGTAGCTTTCATATGTTGGACTAGTGAGGAAGTGTGTTCCAACTTTTTTGCTGCATTTTTGTGTTCATCCGGATGGGTACTTATTCTTCTATTGGTCTGTCCAATGTATGTGGCAGGCATGATGCACAGGGGACTTTGTATATGCCTTGGTTTTCCAGGTCAATTTTATCTTTGGGGTTTCTAAGGATGGCTGCTATTTTTCTGTCTGTTTTGAAGGCAGTCTTGATGTGATGCCTGTGTAGTATCTTACTGATTTTGTCTGTAGTACCTCTTATGTAGGGCAGGACAGCTGTTTCATAGGTCTGTTCATCTTCTAGGTCTCCATTATGTCTCAGTGTGTTTTTGTGGATCAAGCTGGTGATTTTGCTTTTGTGGAAGCCACTGGCTGTCAGTACTTTAGTCAGGGTGCATAGTCCAGTCTTTATGTGTCTTGTCTGCCAGGTGTTTGGTTCTAGCAATTAGTTTTTGGCCACGGAGTTTACCTGTGCTCGGTGGTGGTGGGATTGGGCGTTGAGGTAGCGGTTGGTGTTTTCTTCTGGTATACGGTGTGTCCTAGTGTGCCATCTGTTTTTTTGTCGATTAGTACATCTAGGAATGATAGTTGTTTGTTTGTTTCCATTTCCATGGTGAACTTGATTTTGGGGTGTGTGCTGTTTAGGTGTGTTAGGAAATTGTTTAGGTTTTTTTTTCCATGGGGCCAAATCACAAATGTGTCATCAATGTATCTTAACCATAGTTTGGGTTTGTGGGTGGCGTTAGCCAGAGCTCTGGATTTGAATTCTTCCATGAACAGATTTGCAATGATGGGTGACAGTGGTGATCCCATAGGGCTCCTTCAATTTGCTTGTATCTTTGTCCTTTGTATATGAAATATGTGTTGGTTAAGCAGTGTTCTGTTAGTTCCATGAGGTGTTTAGCTGGTTGGTATTTATTTTTGATGATTTCAAGAGTTTCTTTTATCGGGACTTGAGTGAATAGTGAAACCACGTCGAAACTTACAAGGAGATCTTCTTGTTCCATGTGTAGATCTTTGATCATTTTCAAGAAGTGGTATGAGTTTTGTGCATGTGAAGCTGCTGTTTCAGCATGGGGCTGTAGCTGTTTTGCTAAGTGTTTAGCTATGTTTTGTAGTGGTGCTCCTCTGGAGCTGACTATGGGTCTGAGAAATATGCCTTCTTTGTGTATTTTTGGAAGCACAACTACAATGATGTGGGAAAATACCCGAGCAAAGCTGAATACCATATATATATATATATATGTATATATTGCATAAAATTAAGGAGAGACATTATTAAGCATATTAGACCTTGTAACGATAAACTGAAGGGATTGGAATAAGGGAAGAGATAAACATAGAAAACGCAGAAGGGAATTGATACAACAGATGATAATATTGAAAGACTTTCTTAAGAAAATAGGAAGATTTGGGAAGCCTAAGTTGTTCACCACGACAACTACCACTAAGATTGGGAAGAAAACAACATCCAATCTAACATCAATGATAACATCACCAGCAGGACAACGTTCCATAGAGGGCATGCTGAATCCTGAGAAGGCAAGTAAGGTATCAAATAGGCAAACAATTCAAGTGGCATTAACAACAATACAAGAAGCGATGTTGAGAAACCACACAGACTTTAAAACTGAAATGAGGGAAATGAAAGGTAAAATATGGAAACTAGATGAGAAGATAAGTGCAATCCAATAAACAGTAGTAAAGATGGAACATAAAATGAAAGCAGTGGAGACAAAGGTTGAACAAACAGATAAGAAAGTAGAATCAATAGAACAGAAATTAATGGGAGAGAACAAGAAATTAGAAGAGGCATTTGCACGTATAGAGATGAAAAAGGCTGATTTCTTCCTCAGATTTCAGAATGTAACAGAAGAAAAGGGAGACTTGCCCAAATTAATGGCAGATCTCATAACAGAAGCATTACAAAAAGAGGGCCAAGAGGTTCAAAGGGAAATCGACGAGGTATATAAAACATATACCAACTATACAAGACGTTTTAGACTTCCAAGAGAGGTTCATATACAATTCTCAAAGAAACAACTGAGAAATGAGATATACAATATTTAAGGGAACAGAAATTGTAACATTGAAACAAATTCCAAGAAGAATAAGGGAATATAGAAAGAAATACAGATTCCTGGCTGCCCAACTGAATAAGAATAACATCCTGTTCAAATGGCTCATCCCAGAGGGAATGTTAATAGCATGGCAGGATAAAAAAATTAAAATAGTCAGTATAGAAGAAGCAAGGGAATTCTTTGAACTATATGTGGTATCAGGAGAAGATCAGAACAGCAAAAAGGAAGTGGAAAGTCGGAGCCAAGAAGAAGATCGGGTGGAGGAAAAAGAAACAGAACAAGAGGAAAAGGAGCAGGAAGAAGTGGAAAAAGAAGGCGTAAGAATGAGACACCAAACGAGAGCAAATAAGCTTCAATAAGAAACAACTACAGAGTAAGATGGGAGAAGAAATCAAATTGATTTCCATTAACATCAACGGTTTAAATTCACAAATTAAGAGGAAAAAAATGATAACTAAACTATAGAAATTGAACTTAGATATTATATGCCTTCCAGAAACACATATCCAGAAACTTCAAAGTAAAATGTTAGAAGCACCAAAGTTAGGAGATTTATATGTATCTCTAGCCCAACAAAAAAAGAGGGGGATAGCAATATATATTAGGAAACATTTACAAGCAAAACAGGTATATCCAGATGAGGAGAGTAGGATTTTGATGTTAGAAATTTATACAAATTATAAGAAAATTTTTCTGACAGTGATATATGCACCGAACGAGAAACAAGAAAATTTTTATACCAAATTATACAGGAAATTAGTAGAACAGGAATATGAGAACATATGCCTGCTAGGTGATTTCAATGCAATAGCAAATTTAGGAAAAGACTACAATAACGAAAATCTAGGGAAAAAAAGGAAAAGGAAAACATTATTTTATCAAATGGTGGAAGAATTAAGATTAAAAGATATATGGAGAGAAAGAAATCCAGACCAAAAACAGTATACTTATTATTCAGCACCATACACATCATGGTCAAGATTGGATATGTTATGGACAAATGGGGAAATGGAATGCAATATAAAAGAAATAGAAATTGAATCTAACACATGGGCAGACCATAATCCCATTAAAATAATTTGGAAAGGATTGAAAAAAAACAGAACATGGAGGCTAAACAAGGAGATCCTAAAAGAAAAAGAATGTGTTAAGATGATGGAAAAAGAATTGGAATTCTTTTTGAAGGAAAACAAAAAACAACAAACATCAATTCCAAACCTATTGGACACGACTAAAGCATGTATCAGGGGCAATTTCATATAATACATGTAGATATAAGGAAAAAAAAGGAGAACAATCTAAACTACTAGATACTCTTAAGGAGTTAGAAAAAACACTGGAAAAAACACCACATAATAAGACAGCAAATACGGAGAGATAACGATTGGACATAAATTGAAAATGTTAGCACAAGATGAATGGTTGCAGGACATGAAAAAGATAAAACAGAATTATTTCGAACATACAAATAAGCTGAGAAGGTGGCTAGCCTATAGACTTAAGAAAGAAAAAGAAAAAAGAGCAATCCAGCAATTGAAGTTTGCTGAAGGTATGCTACAACATCAAACTGAAAAGAAAAAACATACTGTTAAAAGTTTTTTTAGGAATTATATAGTAGGGAAGACGTACCAGAGGGAAATATCCAACATTACTGAGAAGGAAAAGGTCTACCTGAGAAGGATCCTGGAAGAGGATAAAGAAGAGATAAACAGGGAAATAACATTAAGAGAACTGCAAGAGGCAGTCCTGAAACAGAAAAACAATAAGACACTGGGACCAGATGGTTTCCCTGGGGAACTGTATAAAATGCTCCAAGGAAAATTAGAAATGCAATTATTAGAACTCTATAATGAGGTACTGACGACAGCAAAATTACCTAAGTCATGGGGGGAGATATATATATAACATTGATCCCAAAAGAAGATTCGGACCATCAATTAATTCAAAATTACAAGCCCATATCCCATTTAAATGTTGATTATAAAATATTTATGTCCATAATGGCAGAAAGATTGAAAAAAACCCTTAATCAGATCATTCATAGCGACCAAAACTGATTCTTACCAAATAGACAAATTAACAATAATACTAGAATGGTATTGAATATAATAGAATATTATGAAGCAAACCCAGGAAAACAATTGACAATGGTCTTCCTCGCTGCGCAAAAGGCATTTGACAATGTTAATTGGCAGTTCATAATACAACAATTAAAAAGCATGCAATTTGGCAATAAATTTAATAAAATGATTTCAACAATTTATATGACATAGATGGTCAGTGTAATAATGAATGTGACAGAACAGAAATATTTAAGATCAACAAGGGAGTGAGGCAGGGATGTCCACTGTCACCCCTTCTCTTTATTCTTACCTTAGAAAACTTATTGGAAAACGTTAGGAAAAATGTAGAAATCAAAGGGGCTTTAATTAAAAAGGAGCATTATAAGGTATAGGCATTTGATGATGATACAGTATTTCTTTCTGGAAGATGCAGAGGATACGGGAGTAAAATTAATAAAGGTAATAGAGGAATTTGGCAAGGTCGCAGGCCTTAAGATTAATAAAAACAAAACAAAATTATTGACTAAAAATTTAAAAGATAAGCAAAAAAAAAAAAAAGAATTAGAAGGAAAATTGGGAATGCAAAATGTGAAAAAAGTAAAATATTTAGGCATTTGATTAACAGCAAGATGCTCTTCAATCAAAAAAGATAATTATGACAAATTAATAATACAAATGAAAAAAGAATTGGAAACGTAGGAAAAATTACCGCTATCACTACTGGGAAAATTGCAGCAATTAAAATGTCTACCCTACCAAAAATACTATATCTTTTTCAAACTGTACCAGTAAAATTGGATAAAACCTTTTTTTAGAGAATTAGATCGAATAATAAGTAAATTTGTTTGGAATGGGAAAAAAGCTAGAATAAAAATGAAATTGTTACAGGACAAAAGAGAGTGGCTTTGGACTCCCTGACTGGGAAATGTATTGTCAGGCTGTGGCTATGGTATGGATTAAAGATTGGATCAACCTGGAAAATAGAAGAGTATTTTGATAGAGGGTCACGACTTGCAGAGAGGGTGGCATAGTTTCCTATGGGATGGGAAATGTAAACAGCATGAATATTTTCAGAGACACATGATTAGAGATTCATTAATTCAGACATGGAACAAGATTGAAAAGAACCATTATACTAAATTACCGAACTGGTTGTCAACTATGGAAGCACAAATATACCCAAATGCAATGGGAAGAAAGAGGAGTTACAAAGACCTATTAGACACACAAGGAAGATTAAAAATGAGACAAGAATTACAGCAACAAAATATAAAGATAGATTGGTGGCCATACATGCAAATCCAGGCGAGATATCAGAAGGACAAAGAACAATTTGGTTTCTGTATGGAAAAGCATCAATTAGATAAAATTCTACAAGAAATGGAAAAGAAAATGATTTCAAGAATATATAACTTTCCACTAGATTTTAAAATGAAAGAGGAGGTGGTCAGACGATGGTGATATGGGTGAAAAATATTGGCCACAATATAGACCTGGAAAATTGAGAGAGAATGTGGGGATCAAATTACAAACTAATTACATCCACATCACACAAGGAAAATCAATACAAAATGTTCTACAGATGGCACCTTCCTCCCGCTAGATTGGCAAAAATGTTTAACTCAGACCCAAATTGTTGGAAATGTGGAAAAGAAAAAGGCACTTATTTTCATATCTGGTGGACATGCTAGGAAGTGAAAAAATATTGGAATACAATTAGACAATAGATAGAAGAAATCACGAATCAGAAAACTGAATTTAATCTGGAAACTTTTTTATTCGGTATAATAACACAAAAATGCAATAAAACAGATAAATATATTATGTTACATATATTAACAGCTGCAAGGATTTTGTACGCACAACCCTGGAAGGAAAAAAGGGTTCCACCAGAAGGCATGGTTATTAAAAAAAATAATAGATTGTATAGCAATGTACAGGCTCATGATGAAAATAAAAGACGGAGAAGATTCAATTTATTATAGGGTCTGGGATGCCTGGAAGGAATGGTTTAGAAATAAAAAGAAAATAAAATGGCAATTAAGAAAAGAATGAGGAATATGTAAATATGTAAAAATACCATGGAGAAGATTGAAATGTAAGGATAAAAGATATTGATTTAGAGTAAGATGCAATGGTAAAGGAATAAGTAAATACATATACTGAAAAATGTGAGGAAATGCAAAAGATGTCAGGATGTTGATTACAATGTATAAAGTTTTGTTTTATGTTTTTTAAAATTTGGAAACTTAATAAAATTTATTTAAAAAATAAAAATAAAAATATGAGTGGATCTTTGGGAAGAAAGAGAATTTTCCAAAACAGGTAACTTAGTGTTGGAGGAGAGAGTATGATAGTGACAGGTCACAGAGCAAAGATATGTGTGCTTTATAGACTGGAACATATTTTGGGAACTTATTGCTTGAACAGCATGGAATGGAAACTCAATTGTGAGAATCTGTCCTCAGCAAATGGTAAGCTGGACACCTGCAGATCTGGATAAACCCTAAGGTAAGAGTGCACATTTATATTCTTCCCAGAACTGGATGCAACAAAAACCTGGAACTTACCCAAAGTTTGCTACAAGTTGCAATTGTAATGTGACAAAGAGAGAAATTATTAAATTATGAAAAACAATTATGTGTTCCAATTTACAAATGTAAATTAAATCATACATAGATTTTTTTTCTCTCATTTGGCCCATCCTGGCCTACCTCTTCCTTTAAATAGAACCTGAGATGCAGTTAGTGGCAGTCCTATTCTTTGTTATGGTGAGGAATAGTATAACATTCCTACCACTGAAATAAATGTGTATTGGTTGTCTAGGAAGCTTCTCTGTTTGGAATGAGAAAAAGATGCTACTATCTTTTTTCTTTAGGTAGAAAAATACTTCCACTGTGTCAGAGAGAGATGAGATACACATGTTTAAATCATTCAATAAAGCTTGAACTTGTCTAGTTTTGCAAGTTATCTTCAAAAGAAGATATTTTTTAAAGAAGAAATCTTCTTGCTTCACTTCTGAGCATAAGGAATTATAGACAATAATCATGCCTCGGATTAACCTCATTCCCTGTGATACTGTCACTATTCAAAACATGTAGCAAAAACAGAAGAAAAGCACAACAGAGAAATCACTTAAATTAATCTTGTTATGCTCCATATTGTCAGAGCTAATGATGATTGCCTTTTCTTTGATTACACTAAATGTGAGTGTTAGAATGTCAACGTGGCGGCTGTTGTAACAAATGCTATTTATCCAGTAGAAAACTAAACAAATGAAGCTTTGCTGGACATCTTGCCCTATAGGTCTTGGTCTCACATTTGTTTCTCAGATATTATTTGTACAGTTATATTATGTGTTATGAACTAATAAAAACGCTTAAATAAAGTTTATCAAAGCTTAAAGAAAAAGCAGGGTTCTAATCCTGCACTTCTGATTGGCTGATAATGGCGATATCGGATTGGTCCCTTCCTGGGGAATCTGATTGGCTGTTAACGAGCCACTCTCATTGGTTCAAGGGTTTAATGCTTCCATGTTCTCATTGGTTAATAGGTCAGCAGCCTGCCCTATAAAAGGGCTGCTGCTGCCCCAGGTTTTTGCTCTGTTCACGATGATTAATAAAGAGTTGAAGTTCACTGTTCACTGCCTCATCTCCATTCCTTGTACCCATGCGCAGAACGTAACATTATGTATATAGCTTATTCATCCAGTTTTACCATAAGTTTAAACAGAGCTAAAAAAGAAAAAAGGACAAATGCAATATAATGCATGTTTCTCTGTACTGGGTTAAGATGTTTTAGTCACCTGGGGCTTTTAAGTACCTTCTGTCTTTAGTCTGCCTTTTTAATTGAAAGACTCAATTTTGATTGCCTTTATTTTTTTATACTTTGTTTGAAAGTTGCAGCTGTTTGTAATCTGTTTAACTACTTATTTCCTATTGTTGTTCTCATGCTTCTTTTAGTTTTTGCATTAATATACTTTAAATAAGTAACTATTGCTGCATGTGTATCCTTTTCTAGAGTCTTTGGAGAATGGATTTGAAACTTCTCTTTAGTGACATCTTGGAGAAAAAGTGGAACAATTATTTCACTCTGCTTTGTATTATATGTTAATGAAACAAATACATCCAAGAAGATCAGATAAAGAATATGGGAATGATAGTATTTTTTTCACTTTTGGCATTTGAAATGTACTACCTTCTATTCTGGAAGAAGTACATATTCTCAACAACACAAACCAGCATTGATAGACTTGTCCTATATCTTTTTGTCTAGTCTTCTCTTTAAAACATCTGAATTAACATTTTCCATGATGGTAAATGCAATCGTTAACTGTGCATTATGTAAATCAGCAATGTTTTGTCTGAATTAGTCTTGAGCATTCTTGCATTTAGTTTCAATGGAGTTCTAACATTTTTCTCTAAGAAAGAGAAAAAAGTCCATATTTTGCATCTTCTGTGATTAAATATCTTCTACCATCTCTCTCCTTATTTGTCCTCACTTTAAACTGAAAGCCCCAAACGTTTCCCTTCAGTGGAATTGCTTTAACCCACTAATCATTATTAAATCTGTTTCTCAGAATATTTTCACCTTTACAATATGCCTTCTGAGGTGTGAAAATCAGAACTGTTTATATAATGGTATTCCTTCATTGGCAATTTATTTACATTCTTTTCGAAATGATTCCTACATTGGTATTTGCTTTTTCTTGTTTATCTGACACAGTTGAACATCAGCCCAACATTTTTACTGGATTATTCAAAAGGCTTTAAAATTCCCTTTCTTGATCATTTTCAACTCAGAAGTATAGATTTATGTAGTTCAGATCTTTTGCTCCAGTGTACAACAGTTTACCTTTGTTGGGTTGAACTGAATTTGACATTTATGCACATTTCAAAGATGTCATTTTGGATCATTTCAATAAGTATTTATTTTTGTTGTAATTTTATCAGTAGATCTGATCACTTTAATGTTGAACTTTAACTCTACATCATTTATAAACAAGTTAAAAAGCACCCGGACTATTTTTGTCATGTTGCAGTGGAATTCCTGAAGAAGTATTTAATTCATCCATAAATAAATGTTTTTAAAAAAGCAAGATGCACTGTAACTTGTATATTTTTTAAAAGAAAAATGACTTCAGTAGAGTGTGATTATTTATTCTGAATTTTATATGGCTTTACATGGGGTTGAAAGTTCAAACTACTGGAAAAGTTAAAAAATCAACTTTTGAAAATGACATTAATTAAAGAACAGTGAAATTTTACAAACACATAGTTTGAGAATTCATCTTTTTTTCTTTCCAGCAAATTGTTATTTCTTACATGTTAGTCTAATAGACTAATTATGGGAATCCGGAAGAAACCATTTTCACTGAAAAGAAGTCAATTAAAATAGTATGCTATAAAAGATAAATAAATGCTATAATTTATATTAAATACTGACTTATACTTTTCTTTTAGTAATATCAAAATAAGAGTAGATCTTTATACTTTCAAAGAAAAATCAAAGTAACAACAAAGAAGGGGATGAAAATGTTTGCATTGAAAGCATGCTGATTTTAAACTTCACCAAATAAAATTTTAAAATCTAACTATATTTGGTAATGCTTGTATTTTTCTAAAATAAAAGATAGCTTCGGTAATGAAATTTCATGAAACATAGCATGCAGCTACTGAGGTTTACTTTCTGAACTCAGTACACACTAATTACTAATCTGAATTAGGGCCAATGGACACAGTTTAAGAGCCGTGGTAGTACAGTGGCGAGAATGCAGTACTGCAGGCTACTTCTGCTGACTGTCATTTGCCAACAGTTCAGCCATTCGAATCTCACCAGCTCAAGGTTGGCTCAGCCTTCCATCTTTCTGAGGTCAGTATAATAAGGAACTTTCAACCATTCAAAGTCTATTAACTAGTGATAATAGGAAAAATTGCATGGGAAACCATAGTAGAAGCAGTAAGATCCAAAACCAATACTTATTGGTGGGTCTGAGAGGCACACTTCTACACTATGCTATGCTGTTCTATTAGCAGCATAAAAGCTGTACTTGGAAGTAAAGAGCATTCCAACTATAACATATATCATATTTTTCTTCTATGACCATAACTGCAGTCAATGTCTTAGTTACAGTAGACTTGGAAATGAGCAGATCTCCATTTAATCTTCATAACTAAGTTCAATAACAGTTCAAACATATAGAGGATTCCAGCAAACATTTCCTTTGCAAACATGATTTACAATGACTCATCTCTTAAATGGAATGCATGTTTAATTCGTAATTTTTCTTGTTCTAGATCTGTTTTAGATAATAAATAAGAATCAAAGAGTGAAAAATGAGAATATAAAGATGAAATCTAACAGGAAATATCAGCAGAAAAACAAAAGAAATGTCATTTTATTGGAATTAGTTGCTTGAAAATTATTGCTTGAAAAAAGAATCACACAACTTTGCCTTTGTTTAGGTACATATGATTATAATGAACATCTGTACAATCTTGCTGCAACTCATTTTCTTTCCCAAGATTTATATTTTTAAATTTACCACCAAAGGGAACCCATGATAAGATTAATATTATTATTATGTACAGAGGAGATCAAGTAATGGAAGCTATACAGAGAAGCTATACAGCTACCCACAAACCTTTGATCAACTCATAAAGTAAGAATCTTTCAGGATATAATAGGCCTTAAATAGCCTTAATAAAAAAGTGAATGGGGTCTGAATAAAAATTGTTTTAATTGTTGAGATTTTTTCTAAAAAAAAAAATTAAATACAATGTGTTTTATTTTTATTTTTTCACATTAAAATTTTAATTCAGTGATGATACAAGTGGCTATCTTAGGTTGTGGGCCTCTGATCTAAGATTTAAAATAAGATTGATGTAATTTTGAAAAATAAATATAAATCTCACGATATTCTTCAATAATAAAAAATAGATATACAGAGGACGCTATAGCCATCACTCTTCACACTGCTCTGACTCATCTAGAACAGTGGGAGGGCTATGTGAGGATGCTTTTTGTGGATTTTAGTTCTGCATTTAACACAATTCTTCCACATAGACTAGTGTCTAAACGTCTGGACCTTGGGCTTTCTAATTCAATCTGCCTTTGGATTATGGATTTCCTGTCTGGCCTCTCACAGAGGGTCAGATTAGGTAATCATACCTCTTCAGCCCTTATTCTTAATACAGGTACACCACAGGGTTGCATGTTGAGTCCCTTACTCTGTACTCTTTATGTGCATGACTGCATTCCCGCTCACGCTAGTAATACTATTTCTAAATTTGCAGATGATACTACAGTAGTGGGACTTATCTTCGGGGGGATGAGTCTGCCTACCAAGATGAGATGGACCAGTTGTTTTCGTGGTGTGGAGACAATAACTTGATCCTCAACACCAATAAGACCAAGGAGCTTATAGTGGATTATAGAAGGAACAGATCAGACATCCAGCCCTTGCTTATCAATGGAGACCAAGTGAAGCAAATGGCCAGTTTTAAGTTTCTGGGTGTTACCCTAAAAGAGGACCTAAGCTGGGGTGCCCACATTGCAGCCCTGGTCAAAAGGGCCCAGGAGAGATTATACCATCTGAGACTTCTCATAAAACAACAACTGAATGAGAAACTGCTGGTGACCTTCTAGCGCTGCACCATAGAGAGCTTTTTAACATACTGCACCTCTTTGTGGTTTGCCAATTGCACAGTGGCAAATAGGAAAGCACTCCAGAGTGTTAATGTCATTGCCCAGAAGATCATTGGTTGCTCTCTCCCTCTTTGGAAAAGCTTTATAGCTCCCGCTGCCTTAAGAAAGTTCAAAACATTCTCAAAGATCCATCTCTTCCTGGGCACCCTTTTTTTTGAACTATTACCATCTGGCAGATGGTACAGAATAATAAAAACAAGGACAAATAGGATGAAAACAGCTTCTATCCCAGGGCAGTAGCTCTTTTGAATTCTGCTGTATAGTGCAGTGTTGGTGTGGTGTCAGGGGTTTCCGGTTCAATGTGCGAAGGGTAAAGGATGCGAGTTTGTGTTTATTTTCATGGTCATGGTCATGATGTGCACTAAAGATGGTGTTTGGTTTCGTTGTACGAGGTACAATGACAATAAAGTAAACTAAACTAATCAGAAAGAGAAAATCTTATCCCTTCCCATGTGCCTGAAGCAGTTTTATTTATTTTACCCAATCCATTGGGGGCCTTACTCTCTTCCCCAAAGGTTAAAAATGCCCTCATGGCACTAAATGGTTGCCATTTTTCAACTGTCATGATTACAACAACAATTTTATGAAACTTGTAAATGGAGTGATAAAAGTGTAGCTGTTCAGATATATTTAAAAGTAAACTAAATAATTGTCAGGTTTTCTTAAAAACTTTAATAAATCCTGAATTGTATCCAGATTTTTAAACTTTGATTTGTTTAGATCAAAACTCACTATATTTTCATTAAAAAAACCCCACCCTCTTAAAGTAATGTTAAAGTCTGACCAGAAAATTCATATGTTTTCATATATAGATAAAAACTTAGAAACATTCCTAAAATTAAAAATATTTGTTGGTTAAGTGAAGGTTTTTTCAGCTGTGATGGTAATGTGGACATTAGAAATTCAAGACAGATTTGGAGAAGATGGGCCACTTCCTCCTAATATAATCTACTATGAAAAATTGTGGTATTAGAGAGATAAAATGACCTCAGATTTCCTGTATGAGGAATGCCTATAACACCTGCTCTCTCTGAACATAAGGAAGTATTTTCAGAACGATGTACTACCAAATGAAAAGTCAAAATAACAGAGTGGAGCAGCCCATGTCAAACATATCCATGATTCACAAAACATTTAACAGTGGAGATGCACAGTAATCAACAAGTTCCCAAGCGGGTATTACGATTCTCCTTTTTGGGGATATTTGCACAGCTGCCAGATGGTGCAGTGTATCCCGTTTCTATACTGTGGTTTTATTTTTTATGCATTTAAATTATTTGAATGCTACAAGCATGGGATTTTTCCATAATGCATGTTCAAATAAACACTTTATGAAAAGTTTCTGGGGCAATATATCCGTGAATTAAAATCTCATGGGTAAACAAATTGTTTTCAGAGGATATTGTAAAATGTGTCAGGAATATATCCTTTTGGCTAGCTGTTATATCAAAGATGATGAAGATCCCAAAGCAGTCAATTTCTGATAATGGCTTCCTCACTGAAGGTAGTTGACAATAATCTAATCTTATATAGTAGTCTAATTCAATTAGTAGATATGTAAAAAAGAAAAAAGCTCAATTTGTTTCATTGCATAACGAGTCTAATATTTCTTTTAATTTTTCTCTTTCAAGGCAGGTCTATAAATGATGCCAAATGATTTATCTGGTACTATAGAGTAGAAGCATCTGGTAGTTCTCATTTCTAATAACTGGCAACAAATTTTAAAAAAACAATCTTTCTAAAGAGTGTCTTCTTGAATTGCAAAAGGACTTACTAGTTTTCATCATTTAAAAATCAATAATGGAAGATTTTGCAGTGATAAAAACAGAAACAACTTAAAATCAAATCACTATAATTCCTGATAATAAAGCTTCCTATCAGAAATCATCTATCATCTTATATTTTCAAAATTTTCAAAATTTTCAACAGAAGTGTTTGGATGAAATCTATTTGTGTAATTGGACTTTCTTAAATGTTGTTGTCTTCTTGTTGCTCCTGCCACTTCTTGAGCAGATTCATTGTATATCTACCACATGCCTTGCACTAATTGTTTGGTTGTATGATTTCCTCCCCTGCTTTTTGCCTGACATGGCAAAATAGCAGGCAATTTTTCATTTGCTACCATTCATCATAGCATCTTTTCTAAGTACAGAAGGGGAGAATAATCAATAGCTCTACTGTAAATTTCAATTAAAAGTAACTTGGAGACTTGGGATAGTGCCAAGCTACTCTATCAATGTTTGAGCACTATATGCACTTAATGGGTATGTGCAGTATTTAAAACTACACTCAATTATCTTCAAGTACAATCAGAAGCTCATTTTGCACAGGTTTTCCACTTAAGTAGACCATTCTGCAATGAATCTCAGCCCATTCATATTGTTTTGAAGTCTTGCATCTGTTTGCCTCCTTAATTCAATCATTTGTTAATCTACCATTCATTGAATATACTATTAAACCCCCAAATTTTATTCCAACTCATAGAGAAAATGTTGTATAGTCAGATGGAAAACATGGATGTAAAAAGACACATTCAAAGGTATTTGTGTTAAAAACTCACTATTATATTGTTGCTAAGTATTCCCTCGTATTTTAATTGTGTTTCATTTCAATCCCAAGATCATATCTGTTTTTGAAGCAAGTTGTTTGTAAATAAAAGACTGGAGTAATTTTTGTTTTGTTCATACCTTTGAAAACAGATTTTACTAAATTCTGTAGCTCTAACATACATACTTAAAAGAATTGAATGCATTAATCTTTATGTAAATAGGAATGATAAATATGGGATGGTAGTGGGGATATTAACCTTAACAAGTATAAATGTCAGTATTTTTATATTTAATGTGTTTCTTGTAATGAATTAGTTTGGAAGGTCTAGATTAATTTCCACTTGTTAATGCCATGCTAATATGACAAGATGTTCTGCACATTAAAATGATTTATTTCAAAAAATACTGTATACTAAGATTGTCAAGTCCAACCAGGGAGTCAATAGCTATTAATTTATAGGGAATAACTGAACATTTTTATAATGTTAGCAATATTACAATTCTACAGAACACTTACTTTGCACATAGAATAAAGGTATCAAAAAAGGTGATCTACCATTTTCTCTCTTTCAACATCTACGACAAGTTCAAAATTGACGGTGGCCAATCTTTCTTAGGTTCATTCCCTGTTTTTGAAGTTTTCAAGGAGGCTTAAGGGGCCATATAGGTGCCTTAATTCTTTTGCAAACTTTTTAAAAGCTGTCTCTTCCCCCAAAGAGTTCCTATCCTTTACCATCACTCCCCTTCAAAGGTTGCCCTCAAGATATCTTGCAGTTCCTGGAGTGGGGGGCTCTTAACAAGAAATTGCCAGTTCCTTATGCTTAAACAAACCAGGGACCATCAGTGGAAGAACACTTGCCTTAAATGCAAAAGTGTCTCTTAAATTTCAATTTAATTCAAGAAATGGATGGAAAAAATATTTGTTTTGAAGTTTTGAAGACTGTTGAAAGTCATAGTTGATAATAGTGGCCTATATAGGGCAATTTTGTAATTCATTATAAGCCACTTCCCATGTTCCTATACAGTAAATACATTCTCACAATTCACTTATTTGGATATATTAAAAATCCAGAGTGTCATGCAAATCCAGGAACCTGGTTACTTCCAGCTTAAGGTTAGGGACCAATTAATAAAAAAATATCCAGTGTTAAATATTATCTAATTATTTGACATAGTTATGTAGATTAATATACAAATATAACTTTTTTCTCCAGATCATGGGACAGGAGTAAAGCACAATTTGAAAGCAAGTTTTATCAATGCACTTTTTCCATTATTATTTCATTATTGCTTTTACTCATGAACTCTAAATAACGTTTAAAATACAGGATAAAACAAGTGATGGTGGTTGACTCTTCTTATTCTCCAAATGCAATACAATGACAATCACAAGTGAAAACAGTGAAGAAGGCAAAAGAGGAACAAAGAGATTCAAGCCTTTCAGCAATAAAATTAATTGTCACCATTTCTATACTGTATATCGATAGTTATATGTTATTTCAAACTGACATTTGGAAAATTTGTGCTATATTTCCAGTATATAATAACAAATGCAAAGTTGCCATATACCAGTTTTGTTAAGTCCTGAGCATGGGCGCAAGGAACGGAGACGAGACATCGAACAGTGACTTCAACTCTTTATTGTGAAGTAAGAACAGAGCAAATACTTGGGCAGCAGCAGCTCTTTTATAGAGCTGGCTGCTGTCAAAACAACCAATGATTTGAGTTTACCACTTTCACAAGCGTCCAATCAGAGGGGCCCGTTAACAGGCAATCAGACTGGCCAGAAACGACCAATCACAACTCATTATTCGCGGGCCAATGAGGAGTGCAGGATTACGAGCCTGCTGCAAAGTAAAGCTATTTAGGGTTGTTACTGCTGTGTAGGCTTAGTCCATAACAAGTTTCTTGTTACATTCAAGTTGTAAACAGTTGCTTATGAAATCTGGTGTAATATCTTTACACAGATATCATTTCAACATTCTTTTTTAAACAATTGTGTATGTTACTGCATATTTTTTAAATTCATGTTCTTTGTGACTTTAAGAATTCATTTAATCAGCAAAGAATGTGTCACAATCACATTCTCCAGGAATAATATCAACCACAATTACACTTACATGTGAGAGATGCCTGAAAGGTAACAGTTTTGTGAGGAAAATGTGTTAATTGCAATACTCTGGGATATGAAAATGGGGGAAAAAAATCAATAGCACAAGTTTCACAGTAAACTGAATGTAGAGAGCTAATCACATAAGAAAGAGAATTAGTTCCCTGTCTGCAAGGCATAGAAAATAAGAAAAGCCATTACGTTTTTTTATTATTATCAATGCTCCTACAATGTTTGAATATTTCCACTCCTCCATCTGTCTTCCAGTTTGAATGAAACTGTCCATTATAATTCAATATTAATGTTACCTATTATCTTTCTCTTTGATGAAACTGTATTTTAAGTACAGGAATTTTCCTCAGCAAAACAACTTTATTGTCCACTATGCTACACTTTATCTTTTTACACACAATGCAAGTCCTTTTCATCAACCATACGCTGAAAGTTTAAAGCTTCCTATGATTCATTGCGAAGAAGGAGGGAGATTTCCATGACAACCAGATGTGAGAATAGAAGCAGAATGGAGGGTAGCAATAACTTTCATGAAAGCTCAGGATACACTGATGTTTAGGCCCAAAACTGCACCTAAGTTTATATGTTCCATATAGTGTGGCTTTCTGAGGCTATGGAAATCAGATCACTAGAGTTTTGATAATTGCAACAGTAATGATCAAAATAGCTGCCTTCATTTTCAGTAAATTCTGAATGCATAATTAATTATATTACATACATTGTAAGAATGTATTGCCTAATTTATAACTGCACTTTTCCATCCCAAAAGTTTTAATACATTCTGGGCAAATTGAAAACAATTGAAATTGACCCACATATTTATGTGATTGATTCCTACTACAAAGACACAAACCTAAGCGTGCATAAATAGAAAAACAAGAGCTAAGAATGTAGAAAAGTTACCAAATATGGAAATATTTTTGGTATTCAACCTTTTCTCTCTGTTGTGAATATTGTCCTTTTGAACTACAACAATATGCTATATTTAGACATTCCTTGTGATATTAAAATAAGAAAATGGGGGGAGGGGGAAATCTGTAGTCTATTGGACCAACAATAAAAGTAAATGAATACGTTTTATGTTTTGAACATAGTTCTGAAAAGTTGCATCAAAACTGCCTGAATTACATGTGCTGATTTGATTTATTAAAGCTGGGCATCTGCCTGAAAGGACATACTTCATCTGAAACGACTGAAGAGTGTACATTAGAGAATCTCTTCTTTTGGGGATATGGAACAAGAGCAATTTCTTTTTCTCCTATAGAACAAAAAGAGCAACAAGTGAAGTCAGCAGAAAAAAAAAGCATAATTTAGCCTCACATCATGATTTTCCCTTGGGCTGTTTGCTGATTCAATCCATTAGACATTCTCCAACTTCACGAGAACTATGGCATTAAACAGTCTTAAAGTAGATGGTGAAATCATTTTATAGCCAATATAAAATCCAAGTTTTGAATGCCACCAATTGTTTTAGACACTTCTCTGCTAAATGTTTTCAACAATATTTTTTCCAGATATATATTTGTATCCCTGTTTTATACATGCACTGTTGTTTCTTAGTCCATAAGTATACTGAATAAAATCCAAAAAGACATGAGAATGAAAAATTCAATCATGGCATATATTGTTTGCATGAAAACAGTCACAAGTTAAATCTTTTATTATCTGAGAAGTTTAAGATTCTGTTCTGTAATCCTTAAAGTTATTCCCAGTCATCCCTAGCTACAACAGCTATATGCAAAATATTTAGAAAACCACTGACTGAAAAATGCTTGACATGCTAACCTTTTATCATCTCAGTTTGTAAAGTGTTAATAAAATAGCGAGCTTCCGGTTTGAGCTTCTTCGGCAACAGACCGAAACAGTGTCTCTGCATGGTTTCAATCCGTGCTCACCGCTGGAGCACCCCGAGCTGGCTGGTTTCAGGGCTAAGCCACCCCATAGAGGTGGTGAAGTAGGGGGAGACTGTTTGCATGGTTGAGGAGAGCTGCATCTCTCCTCCCCAGCTGGCCATTATTCCCTTTCCCGAAGGCGGTTGTAGCGGTGGACGGAAATGGCCACCACAAAGAAAAACTCAACTGGAAAAGAATGTGCAGGAGGAAGATAAGAAGAGAAAGTTTTGGTTGACCAGGTCAAACAGCAAAAGCAACAAATAAGGTACCCTGGAATTGAAACTATTAAAAAAAGCAATAACATTGTTTCTTAAGAAGATTTCTAAGCTGCGAAGGAGAGAGAAAAGGGAAAGGATTTTTTTCTCTCTCCTCTTCCTATACTGACAGCTAAGAGACTTAAACAAGAAATTGTAAAAAAAAAAATATCCACTTTGACATCAATAGGCATTTAATGCTGAAAATAAAAAGTCAAAGGGATAATAAAGATTTCTGGATAATTAAAAGTTTTTGAAAACAGGAAAGGAGAGAAAAAGAATAAAAGGGCAGGATCTGGAAGGGAGGAGGCTACATGGAATTAAAAAGAACTTACAGCAAAATCTCAACAAGACTTCCAAAAGATACATCTTAACTGAAACATAGCAACAAAATAGTAAAACCCCAGGAAGAGAAAGTGAAAAAAGAAATAAGAAGAAACAGCTTTGGACTATTTGGATTACTTGGTGATCTCTGGATTCTTGGTTATTGCATTTGAATGACTAAAATCAATCAGGTGGTTGTTTAAAACTGTTTAAAATGGCTCCGCTTTTAGAAGAATTGAAAATGTAACTTAAAAAGTACAAAGAAGATGCACAAGGAGGGAGAGGTTCTTTTGGCTTCGTATTTCAGTTCTTAGAAATGGAGATTTGGAACTATGAGAAACAAGAAATGCCTACAGAACAAGAAGATTGGGACAAAGAAGAAGCCATCTTTAATGAACAAGTAATCTTCGGTGGGGGGGTGGAGGAAAGGGGGAACAGAGAATGGAAAGTTTAAGATTGGGAAAAGCAACCCAAAAAAAGAATAGAGTGAAAAATAAGTATAAAATCAGAAAGCAACAGAAGAGGGAAATGCAGAAGAGAGAATTAGAAGTAGAGAGACAAGGGAGTAAAAAGGGGAGGGAGAAGAAGAAAGGGAAGAAAGAAAGGAAAAGAAGTTATAAAGGACAGACAAAATATAGAGAAACAGGGCCTATTTAGAAATAATGAGTGAAAATCTAATGGAAAAAAAGATTCTGTAAAGGTACATAAGATAGTATTGTTATATTAGAAATAGAAATAATTTCAGAAAATATGAAACAATGTTTCATATTGTTAAAATGTTTGATAAAATAGTTATCGTAACTTAGTGGAATGCTTGTCAATAAATAAATGTAACAAAATGAATATTTAATGATTTGCAAAACATCTGTGAAGAGAAATAAGGGAAAATTAATTATGGAGAGTATATGTGTCTTTAAGAAAGTATGATATTTAATTGAAAAGAAATGTTAAAGATGTCAAGACTTTAATGATTATAAATGATAGAACTGAATTGGAATGGAATGAGGGTTTATAATTACATATATTTATAATCCTCCCCCCTTTTTAAAGAATATAGTGTGTATTATAAGAATGTACCAAGCAGAATTCGATTTGAAGTTATGTATTATGTATTATATTGAAGGTCGTAACCTTAAGGTATATATTGAAGTTTAAATAAGAGTTGAATGGATGTAATTAAAAGATCTAAAGGTGTCACACTCCAATTAGTAACTACAGGAGAAAAATTGTTTAATGAGAAAAGATAATATGAAATTGAAACAGAACAATCGTATAAATATAATGATGAGAATTGAGATGAGATAATCAAAATAAAATTGAGAAAATTTAAAAAAGGGAAAAACTATACAGAAAATGTAGAATAGTATAAGATATGGAATAGAACACAAAAATGAGCATGAAATTGAGTTTGTGCCTGTATAAAGAAGTTCAACCCGGGACTATGCTATTTTCAAAAAAGATGTTTTCCTTGTATTTTGTGTGTGTGAAAACCCAAATAAAACTTCATTTTTAAAAAATAGCAAAGGAAAGGTAACTTGATGGCTTATATTGGCGCCTTCTATGGAAGTTTTTTTTATATTTCTCCATATCTTCTAGAGCAGTGGTCGCCAACCAGGGCCACAAAAAATTTTGGGTAGGCTGCAGAGAAATCTCACCCCCAGAGCACCCCCCCCACAAGCAATTAATCCAGGCTGTGCAGAAACACAAGGTTGCGCCACCCACATGGCCCATGGGAAACCTCCCCGCCAATTCACTCCTTACCCGGCAAATTTGCCTGCTAAATTGCTATTTTTCCTTTTTCTGACCATCAGCTGTTCTGCTATGTTGGGAGATTTAGATTAGCTAGGAAGCAGGAAATGGTTGGATTTCTTGCTTTCCAGTTAGTCTTTAGATCTTTGGCTCTGCTTTTAAGCACAGCTGAATCTCCCTTAGGACTGAAGGTTCTATTATTCAGTGCAGACTCAGGGCAAGCAAATTTTATGTGACAGACTGAGCTAGCCAATGGCAGATAGATAGATCACTGAATGATTCTGTGAGCAACTCAATCTGCCTGCCTGCTTTGCCTGATTTTGATTAAAAGTTGCTCTTTCTTTTTTCTTTTTATAAAAAAATCAATATTTACATACATGGTGTGTTGTGAGTTAATTTTATGAGTTTGCTTGCAAGCAAATTTTATGTGACAGACTGAGCTAACTAATAGATAGATAGATCTCTGGATGAATCTGTGATTCTGTGAGCAACTCAATCTGCCTGTCTGCTTTGCCTGATTTTAGGTAAAAGTTGCTCTTTTTTTAAAAAAAAAAATCAATATTTATATAAATATTTATAATATTTATATACAAACCATGCCCAGCCAGTCACAAAACCCACACCCACAAATTAAGCCATGCCCACAGAAGCAGTTAGGGGTCCCTGGAATTTAAAATTATGAGTTTGGTGGACCCTGAGGTCCAAAAGGTTGGTGACCCCTGTTCTAGAGAGTGGGTCAGTGGGTGGAATAAAGAATTTATTTGCATATTTCTATTGCAACATATAGTGACCATTGGTTGAGCCATGCTGGGTTTTTTTTTTTTTTTTGCATGTTCTTTCAGATTAGAAGAAAAGATGATTTCAATGGGATTGGTGAAACTGGTGAAGTGTTGAAAGACTAAAGATGAGCATTCATAGCATCAATATTCCAAAAAAGGAAGACAGGGAATGTGGGAAAAGTTCATTTAACAGATATATAGGAATAGATATAATCTGGGAAAAACAGATTGTCAAACAACTTTTTCACAGGCACTTAGAAAAGAATGATTATGTTATGTTATGTATTAACATACTTACCTGTAATTGGTCGGTCCATGGCAGCAGGAAATTTGAAGAGCCGTCACTGGCCATAGCTGTAAGCAGCCCAACTATAAAAAGGGCTGCCGTGGTTTCTCCAGCACTCGGTCCTAGAAATAAATAAAACAAGTGACATGCTGGTGTCCTGAGTCTCATTCCCACGACTTAACATCATCAGAAGTCACCGTTGCTTTGCCAAAAACAAATCTTATCAGATGAAATATATATCTTTTTATGCAGTTTATCTAGTTTGGTATAGCAAATCTAGTTTGGCATGCTGTGGATGTTGTGTTTTGTGATCTCAGTAAAATGTTTGACAATGTCTCATAGGCATACTTATGAACCAAAGGGATACATGCGCTCCATTTACAACTAGATTTGCAACTGGTTGAAGAGTCATACCCTATATTTTCATGTAAGTGATTCTGAATTATTCTGATGAAAATATGAAGTGGCCCACCCGAGCTTCATTCAAGTAATAATTTATAATTATCCTAAAGGAAAGAATGGAATGCAGATTGATGAAATTTGGAAGCTACAGGACAAAACCACAATTCAGAATAATTTTTAGAAGTTTGAACATTGCATTCAATAGGATGGTATTTGAGTGTAACAAGTTTTAATCCCTTATTCTGGAAGAATATCAAATGAATAGGTATAGTGTTAGGTAAAACTGGTTTGGCAGCAATGCATATATGAAAGATCTAAGAGCATTAGTGTACCAACAGCAGAATATAAGCAAGCATTGCAGTGCAATATCTTCACTGGAAGATTTCAAATTGGGGCAGCAGTATAGGGATAGGAAGAGAGCAAGAAGAGCGAATGATAAAAATGTGTATTGTGGTACTTGACCCAAACTCATCACTTATGAAACTGCATTTGACATCAGACCAGAAGTATAAAAGAATGTGTGTGTCATTATATCAAAATATACATAGTTAATTTACCCTCCACCATCACCATAATTGTGGATTATAATGGATATCTATGCTTAACCTTTTACATAATCTAAGCTTTTAGTGAATTCCTTTACAAAGCATGAAGCTGAATAGCTGACATACTGCAAGGAAATTATTGGGTTTTTAGCTATGGTGTTGACAGATGAAATTTGTTTTCTGGGATCATGGGCTGAGCTATCTGAAATAATGGACTGTTGATGTTGGATTGATTACTTTCCACAAGGAAATATGACCAAGGTATAGAAAGTGTTACGTTCTGTGCGTGGCGCAAGAAGTGGAGACGAGTCGATGAACAGTGAACTTCAACTCTTTATTTAACATGGTGCAACAGTTCTAAAAATGGCCACAACAGCCCCCTTTATATTGGCAAGCTCTTGGGTATTTAGCCAATGAAAACACAGGAACGTTAGCTCTTTTAACCAATGAGAAATGCTCGTTAATAGCCAATCAGATTCTCCTGAACGGACCAATCCGATATCACTATTATCAGCCAATCAGAAGTGCAGGGCCAGAACCCTGCACTTTACTTTAAGGTTTCAACAATCTTTATTCAAGCACTTTTATTAATTCACAACACCCCTTACCCCGGGGTTCCGTTTAAGGGGTGCGGTAACATAATCTTTGAGGTAGGCAGGTTGTTTTGATTGTCTATTTGATTTACGTTGTCCTCCCGGTATTTGTCTAGAGTCTTGTTGGAGTAGGACGTTATCTGGTGAACAGGGTGCCTCTGGTTCTGTATCTAAACTTCCATTACCACTAATGTCCTCGGTATCCCTTTGAGGCGAGTTTACCCCTGTCCCCGATCCTTCTTCACATGTTGTGTCTGAGCGGTCATTTCTTCTGCTTGTGCTTTCCGCCATTTCAAACTCAGTCTCCTCGGTGTCTCCTCCCCCCTCAATTTGGAAATCACCGGAATCACAGACCCCAGACTGTAGCCTTGAATGCAGCTGATCAATATGGCGCTTCTATATTCTATCGTCGCGACATTTCACTCGGTACAATCTGGGTCCGGTTACTTGGATTACAGTTGCCTTGACCCACAATGGGTCGCCATAAAAGTTTCTCGCGAAAACCAAGTCACCCACCTGGAAATTTCAGCATTTCCCGCTGGATCCATGTGGTTTTTCAGGTTCGTACGATGGGTGTAGTCGGTCGAGGTGGGAGCGGAGTTTTCGTCCCATCAATAACTCAGCGGGAGTTTTGTTGGTGATGCTGTGTGGGGTGATGTGCTGCAAAAGGAGTATCCAGTTAATCTTGTCTTCGATATCGCCATAGTCCATTTTATGTAGAGTTCTTTTGACGAATTGTACCATGCACTCAGCCCTTCCATTGGCCGCAGGATGCGCCAGTGAAGTTAGCGCATGGCGAATACCGCAGTCTGCCAGATACTGTTCAAAAGAAAGCACGGTAAACTGGGGCCCGTTGTCAGATACCAGAACGTCCGGTAGTCCGTGTGTTGCAAATAATCTGTCCAATTTCCTGATGACTGATTCGGTTGTTGTATTTTTCATCTCATGGATTTCGAGCCAGTTCGAGTAGGCATCCACTGTTAAAAAAAATGTGTGTCCATTCGTAGGTCCCGCAAAGTCCAGATGAATACGGGACCATGGTCCCCTGGGTGTTTCCCATTCTGTTGGGGTTGCTTTCGGTGGGGCATTGCTGACTTCCTGGCATTTGTGACAAGTCTTTACCCAGGCTTCGATCTGCTTGTCTATGCCCAGCCATAGCTTCGTGTGAGTGCTTTCATGCGCACGATGCCGGGGTGGCCATCATGCAAGGTTCTCAGTACCACTCGCTGTAACTGGTCTGGGACAATGACTCTATCGTCCCAAATGATGCAGCTTTTCTGGGAAAACAGTTCCGTTTGTCAACTTTTGAAGGGAACATAGTTGTCAGGGATTTGGTCCAATGGCCATCCATGCTCTACCCAGCTGAGAACACGTGCTAAAATGGGATCGCGTTCAGTTTCAATTGCGATATCGTGAGCTGTCAACGGCGGTTTTTGGAGTGTTTCAATCTGCAGTGTTGTGACGGTCAGAGCAGGGTCATCAACGGTTTCTGGAAGTGGTGCACAGCTCAATGCGTCAGCGTGGGGAATGGCTTTGCCCGGGCAGTGTTGCAACTTATAGTCATAGGCAGCCAAGAATTCTGACCAGCGAGTCATTCTGGGAGATAAAAAATAAAGGGTTGGTTTATCTCCCGCTATTATTCCCAGTAAAGGTTTGTGGTCGGTTATTATAGTGAAAGCTCTCCTATAAATATATTCATGAAATCATTTAACAGCAGATACAATAGCAAGAGCTTCCTTATCGATTTGATTGTAATTGCGTTCTGCTTTTGATAGCGTTTTTGAAAAATTGGCAACAGGGGCTAAACTTCTATTTGGTAAAACGTGGCTCAAAATGGCACCCACTCCGAATGGTGATGCATCACATGTAACCGTTAAAGGCAAAGTCTCATTATACTGCATCAAAACAGCGTCGGAGGTCAATAGGTTTTTTACTTGTTGAAACGCATGTTCCTCTCGGTGCCCCCAAATCCAGGGTGCTTTTTTGTCCGATAAACGATGTAGGGGTTCGGCTATGGTTGCTTTGTGAGGCAGAAAGACATTATAAAAATTGATAAGGCCTAGGAAAGCTTGGAGATCAGCCTTATTGCGGGGTTTTGGGGCATTTTTGATTGCCCTAAGTTTGCTATCGGTGGGGTGAATGCCTTGTTTATCTATTAAATATCCTAAAAATTCTACTCGATCCGTACATAGTTGACACTTGTTTTTTTTAACTTTGAGACCCGAGTCTTTAAATCTCTGAAGAACCAACCCCAGGCACTCCCTTAGTATTTCTTGAGTTGAAGCAGCAATTAAAACGTCATCAAAATAGGGGACAACGCCTTTTATCCCTTGTAATAGTCTTTCCATCAAACTTTGAAAGATTCCCGGGGCTACGCTTACTCCGAATTGGAGTCGGTTACATTTAAACGCACCTCAGTGCGTAACGATCGTTTGGGCCTCTGCCGTTTTTTTGTCTGCAGTTGTTGGTATGCCTGGACTAGATCTAGTTTAGTGAAGACTTTTCCGCCTCCCAGGGAATGGAGAAGGTGTTGCACCACCAGTACCGGGTAAGCGTTTTGCTGAAGGGCATGATTCAGGGTGGCTCAGTAGTCCCCAAAAATTCTTAATGATCCATCCGGCTTGATGGGTGTCATGATCGGGGTTTCCCAGGTAGAATGGTCGGTTGGTTCTAACAACCCTATGGCTATTAATTTATCAAGCTGCTTGTCAATCTTTGGTTTAAGGGCAAATGGGATTCGACGAGGCTTAAGGCGGATGGGAGCTATTTCGGGGTTAATGTTAAATGATATCGGGGTCCCTTTGTACTCGCCTAGTTTATCTGCAAAGACGTCCTGGAATTCTTGGACGAGAGCCTCTTCCCAATCATTGCTGCTGGTTCGGTGAATGCCGGCTACTTCAATTCCAAGTGGTGCGAACCATTGGAGGCCTCACAAGCTAGGCCGATCCCTGTTGACTACAGTCAAGAGTAGAGGTGCGGTACGATTTTTAAATGAGACACGGACTTGGCTGGATCCAACGACTGGAATTCGATTTCCCTCATAATCTTTGAGAATGATTCTTTGGAATCGGAGGTCTTGTTGTCGGACGGTAGGGATGAGTTGCTTGAGGGTCTTCCAGGAAACCATCGAGAGGGATGATCCTGAATCGACTTCCATCATACAAGGCTGGTTTTCGATGGCCACCTTCACCCAGATCTTCTTGGCGTGATGAGGCGTGACCAATCGTAATAGTTGGTGCACCTCTTCTCGCTTTGTTGAGTGGTTTAGGGGTTTGTTTCTGTAGGAGTGGTTGTTCCATTGGTGGTTCAAGGGCTCTCGCTTTACAGGACGGCTTCCTTTAGATTGGCGATAGTTAGTCCCCCTTGGGGGCTGGCTGGGTCCTTGTTTGCTTCTACAGACCCATCCGATATGGCCTCTTTTCCTGCACACATGGCAGAGCGCGTCAAGGAATTTGCAGTCTGATCGGGGGTGGTTTGCCCCACAACCAGCGCATTGGTACTGCAATCTCTGGCGTTGGTCTCGTTCAGACCGGAGCCAGTTGACCTCTTCTTCATCGCTTTCCAATGACAATTTGAGGTCCTCGTGGTGGGCTGTCGTTGCCTGTTCTTCTAAGTGAGGTGAAACTTCGCTGGTGAGTTGGCGAAGTGGGGCGTGGGTGCGGCGCATTCGGGCAGCCGACTTCCTGGTTGCTTCTGCCGCAGTAGCATCAGTGATGGCATCTGTAAGGCTAATGTCGCCTTTCGCCATCAGCTTACTCTGCACACCGGGTGCATCTAATCCCAGAACTATTCGGTCTGTCAGGGCTTCTTTGAGGTTGGCAAACCCACATAGGCCTCCCAGATTCCAGAGATCCGCTATGAAATCAGCAACACTTTTGCCCTTCCGCTGATCTCTCTGGTAAAATTCATGCCTTCTAACAAGCATTGGTACGGTCAGTGCATAGTGGGCCCTTAGCAGGGGTTCGAGGACGTCCCAGTCCATGGACTTTACTTCTGCCGGTTTCGCTAGTGCCTTGGCCATCTTGAATACGGTCGGTCCGCAATGAGTTAGGAATACCACCTGTTTCTTTCCAGTAGTGGCATCCTTCAAATTGTTGGTTTCCAGAAACATCTGGAAGCGATCCATGTATGAGTCCCAGTCTTCTTGTGCCGGGTCGAATGGAGCGGGTGGTATGACGCTCTCGGACATGGTTCCGCCATTGGTGCATTTCAGCCACGTGCTCAGTTATCGCTCTGTAGTGTTCAGTCAGCTCTGACGTCTCCACATCCCATCCTCGGCACCAGTGTTATGTTCTGTGCGTGGCGCAAGAAGTGGAGACAAGTCGATGAACAGTGAACTTCAACTCTTTATTTAATATGGTGCAGCAGTTCTAAAAATGGCCACAACAGCCCCCTTTATATAGGCAAGCTCTTGGGTATTTAGCCAATGAAAACACAGGAACGTTAGCTCTTTTAACCAATGAGAAAGGCTCGTTAATAGCCAATCAGATTCTCCTGAACGGACCAATCCGATATCGCTATTATCGGCCAATCAGAAGTGCAGGGCCAGAACCCTGCACTTTACTTTAAGGTTTCAACAATCTTTATTCAAGCACTTTTATTAATTCACAACAGAAAGTTTGATCAAGAGAACTATATTGAATCTTCTAGGTGTTGGAAATGAAAACTCTGAGATTAGATGATTAGACAAAAATTGTGAACTGTAGAAGGAAGTATGAATTTTGCCATGAAGGAACCTATTAAACTATGTACTGAGAAATAAAGAAAAGAAGTTTATGACATTCATTTTTTCTGCACTAATTTACAGAGTACAGATATTAAACAATAGGAGTTTGGCCCTTTGGAACAGGATGATGAGTATAATTCAATAAGTATAAAAGTTACTATTTATTCAAAATGAATAGGTACAAAAGAATGTAGAAATACGTTGTTCATATGAATGAATGAATGAATGAATGAGGGTTTTGAGGGTATCATATCTTTTTTTAAGGTGAAAAAAATGGCACTTCTGTTAAAAAAACCATCTAGCCAGACTAAATAGAAGAAAGAATAAAAACAATATTGTTTTGGTATTTGATAGGAAAGACTGCAGAGAAGATGTTAATAATAGTTTCTGAAAGTGAATTGAGATTTCTCAAATTGGCATAAAGTAGTAATGATGGGGACTTTTAATTACCCTGACATCTATTCAGAGGCAGAGTCTTCCAAGCATGGTCTTTCAGGAAATTCCAGATTTGTTCTGCTGATAGCTAACAAAACAAGTGGAGGAATGCACACATAAACATCAGCTACACTTAATATGATTCTAACTGATTGCGAAAATTTAGTTGAGGAAGTGGAGTTCTTAGTTGAAGGGAAATTAGAGCTGAAAGTATTCAAACGTGAATTTTAATCTCCAAAAAGCAAATTTAAATAAAATCAGAGCATTAATTAGAATTTCATGATGGGAAAAGGGGCTTAGATTATGCATGAATCCTAAAAATGAAATCTTAAAAGTATGATTGCAAACCATTCCTATGAAACTGAATGTGTGTGTGTGTGTGTGTATGAACTGGACAAAGAGATTGGTGAAATGAAAGATAGCCTAGAACTGTTTTGTTAATATGACTATTATATGACTGCACCTTTGGACGTTGTGGGAGCTTCATCACTTTCAAGAAGAGACCAGACCATATGTAAAAAATGCTGTAGAGTCTGCTTGGGTTGAACTAGATGACCTACAAGGTCATCTACTAGATGACCTGCTTGGGTTGAACTAGATGACCTACAAGGTCTCTTCCAACTTTGTTAATCTGTATCTGTATCAGTTCTATCAACAGAAAGAGATCCTATCAAGGACAGATATGATAAATAACCAAGCAAAAAGAACTGTTACACCAATTGCTCAGTATACTGTACATTGAAAATTTTTAACAAGTCATTTTATATTTGGTCTCAGTTTCATCCTGGGAAGTGGATTTGTGTTTCACAACTGGACAACTGTGAAGAAAAGATGCTTAAAATTTAAACAATGGTCGTGTATTTATTAGGAATAAATCTTGATTGATAAACTTCCTAAGATTAATGTGGAAATATCTTGATTTATCTTGATGTAGTCATATCTTGATTTTCACAAAGCTTTTGATAAACTACTTTTTTTCATATTTCTATGCCAAAATATAATTTTTTATCTAAACTTCATAAACAATTACTAATGATTCTAATACACAATCTAAAAAACTTCTAATAATATGTTTAGCTGAGTTGTCATTGTAAAAAAAAGTGCATGTTGTTAGCTGTGAAAAATTAAAGTGCATAGTATTAGTTTTGAATCTTTTAAGTGATGGGGGGGATAGATAGTGGGATGGCTGAGAAAAGAATGGGGGGATATTAGTAATCAAGAGATGTCAGGTAAGTCAATTTATTTCTTAAGTAACAACTCAGTTTAGGTGGAAAGATACATGGAAAGTAGTGTGTTCAATTCCTTGAATGAGACTCTGCTACAATTAATTTACTATGAAGGAGAGTGGGAAATTTGCATTACTATTCCAAGATTCTGTATTTGTCTCAGATTAACATTAAAGGTACCTTACTGAAATCTGTGAAGTTTTTGCTTCCTAGATCTTGCCATGTATATGGAGATGTACATTAGAAAACAAGAAGGGAGGCTTTATTGACACAAGTAAGGGTAGTTACGTTGGAAGATCTACAGCCTGAAGCTCAAAGGTTATTAAAATTCTACTCTATGGTTTCTAAAAATCTTCAAAAGTAATCGCTCAAATTGTAAACACAATAAGACAAAAGGGAGAAAACTTAAAACTTGCATTAATGAATATTAGTTTTAAAAAACACCTTTTGTAAATAGATAATCAATTAAAACAAATCTTGTTTTCTATTAGACCATCAATCATTTTCCAGAATTGATGCTTATTTGAAATTGATTTTTTTAAAGGATGAAGCGAACCCTGACATCTAGCATCTTTTAATTGAAAGAACATTTTAAAATGTCTGTGTTGATTGACAGGCATTTCAGTATTTTAAACATGGTATCTCCGCAAATTTTATAAAAGCATAGCTTAACAAAAAGCAAGCACTTTTCCTTAATATTTGTAGGCATGGAAATAATTGGGTTATGAGACTTACCATGTTTCTCCAACAATATGGCCTCCACCAATAGGAAGACCCACCATGTTTTATTGGCATAAAATCAAATTAAGCCCCTCCCTCTAAATTAAGGCCCATATTAAACATGCAAAATGGGGGGAATGTTGGGGGGGGCTTGCCATTAGGAAGTACTTTTGTTGCATGCGTGGATATGGTGCTGCCTGCGTTGGTGGGGCACTTCATATCAGGAGACCTTCCACTACTGTTGCTTTCCCTACTCCCTTGCTGCCGTGGCATTAGAGCAATGCCGTGGCATTTGTCGCAGCCACGTGCGGCCAGCCAGGGCTCCTCCCTGCAACTGGAGCCCTGTGGAGACACTTGGCTTCAGGTGCTCCTACCGCCCTTTGCCTTCGAAGGTAAAATGAATTATTTTAAAAATGACACCCTACTACAACAAAGCCTCCCCTGCCCGAGAGGGCAGCTCAACCCTACATGGGGAGGCAAATCTCCCAGGGCTGCAGCGCAGGATTGGCCAACCTCAGGAAAAGCGCCTAGCCACCATCCTTGCCTGGTGCCAGGCAGAGCATGAAGAGCTTTGCTTGGGGTGCCCAGTGCAGCTGACAGGCGGGCCCTCCTTCTTGGTGGCAGAGCTCTCACCAAGGCAGCGAGCGCCTCCCCGCTGGGCCCTCTGGTCATCCAACCAGGGCCGTGCCAGAGCAGCTCGCTTTCCCGGCTCTGCCCAGCCCACATGGCTCTAACGCTGCGGCAGCAAGGGAGAAGGGAAAGTAATGGTGGCGGAAGGTCTCCCGAACATCCAAGCTGTCATCACCTGCCCACCTGAGGATGCAAGGGGGGGAATTAAGTCACCCCTGAAAAGACGGCCTAGCTATTTTTTCGGGGGTCAAAAAAAAATAAGGCCCGGCCTTATTTTGTGAGAAACACGGCACTGTTGAACAAATATTCCTTCATGTCTTAAGACTCTCTTCTGAATGATTTACAGCTTGAAAATGTTTGATTGTTTATGATGGGAGAAGCTTTGCTTATATTTGTGAAATATATTTGCAAATCACATATATTTGCAAATCACATTAACAACTGAAAGAAAACATTTCCCTTTCAGGTGGGAACTCAGATTAAGTAGTGACTGGTACCTTTCATAAAAAAAAAATCCATTTGGCTGCAATTTTAAATAATTGTAGCATTTTGCCACACAAAAATATTTGCTCTTGGATATTATACTATTGTACTATTGCACTATTGAACTAGTCAGTCAAATCCATTTGGGAAGTTATGATTGAATTTTTTTCCTTGAAGATTGTGTCATGGCAGCTTTGAGAAGGAAAAGTAACAGATTAATTTTCATGTTACCACCCTCTTGTTTGTATCAGAAATTACAAACATTCCATTTGGAACACTTCCTTTGGAATAGCTACAGCATGTTGCTGGAAAAAAAAATATTAGTCATATTCCATTTTATTTCACAAAAATATTTCATTATTTCAGGGAATGGAAGAAAAATCTAAATGAGAATGGCAAATAATAGTTCTTATTTGTTTAAACTAAAATGTGAATAGAGAACAATATGAAAGAGTTTATTCTATGAAAACTAAAACGAATAAGGAATTTTTGCAACAACTATGCAATTATGTGTAACATCAGTTAGTGGTTTGGCCTCCAGATTGAATTTAACAGTTTTATAAACAAATTGGATTTGTATTAAATTCTGATGTTCAAGAGTTTTTTGGTAGAAGATGGGCAGAAGTAAATATATAGAGAAGATGAATCTGATCAATTTACTTTTTATAAATGTTTCACTTTTGTCTGAAGTGAATATTCATTAATGTTTTATGGTTGGCCAGAACCATGGAGAGACTGATAAGTTTATGATGAACTTCCTTTTTATCAGAAAAAAAGGAAACTAAGCTATGTTGCAGCAGAGCAGAAGAGTTCTTTCATCCTTACAAACACAAAACTGATCAAAGAAAAAAAGGAATCACATGCTGTTGGATTAAACAACACCAGCAACTATTAAGGGGAACTTAAAATAAAACAATACTTCCTTTTTTCTCTTTCAATAATTCTTAAGAGTGATGACCCTTCATTATCAACATCTGCAGGGGCAGGTCTTCTGTAGAGTAAAGCCCTTCACATTCCTGAAATCATATTCTTATTTCTCTCTTATCATCCTTTCAAATGAAGATACATGGTTTAGTAAGCTGATACATTCTCCCAGTGGAAGGCACCCATCATCCTGGTTCTTCAAGGCCTACTTTTGGCCACTTTTCATTTTTCCTTGTGTGAGAAGTCTGTTGGATGAAGTGAAGCAAAGACTTGAGGATGGTTTAACTGGGTTACTTCTTATGTCAGCTCCAGAATCCGTGTTCAACGTGAAGTGAAACTCATTTGGAATTTAGGAGATATTTCACCTATAATGCACATCTTCTAGATGGTTATGAGAAAGACATAAAGGCATTGCCCTTCAAAAAGGATGCAGGGAAGTCAAAATGAAGTTGGTTCTTTGACCAACCCAAGATGGTATTCCTGCAAATGCAAACTTTATAGCCAGCGAACTATTATAAAATTATCACTTGGGAGCCCACTCACAAGCACCAATGTTTCATGGCTCTTTTAGCTGCTTGTATTTTCTATAGGAAAAGGGCTTGGAACACTTGAAGGAGAGTTGACATTTGTGCACACCCCCAATTGGAATCACCTACTAGCACTGAAAGTGAAAGTGAGATAGAGTTTGAAATGTTCTGTGTGCAAAATTGAGAGGTCTTGAGGGCAGGAATATAATTTGAGCAATGATGTGAAACAGGCTTCATAGATATAATAGAAAGCATGTTTATTTATTTGAAATACATTCTAGAAATAGGTAAAGCCTGCATCCCATAGCTTCAGAAATCAGGAAGTGAAACAATTCTGTTTTGTTGATTCTACCCTCCTTCAAAATCATGATAAATATTTAATTCACTCTGTCTCTACCTTCAAATGCATTTTCCAAAGCAATGAGTGGGTATTGAGATAACACGAAGTAATTTTGCCTCCTGATTTAGTGCACATGATACAGCATATATCACAGTTTTTCTCCTGACATCTGTATGCACTATTTTTATATCAAGGTGCATGTAAATATACATCAGTGGTGGGATTCTAATTTTTTTTTACTACCAGTTCTGTGGGCATGGCTTGGTGGACATAGTGTGGCTTGGTGGGCATGGCAGGGGAAGGATACTGTAAAATCTCCATTCCCATCCCACTCCAGGAGAAGGTTACTGCAAAATTCCATTCCCTCCCCACCCCACTAGCCTGCTTTCCAGCTCCGTTACCCTGTGCAGGGTAACAAAAGAAGACCCAGCCGATCAGCTGGGGCTTGGGAGGCAGATAATAGATGAAGACGGGGCCAGACCAAGGTGGTATTCTTAATTACTCAAAAATTCTGCTACCAGTTCCGGTTGCAAGGCTTCGGCGGCAGCAGAAATCCGTTCTCTGTGGGTCCCTGCTGCGCTCGCCGCTGAGGTACCCCCGATCCAATTGGATTTGGAGGTTGTCGCTGCCCCGAAGAGGCAGTGGAAGACAGAGCAGATCCGGGCAGGGGTCTGGGGATATTGCACTCCCTTTCACCAGCCAGCTAGACTCCTTTTCCTGAGGTGGTGGAGCGGCTGTCAGAAATGGCAGCCTCAAAGGAATCTTCAACCGGATAGGAGTTGTGCAGGAGGAAGAATCAGAAGGAGAAGTTTTCTTGGCTGAACCGGGTCATTAAATTACTTTTAAACACCCTGGAATTTTGGATTGATACATTTGGATTGATACTTTTGGATTGATACATTTGTTTCCAAAAAAAGTTGTTAAAATGGCGAAAGTGCTGAAAGGAAAGTTCACTCCTCTTCCTTACGGAGAAAGCAAATGAGCACTGAAAAACCTGCTGTTTTAAGGTAAAAATAAGCTCATTGTAATAAGTGGGAAGGAGAGGACTAAAAAAAAATCTTTTAAAACTGGTTGGAGGAGACGCTTTGAAGACAACTAATTGTAATACAGCTTTAAAATATATTTGGGATTTTGCCCCAGGAGGAAAAGTTGCAAAGAGAAGAAGAGAAGAAGAGAAGAAGAGGAAATAATTTCTGGCTGTTTGGACTGTTTGATAAATTTGACATTTGCAAATTACCTTAAGACTAAAAATATCTGGGTTGTTTTTAAAAAATTTACAATAGCACCGTCTTCTGGATCAACTAAAAATGGAATATGAAAAATTAAAAGAAAGAGAATCAAATGGCAAGAATTCACTGGGAGCTATCTTCCACTTTTTAGAAATGGCAGTTTCTACGTACCAGCAAATACTTGATGAAGAAGGAAAAGGAGAAGAAGAAGAAAAGGAAGCCATTTTTAATGGACAAAAATTTTTGATTAAGAAAGAAAATAAGAAGAGGGGAAGGAAAAATGAGAATTTAAGATTTAATAAAATAAACAAGAAAAAGAAAAAAAAGGTGAAAAAAAGGTACAATGTTAGAAAGCAATTGAAAAGAGAATTACAAAAGAGAAGGGAAGCTAAAAAGGGGGAGATTAGGAGAAGGGGGGGCAAAAAGATCAGACTGGAGAAGAAAGGGAGGGAAAAAGGGGAAAAAAGCCACGGTCTGGAACAAGATATTTTTTTTAGAGATAAAGGATAAAGGATGTATAATTTAAGAAAGATTCTGCAAGAGTACATAAGATAGTATTGTAATATTTGCATTTGAAATAGTCTATTGGAATATTATAAGATTTAACAAAATATTAAAATATTAAAATGTTTTATAATGATAGATTTCAATATTTAACAAAATATCAAAGAGAATGTGTAAAATGATTAATGTTTAGTTATACTATTAATAGAATTAGAATTAGAATGGAAATTATATATTTAATTATATTATAAGTTTATTATTCTTTTTCTTTTCAAAATGCAATATGTAGAATGTACTAAGCAGAAGCAGAATAGAAATTATGTATTATTTTAAGTGTTATTTTAGAGAAAGGCATCACACTTTAAAAATGATTACAGGGGAAATTCTTTTGCTAAAGAGAAGAGATAAATAGATGATTGGAAAAGAACAGATAAAAGATACAAATATAATGATTCTGAAATAAGATGAAATAAACAAAATATAAGTAAGAGAGTGAAAAGAAGGGAGAAGTTATATAGAAAATATAGAATGGTTAATAAGATATGAATGGTATATAAGGTGAGCACGAACTTGATTTAGGTCTGTCAAAAAAGATGTAACCCGGGGCTAAGCCACTTTTCAAAAGAAGTTTTATGTTTTATGTTTTGTGTTTTGGTTAGCTATGTTTTGATTGTGAATTAATAAAACCTTGGAGGAATTAAAAAAAAGGGAGAAAAATTTGGAAAAGACATGTATAAATAATAATTAAGAAGGTTTTATCTTTTTATGTTTTGTTTTATGTTTTGTATTTTGTGTGTTTATGCTTGATGGAGAATTAATAAAACCTTGATAGAATGAAATATAATTGGATAAAAGTGAAGGGAGAAACAATGAGAAAATTGGAAAAGATATATATGTGTTTAAATGGAAATGTGATAATGTGGAACTATGCTTTAAAAAATAATGCCTGATTTGCTTTGTTAAAACTTATAAGTAATTTTTGAGAAAGGAGGTTTTATACTTTGATGTCTTATGTTTTGTTTGTCTTTAAAATCAATAAAATTTGTTTGAAAAAAAAAATTCTGCTACCAGTTCTCCGAACTACTCAAAATTTCCAGTACCAGTTCTCCAGAACAGGTCAGAACCTGCTGAATACCACCTCTGATATACATGTGATATAACTACTTTTAAAGTAGTTATATTAAAGCTCTACATACCTTTGGCTTTAAGTATATGACTTTTGATATTAAAACATACTGTAAATAGTAGATCTCAGTGGAATTAGTGGGTCGACAATATGTTCTGGCATAGTTCTGTATGCACAGTATATTTTATGTCAGATTATGATAGTATACCAATATTAACATATTACATCACCTTGATATTGATTACAAGTCAGACTTTTATATTATTCCTGAAGATAAATATGTATTTATAGTGCAAAATAGGAATGAGGAAATGTATTATTAATTTCTTCATTTTTTTTCAATCTTAAATTTACTTTGTGTCATTTCAATATTAAATTGCACTTTTAAAAAGTAAGCATGAGTTTGTAATTCATTTTTGTACTTTCACTTTATAAATTTTTACACAGAATTTTTTATGCACGCACACATTCACACTTACAATAAATATGTGTAAATATTTTTTATGGTGTGTAATTTTGGAGTGTGTTTTAATGTGTGTGGGCATGGGTGTTAGAGAGTTTTAAAATGCAGATTAATTTCTACTTTGCATATTGACTTGGAATAGAGACATTTTGCCTATTGCTAACAACAACAAGCATTTCAAGGGGACATGCTGTAGTTAAGGCATGGATGACATTTTTGGATCTCATATAATATTTATGGTTTTTTTCTAATTACATTAAAATACATATGCATTTTTTTTTATTTTCGTACCATGTAGTAGTATCTGAAGATTTAATCCAAAACATTTTTATTATAAGCCACAGAGATTCTGAATAGTTTGGAGCAAAGTGAAGTAGTGTGAGAAAACCTTGCAGTTATGTTTTCTGTCTCATTGACAGCATGAGAAAAAGTCCAGTTGGCAATTGTGGTAGGAAAACATTTCTGGAGGTGGCTGACATGAAAGATTTCATACTTCTGATGCATTTTTTATTCTTCATAGTTGAGTTAGAAGGAAACCCTCTTTTGATTTGTATGGTAGACTTATAGTCTGCAGAAAATACCACAGTTATTTAAGGCAGAATCAAAATGTGTGCATTTGCCAAAACATGGGTCAAATGAGGTTGCTAATATCCATTCAAAGGTGATTGTTATAAACTTCTACTGCTTTTCACACTGACTTCTAAATTATAGAATTGCACAGATACAAGAAGAGGAATACATATCTCTCTCTATCTCTCTGTATGAATCTAATCTAATCTAATCTATTTTGAGGAATAAGAACATTCATATTATGGAAACAAATACAAATACCATGTTATGACACTAAAGTACATATTACAATATTTAGCAGTATAGAAGACACTTGCATCTTCATGTTCCTGGGCTGCATGTGTGTGTGTGTGGTCCTACCTGTTCAACAATGAAAATTGATGAATATATTGAGGAATAACTTTTATTTGTATCTCCCCCCTTTTCTTTTTGTTGAATTCTATCTTAATATAATTGTTTTCCCTATTATTTTGCCTACATCTGTTCATCTCTGGATTCATAGAGCTAGATACCCGATGAAAATTGTCCCGGTTGTTGGCACTTGGCACATAATTTTGTTGGCACTTGGCACATAATTTTGTTGGCACTTGGACGGAGTGAGTGCATACCTATTGGGTCTTAAGGAGTTCTTGTGAAGGTTGGGAGTTGGGAGCACTGTGTTAGAATAGTTCCACTAATTCTAAAGTTGATGCTTTCAGTTGGTATGAGTCATGGAGGGAAGGTCATATCTGTGATTGCTCTAATATCGTCTGCCTTGAGACTTGATACTCTCTCTGTCCTATTCAATATTTACACAAAACATCCCACTAGTTTGGGATGATCTTTAACCAGCATGCTGAAGATAATCGATTACGTTCTGATCTGGTGCTATAAAGGCCTAAATGGAACAAAATAAAATCAAATATCTGCAAGATAGAATTGCTGGATTTTGAATCTGGCTTGATTATGGTTCTGATAATGTCTTTTGATAGATCAAAGTCTCTGAAGGAAAAAAAATTGATACTTATGAAGTTCTTTTGGACTTGCAGCTTCTACTAGAATATCAGATGACAGCCGTGATCAGGAGTGTCTTTGTCCATCTTAGTTGGTGTACCAACTGCAGCTTTTCTTGGCTGGAAAGCCTTGACAATAATGACTTATGGACTCATTAAACCTGTGGTTGAATTATTGTAATATACTGCATTGGACTGTCTTGAAGATGAGTCAGAAGCTACCACTGATGTAAAATGTGGTTAGCATGCTAACTGGGAATAGCAGATTTAGCAGTGTTTAACAATCACAATTAAATCCAGCCTTACCCTAACTCAATGCTTGTGAGAAATGTCAGTTTTCAGAGCTTTCTGGAAATTTAGAAAGGTTGTAGCCAGGCATATCTCAGAATAACAAAACTTGAAAGGACCTTGGAGGTTTTCTAGTCCAAGTCCCTGCTCAAGCAGGAAACCTTATACTATTTTCAAACAAATGGTTGTTCAATCTCCTCTTAAAAACCTTCAGTGTTGGAGCACCACATCTTTTGGAGACAAATGGTTCCATTGATTAATTGTTCTCATTGTTGAGAATTGTTTTCCTTATTTCTAGGTTGCTTCTTTCTTTGATTAGTTTCCATCCATTGCTTCTTATCCTGCCTTCAAGTGCTTTTGATAGGTTAACACCCTCTTCTTTGTGGCAATCCTTTACATATTGGAACGCTACTATCATGTCACCCATGTCCTTCTTTTCATTAAACTAGATGTACCCAGTTTTGCAACCGTTCTTCATAAGTTTTAGCCTTCAGTCCCCTAATCATCTTTGTTTCTCTTCTCTACACTCTTTCTTTTTTAAATTGTGGCAACCAAAACTGGATGCAATATGGTGTAGTCTTACCAAGGCATTATAAAGTGGTATTAAAACTTCATGTGATCTTGATTCTATTCCTACATTTATGCAGCCAAGACTGTGTTGGCTTCTTCTGGTAGCTGGTTCATATTTAAGTGATTGTCCACTAGAATTCCAATGTCCCTCTCATAGATACTACTGTTGAGGTGCTATCTATTCTACACTTGTGCATTTGGTTTCTCTTGCTTAAATGTAAACCTTACTTTTCTCTACATTGAATTTCATTTTGTTACATAGGACCAGTGTTCACGTCTGTCAAGATCCCTCTGTATCTTAAGCCTATCTTCTGGAGTATTAGCTATTCCTGCCAGCTTGATATCATCCACAGATTTGATAAGTTCCCCTTCTATCTCCTCATCTAAGTCATTGATGAATATATTGAAGAGTACTGGGCCTAAGACAGAGCCTTGGGGTATCACACTACTACTTCCTTCCATGTAGATGCAGTTCCATGGGTAAAGTGTTTCCATAGGGGATGGAGACTCCACCAGATGGTAACATTTAAGCTGGAGTGTACCTTCCTATTTGACCTAGTAAAACCAGAAAATATGCTGAAAGAGGTGATCCTGGCCTCATGTCTCTTAAAAGATATAAAAATAATATCAATACCTTGAACTACATTTGGGGAAAAACCCTGGAAGCCAGTGTGGCTTGCACAGCAATTATTTAATACAAGCAAACTATAATTACCTAATTTCTTTTAGAATAGCAATCTGATAAAGAAGAATATTTATGGATCAGGGTAGTACCAGCAACTTATACCCAGATGAACATCAAGATTAATATCAGACCAACAATCAAGGTAAAAAATACCCCAATCAAGGAAATGTAAAAAAAGATAACAATAAACAGTGTTCCAAGACCACTCCCACCAACACTGACAGGACAAACCAGTAAAATATAAATTGAGAACAAACTCCACTCCCTACCAGTACTGTTGGTGTTAACCTATAATGAAATGTTTGCAAGAAAACAGCCAACATTAGAGAGCACCAAGGAGTGTGATGACCCAGGGCTGGGCACCAAAGCAACACAGTCGGAATGAAGGCTTAATTCCCCTTTATTGTTCCAACTTTCCCCCCAAAGTCCCACTGTTCAGGGCAAGTTCAGGAGCAAAGCTCTAAACAAGCAGTTCCTGTCTGCTGTTAGTCCAGAGAAACAGCACAGTTCTGAGAGCAGGCACAGTTCAGGTTCCAGGGAGTCCTTGTCACAGGAAGAGCTCACAGGAACTGCAGCACAACCCAGGCAGAACTGTTTTGCAGCAAACTCACACATAGCCAGGCCAGCCATTTTATGTTACAAAATACAGATGTTGAAAATAGGGACATTTGACAGAATAAAGGGGTATAAATCAAAAGAGATTCTGTTACATAGTTATGGTACAGGCTTAGTGTTGTGAATGAAAAAAACAGAATGGAGTTGGTGGTGTGGTAACAAGACTGATTAAACATGAACGTGAACATGAGGAAAACAAGAATACCTTCATGCGTTCCTCCCTGAGAAGGTAATCCATTGTCTCAGCCAACATTGATGAAAACATGACATCCTCCTGAAAAACATTTGCCATCAGCTGAACACATTTCAAAATTGTTTGAAATGTGCTTGGCTAAGATTTTTCATGTTGTTGCTGAAATCCAATTTGTTTCAGGTTAGTGTTTAAATATTGATCTAACTCATTTTTTTTACTTTTATTTTATGCCACTCTGATCAGCCTGTGAAAGTATTGGCTTGAGTGTTTTGAAGAAACAGACTGAACGTAGCCTTTTGGTGGAAACCAGTGGTGGGATTCAGATAGATAATGTAAATCGTGATTTTTTGCTTGGATCTCTTTGTCCCTGTTTTTATCTGCCCTTTATCCTATTTTGCTAATTAATTGCTTTTGATTTTTTTCAAAAAAATCTTGGCATTTCATAAATAAATAAATATGAGGTTCTGTTTTTGCTACCTACACTGAGCAGCATTGCTTTGATCTGGATAAAGAGATTGACCCATTAACTCTCTGTTTACTCCTTCTATCCAGAAAAAACAAAAAACAAAAAACCTTTTTAACTTTGCTGATGCTGAAAAAGAGCAGGTGGCATTGCATGGCTTCACATTGGATTATTTAAGAAAACTACATCTAATTAGTAATGATTTCCCAGTTTTACTATGCTAGCATTTTTTTAGAAATAAATTACATGATTAATGTTATGCATTGATTCCCCATATCTATGCGGTTATAATATATACAGTTTATATTAGCAACCAAGCTGTACCAAAGAAGCACTTGGTTTTTATGTGGCCCAGGCGTGTACTTCTTACAATTTAATCAACATTCAATGTGAACCTTTCACAAGAGAACACTAAACCAAGCTTTAAACTACGCAAACAGGCTACATTCATGCCCTCTCTTCTAGCCATCAATAAAATATGACTAAATGAATACAACTGAATTCACCTGCATTTAATTGAGGGACTCTTCATGAAAAAAATTGGGACATTAGAAATTCCCAATTTCAGTTCAATAGTAAGTAAGTAAAGGCAGGTTGGATTCAACAGTACTACTTTCTTAGTTTGGAAGACAATGCACCAAAAGATTTATTCTCCAATGAATCTTAGTTGGGCTCAGGAAATTTGTGTTTTTAACATAATTATACAGCTGTTAAGAAATTGTATACTTTTAATTCATGATGTGAAAATTATGAAGAGAAAAGAAGGGGAGAAATCCCTGCAAGCTTTTAGGCTTCTTGCTTCTTTACATCTTCTCTTCCCTTAAGTCTTTTTCTTCTGTCACAGGCCAGTGGTCAGGTTAATAGCCTGAAGTAAAGCTAACTTTCACAATGACGCGATCTCACTAGCAATAAGATGTCAGAAACGGAAATAGAGAGGGGAAAAAAATATCTTTAATGATCTGTTCAATTCATCCTATGGAGCAGCTGCTGCCAAAACTGTGTTGCCAAGCTGAATGACAGCAGGTACTTTATATTGGAGGAAAAAACAGTTCCTGTTTTCTTCATGTATTTCTGTCTTTTTTGTTCTGGGCTTCCGATAGGAATTGTAGATAAGAAATTTGCATGGCTTTTCAGAATTTGGAGCTTACTTTATGTCAGAAAGAATTATGAAGGCTGGAGGAACTTGGGAGAGAGTGTGAGGTACAAATGCACTATCAGTGGTTAAAAAAAATGACTAGATTACAGGTGCTTTCAAATATTCAGTGTATGACTATCTAGACTAAATAGCATTTAGAATTAGAAAGGACCAGTAGCATATTAAGGCTCACTGGTGCCCTAAACACTGACAAATCTTGGTGCCCCCTTCTTTTGTACATACAAGATATTTTACAAATCTTCATTGGCTGTTTTTTCTTTCTTAATTTTGTGGTGCCCTCTTTGAGCCTGTTGCCCAAAGCACTTGCCAAACCCTTTCATTTCCTGATCCAAACCGTTTCATTTCCTGACCCAAACCCTTTCATTTCCTGAAAGAGTTTGTAATTGATGGGCAAATGAGTAAATTCTTAAGTATATTACCCTTAATATGCTAGAGATAATTTCTATTTTGGATGAGAAAGGATGCCTTTACGAATAGAATGGAATAGAATAGAATAGAATAGAATAGAATAGAATAGAATAGAATTTTTTATTGGCCAAGTGTGATTGGACACACAAGGAATTTGTCTTGGTGTAAATACTATCAGTACATAAAAGAAAAGATACATACATCAAGAGTTGAGAATCATAAGGTATAACACTTAATGATAGTCATAGGGTACCATAAGAAATCAATCATACTAGGAAACAGTCAATATAAATCAAAAGTATGCAAGCGACAAAGTTACAGTCATACAGTCACAAGTGGGAGGGGATGGGTGATAAGGAGTGATGACAAGATTTAACAGTAATAGTAGTGCAGACTTTGTAATAGTTGAACAGGATTGAGGAAATTATTTGTTTAGCAGAGTGATGGCTTTCGGGGAAAAAACTGTTCTTGTGTCCAGTTGTTCTGATATACAGTGCTCTATAGCGTTGTTTTGAGGGAAGGAGTTGAAACAGTTTATGTCCAGGATGTGAGGGGTCTGTAAATATTTTCACAGCCCTCTTTTTGGCTCATGCAGTATACAGGTCCTCGGTTGAAGGCAGGTTGGTTGGTTGCTACCCTTGAATATTTGAAATTCAGAACTGATTTCTCTTGGGAATGAATGCGAGTTTGTACCCACAAATTCTTAGTCATTCCCTTAGTCATTCCCAGTGACATATGACCTGGTTTCTTTTGGACAAAGGCTCATCAGTTTTTCCAAATACTGGTAAGCAGTTTTCTGATCTTCCTGTCATTTGGGATAAAAGGGGGACTACTAGAATTCTTGTTATTTCACTTTAGCCCCCAAATGTCAAAATTGATTTTTAAGTGTTGCAAAAAAATAGAATGTTGGAAGCAAATGGCTTAAAGAAAGCACTTTACCATGGAAAATGTTATGAACTAATAAAACACTTAAATAAAGTTTATCAAAACCTTTAGAAAAGAGCAGGGTTCTAGTCCTGCACATCTGATTGGCCAGTAAATAGTGATATCGGATTGGTCCGTTCAGGAGAATCTGATTGGCTGTTATCGAGCCACTCTCATTGGTTAAAGGGGTTAACACTCCACGTTTCTTATTGATTACTAGATCAGCAGCTTGCCTATAAAAGGGCTGCTGCTGCCCTAGGTTTTTGCTCTGTTCAGAATGATAAATAAAGAGTTGAAGTTCACTGTTCACCGTCTCGTCTCCGTTCCTTGCGCCCATGCGCAGAACTTAACACTGGCGATGAGGATGGGATACGGAGACGTCAGAGCTGACTGAACACTACAGAGCACTAAACAGAGCATCTGGCTGAAGGCGCATCAATGGCGGAAACCATCACCGGCGGCACCATACCACCCGCTCCATTTGATCCGGCACAAGAAGACTGGGACTCATACATGGACTGGTTCCAGATGTTTCTGGAGACCAACAACTTGAAGGATGCCACTACTGGGAAAAAGTGAGCGGTATTCCTGACTCACTGTGGACCTGCCATTTTTAAGATGGCTAAGGCACTGGCGAACCCAGCAGAGGTGAAATCCATGGACTGGGACCTCCTCGAGCCCCTCCTACGGGCCCACTATGCACCTACCATACCAACGCTTGTCCGAAGACATGAATTTTACCAGAGAGACCAGCGGAAAGGAGAAAGCGTTGCAGATTTCATCGCGGATCTCCGGAACCTGGGAGGCCTCTGCGGGCTCGCCGACCTCGAAGAAGCTCTAAGAGACCGAATAGTTCTGGGTTTAGATGCACCACATGTGCAAATAAGCTGATGACGAAAGGTGACATCAGCCTTGCAGATACCATCGCTGACGCTACTGCAGTAGAAGCAACCAGGAAGTCGGCTGCCCAAATGCACCGCACCAACGCCCCACTCCGCCAACTCGCTGGCAAAACCTCACCTCGCCTAGAGGGACATACAATGGCAACCCACCACGAGGACCTCGAATCATCATCAGAAAGTGATGAGGAAGAGGTCAACCAGCTCCGGTCTGAACGAGACCAACGCCACCAGTGTAACCAGAGTCTGCAGTATCAATGCGCGGGTTGTGGGGCAAACCACCCATGATCAGACTGCAAATTCCTCGACGCGCTCTGCCATATTTGTGGGAAGAGAGGCCACATCGGAAAGGTCTGTAGAAGCAAGCTAGGATCCAGCCCACTTCAGAGGGGGACCAACTACCGCCAACCCACAGAAGGTCGTCCTGTGAATCGGGAACATTCAAACCACCAATGGAACAACCACTCCTACAGAAATAAACCACTAGCCCACTCAACAAAATGAGAAGAGGAACACCAAACCATCATGATTGGTCACGCATCATCATTAGATGCAAAGAAGATCCGAGTGAAGGTCGCCATCGAATACCAGCCCTGCGTGATGGAAGTTGATTCAGGATCGTCCTTCTCGATGGTTTCTTGGAAGACCCTTAAGCAATTAATCCCTGCCGAATTCCAGTCATTGGATCCAGCCTAGTCCAGGTCTCATTCAAAAATCGTACTGCATCCTTACCATTGACCGTCATCGATCGTGATCGGCCCAGCTTGTTAGGCCTTCAATGGTTTGCTTCACTTGGGATTGAGGTAGCCAGCATTCACCAAACCAGCAGCGAAAACTGAGAGGAGGCCCTCGTCCAGGAATTCCAGGACATCTTTGCAGACAGACCAGGCGAGTACAAGCGGACCCCGATATCATTTAACCTTAACCCTGAAGTAGCCCCCATCCGCCTTAAGCCTCGTCGAGTCCCTTTTGCCCTTAAACCAAAGATTGATGAGCAGCTTGATAAATTAACAGCCCAGGGTGTTTTAGAACCAACCGACCACGCTCCTTGGGAAACCCCAATCGTAACACCCATCAAACCGGATGGATCATTAAGGATTTGTGGGGACTACCGTGCCACCCTGAATCAGACCCTTCAAAGAACACTTACCCGGTGCTGGTGGTACAACACCTCCTCCATTCCCTGGTGGGTGGAAAAGTCTCCGCTAAATTGGATTTAGCACAGGCGTACCAACAACTGCCTGTAGATAAAAAAACAGCAGAGGCACAAATGATCGTTACGCACCAAGGCGCTTTTAAGTGCAACCGACCCCAATTCGGAGTTAGTGTGGCCCCAGGGATCTTTCAGAGCTTAATGGAGAGACTATTACAGGGAATAAAAGGGGTCGTACCATACTTTGATGACATTTTAATTGCTGCCCGAATAGAGAAATACTAAAGGAGCGTCTTAGACTGGTTCTCCAGAAATTTAAAGACTCTAGCCAAATTAAAAAAAATAAATGTCAACTGTGTACAGATAAAGTAGAGTTCCTGGGGTACCTAATCACCCCACCAATAGCAAGTTAAGAGCAATCAAGAACGCCCCAAGACCCAGAAATAAGACTGATCTCCAAGCTTTCCTGGGGCTCATTAATTTTTACAACATCTTCCTGCCCCACAAAGTGACCGTAGCCGAGCCCCTACATCGGATTCTCAACAAAAAAGCAACCTGGGTTTCAGGGCACCGAGAGGAGCACGCGTTCCGACAAGTGAAAAACCTATTAACTTCAGATGCTGTTTTAATGCAATATAACGAGACTTTGCCTTTAACAATCACATGTGATGTGTCACCATTTGGAGTAGGAGCCATTTTGAGCCATGTGTTACCAAACGGTAGTGAAGCCCCTATTGCCTATTTTTCAAGAACTTTATCAAAGGCTGAACGTAACTACAGTCAAATCGATAAAGAGGCTCTTGCTGTTTTATCTGCTGTTAAACGGTTTCATGAATATGTATATGGATGAGTTTTTACTATTGTTACCGACCACAAACCTTTGCTGGGGATTATAGTGGGAGACAAGCCAACCCCCTATATATTATCACCTAGAATGACTCGCTGGTCAGAGTTTTTGGCTGAGTACAATTATAAGCTGCAACACCACCCGGGGAAAGCCATTCCCCATGCTGACGTGTTGAGCCGTGCACCACTTCCGGAAACCGTCGACGACCCAGCTCCAACCCTTACAATGCTCCAGATTGAAACGCTACATTCACCGCCGCTAACAGCTAGAGATATCGCGATCGAAACAAAACGTGATCCAATCTTAACGTGAGTTCTTAGCTGGGTCGAACGAGGATGGCCAGTAGATCAAACCCCTGATGACTTCATCCCCTTCAAGAATCGGCAAACAGCAGACTTCCGGTTTCGCGTGGCTTCGGGGCAGCAGGAATTCGCGACAGCTCGCGATTCCTGCTGTGCTAGCCGTCGAGGTACCCCCGATCCAGATGGGTCAGGGGGATATGGCTGCCCTGTAGGGACAGCTGAAGAGAGAGGGGAGTCGGATAGGGAGGTGGGGGTGTCGCAGACCCCCCCCTTCTCCGGGAAAACCCCTTTTTCCAAGGCGGTGGAGCGGCGGTCAGCAATGGCCGCCACGAAGAAGCCAGCAACCAGGTAAGAACTGTGCTGGAGGAAGTGTGAAGAGTGAAAGTTCTGTCTGAGCCGGGTCAAGTAACACCTTTTAAATTGCCTGGAATTGAGCTGCTTGAATTGCTGGAGGATACATTGTATCCCTAAGAAGAGCGAAAAGCGGCGAAGCTGTTAAAGGGAACTTTTTTTTTTTTTTTACTCTCCCACCCCACGGAAATAGCAGAAATATTTGGATATATTAGACATTGAAAGTGGATTGCTTTGAAAGTTGAAGCTAAGAGACAAAGGGATTTTTGGACATTGAAAAATTTAAGAAATTGGAAAATCTTTGCTGGAGGTATGGATTTCTGATTATTTAAAATTGTCATTGCAAGTGGGAAGGGAGAAAAAAAATTGGAGCAGAAGCTGAAAAAGGAGGAGATTGTCTAGAACGTCTTTGTGGATCCCAAAGGAAGATATATGGTAATTGGACCTCTTTGAATAAAAATTAATCCAGAAAGAGAAAGAGAAGAAGGAAGAAAAGTATTAACTTTTGGAATTTTTTTTTTTTAATTGCTTTTGATTGTCTTTGATTAAAAATACTTGTGGTTGTTTTGGAAAAAGTTTCCCTTTTTATAATGGCATCGTTTGTGGATGAACTAGAGATTGAATATCAAAAATATAAAAAAGAAGATACTTTGGGCGCTTTGTTTCAATTCTTAGAAATGGCGTTATGTTCTGTTGAAAAGTTGATTATGCAGCAGAAGGACTGGGACAAGGAAGAAGAGGAAGAAGAAGCCATCTTTGATGAACAATGGGTCCCTTCCGGAGAGGAGGAGAAAAAGGATAAGAAAAAGGGGATTTTAAGAATTATAAAAACAACCAAAAGAGAGAAAAATGAGCGAAAAGATGGAGGCAAGGTTAGAAAGCAAAGGAAAAGGAGTAAGAAAAGCGAAGGGAAAAAGCAAAGGGGTAGAAAGGGCAAGGAGAAGAATAAGCAAGAGAGAAAGGGGGGGAGGAGAAGCCTTAATGGGGGGAAGCAAGACCTAAAGAAAAAAAGTTTATTTAGAGACAATGGGTGAATTTAATTTAGATTAAAAGAGGGATTCTGGAGGGTATATAAGAGTGTGTTTTTATATGTATATTTAGAATATAAAATTTATTATGTAATTTTAGAATCTTTTAAACAGAATCCCAAGAAAGATTGCTATATGTAGTATTTCTAAGTTAGGGTAATGAGTTATAGATGTTACTCCAATTGGTGTACAGGAGAAGTATGGTAAAAGAAAAAAAAAGATGAATGGATAATTGGAAATAGAACAGACAAAGAATGTTGTTGAAAATGGTAATAAGATATGGAAGGATATATATGCTTTTTTTTTTGGATTTTGTATATTGATAAAAGGCAATAAAATTTTAATTAATAAATAATTTGGATGGAAAGGAGAAGTAGGGACAAGATATGAAGTTAATATTATATGAAATATTGATATTATAATCTGGAAATGTTATGCCTTATTGATCTTTTATTATTATTTTTTCTTAGAAAAGAATTTATAAGCTGCTATGCCTTGATTCTTTGTGCATTGTTTTTATAAAACTGATAAAAATGTTTTTTATATATATATATATATATATATATATATATAAAAGAAAATGATAATAAGATATGGAAGGAGATATGGGTTGAATATGATATTTGAATTTGTGTCTGTGTGAAGAGTTTTAACCCGGGAACAGACAACCTTCAGAAAAGATCTTTTAGTTTTGTTTATGTTTTGTGTTTGTATGTTTGTGTATTGTGTTTATGGTAAAACTAACAAAATTTGTTTTTTATAAAAAAAAGGAAAAAAGAATCAATAAAACCTTGGAGGAATGTTAGATGAGAATAATTTAAACAAGCCAGAAAGAAAAGAATATGATGACTATAAAATGGATAAATATGGAAGAGAAATGAAATTGAATAGGAGTAAAGAGAAATAATGAGAAATTTGCTGAAAGATATTTGTGTGTCCATATGGAGATTGGATAAATTGGAATTATGCTGTATAAAAATAATGTTTTGTTTGACTTGTAAGGATTTACAATGTTAAGAGGTTTTATGTGTTTATGTATTTAATGGTTAATGATGTGTTGTTTTATCTTTAAAATTAATAAAAATTTGTTTCAAAAAAAAAAGAATCGGCAAACAGAACTTTTATTTTGCAAAAAGACTGCATCCTGTGGGGGGATAGAGTCATCGTCCCAGAGCAGTTACAACGAGCGGTCTTAAAGACACTGCATTAGGGCCACCCCGGCATCATGCGTATGAAAGCACTCGCATGAAGCTACACGTGGTGGCCGGGCATAGACAAACAGATCAAAGCCTTGGTAAAGACTTGTTATAAGTGCCAGGAAGTTAGCAATGCCCCACCAAAAGCAACCCTGACAGAATGGGAAACACCTCGGGTACTGTGGTCCCGCATCCATATTGACTTTGTGGGACCTACTAAGGGACATATGTTCCTATTAACAGTGGATGCCTATTCAAACTGGCTCGAGATCCACAAAATGAAGAGTACCACAACCGAGTCCGTCATCCGGAAGTTGAACAGGCTATTCACGATGCATGGACTGTCAGACGTTCTGGTATCCGACAACGGACCCCAGTTTACCGCGCTCCCTTTTGAACAATACTTAGCGGACCACGGTATTCGCCATGCGCTAACTTCGCCAGTGCACCCTGCGGCTAACAGAAGAGCCGAGCGCATGGTACAGTTTGTTAAAAAAAAACCTCTACAAAATGGACTATGGGACATTGAAGATAAGATAAACAGAATACTCCTTCTCCAACACATCACTCCGCACAGCGTCACCAACAAGACTCCAGCGGAACTATTGATGGGACGCAAACTCCGCTCCCATCTCGACCAGCTTCACCTGTCTTACGAGCCAGAGAAACCCTGTGGATCTAGCGGAAAATGCCGTGAGTTCAAGATAGGCGACTTAGTTTTTGCCAGAAATCTTTCTGGTGAACCGTTGTGGATCGAGGCCACTGTTATTCAAGCCACTGGACCCAGGTTGTACCAGGTGAAAACCTGTGATGGAAAAATATGGAAATGCCATATAGATCAGCTTCGCTCGAAGCTACAACCTAGTTTCCGTGACTCCGGTAACTCCCAAACCAAGGGGGGAGGGGATGTCGAAGAAACCGAATTCGAGATGGCGGAAAGCAGGAACGAAAGAAGTCAGCCATCGGGTATAACAAGTGAAGAAGGATCAGGGAAAGGTATGGCCTCGCCACAGAGGAACACCCCAATAGAGGCAAGCCCGCAAGGGCCAGAGGACAACGATGAGAACATTAGCAGCACCGAGTCTTCCAACGAGGAACCACCGGCACCCAACTTGCCTGAAAACGTCCCACCAAAACAGGGTTACAGACAAGAACCGGTGGACAGCGTAAATCCAATAGACAGTCAAAACAACCTTCCTACCTCAGAGATTACATCACCGCTCCCCCCAAACGGAACCCGGGGGAAAGGGGTGTTATGAACTTATAAAACACTTAAATAAAGTTTATCAAAACCTTTAGAAAATAGCAGGGTTCTAGTCCTGCACTTCTGATTGGCCGGTAAATAGCGATATCGGATTGGTCCATTCAGGAGAATCTGATTGGCTGTTGTCGAGCCACTCTCATTGGTTAAAGGGGTTAACACTCCACGTTTCTTATTGGTTACTAGATCAGCAGCTTGCCTATAAAAGGGCTGCTGCTGCCCTAGGTTTTTGCTCTGTTCAGAATGATAAATAAAGAGTTGAAGTTCACTGTTCACCGTCTCGACTCCGTTCCTTGCGCCCATGCGCAGAACTTAACAGAAAATAACACAGGAGTCTAAATTAGACTGTCTCCCTTTCAAATAAGAACAGGCCACTTATTGTCTGAAGTAGCACAATGTGTTTCAAAAATTCATTTTGGGCCAGAATCAGTATTGTGTGGTGGGCTTCAGTAGGCAAGAAACTGACCAGCAACACCATTTATTGACTAAAAACTGGAACTGAAGAACAGCAGGCAAATGCCTGTAATTTATACTCTCGGCCCAAGGGGCCTTAATCAATCATAATACTTGAAAAAGCCCACCCAAATATAAATGTTCCAAATTTCCCTCAAAAATAGTTAGGGTCATCTAAAGGTTAGTTTCACTTTAGCAGGGCTTAACACAACTTTATACATTCAATACATAATAATCAGCACACTCTTCTTACCCAGTTTAAAGTGACTGGCAGCCTATCCCATTTTCCTCCACCTTTTTTTAAATAGACAACTACAACTCTTGTGGATATATTTATTGGTGGGTCTATTGGTTTTTCTGTATGACTAGGAAATGCAAGTTACAATTATTACACATGAGGATGACTGTTAAGGATAGTTAAACAGGACAATATATTACAATCACAATACTAGTATGCCAGCCAGTTTCTCTGGCTTTCAGTTCATTTCTCTGTCCAATTTATTGGACAGTACAGTGAGACATGTTCAGATCTGTACACTGGGAGAAACAAAACAACCACTTCATAAACACATGGCACAACATAGGAGAACAAACTCCGCAGGACAAAATTCATTCCATTTCCCGCCATCCAGTCAGAGCTGAAGAAGCTTCCTGGATGAGACGTGAAATGTCTTCAAAGAAAAACAGGACAGTCCAGTTGCCTCTTTAAAAAAACACCTTTGGGATATATAACCTAAAGTCATCTAATGAAATCCTTGGCACACTTGAATCTGGTTCTTCTCAATCTTAGCCTAATATATAGAGTTGGAACTTTAAATCCATTTGTGATTTAGTCCCAGGATGGTTGTATAAGAACTTATTTTCACATGTAAATATATTTTTAAAAAAGACTCTTTGTACTTATGCAGGATTAGATGAAAAGCAATCAGAGAGGTTTCCTCTTCAGTATAAAACATTTTCTTAAAAATGTTCATCCTTGGTCTCTCTAACTTATTGGCTATTTAGTTATGTCCGACTGACCCTGTGTGTCTTTGTCTGGAGTTTATCCTAATCATCTGTTTGAAATAATAAAAAAATGAAATATGACCTGCTTAACCTTCAGTTACTGGCTGCTGCATAACGATGTCAATATTAATGCAAACAATCTTCCAGCTGTTCAGCTGCACACAGGTTAAATGTCTGCAAAGAGCTTGAGAACAGCAGGAAAAATATAGCAAGTCTGAGTCTGAGAAACGGGAAAATATAAATATTTAGAAGTGGGCAAGTATTAGAGGTTGCTGTAAAATATAGACAAAATACAAAGAAAATTGGCAATGAAGGTATTGTTGAGAATATATGTTTAAGTGGTGGAGCACGGAAGGAAGGTTGAAGGGAGGGAGTGTCTACACCTGGGATTGTTAGATAAATGGGTCTACTAAGGTTGGTCTCCTTTCGTTTCTCATTTTATCAAGATATTACAAAGTGCATTGAGACAAAATTATCTTTTCGGAGGAAATCAGTAAACATGGAAAGGATTAATATAAGAATCATACAACAAGAAGAAAATGGATTTGATTTACTGTGGAAACAGCATCAATTTGATAAAAGAATTGCTTGAATGAAAGCATGGGAGGTTGAAAAGAAAAGAATTAAGACAATGTGCAACTGCACTGTATAAGCCATGCCAATATAAATTGTGCCAAATATAGTTAATACTGAAAAAAAAACATTTTATTTTAATTATGAATGTACTGATTATTGCTGTAATTAGTGGAATGGGGAAAAAGGCTAGAGATAAAAATACTCTTATTTTTTTCTTTCCATTCTTTCAGTAGATTTTTGACAGGTACCTTGTTAATTCAACATCCAGATTTTACTCTACCTGCATAGCCCAAGTCTTTTTACAAAATAATGAATGTCTACTGAAATTTTATAATTTTTTTTAAAATGAAATTGTCTATAAAATTATCTCTTGAATAAATATCAGTATATCTTCTTATAACTGAAAGAAGTCACATGTTTAGATATATTTGTTAAAATACTGAATATTTAAGGTGTGATAAATCTGAAATTAATTTGAAATAATCTAACAAAATGCTTTTCAGTGGTGAGAAATGTTGAACTTAGCAGTTAGGTAGAAAAAACAAAATAAAATACCAAGTACAAACAGGAGCTAAATGGCTTGGCAACAGTATTTGTGAAAAGGATCTGGGTGCTCTGATAGGCCATAGATTAAACATAGTCCAACCATATTCTGCAGCTGCCAAAAGAGCCAAAGCAATATTAGGCTGCATTAACAGAGGTATTTTGTCACGAGCATGGGAAATGATACTTCTGTTTTATGCTGATCTGATTCTGGAATAATGAATTTTTAAGCTTTGATTTCCAGCAATGTATAAGCTATGGTAAACTTGAAACTAATTTTAAATTGCCTATGTTCATGGGAAAAGATAAGGGACAACAGAAAGAAATTCAAAATATGTGAAGATGTGACTATTTCAGTTTTGAAGCAACTGTTCATTCTCAGCCTTTTTCTAAGGAAATTATTTGCTGCAAAATTTGTCGATATAGAAATACTGATACATACAAAAGAAGAGCCAAGGGTTTCAGTTGTAAGTTATCATGCACTATATAATCTTTATTAACTGTACAGTATGTATTTACTGTTAAATGTAGTACTAATGAAAGACCCTCAAGTAAAATACCAATGGAGATTTTTTTAAAACTTGGAAAAAAAGACAACAAATAACAGCATGGTTATTTTATGTTCTTGCTATCAGCAATTTTGGACAAGAGATCTTCCTGGAATCTAAGTTCCTAGTCTATTAATTTCTTTTTTTGTCTTTCCTTGACATTGGCACAAATCCTATTTATGAACATATTTTGTTGTTTATTTTTCTGCCTTTGACTCATAAACATAAATTATTGCATTAAAACAAAATATATAATGAGATACTTGGATGGATATTTTATTTATATTATTCCTATTTGAAAGAAGAAACAATTACCCAGATATGAAATTCTTCTCATAACTTCTGGTATCACAAGTTAGACTATTAGCAGCATTTAGTGAATATAGCATGCTGACATTTCCTTTTTAACATTTTTCTAATGTATGTTATCCAGAGGTGGGCTTCAAAATTTTTAGCAACAGGTTCTCTGCCTGGTTGCTGGGTGGGCATTACCATGGTGGGCGTTGCCTATTTGGCCTCCTGCACACCATCCTGTAATTAATTAATGTCAACTTTGTTGCTAATGTGCATGCATTCTGCTTAAAATGTTTGATGATGAATACAATTGTGGCTGAAATTTAAAATGCCATATTATGTCTGTGCTAACCCTTTTGAAAGTAGTTTGTCAGTTTGGATTCTTGTGCTAAGGAAATAGCTAAAAGAGAAGAACTGCACATTTTTTAAAAGGCAATTCTTGTGGGGGCACATTTTATGACATTCACTTTAGTCAGTAATTATTCTGATTGGAAAATTATGTACAATAATTAAATAGCTAGGTAGAAGAAGGGGTGTGTTACAATGAGATAACACACTGGATAAATCAGGAAGTATGAGGAGAAATGTGCTTCTAATAACCTGAGAAGATATATTATCTTTCCAAAATATTTGCCCTAAAGGTTTCATAGAAGCTCACACAACATATTAAATACAACTCAGTCTAGAACATTAAACATGTGCTTAGAAAAGAGTTAATTCTTTATATTAGAAAAAGTATGAAGCTCCGAAATACTAACAGTTAATTTGCAGCTACAAGAAATATTAAGGCATCATCAATTTATCAGAATTTCTATACCTTTCTATTCACAAAGATGTATATCAAATTGCATTTTATTCCATCAACATCAGCACAATTATGTTGCAAATATCTTTTTCCATTTTTCAAAACAATAGTTTAATCAGTATAATAGATGAGGCCTAACAATATTATATTCATACCAAAAATAGATTTTTTAAAAAACAATTAACCACATATCTATCTAGGGAGAGGATGCAGCATCAATAGTTTAACCGAATTTTAAATTCTCTTTTATCTTGATGATTAAAATATTTGTCATAGTTCAATGGCATAATATAAGGCCAGCAAATACAAGCTTACACAAGTTTACAACACACTTATTCCATTATGTTTCATACTGCTTCCCCATAAATATTATCTAAAACAGTTTAGCAGTTGAGAAAAGACCCTACAAATAAACTATACAATGCTTACAATTTTTGAAACTGGAGTTTACACAGATTTTAAAATATCAAACCTGCACAGTTTGTTTTAATATATCTTATTGTGTCCATCCATCAACAGACCTCTTTCTGTGTGCTTTGGTGTGTTATGTTTTCTGAAGAACCAAATTTTATAGTTTTATTTTTAACCTCTTTTGGCAGCCCAGGGTGCCAACTATTCTGTTTTCTTTCTGTTGGTCAGATTGCGTTTTGTAGTTCATCCCCCATTAAGCAGCTCAGCACTTTTCCAGAAAGAAGCACCATCAGGCAAGAGACCTTTGTTAAGTTGCTTCTTCTCACAGCTAGCAGCACATAAAAAGGAAACATCAGACAGCAAAAGAACATATACCTTTAATCTCAGCAACTTGTGGAAATCAAAGGAAATGGATTAAAACAAGAGTAGGATCTGATTCCCCAGGAGAGGGGTTTTTTTTTCTTCCATTTGATATAACAAACAAGATAATCAAAGCAAGGCAAAGCAGAAGTTCCCCTTCTTCTTCTTCCAAAAATGCTTTTGTGCTGTTGGTTCAGAGACTATTATAGTAATAATAAAATAAGACTTTAGCTGTTATGGAAACATTATAACTGGGAGGAGAGATGAATATTCTGGTTTTTGCCCCCAAATACTATTGAGTAGACCTGTAGATTTGTCTTTCCTATTGACTGTACAATTGGCAAAGATAAATTTCATGGAAACATTGATTTGTCCATGCAAGACTTATCAAGAAAAGGAAGAAATTCAGTTTTAGACTGTACAATACTAATAGATATGCTGGAGGATTACATTTTATGGATTATGGTGGGAGAAGGCAATAGTGATGACTACACTCCCTGTACAGCCTGGAATTTTTTTTAAAAAAACATTTGAATTAAAACAGCCCATTACCCAGGTCATTACAACACAGGAGGCTGATAGACACACAGCCAATACCTCAGCCACAGATGTTCTTATGAAAAAGCCAGCCAATCTGCAAACATTAACTCCATCAACCAATCAAGAAATGACAATACAGCCAATCTCCCCACCAGTATTTATAGAGAGACGACACCTCCAATCACACTTTTGTCCCTCCCTCCCTCTTCATCCCCGATCTATCTATCTATCTATCTATCTATCTATCTATCTATCTATCTATCTATCTATCTATCAAATATATAGTTATCTTCTTTTGTTTTTTGTTGATCTTTTTTTGTCCAACAAGTAGCATTATAAACACTTTGTTTTTCAGAAATATTTATTTCAATTTCTTTTCATCCTAAAAATGTAGCAGAATATTTGAGAAGAAATATAATTCATGTCTGCCAAAATAGTTCTCTTGTGTTTCAAGTGCCTGAATTATTCATTTTGAAGCTGGTAGTTTCTTCCATGTCCACTATAAAATGAGATACGCTAAACTAAATACAATAAACTAAAGAAATCACATTCTTATAAAATATTAAATTAGGATTAGGATTTAGGATTTAAATTAGGATTAGGATGCAAAAAAAATGAAATGCAATTTTACAACCTTTTAACCACTACACAAATAGGGATGGATTAAAGTCACCTGATGCCCTAAATACAGTCCAACAGTGGTGCCCCTCAACAAAAGTGAAACTCTCAGACAGTGAGACAGAAACAAACATGATATCTGGAGATACTTTCAAATCAAATGTTTAAACAATAGTCACTCATCATGCCAAAATAATTGCTTTTGTTTTAACAAAACATACAAATTAAACTTGAACCCAGCAGCTAAGGGCAATTAAATAAAAAAATCAATTCAGTTCAGATCTGGCGTGATAGATTGGACAAAAAATTGTGTTCCTCCTCCTTTCCATTTGTACTTATTGATTAATCCAGAGCTGTTCACAAATTTTTTTAAAAAAAAAATCTCTAAGGTACTTTATCTGGTGTTCTCTAAGAATATTTGGAGTATAATTTCCTAGGATCTCTGTTGACCACACAAATATAGTAAGTCATCCTGGCTTGGAAATTCTAGTTGTTCTATTCCCCAGATAAGAACCAAAGCACTTATCAGACTTATATTTCAATTTCTTAAACTATTTGCTGGCCCTTCACATAAGAATGTCAGAATATTTCCATGATTTGTAGCATTCTCATTTATGTGAACTAATACCCTGATATAAAATGATGTGCTATACTATGGTTTATATTCATATCTATAGATCAAGCAATAAATCACTAAGGAAGCTTTAAATCACTTTTGTTTAGAGTTGGAAACAGCAAAAGTCTTAAGAAGAAGCTAGGAATAAAGACTCTAGCATTTCAGTGATTTAAGGAATCTTTTTCATGAAGATAAACTTAAAATTTGCATATCTGCATATCTGAGTAAAGTGAGCAGTTCATCTGCACTGCTTTGTGCAGGAACATTTTTAAATTGATTGAATATGAATGAAATTAAATTGCAGCTTTGCTAAACCATTTTATCTTTAAAATTCACAGGGAGTTATGACAAATCTTTTTGATTTCATCTTTGCACTTATATGTGACTTTGGTATACCTTTATACCAGGGGTGTCACACGCAAGGCCCACAGGCCAGATCCAACCCACAAGTTGATAAGACCTGGCATGCAGGATCACGCTGGAAACAGTAAAGGACTGGCCTGCAGTACCTCGGCCAGCAAAAATGGAAACTGGGAGGGCTGTGTGTAGCTCTCCTGGGCTCTGTTTTTGGCCATGATGGACTCCTGCAGGGGTGCGTGAGAGCAAGGAAGGAAAGAAAAGAAGGAAGAAGAAAGGAGAATGAAAAGGAAGGGAAGAAGAAGAAAAGGAAGGAAAGAAGATTATAATGTGAGTGAAGGAGGGTCTGAGGAAAATCTTGCCTTAGCACTCCTGATATGAGTGATGTCAAACTGGTCATGCTCACCTCATCTCCCTGAGGTCAAACACAACCCTGATGCAGCCCTCAATGACTTTGACATGCCTGCTTTATACAATCATGAAGATGGTGAAGCTTTGGGTAGATGGTTTATTTGTTTCATTTACCTAAATGAAAAAACAGATATTTAAAGGTTTATTAACCTCATTGTATTCTGGTAGATGGATGGAATGAAGGAGCAATCAAAGGGCTCCTCTTTTTCTTTCTGCTAGTTGTGAACTTAAAATATCCCTCCCCCCCCCATTGTTTCTTTGATAATGAATCTTACCTCTCTCAGTCAAGGTTATGTTGCTCAATCTCTATACATTTGCTTGTTGTCGTGTCCATCGCGGCAAAGAGACCCAGAGTCAGTGACTTAGTTCAGCTCTTTTATTGGTCCCCAGAACCGGTCTGGCTCCGAGGGAAAAACAGTGGCTTTTTATTCTCAAGCCATGGCGGCCGCGACCAATGGCACCGCTTTGAATCTCCTGTGATTCATTTCCACCAATCGCAGGAGATTTTCAGCGGGCCAATCAGCGCAGCTCGCGAGACCAATCAGATTACCCTGCGCTTTGGCCAATCAAAACGCGGGGTTTCAAGAATATAAATGAACGTACAGAACCCCCCTCCCCTCTTGGTTTGGTCTTACGTGACGTAGTCCCGTAAGTAGGCGGGGCTCCGTACTTGCCTACTGGACCTGCGCAGGTCAGTTGTTGGTTGGCTCCCGGCCGGTTCGGTCGGGTTCTCTGTTTCTCTTGGTCTCGTCATTGGAACCGTCTGGAAGGCCCTGCCGGGCTGCTTGTCATAGCTCCCTCCCGGTCTACCCAGGCTGGTTGAGCTGCGGTTTTCACCGCTCCCGCCTGGTCTTTCTGGGCTGGTTGAGCTGGCCTGGCTGCTTCTCCCTGGTGAAGTTTTGGGCTGGCTGCTTGCCGGTGAGTATGGCTGGTTTATTTGTCTTGGGTTTTGGTTCTCGGGGTATTCCCTCCCCTCTTGGCTTGTGTTAAGGGGTTCGTCTGTGTCTGGTTGCGTGTCGGTTGTGTTTCCTATGGCCGTTCTCGATCTTATTTGGTCGATGTGGCGTTTCCACGCTCGTCCATTGGTTGTTTGCAGCCAGTACGAGTGGGGACCTGTCAGTTGGGTTATGGTTGCTGGTACCCACAGTGGGTCTCCAGTTAGGTTCTTTGCGTAGACAGCGTCGCCTGGCGCAAAGGACCAGTGCTTGCTGGAGGAGTTTGGGGGGTTTTCCGGGTTGTATATGGGGTGCAGTCTGTCGAGTGGGGACCTTAATTTTTTCCCCATTAGCAGCTCTGCCGGGCTTTTGTTTGTTGTCATGTTTGGGGTTATATGTTGTATAAAAAGCATTTTATTTATTTTTTCTTGGATTTCCCTGTGTTTGATTTTCTGGATGGTTTTTTTCATGAATTGAACCATCCGTTCCGCCCTTCCGTTTGCCGCCGGATGTGCCGGAGCTGTCAGTGCGTGTTGTATGCCCCGTTCCGCTAGGAATTTTTCAAATTCTAGTGAGATGAATTGGGGCCCGTTGTCCGACACGATGACATCTGGGAGGCCGTGGGTTGTGAATAGTTTGCAAAGTTCCTTGGTCACAGCTTTTGTGGTGGTAGTTTTCATGTTGCTTACCTCCAAGAAGTTGGAGTAAGCATCTACGGTTATTAGGAATGTGTGTCCCTTGGTGGGCCTGACAAAATCTATGTGGATCCTAGACCAAGGTCCCCTGGGGGTTTCCCATTCCAGGATTGGTGCCGCGGGAGGGCTCAGTCTGGTTTCTTTGCAGCGTTGACACCTTGCCACCCAGGCCTCGATTTGCTTGTCCATCCCTGGCCACCAAGCAAAACTTCTGGCCAGGGCTTTTGTTCTAACTATGCCCGGGTGCCCCTTGTGTAACAAACCCAATACCTTCCCTTGTAGTTTTTCCGGAATAACAACCCTATCCCCCCACAGTACACACCCTTTTTGTAGCAAGAGTTCTGTTTGCCGGTTCCGAAATGTTTTGAATGCTTCATCGTTGTCCTTTTCCGGCCACCCTTTTTCTACCCAATGTAACACCCGCGCCAGACGTTTGTCTTTATTAGTTTCTTGGGCAATGTCTGACGCGGTTATGGGTAGATCGGGCAGAGTCTCTATGCTGAGGGTGCTCGTCGTGGGTGCTGGGTCGGTGTCTAGGTCAGGTAATGGCGAGCGGCTCAAAGTGTCTGCGTGGGTGATAGTCTTATCGGGTCGGTTTGTGAGCTGGTAGCTGTAAGCGGCAAGGAATTCGGACCACCTTGTCATTCTGGGAGATAAGATGTTCGGGGTGGCCTGGTTCCCTGCCAGAATGCCCAGCAACAGCTTGTGGTCTGTGATGATGGTGAACATGTGGCCATAGAGGTACTTGTGCAACCTCTTCACTGCTGCGACGATGGCTAGGGCCTCCTTGTCCAGCTGGCTATAGTTCCTCTCTGGTTTGGTGAGTGTCCTCGAGAAGAAAGCAATGGGTGCTTCTCTTCCATCTGGGAGTGTGTGGCTGAGGACGGCGCCGACACCGAAGGTTGAGGCGTCGCATGTGATGGCAAGTGGTAGGGTCTCATTGTATTGGATGAGGACGGCATCCGAGGTGAGCAGGTCCTTGGTTTTCCTGAAGGCGGCTTCCTCGTGTTTCCCCCAAGTCCAGGTGGCCGCCTTGTCCAGGTGGCCGCCTATGCAAAGGCTCCGCCGCAGTCGCCTTGTGGGGCAGGAAAACATTGTAAAAATTAAGCAGTCCCAGAAATGCCTGCAGTTCCGTTTTATTCCTGGGTGTGAGGGCCTCCTTAATGGCTCTGATTTTGTTTGTGATTGGGTGGATGCCGTGCTGGTCTAGGAGGTACCCCAGGAACTCGACCCGCTCTGTGTAAAGCTGACATTTTTCTCTCTTCACTTTTAGCCTGGTTTCCTTGAATTTCGTTAGCACCTCCCTTAGCCGACCCTCTAGTTCTAGCTGGTTGGTTGCCGACACCAGCACGTAATTGAAGTAGGGCACCACCCCCTTAATTCCTTGCAAAAGCCTCTCCATGAGGCTCTAGAAAATTCCAGGCGCCACGCTGACTCCAAACTGGAGTCAGTTACATCGGAATGCTCCCCGGTGGGTGACTATGGTTTGCGCCTTGGCGGTTTCTGCATCGACTGGCAGCTGTTGGTATGCTTGCACCAGGTCGAGTTTCGCAAAAACCTTGCCTCCCCCCAGTGAGTGTAGAAGGTGGTTCACTACTGGGACGGGGTAGGTGCTTTGTTGTAAGGTGCAATTTAGGGTGGCCTTATAGTCCCTGCAGATTCTTACCGACCCATCGGGCTTGACTGGGGTGACTATTGGGGTCTCCCACCGGGCGTGGTCAATTGGTTGTAGGACCCCTTGCTTGACGAGCTTGTCAATTTGCTCGTCTATCTTTGGCCTTAGTGCAAAGGGTACCCGCCTTGGTTTTAGGTGTCTCGGGTGAATGTTGGGATCTAGGCTGAAGGAGATGGGGGGCCCTCGGTGCTTGCCTAGGGTGCCGTCGAACACTTCCTGGAAGTCCCGTGCCAGTTGCTGTTCCCAATCGGTCTCGGCGATGTGGTTGATGCCCATGACTTCGATGCCGAGTGGTGTGAACCATTGCATCCCCAAGAGGCTGGGTCGGTCTCGGTCCACGATCGTCAGGGGAAGCTTTGCAGTGTGACCCTTGAATGTCTCTTTGAATTGTCCGGTTCCGACTACCGGGATACGGTTTCCCTGGTAGCCTTTGATGATTAGTCTCTGGTTCTCCAATCCCTTCTTGTGGATGGTAGGCACCAAGCGTTTGATCTCTTGCCAGGCGACCATGGAGAGGTAGGACCCGGAGTCCACCTCCATTTTACATGGCTCGCCTTCGATGCCTACCTCCATGTAGACTTTTCGGGCGTCGGTGGTTGATGCGTGGCCGATGATGACCGTCTGGTGGGTTTCCTCCTTCTACCGGGTTTCGCCACCTCGTCAGTTCCGCCCACTCCGGTCCCATTGGCTGTTGGCTTGGCGATCTCTGGCTCTGGGGGTGCGCTGTCCCGTCTCCGCTTGCTGTGGTCCCGCTGTCTGGGGCTGTCTGGGGCTGTAGGCCTTCCTCAATTGGCAGACTTGGGCAATGTGACCCTTTTTGTCACAGCAAACGGCACTCGGCTCAAGGGTGGTCACCTCCTCGCCCAGCCCATGCAGTCCCCAACTTACAACCCCGCCGATTTCGCTGGTCACATCCCGTCTGGAGCCGGTGGATCTCCTCCTCCTTGTCCGTGGTGTCGGAGGCGGAGTGGAATTCACCTTGGTGGGTGGTGGTCTCGCGGTGACTTGCTTCCGGTTGGGCCTCGGTCACCCATCCTGGGTCGGTGGTCACGGCGTCCGGTCTCTGCATGCGGTTCGCTGATTTCCGGGTTGCCTTGGCTGCGGTGGCTTCAGCGATTGCGTCGGCGAGGGCGATGTCGCCTTTGGCCATCAGCTGACTCTGTAGGACTAGGTCCCGATGTCCGAGCATGATGCAGTCCCGTAGGGCCTCGTCCATGTCAGAGAACCCGCACATGCCCCCTAGGTTCTGCAGCTCCACCACAAAATCGCTGATGCTTTCGGCCAGTCTCTGGTCCCTCCAGTAGAAGTCGTGCCACCTGATGAGGGTGGGCACTGTGGGGGCATAGTGGTTGCGGAGCAATGGTTCGAGGTCGGCCCAGTCCACCTCCTTGATGTCAGCAGGTTTCGCTAGGGCTTTTGCCATCTTAAACACTGTGGGCCCACAGTGTGTCAGGAAGACGGCTCTTTTCTTTGGCCCGGTGGCATCCTTCATGTTGCTGCATTCGAGGAACATGAGGAATCTGTCCGTGTATGATTCCCAGTCCTCGCTAGCAGGATTAAAGGGCACGGGCGGAGCGATGCTGGCCATCTCGTCGGTCTTGCTTCCTTCTGACACTTGCTTGATAGGGTTAGCCTCGGAATCCCACCTTCGTCGCCAGTGTTGTGTCCGTCACGGCAAGTAGACCTGGAGTCAGTGACTTAGTTCAGCTCTTTTATTGGTCCCCGGAACCGGTCTGGCTTTGAGGGAAAAACAGCGGCTTTTTATTCTCAAGCCGCGGCGGCCACGACCAATGGCACCGCTTTGAATCTCCCGCGATTCGTTTCCACCAATCGCGGGAGATTCTCAGCGGGCCAATCAGCGCGGCTCGCGAGACCAATCGGATTCCCCTGCGCTTTGGCCAATCAAAACGCGGGGTTTCAAGAATGTAAATGAACGTACAGAACACTTGTATTCTTTTCCAGAAAGGAAATCATAGTTCTAATTCTGCTCCTAATCAAGATTATCCTGCTGCAACTTTCTTTTGTAATTTTTTGTCTCTATTAGACCTAACATTCCAACCAACAACTTTAAGGAGACATGAGAATGTTATTTTAGTTAAAAAATCTATTAATTAAAAAAAAAAAGAAATAATACAGAGAATTCTCTGAATATGAATTATGATAAATATGAATGAGTTAACAGAAGTATATCTTATTCCTTGCAAAAAAAATTGATTTTGTTTTTGCTAATTAGATAGGTTTATTGTTATAGAAATGGCTTTTACATACTGTTGTGTAAAAGTAAAAAGTGCTGAAGAGAGTTGGGTCAGTACCTTCATCTTTCCTTTTTCCTGTTTACACCATATTTGTTTTCTTGACTTTGCCCTTCTTTCTAGTTTTCCTGTACTTTTTTGAATTTTTCTTTGTATTTTATATCTTGATCAAGTAATGAAAAAAGTTTTTAAAAATACTTCTATTATTTAAAAGATAATAGAACTTTACTTTAAGAAGAGCACTAACATCATGTTAGGTGTAGTGACACATAGTGGTACAATATGAAGAACAAGTGGAACAGACAACATGGTGAAATTAAAATCAATTTTATTCCTGTTAGGAGATTAGTCTTTACTGATACAAATATAGCTAAAACATTCAGTTAGAGCCTATGGCTGCTTTCTGCCTTTCAACTATTTTTTTCAGACACTGTCTCAAAAAGTGAATCTAATTACTAACTAAAGACTAGCAACTGAAAGGTTATAGGACAGATTGTCTAATGGATGAAAAAGGTTATGATTTCTGTAGCAATCAGGAGGACAAGGTCAATTGTTATAGAGCAAGCTGATTTTAAATCACATCTATCATAGGTTGCCTTCCTCTTTGTTTCAGAATTTGATCAAGGGATCTAAAGTTTTATTATTAAAACATTCCACTGAGAACTTCATTTGTCAAATCCTTTTTATGATTCAGTTGATTAAAGCAAATTGCGGACAGATAACTAAATCAGTTGGTTAAAGCTATAGTGTTCTACAGTGAGTCGTATTATCTATAGAACAACTGGCCAAAAATAGCTCAACAATAGTCATGTAGAAAATAGGCTGCTATGGAATAGGCTTTTATAATTTAGCTCTCTGTGGAGAATGTGGTTTGTTTTTTGAGCTGTTCTTTTGTAATATAAAAAAATAATTGGCTATTCTACTAAGAACTATCTTACAAGAATGTTCAATTGTTTAAATGAAATACTGAAACTGAAAAACTGAACCATTTATTATATGGCCTTGTAGACTGGACATACAAAAATAAAACAAACTAATATTTTTGCTTTCAAATAAAAGTCCATGGTTGGAAATGAAATAAAGATGCATTTCATCTTTCCATGAACTTTGGATCTATGTTTGTGCAATGGAAAATATAGAAAATATACAGTATCCACTCTATTCTACATCATTGGTTAAGTTCATTTGCAATATTTTTATATTTTCATAGCTAATTAATATTTTTGGAAAAGCAAAAGCATATCCTTAACATTTGTGCAGTGAGATTGCAGAACCTATAATTAAAGCTGCTCATATTTCAGGAATATGAAAACTGTGGATCACAGGCCAAAGGCAGTTTCCATAATCCAGTTTTCAGACAGAGTGAAGTCAGTTTAGTCACTCTTTTTGTCTCTTGTGAGTTTTAAGGTACAAAATCTTCCCAACTCTTCAATATCTGGGCTTAAAATGTTAGCTTCACCCATTCCCTCTGGTAAGATCATTACGTTATTGGCCAAACTCTTATAACCTTCACTAACAAAACAAAACAAAAATACCTTTGTTGACTTTAGTCACACTTGCTCATTAAGCAGTAATTTTCCTATGTTTTGCTTTAAAATGCAAAGAGAAAAAAAGACTGTTGTTGAAACAAACAAATGTTGAAACAAATTTAGTGCAAAAGTGATATCATTTGACACTTCTACAGAAAGACATCTTCTGGAGGGACAATAGATGT